>CM031242.1:220793539-222140257 GCA_018340775.1 Taxus wallichiana var. yunnanensis
ATTGATGGTAAAACAATAATGGGAAAAGTTTATAGAGATACTTAAATATTTACCACAAGTATGAAATGGATGAAAAAATTGGGATATGCAAATTTATTATGGGACTTAACCTGGTCATTGGGGGTGAATTTGATGTCCATGGTCCTCCTACCATAGAAAGCAGATTTGAAAACACCATTAGGAAGGAGCATAAGCTCGAAGCCATAAGTTCTCATAGGGATGAGAAGTGGAAGATGAGTTATAGCTCACCTTCACCACTTTCACCTAGAAAGACATGGGGAAATAAGGTTGATAACAAAGTTAGGAATAGTGGAAATGACACAAATACAAATTTAAAAGGAAATGGAAAAGAAAATGTTGTTGGTAATTGTTATCCAAAATCCACCCCCCGGGGTAAATTTGATAACATGCATCGAGAATACTCAAGCCCCGGGAAAATAAATTGATTCAAGGTGAAAAATCATGTTTCTAGGGTCCCCTTGGATTTTCTCTAACTCTCTGTCTAAGAAGAAAGGAGAAAGTTCGAAAAAGGGTGAAAAAGTTACAAAAACAAGCTTGGGATAGAAAAAATCATGAAAATTGGCTAAGTCCTAGTCCAGGCGGCCCTTGGGACAGTTGGGACATTGGGGCGCGAACCGGCCAAAAATCCTCCAGCACTCAGAGAGCAATGGGACATCAGGCCGAAGGGACACGAGGGACGCGAAAAGGTGAACCGTAGAAGGTGAGAAAAGCGACTAAAGCATTATGCGAGATAAGGTTGGGACATCCGGGTGAAAAGACTTGAAGGACACAAAAAGGGGAAGCGGCCACAAAGAGGGAAAGGGAAACCCAAATCGGGTGGATCAGAGGAATTTGTCCCAAACAGTTCGGGACACCCGGCCGAAAATACGTGAGGGACGCCTTGGCAGCGAGGCCGCAGATGAATCAGGAAACACCACATGTCACAAGGGAAAACATCCAAAAGTTCAAAGGGTGAGGTTTGAAGGGTCAGCCCGAGCCAATCAGAACAGGACATGTGTCCAATGGAGTAGGGAAGTGTGGAGCTCGGGGAAACTTTGGAGAATTTAGCAAAAGTTTTGGTAAAAAGCTAAATGCAAATGTCTTCCCGTGCCCTGTCACAACCAACCAAAGTGTGCCACGTGTCCCAGTGGCGAGGGCTCAGGGAAAAAATGGAAAATGTTCCAAATCACAAAAGTCAAAACTTTCAAGGAAAACCCACGGGTAAGGGAAGGAGAGATAATTTCTCATCCAATCAGATTACTGGACACGTGTCATCCAGTGAAAAGCGTGGGAAAAAATTTCAAAAACATTTTTCCCTGTTTTGTGCCCTAAATCTTGGATCGCCATATCTTTCGATCCAGAGCTCGGATTTGCACGTTCTTTATATCATTAGAAAGATTATAAAATTCTCTACATTATTTAATGGTCAATCTTGAATTTTGGTTCAGTCTAGAGAGATAAAGTTAAGAAACGGCTCTGACGCGTGTTCATGGCCAGAAGTGACATTTCAGTGACCAAATTTAATACAGAATGGGTCACATTCTCCTCCAATTTGGTCAAAAATGGTAGGGTATGGGTTTGTAAGGTCCCCCATGCCATTTTAATGCATTTTTAGTCAATGAGGAATGGGCTCCCACGTTTTGTACATTTTCTCTCTCCTGGGCTCGACCCATGCAATGTAAAAGCCAAATTTGGCTCATTTCTAAGTGTGGAACATTTTTTGGCATAGCAAACTTCTTCTTTCACCTCCAGCAAGTGATTGATGCAAGAATCAGACCTCTTCAAAGATTGTAATAGTTTTTACCTCTCTGAGGTTGTAATGCAGTGATTTTGACATTGGAAATGATAATGCAAGCTTTGTGAATGGGTTTCAGTCCTTTATTTGTATTATTTGCTTCATTTCAGATCCTAAATTATATCTTTTCAGCCTGTGTATGTTTAATGCTGCAATATTTGCTTTGTGTCTATTTGCATGACAAAAATATTCACCACTCCTTTTGGTGCATCACCATCTTTAGTTAGTTTAAATTTTTGCATTTCTATCCCTGTCTCTTTGTAATTTAGAATAGGATTAGGATCGAACCTCTGTAGTTGTGTAAGAATTAGATCTAATTAGAGGAGTTTGAGGAACCAGCCTCTAATCTAGAGATTCCTCTCTTAGTTTCACAAGTCCCACACTGGAGAGAGGTTTCCATGTTGTGCAATCACACCTGGAATCGAAGATCAACTTAGAAACCTGATCACATCCAGGGGTGCGTGATTTTGCAACAACAGATTTTGGCATGCCCAGTGGGACACTAGAGGTCTCATTTTTATTGCAGCAAAGTTGATGTGCATCTGCTGTAATTTTATTGCTTGAAAAGAGCTATTATTTGTATATCTCGGCAACTCCAAGGGGAAGAATCAATCTGGTTTCAGCAAGTGCAGGCCTGGAAAATCATGAGAAGAATCACCACAAGGTCAAGAATTGGAGAAGAAGAAGTGCCATTTGAATACCTGAAATTATCTCCAAGAAGAAGGCAAAGAGGAAGAAGGATTCAAAGGTCTCCATCTCCACCAAACAGAACTCTCTCAACTCCTCCACACGACAGGCCTTTCATTCGATCAATAAGGGTTTTAAGACCAATTAGAATGGCACAAAACAACCCCTATGTCAACTTCACAGGTAGCAGCCCACTTGCCCTCAATGCACAACATCCAATTCCTATTGCAGCCTTGAAGAACATTCCCTACTTCACTGGAGAAAATCAGACTACTCCAGGTGATCATGTTAAAGACATTGCTAACTTTTGTGCAATCCACGAAATCAATGAGATGCAAGTGGTGTCAAGTTTCTTGACATCTTCATTCAAGGGTAAAGCATTGTAATGGTTTAGGAGCCCTAGAGCTGGTTCTATCACAAATTGGAATCATTTGTGCATAGCACTTCATGAGTAATTTGGAGAAAAGGGAGACAACTTGTCTCTTTTGGAGCAGCTAACAACTATCAAGAGAGCTCCCAATGAGCAACTGACCGATTTCAACTTCAGATTTCAAAAGACTTGGGAGAGAATTCCAGTGGCAGTCAGGCCAACCGCAGAAGGTGCTTTTCTCTACTATCTCAAAGCTCTAAATTCTGATATTTCTATGTTGATTCAGTCTATAGGAGGCATAACTATCCCTATGGCTTATAGCATTGCCATTAGGGCTGAAAATTGCTTGATCCAAGCTGGCAAACTTGCCCCTAGACCTCCCATGCCACTTTTTCCAAGTTTAGAGAGTCCAAACACCAATCAAGCACCTAATTTGGCTCCTTCTCCAACTCCTAGAAATTAGAGTTCAAATGAAGCTTCCACTTCATCTCCAAGTGCCCCAAATGAGCTTCAAGAAGTCATGAAGCAATTGCAAAACCTAGGAAATGAGTTGGTTACTCTCAAGAGGCAACAAGCCCAAGGTTTTAGACCTTCTTATCAACCGCAAGCTTAGCCTAATAGGCAACCATACCAACCACAAAGACCACCTAATCCTGCTGCAAATATGAATCCAACAAGGCCTCCCGCCAATAAACCATTTCAGCCCTATAATCCAAATGCCATATCGCCTCTAAGGCATTAGTGCCAACACAAAACAACATTGCTCGGGAGTATGATTGGTGTTTTCCATGCAACGAGCCTCATAACCAATCCATTTACTTCAATGGTGCTTTGAATCAAGCATTGATGGTGACAACTACTTGGTGTGGAGGGTGAGGGCAGTCAAGGAAACAACCAACAACAAGAAGCTTTCCAACAGCAATCAGCCCCAAATGACACCACATTGGTAAACTGGCAAGCAGAAGATTTATGTGGCATGAATCAAGCAGTTTCTCAAGGTGTTGCAGCCAAAACAAGGTCAAAGAGAAGGAATTTGGGTGAAGAACAGCCATTAGCCCCAACTAATCCACAACCTTCCATGGCTCCACAAATGATTGGCAAGCAAAATCTAATTTCAAATGCACAAGGGCAGCCAAGAACAGCCCCTAGGCCAACCCAAATACTAGTTGTTGCTGCCCACATGCAAGGAATGAATGTGCAAACCAAGGGACAGCAAAGAGACCCTTCATCACCATTCAGTATCATTGATCAGATGAAGAAGACAAACGTCAATATATCAATGTGGGAATCCCTATCTATCCCAGGCCAAAGAGATCTGCTGCAAGCTGCCATGAAGGACTGGCCAACTTCAAATCAATAGACCTAAAGGAAAGAGAAGGTACTTACAAATGCTGCCCAGCCTGAGGGAAATCATGGAAGACAACAAGGTAAAATGTTGAAGCCCCCTCCTTTCTATGTTTCATTAATCATTGGAAATCAGCTAGTACATAATTGCATGATAGACTCGAGGCAAGTAGCTCAGTAATGCCTAAACAGATAGCTGATCCGCTAGGGCTTCAATATGAAACCAAATCCAAAGGGGTGGTGCAAATTTGGATGGGACAGCAGTAGCAACAGTTGGAGTGATTAGAAACTTGAGTCTTACCTTGCATGCATGTCCAAATGTTGTTGTTTTACAAGATGTATCAGTCATAGACCTTCCACCACTCTTTGCCCTATGCTTGTCAAGGGACTTCACAGCCAAGATTCGGGGATATTTGTCTACTGATTGGTCACACATGCTATTCAGAATGAGGTATGGAACTAAGGCTATAATCAGGTCAGAACCTATTGCAAACTTCCATATTGAGCCTTACACTCCAAGTCAGATTAATGCCAATTGCTCAGCATTTGATCAAGAAGATCACCCAAGCACTGATGAAGCTGACACTAAGGTTGGAAGCATCCGGATCTAACTCTTAATGAATGGGAAAACAAGATACATACATTTGATCCTTATCAAGAAGTAGAAGAATCGAGCTAGGGTCTATTATATACATGAAGAAAATCAGCCTATTCCTAGCATCACCAAGCCAAACCACAAGGATGACAATGAGGTATGGCAGCTGTTTTTTGATGGATCAAGGAGTAGACAAGGTGCAGGAGGTGGAGCCATGCTTGTTTCACCTCAAGGAGTAAAGTACTATTCAGCTTTTAGATTTCAGTTTTCATGCTCCAATAACACTGTTGAATATGAAGCCTTGGTGCAAGGGATGCATTAGGCAAGAAAGAGAGGAATAAAGAACTTGCAAGTCTTTGGTGACAGTGAATTGATTGTAAATCAAGTCAAGGGACAGCATGTTGCCAAGAATGATCTACTCGGAGTGCTACAAGAACAAGGTGTGGGACCTCATGGAAGATTTTGATGGTTTTGGCATCAAATCCATTCCTAGGAAAGAGAATCAAGCTATCGATGGGCTTACACAGCAGTAGGGGCAGCCTTTGACATTGTGGAAAGTATTCAACGAGACAAGGTACAGCCAAACATCCATGTGATTGTGAGGCCTTCAGTGCCAGATAACAATTTTAGTTGGCAAGTGTTTGAGAATGACCAGTAAATCATCTATTTCTTGCAAGAAGAAGCCGAGTTCTCAGCTAAGAATCAAGAAAAATTAGAACAGCAGTATGGTGACCAAGTGGTACAGCTGAGAACTAACAAGCTGCCCAAGGGACTTATCACTTTGGAGTCCATTTTTAACTCTAATGATCAGTTTAGAAAGGATAAAGCAAACATTCAGTCAAGAGAGAGGATTCAAGTATCCATCTTGGTAGAAGAGCACTACCATTGCCAAGCCACAAGAAAGCCCTTGAGTTTCTTGGGAAGGATAAACTTTGTTTGGAGGTTTGTCCCAGGTTTTACAGCCCTTGTCAAGCCCATCACCAAAATGTTAAAGAAGAGCATGGCTTTCAAGTGGACAGCAGAAGGTAAGGAGAGTTTTGAAGCAATCAAAGAAGCCATCTCTCAAGCACCAACTCTCATCAACCCGGACTTCTCCAAGGATTTCATCCTCTATGCATTTGGAGGTAATGACACTATTTCTGCCATTTTGGTATAGCAGAACAAGGATAATGATGAGCAGCCAATTACCTTCTTCAGTTGGAGCCTAGATGACTATGAGGTGAGGTACTCTTTTATTGAGAAGCATGTACTTGCAGTAATCAGAAGCTTGAAGAAATTCAAGCATTTAGTCTCAAACAACAAGGTCCAGTTGTTGGTCTCACATGCTTGGAGTTAAGGACTTCCTCCTCAACAAGGATTTTAATGAGAAAAGGGTAGGTTGGATCACCCGTGTCATGGAGTATGACATTGAGATCAAGATCACCAAGCTGGTAAGGGGGAAAGGATTGTGTGAGTAGCTGGTTTTGGGGAAGCAAAGAGAAGTATGCAATGAAGAAGAGGTTGTTTTGATAGTCCAGGATAGCCATGAGCCAAGTGGCAATCAAGAAGAAGACAATGCGTCCCCCACTCCTTGCTGGACCTAAGGCATAATGCACTTCCTAGGCACGAGCCTATGCCCTCTCGGAGATGAACAAGACCCAAAGGAGACACTTCAGATTGCAGCTGTCCCGTATGCCATTGTTGATGGACTTTTGTTCAAGAAAGATGTGAATGGAGTGCTTCTTTGAGATGCATTAGCACAAATTAGATTCAAAGGGTGTTAGAAGAGTTCCATGGTGGACCAGCTGGTGGTCATTTTGCACCAAGAGTGACAGCTCTAAAAATCATGAAGGCTGGTTATTATTGGCCTAAAATCTTTAGTGATTGCTATGCATGGATCAAGAGGTGTAAGAATTGTGCATTCTTCACAGGAAAAGAGAGACTTGCTGCCCTTCCATTACATCTAATCTCAGTTGACCAGCCATTCATGCAATGGGGTTTGGACTTCATTGGAGTCATTAATCCCAATTCAAGCCAAGGGCACAAATGGATTTTGATAGCCACGAGACTACTTCACCAAATGGATAGAAGCAGTAGCACTCAAAGAGGTAAATGAGTCTAGCATCTTAGACTTTTATGAGGGGATAGCAACCAGATTTGGTGTACCTGCTACAATAATCTCTGATAATGCATTGGCATTCATTGGATCTAAGGTGATTGAGTGGGCTGTCAAGAACGGTATCTACCTAAGCACCTCATCAAACTATTACCCTCAAGGTAATGGCCAAGTGAGTCTATAAACAAGAACTTGTTGAGGATCATTAGGAGGAATCTTGACGAGAATCAAAGGTCTTGGAATACCAAAATGAAATCAGCCTTATGGGCTGATAGGATAACTCCCAAGAGATGCACAGGTAACTCTCCATTCAAACTTGTCTATGGAAGAGAGGAAATCTTGCCCATGTCACTTGAGTTGCCAACATTGGAACTCATGAAGCAATTAGAGTTGCTAGAGTTTGAGCCCATGGAGGTGAGATATGTAGAGTTGATGGAGCTGTAGGAGATCAGAAATCAGGCATCCCAAGCAATGGAAAAAGATCAAGCTTTGATCAAGAAGACCTTTGATAGGAAGGCCAAGGATAGATCTTTTCAAGTTGGAGATCTAGTGTTGAAATGGGATGTGGATAGAGCAAAACCGGGAAGGCATTCAAAATTTGATGCCATTGGAGTGGCACATACATGGTCACGAAGTGCAAGAACAGCAATGCTTTCCAATTGGCCCCATTAGATGGTGAAGAACTGCAGATTCCAGTAAATTGAATCTATCTCAAGCGTTGCTTCTAGAGGGAAATTCACTACCTTGTAAATATTAGATTAGATTTTCATTCCTCCAAGTGCTTGTGCACATTGTTTTTCCGTAGGTTAGTTTCATTTTCTCTAAGTGCTTTGGCATGACTTGTTGTCCATGGAGATTTTTGCACTCCTTGCTTCCATCAGTGATATTCCATCTTCCTCCTTACACATTCGAGTTAGTTGGGTTCTAAATGAATATCTCGATGACTCCATGCCCAATAAAGCGCTTCAGAAACTAGTATCTTCTACCTAGCAGGTAGTTAACCCCGCTGAGTCACCAAATTGTTATCCAAAATCCACCCCCCAGGGTAAATTTGATAACATGCATTAGAATACTCAAGCCCCAGGAAAATAGATTGATTCAAGGAAAAAAATCATGTTTCTAGGGTCCCCTCGGATTTTTTCTAACTCTCTTGTCCAAGAAGAAAGGAGCAAGTTCTGAAAAAGGGTGAAAAAGTTACAAAAAACAAGCTTGGGCCAGAAAAAAATCATGAAAATTGGCTAAGTCTTGGTCCAGGCGGCCCTTGGGATAGTTGGGACGTTGGGGCGTGAACCGGCCGAAAAACCTCCGGGAAGTCCGCAGAGCAATGGGACATCCAGTCAAGGGACATGAGGGACGCGAAAAGGTGAACCGGTCGAAGGTGAGAAAATCGACTAACTGTTGTGCAGATAAGGTTGGGACATCCGGGCCGAAAGGACGTGAAGGACACAAAAAGGTGAAGCGGCTGCAAAGAGGACAGGGAAGCCCTAATCGGGTGGATCGGAGGAATTTGTCCCAAAGCAGTTCAGACACCGGGCTGAAAATATGCGAGGGACGTGAAAATTCGGCAGCCGCGGACGAATCAGGAAATGCCACGTGTCACAAGGGAAAACGTCCAAAAGTTCAAAGGGGAAGGTTTGAAGGGTCGGCCGAGCCAATCGGGAATAGGACACGTGTCCAATGGAGCAGGAAGTGTGGAGCTTGGGGAAAGCGTGGAGAATTTGGTAAAAGTTTTGGCAAAAAAGCTAAAAGCAAAGGTCTTCCCCGTGCCCTTGTCAATCAACCAAAGCGTGCCACGTGTCCCAAGTGGCGGGGGCTCGGGTAAAAATTGGAAAATGTTCCAACTCACAAAAAGTAAAAACTTTCAAGGAAAACCCGTGGGTAAGGGAAGGAGAGAGAATTGCTCATCCAATCAGCACTTTGGACACGTGTCATCTAGGCAAAGAAAGCGTGGGAAAAATTTCAAAAACATTTTTGCCTGTTTTGTGCCCTAAATCTTCAGATCGCCATATCTTTCGATCCAGAGCTTAGATTTGCATGTTCTTTATATCATTGGAAAGCTTATAAAATTATCTACATGATTCTGGGGTCAATCTTAAATTTTGGTTCAGTCTGGAGAGAGAAAGTTAAGAAATGGCTCTGACACGTGTTCATGGCCAGAAGTGACATTTCAACGACCAAATTTAATATAGAATGGGTCGCATTCTCCTCCAATTTGGTCAAAAATGGCAGGGTATGGGTTTGTAAGGTCCCCCATGCCATTTTAATGCATTTGCAGTCAATGAGGAATGGGCTCCCATGTTTTGTACGTTTTCTCTCTCCTGGGCTCGACCCATGCAATGTAAAAGCTAGATTTGGCTCATTTCTAAGTGTGGAACATTTTTGGCATAGCAAACTTCTTCTTTCACCTCCAGCAAGTGATTGATGCAAGAATCAGACCTCTTCAAAGATTGTAATAGTTTTTACCTCTCTGAGGTTGTAATGCAGTGATTTTGACATTGGAAATGATAATGCAAGCTTTGTGAATGGGTTTCAGTCCTTTGTTTGTATTATTTGCTTCATTTTAGATCCTAAATTATATCTTATCAGCCTGTGTATGTTTTATGCTGCAATCTTTGGTTTGTGTCTATTTACATGACAAAAATATTCACCACTCCTTTTGGTGCATCACCATCTTTAGTTAGTTTTAATTTTTGCATTTCTATCACTATCTCTTTGAAATTTAGAATAGGATTAGGATATGAACCTCTGTATTTGTGCAAGCATTAGATCTAATCGGAGGAGTTTGAGAAACCAGCCTCTAACTGGAGATTCCTCTCTCGTTTCACAAGTCCCACACTTGGAGAGGGTTTCCATGTTGTGCAATCACACTGGATGCCCGAAGATCAACTTAGAAACCTGATCACATCCAGGGGTCTTTGTGATTTTGCAACAACAGTAATGAAAACAAGATGGAAAGGAAAAGACTTTTTGGTGGATGTTTCAAGTGTGGTGGTGACCACTTTGCCAAGTATTATGCCTTTAGGAATAAGGAAAACTATTTGTATCAGGTCATAATATAATAGAAAACCATCACGTTGAAAAGGAAAAAAAAACTTGATAAAAAAAGATTGGATCGAGATATTGTCATGGAGAAACTAGTTAGACTAATGGAAAATTATAAAAGAAATAAAAATAGAAGCTTTCTTGTTGTTTGATTGATAAAAATTTCTATTTTTAACATCTAAATATTCATATTTATTAATTTATCATGACATACCCGATATTATTTTATATTATGGATGTAAAAATGATAAATATTTTGTCATATTTTAGGTTGTTGGAAAAAGATGAATGAAAAATAGGTTGTTATAGTTAATAAATTTAAATTCATATAAACATAAATCTAGAAAAAATGTAAGTTTTTGGATGAAAATGTTGAATATTCTCCTTAGATGTATGACATAAATATTTGTTTTATTATTTTGATTGCTATTAATGAGTTAAATTACTAGGATAATGATTCATTAAGGGGGAATTATGTCACATCCCACAATTTTTTTTTTCATAACAAGGTTAAGCAATAGTATCGAAAGTGGTTTATGGATGCGGGGGATAAGCTTTGTTACATTAAGGCGAGTATGCATCTATGCATGCGTATGTATATCCTAAAAATGATATGCACTCTTATGCATAGTTGCATACCCAACAAGGTAAAAAAGTGCTTGCCATCAAAAATTTGTAGAGCACTCAAGAACTAAAACTTATTCTTGTTGTACATAATGGTATTAATTTAAACTACCTTACTATGTGTGATGATTTCGATACATTGATGTACTATTTAATTATCACACCTCTTAATGACACATTGATTCATCTCACTTGATGGAATTAATGATTTTCTAACTATGGTAAATTTATATAGTAATAATGTATTACTTGGTTGTTAGAAATAATTATAATTGATTAAAATATAGTAAACATTTTCATAATACGATGGTTGTAAACCATAGAGCATCATGACTATCTTTATCATTGGACATGTAAACTTCACCTTCAAGGTAAAAATTCAAGGCTTGTTTAATGATGTGATCAGTAAGGTAAATACAATTCTTTGTATTGCAATAAAATATTAATTTGGTTTATTTTATATTGTTTACTTACATGACTGATGTATTAATCTTGAACATAGAATATATAATATTATAATTGATGAATGAATTGTTGATCGCACCATGTGATGGATCAAAATTATTTGGTTTTATTATTATCTTTGACTGATTGTTCTCTATGTGTCAATTGATATTGATTTTATTGATCAAGTTCATCCTTATATCATTTTATTGGGCATTTCAATTGTTAAACTAACTTGGTATACTTCAATTACATTGATAATAGAGATGGAAAAAGGTTATATGACTGACATGTTATGATTTAGGATGATTTTTATACTCCATTCAATTACAAGTAAGGTGGTGGAAGGTAAAATTATTGGCTTTTATAAAATGGGTATTATGGTCTTCGGCCATATACCATCTACTCTTACTTTCCTTTTTAAAAACCATATGGTCTTAAACCATATTCATGGATTTTGATCATTGATATTATGTTGGGTCTTCAAGTATGATCATTGGTCTTTACTTTGGTTAGAAACAATATGCTTTTAACCATATTAGAAAGGTAAATCATTTTGTTTAATAATCTAGTTTGGTCACTTAACCAATCTATGCATAATGATTAAGTTGTTGAAATATCAATCTGGGATTGTTCGTTAAATCTCAACTAGGCTATTTTTTTAGGGAATTAGAGTTGATAGTGGTAATTTTAGCCATGACGTGGAACCTATACATAAGAAAATAACATTAAATATTTTTCAAAGAGTACAAAGCTTGTTTAAGAAGATACCATTACATATGTTATGGGTTTCTTTTCATTTTCTTAGGTTTTGTTGAGCCCATTTTGGGAAAATCCATGCATGGAGTTATATTTTTTTCAAGATCCAAGTTAATCTAGAGTTCTCTCTTTTTGGAGTTGTGCATGGTAGAATTATTGTTTAATTAAAACAAAACATTTTTAGGTATTCCTTGTTAAAATAGGTTCTATTATTTCTGGTATACAACGGTACAAATTGGGGGACGAATTGGGAGTTTAGGGGTTAGATTTATTTGATATTTTTGTAACGAAATACTATGGAAATCCTTGTTTCTTATATGTTTTGGTTTTCTAACCTAAGGAAAGGAATATTGAAAAACGTTTTAGCAGACTATTAGGTATTGGTTTATTATCTCATATCTTCTTGTTATATTTTAATTTTGATGAGTATGGGTTGATTTTCTTAATGTTTTATCCGTAGGGTTATTTATATTGCAAAGAATGTTCACAAAATGATTATGAATGCATTTTCTTTAATGGGTGAGTTATAAAAGTAATAATTCAGTTTTCCTTGTTCAAAAGGCATCTGATTTTAATGTGTGCTTGTTAGTTTAATAATTAATATATACCTAAAAGGGGAAAGGTCTTAACTCATTGCAGATTTTTTCTAGGTGCAAGTGAAAAACTAGGTATCCATCCATTGTTGGAGATATTTAGCTTGTTTGCAAATGTAGAAGGAATTGGAAGAGGTTTTGGGAAATGGAATATATTGAATCTCTCCTTTTGAGTTTATAATACATTTCTCCCATATTGATTGTGTGCTTGATTATGATAATGTCATTAGAAGTCTAGAGTAGTGAATTTTTTTACCAAGTAATTGCTACTCTAACATGGGTATCTCGCTTGAAGCAGTTTACTTAACTTTTAGAAATTTTTAATGTAGAAAAGAATACCATTGACTCTTTGGACTAATTCAAAATAAATGAGTCCCTTTTCATGTTAAAATATAAAGATTTTTTGAGATTGAATGTTGTAACCTATGTGTGGATTTTTTGGTGTCAATTGTTTTATATTATGTTGGAGTTTAATACTAACTTCTAAGGAAGTATGGGGTGAAGATAATTAATTATTTCTACCATCAATTAATGGTCTTCAATATATTTTTATTCCTTATTCATAAGATAAAAGGTTGTTTGACTCATGATTATAATGGTGTAGATAACTTGATTGTTTGAGCTTGAAACCATTTCTTGACTAATTTTTTTCGAAATCAACTAATCTTAAGGGAAAATATTATTCTACGGGATTAACGCTACGAAATAGTGGTCATGAGTCAAGTATGACTAGTAGATTATCCTTGAAATACCATCATTTTATATTTGTGGGAATAAGATTAGTATAATACCATTTATATACATTAATGGGTAAGTGCACCAAGTTGGTGGGGGAAAAAGGGGGTCTTAAGTGGACGCATTTTTTTGAAAAATAAAAACTTCAACTTGTAGAAGTTTTTGAAATAGTTACACTCAAAATTGGAAGATGTTGTAGAAATATGAATCGTAGAATTTTGAGTCTAGTTTCTAAGATACTAAATTTTATTGAAAACATATAAGTTTAAGTGGGTCATATAACTAAAATACAAACAGGTGCTCTTTTTTTTATTAAAAAACATAATAGAGTGACTTTCGTGCCCCCCACCATTTTTTAGCACCATTTAGTATTTGAAAACCCTTTGGTAGAAAGATAGGTAGGAGCATCTAGTTTGTGTTACAATTTTTTTTTATATTCTTTTAATGAGTATTTTTTATTTATGATTTTTCTAGTAAAAAGAAAAATTGTTTTGAAAAATAATAGAGCTCCGACCGTGCCGCCCCTAACTACCTCAAAAAATATCGAAAATTAGATTTTTTTAATATGTATAGAATTATGCCTAGTTTGTGCTACTATATTTTTTTCAATTTTGATGACCAAAAAAAAATATACACGATGAAAGATAGACACATTTAAACTTCAAAAAATAGCTATAAAAAGCTATAGTTAGAAAATAAATAATATGGAAACCTTATTTTAGTTAGAAAATTTGAAAAATTATATTTTTAGAAAGAAGAAACTCTTCTCTACATTGTGGTATAATTTTTTTAAATGGATCAATTGTTTTATTTTTATTTATCATAGAGGAAGTGGCATTTTTACATTTTCTTACAAAAACACGTTGTTTGTTGTGTTTGTGCAGGTCCATACCTCAGGCTTGAGGATCCAAACTGGATCCCAAGCCTTGAGGCATGGCTTGGAAAAAGAGAAAACATAAAACGTGTACGTGTTATAACATGTATGCGTTCTAGTATAAGATTGTCATTTATTATTATTTATATTTTATTATTTCTTATACTTTAAATTTATTTATGTAAATATAAGAAATTAGGGTCACTCTGCACCTTATGGAACTAGTCTCACAACTCCATTAGTCATAGTTTAGGAGATAGTTTTTTATAGTATAATCTGGTCAGTACATAGGTAATTTTTAGGCTTTCAACATTCAGCCTAAATATTTTAGCATTTGAATTCTACAATCGAAACCCTAAACCCTAAACCTTAAACCCTAAACCTGAAGGCCCTAAACCTAAACCCTAAACCCTAAACCATGATCCCTAAACCCTAAAACCTAAACCATAAACCTTAAACCCTAAATCTTAAGCCCTAAACCCTAATCCTTAAATATTCAGCCCTTACCCATGAGCCCTAAACCCTAAACCTTGAGCCTTAAGCCCTAAACCCTAAACCCTAAACCATGAACCATGAGCCTTAAATGTTAAACCCTAAACCCTAAACCCTAAAAACTAAATCCTAAACCCTAAACCCTAACCCATAAACCCTAAACCCTAAACACTGAATCCTAAACCCTAAAGCCTGAGCCCTAAACCCTAAACCATAAGCCCTAAATCCTAAACACTAAACCCTAAACCATAAAATCATGACCTAAACCCTTAACCCTCAACCATGAGACCTAAAACCAAAGTAATAAATCCCAAACCCTAAAACCTAAACCCTAAAACCTTAACCCTAAACCCTAAACCCTAAACCCTTGACCCTAGACCTTAAACCCTAAACCCTGAGCCATGGGCCCTAAACCCTAAATACTAAATCTAGATTCTTGAACTCTAACCCCTAAATGTTAAACCAAAAACTCGAACCCCGAAACTATATCCATAAACCATAAACCATGAACCCTAAACCCTAATCCCTAAACCCTAAACCCTAAACCTTAATCCTTTAACCCTACACCATAATCCTTTAGCCCTAAACCCTAAACCTTAAACCATGAGACCTAAAACCTAAATCTAGAGCCCGAGCTCTAACCCCTAAACCTTAAACATGTAAGTAACCCATAAACCTTAAACCCATAACTCGAACCCCAAACCCTTTGTCATAATCCCTTAACCATACACGCTAACCCCTAAACCCTAAGCTCTAAGCCCTAAACCATAAATTCTAAACCTTAAGCCCCAAATACTAAATCCTAAAGGTCCCTAAACCCTAAAAAATAAATCATAAACCCTAAACCCTTACCCCTACACTCTAAAATCTAAACCCTAAGCACTAAATCCTAAACCCATAACCCTTAAGCACTAAGCCCTAAACCCTATACCCTAAACCCAATACCCTAAGCCCTAAAAACTATACCCTAAACCCTAAAATATGTGACATAAACCCTTAACCTCAACCCTTAACCCTAAGACCTAAAACCTAAATTATAAACCCTAAACCATAAAAAAACCTTAAACTATGAACACTAAAACCTGAACCCTAAACCCTTAACCCTAAAACCTAAACCTTAAACCTTGAGCCCGAGCCCCGATCCCTAAGCCATAAACCCTAAACCTTAAATCGATAACCCTAAGCCCTAACCCCTAAACCTAATATATTTCCAGTAGATCTCGGAGTGATTTCATTTTTTTAATATCTTAGGACCATATTTCCTAGTCTTGTGCCTAGAACTATCATTAAGTCTACTTTTACAACTACCTTGTTTACGAGAGGTGGGAATTTCCATCCTTTAAAATATCAACAGATGAAATACATTAAATTTTGATTAATATCTTTGAATTTTGTTCCTACGAAGTTGATGAACCCTTTTTCAACTGAATACTCTCTATCAATACTAATAAGAATGGGTAAGACACAAAACATTATAGTGAATGAAATCGTTTGAATGAAATGGAAATTTCCCTCCTTTAAAATATCAGTAGATGAAGGCATCAAATTGTGATGAATCCCTTGAATGTTCTACCTACGAATTAGATGAACCCTTTTTAGTTGAATACTCTTTGTCAATACTTATAAGAATGGGTAAGACATAGAACATTACTATGATTGAATGGGTGAGACTAATCCATGAGCCTTAAATCCTAAACCATAAACCATAACCCCTAATACCTAAACCTTAAACCTTGATCATTAAACCATGAACCCTAAACTCTAAACTTTAAACCTTAAAACCTAACTCCTAAACCCTAAACTGTAAACCCTAAATCCTCAACACTAAACCTTAAACCCCGAGTTATACACCTGTACCATAAACCATAAGCCCTAAACCGTAAAATCTAAGCCCTAAATCCTAAACCCTAAACCCTAAAACCTAAACCCTAAGCCCTAAACCCTAAACCTTGATCCCTAAACCCTAAACCTTAAGCCATGAACCCTAAGCCTTAAGCCATAAGCCATAAGCCAAAACCATAAACCTTAAACCCTCAAACATAAACCCTCAACCCTAAACCCTAAAAACTAAACCCTAAGCCCTAAACCTTAAACCCTCAACTCTTAACCCTAAACCCTAAACCTCAACCCTTATCCCTAAACCCTAAACCCTAAACCTTTAGCCATAAAACCTAAACCCTCAAGCTTGACCCTTAAACCTTAAACCCTAAACCTTGAGCCCTAAACCCTAAACCCTTAACCCTTAACCCTTAACCATAAAACCTAAAATCTAAACCCTAAACCATAAACCCTAAACCATGAACCCTAAGCCATGAGCCCTAAACCCTAAACCCTAAAACCTAAACTATATGCCCTGAAAGTTTTAGGTTGTTTGCTGAAATCTTGAAAATGAGTAAGTATTGACCAGATTAGATTTTGAAAAACTATCTTCTAGATTATAATTGTTGGAGCTACAGGACCACTTCCATTAGGTGCAAAGTGACCCTAATTTCTTATATTTACTAAAATAAATTTAAAGTATAAGAAATAATAAAATAAATCTTATACTTTAAAATTTATTTTTCTAAGTATAAGACACCCAAAAAAAATACAAGGTCCATACTATTCAAAATGCATACATGTTTTCACTTCTATAAAACGCATACACATTTTCCTTCCTTATAATGCATACATGTTATAGGTTTAGTAATTACCAAGCCAAAACAATTAAAATTCAAGTGCATTTTAGCAAAACACGTACGTGTTTCATCTATTTTTAGGTATTTGTCCACTTTTTGGCCCCCCAACTTTTGCACTTACCCATGAGGGTAATTTTTTTGGAATCCCCGTGGAAAGTATGAGTTGAAACATACTAAATTGTTTGACTAATAACTCAAATAAATTCTCAAAAGGTTAAGTTGTTTTATAGACATTAAGAACTCCTAGATGTGCACAATACGATTGACTAAAAATGCCTTTGACTACCATAAAATTCATAAGATATAGTGATTAAACCTTTAAGTATGGGAAAGAGATAGTGATTAAACCTTGAAGTTATGGATAGTCGTGAATTGTGTTCTGATTGATCCTTTCACCTTTCTAGTTTGATTAACAGTTATGGTCATCCTAATTTATCCTTGCATTATTTCCACATTCTATTTTTTCTTAAATTCTAATGGATTTGTTAATAAACTAAAGAATAAGTATTTTTTAGGTGAATTAAATGAAATAACTTATTTCAATAGAAAATTACACCACTTTTTGTTTGCAACAAGACTATTAACCATGTATATAAAAATTAATCTCTTTTACTTCATGAGATGGATTGATAAACTAAGATACTAGTTTAAGATTTAGAAACCACATGGTTGGAAGGTTAAATTGGAAATTTAGTAAAAACTAATTCTCAACATGTCCTTTTGTAATGTTAATAAAATTGGTTTTTAATCTAGGGAAAAAACATCCATATAAACCCCAAAATGAGAAAATAAAAATTTTAGCATGTACCTTGTCACATGGAGTATTCAAGTGAACAATAGGTTATCCCTCAGATGTTTGTTTGACCTTTTTTTATCATGGGTTTAGGATCCTAATAGGCTAGTTTCAATCTTTAAGCAACTACTGAAAGTTAAAAATGTAGTTTGGTTTTGACCCACAAATTTTCAAGTGGGGTAGAAAAGGTTTTTGGATTACACATGCCTCTAATATTTATCCATGGCATTCACTATCAACCCTCATTTTGGAGAAAAATCCTGCAAGATAGTTTTACACATAGGTTTCTTAGGCTTTTTTGGTTGTTGGCGCATAAGGCCATTTGGGTGCATTTACGATCGGTAGCTCCAAAAGAGAAAACACCATTTTATTCTTGTTTTCTAGTTAGATGTTCTAATCACGCTTATAATGTTTCCTTGTATATATGGGAGTAGGTATGAATATTTTCCCTTGTGTGTTTGAGTCTTAAAGATGGTTTTTGAATGCTAAATTTTGAACATCTTTTCTAAATTTGACACTTTTTGGAAACTTGTAACTAAATGGAGAAAATTGTCATATGACCTTACCCAAACAAAGTAATGATTGGGAAACCTTACAAACACTATTACATGACTATAGGAAACCTTCTTGATGCATTTTGTAAATATATTGAATGTGTAAATAAATGTTTTTTTCCCTCTCCTCACTTTATCCCTATATTTTCGCTTTGAAAATGAAATGAAATGGTAATTGTATTTGTACTCTCTCTAAACGTGTGTTAGGTATTATTTTATTATTATTGGAAAATTGTGAAAACATAAATTGTGTTTGGTTATAGTTAGGTTTCATGCCAACAATTGTGTTTACCATGTTGTGGGTGCGGTTATGTAGAACATGAAGAAAATTGTAACATTCTATATGTTTTTGTAATAACAAGTTATCCTTGAAATACATGTAATATTAAAAGAATAAATCAACACTATTTTTATGAACATGAATGTTATTTATTGATTATTTTATGATAAATAATAAATTGTAGTATATTGGTACCTTGGGAAAAAGGGAATTATATTCTATAAATTACTTAGATCCTAGGTATATATCTTGTTAATGGTGTAGATGTACATTTTAACTAGAAATGAAATGATATTTTTTAGATAAGATAAAAAGAGTTTGGTTTTAAAAGGGGACCAAAAAAACCCAGAGCAAAAGAATCTAGTTTTAAACAAAAAACCAACAATGTGCCATGGAGGCTAAGTCAAAAAGACTTGACGATAGTCCACCAAAAAAATCCGACATACGACAAGTTTTTTGCATAGTGACCATTACATTTTTTTGATAAACAACCACCAAAGAGAAACAAATAGGAAACAAAAGATAAAGGATGACCAAATCTCAACAATTAGTTCTATGTGGTTTTATTGTGATCCCTAGTACTCGACCCACCATCCTTCCTTCCAACCACATTTATGATAACACACTTTGGTATTTTTTTCTCTTTTTCCTCAATTTGGGTGATGATTGGCTCCTTTATGCCATTCGCATCCTTGTATTTAATCTAGGAATTCACCACTTCCATGTCATATCCATCATCCATCTCAGAATCGTCACTGTATGAGCTACTAATCATTAGTCTCATGATGGGATTACTCTATTTCTTGGCCACTTGATCTCGTATAATAGAGATCCTCTATTCTTGCATAACAAAATCCACTTGAATACCCCCAATCCACTTATGTTGTACCTCGATCCTGTGTTGACATTCCATCAATTCCTAAATGAGGTTCTTGTTAATAGTTAAGATAGTATCTACATTCGATTCCACCCATGCAGTCCAACTTCCCAATCTATGAAATCCTGATCAATTTTACCAGAACTCTCCCCCACATGATGACATCACTTTTTTAAATTGTAAAGGGCATCCACAACCCCCTCAGTAGGGTTTTTCCCTTTCCTTTTCCTCAAATGGTTGAGGGCCGAGGCTAGGGTTTCATGATCCGACTCAAGTTTAGTATTAATCACAGGATAAGTAGGAATAATGGGTTAACTTCTTTGGACTAAGAGAAGAATCAGGCCTTGATGGAGAGGGATATAAATTCTCTTATTTTTAAAGTCCTCAATGGTGGAAATAAGAGACCTATAGAGGAAGAAGGCTAAGCTCATGGTCTATTTTTTTGTAAGAAGTTAAGAATAGATAGATGATAGGAAAAAATATTCCTAAATTTCCCCTCTCATGTCAATTTTTTCATGACCACAAGACAAACATCAGCCCTTTTGAGGAAAGATCATGCTATTAAATTAAATGATCTTTCATACCATGCTTTTGTGTTTTATTAATGAATAAACTCATTTTGTTTTAAAAATTAGTTGGGAATTTGTAGAAGAACCAAAGAAAAAGGATAACCTTATCTTATTTGAAACATGCTTATGTATGAACATATTAGCTTAGAAAACTAACAATTAAAGGAAAAGCCTAGTTTTTTTAACATTCTTTGGCACCTCCTAGCTTAGAGGTAATAAGAGAAAAAATTAGGATTGTTGAATCATGTCCACTTGTCGACATTGTCACAAAATAGCCTTAAGGAATTACAATGCTTAAACAATGTTTAGAGTATAAGGGGTTCCTACTTGAGAATTAGATTTGTGTATGTTGAATTTGTGTTGGATGCTTTATTTTAAGGATTAGATTCACTTTTGTGACAAGTGGGATGAAAATTATAAACAACATAATTATATAGTTGTCTTGAGGTTAAGCAGAGAGGGCTAATAATTGAACATACTTGATTCATAGGGAATTTTGGAGAATATAATTTTGCAACATAGAAAGATGATCAAGTAAGAAATATCTTGCAGTATTTTAAATGTTAGTCGTATTGTTAATGCGATCATGATTCTTCCCTATGAACTAAGTGGGGGGTTTTTGAGTGTGTGGAAGTGTATTACTTATAATGGTTAAAAATGTATTGTGTCACCTTATGTATCGAATGACGTGATGTTGTAATAATACATTTAAGAGGTTATCATAGGAACTAAACACCATTAGAAGGGAATATAACGTAAAGTTCTTTGGATAATTGAGACAATTAGGACATGATTTCACTATTTTTCAACTGCGTTCATGCAACTATTTTTATAGGCTTGGTGATTTCCGAACCTAAAACTGTGATCACATTTTACAAATTGCAAGTGCAGTTTAAAACTTCACTTGCAGTTTCAAACCACAATCACAGTCCTCTGAGACAAAAAATACAGACCCACGACTCCTCATTTTCCCTCATTTTTCCTTTCCAACCGTGATTTCTCCTACACATTTGGCACTTTCACTTTGAATACCCCCTAAAAATTACTCTTTAGAGTTATGGATTGTGATAGTTTCAACCATGCCACCAAGAAAAAGAGGTAAGCCCTCGATTTTGATCAATTTGTTTGTATTTTAGGTTTTTTTTTATTTTCATGGGTTTTTCAATTTTTTCTTTATGTATACAAGTTTTTATTTTATCAGTTTCTCGTGCAAGCTCGTAATCCTAAAAATCATCAAAATATTCCTTAAAACCCTATAAACAATCCTCAAAACCCTCCAGACATTCTAGAAAACCATCCTCCAAACATAGATCCGCCTCCTATGGCTCCTTCTATCCCCACAGAACCAACAAGAACACAAGCTGATATTGTTGGAAAAATCTGACAAAAAAAATTGCCATTGAGAACCTTATTCAGAATATAAGACAAAATCATGCCACAAATCATCTCTACATGACTTTAGCAGACACATTGAAAATATTGATTGGTGAAGTTGACTCAGAACTAACCAAATAGATATATGGAATACCTTTAGAGGTGATTGTAAGTAGTGTTATGCGAATAAATTATCTCACGCTGCCATAAAAGAATTTTTTTTTTTGAAAAGACCGCATTTTTGCATTATTTAATGACCGAAGAACCAATGCCCTCTCTGCGGTACTTGCAAATGGTTCCCAATCTATTGATGCCATGATGACCAAATCAAGAATAATTTTTGGGACCAATTGTGGATGGTTTTTTATTATCCATCATGCAACAACAATGAGTTTCCACTCTATTTTTTAAAGAAATTATATTACAAGTTCATGCTTAATGAGGTCCCAAATTATTTTGAATTTTTTTATTTTTATGGGTATGGTGGTGGCTCTGCACTTGTAGTAGACTCGGTGCACACGTAGGTCAACCAAGGATCCCTCATGCCCCAAAACCCCCATTACCTTTAGTTATCCCTCCTATAGTGAAAAAGGTTATGGAGATTAACACACTACATGAATTGAGGGAGCTCACTAACCCTCTGACCCAGCATAGTGAGCAGATTGCATCTAGTGATGTTGGTGGAGGTGCTAGTTCTAGAGCACCACACCACTGTAGACCATGTGGTGCCATATGCATTGTGGGTGAGACATCATTTTTTGGATCACGTGATTTATTTTCTCTAGATGAGATGATGGCGGATGTTCTTAGAACTGGTGCAACAGATCTTGGTCTTTCACAGGTAAATGTCAAATAAATATTTAATATATATACAATAGTTTAATTCATGTTTGAGATTTTAATATATATGTATTTCATTGTACGTTATGTACATACATGTAAAAAATAATTTTTTATTTTATTTTAAATAGCAAAATCGGTGAAGGAAACATCCAAAGATCGACATGTTAGCTACCTGTGACTAGGCATGTTACAAACGTAAGTTTCAAGTTGTACTTAAATATCAAATTTCATTTGATTGTGCACTTTTATTATTATAATGTTTGACTTATACATGTACATATTATTATATGTTTGTCTTTTATACGTGCGGGAGCACGAAAGGTCATCATCTGCTCTCAGTAAGCGAGGCTATTGGCACACCTCACGTGAATTTTATGTAGGTTAGTTTCTCTTTACACTTTGGTTCTAATTGTGGAAGTTCACGTGGGTTATGATTTGGCTCTGTTATATGGTAGTCATGTAGATTAATATTGATTTGTACATGTTTTTGTATAGCTTATGAATACCAGAGAGACTCCTCCATATATGCAGACTATGGAGGCTATTATAGATACTACCATAGCATCTGCAGATCCACTAACTGAGGTACAATTTTTCAAATTTGTTAAATTTATTTAGGAATTATTTCTTATTACTTAAATCTACAATATCAAATTTTGTACATGAAATATTTAATTTGAAATTTAATTATTTATATGTAGCTTACCTCTCATGAGTCTATTGTTGTCCCTGCCATGCATCAACGACAAATTGATAGGGATCATGACATTGTGGTAAGATTTCACATGCATTTTAACTAAATTCTAAGTTTCTAAATTTTGAATGTATTTTAAAAATATGGGTGTTAAAAACTTGTTGTTTATGAATGTGCAAGTTAGGTTACAGGCCTGCTTAGAGACGCCTAGGACCACACGGATGAAATCCATAGTGGAATCTCCCTCCACTACATCCCAAGGTCGTGGACATGCTACTTCTAGTAGGGAAAAAAGAGGGAAGATGTTTCATTATTAGATTCATAGGACGTGGATGTACATAGATATATATATATATGGGCCATCTGGTCCTAGTTCATGATTCTTCATAGGACATTGTATATAGCCTTATGTAGCCACATGTGGTCTTATATGTATGACACACTTGGTTCGAGATGTACACATGTTATGAACTTATATTTTTAGAGACATGCGTTCAACACACTTAGTTTGATACATTATATATCCATGTGTTGGTTTTCATAATGATATTACTTCTATGTTTGATTCAAATTCATTGCACATGATATCCTTCTATGTATGTATATTCTATGTATATTAATTCTATATGTATGTTTGATTTAAAATTAAAAAACTATGGTGCAACAATAAGAAGAAAATAAGCATATATCTCATGTACCATATTCTAGTGCAATAATAAGTTTTATGTATGTTATGACATGTACATGTCAAGGACTGAAATTTCACATGTTGTTGGAGTTGTCAGTAGATTTTAGGAAAATCTAGGTAGAGAACATTGTTCAACAGTGAAGTGGGAGTTTCACTACTTGTGAGGAAAAATAAATTATTGCATCACCTATAACAATATTGGTGATTCAATTTGTGGATATTTTGATTCATATTTTGTAAGTGATTTGGAAAAACAAAGATCGACTTCTAGTTATGCTATTACACTTGTAACTGGACCTATCAG
This sequence comes from Taxus wallichiana var. yunnanensis, assembly GCA_018340775.1. Lineage (NCBI taxonomy): Eukaryota > Viridiplantae > Streptophyta > Pinopsida > Cupressales > Taxaceae > Taxus > Taxus wallichiana. Next base: position 220,817,643 of record CM031242.1, read on the forward strand.
TTGGATTTCAAAGCTTCAAAATATTACAATTTTTTCAACTACTGAGGTAGAATATGTAGCTGCCTATCATAGTTGTCAGGAGGTAATTTGGGTAAAAATTTTATTGGATGAGTTTTGAAGATATCAATACAAGATGAAGGTATTGTGTGACAATCAAAGTGCTATTTAATTATCCAAGAATCTAGCTTATCACAATAAGACAAAGAATATTTTAGTTAAGTATAATTTTGTTATACATGTTATTGATGAAGGGATAATAACACTTGACAAGGTACACACCATAGAAAAATTTGTTGATATTCTCACAAAACTAGTACTATTATAGAAGTAAAAATGGTGTTTATCTTATATTCATTTGCAGAAAATGTGATGAGTTGGTTGTGTAATATATAAATTGGATTGGTTATCAAGGTGGATATTATAAGATATATGACAACAAAGTTAATTTTTAGATCCCTTTCCGACAACATTTTTAGCTCACTTTCCAAAGGGGTGTGGGGGGTCTTCCCCCCACTCATGTCATAGGGGGTCTAGGGGGCGTGTGACGAACTCAACCGATCTCTATTTTTAGTAAAAAAAATCCTAATATTGTTTTCCTAGTCTATTTGTAGGATGAGGAATCCTATCTATACTTGGAATAAGAGAGTAATTATTGTTGAAAAAGTTGTAATTGTTAAAAAAGTTATAATTGTTGAAAAAGATGTAATTGTTAAAAAAGTTGAAAATGGTGGGTCATGGCACCAAATCGATTTGTGCAAAAACGTCCAGGGTGGCGGGTGAATGCTAGAGGAGGTGTTCTTTTGGTGCGCAAAAACATCACTGCTTCCGGGCTACCTCGTTTAGGCAGAGTCCCTTAAGATCAATGAGACCAAACAATCGTTCAACTTTGACGGGTGACTACGCACAATCCATGGCACCTAGAGATGTCTCATCTAATCCTACACCTCTAGTGTAGGGACCCTCTATAATAGCTTGTCTTGGTTTTTTCCTTCTCCAATCGGTGCTCTCGCTGCCCTATTGTTTACAAACATGTGGAATAGTGTAGTTTGGGACAGTGTAAGGCCTTCAAATGGTATATTGTGTAAACAATGGGTCATGGCACCAAACTGACTATGTGGACATGTCCACATGGCTAGATGAATGCTACAGGAGGTGTCATTTTAATGCATGACAATGTTGTTGCTTCTGGGCTACCTCATTCGGGTGGAGTCCCTTAAGATCCCTGAGACCAAAAAATCATTTAACTTCGATGGGTGACTACGCGCACTCTGTGGTACCTAGAGATGTATTTTCTGATCCTACACCTTTGTGTAGAGACCTCTACAATAGCTTGTCTCAGTTTTTTCCTTCTCCAATCGGTGCTCTCGTAGCTCTATTGTTTACAAACGCACCTTGGATAGTGTAGTTTGAGACAGTGTAAGGCTATCAAAGAGTATATTGTGTAAATGGTGGGTTGTGGCACCAAACCAACTATACAGACACATCTGGATGGCCAGGTAAACACTAGAGGAGGAATCATTTAGGTGTGCAACAACGTCATTTCTTCCGGGCTACCTCGTTCGGGTGGAGTCCCTTAAGAGCCCTGAGACAAAAAAATCATTCAATTTGACTGGTGACTACACGCACACCATGGCACCTAGAGATGTCTTATCTGATCCTACACCTTGGTGTAGGGACCATCTATAATAGATTGTCTTGGTTTTTTCCTTCTCTAATTGGTGCTCTCGCTACCCTATTGTTTGAAAACATGTTGAATAGTGTAGTTTGAGACAATGTAAGGCTGTCAAATGATATATTGTGTAAACGGTGGGTCATGGCACCAAACCAACTATGTGGACACATCTGGGTGGCTAGGTAAATGCTAGAGGAGGTGTCGTTTTGGTGCACAAAAACATCGTTACTTCTAGGCTACCTCATTCGGGTGGAGTCCCTTAAGAGCCCTGAGACCAAAAAATTGTTCAACTTCAACAGGTGATTACACACACTCCGTGGCACCTAGAGATGTCTCTTCTTAACCTACACCTTGACGTAGGGACCCTCTACAATAGCCTCTCTCTATTTTTTCCTTCTCCAATTGGTGCTCTCACTTTGCCTTATTGTTACAAAGGCGCCGAATAGTGTAGTTTGAGAGAGTGTAAAGTTGTTTAATAGTATATTGTGTAAATGGTGGGTGGTGGCACCAAACTAACTACACAAAAACATTTAGGTGGTTAGGTGAATGCTAGAGGAGGCAACGTTTGGGTGCATGACAATGTCATTACTTCTAGGCTACCTCATCCAGGCGTAGTCCCTTAAGAGCCCTGAGACCAAAAAAAACTCACTTCAATGGGTGACTACGTACACTCTGTGGCACCTAGAGATGTATCATCTGATCCTACACCTTAGCATATGGATCCTCTATAATAGCTTCTGTCTCAGTTTTTTCCTTCTCCAATTGGTGCTCTCGCTGCCCTATTGTTTGCAAACGCATTAAATACTATAGTTTGAGACAGTGTAAGGCTGTCAAATGGTATATTTTGTAAACAATGGGTCGTGGCACAAACATGACTACAAAAACATGTCTAGGTGACTGGTGAATGCTAGAATAGGCATAATTTTTATTTTTGACAACGTCGTTTCTTTCGGGCTACCTCATTCGGGCGTAGTCCCTTAAGAGTCGTGAGACCAAAAAAAAATTCAACTTCAATGAGTGACTATGCGCACTCCATGGCACCTAGAGATGTCTCGTTTGATCCTACACCTCAATGTAGGGACCCCCTATAATAGCCTATCTCATTTTTTTCCTTCTATAATTGGTGCTCTCACTGCCCTATTGTTTGCAAATGCGTCGAATAGTGTAGTTTGAGACAATGTAAGGTTTTCAAATGGTATTTTTGTAAATGGTGGGTCATGGCACTGAACTGACTATGCAGACACATCTTTTTGGCTAGGTTAACACTAGAGGAGGCATCTCTTTTGTGTGCAACAATGTCGTTGCTTGTGGGATACCTTAATCGGGCAGAGTCCCTTAAGAGCCCTGAGACCAAAAAATCATTCAACTTCAATGGGTGACTACATGCACTTTGTGGTACCTAGGGATGTCTTGTTTAATCCTACACCTCAATGTAGGGACCCTCTACAATAGCCTATCTTAGTTTTTTCCTTCTCCAATTGGTTCTCTCACGCCTTATTGTTTTGTTTGCAATCGCATTGAATAGTGTAGTTTCAGATAGTGTAAGGTTGTCAAACAATATATTTTGTAAACGGTCGGTTGTGGCACCAAAATGACTGTGGAAACATTTAGGAGGCTAGGTGAATGCTAGAGGAGGCATTTTTTTGGTGCACAACAACGTCGTTCCTTCTGGGCTACCTTGTTCGGGTGAGTCTCTCAAGAGACCCGAGACAAAAAAAAATATTAAACTTTGACACCGACTACGCACACTCTATGGCACCTAAAGATGTCTCATATGATCCTACACCTTGGTGTAGGGACCCTCTACAATAACCTATCTCAGTTTTTTCCTTCTCTAATCGGTGCTCTCACTGCTCTATTGTTTGTAAACGTGCCGAATAGTGTAGTTTGAGCCGGTGTAAGAATATCAAATGGTATATTTTACAACTGGTGGGTCATGGCACCAAACTGACTACGTGGACACATATGGGTGGCCAGGTGAATGTTAGAGGAGGTTTCATTTTGGTGCACGATAATTTCATTTCTTTAGGGATACCTCGTTTGGACGTAGTCCCTTAAGAGCCCTGAGACCAAAAAATTGTTCAACTTCGACAGGTGGCTATGCAAACTCTGTGAAACTTAGAGATGTCTCATCTAATCCTATACCTTGGCATTGGGACCCTATAAAATATCCTATCTTTATTTTTCCTTATCTAATTGGTGCTCTCGCTGCCCTATTGTTTGCAAACGTGCAAATAATGTAGTTTGAGCGGTGTAAGGTCATCAAACGGTATATTTTGCAAACAAGTGGGTCATGGAACTAAACCAAATACGTAGAAGCATCCAAGTGGCTAGGTGAATACTAGAGGAGGCATCGTTTTGGTGTGTGATAACATCATTTCTTCCAGGCTACCTCATTCGAGCGTAGTCCTTTAAGAGCCCCGACGAGACCAAAAATGGTTCAACTTCAACGAGTGACTACGCACACTCTATGGCACCTAGAGAAATCTCGTCTAATCTTACACCTCGATGTAGGGACCCTCTACTATAGTGTGTCTCAGTTTTTTTTTTCTCTAATCAGTGCTCTCGCTGCTCTATTGTTTGCAAACAAGCCAAATAGTGTAGTTTAAGACATTATAGGGTGTCAAATAGTATATTTTGTAAATGCTGGGTCGTGGCCGAACCGACTATGTGGACATGTTTAGGTGGCTAGGTGAACCTAGAGGAGGCATCATTTTGGTGTGCAACAACGTTGTTGCTTCCAGATACCTTATTAAGGCAGAGTCCTTCAAGAGCCCACGAGACCAAAAATTGTTCAACCGTGACGGTGACTACGCACATTCTGTGGCACCTAGAGACATCTTTTCTAATCCTACATCTCAGTGTATGGACCCTCTACAATAGCCTATCTCATTTTTTTCTTTCTCCAATTGGTGCTCTCGCTGCCCTATTGTTTACAAATGCACTAAATAGTGTAGTTTGGGAAAGTGTAAAAGGTCATCAAAAGGTATATTTTGTAAACGGTGGATCGTGGAACCAAACCAACTATGTGGAGACATCCAAGTGGCTAGGTGAATGCTATAGGATGTGTCTTTTTGGTACGCAACAACGTAATTGCTTTTGGGATACCTCATTTGGGCAGAGTCCCTCAAGAGCCCTGAGACCAAAAAAAATGTTCAACTTCAACGGGTGACTACGTGCACTCCGTGGCACTGGAGTATCTCGTCTAATCCTAAACCTTAGAGTAGGGACCCTCTACAATAACATGTCTCAGCTTTTTTCCTTCTCCAATCAGTACTCTCACGCCCTATTGTTTACAAATGCACTTTGAATTGTGTAGTTTGAGACGACAGTGTAACGTTGTCAAATGGTATATTTTTAAATGGTGGGTTGTGGCACCAAATTGACTACGCGGAAAAATCTAGGTGTCCAGGTGAATGCTAGAGGAGTTTTCATTTCAAAGTGCACAAAAATTACATTGCTTCAGTGCTACCTCATTCCGGTGGAGTCCCTCAAGATCCCTAAGAACAAAAAATTGTTCAACTTCAACAGGTGACTATGCGCACTCCATGGAACCTAGATACGTCTTGTCTGATCCTACACCTCAACATTAGAACTCTCTACAATAGTATATCTCAGTTTTTTCCTTCTCCAATCGTGCTATTCCTTCCCTATTGTTTGCAAACATTCCAAATAGTGTAGTTTGAGCAGGTGTAAGGCTATCAAATGGTATATTTTACAAACGGTGTGTCATGGAACCGAATCGTTTGTGCACACACATAGCGATGGCCTTGTAAACACTTGGGAGTTTTTGTTTCAGTTCTCTAAGCTCCAGGTCCTTCTGGACTACCTCCTCCAGAGCCAAGAACCCCCTCCACAGGTACATAAATCATTGTTAATTGCTTCTCTTTTCTTGTAAAACAATGAAAGCTTCTCTTAACTTTGAGAATTTATAATTCTCTACTAATAGTGCCAACCACGTGAAGGTGGAAGATTTTATGGCACCACTAACTTGCATATAAAAGTGTTATTCAAAGAAATTTAAGTTTCAAATCAAAACTATACTAGATATATAAAAAATACACAAATTTAATAAAATATATGAACTTAAATCTATCTAAAAAAATTATATATACCAAAGAAATTATATATACTAGACATGAACATTGTAAATTCATTCCAATGAACCATCAAGATCGGATCTACTTTAAATAATGACAAGATTGCTTCATGATTTGACTCTCAAACCTTCCAAAGAATCTTGTTATTAGGACTTCCTCGATATCTATACAATGAATATTTGTCGCTAGAACTAGATGTAAATATAAGAGTATTTTCTGTGTGTCTCAAAGTCTTCAAACACCCAAACAGAGTATTTTTTAAAGGATACCACCAAAGCCAAGTTCCAGAACTATCACTTACTCTATAGGGTCCTCAATATCTTCGCCATCTATAACACGAGAAGTCAACTTCTTTCTTTCCTCGATGCAACAACATAATAAATAGTCTGTTTCTTCTTCATTTTCTTTGATCGTAATAAATGCAAACACATGTCCTATAAAAAAGGGTTTCAAATAAAATTTAAATTATACATATTAAAATTTCAACATGGACATAACTCAATACAAAAATTGTAAATAACCATAAATACCTTGTTGTAAAAAAATCAAAATTTCATCAAAGTCCTTGGATGTTGCAACTTCATCTGTAGAAACAAGTCATTATGCTTGTGGAGGTAGATAACTAGCAAGTGGACTTAGAGGCCTACAAATCCATCCATCGACCCATTCTTGTGAATCACACTCAATAGTGAAAAATTTGATACAAGATGTACAAAACCATGTCAACTTTCTTGTCCATGTGGCCCAAAAAGTAGCATCTGAGCTATAAAATGAGTGCATATCACTGGACCCAGTGAGTGTCATACAATCCTCATAGTTAGCAATTTGTTGTTCCTCTATCAACCAAAAATATCTGTGAACCGTAGAAATTTCTTGAGAACCTCAGGCCATATTTCCAATACACCATTCCACTATGCTCTTTGAATCTTTCAATTTAGCACCATCTTTGTACTTCAACTCTTCTCTTGCAATAACTCTTTTCACACATTCCCTTGCACCGTCATGCTCTCCTTTTCCATTTCCAACCTCGGTGAAACTTCAAATATGTTGCAAACGCATCTTGACATGATCCTGCTCATCTAATAACACATTTGTGCATTCTTAAACTAGGACGTGTAATTATCGACCATGTATAATGTTGTTTGAAGTGGATTTCCCTATCGACAAGTTTCTATAAAATAACCTGAAACAACCTTGCACAAATTCAGTAGAATGAGTATGATAATCATTGATATAAAATTGGTACTCTCTTAAAAAGTTTTGATCATTCTCTGTACTTTCAGGAGAATGTATAAATGATATATGCACAAAAATGGCAACTTGTACTGAGTTGTAATATTATGATTCAACCTCATTTGTGGTTGCATGTGTAATTCTCTGGAAAATTGACCACTGAAACAATAGTACTGATAGGAAATGTGTCTTTGCATATCTTGAACCATTTATCTAACCATCAATCTTTGTGTGTACACCTAGTATACTCATAAATAATTTCATCCTTAAATTTTCTCATAAATTGAAAAACAGGCATATGTTATGTAACTAGCTCACACTGCTGTTTAGACTCTTTTCCATCTTTCAACTAGTATGCAATCGATTTATATTTATCAAACTTAACTAAATTATTTCCTATTGCACCTTCAATTTTCTCATGGATATAACTTTCCAATTTAGGAAATCCGCCACATGTACCACAACTTCCATCTAAAAAAGCATGACTATAAAAAAAATTCCAACTTCTTTTTCACAAAATATCGTAGGAATGAAATCCCCAGAAGATATTAGTGGAACTTGAACACCACATTCTGATAACATAGTTTCAGAAAGTAAAATAAAATGAATACATAAAAATTTAGCACAATGCATAGCAAATTCAACATGTTACCTACAACAGCAAATGGTGCAAGCATGGTTGATTTTCACATAGAATGGTTTTAACATTTCAAAAAAAAAGTTAACTAATTTTAATTTCCAAATGTTGTTCAAACTTATGAAAAAATTAAGTTTGAGTCATATCTAAGAAATGCTATGGATGTGGTTCGTGATTAATAGAACCTCTGCTTTTACGACATCTCTTCTATTAGGTGAAACTCTAGTGTTATCATGCCAAAAGTGAATAACAATTGCTCTTATAGCATCCGTATTATATTTGTCCTTATGTGGTGGTATAAATGAGAAAATGCCCAAAAATCGGTGTTATTGAGTGATTGAAGGATATTACGTCTTTCAATTTCATTTATTATAGTTTTTCTATTAACTTGCAACATTCGACTTATTTGCATAATCAAACATTGTTTTTTATTGATTCACTTACAACATTAGTATCAAGTACACGACACACAATATTACTATCCCTAGTGTGTCTCTTGACACCAACAGTGTGATATGCATCATGAAGGTTTTCAAAAAAATTGTATAGGTTTGACCACGTATATTAGATGTTATAAATCCTAAGGTGTTTAATGTAGGTCTCATTTTATTCAATTTCATCAAACTAACCAACAACTGACATCTTTGGGAATCATTTAAAATTTCAAAATGATTATCCCAAATTTCAATGGCTTTTCTTCTGATTTACCATTCAGAAAGTTTTTCACACATTGGTTTCAAAAAAAATTCATCAATTTCAATAAAATAATTAGGTTTCTTATGGAAAATCTTAAGAGGTTTTTTTGTCAAATTTTATTTGTCTGATTTGAACCAAAATTTATTTATTCACATTTTCATTGTCTCCTTCAAATTCAACATTTGCTACATCACTAGTATTTAATTCTTCTTCAACACCAACAATAAAAACATCTTCATCACGAGTATTTAATTTAACTTCAACATTAACAGTAGAAACATTACCTGGTTCCTCATTGCTTAAAATAGTAGGGGTTGAAGATGAACCTCTTCTTGATTCACGAAGATTCCACATTCACTCAACATTTTGAAATTTGTTTGCCTCTAATTTGTTTGGTATTTTTTACTTAATGACTTCCTTTTTTGACTTCGTTTCTTGTCTCCCATGATGTTTTACTTCTGGTGATAAGAAAAACATACGAAAATGACATAAATTCTTAGTAATTTGTACGGTAAAGTCAAACAAGTAAAAAATCACAAAGTAATTAGAAAATTGGGATGCATATAAATATGATTTATGAACCATGATCACACTTTATAAAATGCACTCACGGTTTATAAAGTGTGATCATGGTTCTTGTTTAAAAAACCACAATCGCGGTTTGTAAACCGTGATCTCGGTCCTATCTGTATCATCAAATCTGACCTTAAGGCTCAGGAAATCTTTGTTTTTCCCAAACCAAAGCTATGGAAGGTCATTATGAAGTGTAAAGGGTAAAAAAATACAAATTTACTCTTCCACAGACTTGAACCATGCTAAAAAAACTTAAAAATTTCACAAAAATGGTGTCATCGTGTAGGGGAGACTGTTAGCTTTGTAGAAATATTGATTTTAAAGTGAATAGAATAAGATACATATCATTTTCTAATTATTTACTAATAATAGTTCTTTAAGACATTTTTCCCATGAATGTTCATGTCTACTTTTAAGATGTAACTTTTGTTTCACTTATTAAAATGTGGCAAAACTTATACCATCCCAAGCATGGAGAAATTATATACACGTTAAAAAAAAATTGATTTCGATAGTTTTTGATATAGTTATGGCAGGAAAATGGAAAGTGCTCCATTTTCTAAATCTTTTTAGACCACTTTCACAGAAAAAATCATTAAAAATATTGCTTGAAAAAATACAAAATAAAATCCATCCCAAGATAGATAACTAAATCTAACTTTTCACCAAAAAAAAAAAAAAAAAAAAAAGATTTGGTCATCCAAATCACGGGCAAACGGACTATAATCTTATAGGTTTTTTCAAAAACAAAAACCAAGTCATATAATTTTTAGTGTTTAATATAGCTAAACTTGTCAGTTTTTTTTTAAAAATAGTATTTTAGAAACTAGATTCCGGATGCTACGATTCATATTTATATAATTTTTTCTAATTTTGAGTGTGCGTATTGCTAATAATCCTTACAAGTTGAGATTTTGTTGTTTTTATCAATATGACATCCACTTATGACCCCTTTTTTTCCACCAACTTTTTACACTTACCCTATTATAAACTTCAAATGATTGTAATAAATAATACAATCTAAGCCTAATAATATTGAATAAATAATAAAAATAATCTTTATACCAAGTAGTGACCCTGATTGATAGATTCAATCCACTATTATCCTTAAGGAACGATGTCATTTGGTTTGCCGATTGGTCTTCGGATGGCTCCCAGTCAATTCTCCAGGCTTTGCATTCTAAAGTGTGGCTCAAATGTGGCCAATTCAGTAGTTTTGTAATAACTCCCAATTAAAAAAAATTCTATTAAAATAGGTCTTATTTTCTCTCAATATTGCCTATATTAAAATAGGTTTTACATCTCCATAATGTCACCATGATTTCCATCGAACTTCACCAATCATCCTTCTCGGCTCGGACTCAGTGTATGTCTTCTCGGAGGGAATTCAAAGCTACAAAATAATATTTCACCTATTAAAAATAATAGGACTTAAAAATTATAATAATTCATATACTGATAGGGCTTACATATTTGCATACCTGTAATAATAGGCCTTAGCTCCAAATGTGCCTATAATAATATAGGACTTATTTTCTCACAAATGTGGGCCTTCACATTTTATTATGGCCACACATTATAACACCACCATATTTTCCTATTAAAATAATAATAATATGACTTATAAATATTTCTCCAAAATATTCTCCCCCTCCTTTGAGATCCAAGAAAATAGCTTAGAGTTGTGTGTGTTTACAATGTACCCGGGTCCCCTATTTATATTAATTAGGAGCCTGTAATATAAGGATATTTGATAATATTCATGGCTTATTTTTAAAAAATCCCATAATAATCATCAACAGATTAGGCTTAGCTAAATTCTCCGTGGCATAAGAATAATTTAGCCACCAAATATTTAATCCACTTCAAATAATAACCTTAATAGGCTTTGAGCGGGTTATAAGGGATTAATTCTTTTTTAAGCTTTTAAATAAGCTTAAGCCATATTTTTTAAAAACTCAACCCCATAATAATATCCACTCTTCATATGGATGGAGAAAATTTATGTGGGGAAAAATCCCACATTATATGCAAGCCTTTTTAATAGGCTTTATCCACCAAAATTTATTCTCACGTGGACTTTTCCTCTCTCTTTTTTATAAAAGATTATAAAACCTTTTATGTGGGTAAAAACCATAAACCCACCTTTAATGCCATATGTATAAATAATAAATCCACGTGTTCATGCAGATTTTACATGTGTCAAATACAGCTATGCAACTATGCCACATGTCACCATGTCATTTTTCCATTTGGCGTATCCTTCAGTTGTTGACTACCAATTAACCAAACTTTGATCGATCATAACTTTCACATATGGACTCAGATTTGGTCTGTTAAAAATGTGTTGGAAAGGTCTTAGCAAGCTCTATGCAATGGTGTTGACTTCAAATGATTTCAAAATCATTCATTTTTTTATTGACTTGCGTTGGCTAGTTGTTGACCAATCTTTGACTGACACCATTTGCACATGCAAACTCCATTTTCAACATTCAAATAGTTGACGGAAATATCTTGAAATGATCTTCTCCATTGACACAATTTAGGGATGTTTAGGGAAATTTTGATATAAAAAATGATCCCCGATCACACCTCCCCAATAGGAAAATATTTTTATCACAAAAAGCTTATATTGGAACATTTTTCCATCCTATCCTGAATCTAGAAACTCTATTGCCCCCTAAGAAGTATTGTTTTAGTAGACCCTTTGGTATTTTCCTCTCGCATCCTTCTCACTTACAATTTTTTTTTTCTGATCATGGACTTGTGGGTTATGATCCCACTATGATTCTATTGCACCACTATGATATCTGAAGAATACCTCAATGCCTTCGATGTGTGCAAAGGCCTTTGGGCTTCTAGATATCTAACAAGGATCTTATTTGAATATATAACATAGCATTGAATCCTACTTGATTTTGAATAATCCAAACTAGTTTGAAGAAACTCCATGTTACTTAGAGTTATTATTGATCCAATGTCGATGATGTATAATGACTTGTCCCATTTTCGAGACCTCAACGCCTCCAATTCACGATGCTAAGCCTCTTTCAATACTTCAAGCCTCCAATGCACGATGCTAAGTCTGATGATCAGCTACCATTCTATTACATGGTCACATTGCCTCTACACGGAAAAATGATCTCGAGTTGATTTCTCACAAGCTCAAAAATGATTATTTCACCCCTGTTGTATGGTTGTTGCCTCTACATGGTACAAATCCTCCTATTGAAGATTACTATCAAGTATCATTCTATTGCACGGTTGCAATGCCTCTACACATAATGAAGTTCTGACTTGTTGTCAGATGCCAACGATGTTCAACTACCATTCATTTGTATGGTCACAATGCCTCTATGCAAAATAAAATTGAGTGATCCTTTAAGAGATTTTTTTTTACAAACTAATATCGTGTACCATTCTTAGAAGCCCATGATTACCTCTTCACAGAATGAAGTTATGACCTGATTTCAATGCAAATGATGATTCAGCTACCATTTTTTTGCACGGTCACAATGCCTTTACACAGAATGAAGTTCTAAGCTGACCCCTGTGAGCTCAATTGTTTGCACATGTGGCTGATAGATCTCCAAGCTTAATATGAGTTAAATCTTGTATCCAAGTTGTAACAATCACAAGTGATTAGGAGATATGTTCCCTTAAAAGTGTCTTTTACAACTTCCAAATACAAGTGTAGGAAATTATATCCTAATACATCATGTAAATTAGTTGTAAAAAATGCTCCTTTTTGGAGTCTTGGTACAATAAGCTTAGTTACCAATTTATAGGAAAATAATTTTCACATGATAACCTGTCACAAAAATTTATCCTACTTGGTGGCTTTTGTACTTGGTCTTCTCCATTGCATTGCAATCATGGATTGACCTCATTTGTCTCTTTCGTGCTGGAGAAATAACACAAGGACCAAAACATATTGCATCTCTTGGTATTAGAAATTTACCAAAATAATTTCCCTCTAAGGGGTCTTACTAATGCAAGTATAAAGAGTACAAACATTGCCCAAAAATTGGGTCTTTGACTAATGTGTTATGTGGATCGTCAAATGATCTATCATCTGCACATGAGTCATAATGGAATAATCCAAATATAAATGCAAGAAAATTACTAAGGATGTTAAACCTGTCCCTTAGCCTATCCCACCAATCTAGACTCCACAAGTACAAGTTGATGTCATCACTATCCACTTGTCCTACACTTGTCAACTTGCTCAGAGAATAACAAGTTTGCAAGTTCGATCACCTTCTCTAATACCAACTTGATTAAAAAATTATCAAGTTTTTCTCTACTTGATCTCGGACCCCTATATGCTTATTTTATTTTCCGACTAGTTTCTCCTTTTAAGTAATCAATTTAAAATAAATGCAAGAATATAATAAAAAATTACATAATGATTTATTACGGAGTTCAGCAATAGCCTACGTCCCCGGGTTCTTTTAAATTGTTCCACTAGTAAAAATTGTCAGTACAATCTTATTTCTTACAATAAAACCTAATGGAATTTCCACTTGCCTAGTAGTACGCTAGTCCTTCAAAGAACTTCGATGATTAGTCAAATCATTCTTCACCTTCTTGATGCAAAACCTCCTTTAGAACTCGATTGGCCTTCCCAATGCTTCCCTACTTCTTCTAAAGACTCGATTTGATACTTTGGGTGTCGCAAGTTATAAATATTGTGGCTCAATGGGCCTATTAGGTAGTTTGTAAATACTCTAAATCAAAAATATTTCATCTAATATTGCCTAAAAATAATAGGCCAATAGAAAACGTTTTCCTATAGTAATTTTAGGATTTTAATATAGTTCCCTAACTATATTAAAATTATCCTATTACTATTTTCCACAAAACCCACAATTAAGCTTAAAAATAATAAGCTTCCTCCGTGTCGGTGTGCTTTTACAATGGAGAGGGGTCATATTTTATAGCCCAAATGGACCCAAAATTCTTGTAAAATACCATATTGGCCAACTCACCCCCTAACCAACTCGTTGGTCGACTTGGTTGGGTCACCCATTATCCCTTCCGAGCTCGCAATTTAAAACCTCCTTCACTAATATCTCGGCCACTTTGTATATGGTGGGGAAATCCCACATTGACTGACATGAAGGGGGTACATATGGTTTTATCTTGGATTTTCACCCTTTTCTCCTCATGGCCTTGGTCACGCCTTATCCCTTTGGGCTTGGTCCAAGCATTATGTGCATACGGTGTGTTGATTGCTCCATGTGGTGAGCTATGCGTAAGTTTGTAGAGTGTGGGGTCGAGTTAGGTCACGCCATCGTGTTGTGGGATGAGTTGTGGGATATGAATTGTTATCTTCCCTATATTGGTTGAGTCATATGGTATATAAGACTGATCCATGTGGCTAACTCTATGTGATTGATGGGTATTGTTATTCCCTTTATTTAATTAACTCTTAGTTGATGTCATATTCAAACTAGGGGTATGTCTAAAGCTATATGCAATAAGAAGAATCCTAGTGATCTAGTAACTGACTATACATATTTGTTATTTTATTTTCTAGGGTTTTTTTGTAGTGTCCTTAGGATTCCATGGACAAATCCTTATTATATCTATGCTACAAGAAACTTGCTGAAATAAACACTCATTGCTGGAATAAATTGTTGGAAATAAACACACGTTACAAAAATAAACACACTTTCTTGTAAATAAACACACGTTACAGAAATAAACAAACTTGTTTTGAAATAAACACACATTTGAAAATGCTTACAAAGAAATGGGAGTCTAGTCTCTAACACCTATAGTGACAAGTACATAACATAATTCAACTTAAGAATAAAAAGTATTTACAAAATTAATAGATCTACATGATTTGCTTAGAAATATAAATACCAATAAAACAAGGATCTTGGTTCTTAGAGGAGTGGGCCCTTGCTCCACCTTGAATCAAGATTTGACAAAGTATGATTCTCTCAAAACAAAGTGGCTATTTTATTATTGAAATGTTCTGTCTTACAAAACTTCACTGTATCTCTCTCATATATATCTCTCTATATATATATATATATATATATATATATATATATATATATATATAGGTCTTTATGTATATTTCATCATCCAAAGATGCATTTACAACCATAGTTGTTCTACCAATTCAAATGGAACCGAATAGTGCTCAAAATAGATGTGCAATTTAGAAACATTGTTGGATGTACTGGACGTCGATAAGTTATCTCTGGATATGGAGTATGAAGAATCGGCAATCTATTGATCTTCTTCTAATTACAAGTCCCATTGATTGCTCTATGATCAGATTTTATCAAAAATAAATAGATCCTAATTATTCCAAAACTTTGGAGAACTTTTGGAACCAAAGGGAACTATTCCAGAACTACCTGTGAAAGTTTTGGATCTATGCGCAATAGTTCTGGAAATAAGTGCTGGAGTTCTGGAAATAAGTGCTGGAGTTCTGGAACTAAGTCCAAAGGTTCTGGAACTAAGTGATATATCTCCTTAGCTGTGTGATGGAGTTCCAGAACTAATTCTTGAGGTTCTGAAACTAATTTGTATTGAAGCCAATGCTCCCAAAAACATGTTCATTGCTTCATATTTCATTCTCTTGACTGATTGTGACCTGTTTTATTACAAAAACTGAATTTCCACACACTTTTTTAGGAATTACAAATTTTTATAAGTTTGAACTAAATCCAACAACAGATGGAAACTTACATCCTAACTTATACTAGATCAAACAAAAGTCAAAAAATGTATTCAAACTTGATAAAAAGGAGAATAAAATAAGATCATTTATTGCACATTAATGAGACATATTTTAGCCTTATCATCTCCCCCATACTTGTTTTTAAGTCCCATTACAAAATTTAATTGTCAAATCTTGGGTTATGGATTCTGCATTCCAATTGACTACTCAGGTCAAATGGCTGAAACTAAATATCCCAGTGCTTTAGCTTAGAAGTACTATACCTTGATCCTGCTTCTATCTTCCTTTGCCACTCCTCAAAGTGAGTGGGATCTTGAGGCTCTCTATTTTTCCATGGAGACATGGGGGTGAGAAGGAGATGAGGCATTTTTCTCATTCCCATCCATATGCCCCTACGTTTTCATTGACATGAGGGATTAGTGTACACAAGGATTTAGCTCTTTCCAGGCTCCATATTAAGTTTGTGGGAGATATCACTTCTCTTCTTCTCAATGAAACTGTGAGAAACTCCCATATTTTCAAACATCCATCATAAATTTATTCAAATTTTTCCTCCTTGTAAGACGTGAAGGCATTAATACTTTTTTGTAAATTGGTCAGATAATGTGCCTTGAACTGACTATCAAAGGCATGGGATCTGAAATGAATAGTAAAGGAAGATGGTTTTCCATAGTGAGCCGTCATGCAGATGCCAAATGAACTGGATTTTAATAGATGCTCAGAATCCCTCTCTTTCCATGCAATTTTTATTTTGAAGTATACAAATTTTCAGTTGGCTTTCCCCTACATACAAATTGATCATGAAGCTTGTATTCTTTTCCAGCATAAAATTGGAGAGATAGAATTCATAGAGAAATTTTTTCTATTCTTCACTAGATGACGAATATGTTGTCATGAAATCAGATTCATCATTTATTTCATGTGGAAGGACACATGCAATTCTTGAAAGATGCCAGTGAATAAATTGTTCCTCCGGAAATACGTTGTATGTAGGAGAAGGTATCTTATGTGAGTAATTTATCACACATTATGCAAACCATTTGTATCTTTACTAGACATTTAAAATTTTTTTCTTCCTCTTTGTAAAATTTTTCTTCCCATTCCTTCTTCTCCTCTTCCATCTTGCTTCTTAATTCCTCATTTGATGTTTTAAATTCATTAAGTTCCCTACAGGTATCATCCCACAACTGCTTAAGTGGCCAATAAGTCAATTCAGTTTGCACAACCTGATTGATAAAAGATGTTTTTGACATATCATTCGCTTAATATCCAATTTCCGTTCTTCCTCTTTTACTACCACTTGTTGTTTGACCAATGTTAATTATTCAGTCCTATCTATGAGCTGAGTTTTTAGTTGCTCAATGAGCATTTCCCTCTGTTCCAATTTGAGTTTGAGGAAATTTAATTCCTCATCTTTCTCCCTGATGATAAGTTCTACTCTAGACAAGAACAAAGTCTGTTTTAAGTGTTATTTTCCTCCTTTTCTGAAATTTCCTTAGGAAATGAGCATTCCTCTTCTACCAAAGGGGATTTCCCTTTTCATTTCCAAGATGCCAATTCCTCTTCTTCATGTGATTGTACTGCTGATTCACTCATCTCTTGAAAATATTGTTCTTAAAATCTCTCCTCTTCTTTTTCCACCTCAGTTTGACTTGGTTGAGGAGGATTCATTACCATGTTGCCCAAAATATCAACAGATTATTTCTCCAAACCATCTTGTTCTTCAATATCCTTTAGAGTTTTTGTAGTCCTCTTATGAACTCTTCTTCTTTGAGGAGCTTCAACATGTCATGAAGTGGGGTTCCTCCTAGAGATTCTTCTTATTTTTAATTCATGATCCAGATTAGGTGAATTTTCACTATCAGAGATAGATATTAGTTCTTCTATTATTACTGTAGAGGAAGGGGTTTATTTTGAAGGCATGGTAGGTTTTGCATTTTTAATCATTCATTCATATCTCCTCCTCTTTGGTACATTGATCCCTTATATTTTTTTTTCACTTTAGGGGGATTAAGCTCCAAATTAGTTTTAGGGGAGAAAGGGGTTGGTATTCGCCCTCCTGATAATATTAGGTATTTTCTTTAATTTATTAAGGAAATTTTCCCATGTATCTTCTCCATTTTTCTTTGAAAGAAAATGGTGATGATAGACTAGATGGACTAATCCATGATGTCTAATTGTTCCAAATCCCCAAGAATACCTTTGAGCCATTATATGGATGGAGTAAAAAGGAACCCTAGAAGGTTTATTATATATTTGGGTTTTGTAGCCCCATACCTAATATATATTAACATCTTAAGGACTTCTCTTCCCATAGTCCCGAATTGGTCATCACAAGTTAGGTGCTTAACTACCCAAAATGTTACCCTATCAAAGGGTTTGGGTAAGCTAGCTCTTCTGACCCCATTTATGATTTTTTTAGTGTTATAAATGTATTGGGGTTCAGATTCCCCCTCTTGTATAAAGGTTTCCTCTAGTTATTTGAGGGTTACTTTTACGGGATTAGGAAGATGCACAATCGGTACAACCCAATACATTATTCATTGTATTAACGGTAAAAGGAATTATAATGCTTTTAACTTTATTTTTGGATTCTTCTAAATTTACAATGAATTACCTTACCAATTCATCATTGTAGCTCAATTTTTTTTTCAGAAACTCCAACCACCCTACTCGTCCAAAAATGGTTGCCACTTCTACATCTGCAAGAATTTGTGTATCATCGTTCTGACTTATTTTTAATCCCCATAGTCAAAGAGGATGACTCAAACTCTTCTTTCTTAAAATTTAGATATAGATATGGAACTATTGGGTTTAGATACAGAAATGTTGTGTTTAGTGCAAAATTGTTGGGTTTGGCTGTGGAATTCAAATACAATTCTTTTGCTTCTTCCTTGAAGTTCTTCTGCAACTGCTTCTTCAACTTCGTTTATTCCACCCAAATGATAGCTCACTACAAATATGCCGCCACTTTTTTTTCTATTAACATCACCCTCATGATTACCTAATTTTAATCATAATGCACAATAAACGACTCATTATACCAACTTTTTAAATCAATTCTAATCACACATGCGAACTTTTAATTTAACCTTTAATAAGATCAAGACATAATTACCATCCTTGCTGATGTAATCCCTCCACCTTGATGAATCATCATTCCTAAAAGTGAAAAAGGAAAAATAGTTAGAAAAAAATTAGAATTCCTAAGAAATTCATTTTATTTTGCATTATCCATTTATTGAAGAGACCAACCACCATTTCTAGTTTTCAATTGGTCTTTTGAGATATATTTTTTTAATTTTTGGGAAGAGAACACCATTTACTGGTTTTCATTCCTTCCCTTTTTATTTTTCTCTTTTTTTTTTTTTTTGGGGAAGAGAACACCATTTGATGGTTTTCATTCTCTTCCCTTTATTTTGGATTCATGCATCTGATTATTTGATCATTTTGGAAGAACTAGGTTCTTCCATATGATCAAATTCTTTGTCTACTTCAATCTGCTTCAAGAATTCATCCCTAGTAGGAGGCTTCCTATAAAGTTTTAACATGTGTCCATTGGAAAAAAATTCCTTCTACTGCCATCAATGGGAAGTAGCTGAATAGAGCCATTTTCAAATATCTACTCAATTTGATAGGGTCCTAACCATCTAGTTCTCAACTTTCCTTTGAATTACTGGTACTTGGAATAAAACAATAATGCCCAATATCCTATCTTAAATTTACTTTCCTTGATATGTGTATCATGTCACTTCTTCCTTTGGTATTGGATCATTTCTACTTGATGGAATTGCTTCTAATCTCAGCTCATCTAATCCATTAAGTGGCATAATTCTTTCCTTTTGTACTGTATCCAATTCAATACCCATTTTAGCTATTGTTCTCAATGTTTGTAGTTCAAATTCAATATGTAATAAGGGTTTTTTCCCAAAGACTAACTCATATGGTGATAACCTTGTTGTAGTCTTCCAGGTTGTATTATAAGCCCAAAATCCTCAGGTAGTCTCTTTACCCAATCTCTTCTACCTACTTCCTTTGTTTTGGTAAGGATGTTTACCAATTCTTTTGTTTGTTACTTATGATTTTCCATTTGATTGTGGGTGATAGGGAGATGACTTCCTTTGAATGATATGATAGTAAATTTTCAAGGCCTAGATCATATTACACATGAAATATGACCCTTGATATGAAACTATACTCTTTGGTGCACCAAACTTCATCATAATTATGTGCCAAAGGAAATCAGCAATCGCTTCTTTGATTATCATTTGTTAAATCCGCACCTCGCCCACTTTGTCACATATTCAATACACATAATAATGTGCTCCTTTCCTTGTAAAGGAGGACTAAAGGGACCAACAAAGTCCAGCCCCCACATTTCAAATGGTTTAATTACTACTTGAGGTTACAGAGGCATTTCATTGGTGAAAGTTGGTTGTCCCATCCTTTGACAAGGATCACACTGCTTGATATATTTCTTCACATATTTATACAGAGATGGAAAATAATAGCCAGTGCCAAGTAGTTTATGTGCTGTTATTTTCACTAAAAAGTGTTCTCCACTTGGTTCATCATTACATGCCCTGAGTATGTCAAAGATTTCATCTTCTCTCACACACCTACATAAAACCAAATCAGGACCACATTTAAATAACATTCCATTTAACCATTTAAATTGGGAGTTGGTTTTTATTAACATATTTGTTTTTTTCTTAGTGAAAGAAGGAGGAAACTTCCCTGTTGTAAGATAATTTTCCATATCAGCAAACCATGGTGTATCAGCTAAAATAGCAAATAATTGTTCATCTAGAAAGTTTTCCTTAACTAGATCTTTCTCCCTTGTAGTGGTTAATATTGACAAGAAATCAGCTACCACATTAGATTTTCCTGGATTATCCACAATGGTAATATCAAATTCTTGTAAAATTAATAACCATCTAATTATCCTACCTCCAACCACTGGTTTTTTCATTAAGTATCTAATTGCTGAGTGATCTATATGTACAAATATTTTGTACCTGTAATATAATGTCTGAACTTATTAATTGCATAAATCACAACAAGAAATTATTTTTCAGTGGTGGTGTAATTTCTTTTAGTGGAAGTAAGATTTTTACTAAGGTAGTAAATAACATACATTTTCCCTTCTTCATCTTTCTATCCCAAAACTACACCAATTGAGTTATTTGAGGCATCTGTTTGGATGTGAAAAGGTTTCTCCCAATTAGGTCCTCTCAATATTGGGGTAGTGATTAATTTTTCTTTAATTTCTTCAAAAGCATGTTGACACTTTTCATCCCAAAAAAATTCACAATCCTTGGTAAGTAAACTAAACATGGGGAAATTTTTTACTAAAATCCTTGATAAAACACCTATAGTATCCAACATTCCCTAAGAATGACTTGATATCTATGGGGTTTGAGGAACAAGTAAGTCTGAAATAATCCTAATTTTGTTTTGGTCAACTTGAATTCCTCTTTTTGAAATGTGGTGTCCTAATACAATCCCCTCATCAACCATCATCAAACATTTCTCATGACTAAGAGACAAATGGTGTTTCTCACATCTTGTTAGTACTCTATCCAAATTCTTCAAATCATCATCAAATGTGTCTCCATGCACAATAAATTCATCCATGTATACCTCTACACAATCATTCGTTAGGTCTATAAAAATTGCTAATACAACTCTTTGGAAGGTTA
This sequence comes from Taxus wallichiana var. yunnanensis, assembly GCA_018340775.1. Classification (NCBI taxonomy): domain Eukaryota; kingdom Viridiplantae; phylum Streptophyta; class Pinopsida; order Cupressales; family Taxaceae; genus Taxus; species Taxus wallichiana. The sequence continues at coordinate 220,838,962 of CM031242.1, forward strand.
TTGGAGCATTACATAGTCCAAATGGAAATACCCTATAGGAAAAGGTACCCCATGGACAAGTAAAGGTAGTTTTGTCCTGATCCTTAGTAACAACTCTAATTTGATTATATCCACTTAAGCCATCAAGGAAAGAAAAGTATTGCTTACTTTCAAGGTTGTCCGAACTTGATCTATGAATGGTAAGAGAAATTAATCTCTCAAAGTGTGGCTTTGTTCATCTCCCTATAATCAACACAAATTCTTCATTTTCCATTCTTTTTAGAACAGTTATAAGAGGAGACACCCACCGACTATTTGATATAGGCTAGATAAAACCTAATTGTAATAGTTTTTCAATTTCTTGCTTGACTATGTCCCTTAAGGCTGGATTAATCCTTCTTTGAGGTTATCTAACTAGTTTAATGTTTTCGGTATAGATGTGATGGGTGAAAATACTTGGATGGATTACTTTCATGTCTTTATAGTCCCAAACAAAGGCTCTACTATGATATTTTAGAACATCAAACAATTTATCTTCTTCATCATTCTTCAACTAGCTATTAATGTTCAAAAATTTACTGGTTGAATCTTAACATGTTTGGTTATAGTGTGTGATGAACTCGATTTGTTGAAAGGGATCCATTAGGGTGTTTAGTGGAAATGAATGTGGTAATAAAAAATGATACGTAGCAATATCTCCAAAATTTCCTTAAGAAAGAATACTAAAAAAGGACAGTAGGCAGAGTTATGATACTTATCTAGTTATCAGTCAAACTCCTCGTTATTGCTGCTTTTCAAAAATTCCTCACCATTTCCTAATATCTTTGAGATTGCACTACGATTCTATACATATTTTTACCTCTCCCCAAGAGAAATATCATTCCTTTGAAGCAAAATTATTTGCATTCGCATGGAATTACTTGTTGGTATGGTTAGGAGACAAGTGTGAATGTTCCAGAACTAAATCGATGGTTCTAGAACCAAGTTTATAGGTTCCGAACTAAGTCCGTAGGTTCGAGAACTACCCTAGATTTTTCCGTGATAATTGGTGTTCATTCAATGGTTGATTAATCATATCTTCCACCTCCCGTACGTGATCCTACAATGTTATCATAGCCAAAGAAGACATGTTTTGCTTATTAGTATCAGGATCATCTACCCATAATTGTTCTTGATTATCAATAAAAGATCGTGTAGAAGGATATAAGGAAATTTTCTTATAATTCTTACCATTTAAGATAGTCATATCACCTAATCTGCAATCGATTAAGGAAGAACTATAGCTAACCATGGTCTACCCAAAATAATGGGATAACCAAGTGTTTTACCTTTTGGTCATAATATAAGGAAGTCCACTAGATATTCCCATGACTCCACCATAACTACCACATCTTCAATAACTCCTGGTTTTGCTACAGACTGGTTTTCCATTTGTAATATGGTGCTAGTAGGTTGTATACCTATTAATGGTAATGTTTTCAAAGTGTCCACTATCATCACATTTATATCTACTCCCAAATAAACCAAAACGTTATGTATATCTTTATTCCCTATAGAGACAGAAATAAAAGGGCTTCTAGGATCTCCATATTTGGGAAGTAAGAGTTTTCCTGCTAATAAATCAAAAAGTTTCCCATCTACCTTAATAGTCCTAGGGTACTGCTTCTTTCTTCCAGGTCTTTTTAAACATAGCATTTTGATTAACTTGTTTAACTCAGGAATGTCCTTGATTTCTTGCAACAATGGTATTTCAATATTAAATTTCCTCAATTCCTGCACCAACTCAGATTCCTTGGTCTCTATGACTTCTTTAAATCTCTCAAGAAATGGAGTTTCAATAGAGTTGCTATCTAGCTCCTTATATTTTTATTTTTCATCCTTCTTAAGAAAAACCAAACTAGGGGTTTCAATTTCTTCATCATTTCAGTAATTATAACAAGTGGATTTCTAATTATTTTTCCTAATCTAGTTTGAATATATTTACAATCCATGGCATTAAGATCAACTAGTTTTTCTTGTTTTATCCCATAGACATGAGTTGTTTGTTTTTTTCTAGGATTAGCCACTGGTTGTGTTAGTATTTTTGTTTGAACCACATTTTCAGTCTGTGAATTTTGTGTTGGGGAACCCATTATGGCTTGTTGATTCGACTAGGATATTTCCTCCCTTGAGCATAGTTATTAGGGCTCCACCTAGGTTGTGACCAAGCATTTGGGTTACCTTGACTAGACCATGGTGGTTGGTGTCCTTGAGCATACCAATCTTGTCCTGCCCAATCTTGGGGATTCCATGTTGGTTGAGGGGCCCAAGGTGGTTGTCCCCAATTTTTGGTACTATCCGAGTGACCATGGCATCATCCAGGATTAGGAACTAGCCTTGGCAGGAATTGCCCCTAGCTAGGTTGTCTCTAGATAAAGTTTACTTCTTCTGATATGGATGGAGTGTTTGTTTGTTAAATATGAAGTTTTGTAAAGGAAGAAGAGAACAAACATTACTCTCATGGTCCCTAGATTCATAGATAAGACACATTTATGTTTTATCTAGAGGAAAATATCTTATTGCATGCTTCTTCTTACATCTAGGAAAATACATAGCTAATGGTTCAGTTTTAGCATTTTCTTTAGCTTGCAATCCATCCATGGTGGAGGTTAATTGAACTAAAATGTCTATTTTAAAGTTTACTAGTTCATCCATCAGTTTTTTCATATCTAGATTCAAACTTTTCACTATTTTTCCTTTCTTAGGTCCACCCCTTGTTCTTGAATAGCTTCTACAAATGTCTTTAATATAATTCATTCTCAATTGATCAATGTTTCCACCTCTTATTAAATTAAGGGATTCCTTGGATTCATCATCCAAACCTTTAAGAAAAATGGTTTTTCACAACTTTTATTAAAGTACAAATCCAAACCTTTTACTTACGAAGAGAAATATTTCTAAATAATCTTCCATATTCTTATCCTCCTCCTACTTGATTTTAAAAATTCTTCCTTCTTGTTTCTCCCTCTACGAGTAGTCTTGATACTTGTCTCGGGAAGGAAGTTTTCATTTGTGCCCAAGTGGTAATAGAATTAGATGTTAATCCCATAAACCACCTCATTGCTACCTCCTTTAGAGTTGATGGAAACAAATTGAGATTTTGATTATCTATTTGGTAATCATAACTTTGACACGGTAGTTTAAATTCAAACAAAAAGTGGTCGAATCTTTAGATGACATCCCTCTAAATGTGGGTAAATGTGTAGGTAAAATATTATTCATAGGTGTATCATCATCATCCAACTGAATTGGATAAGTAAAGGTCCTATCAAGTTCTCTTTTAGCTTCAAGTTCCATTTCTACAAGATTTCTAGACATTTGTCCCAATCAATGTAGTATGTAATCTGATTTGGGGAAGGTGAGAATTCGGGAGTAGGAGATTGACTACTCAACTAAAAATCAAAAATTGCTCTAAACAGGTCTTGGGACATAATCATTCTTCTAAAATTTTAACTTTCTTCTAGTGAATGCTCCAAGAATTCCAAAGGTGGCATTTCGCTTCTTGTCTAACGAGGAGATAATTATGCTTCCAATTCTTGGTCACTTCCTTATTTGAACTAGAGGATTTTGTTAATTATTGTTGAGATATTTTTGGGAGAAATCCACCCTTTGAGTCTTTTGGTCTACTCATAAATTTTATGATAACATAGGGAATATTTTTCCAATTACTAGATGTATGATTGTTACTCTTGTTGACACCTAATTAGATAACTCTAACTATTATTCCTCGGAAATGGTGCCAAAAATGATCGGTGTCGTTATTTCCTTTATTTAATCATCTCTTAGTTGATGTCATATTCAAACTAGGGGTGTGTCTAAAGCTATATGCAATAAGAAGAATCCTAGTGATCTAGTAATTGACTATAGCTATTTGTTATTTTATTTTCGGAGGTTTTTTGCGGTGTCCTTAGGATGCCATGGTCAAATCCTTATGATATCTATGCTACAAGAAACTTGCTAAAATAAACACTTGTTGCTAGAATAAATTGTTGGAAATAAACACACGTTACAAAAAAACACACTTGCTGGAAATAAACACATGTTACAAAAATAAACAAACTTGTTTATAAATAACCACATGTTTGAAAATGTTGTGAAAATGCTTACAAGGAAATGGGATTCTAGTCTCTAACACCTATAGTGATAAGTACATAACAGAATTCAACTTAAGAATCAAAAGCATTTACAGAATTAACAGATCTACATGATTTCCTTAGAAATATAAATACTAATAAAATAAGGATCCTGGTTCTTGGAGGAGTGGGCCCTTGCTCCACCTTGAATCAGGATTTGATAAATTATGATTTTCTCAAAATGAAGTGGCTATTTTATTACTAAAATGTTATGTCTTACAAAACTTCATTGTATCTCTCTCTCATATATATTTTTGTCTATCTATGTATATATATTATATCTATCTACAAGTATTTATGTATATTTCATCATCTAAAGATGCATTTAAAACCATATTTGTTCTACCAATTCAAATGGAACTAAATAGTGCCCAAAATAGATGTGGAATTTAGAAACCTTGCTGGACGTATAATTGTCTAATAAGTTATCTCTGGATCAAGAGTATGAAGAATCAGTAATTGTTTGATCTCGCTCCTTATTGGAAGACCCATTTATTTCTCTACGATCAAATTTTATCAAAAATAAATAGATCCCCATTTATTCAAGAACTTTGGGGAAGTTCCAAAACTAAAGGGAACTATTCCCGAACTACCTTTGAAAGTTCTAGAGCTATGCATAATAGTTCCGAAACTAAGTTTTGGAGTTCGGAACTAAGTACTAGAGTTCGGAACTAAGTATGAAGGTTTCAAAACTAAGTGATAGAGCTCCTTAGCTATGTGATGGAGTTTTGGAACTAATTTTGGAGGTTCCAAAACTAAGCCATATTGAAGCCAATGCTCCCAAAAACATGTTGATTGCTTCATACTTCATTCTCTTGACTGATTGTGACTGTTTTATTACAAAAACTAAATTTCCACACACTTTGTTAGGAATTACATAATTTTTAGATGTTAGAACTAAATCCAACAAAAGATGGAAAATTACATCCTAACTTATACTAGATCAAACAAAAGTCACAAAATGCAAGTCAAACTTGATAAAAAGGAGAGTAAAATAAGATCATTTATTACACATTAATGAGACATATTTTTGCCTTATTAGTGATAAAATCAGTGTGATAAGCTCTCTCGAGCTAGTGGAATAATATCGAGAAAGGATAATAAACTCATTCAATTATCAAAACATTGCAAATTGAAATAACATAGTAACATGGTGGATAATAAAATTCAACCATATAATACTATGATATTCAAAATGAAATATGGCTAAGTGGTGGCAAGCCACATGGTGGCTTGAGGACCCACCACATCAGTAATGATATAATATTCCTCAGAAGGCCATTCTTCCCTGCGGTTAAAAAATTTGAGCCTCTTATTTTGCCAAGCTATACCATTTTACAATCGTAAAAGACTAGCAGTGAAAACCTCTCTGATTTTTTCCAATGCCCTTTTGCCACATGTTGCAGTGTGATTGGTCCATTATTGACTTGTTGAATTTCTCGTCGACTAAAATTTTACCAGACATAACTAGAGCTCCCAATGTTTGTTTTTCGTGTTCTCATAGTTGATGGAAACCTCTCAAAATGATCTTCTACACTAACATAATTTAGGGATGTTTAGGAAACTTTTGATATAAAAATGATTCCCTAATCACACCTCCCTAATGAGAAAGGATTTTTTTCCCAAAAAGCTTATATTGGAACATTTTACCATCATGTCCTGAATCAGGAACTCCTTTTCCACCTCAAAAGTGGTGTTGTAGTAGACCCTTTGGTCTCTTCCTCTGCAACCCTCTCATTTTGACAAATTTTTTATGATCCTAGACCTGTGGATAAAATTTGATCATGAGAGAGTCTTAGGGAACTTAGATAATGAAACCTTGGACTTTATCAAGTAACTCTTATTGAAAACCCTTGTACAAGTTTTAGTGTCCACATCCTAGTGCTCAAAATCAGATTTTATGGAAATATTGGCATATTCCTCAACATCAAGAAGCTTCAATAGGTCTTCGAAATAGTCACTATCCTATTTCATCACCACCTTCCCATCATCATCTTTCACTATTTGGGAGTCCTTGTCAAAGTGTGTTGCAAAAGAGAGTACAAACTCTAGACACTACATTCATGGAAGGAAAGAAACAACCAAGGCAAGTTTATTATTGAAAATTCCTTGCATCCATGACTTCTTGTTTGGAGATCTAACTCTTTCCTAGAATTCAGGGAGGTCAATATGCCCTAGGTATGTGTCTCCAATGTTGTTAATATCTGATGTGATGCTCAAAGGGGGATCTAACCCTTGAAAACTATATTTCATCCTCTCCTTTCCCTTCAAAGACGTTCCAAACATCTACCCAAGGATAATTCTTTAAAAACTCTCTAGAATGAGAATCGAAATTTGGACGTGGAATTTCACCCCTACAATGCAGCCCTACAAACCAAATTTTCACTTCCCTCATGTAATTCCACTCTAGAGTTCCATCGGTGGATATTGGAACTTGTAATACAATATTGAAGTTTTGAACTATACTTCCACTCTGTAGTTATACCACAAAGTTTTGCTTGTGATATTCTATTGTACTTCGACTGAATTTCGACCTGCAACATGCTTATCAATATCTAATTTATGATGGAAAGAGTTGAGCCCTATTTTGCGGAATAAAATATATGAAATGGTTTCTCCATGCTAATTTTTCCTTTGTCTTTCCAAAAATGAATATCCGAATCCTAGGCTTCAAAAACAAGAGAAACCATGAAGGTGAAAAATCCATAGAACAAGTAAGTTCACAACTCAAAGATAAAACCCCGAAGAATGATGCGAATGAGAAAATGTGAAAGGAACCCATGAAAGAGATAAAAATTTGACAAGAAAACCCTAAAAAGAGACCAAAATAAGTTGTGAAGGATAACTTTCAAACTTACCCAAATATCATATGAGAAAAATCATGAAAAATGCCCTAAAAATTTCCTAAGGAGTATGATCGAGTTTAGAGGAGTATCGAGAAAGTCATTATACCAAATTGTTAGGTGAAAATGATAAGTAAAACTTTCCCTTAAATAGAAAAGTAAAAATTAATTACCATGGGGTTGGTACATGTGGGTAGTTGGCATTTAATGTTGATATTTCATCGAAGTTGGAAGTTGGAAGTTAGTGTGTAGTTTGCATGTAAACTACAAATTGAATTTCAAGTTCCAAAATTCCTCTGAAATGGTTGAAGGTGAAATTTGGAAGTCTGTGTGCGGTTTGCGTGTAAGCGCATATTGGATTATGAGTTCCAAAATACAAGTGGGGAATCGGAATTCAGACCTCGGCATGCAATTTACATGCAAAATACAGCTTGATTTCTAACTTCTAACTTCCACATTTTATCATAAAGGGTTTTGGCTTTTAAAACTCAATGTGTAGTTTGCATGAAAATTGCATGTTGACTTCTAAAATCTAAAATCTGATGAAATATCAACACTTAGTCAATTTTTAACAAGTTTCTTGAGAAGTAAAAATTGATATAAAGTAAAGCTACAAGAAAATTTTCAAAATCCCTCTTGGCAAGGGAAAATCATAAAGTTAACATTTTTGGAAATCTCTCGGGATGCTTTCCTATTAATTATTATTTTAGTATCCTTATGCAATCCATTGGGCACATGAGTCCTCAATCTTAAGAAAAAATATAGAATAGAACGCAACCATAAAAAATAAAACAAAACAAAATAAGTAATAAAATGTAAAAATCACTTAGAGGAAAGGAAACTAGACTAATATTGTACAACATGAAACCTCCTCAATAGCAATATTTGAGGTGTATCCCATTAAATTATATAGGAAGTGCTCCTTTATTGAGCTTATATAGGCAAAATGAATTCATCTCTTCGCAACTTGTAATCATGTATGACCTACTCCAGAGGGTAGAAAATTTTTCATGCATCCCTATCTTGTCCCTATTCATATCCCACTTGAGGACCAACTCCCTTCTTGAACAAAAATATGAATTTCTTTCTTGTCAAAATTTTTCTTTATTTGAGCATAATGCAGCTCCAAAGTCTTCATAGACTTATTTCAGGTTTCCTCCAATTCCATGAGTTCCGCAAACCATAAGGTCATTAGATCACTTTCCATTACTTCCAACTAATGAGCTAGCTCGAAAGAGGGAAATTCCAAATATAGAATAATATTTTACTCTCTACCATATACTAGCATAAAAGGGGAATTTATAATGGCCCTTTTTGGAGTTATCTTTTCTTCCCATAAGAAATTCTTGATTGTGTATGTCAAGATCATTGGTTACTCTCCATCATCCTTTTGATAATTCATATCAAGTTTTTATACTAGTCTTGACCAAACCATTACACTCGTAGATAATATCTAGATTGAGTTCTCAAATACACACCATTCCTAAAAGACCAATAACTGAGATTTTTACCTACGAATTCCTCGCATGTTCTAAGATAACCATGAAGGGAACACCAAACCTTGTCATAATTCATTCAAGAAAATACATAACGGATTTATCATTTCCTTATTCCAATGCTACTGCCTCTATCCATCAAGTGAAATAATTAGTTGTAGTCAGTACCTTCCTATGGCCATCACTTGATGGTGGATTTATCATTCCAATGAATTCCAACCCCCATTTTACAAAATGTTTGTCTACTTGGGTTATATAGAGAGGGAGGACAACTAGTCTTTGCTTCCATGTGAAGAAGGTGCATTCTTTACATTATCTTACCCACATATGCATATCTTTCAACAAATATAGCTAGTAATAACCAACCATCATAATATTTGTAGCCATCATTATTGTTAAATAATGTCCTTCTGACAATGCATCATGAAATTCCTCCGTTATCCTATCAACTTGTTTAGGACCTATGAACATGAGAAGAACCCCATTTAAGTCTTTTCAAAAAAGTGTGTCACCTATGAGAACATAGGGAATGGAATGAAGTTGTAAACTCTACCTTTGAGTTCTCTCTAGGTCATGGGGATATTATCCTAATAGAAAAATTTCTTAATATTGAACATCCAATCAACAGGAGTGTGAGTTTCTTCTTGATGGTGATTATGAAACACATTGTCACATTCTTTTCTTGCCTCCAAATCAGCAGTAAGATGTTGACACGAGCCCTTTTCCCTTACCAATTTGGTTACCTTTATATGAACATTATATTCCATGACCTTGGTAATCCATCCAACTCGATTTTCATTCATGTCCTTATTTAGTAAAAAATCCTTGACCCCTGGATGTGATACCATTAGTTGAATCTGTTATCAGACATCATGTGTTTGAACCGGTTTAATTCCCGGATGAAAAAAAAAAATTTCTTGACAAGATAATATTTAGTCTTGTAATCCTAGAGAGATTGGATAAAGAAGATAATCGATCATTTCATCAAATAATCATTTTGGTGAGTAAGGATGCCCGAGATAATTTCCTGTCCTGTAAAATCATAGAGGATGAAATCCATTTTGTACTTGGGGTTCACCAATGTAGGAGCCTGGGAAATAAATATCTTGATAGCTTCAAAACTATCCCTACCTTCCTTAGTCTAGCTAAAAGTTATGTTCCTTTTTAACATGGTCGTTAGTGGTTTACCCAGGGTAGTGAATTGGGATATAAACCTTCTCACAAATTTGATAGTCCCCAACAAACTCTGGAGACCCATTTTGTGGCTTGGAAGGGGAAGAGCCAAAATGACATGAATCCTTTCCGAGTTGATTGAAATTACATCTTTTGAAACAACATGCCCAAACTACTTTCCTTTATGGACTACAAAAATTCACTTCTTTGGGTTTAATAAAACCCTGAATTCCCTACATATTTCATTTTTTTTTCAAATGGTCCATGTGATATTGCTTGTGTTGGTAATATACCTTTATATCATCTAAGTAAATGAGGACCATATAATTTATAATCATCTTAGATGTCATATCCATAGTTCATTGGAAAGTGGCCATGTATTTGGACAATCCAAATAGTAGTTTATTATAGGCATATGTGACCCATTTGGTAGTAAAAGTTGTTTTAAATTGATTAGAATCTTTGACCAATATCCGATTATATCCCGAATAGTCATTGAGTAGTGAAAACCTTTCTCCACCTACCAGTTTGGAGAATTTTTCCCATAGACAGAAGAGGATAATTATCTTTCAAGGAATCCCAATTCAGATATATGAAATCCACACATACTTTGATTTCCCCATTTTCCTTCCTAACCGGAACCAAATTAGTTACCTAGGAGGATTTTTGATTAGGAATATGATACTATCTTTAATGAACTTTGAAATCTCCTTCTTCATAAGTGGTTTGATCTTAGGATTGACCGATCTCTACTTTTTCCTAACTAGCTTAGCATTTGGGTCAAGTTCAATAGTGTGTTGTGTTAACATTGGATTGAAACCACCGAGATCTTCATAAATCCAAGAAAAATGTCATCATATTCTTGAAAATCCCAATAAAGGTTTGTATTTCATCTTCAAATATTTATCTTCCACAACTTGAACTTATTTGAAATCATCTTCCTTAATGACCATGTTGGTTTTTTTTTTTTTTTAATTTAATAATCTAAATTGAAGATTGATTTAAGGGTAGACAGACTTTTGGAAACATGGTATTCTTCAGCTATATGATTTTTTCATCATAGGCCTCTCGATGTCTAGATTTATTATTTGATGAAAATTCAGCCTCGTCTTGCAGGAAAAAATAATTTATCGGTCACTATAAAAAACCTACCCGTTATTTGCATTTTCTTGTATTTCCAAATTGATAACCATTTTGAAAAACTCTTTTTCTTCCTTCATGAAATCAATGAGAACATTGAACTATCATCCCACCATTGTAATTATGTCTCGCATCTTGATTTTGCTTTCAGAACTACATGGATACCAAAGGCTTCAAAATATTCTATTAGATCCCACACCCTATTTTTGTAGGATCTTAAAAATTGTTCTTTTCTACACTGGGGTTTGAGCTAATGTATGAAAAGATCACTATCACCAAAATACTTCAATTTATTGATCCCTCTTTTCTTGTCTAACTAAATTCCTCAGATGAAGCTTTATATTTGGCGACATTATTTGTGTAATCAAATTGAAGATGAAAGGATGAGAATTATTTATTACCTTGTGGGGAAATCAACATAATACCGGTGCCAACCCCATTTTTTCTCCTTGACCCATCAAAAATATTTTTCATAATCCATTAAGATCATCCCGGGATTTGAAAATCTTGGGTATAATAGTTCCTTCTTCATGGATATAATAAGTTCCCAACCTGGTCTCTTCTAGTTCCAATGCTTCAGCATATAGATAAAACTTATGTTTCATACTCTAATCATCAAGTAAAATATCAGGAACTTCTTTGACAAGAGTGGTAGACTCATGATCTATAAATTATTCTTCTTGATCATGTATGGCATAATTTCCATTGATGGCGTTAGGAGTATAAGGTTTAACATGGTTATGAAAAATTACTTCGCTCTTATAGTTACATTATTCCCATATTTGATTTCGAGGAGCATGTGTGACTAGTCAAGCAAATAGATACCCACCCATTTTTTTAGTGAAGTCTCTAGAGATACATATAGAGAAAAAGGGTGGAAGGTCAATAACATATATGTCATGTGTAATTAACAATATTGGACATGTTGTAATATTCAGATCCTTTATAATTTGAATAGTTTGAACTATCATATCATCCAACTAAACAACCCTTTCTACTGCTGTATATTGAATACCTAACACATCTGTAATTTTTTTAGGCATTACGAAGCTACTGGAACTACGGTCAATCATACAATTATGTACCAAATGCTTACCAATGATTAGGGAAATATAGAAGGGTGGTGGCTTATTGGACTTAGCAACATTTATTCCTTGGGTTGACACAAGATGGTAGAGGTAGATGATCCATGTTTAGCTTCTTTGCTTAGTGTACCAAAAATTTTCAACACTTCTTGCAATAAATTCCTCTATGAAGGAATTGAAAGTAATTCCCCAATAGTGACGTTCAAGTTTGTTTTCTTCATCTGTTTAACAATACTAAAAGGGATACTTCCTAATTTACTTGTCTTCCTTAGTGTAATTGCATATTATTTTAGAAAATGAGCATTTTCCGCCGTAACAATCGGATGGATTTTCTTTCCACGATGCCTAATTAACCTATTTTTCGATGACTTATTTTCTATGTCTTTACTTGCAAATTCTTGTAAACGAGGTTGAGAAGTGGATGCTTGATAATATTTTGGTAGTTTTCCTTCTATTTCCCACTTCTTCTATCAAGTGTTAGAATCTATTGATGTAGGTTCTATATTGAATCCACAAAAATCATCCTCTTTCCAATTCAACAAGGTTTTCTCCCGATGTTTGAGGTTGACTAGCTTCTTCTTGTGAAGGAGCTTCTGTTGGTTATTCAATAGGTGTGGATATGCTCTAAACCATAAGTTCTTGAATAAGTACTCCATTAGGGAATAAATTCTGATTATGTGGATGAGAGCATGGGTAACACCATTCATAGACCTAAACTAATTTTTTTTGTATCGGGACGAGGGATCTAGAAAAACTAGTAGCAAGGGGGTTCTTAGTATTTAAAGGCTTGACATTAACAACCTAATTTTGAGCTTGGTTTTTATTTTGGAAAATATTCCTATTGGGTTGATACTTTTGATTTAGAGGTTGGTATGGATGAGTATATTGAGATTGTTGCCTCTTGAGGGAAACCAATTCATTTCAAAAACTTTGAAGTAATGATTTAACCTCATAAAGGTCATTTGGAGGAGGAGGTACCGGTTGATTTGGTTGGTTATATACCTAAGGGAGAGTGGAAATGGTTGTTTGATTAGTGATAAACTCAAGATACATAGGAATTGGTAGCCTTGGAGATATTTTCCCAACTTGTATCAAGTAATTCTCAGCTCGTATGACAATGTCATAGGCATCAGGAATCATTGTTCCACCCATTAATTAGATCATGACCGCAAAATCATTTTTCAAGGCTCTTAGGTAATACAAGAATGCATTATTTAGGAAGTCTTGATCAACGCTGGAATCCTATTCCATGTATTTTGGAATTAGAAGTTGAAGTCTCCCATGAACTTTTGATGATATCTCTTTATAGTGGTTAATTGTTCCACTCTTGTCCTCAAACTGATTACAAAGATTCTCTCTTAACTCATCCCAAGTGCGTATAGTGCCAGCTACCAAACCGTGAAAGAATTGAAGTGATTTACCTTTAAGGGAAGTAGTAAGGATTATGATTACAACATTTTCTTCTATGATATTGTGAACTACAAAAATTCTAGCCACATCTTGAATATGTTCTATGGGAGTGATATTGGTTTCACCCATGTAGAAAGGTAACATTTTTAGGGAAGTTGAGGGTATATCATTGCATTGAGCAAAGTGCAAGAGGACTCCCGCCATTGAATGTAGGAGAAAAATTGGTTTCTTACCTCCATTATGACCAAAGTGGTTTATCTTCTCTTCATATAGGGAATATTCCAAATTGAGGTGTTGAATTCCTTCTACAAGATGAAGATGAAGCTCTACCATTCCTTCTTTTGGGTGGATATAAAGATTGTTCGATATTCCACCTGATTTTCTCTCCTCGATGAATCTATAGTATGAATCCTTCACATATGTATGTATATTTAATCCTGAAATATAGAAATATGGAGTCTTCAGTACCTTTGATTCATGTAAATACTAAGAGAAGTACCAAATCTTAGTGTTGTCCCCCTGGCATGCCAAAATTGTTGTCACATGGATCATGCATCCACTAAATCATTAGATAATCCAAGTGAAACATGCGAACATATACAAGGTGTGGGATCTTGGATCCTTGCGATGAACCTCAAGAGAAGGCCAACTTCCTGCTAAACTATGTGCATCTAATTTTTTTTTATTAAGGGAAAATAGTTTTGAAGGGACTATACCCTGTATACAAAAGGGCTCAAAAGACATATAGCAAAGGTGATAGAAATAACCCAGAGAAGGGAAAAACGGCCAACCAAAGAGGGCTCAATAGCCAAATATGAAAATACAAGTGAAGAAAGGATCCAAACGAACAATGATCCAAAAAGAAGCAGAAAAGATCAAAAAGCAACCAAAAGAGAAACAACATATAAAACTCCGCCAAAAAATAGCACCAGAACCACCAGATAACAACAACTTCATAGCCAAAAAATAGCAACACAGCAACCCGTTACTTGATAGCCCTGTCAATCTTGGTCTTGATAGCCCGCATCTAATTAAAGATCAAGGTGTAGAACTACAATACTTAAAATAAACTACTCTATCTGATTCTTGAGGAAAAGGGATAGAAGGATAACTAGAAATACACAAAAATGAGGTGATGCACCAAAATTTTAAGGAACAAATAGATCTGCTCCACATGCACAAAGTATTACTATAGAATGATATATAACATGCACAACTTCTTATTCTCTTTTCAAGTCAAATATTTATGAATATAAAACTTAGAATAACAGAAGGGATTTTATATCTTCCACAACTGAAATGAATAATTTTGTATACCACAACTTGTAATTTAACTAAAGAAAGATAAATAATATGAAGGAAAGATAAATCATCACATACAAGGAATTGAAAGCATTCACAAGTATTAAATGAATTATTGAAATGCACAACACATCAAGTAGTCGAAGGAAAAATATTGTCTCTATATGAGGCTAAATCTTGTACATGAAACTCTAAAAATGACAGAGCCTCCTTATAATAAGATCCAAAATTTATGTAATACATAATGCATTCTTGTATTTATAGATTAGGAGGGTTGAGAAATTGTAGCTACTCCTCTTAATCATTACATGTTAAAAATAGAATGTAGTTACACTAGGAAATAATCTCTCATAAACATAGAGAATTGTGTTGTGATTTGACAGTGGTCAAACCTAGAACTCAAAATGGTGTTGCACTTGGATAATATGTAAAAATGGCTGCCATGTTCAGCTAGAGTTGATGCCACTCATTCCTTGATCTGAATTTTCTTCTCTTTCTTCAATAACCACTTTGTGCCTATAGTCTAGAATCATTTGATGATGTTCTGAACCTCATTGTCATATGGTCTTCATGCATAGTGATTTAGAACCTTGGCTTATTCAGATTCCTTAACTAATTTCACCGATAACCTTTTAGTTTGATTTATAACTTTCTTGAGTTGACTAAATAATTTTTTTTATAACACGAACCTATAGATAGAATCAAGACCAAAGGACTTGGTTACTTTGTTGTCTTCATTTACCAGGCTCTTAAATTGGGAAATATTTTTTTCAATGGAAAGTTTCTTGACATTTTTATCCAAAAACCTAAAATGGATTTTATAAAATTCATACATAATGTCATTGAGGCCATCAACTTCTTTAATTCTCTTCTCATCCAACTTAGACAAGGATTCTTGAAACATCCAAACTCATAAATCCATGGCTTCATTATATTCAAATAGTTTCAAGGTATCATCAATGATCCCTTATTTCAGAATTAGATCTAATTTCATGTTTTGTACCTCTCTCTAGGTCTCGAGAGTGAGTTTCAAATTGTCACTTTCTTCAATGAGAAATTCATTCATCTTGGAGATAATATCCTTCTCAGAGTACAATTCATTATAAAGGTCAACAACATCCTTAATCACATGCTATCCTTCTTGAATTAAACTTTCAATCCATGCAAGGTTATAAAATACTATGGATAATTAACTATTATAACTATGGATAAGGAGGTTATAAAAGCTATTCCATGGATAAATTCATTATAAAAGTTATAAATACTATGGATAATTAACTATTATAATATTTGATGAAACCTCCTTATCCATAGTTATAATAGTTTAATGCAAGAAGGATTAATTGATATAATAGTTATAATAGTTATAACTATGGATAAAAGCTTAGTTAACTAATAATAGTTAATTAATTGATCATAGGAGGATTATAACTAACGAAGTGTCCTTAATTGAAAAAATGGGAGGGGAAAATTATCTAATTAGCGGGAAAGAACTAGTTATAATGGAAATAATAGAAAAGAGGATAATTGGTACAATTTTAGTATAAAAATTGTGTAGGTGGATTTTATGTGTCTACATTTCCCCTCTTTGGTGTGATGTAATGCAAACGATGAAACTTCAAAGATAGTAGACAATTATAGACAAGTAAATTTTGAAGGAGTAGAAGAAAAATTAGTAGAATGAAGGATTCCTCCTCGAGTGTCAATGGGGTGATGAAAGAGGTCAATCAGAAATTGAAAAGAAGAAGGAAAATAAGAAGAGTCGACACAAGCCTAGTAGGTGAGTGTTCAATGTGAGTGATTGGGAAAGAAAAGTCTATGTTTCAACAGATAGAAGAAACAAGGGGGAAGGGGGATAAATATAATCCCTATTACCCTAGGTATTTGTGGAATAAAATGTAGATAGTGATGAAATAGATTCCAACGGATCTTGTTTAGCCATTGGTAGAATCAAGGAAATGTGGAATAGAATGATAGAATTGGTATGATTGGTAGAAAGTGAGATAGAATGAAACTCACACATGGAGATAACAAGCATATTAGTTGGCTTAGGAACAATTTTTCTCATCATATTGCTACATGATCAATGTCATTGATCCAGGAGCAACATTTTATTTAATATGAGCATGCAAAAAAAGTGTAGAATGACATGAAAAGCCATAATACAAATATTTTTGCATTGCTAAAGGAATGAATCAAAGCAACATACATAATGTAATGTAGTACGAGAAAGTAAAAATAATATCACCAAAGAAACAATCACAAAAAACATACTCAAAAAAAAAATGTTTAAGATAGTTATACCAATGTTTTTTTTACTGAGCTTCATTCCCAAATGTTTGAGTTATACGACAAGGGTTAAAAATGGCACCCCAAGAAAGGATACATGCAAGGTGAATAAATGGAGGACATAAAAGTCCCATGAAAAATCAATCATGCACTATGAAACTTCCCCAAGCAATTGGATGTGCAAGGGAATACAGACATAGCAAGTAAACCAATTTTTTTAATGAGGGAAGATCAAAATGATTAGCACTTCATGCCCAAGAATAGGAGAGATCCAAAGAAAGATGTTTTGTAGGATAATTTTTATGTTAGAGGACATTGTGCCTTGTGAAACATTTGGTTGTTGAATTTTTATTTTTATTTTGAAATTTACCCTTTTTGGGGGATTTTGAAGTTTTACCAAATTTTTGATTTTTGAATTTTTACCTACTTTTTGGATTTTTTGAATGTTTTTGATGTTTAGGGGTTTTTTAGATTTTTTGAATTTTTGGTATTTTTTCAAAAGTTTTCTAAACCTATGTAAGGAAAATGAAGATGTAAGGATTTTTCTAATGAGAGGTGAGAATTTACAAGGGAAAATACCACCTGTATTTACAAGAACAAGATAAGACTAATAAAGGCCAAGATGAATATGTTCAACATGATGATGAACTTCCCTCAAACATGGTAAAAAGGAAATCTTATACACATGGATGTTCTGAACAAAGAAGAAAAATGGTGTGGATTATATGGATGGATATGGAAAATGTAAATAAACGACTCGCGATGAAAATGTGATGAGCCATAGGTGTAAATTATGAGACAAAATACATACTAAAGAAAGAGTATGAAAAGGGTCTAAAAACTTGGTAACATACTAATCTTGTTTTCTCATTGAGATCCAAGTGTGTGTGCACGTGGACATTAATTACCTCTTTCCATGAAGATTTGAGAAGAAACAAGTGAAGACACACTAGCTAATATTTATGAATGATTTATTTTGATAGGTGATTTGTGAATGGAGGGTAGAAAGAGAGCCATACATTACTCCACCGCCTGCCAAGCGTCCATAGTCCCGATAGAGTTACCTGCAAATACCCCAAAATAGAGTTATATATTGATTTGATTTTTTATTTTTTTCTTGATTTTGATTGATTTTTTTTTTTTTTGAAAACTTATTTTATCACTCTCAATTATTTTGATAATGGGTTAAGAACCACTAATGGCTTGATGGAAGGATGTTGAAGAGATTTTGATGAAGAAATTGGCTAGTGTGAACAAATACACCCAAATATCTTCACAATAAGTTTATTAAATGAATATAGTGAGAGGATCTCTACGAGGTCAATCCTTCTTTAATTTACCAAGGTGATGAAAGACCCGGGTCAAATAGATACTATAGAGATAAATGTTGTTAAATGAGTTTGAATAGAACGACCAAAAAAACATCAAAGGGATGAGCATGGTGGATGAATTATAGAGGAATGGAAATAAAGGAATAAAAGAACATACATGTGTATGCAATACCTGATTGCAATGTTTTATCTTTGTACCTTTTATTTTTTGTAATTTTTTTAATGTTTTTCTCATTTTTATTTTTGAATTTTTTTAAATTTTTGATAATTTTGCAAAGGGAAAACCACGAAGGGAGAAGATGATGAAGATGAATGATTGGGAAGTTGTGACCAAAAATGTCACTCCACGTGATAAGATCTAACAACAATGTTTGCGTTTCTTTGATAAGGGAGACTAGGAGTTTTTGCTTATCAAGAGTGATATTATCTCCAATCTTGATGAGCGTGGTGAGATCATATTCACTAAGTGACTGTGACTTATCTTTAAATGTGGATTTTTTAATTTGGAAGCATGAGTTCCTTATCCATATTTGTTTTCACTTTGTGCCATACTAAATGGTTACGTTGGTGTGAATTATTCATGTACATTTGATTTTTAGATTTGTGGGTGTTGGATTTACTTGGAGCTTTGGAGCTCTTCGGATTTTTGATTTTAGCTTGATGAAGAAATTGTTTATGTTTCATACCAACTAATGCATGATTTGTTTGATCCCGAGAAGTGGGAGAAGAAAGTGGATGTTTAGGATTGATGATAGGAATGTTAGGGATGATGGTGGGCTTGCCAAAATTGTTGATAGAAGGATGATATGATGGAAGTAGAGGAATGGTCTAAGGATTAAAGGAAATGGGATACCGATAGGTGAGCCAAAGATAGAAGATGAAGGGATACTATGATATGGCCCTAAAAAGAAGAAAATGGGCTACCAGGAGGTGATCCATATATAGAAGATGAAGGGATACTAGGATGTGGCCCAATTATAGAATAAAACAGCTACAAGGAGGTGGCCCATAGATGGAAGAGATGGGATACCAATATGTTTCCCATAGATGGAAGAGATGAGATACGAAAATGTTTCCCATAGATGGAAGAGATGCGATACCAAGATGTTTCCCATAGATGGAAGAGATGGGATACCAAGATGTTTCCCATAGATGGAAGTGAAGGGATACTAGGACATGGACAAAGTAAATAAGATGAAGAGCTACTAGGATGTGGCCCCAAGATGGAAGAAAATGGGCTACCAAGAGGTGATTCATGGATAGAACATAAAGGGTACTACGATGTGGCCCATGTGTAGAAGAAAATGGGCTACTAGGAGGTGTCCCATAGCTGGAAGATGAAGGAATATCTGGAGGTGTCCCATAAATAAAATATGGAGGGATACTAGGATGTGGCCCCAAAGATAAAAGATAATGGGCTACTTGGAGGTGAGCCATAAATAGAATATAAAGGTCTATTAGGATGTGACCCAAGGGAAGATGAAGATGGGATACCAGGAGGTGGCCCACATATAGAAGAAGATGAAGGGATACCAGGAGGTGATCCAAGGAGATATTGTGATTGAGGAATTGTGATATGTAAGGAATGATTTGGTGATGAGAAGATAGGCCAAGGTTTAATGATAGGCCTAGTCATTTCTTCATGTAATGGGGAATGTGAAAAAGGAAGAACAAGAGGAGGATCAAGTTTGATGATCTTAGGATCTTCCTTTGTTTTCTGAAAAAAGTAATCAACATATTCCCCATAATATATGAACACATCGAGGTATAAAGATAATCCTTACTCATGATCCTCTATAGGAATGTCATCATGAAGCCCCAGGACTTCTTTGATTTCTTCTTTATTCTAAAATAAATCATTTGGTATGGATCGTTGTTGGTCCATGATAAAAGGTTAATTGGAAGAAAGAGGTCCAACAAGTGTGGAATATTTAGAAGATGTTTGATGATGTAGATGAGGGGAAGGTTTGACCTTATTACTTTGATAAAGGTATTGGATAGTTATTTGAAAATATATCTTAGCCTCTCATTTATTATGACTAGTTCGATAGGAATGAAAACATTGGTATTTATAATATTGATAAGGATGATAATGTAAGACATGGTTGAAAGGGCTCGAGGGATGAAGAGGGATTGAATTTCGATTGATAGAAGAAGATGACTCAAGAGAAAAAGTAGATTTGGATTTGAAATATCTTGGTATTGGTTTTCCTATAAGACAACATAGTGCAGGTAGACAAAGAGCATCACGTAGAAAATCAGTAGATTATGACATAGGGGTTAACTTGGATGATTGATTAGAATAATTTTGAGTCACATGGATCTTAAAAGTAGGAATACATCATTGAAGTGACTAATAAAGTGGTCCTATAGAGAAAGGGAGGAAAAAAACCCAGGATTCGAATTAGATGTTTTATTGGAATAGCACTGAGTCGGATGGATCTTCAAATAAGGAAGATTTCATTGAGGAAAATGATAAAGGGGGTCTTGTATAGAAAGGGAGGACCATGAATTAGGAGTTGAAATAGATGTTTTATTGGAAGAACTTACAGTCACACAAATATTAAAATGAGGAAGATGTCGTTGAGGTGACTGGTGATAAAGGGGATCCTGCAGAGAAAGGTAGGAACATGAATCGGGAGTATAATTAGATGTTGATTCGAAGAAATTGGATTCAAATGGATATTCAAAGGAGGAATACCTCATTAAGTAAATTGATAAATGGTGTATTTTGGAGAAAGGGAGGACCATGTATTAGTATTAGAGGAATGATGGGGAGAATTTTGGAGACAAAAATCCTTAGAGAGGAACCTATCGTCTAGTGGATAATTATTCCTTAGAAAATAGTTGATCGAGATGACACTTAGGACACCGAGGGAAACCGAATAATATCATGGATAAAAATAATCAAGAGAATTAGGGGAATCATAAGAATAACATGGATTATAATCGTCTTAATCACACCACTAACTATGGGATGAAGGTGGGGAAAGGGTTAACCGAATTGGCTCTTTAGCGTGAAGAACTAATCAAGGTTTAGTCGTGATGGATGTGTTTTTATGTGAATGCATAAACCTAAGTTGCATATTGTCATAAGTGTGAGGAACAATACAATATTTCATTATGATTAGCATTTTTGGGACCAAACTTCTAGTCCTAGATTATATGATTGAAATCCTTCAAATGGAAGGAAGTTCCACGTCGATTCGGGAAGCATAACAACAACCAAATAGAAATTTTATAAATATGGAGATGCTCATGTGATTTTCTAAAGGGAATCTAAGGAAAATAGACATCATGATGACACATTTTTGAAAAATTAGAAAGGTTTGCAAAACAATTTATGAGTATAATGTCAAAATGGTTGATGAAAAATTAACAACATAACGGATGAAACAAAAACTTATCTAATGTTCAAATTGTCTCAAGAGTTGTTTTTCCTAATGTTTTAAAACTGTGTATAAGGATTAAAATGATCCTAGGAAAAACAAAATAATGTGACAACTACAAATGTCACAAGGAATGTCACAAAGAATTTCCTAATCTGCTACAAAGAATGTCTCAAAGGGATACAAAATTCTTCCGATGAAAGAATAACTCAAGGAAATAATATCTAGAAAAATCTTGAATAAAGG
The DNA here is from genome assembly GCA_018340775.1 of Taxus wallichiana var. yunnanensis. Classification (NCBI taxonomy): domain Eukaryota; kingdom Viridiplantae; phylum Streptophyta; class Pinopsida; order Cupressales; family Taxaceae; genus Taxus; species Taxus wallichiana. The sequence goes on from CM031242.1 coordinate 220,860,817, forward strand.
ATCAATCATGAAAGATCCTACTCCCTATGTCTAATAATCTATCTCAAATATTTTTCTGACAAGATAACAACATAATTTCAATATGTAAATCAAGTTTTAGACAAACAAGATTTAAATACTAAAAGAGGGTTGAGGTGACGTGACTAGCGTAATAATGTAAAGTATACACTCTAAACTCAGTTTAATATAAACAAAGTCTAAGTGTTGGAAATGGAGGTTACAAATGAGGTAAACGTAATAATCCGCTTGGATAATTTTAGTCAAGTTTTTAGAAAAATAAGATGTTAGTGTTAGAATAGGATTGACACAATTCAAACAACATAACGAAAAATTATTTTTGGTAGTTCTATGTATGTTTCTCTCTTTTGACCAAAAATTTCAATAAGAAAACAAAGGAGATATAACAAGTGGTGATGAAAAAAACTTATCTTAACTTTTAGAGAGTTTTGACTTGTTTAAAAACAAGGTAGAAACTAAAAAAAAATTATGCCTTGTAAGTTTTGGGATGAACAAAACTTGTCTCCAACTTTAATGGACTCCCTCTTGTTTGAATAACAAGGTTTTGAATTGAAGAACATTGTTTCTTATTGAAGGATCTTTATAATATGATGGATAAACTCAATTTTGTCCCAATGCCAAATGGTTTCCTAAGCTTTTGTTCTCAACACTCGCCAATACTTTCCTAAGACAAATTTTTTTCTAGAATAAATCCTAGACAAAGGACCATTACCTTTCAATAAAAATAATGAACGAGGCATCATACAAGAAGCTTGAAGCAATACTCATGGGTTTTTGTTTTAGTCAAGTAGGTAGTGGGGTACTTCATGTTTCATCCACTAGTTCTTTCAAGGTGTGGATTACTTTGGCATTCTTGTGGTAATCCTTATAATGATTTTTATGGATTATGCCAAGAAACTTCCCACATTTCAAATCAGATGGGTTTTAACCCTTATTTGAACATATAAATACGGTGTTTTGAATAAATTGTGGTTTTTTTAATCTTTTGAACTTAATTGTTTTTAGCATACCATTGGAAACCTACACACAATGTCATTAGTATTGTTTCAATTTGATTCTTTGACAAACGAATCAGGTCCTACACTCAAGAGTTATTATTTTTTCGATAAATCCACAATATTATGAAAGAGGATTAAAGATTTCTTTTGATTCTAAAGATTTTCCAAAGACACAAGAGAAGAGAATACACAACAATTAATCTAACTAGACAGAAATAGAAAAAATTAATTCAAATGACCATTAAAATTATTTATGAAAATATTAATTCCCTTAAACAATTTGAAATGATGAATTTTCCAAATTAATCTAAATGTTAGTAAATGAAGATCAAAGTTGCTTTTGATTCTCAAGATCACCCAAAGGTGCAAGAGAAGAGCATACACAATGATTGATCCGACTAGAAAAAATGGAAAGACTTGAATCAATAACCAATTAAATGCTTCAAAATATTAATTCCTTTAAAATATTTAAATGATGAAATTTCCAAGTAACACAAATGTTATAAAATAAGACCAAAGTTACTTTTGATTCTCAAGATCACAAAAGGTGCAAGAGAATAACATTCCCAATATTTGATCTAACTCAAGTAAAATGGAAAAACAACATTCATTAAAGCATTTAAATGTGTTAAAAAATTATCCATAATAATAGCCATTTCTAATTCTCAATGTTTATCTAAAGTGAAAGAGAAGAGCATATGTGGTGATGATCAAATTAAAACTAATCTAACATGTAAATAAAATACCTAGTTTTATAATAAAGGAAAATTCTAAAATGTCCGTAAGTCTAAATCCCTAATTTATGTGTTCATTGCATAGTTCACCTCAATACCTTTCTATTGCAAATAAAATGGAGTCATTTCAAGTTTTGGATAAAAATTTATGGCCTTCGGAAGATAGGTTACGCAAACACTCTTATACTCACCTGGTATGCACTTAACCTATACTCAAAAATGTAAAAAAAAATGTCCCAAAAACAATAAAAAGATCAATTTTTTCCCACCAAGATTCAATTTTGATAGCAACCCATCTCATTAATATGTGAAAAGAAGACTCAACACTATCAAACACTAACCTACATGCTCAAAAACTTAATATTTTCAACAAATTGACAAAACTAACATGTAGAATGATGAAAAATGAAGCTCAAAAAAGGAAAACATGGATAAAGCTTGAATTTTTCATATCAAGATCCAATTTTGACAACAACCCATCTCCTTAATATGTGAATAAAAGACTCAACACTATCAAACACTAACCTACATGCTCAAAAACTTAATATTTTCAACAAATTGCCAAAACTAGCATGTAGAAAGATGAAAAATGAAGCTCAAAAAATGAAAACATGGAGAAAGATTGAATTTTTCATATCAAGATCTATTGTTCACATCACTTTTCCTCCTTTATACCTACAGGGAAGAATCAACACATGTAAACTCAATAAAAAAAAAAGTTAAGAAACACAAGTTATGTTAATATATTAAAAAAGAGGGTTAGTATACAAAAAGAAACTTAACCAAAATAAAGAATGCATGTGACAAAAAGAGGGTCCCACTAGGCATGCAAAATGTATGCATATTAAATAAGCTAAGATAATTAAATGAAACTAACACAAAGTAGTTCCAATAACAAAGCTAATCTAACATAAACATCATGATAAAGCTTAAAGAAATAGCTAATCTAATGCATCCAACATGAATAAAACATCAAATGCTAAGCCATCCCTTTGAAATTGGATGTGATTTGTAATGTATGATTGTTATCTAACATGAACCTATCTAGATCATAAGAAATAAATTTTATGTTATCAACAAATTAGTAATGAATCCCACAAAAATGTCTTAATGACCATGTTTGGATCTTTCTTTGTTGCTCACATATGAGAAGAATAGATGTAATAATGAAGGAGTTATTCAACAATGGATAATCCCCTTACCATATGCCTATGGTAATAACTATCAAAATTATGGTGTCAAAGATGTAAAGGTGTGAGTGAAGGAGGTAGGTTCTTTATATAGCTTTCCAATTTAGGAGAAGCTAGAAACCTAGTGAATGTGGGATAAAAGATAAAGTAGAATTAGAAGGGATAAACATTATTAGAAAGAATAAAGTAGAATTAAAAACTCATGGGATTTGGAGATGATTTAATTAATAAGCTAGGATTAATTAATAAGCTAGGACAAGCTTAGAAAGTTATTTAGAGGTGATTTAGAGGGAAATAGGTAGGATTTAGATGATTTAAAAGGGGGGTTTAATTAATAAGAAGGTTTATTAATTAAATACAAGGTTATAAAGGCTTAATTAACTAATAATAGTTAATTAATTGATTATAGGAGGATTATAACAAAGGAAGTGCCGTTAATTGGAATCCATAAAGGGGGAAGGAAAGTTAATTAATGAAGTGTCATTAATTGACTAAAATGGAGGGGAATGTTAGCTAATTAGCAGGAAATCACTAATTATAACATAAATGACAGAAAGAGGGTAATTAGTACAATTTTAGTATTAAAACTACGTAGGTGGATTTTAGGTGTCTATAGGTTGTACTTGAATGACATCCACAATAAGCTACTCGACGCTTTTGGCATGGTTCCCAATGATATCAGCCATTGGTAGGTCCGATTGAGAATAGAACCCACTCTTTCTTTTGTCTCGCTAAATTCTTCTAATGACTACCAATCCATGGAAATGGTTGATATTTAATATTATTCTTCTCATAAAAGGGATCCACAACCTTTCCATCATCTTGGAGACCTTCAAGGATATTTTATATTTTGTACTAGGTTACCTCTTGGAGAGTTAACCTTTCAAATTATTTTTCCCTTATCGTGATCTCCTCCTTGTAGTTAAACCAGATATCCTCCAATTGTAGAATGTTAATTCTAGTTAGCCCATCTCCACTGAGTGTTTCCCAATAATCAAAACAAATGCACAGGTGAAATGTCTTTAGAGTCATCTAATGCATTTCCCCTTCAACCATTTTGTATTTATATGTGGAAGAACATGTATATCTTTCCAAATTTATGGGGGCGAGATCCCATCTTGTGTCTTTCATGTTGGATCTTGTGATAATGAAATAATCATCAAACTAGTTTCATTAATACCCACTTATTCGTAGGACATCTAGGTAACTTATAAGGAGAATATGAGAATCTGGGCACCATGATATATGTGAATGTTGGGAATTGTAAATAAATACCTCCCCATTCTCTAAATTCTTTCCAGAATCATTGGAAATTATATGGTTGTACATGTATTTATCGAAGAAGTACAAAATAACAACAAAGAAAGCATCATTCACCCTTTGAAAATGTTTAGCCCCTTCCTTCATCATGAGATGAGGGTAAAAATCATAAATTTAAGATGAAATTATTGATCCGCTGATGATAGACCCAGGTAATTCCTCATTCCTACAACTACATACACAAGATAGGATGTCATGAAGAAATTACTAGAGGTTAGGACACCCGATAATTGGAAAAATAGGAATTATGGATATGTTATGCCCATCATATAAGATTGGAATTCTTTCATATAGTGGAAATGTATAAATACATCCACTCTTGGAAATCCTTGGAAGAAGGAAGTCATGTAACTCGTTGATTAGTGTGATGATTTCATTTACTTATTGGATAAAATATGATTATGGGATAGTCTTAGGGAACCTAGACAATGAACCCTTAGACTTTATCAAGTAACTCTTATTGACAACCCTTGTACAAGTTTCAGTTTTCGCATCCTAGTGCTCAAGAGTGGATTTTGGGGAAATTTTGGCATATTCCTCAACATCGGGAAGCTTCAATAGGTCTTCAAAATAGTCACTATCCAATTTCATCACCATCATCCTGTCATTATCTTTCACTTGTTTGGGAGTCCTTATCAAAATGTGTGGCAACAATGAGCACAAACTTTGGGCATTGCGTTGTGAGAGGGAAGGAAACAACCAAGGAAAGTCCACTATCAAAAATTCCTTTCATCTATGACTTCTTGTTTGAGCTCTAACTCTTTCCTAGAATTTAGGGAGGTCAATATGCCCTTGGTTTGTATCTACAATGTTGTCGATATCCGATGTGGTGCTTGAAGGGGAGCCATCCCTTAAAAATGTATTTCATCCTCTCCTTTCCCTTCAAACATGATGTAGACATTTTCCTATTACAACTCAAACTTTCACCCGTATCGATCAAGTTGAACTAAGTCGTTGAGGAAAAAATAGGACTACCTCCAAGTCATGGGACCGTGCATGCTTAAGGCAGGACCTCGGAGAAGTTTGGTTCCTCTACCTATTTCTACTGCTACTACTACTCTTAATGATGAAATGGAAATCCTAAGATAAAAATGCTAAGGGATCAGGGATAGAAGGATATTCAAAAGGGAAAACTAATCTAAGGGAGGCGATAACACAATAAATAAAGGGGGATGAACATGATCAAATTTGAGTGAAAACAAAGGAAAATGCATAGTGAAAGGCTAGACACATGTAGCACAGACCAGAATGTAGTTACAAATTTTTTTCATGGGATACAATAAGAAAAGGAAATGCAAATGACATGAAATAGAACATCGTGCACGCAACATAAGGGAAAGGAAAGAAAGAGGAATAAAAACTGGTTAAGGTAGAAGATAGCCACAAAACAATGCTTCTATTACTCTAAAAATGCACAGTCTATTACAATGGCGTATGAGATTGATATTCATATACAAGGACCTGATCAAAAGGCTTATAACTCAAAATACAAGGAAATTCCTATACAAACTAAAATTTTCCAACCTTTTTAATGAGAAATGCTCTTACATTTATAGAAGGATGGAGAGAAGAGGAAGAGAAAGAGGAGGGAACTCAGATTTTGAATTTCAACCACCAAAAACAACATTGAATGCTTGTAAATCCACCTATAGAGTTGAAAAATATGCCTCCCCATGTCTGATCTAGCTTGTGGAAGAAGGAAGGAGACAAGATCTGCAGAAAATATGGTGGTTGAGTTTGCATTAATGGCTGAAAATTGTTTCCCTACATCTCACCTACCCAGTCCTACCAACATTTGAATTTGAATGTTTTGTACTGTAGCCCACATCACCAGTTTTTAAATAAGACAAATCACACCCTAATCCAAGACATGTAGCAAGAGTTATGATGTTATGATTTCTATAGGATGCTCTAACATGCAATGACATGTGGCACACATAGAATGGCTAAAAGTTGGCCAAATGTACACCAGTTTTGTCTTTTTATTATGTGTCACACAATGGTTCATTACAAGGATTTGGTGCCCAATCTGGAGTGCTTTTATTGGTTGCATGTATCTCACTCAATGTCTAAAATATGCCACGTGGTACAATAACTTGCATGGAAGAAGGCATGAAGGCATACATGAACAAGAGAGGCACAAAAGGAAAGCAGAGGAAGGGTGAATAAAAGTAACGTGCACAACAGTAAATGGATACATACTTATTAGTGAGAAAATTTATCAGGGACAAATTAATGGACTTCTTTCCAATGCTATGGGATTATAAGTTCATAAATCAAAAAGTTCACATGTGCATCAAAAAGTGTGCCTATGCATCAAATATCACATGTGCATCACTAGGTGTGCATGTACAACACTGAGTGCATAACCTATCTTCTAGAGGCCATAACTTTTACTCCCGATCATTTTTTAGAAAACTAATCATTTTCTAACACATTTCCTTAGGGTTTGATGAATGACTTTATTTACATGCTTTGTATGAGTTTGGAATAGGGTTGTGTATGTTCTTCTCTTGCACTTTGTGTGATCTTGAGAATAAAAAGAACCTATAAACCTTATTTTTCTAATTTAGAGTAAGTAGGAAAAATCATCATCATTGTTATGCTTAAGAGAATAAACCTTCATTTTTAGCATGTGCTTGATCTTTTATTTTAAGATCTTTTCACTTGATAAATAATCAAGGCTAAAATTTGTGTATGCTCTTCCCTTGCACCTAGTGTGATCTTGGGAATAAAAAGCAATTTTAGTCTTTCATTAAGAAGCACTTGGATTAATTGGGAATAAACCTTGTTTTTGCAAAGTTTGATGGTAGTTAGTTGATTTACAAGAAATTTCATTGCTATATTTCTATCATATTGTGAATCTTGTTGAAATAATAACCATTTGTGTGAAGGACCTAAAATGCTTGTCAAAGAAAGAAGGTATCTCTTCAAACCAAATTCTAACATTCACGTGTGATTGTAGGTTGCCAAAAGGAGTGTGACAAAAACCACATTAAGTCTCAAAGATAAAAAACACACCACAATCATCACATTGTATTTGCAAGTTTTGGTTAAGAGATACACTAAATGCGCTTAACTAGGACATAAACCCTTTGGCATAAGCCTTAAGCTACAACAATGGGGGTGGTCCTAGGAACCCTAAAGTAGTTCATGCAAGAGGGAACCTTGTGAATGAAATAGGAAAGTGATCCACACTACCGAATTGACTAGTACTCCTTGAAAGTTTAGAGTCAAAGTTATTTCCATTATGACCCCAATGATAATACAAATGAATGCACTAGTTTCTCATTTTATTAGAAGGGGGTAAAGTAAATCTGAGATACTCCTTGGGAAACCTTGGTAAATCGAGCTCGCAGAAGTAAACTTGTGATTCATAGAGAGTGAACCCCTAGGAAAGCTTATCTTCTTAGAGCCAATTTTTTCTTAGTTTTTATACTTGAGAGCTCTCACAAAGTTGCAACTTTTTTGGATTAAAAATCTTGTTTTTGAACAAGGAAAGAATCTCTTAAAGTTGAAACCACGTGATATTTCATCACAAAATATATTTAGTGTTACTTTGACCTAGTTTTTCACTTGTCCTAAGACAAGGCGAAACTCTTCCAAAGTTGTACCAAGTATTTTTCAACACCACTTGGTTTACACCTTTGTTTTCTTGTTTCCCATTTTGGGACAAAAGGAAGCAACATATACGGATACCACTAGATATCACATGTCTACCACTTTTGTATTCTAGTTGCATGACTAGGTTCAGTAAATGTCGAGTGCAAGTGTTAAAATTGTGTAGGGTACATACTTACGATCTAGTAGGCCCCCTTGTCTCAAAAACCCATATTTGAGACTTGTTATCATCATAGTAAGGTGATTTCATATTTTTATTCTTTTGAGTTGTTACACTACCTATATTATAGCCATACAATTGGGATATTTACATCTTGTTTCCATTGTGAAACTAGGCCTAAATATCTATATTGTAGTGTTGTGTTACCCGTACGCACGCATAGCAATTTCTTGTTATACTTAGACATAGTTTTTACACCCTAGCTTTGTCTTGATTTTTGTAAGTGTTGAGGTTACTTTGTTAGCATCGCTATTATGTCATTTTGATACTAAAATCTTGCTTTCTCGTAAAGTTTGATTACATGTCCAAATAGTGTTCTTACATTTTTCGTATTTGTATCATCCATTTTACAAAGACTTAGATTTTGTTATTTTTATAAAATGATTTTTAGTATATCTTGTTAGAAGATTGCATCAAAATTCTCTTATCATTTAGGCCTTTTATGTTACAAACTTGACCTAAGCGGTGATATTGTGTTGTCACTATTTTGTTTCAAACCTATCTAGGAAAATCTTGAGTAAAATTTTGGTGTAATGAATTTGAGTATTAGACATCGAGTGTATTGTCTTAGAAATCTTGTGTCATGTATTATCTTTCTAGGGTAGATTATTCTTTATTCTTTGGCTTCCTTCAATACATATTGATCCTTCGATTCATGACCATTTTTTTATATTCTTCGTAACGATTTGATGTTGTTACACCGCTTGGTTTTTCCTAGGCCCATGTTTTCCAAATGCCTAGTTGGTTTTCGTTATCCAACTTCACCACCCGGGGTTGAATTGATAACATACATCAGATTCTCAAGTCCGGGCCGAAAAAGAACGAGCTCGAGAGAATGTGAGAAGTTGCAGAAAATAAGCTTGGGCGAGAAAAATTGTGAAAATCGGCTAAGTCCTAGTCCCGGGACAATCGGGGCATTTGGGACGTCAAGGCACGGATCGGCCGAAAATCCCTACAAAGTGGCCCAAACAAGAAAGGCATCTGGGAAAAATGGACGCGAAATGCCCGAATCAATAAAGAAAGAAAATTTGTCCAAGTCCTTCACCGAGAGCAAGCGAGACAAGAGTACGCGAAGACCCAACCGGCCGGTTCGGCCAAAAACAGAAAATTTCACACCTTTGGGACATCTAGGCCGTGAATGCGCGAAGGACATGAACCAGCTGGTTCATCCGAAACAGAAAATTTTAGCACAAGGACAAGTGGGACAAAGGGACACGCGGGACGCGGATAGCCGAAGGAGCCGAAAGCTAATCAGATAACGCCACGTGTCACTGGCAGAAAGGGGACGTGGAAGCCCATTTCGGGCGAACCGGAAGAATTTATCCCAGACAGTTTGGGACATCTGGGACAAAAGGACATGGTGGACGTGAAAATCCGGCATGCCCGTGGATGAATCACAGCATGACACGTGTCACCAAGGAAAAAGTCCAAAAATTCAAAGGGGCGAGTTTTGAGCACTGATCCAAACCAATGAAATAGTGCCACGTGTCCAAGTTTAAGGGGCCCACAAGAAAAGCCCATGAAAAGGTGGAGAGAGGGAATTACTCAGCGAATCAGAGCCTACCACGTGTCGTCCAGATGGCAGAGTGTGGGAAAAGATTTTAAAACCTGTTCTTGCCTGTTTTATGCCCTAAATCTTCAAACCTTCATATCTTTCGATCCAGAGCTCGGATTTGCACGTTCTTGATATTAACGGAAAGCTGTTGAAATTATCTACATGATTTTGGGATCAATCTTGCATTTTGGTTCTATTTGGAGGGAGAAAATTAAGAAAACATCTCTGACGCGTGGTGATAGACAAAAGTAATGCTTCAACAACCAACTTTAATGCAAGGAATGTACTCGCCGATCCTATTAGATGACTCACCGTTTTTCCGAAGCCACCGCTTCTACCATAATGAGATGATTTTAAATGTATCTAGAAGTGGTTGTGGTAGATTTGACTTTCCTCTCTCTTTCTTCTCTCATTCTTAGTATATATTGTAAAGAGGAGCTCCTTTAACAGTCGACATTCTTGTTTTGCATCCTCCCTTCTTCCCCTTGCAAGAGAATTTGTGGAACTTTTCAAACCTTCCATATGGATTGTAATGCGTTTTGCCTCTTGGCCACCGCTAATGTATAATGTATCGACTCTTGAGCAATATATATATATATATATATATATATATATATATATATATATATATATATATATATATATATATGTTTGTGATTGATTCTCAACCCTCTCATGTATTCATTGCTGTTATTTTGATCTCTTATTGCAGTTTGGTTACCTGTGCATAGTGTTTGTATTGCATCTATGTGGTCTGTGTTAGATTTACAAAACAAGTGTCTAACATTCCTTGGTGCATCACCTCTATAGTTTAGGTTTTATTCTATGCATTTTCTCACCCTGTCTCCTTGACAAGTTAGATTAGGTTTTAGTAAACCCTCTGCATTTTTGTGTGCATCTGAACAGAGGAATAGGAACCAGCTTTCTAGAGAATCCTTTCTCATCTTTACAAGTCCCACACTTGGAGAAAGGATTCCATGTTGTGTAATCACACTGGATGCCTGAACATCAACCTAGAAGCCTGATCTACATCCAGGGGTGTTGTGAGTCTGCAACAATAGTTTTGGCATGCCCGGTGGGACACTAGAGGTCTCATTTTTATTCAGTAGCAAAGTTGATATGCATCTGCTATAGTTTTCTTGCTTATAAGAGTTATTATCTGCATATCTGGTGACTCCAAGGGGAAGAATCGACTGGTTTCAGCAGTGTAGGCTGTAAAGTCATGAGAAGAATCACCACAAGGTCAAGAGTTGGAGAAGAAGAAGTCGTTGTTTGAATACCTATAGTTATCTCCAAGAAGAAGGAAAAGAGGAAGAAGGATTCAGAGGTCTCCATCTCCACCAAACAAAACTCTCTCAACTCCTCCACCTGACAGGCCTTTCATTCAGTATACAAGGGTTTTAAGACCGATTAGAATGGCTCAGAACAATCCCTATGTCAACTTCACAGGCAGCAGCCCACTTGCTCTCAATGCACAACATCCAGTTCCTATTGCAGCCTTGAAGAACATTCCCTACTTCACTAGAGAAAATCAGACTACTCCAGGTGATCATGTAAAAGATATTGCCAACCTTTGTGCAATCCATGAAATCGATGAAATCCAAGTGGTTGTCAAATTACTGGCATCTTCATTCAAGGGTAAAGCATTGTAATGGTTTAGGATCCTTGGGGTTGGTTCTATTACAAACTAGAATCGGTGTGCATTGCACTTCACGAGTAATTTGGAGAGAAGGGAGACAAATTGTCTCTTTTGGAGTAGTTGACAACTATCAAGAGATCCCCAACGAGCGGTTGTGACTTTAACTTCAGATTTCAAAGGTCTTGGGATAGGATTCCAGTGGCGATCAAAGCACAATAGCAGGAGGTGATTTTCTATATTACCTTAAAGCTTTGAATTCGATATTTCTATGTTAATTCAAGTCCACATGGGAGGCACAACAATCCCTATGGCTTATAGCATTGCCATTAGAGCCGAAAACTTTCTTATTCAAGTGGTAAACCGGCTTCTAGGCCTCCTATGCCCTTGTATCCAAACTTAGAAAATCCAAGCACTAGTCAAGCACCCACTTTGGCTCCTGTTCCCACTCCTAGAAATCAGAGTTCGAATGAAGCTTCCACTTCATCTCCAAGTGCTTCAAATGAACTCCAAGAGGTCATGAAACAGTTGCAAAATTTGGGAAATGAGCTGGTTACTATTAAGAGGCAGAAGCCCAAGGTTTGAGACCTTCTTATCAACCTCAACCTCTTGACCTAATAGGTAGCCATACCAACCACAAAGACCACCTAATCCAACTGCAAATATGAATCAAAATCAAAGCCAAGTAAGGCCTCCTGCCAATAGACCATTCCAGCCCTATAATCCAAATGCCATATCTGCCTCTAAGGCATTAGTGCCAACACAGAACAACATTGCTCAGGAATATGATTGGTGCTTTCCATGCAACGAGCCTCACAACCAATCCATGTGCTTCAATGGTGCTCTCAATCAAGCACTAATGGTGACAACTACCGGTGTGGAGGGTGAGGGCAGTCAAGGAAATAGCCAACAACCAGAAACATTCCAACAGCAATCAGCCCCAAATGACACTACATTGGTGACCTGGCAAGCAGAAGATTTCGTGGCATGAATCAAAGCAGGTTTCAAGGTGTTACAGCCAACACAAGATCAAAAAGGAGGAATTTGGGTGAAGAAATGACCATTAGCCCCAGCCAATCCACAACCTTCCACGGCTCCACAAATGATTGGCAAGCGCGAGAATCCGATTTCAAATACACAAGGGCAGCCAAGAACAGCCCCTAGGCCAACTCAAATGCCATTTGTTGTTGCCACGTGCAGGAGTAAAAATGTGCAAACCAAAGGACAAAGCAGAGAGATTCTTCATCACCATTCAGTATCATTGATCAGTTGAAGAAGACAAACATTAACATATCAATGTGGGAATCCCTATCTATCCCAGGCCAAAGAGATCTGCTGCAAGCTGCCATGAAGGATTGGACAACTTTGAATCAGCGGGTTCAGATGCAAGACAAAGTGCTTACAAATGTTGCCCAGCCTGAAGGAAGTCATGGAGGACAACAAGGTAAAATGTTGAAGCCCCCTCCTTTCTATGTTTCATTAATCATTGGGGATAAACTAGTACACAATTGCATGATTGATTCTGGGGCAAGTAGCTCGTGATGCCCAAGCAAATAGCTGATCAGCTGGGTCTCGAATATGAAGTAATATCTAAAGGAGTAGTGTAATTGGATGGGACAGTAATAGCAATGAGTTGGAGTGATTAAAAACTTGAGTCTTACCTTGCATGCATGTCCAAATGTTGTTGTCTTACAAGATGTATCAATCATAGACCTTCCACCACTCTTTGCCCTTTGCTTGTCAAGGGACGTCACAGCCAAGATTGGAGGGTATTTTCGATGATTGGTCTCACATGTTGTTTAGAACAAGGTATGGAACTAAGGCCACAATCAGATCCGAACCCATTACAAACTTCCATATTGAGCCTTACACCCCAAGTTAGATTAATGCCAATTGCTCAGCATTTGATCAAGAAGATCACCCTAGTATTGATGAGGCTGACACCAAGGTTGGAAGTATCCTGACCTAACTCTTGATGAATGGGAAAACAAGATACATGCTTTTGATCCCTATCAAGAAGTAGAAGAATCTGAGCTAGGAGTCTATTGTATACACGAAGAAAATCAACCTATTCCTAGCATCACCAAGCCAAGCCATAATGATGACAACGAGGTATGGCAGCTATTTTTTGACGGATCAAGGAGTAGGCAAGGTGCAGGAGGTGGAGCCATGCTTGTTTCACCCCAAGGAATAAAGTACTATTCAGCTTTTAGATTTCAATTTACATGCTCCAATAACACTGCTGAATATGAAGCCTTGGTACAAGGGATGCATTGGGCAATCAAGAGAAAAATAAAGAATCTGCAAGTCTTTGGGGACAGTGAATTGATTGTAAATCAGGTCAAGGGACGGCATGCTGCCAAGAATGATCTACTCAGGTGCTACAAGAACAGGGTGTGGGACCTCATGGAAGATTTTGAAGGTTTTGGCATCGAATCCATTCCCAGGAAAGAGAATCAAGCTGCTGACAGGCTTGCAGCAGTAGGGGAAGCCTTTGACATTACGAAAAGCATTCAACAAGACAAGGTACAGCCAAACATCCACATGATTGTGAGGCCTTCAGTGCCGGATAACAATGTCAGTTGGTAAGTGTTTGAGAATGACCAGCAAATCGTCAATTTCCTATAAGAAGAAGTGAGTTTCTCTGCCAGGAATCAAGACAAGTTGCATCAGCAATATGGTGACCAAGTGGTGCAGTTGAGAACTAAAAATTACCAAAAGGCCTCATAACCTTGGAGTCAATCTTCAACCTGAATGATTAGTTCCAGGAAGGAGAAGGCAAACATTCAAGTAAAGGGTGAGGATTCAGAGCCTATTTTAGTGGAAGAAGGCAAAACATTGCAGATTGGCAAAGTAAGTACCTCACAAGAGAAATCTGATTTTGTTCAGCTTTGCCAAGAATTTCCAGATGTCTTCACTTGGAGCTATGAAGACTTGAGAGGATTCAATCCAAATTTGGCACAACATACCATAGAATTGGATCCAGATGCTAAGCCCATCAGAAGCAGAGACCAGTCAACCCTCACATTGAGCCTCTGATGAAGAAAGAGCTAAATAAGCTAATAGAGGCAAGCATTATATTCCCGATCAAGCACTCAAGCTGGGTTGCTAACTTGGTTCCAGATCAGGAAGAAGAGCGGAGAAATCAGGTTGTGTGTGGACTTCCGAGACCTCAATAGGGCATCTCTCAAGGATCATTATCCACTCCCTTCCATGGAGCAAATATTGCAAGTAGTATCCGGTTCAGAGAGATTCTCTCTCCTAGATGGCTACTCAGGGTATAATCAGGTGATGGTAAAAGAAGAGGACCAATTCAAGACAACCTTCACAACTAAATGGGGCACGTATGCTTACAAGAAGATGCCATTTGGGCTGTCCAACGCTGGTGCTACCTTTCAAAGGGCAATGGACATGGCATTCAAAGGCTTGATCAACAAGATAGTGCTGATATATCTAGATGATATCACTGTCTTCTCAAAGAATGTAGCAGACCATCTCTTTCACCTCAGGCAAGTGTTTCAGAGGTGTAGAAAGTTCGGAGTGTCTTTGAACCCCAAGAAGTGCATCTTTCTCACACATGAAGGAAAGCTCCTCGGCCATATTGTCTCGAAAAAGGGACTGGCAATTGATCCAGAGAGGGTTGAAGCCATAAGAGCACTACCATTGCCAAGTCACAAGAAGGCTCTTCAAAGTTTCTTGGGAAGGATCAATTTTGTCCACAGGTTTATCCCAGATTTTGCAGCCCTTGTCAAGCCCATCACCAAAATGTTAAAGAAGAGCATGGATTTTAAGTGGACAGCAGAAGGCAAGGAGAGTTTTGAAGCAATCAAAGAAGCTATCTCTCAGGCACCAACTCTCATCAACCCAGACTTCTCCAAGGATTTCATCCTCTATGCATTTGGAGGTGATGACACTATTTCTACCATTCTAGTACAGAAGAACAAAGATAATGATGAGCAGCCGGTTGCCTTCTTCAGCCAGAGCCTAGATGACTGCGAGGTGAGGTACTCTTTTATTGAAAAGCATGTACTTGCAGTAATCAGAAGCTTGAAGAAATTCAAGCATTTAGTCTCAAACAACAAGGTCCATTGCTTTGGTCTCACATCTTTGGAGTTAAAGACTTCCTCCTCAACAAGGATTTGAATCGAGAAAAGGGTAGGTTGGATCACCCGTGTCATGGAGTATGACATTGATATCAAGATCACCAAGCTGGTAAGAGGGAAAGGACTATGTGAGCAGCTAGTTTTGGGGAAGCAAAAGGAAGTATGCAACGAAGAAGAGGTTGTTTTGACACCCGGGACAATCATGAGCCAAGTGGCAATCAAGAAGAAGACGATGCTTCCCCACTCCTTGCTGGACCCAAGATATTATGCACTTCCTAGGTACAGCTAGTGCCCCTAGAGATGAACAAGACCCAAAGGAGACACTTGAGTTACAGCTGTTCCGTATGCCATTGTTGATGGAGTTTTTTTCAAGAAAGACGTGAATGGAGTCTTTCTTTGAGATGCATTAGCACAAATCAGATTCAAAGGGTGTTGGAAGAGTTTCATGGTGGACCAGTGGTGGTCATTTTGCACCAAGAGTGACAGCTCTAAAAATCATGAAGGCTGGTTATTATTGGCCTAAAATTTTCAGTGATTGCTATGCATGGATCAAGAGGTGTAAGAATTGTGCATTCTTCACAGGAAAAGAAAGACTTGTTGCCCTTCCATTGCATCCAATCTCAGTTGACCAGCCATTCATGCAATGGGGTTTGGACTTCATTGGAGTCATTAATCCCAATTCAAGCCAAGGGCACAAATGGATTTTGACGGCCACAGACTACTTCACCAAATGGACAGAAGCAGTAGCACTCAAAGAGGCGAATGAGTCTAACATCTTAGACTTCTATGAGGGGATAACAACCAGATTTGGTGTACCTGCTACAATAATCTCTGATAATGCATTGGCATTCATTGGATCTAAGGTGACTGAGTGGGCTGTCAAGAACGGTATTTACCTAAGCACTTCATCGAACTATTACCCTCAGGGTAATGGCCAGGCCGAGTCTACAAACAAAAACTTGTTGAGGATCATTAGGAGAACTCTTGATGAGAATCAGAGGTCTTGGCATACCAAGCTGAAATCAGCCTTATGGGCTGATAGAATCACTCCCAAAAGATCCACAGGTAACTCTCCATTCAGACGTGTCCATGGAAGAGAAGCAATCTTTCCCATGTCACTTGAGTTCCCAACATTGGAACTCATGAAGCAGCTGGAGTTACTTGAATTTGAGCCCATGGAGGTGAGATATGCAGAGTTGATGGAGCTGCAAGAGATCAGAAATCAGGCATCCCAAGCAATGGAAAAGGATCAAGCTTTGATCAAGAAAACCTTCGATAGAAAGGCCAAGGATAGATCTTTTCAAGTTGGAGATCTAGTGTTGAAATGGGATGCGGACAGAGAAAAACCGGGAAGGCATTCAAAATTTGATGCTATTTGGAGTGGCCCATACATGGTCACAAAGTGCAAGAGCAACAATGCTTTCCAATTGGCCTCATTGGACGGTGAAGAACTGCATATTCCAGTAAATGGAATCTATCTCAAACATTGCTACTAAAAATAAAAGGTTCACCCTTGTAAATATTAGTCTAGATTTCAATTCCTCTAAGTGCGTATGCACATTATCTTGTTGGAGTTAGGTTTTAGTTTCCCTAAGTGCTTTGGCACAGGTTTTGTCACTCCTAGTTTGAGTTTTTATAGTTCAGCATGCTCTCATGGAGGGAGTTGCGATGATCGAGGCTCATTTGGTCATTGTTTATGACTCCATGCCTAATGGATCGCAAAAAGGCAATCGGTCTTTTCATCTAGCGAGTGATGACACCGCTTGAGTCACCAAATTGTTATCCAACTTCACCCCTGTGGTTGAATTGATAACATACATTAGGATTCTCAAGTCCCAGCTGAAAAGAACGAGCTCGAGAGAATGCGAGAAGTTGCGAGAAAATAAGCTTGGGCCGAGAAAAATTGTGAAAATCGGCTAAGTCCTAGCCCCGGGACATCGGGACATTTGGGATGTCAAGGCGCAGATCGGCCGAAAAGCCTATAGAGTGCCCAAACAACAAAGGGACATCCGGGACAAATGGACGTGAAATGCCCGAAATTGGTGAAAGAAATAAAATTTGTCCAAGTTCTTCACCGAGAGCAAGCGGGACAAGAGTACGCAGAAGACCGAACCGGCCGTTCGGCCAAACAGAAACTTTCAGACTTTGGGACATCCGGGGCCGTGAATGCGCGGAGGATGCGAATCGCGATTCACCCAAAATAGAAAATTTTAGCACAAGGACAAGTGGGACAAAGAGACGCTACGCGGGGACGTGGATAGCCGAAGGATCCAAAGCCAATCAGATAACGCCACGTGTCATTGGCAAAAAGGGGACATGGAAGCCCATTTCGGGCGAACCAGAAGAATTTGTCCCAGACATTTTGGGACATCCAGGACAAAAGGACGTGGTGGACGTGAAAATCTGGTAGGCCCATGGACGAATCACAGAATGACACATGTCGCCAAGGAAAAAGTCCAAAAAAGTCAAAGGGGCGAGTTTTCGAGCACTGATCCAAACCAATAAAATAGTGCCACGTGTTCAAGTTTAAGGGGCCCACAAGAAAACCCTGTGAAAAGGTGGAGAGAGAGAATTGCTCAGTGAATCAGAGCCTGCCACGTGTCGTCCAGATGGCAGAGTGCGGGAAAAGATTTTAAAACCTGTTCTTGCCTGTTTTGTGCCCTAAATCTTCAGACCTTCATATCTTTCGATCCAGAGGTCAGATTTGCACGTTCTTGATATCAATGGAAAGCTATTGAAATTATCTACATGATTCTAGGATCAATCTTGCATTTTGGTGCTATTTTTATTGAGAAAATTAAGAAAATGTCTCGATGCGTGGTGATAGTATGAAGTAATGCTTCAACAACCAACTTTAATGCAAAGACATCTCGCCGCTCTGTTAGGCGACAGCTTGCCGTTTTGTTTAAGTCGCCGCTTCTACCATAATGAGATGATTTTAAATGTATCTAGAAGTGGTTATGGTAGATTCGACTTTCCTCTCTCTTTCTTCTCTCATTCTTAGTATATATTGTAAAGAGGAGCTCCTTTAATGAGTCGGACATTCTTGTTTTGCATGACCTCCCTTCTTCCCTACTTGCAAGAGAATTTGTGGAGCTTTTCAAACCTCCCATATGGATTGTAATGCCAATTTTTCTCTTGGCCACTGCAATGTACTGTATCGACTCTTGAGCAATATATATATATATATATATATATATGTGTTTGTGATTGATTCTTAACCCTCTCATGTATTCATTCTTTGTTATTTTGATCTCTTAGTGCGGTTTGGTTACCTGTGCATAGTGTTTGTATTGCATCTATGTGGTCTGTGTTAGATTTTCAAAACAAGTGTCTAACATTCCTTGGTGCATCACCTCTATAGTTTAGGTTTTATTCTATGCATTTTCTCACCCTGTCTCCTTGACAAGTTAGATTAGGTTTTAGTAAACCCTCTACATTTTTGTGTGCATCTAAACAGAGGAATAGGAACCAGCCTTCTCTGGAGAATCCTTTCTCATCTTTACAAGTCCCACACTTGGAGAAAGGATTCCATGTTGTGCAATCACACTGGATGCCTGAACATCAACCTAGAAGCCCGATCGCATCCGGGAGTCTTTGTGAGTCTCGCAAAACAGCGGTTTCCATTCATATCGCTCAAATTCACACGAAACTTCCTTCCAATTGAAGGAGTTCAATCGTGCTATCTCTATCTAGACATTGGTATCACACAAATGTAAATAATGTCCAACTATCGTGAGGTTCCTTATACATACGACACTAAGGAATCAAATTTTTGGCATTCCCATCAAAGGATTCCCATCGCGGCTAATTTTCATTTGGTTCTTCGCACTAGAGAACCTGATTGAGTACATTGTTCCCCACCTTCATCTCATAATCGGATGTGTGGTTTGGACACTTCTAATCCAAATTATTATTCGGGTTCCTCCCACTATTCTTCTGACTCCAATCCAAACTATTATTCTAATTCTTTAGATTTAGCTCAATCTTCTAAAAATTCCCATTAGAGTTATTTGCTTCATTCGAATCTTAAGTCATAGTCCTTCGTTTCTACACAGGACTCCCCTTATCAGTCATCTAAATGGCATCTTTCTCCTTTGAAGATCTATGTGGCTCTAAGATCCATCAATCAAACATATAATTTGGTTCTTGATTCACATTCCTCCCTTGCTTTGCAAGACCTCCCTTATTTACCGCCTCGACAACCTCCTCCTCCATTAAAGGTCTGGGTAACCCCAAATTCATCTAGGCTGACACCTACATGAAAATTTCCTAAGTCAACTCCCATGTTGTATTCTTCTAAGTTGACACTCATGTCGCAATCTCCTAAGTCGACTCCCATGTCATAATCTTCTAAGTCGGCACTCATGTCACAATCACCTAATTCGACTCCCATGTTGCAATCATCTAATTCAACGCATATGTCATAATCACCTCAGATGACTCCTATGTCACAATCATATGTTGATTTTCTACGTGATCCTCATTGTTTCCCGGCAATATGTCATCTTCTAGGAAAACGCATACTAATCAATTCCACATATACATATTATTCTACTCATAAGACATCTAGATCCAAATATACTTCATCTCTTGAGTCATCATCTTCTTAATCTTCCACACAAGTTGGACCCATTTCTTATATTCAACCTCATATTATCAAAGAACAAATACCCCTACCAATTGATTCATCTTGAAATGAAGAGATGATCATAGAATTCTTTGGATTACATGATGGCATTCCCCTAGAGGATTATAATCAAGGATTTAATCTTGACTTCGATACGCTTGTGTATTAGGAAGAAGAAATTGATTCCTTTTGTCATAATATTAAATAATGTCCTAGGAACATTGAGGAAGATCCTATCTTTTCTTCACATCCTTCTTTGTATATCATGATTCCTCAATCGCAATCTCACTTTGGGCTGCCACCGGGTAGCCCATCGTCTGCTTCTATATGTGGGGTACCTCTAAGTATCCCTTCATCATCTATGTGTGGATCACCTCCTAGCAGCAAATTTTCTTCTATATTTGGCTCACCTCTGGGTAGCCCCTCTTCATCTATACTGGGGGCACGTCCTAGAAGTCCCTCATCTTAGATTATGGCCACATCCAAGTAGCACATCATCTTCTATCTATGGGACACCTCCAGGAAGTCCTTCATCTTTTATCTAATGGCCACATCCAAGTATCCCTTTATCTTCATTCTATGGGACACCTCCTAGTAGCCCATCCTCTTCAATTCTTAGACTCGTATCCTTCGTGTCCATCACATTATTCTTCTATCAATGATTGTGGTAAACCCACCATTATTTATCACATCAATTCTATTCATCCACTTTCTTCTCCTACTTCTCGGGATCAGACAAGTCACGTAATAGCTTATAGAAACCCAAATGGTTCCTTCATCCAATTATGATTAAAAATTCCAAGATCTCTAAATCTCACAACAATTCAAATGATCTTAAAGTTCATAATCAACCATGATTCAAAAATGCACATCAACGCACCCATCAAGTATGGCACAAAGTGCAGAAACCTCTAGATAAGAACCTCAATCTCCTACACACAAAATCCACATTTCATGATAAATCACATTCATTTGTTGAGTATGAGCTCACCACAATCATCAAGATCGGGGATAATATGACTCTTGATAATCAAGCACGCCTAGTCTTCCTTATCAAGGAAATTGCTAACGTTGTTGTTGGATCTTATCACCCCGAGTGACCTTGTTTTGTCCCACTTTTTTAAAAATACAAAAAAATGAAAAAAGATTTCAAAAATAAAATATCAAAGGTAAATCTAAAACATTGCAATCCGATATTAAATACACATATATGTTCTTTCTTCCCTTGATTGCTCTTCTTTTGCAAGTCTTCCTACCATTTTCATCCGTTCAGTGATATTTTGGTTAGCCAATTCGCATGCATTTTGTGAAATTTATCTCTATGGTATTCGTTTGGCCTTGGTATTTCATCACCTTGGTAAATTAAAGAATGACTGACCTCTTAGATATCTTATCACAATAAGCATCTAAAAAACTTCATTGCGAAGAACTTTTGGACATATTTTTTAACACTAGTCAATGTCATCATCATAATCACTTATGCCTCCTTCCATCAAACCATCAAGTGGTTCTTAACCCCTTGTCAAACAACAGAGCTGAAATAAGTTTTTAGAAAGTAAAAGAATCAAAATCAATCAATCAATCAAAAGTAAAAGATAAAATTAAACGCTAAAAGAAAAAGCAAATTGATGTATATCTCTCTTGGGGTATTTCAATAATATTTACCATGCCTATGGATGCCTAACTTGAAGTAGAGAAATTTTGTGATTATAATCAAATACATCTCCATCGGGCTATGTACACACTGGATGGCAAAGTGGAGCAATGTATGGCTCTCCTTCCACAATCCATTCACACAAAAAAAAAACAGCTTTTAAAAATAAACCATTCCTACACATTGGCTAGGGTGTCTTCACTTGTTGTCTATCAAACCTTCCCTCCAATAGGTAATAAATTTCCACGTGAACAAACCTGGATCTCTATGAGAAAATAGGATTAGTATGTTACCAAGTGTCTTTTTTACTTTGTTCGAGACTCTTACTCTAGTCTGTATCTTATCTCAAGATTTGTGCCTTGGGCTAATTGCTTCTTCATCATGAGGCTTCTAAGCTACATACATTCACATCATTCTTCTACTTCGTTCAAAACATCCATGTGTCTAAGATTGTCTTTTTACCATGTTTGTGGGAACCTTTGTCCCCTTCACAAAAACAATCTTCCACTTCATTATATCATGTGCTTCTTGGCCAGCTTACGCTAGGGGGATCTTTTCTCCTTCTTAGCACTTCATTGATTTTAATTTCATCATCAATTTGAACCTATCTATATTGGCCTTGATCCATTTCTGCGCGTGAAGATTTTTCCTTTATACATTCTCATCTAACGCTGGGGACAATTTTGCATCTTTACTTTCTTACACATACGCATGGCATTTTTCCCTTGTACAACCCATTTATCGCTGGGGCATCCATGTTTCTTGGTTTCTTATACATAGCTTCAGAAAACTTTTTAAAAATCAAAAACATTCAAATATGTTTCAAAAATTAAAAACATTCAAATATGTTTCTAAATTCAAAAAAACATTCAAATATGTTTCAAAAATCAAAAACATTCGAATATGTTTCAAAATTCCCAAAACATTCAAATATGTTAGTCAAAAATATCAAAGCATTCAAACAATCATCAAAAATCCAAAAATTGCAAAATTTTAAAAAAATTCAAAAATTGGTAAACGGCATGCACGTTGTTGAAGCCTATATTAAATGCATTTTCCACAAACATCAAAAGTTTTCCTACAAAAATATTTTTCTTAAGTTCTTATTTTTCTTGTCTCAAATGACTTGCGGATCATCGTGATCTACCTCCATTAACAAATTTGTCTTGCTTACTATGTTGCTACTCCTGCAATAGTGAGTTGTCAGAGACTGTGTCATAGTACACAAACACTTTCTATGGGACTACTTGTGTCCTCTATAATTTCCCTCACATGTATCCTTGCTTGGGGTACCATTTTTAACCCTTGTTGTTAGAACACGACCATTTGGGAACTAAAGCATTATAAAAACATTGGTGCAACTATCTTGAACATTGTTTGTTTGAGTACGTGTTATTGTACTTCTTTCTTTGTTAGGTTAGCTAGTTTACTTTCTCGTATTTCATTGCATTTTGTATGTTTCATGGAGATAAATATCGTTTTACTTTCTTGTATTGCATTGCATAATGTATTTTGTATGGAGTTACGTATTTTTATCAAGTAAATAATTGTTCGTAATATAGCTTTTCATTTTATTTAGACTTTTGTTTATTTTAATAAAGGTCGATGATGTATACCTAGGGGAAAAATGATACAACAAAGTGGCTTATTGAAAGGTTGGATGCAAATCTTGGGCTTGTCTTATATTCTCCATTAATCATTTATTACCATTACTAATTTTTCTTCCAAATCACCTAGGGTAATAAACAATCATGTTTATCCCTATCCTTATTCCTTCTAAGTAACCAAGGGTTTCATACCCGTTTTATCATATTTCTTCTATCCATTTTGATCATATTTTCAATCGTCGATTGACTTCTTCTATCACCCCATCGACACTCAAGGGGGCATCCTTCATCCTACTAATTTTTCTTCAAAATTTACATGTTTATGCTTGTCTACTATATTTGAAGTGAAGTCACTAACTTCACCTCAAACAGGGAAAATGTAGACACCTAAATTCCACTTTTGCAATCTTATTGCCAAAATGCACACAAATCACTCTCATTCTTACCAATTCTATTATAATTAGTGATTTTCGCTAATTAACTAACATTTCTTACCACTTTGGCCAATTAACAAGCACTTTTTGGTCACCAAACCTCTTTCACATTCAGGATGCCACTTTACAACAAATCGTAAGTCAAAATCCTCTTCAAAATAGACAATTGGTGATTATTAGCTAATTAAGCCTATTTTGCCCTTATTTTGGTCAATATACCCTATTATTGGCTCAAACCACTCTTCTTACCACTCAAAATCACCCCACTTTTCTCCATAACATCTCAGGAAGCTTCAAAATCTTATCCTAGCCTCCTAGTTGACCTTAACCGGTTGATTAAGGCTCTACACATCTTAATCACTTCATAATTTACTAATTATGATTAGCAAATATTAATCATGATTATCAATTCTAATCTAATTTGGGGATTTTAGTCCCACATGCACTAAGACACAAGTTTTTCCCAAAAGGAAAACTATAAAAAGAGTTCACTTGTTACCTTAATACTTTACATCATGCTTTGATTTTGCATCTCATATGATATATAGCCAAGTCCAATCCTTGCTTAAAGCCTTCAATGGGGTTATTAGATGGATATCCAAAATGACCATGTAGTTATTTGGAGAGGCTATTTCACTTTGTTTGGAGTAGTAACCATACCAATTCAATTGCCCTCTTAGGTCTATTTAGGCCCATGTTAGGTAATTGAACATATTAAGTAGGCATGTTTAGCTAGATTTTGAATTGTATTCATGTTAGTTAAGCATTCCTTTAACATTTAAATTTAATGTACATTCCTAAACTTAGATCCTTGACTAGAGGTAACAATGGTGTTATCCTTCCTTAGTTAGTCATGTGATTTTCTTTGTAAAGTTGAGGGTGTTTTCACTAGTTACATGTACACTTTGTTTCACATGCTAGAAAAATACTTCGTATGTCATTATCTTTTCTATATACACATGTGTGTTCACTTGTTATTTAGTTGTGAATGTTGACTTTACACAGATCTTTACATGTAGCATGGATGTTTGGCACTATATCTCTTATCAGTCCCATTGAGGCTCTTGGAAGCATCTACTTTTGTACCCACACTAAGATGTTATTGTTTTATTTTATACTACTTATTATTCTTACTATCACACTACTCTATCAATATATACATGTCTTGACATACTTTTTATCTTTCTAACATGCTAATGGGTGCTTCATGTGCAGCATTTTCCTTAGAGGGACTATTTGCCACCATGGTTGTTTGACACTTTACTTGTTATTATTTTCCTCATTGTTTGCAGTGTATGCCATTATTTGAGGGATATGCCCTATGTCTTATATGTTCATTGCTTGTATTCTTTTGGCTACTTCCACCCTAATTTTCTTACGACATTATGAGTGATGTCCCATATTTGTGACCCACTTTTTACATTTTACATGGTCGTCTTGTTTGCTAGATTACACATTGTCTTCTATACGTGTATTTTTCTTGTTTTCACTAACACGTGTCCTAGCCACTTTTTTGCATGTTCCTTGGATTATACCATGCACATTCCCTCCCCCTACTGAGTATTAGTTTCAAATCAGCATCCAGTCCTCTCCTTAGGGACACATCCTCCTAGTGACGTCACATGCACCCCAAATAAGGGGCGCACACGTTCGGTGAATCGATCACCACATATAGCGATCTGAGCTATAGTTCAAACATGTACAAAGATAGGAATAGATAAGTCTATAATCATAGAAAGGGCTCATATTCTTATTTGGGTCCTCATTACAAAGCAGACACCGGCAGACCTAGATACGACATAAGCACTTGGGTGCTCCTAACCTTCCTAGGTTCCTATGAGAAGGGGGAAGTTATAGTTACTTTCTCATATCAGCGTAGTTTTTAGCATTACACATAGCAGTTTGCATAATATAGGTACATCCTCCAACAATCAAAATGCATTCTATCTCCTTTTTCTACTTGGATCAAACTTGATTGAACTAGATCAAACGGAACAACATAGATCACACCATCTACAAGTGGTGTATAAATTTTGGGAAGAAGTCAAGGATGGAGAATAAAACTAGACCTTTCTCCCCAACACTCTTCTATTATGGCATGATATTTCCTAAAAATCTTGCACTTCACGTGAGATCACCCAAAGATTTCATGCTTGGCATGAGATCGCCCAAAAAACTAACTCTTCTATTGTGTTATCAAGACACTTTATATTCTTTTCACTCATCATAGATTAGGTTTTTCCTTATTATAAGTAGCATTCACATCAAAAAAGGTATCAAGAGATAATGATAATAAGTACAATGTGAGACAACACATACGCTTCACCCCTAGGGTCATTTCCTCTTACTTAGCTTCCACACTTCATTTTATCACTCCATGTTTTTTCTTATCTCCTCGGAACACTTTTCTCCATCGATCTACATGGTTATCAGGTATGCATCTCTTATCTACTTTATGTTATCAAGTATTCACTCAACAACATAATTTGGGGTGAAATGTTGACACTAAATCATACACTTTTGTATATATCTAGGTCTTAATCACATATTACTATTCGTATGATTCCTAAATGAGAAAACTAGTAATTAACATCTATATTTAGCCTATTTTCTTTCTTTCTTACTTTCTCTATGGTCTTACACACCTCACTACCCAGTCTAATCTTCATTGCTTCATCTTTATTGACTCTAGAAACTAGCACCCATGTGCCCTCGTCCCCTCTAGGCACCTCTGACATATTTGTATCTTACTCACCTCTTTTAGGCCTCTTTTATCTTTTGGGAATCTTGTTTTCTTATGGGTCATGTAACACCTTTTCAAAATGTTATATTCCTCTTTTGCATTGCAAGCGTTGACATGTGATTTTCAAGACAAATGTATGTTTCGTGGATGTTGAAAAATCATGCTTGTTGTGGATAAATCATTTCTACTCTTTTATTGTAGGGTTGATATGTTGTTTCTTGCAATAATCTATTTCACTTCTTATGAGTAAGTTGTAATCTGGTTTGAATGGTTACAAACTTATCCTTTGCAATTGGACTCATCCTTGGATCAATTCCATTGATCCAAGGTATGTTTTAAATCTTCTTATCTAAATTGAATGAAAAATTGACATTCATTGATTAAGAGACTTAACAGACTGAACTTGTGTTTGTTGCAAATTCTTTACTATCTCGAAAGACCATGCCTGCATTTTGTTTTGTGTTGTGCTTGGCTCTTCTTGATTGACCCTTGCAGGATGCTTAATGGCATTAAGGGAAAGGGAAACCTGCTTCAGGATTCTTGAGAAAGAAAGATTATAAATGTATCCTATATCTAATAAGGTCTATCCTAATGGGATTCGAGACTCAGGTAAATTTGCCTAACTCTTTCTACACCACTCTACGTGGGATGACATCCTAACCTAAGTTGCAAATACTAAGTTAGTATGTAGGGAATAACCTAAGGGATGCTAAGTTATTTCTAACCTATTGCCTAATACTATTTGGTTGAGTTATGTCCTAACCTAAAGTGGCAATCTATTTGATTGAAGGTTATATCCTAAGGTTATACTTTTAAACTAACCTAAGATCTAACCTAAGAAAATTGTATCTATCCTAAACTAATGGGTATGAAAAGGGAACCTATGGGTCAATTGGAAAGTGGGAGCTAAGCGGTGGTTCCTAAGATTTTAATGAGATTTGATTTTGATTTTGATTTGGTTTTAATGCATGTAAGTACTGCCAGTTTGGTAGGGGCTAGTGAAAGTTTAGTGGAACCTACATGGAGGCATCACTAAGTTTGGAAATGCATGTGGAAATTTGATTTGGTCTCGCCAACTTTGGATGGCAGTGGCAAAGAGAGAGAAGCAGGAATATGCAAATTAATGTCATTAATTCACCTCGGTTCTGGTGAGCAAACCTGTCTTGGAAGGCATGCTGGTGGATTTTTTTGGGGTTGTTTTGTTTTGCATGCTTCGATTTTTGCTCTATATAGAGCTAGCTGGTTTTTTAAACCAGCAGTTTGATCTCCACTTAGTGGCTATTTTTGAATTCTCTGATCTATTTTCGGTTCGAGGAATGTATAAGAGGCATTTTGGAAAAAGATTATGGTTGTTTGATCTTGCTTGGAGAAGAAGGGGTGTTAGAAACTCAATTTGAAGTCTTCTTCAAATTGGCGTAAGAACTATCGGGCATGATAGGCTCTACCCATTAAGATTTCTTGTCTTTTTCTAAATGTTTCATTAAAACAAATCTACTCATTGGAAATTTTTATTTGCATGATGTATCTAGTTATTTATTTGCATGTATTCATGAAATATATGTGGGTTTTGGAATGTGAATCCTTTGCTGTTAATGGTAGTTTTTGGGAACTTTCTCTGTACTGGTTGTTAGAGGTTTTCATGCGAATTTGTATTGAAACTTTGTGACTTGTACTTGAAGCTCTGAAATTTACATTTGAAGCTCTGTAGCTTGTATTCAAAGCTTTGTTTCTAGCATTTGAGACTAATGTTGAGTGAACTGGCTTGTTGCTTGTTTGGTTTTGAATCTCTGTTTAGTCTTGTGTTTCGTGAGCTTGAAGTAGAGCTCCGTAGTTGTTCTAAGCTTATATTGAAGCTTTGGGATTTGTTATGAGTTTTTATTGGGACCTTGTGTTTGTTTTGGATTGTGTTGGAGCTAAGAGTAGTTCTGAACCTTTGGTTGAATCTTCGTATTCAACAATTGTACTCATATACAGTTCTTATGAATACCAAACTTACTATCATGTGGTTGAGTTTTGTTTTGTACTTGCATTCGAACTGGAATTTTATTCTCATTTAAGGATTTGAGAATACTAGGACTCATATTGGAGCATTGGTGATTTGGTTTTGAGCTTGTATTTAGGGCTTCATGTTTCTCTTAGGCTCGTATTTGATCTTGTGTTTGTCTGAGCTAGTGTTGGAGCCTTGTAAAGTTTGAACTTATGTTCAAAGCTCATAATCAACACTATATAGGTATTCCATGATTACGTATTTTGGATTTATGTTGGAATCAAAGTGATTACCTATATTGTGAGTTGGGTTTGGTTGGTTTTTGGTTTTGAAAAGATTTATACTCTTTAGACTCGTCCGCTCGATAGGAGTTTGAAAGTTTAGTTTCGGTTTAAAGCCAACTGGCAATCTCCTTGGAATCTCCTTCATTTCACTCCTTGAGTGTGAATGGTTTATATGCTTATATCCCTTTGGAATATATAACCTTCTTGAATTGGAAAGGAGAGAGAAAGTGAAGTTTAACCTATCCTTCTATGATCTGAGTGAACCCTTGTCATGCGGAAATCTTGATTGTTTTTAATATTTTGAGGGGATGCAAATTATGTCCTGTAATGGGTCTAGTTGGTCCTTTGATCGTGGTAACAGTCAAATAAAGTTTGATGTTACGGGAAGTAGTATTACTCTCTTCAGACCTTCTTAATTGGTTTATTGGGTTTTGTTGGAAGTTAAATTTAAAAATAGAATACTGAATCTTGTTTAAATTATATATATATATGTATATTATCTTTTCAGATATTTTTGTATATTTGTTCTTGTTTGGGACATGAACTTCATACTTCTTGTATCGAGTTGTTAAAGCCATGTAATAAGAATTCATTTCTTGAGTTCACAATTCCTTTTGCACTTGTATATCTTCTCTGTTTGTAGACTCTTATTCCTTGAGGGGATCATAGAACGAACCTCCGGGATTTAGGAAGAGAAATGAATATGAACCATGGGAATGTACTGTGTATTTCTTTCTGAGATTTGAATTTGTACTTGTGCTTGGTGAATGGAAATAGGATAACCAGCTTGCTAGTTTTGATTGGAAAGATGCAGTGTGCATATCTTTAACTGGGCATTCGGTTTTGTGTTCTCTTTAGGGAACTAACTAGAGAATTTCTAAGTTTGTATTAGATAATGGATTTCATTTCATAGTATAAATGAAATGAAATATGGATTGGGTCCTTTGTGGTTTGAGATCCTTTATATGTTCTGTATAAGTTCATTGACTGAACTTCTCTTTTATTGATTCTCTTCTGAGATGGGAATTTTCTTGTGGATTGGTTAAGAGATTTATTTCATTCGAGTATAGCTTGGATTTTTGGAAAGATTGGCTATAGACCTTTTTGAATTATAAACTACTAATATACTAAAGTTAGTAAAACTTTTAGTTAGACTATTTTAATCTGCATGGATTGAATTAGGACTCTTGTTTGGTTCTTGCCTCTTTATTTAAGGACTCCTTATTTTGTCATCTTTGGACTAAGGCAGTGATGTGTGTTCTAAACCTGATTCTTTCCTTCAGAGGGATTGTGTCTGAAATTTAGATATGTATTGATTCTCTTCTTTGATTATATGGAAAGATGAAGCATACTAAGATGATTTATGTTGTAACTAACCTCTTTGTTGCTTAGAAAAGATAAAAGTGTATTTCTATTTCTATGGATTTATGAAATAGTTGAAAGACAAGACTTATTGACTGTTTAAAGTGATTGATAGGATCAATTAATTCTTGTGATATAATTTTGATGTTGCAGATTATATTATGCTCTTTTCTTGATAATAAATTCATACTCTCTTATTTGTTCTTCCTTCTCGGATGTTATTACTTATGATTATTTGTATGATGCCTATTAACTGTTTCATAAAAGTAGAGTTGTTTTATGAAACAATTAGTGGAATGCACTTTAATGCTTAGTGCTTATCATGCTCGGTTCATCGAACCGACCCGTCTAACAATTTTTAGATGGACATATTAAGTGATAAAAGAAGACAAGAACTTTCATGTTGTATTGGCTTATTTAATTTTGGATCTTATGTAAAGAGTTTCAATTCATTCCTGAGTTGTATTGAAAAAGAAAAGTTGTATTACTTTTTAGAATGGAGGTTGTTTGTTATACAGTACACCTAAAATGCATAATCTTGTAAATGTATAAATTTATAATGATGAATTAAAAGTTGAGATTTACTTGTATTGGTTGTGTAAATTATCTTGTATTATGAAGAAGATGGGAAACCTATCTTGATGATATTTTTCATATCTGTTATATGCTTAATTCGAGATAAACTTGATCAGTTGGTTAAAGGGAAATATATTGGATTCCCTTATTAAGATGCAGCTTGTTATGTTGCATAAGATAATGATTTTTATCTAAACAATTCAGACATAGTATTGGATTATGTAATGAATATGCGGTAAAACTATAGAGATTTTGAAAGATAAGAAGGGTATGACAAACCCTAACACTTAATCATGTAGAGGAAGATCCTTCCTCACTAAAATAAATTTAATCCAAAGAATGGTGATATGATCATTAATTGTTAGACTTATTTTCTTATAAATTCTACTACTAGTTGAGCCAATTTGTTCTACACACCTTCTTTGAATGATTAAATTACATATAATGGAACTTATGATGTTGATGTCCTATTTCTAGATATCTGTTTGTTAATCTTTGTAAAATGAACCTATAAAGCAATCATAATTTAAGGAAATTCTTTAATGGCTAAATGAATTAAATTTAGAAAAGAACTTATAGAGTGTTGGATTAGGGTTTAGCATGGTTGTTGTAATTGGTGTAATAATCCAAATTAATAATGTATTAATAACCTCCTTGGGGTATGTACATCGTGATGAGGCATCTTTCGTAGGATGTTGGAACACGTCAACTATAGGGATGTTCCTTCAAGAAGACAGGGGTCTTCTTAAGGATACAACGTTGCAGTTGACATGTGGCAATACCCTTCTACATTGATCATCTAGATCTACACAAAAATAAGGATTTGTACTTAGTTTCTCTCTACATCAAGTTAGTGGCATGTTAAGATAGGTAGTAGCTTTCAATGGCTTAGGGTACCTTGGCACATTCGGTTGACTTAGGTCAACCGAGTATGCCCATATACCCTAAGTCATTGTGAGTGTCTTCCTATAATAAATTATGTTTCTAACTAGGGCTAGGGTTAAACCTTAGACAAGTGGACTGACGGTAGTCAGTAAAGACCATTCTTGATAACAAAGGAGTGAAGTGAAGGACATATTTTGAAATGATGAGTATGTCGTCTAGGAATAGAGACATAAATAGTATGTTGAAAATCTTTGGCCAAAGTATCGCAAGTTGTTGGTTGTGTTGTCCTATGTCACCTAGTTTAAAGCAACGTGATATCAGATGAATATTGGTAACAAATATTCATATATGTTCTTTAAACAGATCACTCAATACCCGATTTAGGGTAAGAAAACCAAGTATACAAAGTATACGATAAGTATTCAATACTTAAAGTTAACATAAATAGATCGATAGATCATCGAGTTATGAAATAAATAGATTGGTATATCACCGAGTTATGAAATAAATAGATCAGTAGATCATTGAGTTATGAAATGAATAGATTGGTGGATCACCGAGTCATTTATAGCTGCATATGGTTATCTATTTGAGATTGATTGGCATGGAATGTGTGTTCTAAATAATGCTTTATTTAGAACAGAAAACATTATGTAAAAAAAAATTCCCTTGTTTCTAAAGTCTTAAAATGGGAATGTTACAGGTCATCCTTTTATTTGTCAATTACGAAATTCAAACAAGGGAATCATATAAATGCAAAGATATATCACCATAATAATGGACCAAGCTCTAAGCATCTACCATCATCACCTAAAGTTACATCCAAAGGTATTCTAATAAAGCATCGAATCCATCCATCTAGCTTCGTTCAAGGGAAAGGGATTGCATTTTCTACATACAAAAATAAGAGGGGAAGTTCATTTTTCCATAGACACGTCTATCTACATTTCTATATCTATTTATTTTCTCGCTATCGAGTGCATCTCGCACAAGAGATTTCTAGGGCACAATTCTACACATACACACAAAACTACATGGATTTTTAGATGTAGTGCAGCGCTTGGTCATAAGTTCACTCTATCGGATGACCACCGGGGTTAGTCCATCTCCCCATTTGCATCTTTTTATTTTTAGGTTTTGATGTGTTTTAAGGTTTTACAATGTCACACCCACAAAAATCGGGCACACAAATACAATAGTGAGGATATCGGAATAAAAATATTTGACTTACATTGTTGTATACACAACACCACAGGGAACAATTTGGGTAATTCAACATCACACAAGACATTTATACCAACATGGACCCACACGTATCACAAGATGAGAAGTGATTGGCTTCACAAGGGAAGATCACACATAACCAAGCCTACCTAAGAGGCTTACATAGGGGAGAGGTCATCATTGCAACTACCCCTTATCCCTCTAAGAAGGGATCCTAGCTAGCCTTTGGTTCCTCTAAATCACACACACCACATCAACTTTGATAGGCCCCCTTTTCCCTACAGCATAACACGCTCTTATACATCCACTAAGACTAGCCACGAATCCCCTTGTTTCCTCTAAAACAACACACACATTTCCCTTATTCCTCCCTTCACTAGCTACACCTTATTCCTCCAATAAACAATGATGAATACCTCACCCTAATGAGAAGACAACAAAATCACATGATACGCATGATGCAAATTATGAGGACATCTCCCAATGATAAGGAACAAACAATGATCGCATTTTCTAAAATGATGAAGCACAACAACAATCTAACTACATTACAAACTTATGGATAGGATCTTCCCACATTAATACATTTTTATGATTACACATTTAATACAATCATGTTTCAATATTTAACTTAACGTCTTGAAAGGTTCATAGTATGTGAATTATACATTCCTTTTATTTTCTAGACTAAAACTCCTTTACATCGTTTAACATTAAACTTAAGGTGTTTTTCATTTAATTTGGATCATATACATTGTTACAATTACTTGTTTAGCTCACTTGTTAATAGGGGTATTTATATACACACAAGGATACTAGGTATTATCCCTAGGATTCATTCCTAAAGGCATGCATCTTGGTTTTATATCATACCTTCGTTACATAATAGGGACAAGTGTAAGACCAAAAGAGGAGAAGTTCGTAGTTTTAAGGATTAAGGGTCACGTTTATACTTTAATAATTGATTTAGTCCACATTAAGTATTATATGACATGGGTTTATTTATTCATGACAAGAAGGTTTAATCATGTTACAAGGAAGATCAAGTTTCACTTTTCCCATGGACAACATCTCATGATTACACTCCCGAAGGCCAAGCACTAATTACAATTTTATTACAGTTATGTTCCAATAATTAGTTTAAGGATTCGAAGGAACTTAACATGACAACATAATTTCTCTTTTTATTTCTAGACTAAACTTCCTTAGTATTGCTTTACATTAAACTTAAAAAGGATTTTTTGTTTAGGTTCATATGACTTTTGAAATTAATTGTGTAACCCATTTGTTAATAGAGACATTTGTATGCTTAAATAGGTTCATATGTCTTTTGAAATTAATTGAGTAACCCATTTGTTAATAGGGACATTTGTATGCTTATAAGGCTATGAGTCCTTGCCCTAGTGATTCATCTCTAAGAACATGATTACATGGTTTCACATGATACATTCATTACACCATAGGACAAGTGGGAGAACAAGAGGGAATATTCTTTCATTTTAAATATTAAGGTTCACATTAAAGTTTACATGTCATGGATTCCATTTCTCACCAAAAAAAAGGTTTAACCATGTTGCATGAAAGATCTAAATTTCAATTTTCTCCTTGCACATCATCTCATGGTTACGTTTTCAAAAAGTAATCATAAATTTTTAAAAAAATAAGTTCCATAATTAACTCTTAGTATATTATTGTTTCATTGATATGTTGTTATGCGATAAAATAGATAAGGTAATGATCAAGGAGGAATACATGTGATTATGTTGGTCGAAGGTTGAATGTGCACATTACTGACTTTATCCAAGCTGATCATGGAGAAATCCTTTTTGTCTAGGAAGGACTACTTATAGATACAAAGAAAGATTACCAAATGATATTAAATAGCAAGAGTCAAAGGACTACCTAGCAAGGCTAGATCCGGGAAGCATGATTCTTCATTGAATGGTTGTCAATCCTATTGTTAAACATAAGAAATAAAGGTCCTATTGATAACACTTTGATTTAGGTATCTCAAAACGTTATCAACAAACTAGATTAAGAAAAGTATTAAAAACTAAACTAATTTAGCATCATGCAAGGTATTTTTCCGGTTGGGACAAGTCACGAGAGGTATCGGTAAGGTCTAGGTATAGTGTAGGTGATGTTAGAGATAGTTTGATGAAGGTTAATAGAAAACATGGTGACCGATATTAGTCCGGTGACCGATACTGGTAGAGAGGGGATACCAATGATGGTTAAGGTGATTGGCATTAGTAGGGGTAATTTGGTAGTAAATTATTAAACAGAGGTTTTAAGGCTCTCTGTGATTACACAGAGAGTGAGGGTATTATGGTTTGGGTCGTAATATGGCTTAGAAGACTCAAGGATATGAAAAAGGAGGTTTATAATTGTGGAAAGGCTTGGGATGGTTGAATAGTGGGTTGATGGGAGGAAGGTGATGTATAGGAAATAGAGGAAATAAACTACTAAAAGAAAATAGAGATCTACAAAGGGAATAAGAAAAATGATTAGGATCACAATACTTACTTGATGTCTTACAGATCTTGGGAGGTAGAGGAGGGCGGTAGTTGATTCATGAAGATATTTTGTTTTTAATGTCACGAAAATGCTCCTAGAGCTGTTCCTGTGAATATTCCAATGCTTTAAAGGAAAACGGTTATTTTTCTTACAATGTGGTTGTGTGTGTTCATTATCTGGATGTAGGAGGGCTTAAATATTTGCACTTGAATGCAATCAGGCTCTAATAACTGAATGACCAACCCATGTAAAGAGTTTTGAAAGTGTATATAAGGTAACCGATGGCGGTTAGGTGACCGGCATCGGTTGAGGGATAACCTAAGTGTCGATTAAGGCGGGAAAGTCTAGGTTTACCAAAAATAGGTAGATATTTACTATTTTGGTGTGATTTTGATTAATTCCACTTATGGAAGTGGATTTCACGTGAGATAAGGTAGGAAGGTCATAGAAGAAGTCCAATTAGGTTTAGGAAGAAGTCTTAGTTAGTTATGTAAAGGTGACTCAACACTGGGAGTGATGACTCAGTGTTGAGAGTGATGACTTCGGTCATTGTGAGTTAAATGCCCCTGGAATGGGTCTAGGGTGAGGTGTAATGATGAGGTGGAGGTGTGAGGGTGAAATTAACTTAATTAAAATAATTAAATTAATTAATAATGTGAGGATGAATATTAGTATAGGATGAAGGGGTCATGATTAATTAAATATATTACGTTAATTGATTGAAGGGGACTAAGGGGAGTGTGACCCAAATTTGGTGTCTACATTTTCCCCTTTTTGTCACGTAGCTTGTATTGGTAAGTGATGCTAACAAAAACATGGATTCGATGTCCCAAGTATAAGTGGAGGTTAGGTTTCCCAAATAGGGCTGAAGGTGATCTCCCTAAAACTACGAACCGATGAGGTTGGAAAAGTATTCAGGAGTGGTTTGATAAATAGGTGATTGATGAAAGTGAGGGCTAGTAGGTAAGGGTATGGTCATTTTGGGTAATGGGTGATGGTCATAGTGGGTAATGAGTAATGATCATACTAGGTAATAGGTAATGACAATAAAACATACGCACATGTATAGATTGTGATACGGTACCATGTGGAAGAGCTTGCAAACTCTACATTGTCAAAAGGGTGATAGGTTTATCCAAATGAGGTTGAAGTGATTCAGGTATCCAAGGTATAGGATATGGTCATGAAGCACAACAAGGTCCGGTGTAGGAACGGGTAATAGGTTTTTTTCCATGGCACCAAAGGTATGGTCGGGATAAACATCATGTCATTAGGCAAGGTAAGGTCATTAGGCTAAATAACACGGGTAACAACATCGCAAGGTATAAGCGACTACAAAAGTTCAAATGTTGCAAAATTTGATTCAGGTCGGGTATGTAGGTCAGGGCACAAGTAAGGCCAAGGTATAGGTAAATAACATGTCCCTAAATGCAATTAAGGAAATGTACAAGTAATGTAGGCTTGTGGGTAGGGTGTAATAGGTGTTGGTAAGGTCAAACAAATTGGATCAATAATGGTTTTAGGCATAATGGGCATGGGTTGGGTCAAATGGTTATGTCGGGTGACCGATGCGAG
This sequence comes from Taxus wallichiana var. yunnanensis, assembly GCA_018340775.1. Taxonomy (NCBI): domain Eukaryota; kingdom Viridiplantae; phylum Streptophyta; class Pinopsida; order Cupressales; family Taxaceae; genus Taxus; species Taxus wallichiana. Next base: position 220,897,690 of record CM031242.1, read on the forward strand.
TTATATTATGGCGACATCATTTGTCTAGGGATCGACATGAAGAACATCGGTCGTGTTGATATGAGGTTAAAAAAGGAAAATTCTAATTTTTATGGATTCATTTGGATTCAGGTATAGGCGTGGTGGAGTTTAGGTGATTTAGGCATGATGGAGTCAAGTTTAGACATGGTGGATTTTAGGTTTAGGCATGGTGGAGTCTAGGTCATTTAGGAATGGTTGAGTTTAGGTGAGTTAGGCATGGTGGAGTCAAGGTCATATAGGCATGGTGGAGTCGGGTATAGGCATGGTGGAGTTGAGGTATAGGCATGGTTTGATTTTAGGTGATTTAGGCATGATGGAGTCAGGTTTAGTCAAGATGGAGTCAGGTTTAGACATGGTGGAGTCTAGGTCATTTAGGCATGGTTGAGTATAGGTTGAATATGCATGGTTGATTTTGGTGGAAGAGGAATTCCTAGAATGTAGGTGTCAAAGGTCTGGTCCTGTGAAGGAGGATTAATAAGTAAGAAAAGAGGTGAATGGTAAGAGGAGACAAAAATCCATCTAATTGGTAAGAACCATTACGAGTCTATCATACCAAATATTGTCTTATGAACATAAAACCCTAAAGGCGTTGAATGATTGACTATTCTAAGGGTGAAGAAAGTCACATGATCATGAAATGTCACATTTGTGGCACAATCCTTGAGTAGGTAGAAGATTAGAGAGGAAAGGTGGTGAGGTGAAAGAATTTGGTTTAGCGTAACCTGGTGTGAGATAGCATGCCTCTTTGGCAAGAGACCCAAGATCAAAATAGGCAAGTCCATGATGAAAAAGTCATCTTTTCTTTGTGCTTTTGTTTTTATAGACTGATTGATGTGGGAAGTCTATGTGGGATGAGTAGAGTATCTCCTTGAGGTATTCATGAAGTTGATTGATGTGGGAAGCTTCATAATATTTTTATTTTTATTTATTTTTACAGGAATAGTCTTCTTTTTGTGATAGACTATGTATAGTATGGATAGCTTTGTATAGTTGTCCTTTGAGGGAGAAGTCTATTTATAGCAACAAGATAAAAATATTAGATGTCATTTTTGAGGGATTCATCTTTTTGCTAGAAGTTTGACTCAAGGATTTTTAATTTGAAAATCCCATATATTACTTTTGAATTATTTTTGGACTTTTAGGTCATGGACAAGACTATAGAGAAGTATAGGCTTCTTTTATGAAGACAAAACCATAACACACAGGGGTTAACTATGAAAGAAAGGTTTTAAGGGACGAATGACCATGGGATTCCATATTGAAAAGGATGAAAAGTATCCATGAGAATCATGCCATGAGTAGAGTCGTGGTACTCATATTGAAGATAAGGTTGAAGGGTGACAAGTAATCACATGATTCTTATTAGTCATTGATCCTTAAAATAGGTAAGTGGAAGGTGAATGGTGCTCAAGGGATAAGCACTTAATAGAAATAAGGTGATCTAGACTTGATTCAATAATAGAATGGTCGAAGATGTAAGGCATTGAGGGGCTCAGGTTTGGGTTTACCTTCGAGTGACGAAAAAATGATAAGCACTTGATCTATAGGTATGAGTAATGATATAAGGTCCAAGCTAATTAGGAGAAATTTTGCCCCATTTACTTTTCTCTATTTTTGTTACATGTTGATTTTCCTTGAGGATGAGCGTCACAAACCTCAAAGGTTCATGGACACATTTATCATAGGCATGTTTGATACGTTTTTAGTAGATTTGGAGGTGATCAAGAGCATTTAGATGGCACTCGTCTAATAACTCAAGTTGTGTCAAACGATCCTGGTAAAAATCATCATCATTGAGCATATCTTTGAGTGAGATATGAAGAGATGGAATTTATACTTCGAGAGGAAGGACAGCCTCTGTATCTTAGACCAAAGAGAAATACATGGGAGAATTTTAGGTAAGAATACTAGTGTGATAATCCCATAAGGCAAAAGGAATGTGTGTGTGCCAATCCTTTCCAGTATCATCAACCACTTTCATAAGAATTTTGTTTAAGGTTTTGTTGGTTGATTTTGTTTGGCCATTTTTTTTAGGATAGTAAGGTGAAGAAAAAATGAGTTGAATGTTGAAGGCATCATAGAGTTTCCATAGGGTTTTGTTTTTGAATTATTTTTGTTATCAGTGATGAGGCGGTGAGGAACACCAAAGCGACAAATGATGTGATGATTGATGAATTCACAAATTTTCTCAGATTTTGTAGAAATGAGAGGCATGGCTTCCACCCATTTAGTGTAGTATTTAGTAGGTAATAATCCATTGATGACGTTGGGAAGAATGAGGATTAATCTCTCGACAAGATCCAAACCCCATTGAGAGAAAGGCCAAAGGTCTCGTGTGACTGTAAGGTGTGACTAGGGGTGTGATGAAGATTAGCATGTTGTTGAAACTTCACACAATGCTTGACATAGTCACAACAATCATGGTTTAGGGTTGGCCAAGTAATATCCCAAGCAAAGGATGTGCTTAGCGACAACTAAACCACTAAAGTGACCCCCACAAATTCCGTCGTGAACTTCCTTGATGGTGTAGGGAATTTTAGAACTCGTAAGACATCATAAGAGGATAGCGTCAAAACCACATTTATAAAGAAGACCACCCATGATGACATAGTGAGAGACACTTTTGAGAAAGGCTCATTGTCCATTGTGAGTAAGATCTGGAGGTAAAATGGAAAGGGAAAGGTAGTCAACAAACTACTTATACCAAAGGTCACGTGGGTCAGTTTCAATGTTTCCTACAAGGTTCACATCGTGAAGATGATAATAGAGTGATTACACCCTTTGTATGGTGATAAATATTTTCAATTCGAAGGGTGAAGCAAGGATTTGAGAAGTAAGAGAGGACATAGTATCTACAAATTTATTAGTGGAATGCGGGGTGGTTTTAAGTTCATAATGGTTAAAGGTAGTCAAAAGTATGTCAACATGATGTTTATACTTTTGAAGTATCTCATTACGACACTGGTATATACCATTAACTTGGTTCATAACCAGTTGAGATTCTCCAAAGATATTACTTAATTTAACATCTAAGGTTATGGAAGCTTGAATACCTAACACAAGTGCTTCATATTCGGTGATATTGTTAGTACAATCAAAATCTAGTTTGAAAGATAATGGCATAGGCTCACCATCAAGAGGAATGAGGATAAATCTAGCACCACCCCCACACTGACATTTGGAACCATCAAAGAATAAGGTCATCTAGTAAATAGTATCATCCAAAGAGAGGGTAATGATGGATTCATCAAGGAAATCAAAGTTAGAGGATTGATTTTTGGAGAGAGGTGTGTCTGCGAGTTGGTCAGCAATTGTTTTTCCTTTGACATATTTTTGATGGGTGAATTCAAGATCTAGGTCTGCAAGAAGCATGAGCCAATGTGCAACACATTGATGTTGGTAGGGCTTAGCATACATGTAATGTAAGGGTTCATATTGGTGACATCAAAGGTTTTGTTGTTGAGTAGGTGATGGAAAAGTTTAGTCGTGAAAAAATCTAAGGCTAAGTAGATTTTTTGGCATGAGTATATCTAGTTTTGTAGTATAAAAGTGTACAGATTATATAATAAACCACTTGCTCCTGTGTTGTTTGTCACGATGAGCGAGTATGGCACCCAAGGAATGATCAGTAGTAGAAATGTAAAGGTAAAATGGTTGGTCATCATTAGGGGAATTATAACATGTGGCATTCATCATACCATTTGAAGGAGACATCCTTTTTTAGGAGATGATGAAAGGGATGGCAACGGTCTGAAATCTATGAAATAAAACAACAAATAGATTACAACTTGCCTTGTAAACTACAAAGTTGATGAAGGTTAGTAGGTGGAGGAATTTTGAGAATAGCCTTGATTTTAGTGGGATCAACTTCTATGCCATGCAAATAAATAATAAAACCAAGGAGCTTTCTAGAGAGAACAGAAAAGACACACTTCTTAGGTTGAAGGCAAACATAGTACTTGATGAGACGGTCAAAGATGACCTTAAGGACTGTAAGGTGTTTGACCCGATGTTTGTATTTGGAAAGAATATCATCAACGTAATCTTCTAATATGTGATGCATAATGTCATGAAATATATAAGTCATAGCCCATTGATATGTACCACCAGCATTTTTAATCCCAAATGGCATGACACGATAGCATAAGGTCCCATAAGGAGTGATGAAGAAAGTTTTGCGTTGATCTTCCGAGGCAAGTAATATATGCTTATAACCCAAGAAACCATCCATGAGTGATAGCATCTCATGGCGGTGGTGAGATCAACTAGTTAGTCAATACTAGGTAAAGGAAAGTCATCTTTGGGGTAAGCTAAGTTAAGGTCATAGAAATTTGTGCAAATGCGGAGTCCCCCTGTCGCTTTTATAATAGGAACAATGTTAGAGATCCATTGGGGATAATCAATGGGTATGATGAAGGAAACCAAAATAAGGCATTGGAGTTCTTCTTTGACAAGAAGGGCAATGCGAGGATGCATTTTCCGTAGCTTTTGTTTCATGGGTTTGGCCTCAAGAATAGTTACGATATTATGGACCACAATGTTTGGGTCAATATCGGGCATATCAGTGTAGGACCAAGAAAAAGCATTGTTATGATCCTAGAGGAAAGAAGTAAAAGCTTCATGTTCAACAAACATCTAAAGATTGGCCTATTTTTAGAATGTGTGGGTCATCTTGAGTGTGAATATTGATTTCAATGGTTGATTCATTCAACATGGTTTACATCTCAGAAGGTAACGATCGGTGAATATAAGAATCTTTTGTACCAAGGTAGGTGAGAATAGACTCATCATCCTAACATTGAATGACGTTAATAGAAGATGTATCATCATCGATCATGTTAGGATACATGAAGGGAAGAGAAGAGGGAGCCTCAACATCTCATTGATAAGTTAGAGGTCCTAGGGAAATGGTGTTCATGAAAAAAAAATTGGAGGAATGGATTCTAGATCCATAGACTATGTAGGTGAAGGTGGTGAAGTTGGTGAATGGGGTGGAGAATGTTTATTGTCCTCAATGATTTCAACTCGGGCCTTCTTGGGAGATGGTTTGGAAAATCCAATACCACTGCGGTCTTTATGCTTATGAGTGGTGCATGGGATGACATTATGGTGACCTTATTCATAGAAACCAAAGCTAAATCCCTTCCAAGCACAATGATGGAGGAAGGTGTGGGAAAAGTGCTGTTGGTGAGAGATTTAAGGTCAGATGAAAATGGTCAAGTTTGGGAAGGTAGCTTAGGTGAGTAGGTAGAAGCATCAAGTCCCCCATATGTTAAGTTGGTGTGAAGGTGGGGAGGACCGTAAGGGAAAACCTCACCTATGTGGTGATCATAGCGGGGATGTTGGTGAATTTTACCATACTCTTGAGGAGTAAGGAATGTGTCAATGTTATAAATATGGTACTCCCCAGAGTGAGGCATTGAAAAACATGTTTTAAGGGATCAGTAGTTGGTATGTGTGTAGTGGGAATGGATGAACTATTGGATAGCTAGGAAGAAAAAGCATTGGTTGGTTGAGCGGTGGATGGGTTGGTGATGGGTCATTTTGTAGAAGTTAATGGCGTAGTGGGAATAGAGGAGTTAGTTATGGAAGAGGTTGTAATAACATTGGTGGATGGGGCCGTGAGTGAGGGGAAGTGGTAGTTGTAGTAGATGCCTTAATTGGTATAAGGACATCATTGGGTTGATACAACATGTTACAAGTCTTGAATGGTGAAGGGTCAAATTTGGAATGGTATAGTTTTGTTCAAATTTTAAATAGCGGTGTAAGGTTGAAGGAACACAACCCATGGCATAGATCCAAGGTTGGCTAAGCAAAGCATGTTGTACTAGAATTCCCCCCCTAAGACATAGAATAATTCCATAATAGTACGGACGACACACGAATGTGGAGAATGATGGTACCAATGGTAGAAGTCATGGCATCATAAAATGAATGTAACATATATGGGTTATTATGCATGTAATTGGAGGATGCGCATTTGGTTGTACGTATAGAAGGAAATGATGTTAATATTGGTGTTGTCATAACTCATAACACGTCAAACGTATATATTATCAATGTAGATGTAAATGAATAGGACAGGATCAAGATCATCGATTTGAGAGGTACAATCTTATCATCGAGAGAAAATGAGAACGGCCACTTTATGAGTAGTAGTGGGTGCAAAGGAAGAGCATGAAGTGGTAAGAGAGGCAACATGGTGAGGAGTGATAAGGGATGTCACAGGAGTAGGGTCATTAGGTAAAACCTCAATGAGAGCCTATCAATGAGAATCAAAGGTTTGGACAGGATGTACAAAGACATTTTGAGAGGAGACTGGTGCATTCATTTAATCATTGTATGATGCGCAACCCCATTAGAAATAGGGTATTTGGGTCCACGGATAGTGATTTTAGATGCAAGTATAGGTGGGATATTGGGTAAAAGAGTAGCGAGATGGGCTAGTTATTTTCTCCTTTCCTTTATCCTTTTGGGCTCGAGTGGTAATTTTAACCATATTAATATGTGGTAAAGGAGCAAGTGAGTCGTGATAGGTGTAGCGAAAAGATGGGCAAAAATATGGTGAGGGCATATACTAGTTTTGTGAAAAAAATGTAGCACATTGGCATTTTGGTGGAGGTTTGGCTAGCTCTCTTATATGGACCATATTGATCTCAAATGTTGGAGGAGGATAAAAGGGTTATGGAGGGGGAGATGAAGGTCATTGAATAGGTAAGGGATGATGGTGTGTGGTGATAGGTGGAAGTGGACTAGGGTCCTCATCTAAAAGATCATCATCATCAAAGTTTTCTTTTAGAGGACATAGTTGGAGAAAAACAGTCTTAAGAGCCTTACAGTTTTTAACATCATGCCCTAGCGCACGATGGTAAGCATAAATTTTCATATCATGAAACCCTTCACAGGTTAGGTTTGAGTGGGTCATAAGGTCTAAGTGGTGGCAATGTTTATGTGAGAGGTTTCCAAAAGGCTAGCTAAGATGTTGGCATAAGACCCTACCAATGGATCACAATGCGAAGTAAATGTGGTTCTAGATGGAAGTGTGGGTGATTTTTGTGGGAGAGGCACCATGAGAGGTGGAATTGGAGGTTGAGTTAGTTTGACCACCTATTTGGTAGGTAGTACATTTTAGGGTTGGATTGCACCTTCTTGGGTAAAGATGTAGGCAGATGAACTAACGTTTGAAGGTGGTGTAGGTTTAACTACCTCTTTGGAGGGTAGTGGATTCTTGGACTTTGGTTACACCTTTTTGGGTAAAGGTGAAGAAGAAGTGCATGATGTAGAAGGGAAGGTAGATGGTAGAAGGGGACGGGTTAGCCAAGGTAATAATGGAGGTGTGGTGAAGGCTATGGGAAGAGGCAAGGTGGAAGGTATTGGTTTAAGAGAAGGAAATAGCATAGTTAATGATGAGGATATTGGAAGTGGTGTAGGTATGGGTAGTAGAAAGGATGTAGGTGACAACGAAGGTGTAAGTTGTGTAGGTAATTTAGGTGTAACAGAGGCTTGTGACGAGGAGGTGGGTTGTTGTGCTTTTAGTTTACCTTGGATAGGAGGTTGTTTGGCCAAGGTTGATGGGTGGGGTCCTAGGATAGATGGAAGGGTGAAGGTGATAGAGGGGTAGTGGGAAAAGCGGTGTGTATGCAACCTAAGAGGTTGGGTCTTCCTCTTAGGTGGGGGAATAGTCTTTGCATTGGCTTGTGAGGATATGGCTAAATCTAGTTTGATAAGGGGATGGACTAGGCTTGATGTCGACATGACTCCCAATGTGGCAATGGGTTTGGACATGGAGGAAGATATAGATGTAGGTAAGGATTTAGGCATTGAAAAAATTTCATTCAATGGTAAAGGTTTAAGTGTGGGTGAGGGTGATGAAGAAGAGGTCGCTGCAACTAGCATGGGCATGGTTGGTTTGGTTGTCTGAAACACCTTTGGATAGATCATGGAAGTATCAGCAAATAACATTTGCATCTGAGTTGAGAAAGGAAGCCGAAGGCATCCCCAAAGCATGGAATTATCAACATAATCCAAGTGGTTAGAAAAACATGAAAATATCACACTTTGTTGGAGGGGGGATTATGTTGATTTAGTAGTGATCCTTGTAAATAATGTATATGAGACAAGGAAATGGTTGGCTTCATACTTTTGGGTAAAAGAGCTGAGAGAAAATCAATAAGATCCTTGAAATCCAATGGAGAATTGTCACCAATAGGAAGGGGTCTGCTAATGGATCCCCTATGGGTAGGGGAGATGACAAGTAGGATGAGGTAGGTTCATCTTTCGGCGAAGAGGAAGGTGAGAATGACTCTCCATGGGTAGGAGAGTTAATATTGCGGGTTGTTCGTCAATTTGAGAAGTGTGTGGAGAGACTATATCGGTAGATATGGTGGACTCCTCCATGGGTGAAGGGAGAGATAATGGAGGCTCCTCTATGGGTAAAGGAGTAGATGAAACAATTCCCTCCATGGATGAAGGATCTCATGCAAGAATCCCTTTGATATATGGAGTAGGAGGAAACTAAGGAAGTGCTAGTATGAGGTCGAAAATAGCATGAACCTCATGAACGTTACTATCATTGGTCGAAGGTTTCTTTGGTTTGGTTAAACGATGGGGTGTGATTTTGGAATGGCTTCTTAAAGACATGAAGGTTCTGATTAGCTAGTGTGTTAGGGTTATCCAAGATAAGATCTCCATTATCTAACATTTCTTGGATGATATTTTTGAAATTTATACAATTACTATCACTATGACCTTTAACGCGATGATAGTTGCAGTAATCATTTTCTTTGTACCATGCAGGCATAGGACGAGAGGGGTCAAAACTAGTATGTGGTTTGACGAGGTGGAAGAGTGATGGCTCCGGCTTTTAGAATTTTTTCTAAAACCAAAGAATAGGTTTCTCCTATAGGAGTGTATTTTTTTCTCCCACTTGAACTGAAAAGCCCAAACATGAGAAAGGTTGGAAGAAGGATTTGATTGGTTAGATGGGTGAGATGGACTGACTTTCAAAAATACCGCGTGGGAAGATCCTTTTTCTTTAGAGTAATTATTTTATGGTTTAGAATAAGAAGAGGTATTATTTGATATAAACACGGTGTTTTTTTACGCAATTGTATCTTCTTCTCTTCAATGGCATGAATTTCAAGTTTTCGGGCCATGGTGAATGCCTCGTCGAACATGTAAAAGGTTTGAACTTGGAGAGTTGGAGAGATGTGCCTAGCACAATCCCTAGTGAACAACTCTATTAACTTAGTTTGAGGCAGTTGAAACGTGAGCTAGTTGATTAGGCTTCGCCAACAAGTAAAAAAATATGTGATAGACTCGTCTTCATAACAAGTCGGTCATGGTGAATTTCTTGACAATGTTGATAGAAAATTTGTCTAGGAAAGCTTGAGCTACTTGGTTGAATGAGTAAATGGAGTTCCTAGGTAGAGCACTATACCAATCCAATACAGGTCCTATCAAGGACATTGGGAATGTTCATAAGAGAAAAGTGTCATCATGAGTGATCAGATAACACCCATGTTTAAAAGACCGCAAGTGTTGTTGCGGGTCTTCTTTTTTATTAAACCGATTGAATTTAGGCATTTCCCAATGCATAGGGTATGGATGAATCGAGAATGGATGGGTGAATGGGCTCATTGCAAATCTCGTCGTATGTCAGAGAATTACATGGAGACCGATGCTTCCAATGTCTGCATCTTTTCCATCATCATTTTGATAAGATCGTTAGTAGGTTGTGATGACTGGGCACCCCCTATAGTATAAGGGGGTAGATGATGAAGGTATGATGTGGGCGGAATCCCAGTATATGGTGGTTCCGAGTACAAAAATTGTGAGGGAGGAATAGATGCAAGTGGAAAATATCTTGAATATCGATATATGAGATAGGGGGTTGTTGGTGATAAGTGTAGGTAGGTGGAGTGGATGTAACAACTCTCATAGTAATTAGAGGAAGAGAACTGTGGGATGGAGAGGATAATGTTTTGGAAGGGAGTATGGGTTTCGAAACCATGGGTGGCTGAGATGTAATAGGTATATGAGAGGTGGTGGGTGCAGATAGACCTACACTCAAGGTGGTTGATAAAGGAATGGTTGACACCATAGGAGCAACTGATGTCAAAGGCACGATAGATGTCACATGTGCAACAGATATCGATGATGTAGGGCCAAGTTAGGACAATACATGTGGTAAGGTGGAAGAGGGTAAAGCTGAGCTAGTAGTAGCCGATGTAGAAGTGGGTGCGAGGGTAGGAGGAATGGAAACAAGCATGTCATATACAAGCTGCCTTGATGAATCTCGAGTGGATGAATGGGATAAATAATATTATAAAATAATGAGGTTTCGATCAAGGAGTCTTACGAATTCCTCATCATCGGTACTGATGATGATATGCTAATTGGGATCTATAGGTGATAAAATGGAATGCAAAGCAATGGGTTATGCGGGGAGTGGGTGAAGGCTAGAATGGAATACGAGAGCGTTGGCTTGGCTATGAATCAAAACCATATGAGTTATAGTAGACCTGGTAATCTAATCTCTGTAGATGATATAGAAGTACAGAAGGAATGGAGAAAATAGTTCCAGGCGGTGAAAACGAGTCACTATTTTAATTGAAAAATTAAAACACAAAGACCGATAACGGTTGGGTAAGCGGTGTCGGTGTGTGAAGGTAACTGATGATAGTCGGAGGACCGAAATCTTGGTTATTGTGGAAAATCAAAATATTTGTAAATGTGGCAATAAATGATGAAAATGAATCAAATCTAGACTTTGAAAGTGATTTCAAAGACACAAAGATATGGTGAGGTGGCGAGGAAACCCCAAAAAAGCAGAATCAGAATGAATGCTTCTTTGATTAAAATGACCAAAACAAGAAGAAATCGACAAGCTGTCGATGTAAAACCGATGATGTTTAGATGAGTAAATTAATGATGGTCACTGGACCGATGCTGGTTTGTGAAATTTGTGAAAAGATGGAAAAAAGTGAATTTGGTGATTTAGATCAAATAAAAGACCAACCCAGAAACCTAAGTATGGAAATGATTGACCCTAACACACTCAGAAAGAGTTGGAATACACCAACTATGATTATGGAGTGTGAAAGGAGTGAAGAATGAAGAAAATGAACTCACACCTCAAAACACAGATCAAGCAAAAACTAACAAACATGAAATCCTATGTGGTGGATTTTATGTTCTAGCTTATGCCATTTAGGAATGACTTGTGAATAGAGTAGAGTTTTGGTTTGATAAAAGGTTCCCTACAAAAATCCAACAACTAAGGATAGTTTCAGGTAATTTTTGGCATGGGAGATCCTTTCTCTGAGATAATGACTGGACAGAGAAACTAGTTTGAAGCCCACTATAAATCCTTTGATCGTGTGATCATTGACAGCTTCTTTTGAGTAGGATGTTGTTTAAGAAAATGAATACTTTATTTGTAGTAGTTTGGTGTAGAGAAGAAAGTGTGCACTATGGTTCAATTTGTCAACCATCAACTAGGCATGACTTCCAACATATAGGTTGCCCACAATTTTTAAATGAGCTACGATACAAAACTCGAAATAATATGCAAAGATTTTAGACCCAAATCCAAAATGACATTCAATGAGAGCAATGATGAATAGGCAAGAGTATGTCTTTCACTAATGCAATACAAAAATAAAAAGAATGGTCCTTTTAGTCCAAAATACGAGTGTTAATGAGACAAGTAGAAGAGAGAGAATGTTCCAAAGGAGAAAATTTAATGTGAACTCTTTCAAAGGAAATAGACACACAATCTTTCACCTAGGAATGAATAATGCAAAAGAACCCCTGATGGGTCCCACCAGGTGTGCCAAAATGTTTCACTAAATAGTTGTGCGATAAAATAGATAAGGTAAATGTCAAGGAGGAATACCTGTGATTATATTGGTCGAAGGTTGAATGCGTGTGTTACTGACTTTATCCAAGTTGATCGTGGAGAACTCTTTTTGTTTAGGAAGGACTACCTATAGATACAAAGCAAAACCACCAAATGATATTAAATAGCAAGAGTCAGAGGACTACCTAGCAAGGTTAGATTTGGGAAGCATGATGCTTCCTCAAATGGTTGTCAATCCTATTGCTAAAAAAAAGAAATAAAGGTCCTAATGAAAGTAAATATAAGAAATAAAGTTCTATTGCTAACACTTTGATTTAGGTATCTCAAAATGTTATCAACAAAGTAGATTAAGCAAAGTATTAAAATATAAACTAATTTAGCATCATGCAAGGTATGTTTCTTGTTGGGGCAAGTCACAGGGGTGTTAGGTAAGGTCACAGAGGTATCTGGTAAGGTCTGTGTGGATTTTAGGTGATGTTAGAGGTAGTTTGGTAAAGGTTAACAGAAAACACACTGACTGATATCTATCTGGTGACCGATGCCAGTAGAGAGGGGAGACCAACAACGGTTAAGGTGACCAAAGCATCGTAGTATGGGAAATTTGGTAGTAAAGTATTAAACAGAGGTTTTTAGGCTCTCTGTGATTGCACAGAGAGTGAGGATAGTATGGTTTGGGTTATAATATGGTTGAGAAGACTTGGGGATACTAAGAAGGAGGTTTAGAATGGTGAAAAGGCTTGGGATGGTTGAATAGTGGGTTGATGGGAGGAAGGTGATGTATAGGAAATAGAGGAAATAAACTACTAAAAGAAAACAGAGATCTATAAAGGGAATAAGAAAAATGATTAGGATCACAATACTTACTTGATGTCTTGTAGATCTTAGGAGGTGGAGGAGGATGGTAGTTGATCCATGAAGATATTTTGTGTTTAGTGCTGTGGAAATTCTCCCAGAGTGTTCTCGTGAATATTCCAATGCTCTAGAAGGGAAAACGGATGTTTGTCTTGCATTGTCGTTGTTTATGTTTATCGTCTAGATGCAGGAGGGCTTAAAGATTCACACTTGAATGCAATCAAGACTCAATAACTGAATGACCAACCCATGTAAAGATTTTTGAAAGTGTATATAAGGTAACCGATGGTGGTTAGGTGACTGGCATCGGTTGAGGGGTAACCAACGTCGGTTAAGGTAGAAAGTCTAGGTTTACCAAAAATAGGCAAATCTTTACTATTTTTGGCATGATTTTGATTGATTCCGCTTAGGGAAGTGGAGTTCACATGAGAGAAGGCAGGAAGGTCATAGAAGAATTCCAATTAGGTTTAGGAATAAGTCTTAGTTAGTTAGGTTAAGTGGTGACTCAAAGCCTGGGAGTGATGACTCAGTGTTGAGAGTGATGACTCAATCATTGTGAGTTAAATGCCCCTAGAATGGGTCCAAGGTGAGGTGTAATGATGAGGTGGAGGTGTGAGGGTGAAATTAACTTAATTAAAATAATTAAATTAATTAATAATGTGAGGATGAATATTAGTATAGGATGAAGGGGTCATGATTAATTAAATATATTACGTTAATTGATTGAAGGGGGCCAAGGGGAGTGTGACACAAATTTGGTGTCTACAATTATTATAGAACCCAAATGATAATTGGAATTGGGTATGGAATTCATTTATAACCCCAACCTCCTAAATATGCCTTTCGAAGGGTATTTAATGATCTTTGCCATCTAAAGCCTTTTGTTCTACTCATGTACTGGCCCAAGAGGATTTGCATTAGATTTAAAGTTTTTTTCCCATGGATTAGTATCTTAAGAGAATACATTCTCCTTGCTACACACACGACTACCAATCCTAGGAGGAAGCCACATACTCTAAAAAAATTAACAATTTTTATTCCTAACTATCATGTTTGCGACAGTGTCACTAAGCATACAGTCTATGATGATAATCTCAAACTTGGGCTCTTATTTCCTTAAGCTAGAAGGTTTCATCAAGTATAATGATTTAGGTTCACCCTAAGGTTTTAGTTTTCTACGTTATGAAGGATCACGTGAGAAGGGTAGTCATACAAGGGTTTTATACTAAGGTTGACTATTTTATTTAGATTTCATTTCTAAATTTTCAAGGTAATTAGCACAACACACCAAAGATTTAATCACTAATTTCACATTGAAAATGCACTATAAGATGTCAAATTCAATTTCAGCTAACATAATTATTCAACTTTTTACAATATGTAATTCTGAATCAAAATGACACCCATGGTTAAATGCACATTTCTCAAAACACCCCTAAACACTAGAAACTCATACTTATTACAAAATTTCAATAATAAACCTTTCAATATATCACAAAATGTTGATTTTGCCTCTACAATTTCATTATTCCAAATAACATGATAATATGATATTATCAATAACAAAATGACTAGGTACACCGGAACCACCGCATGCTCAACAAAATCTTGGCATGGAATCCACCTAAATCTAGCATAATTATCGTTATTAGTTTTTATTTGCATAATCGAGAATAATTTACACGCAATGACGAGAGAGGGTTAGAAATATATATATATTCATTTCATTACAATTCATTTCTTAACTACAGGAGGAGAGAGAAAGAGGTATCGAGGAGAGAGAAGAGAGAAACACTATTTTTCCAAAGGTCAAATTTCACAAAAAAAGCCACAAGATAGAGTTTCATACAGTTATTTATAAGTTTCAATAAGTTTTCACGATGGTTATTTGACTTGACTAGAGTCAGACGGCCTTCTTTTACATTTTCCTACTAGATGTGAAAACGTCAAATTTTATCTCATAGGCTAAGAAATCGCACTCAAAAATTTCTTTTGATGAGAAAATTCACAATGGGTAAATTTCTACGTGCTCTCCTATAAACCAAGAATTCACCTAGGAGTCGATGGAAGTGAGAACTAATAAAGCTGGTTACAAATGGCGATTGGTTTTCCAAAGCCACCGCCATAATCGAGACTAGTATGACCTAATCATGAGGTGAATTTTTGCACTTTAAGTTTTTTTTTAGATAACCAATTGCATAATTAATCAAGGCTTTACACACACACACACACACACACACACACACACACACACACACACACACACACACACACACACACACACACACACACACACACACACACACACATTTTTTTTTTTTGTAAATGAAAAACTAAAATTATAAAGATTATGAAAGATAGAGATAGGAGACCATGCCTGGAAATACTAGCATGCACCATTGCAGAGATTGGTTATACACATGTCAATTTTATTTAGATTTATAGGATTCACATTTCATTTTAAAACTCCACTTTGTGCACATCTTGTAACCAACACAATCCATGAGAGCACATCTCTTTGAGGCATCCGATCTAATGGTTTCAATGTCTTTTCCATGCTTCCTAATCAAGTCACCAATCACTGTGGCATTTTATCAAAGCTGTTAACATACTCACTTTGAAATCTTCCCTTTTTTATTTTACATTAACAAAATTATGTATTGATCTCAAACTCCTATTGGCAAATATCGGAGGTGTTCTTTGTGGTAGGGAACAAGATTTATACCAGCACTTTGTAATTGCTTAAAGGTTTTAAAACTTTTGCATACATTTCCAACACCACTTTCCACATTTCAAGAACAGATTGGTAAGATGATAACAAAGGCAAAGTGGTCAGGTTGTACACCTTCTATTATGTATTTGGTGAGATAGTGGCCACACTTCAAGAGGATGCTCACGGCTTAAATACTTCCTCCATGATGGAAGTTTAAACTATGCTCAAGACTCTTATTTTGGAATGTGTGTGAGAGGATGCTTTGGAGAAGTTTGTGTAATCTACCTTTACATATGTCGGTAACTAACACCCTTTTAATAAACTCATTTTGTTCATATTTTGAAAACATTGCGATTAACAAGACCATAATTCTCCCACACACCTAGGTGAATAGCTACACGCCCTACATGTTTCACATTTGGTGCATATCCTACAATCAACACATTCCATAGAACCACTTATCTTTGGTGCCTTATTAAACCCTCCATGTGCCTCATATATGCTGGCCAAGATGGTAGTGCATTAGATTGAGACATTTTGACAAAGCAGAATGTTCCACACAGAGGAAGAGTGAAAGAGACAAATCTTAGTAAGACATAAGTGGGATAGCAGGAAAGGTACTTCTAATATCTTAATCAAAACAACCACTTTGCTCAAAATAATAGATAAAGAGAAGGAAAAGTAAAGTGGTAGTCGTGATCTACCCGGAGAATGGTGTTCAGAAAGGTTATAGTGCACGTAGCATAGGTGCAGAGAAGTAGAAGAAGTAAAAATCAATACAACAATAAATTACACCCAAGGAATTGTCTCTTAATCCACAATATTCTTCTTCTACATACAATAAAAAAATATGACAGTGGCAAGAAATTTTCATTCATCTCGAGACTATTGAACCCACTTGAATCTGAGACACAGATCCAGATCAATCAATCTGTATATAGTATAATGAGGAGATATTAGAGTCAAAGATTTATCTCCGAGTGCGGGGTTGTTTTAACCCAAAATGATAATGATTTTAGGATGGCTATTAGTGAGAGATCCGTTTAACACAATTCCCTTAAATGTTATGTATTCACTGTAGCTATCTCATTCTTTGCTAAAATTTACAATGTTAATCAGGTTTTAGCATGGTTAACACCTTTGGAAATTAATAAAGTGCTTGTATTGTTATGTAAATAAAATGACGGTTCGAAGGGTCGATTAGGATGGACACATATTTTCAAATATCCCATTTGGAAGCAACTGAGGTGTTGATTAAGGTTGGGTATTTTAGTTTAGAACCCGCTAATAGCATTTGCTTGGATTTTTCATGCATTGATGTGCATAGCATTTGAATTAAAGGTCGGGAGTGCCCTAGGCAATAGTTTGAGTGGACACCCTCCTCACAATTTTAGTTAATATTTTTCCACCAAGTAAATAAATAAAATATGCCTATATTCTTGTATTTTTAAATTTACATTATAGTCATAATAAAATAATAATAAAAATATCTTATTAAAGTATCAAAGAAGGATGCAAAATATTCCATGGATGGAAAAAATTAATGGTAGGAGATGCTCAGAATGCAAAAAATACTATATTTTATACAAGGCTTCTTAGAAGTCTTATTTAGCTATATCAAGTAGGTGAGAGGAACTCCATCCTAAAATAAAGCACCATTTTTTCACAAATAAACCATAAATTTTATGTATCTCCCATGGTTTTGTGAAAACTTGTATTTGGAATGGGCCTACTTGTTCCTCCATAAAAAATAATAGACATTTCCGCCAAAAAATTAATAATAGAGAATTAAAAACTTTTTCCCTTCAATTATACTCACATCTACTAGATACACCACTAACATTATAAATAATACATGAATCTTTTTGTAGAAAAAATTATACACCTATATCAGAAAATGGGTAATAATACCAACAAAATCATATGCGCTTATAAATATGTGATATTTGCTTTTACTTGCAAAAATATTTAAAACCTTTTTATTTGTAAGTGTGAAATTTATGTTACTATATAATAATATTTATAAATGGGTTGATTAATATTAAATCTTCAAATAAATTATTTTACAAATAAATTCTAAAATTAACCAATTAAAAGGAATTTTCTAGATTCAAACGCCCCCTCACTTTGTTAGTGCCCCTGCAATCGCCTAGTTTGCCTAAGGCTTAATCCCCCTTGTTGATGGAAGGTTGTACCAAAAGCAAAAGCTCTTATCCTCATGTGGTGGAGCAAAGGTATTGGTAAAGGAGTATGCATCCAACCTGTCTTTACGTGTTGGCTTAATCCTATCACATGCATTTACTTCAAATTTCTCAAGGTCTTTTTAACCATTCCATTCGTGCATAATAAGAAACCATGCATTCTAAGGAATATGTCCCACCATTTCATTGGTCAAATACCCTATGACCTCCACCATGCTTTCACACCTTCCCAAGAAAACTAGCCCACGTGCCTTCACATGGAGCTATTTACTCCATTCACCAACATTGTCATCTCAAATTTATTTACCTTTTATTAATATTTTAATATTTTTTTATTTTATGCTAGATATGTTTCTTATTTTATCATTAGTCTTAACATTTCTTATTAGTATTATTATTATTATTATAAAATATCAAATTTTAATAAGACTCATTCACAAAGTCACCATTACAAGATTGAAATCCTTCAAATTTAATTCTCCATTATGGTGCAACGAGTACGGGCACTACATGTAGGAGATAATTTGTTTTGTAGGTTACATGTGAACTTTGTGATCATCCGGTGACATACGGGAGACAAACAATGAATTATAGTGATACAAAGAAGAATTGCTTTTTGAGCTTCTACGTGATCACAGGTGCCTACCGAGAGGTCTCTAGCGCCTAAGCACCCCAGTTCCATTCTAGACTCCATGGTCCAGCTTATTCCAATAGTCACATAATTTATTAAGCACAATTACCACGGTCTACCCTCATGCTTCATCAGTTTTCCAACCCAACATACTTCGAGATTTATTTTTAAATTAACTAACTATTTTATCCTCCCTCTTGCACCTAGGGTTTCAATTGACTTTGCTTTTTTGTGTCAAATTTGTACTTTAGCATTTATTTATTTATATGTGACTGTGTAATATTTTAAGGTTTTACAAAACTACTATTTTTGTTAAACCGAGAATCAGTAAAGGTCTTGCATTCACTTCAAGATACCAATGAATGAGCATGTGTATATAGAGAAAGACGGTGACATACTAATTATCCAGTTAGCATAGGAAACAAAGGGCAACATGTAAATAGTATAAGCTAACAAGAGTAAATGTAACCAAGATGTGTAAATGGTGTGTGAGTGTGATGGTGTGTTATGATATGTAAGATGAGAAGATGATAGGATCAGTGTTTCCCGAGTGGATGTGCATGAGAGGAGGTTAAGAGTTCTTCATCGGGTAATGACGATACAATGTCTATATGAGAAATGTGAGAGCACTTGAAAATATTTAATGTAAAGCACATGGCATATAACAAAGGAGCTAAGAGTAGATGATGTGAGGTTCATTCGATAATTGGACCCTCAAAAGTCAAGTATGAACTGTGGAACTAGATTGTGTCATCAAGTAATGATGGTACAATGTGTGTACCATAAATGTGAGAGTGCTTGAAAATATTTAAAGTGAAGAACATAACATAAAGAAAAGAAGCTAAGAGTAGATGATGTGAGGTTCATTTAAGAATTGGACCCTCAATAGTCAAGTATGAACTATGGAACTAAAGTGTTTCATCAGTAATGATGTAACAATGTACATACCAAAGATGTAAGAGTGCTTAGAAAAGTAGACATGAAGCACGGAACATGAAATGTAGTAAAGAAGCTATAAGTAGATACTAGAGATAACCGATAGTGATGGAGGGGAGAAAGTGCAATGCCCCAAAAGTGTGTGAGGGATATAAGGTTATCTGATGATAGTGAAGAGCGAGGGCCCTAGCGTGATATATAAGGAGATAAAGGCATATGACCATGGTCTAAGATCGGTGGTGTAGGAGAGTAACTATGTGCACGTGAATGAGACTGATGTGGTAAAGGAGGTGGAGAACACCTATAGGAATGGGATGCCTAAGTAGGGGAATTAGGCCAAGAAGGTAGACAAATGGATTGGTGAGAATGACAAGGTTGTGATGTGGGCCATGTAGGAATGACCAAGCTAGGTGTAGAAATAGCCTTAGACTTTGTTACGAAATAAGTGTTCATAGTGTGAACAAATGGTTCAAATAATTGTATTATTTAATATTTAAATAAATTATAAGTGCGTACTAAATAGCTTTCATGTACAACTCATAGATAGGGGTGTGGGAGTAAGACTAGGGAATATAGGAGAGATTAGGGGATAAAAAGATAAGACTTGTCTCCATGATTATAAGAGCAAGCAATTGTATAAAATACCCTTCCTATTCAATAGAAATTACTCAATTATTTTCAATATTTTATTTTTCTCTGGATTTTTCCTATTTTCATGTGCTAATCTCAAATTTCTGTTGTTAAATGTTATCATCAAAACGGAGTTTTGTTATCATCTAAAGTATCATAGCAGGTTTCCTTCTGCAATTGTAGAAGAAGAAGAAGATGGTTGAAGGAATCTTGTAAGAAAATTTATAGGAGACACATTCTAGTGAAAAGAACGTAGTTTACTCATATGACATCGATTGATGTCTCATTTTTTTCTGGAAAGATAAGAACAAGACGCACAATATTGCAGTTTACATCAGCTTCAGATTCGTCTTGTATCTATGCGTAAAATTTTGTGTAAGTTGAGTGAAATTTTTGTTGTTTTTAAAACAAACGTTTAATAGATTGAATGTATCTAAAAACCCCAAATTCAAAATATTATGAAATTTATTGGGTTTTCTTAGTTAATATCTGAAAACTTATGTTAAAATTTTACAAAAACCTAGTTTCTAGTTTAAAATAAAAACAGGGATCTAAAAAAACAAATGGTACATAATACATTTATGTAATTTTTTAATTGGACGCATTTTCACTTACATGTGACATCCATAGTCAGGGGGTGCATTATCGGTTGAATCGACACCCAGAAAAATTGTGTAATGAGCCTAAAAGATACATTTTCTAACTAAGTAGCATCACCATGGAGGCTGGAGGCAACAGAGGAAGGAGGCATTTTAGCGACCTCTCATCAGGCACCATCGATGAGGCCGCAATATTGCTTTGGTGGCCATGTTTTTTCAGTTGTGTTTGGTGTGTTTAATTTCAACATGTGTGGTAGTAAATAAAGAACAGATGGATAATTCTTGTTCATAGTAAGGAACATATTTTCCTATATTTTGTTCTCTTTTGTAAATTGTGGATGAGGAAACGTGTACGCTGTTATGAAAGTGGTTGGTGGTCCACTAGAAAACCAATTTGAGAGTTTGTGAATCTCTTAGAAAATCACATACAGAGTGGTTAATGGTTCCACTAGAAAACTGTTGGAGTTGATGGTACTCTTTGAAAACCATCAGATTGTAGAACATGAGCAGGTACTAGACAGAACTCACCCATGTTCACACTAAGGGGGTGAATGTTAGGAAATAAGTGTTCATAGTGTGAACATATGGTTCAAATAATTGTATTATTTAATATTTAAATAAATCATAAGTGTGCACAAATAGTTTTCATGTACAACTCATAGATAGGGGTGTGGGAGTAAGACTAGGGAATAGAGGAGAGATTTGGGGATAAAAAGATAAGACTTGTCTCCATGATTATAGGAGCAAGCAATTGTATAAAATGCCCTTCCTATTCAATAAAAATTACTCAATTATTTTTTATATTTTATTTATCTCTAGATTTTTCCTATTTTCATGTGCTAATCTCAAATTGTTGTTGCTAAATTTTATCATCAAATCTAGAGTTTTTTTATCAGACTTGAGAGGCATATGATACCTAGATGTCATGATTGGTGTGAAAATAGTGGCAAGAGTAGGCCAAGGTAATAGTGTACGTGATGGAATACCTTTGATGGTGACAAATTGCTTGTTATGGATGAAATTAAGACATAAGTGAAGCATGGAAGGGATATCCTGGGTAGCTTAGAGCCAAGGAAGACCTAGGACCATGTCATAGCCTTTGATTTCAAATGTAACAAGGAATGGTGTAGGCATGGTAAGGGACCCAACTATAATGGGAAGAATGACACAACCGTAAGAATTAGGGACTGGGAATGTGATTTGAGAGGTTAGAAATTTGATAGCTAATAGGAGTGCCACAAAGCATGCATTAGAAAGGTTTGATGGATGGACAAAAGTATTACTAAATGTATAAGTATCAATAGAAGCATTAATATGCAGTGAATTAGAGGAAAATGTAGCATGATAATCATGATCCGAGAATGTGATAACTGGTGGTGGCATATCGGGATATGAATAATAAGAAAATAAAGTGGTCTCGAGGAGGGAAGAGGCACAACATGATATGTATGGTTTGAAAAAGAATCAGTAGTTGGTTTTTCATGCTTTGGCGATAGTAGGTCATTGAAGATTTTAAGCTTCGATTATCATTGACCAATTTAGAAGTAGATGGCTCAGAGAGATCAATTACATTATTACCAATAAGATCTTGAATAAGATGTTTGAGTTTAAAACAATTATAAGTAGAATGCCCATTGCATTGGTGATAGTCACAGTGTGCATTTTCATCGTAATTATGGCCACGTGGGTGAGAAGGATCAAGATTGAGTGGTGGAGGAAGAGTAATGAGATTGTTTTCGATAAGATGCGGTAATAGGAACCGAGGTGCATAAGGTAGTCTAGTAAAATTGTGCCTTGTGGATTTAAATTGAAGTGTGATGGGTGTAGAAAAAGTGTTTCCAATGGCTTTAGCTTCAATAGACTTAGTGGATGGCTTGAATGTAGATTTTTCCTAGAACTTGTTAGAAGAAGAAGTGGAGGAAGTATCATAATACTTCAATTTTTCCATAGATAATAATTTACTTTCACGTAATTTGAGTGTATGGAATAATTTGTTGAAAGAAGGATAATTCTCAAAAAGACACTCTCGTGGATTGGAGGTAGGAGACTTTGAATTAAAATATCTTGTAATTTCAAATCAAGTAAAACATTTGTCATTTTCACAAGATTGTTCTTATATCACACAACATAGTCAAAGCAAGATGTTCATTAGATACTTGTTTAATTTTGGAAATTTATGCATAGGATATCTTTGTATCGATATTCATAGAAAAATGAGCAAGGAAAGCATCAACTAAGGATGTAAAAGAGGTTACCGAATGGAAATGTATAAGATTTGAGGGAATAATTTAGCTAATAGTGCAATGTCATCAACATAGTCGAGGCATGCAACATGGAAGGATCAAAGGTGCTCTGATGGTCGTCATGGCCATTAAAGATACGAAACGTAGGTGCAATGAAGTTAGGAGGAAACAGATAAGAAGAAATGGTGGATGTAAAATGGCAATGAAGGAGGAGTGAGGAATCTACAGATGAAGAGGCTTGTTGTAATTGGAGAATTTAAGTTTACAAATCATGGTATAGGAGGAAAGGTAATGGGTTTCTGAAGAGGATACATGTCGTGTGTGAGAAGTAATAGGGAGGGTAAAGTGATTTGTAGGAGTAGGCATAGAAATGAGGACAATAGATGTAGGTGGAAGAGTGGTGGTGGAATTAGGAGGATGTGTCGCAATAGGAAGAGAAGTATCATTGGAGACTAGAGGGTTGAGCTTAGATAAATTCATGGCTTCCTCATGAGTGGTGAATAATAAGATATCTAGGTCTTGAGGGTGTTCAACAATATGAGCCTGGAGATCATGAAGATCTTTATTGCTAAAGGGTTCATAAGTCTCAATTATGGAAGAAAATCATAAGAATGCCTGTAAGTAAGGTAGGGTTTGAGTGAGTGGGTTTACCAAATGATTTAATATAAATTAAATTAAACTTTAAATTTAGATTAACTACTGTAACTAATGATATTATGATGATAAAATACAATACGACACAAGCAATAAGCATGCAAAGATATGAACCCTATGTAAAAGAGAGAGAGAGAGAGGATGATTTAGTTGATTTTGTGAAACTTGGAGATGATCGGGTGAGAAATCACCTTGGAGCAGACTAGGAAAAGTGTCTTCAAGGCTTGTTGAGGGTTCTAAAACTCATAATTACACTAGACATGAAGTGCCCATGGGTGAACAGGAGCACCTAGGCACTAGTGACCTGAATTGGGCACTAGTGTCCGCTCGAGATACTTAGGTTCTGGCCTTTTTAGGCTAGAAAAGCTTTGTTGTTGATGTTCGTTTGTCACTATGTTTTTCTCTAATGTCATCGATCATACCTATAAAATATATAATTAGCTATACATGCCCATTAATCACATCAAACTTGTAACACCCACAAAATCAGCCACACAAATACAACATTAAAAATACTGGAATAATTTTTTTGACTTATATTGTTGTATACATGAAAAATCTGGGAATTATTTTGGTAATTCAACATCACATAAGACATTTATACCAACATAGACCCACACATATCACAAGGTGAGAAGTGATTGGCTTCACAAGAGAAGATGAAATACATAACCAAGCCTACCTAAGAGGCTTACATAGGGGAAGAGGTCATCATCGCAACTACCCTTTATTCCTCTAAGAATGGATCATGGATATTCTTTGGTTCCTCCAAAGCATACACAACACATCAAATTTGACAGACCCCATTTTCCCTACACCATAATATGCTCTTATACCTCCACTAAGACTAGCCACAAATCCCCTTGTTTCCTCTAAGACAACACACATTTCTCCCTTGTTCCTCCCTTCACTAGCTACACCTTATTCCTCCAATAAACAATGATGAAACTCCCCAAAAATAAAACAAAAAAAACACATGATACACATGATGCAAATCATAACTACATTTCCCAATGATAAAGGAACAAACAATTATCACATTTCCCAAAATGATGAAGCACCTCAACAATCGATCCAACCACGTTACAAACTTATAGATAGGATCATCCCACGACACAACATTTTTTTATCACACATTTATTACAATCATGTTTGAAACTTTAACTTAAGGTCTAAAAGGCTAATAATATGTGAATCATACATTCCTTTTAATTTCTAGACTAAAACTCCTTTACATCATTTAACATTAAACTTAAGGTGTTTTTCATTTAATCTGGATCATGTACATTGTTGTAATTACTTGTTTAACTTGTTTGTTAATAGGGGTATTTATATACACACAAGGCTACTAGACCTTATCCTTAGATTCATTCCTAAAGGCATGCATCTTGGTTTTATATCATACCTTCGTTACACAATAGGGACAAGTGTAAGACCAAAAGAGGATAAGTTTGTAGTTTTAAGGATTAAGGGTCATGATTCTTTCTTTCATTTAGAGTTTAATAATTGATTTGGTCCACATTAACTATTATATGACATGGGTTTATTTATTCACAACATAAGAAGGTTTAATCATGTTACAAGGAAGGTCAAGTTTCACTATTCCCGTGGAACAACATCTCATGATTATACTTCCGAAGGGAAAGCATTAAATTAAATTTTATTATAGTTATGTTCCAATAATTAGTTTAAGGAATTGAAAGGCACTTAACATGACAACATTCTTTTTTTTCTTTCTAGACTAAACTTCCATTAGTATCGCTTTACATTTAACTTTAAAAGGGTTTGCTTAGTTAGGTTCATGTGCCTTTTACTTAATTGAGTAACCCATTTGTTAATAGGGATGTTTATATACTTATGAGGTTACGAGTCCTTTCCTAGGCATTCGTCTCTAAGAACATGATTACATGGTTTCACATCATACATTCATTACACAATAGGACAAGTGGGAGAACAAGAGGGAATAGTCCTTCATTTTAAAGATTAAGGTTTGACATTAAAGTTTACACATCATGGATTTTGTTTCATGACAAGATGGTTTAAACACGTTAAATGAAATATCTAAATTTCACTTTTCTCCTAGCACATCATCTCATGGTTACATTTTCACAAACTTTAATCATAAATTAAAATTATTAAGTTCACAATTAACTCTTAGTATTATATTATAGAACCCAAACGATAATTGAAATTGGATATGGAATTCATTTATAACCCCAACTCATCAAGATGGATTTCAAAGGGTAGTTGATGATCTTTTCCACCTAAATCCCTTCACTCTACACATGTGCTGGTCCAAGAGGGTTTGCATTGGATTTTAAATCGAATCCTCAAGAGGTACAAATTAAGGGGATCTAAACACCTTGTTACACACACAAAACCAATCTTAGGGGAAGGCCACAATACTTAAGATAGTGTTTAACCCTTACCATTCCCATCGGATGGGATTGTGACAATGTCACTAAGTGTGCATGGTATAAAGATAACATGGATTTGGGTTCTTATTTTCCTAAGCTAGGGGTGCCATCGAGTATAATGATTTAGGTTCACCCTAAGGTTTTAGTTTTCTACGTTATGAAGGATCACACGAGAAGGGTAATCATACAAGGGTTTTATACTAAGGTTGAATATTTTATTTATATTTCCTTTCTACATTTTCAAGGTAAATAAACACACACACTAAGGATTTAATCATTAATTTCACTCTAAAAATGCACTGTAAGATGTCAACTTCAATTTCAATTAATATAATTTTCCAAATTTTTTACAATTTGTAATTTTAAATCATAATCATACCCATGATTAAATATACATTTCCCCAACACCCTAAAACAATGGCAACTCATATTCATTACTAAATTCAAAAAAAAACATTTCGATATATAGTAGTATTGTTGATATATCTTATACAATTACATTTTCCAAATAACATGTTACAAAAATTTACTAGTACACTTCACTTCCTCCATGTCTCGGTACCTACAACCACCGCATGGTCAACACAAATTTTGGCATGAAATCCACCTAAATCTAACATAATTAATGTTATTAGTTTTTCATTTGCATAATCAGAATAATTCACACACAACCAGAGAGGGTTAGAGATATATAATCATTTCATTACACTTCATTTCTTAACTACGGTAGGAGAGTGAGAGAGAGGGATAGAGAGGAGAGAGGAGAGAGAAACACTATTTTCCAAAGGTCAAATTTCACACAAAATCCACAAGATAGAGTTTCATACAGTTATTTATAAGTGTCAATAAGTTTTCATGATGGTTTTTGACTTGACTAGGGTCCTATGACCTTCTTTTACATTTTCCTACTAGTTGCAAAAATGTCCAATTTTAGCTCGGAGGCTAAGAAACCACGCTTAACTAATTCTATCTTTGGTGGGAAAATGCACAATGGGTAAATTCCTACATGTTATATATATATATTGATAATTCACGTGAGTCATGTAATCGAGAACCAACAGAATGGGTTACAAATAGTGGTCCGGTTTTCCATGAGCCTCGGTCGTAATCGGACTAGTTTGACCTAGTCACAACAAAGCTCAAGAGGCCTAAAAATCCCTTCTAAAAACTAATGGCTAGTAATGTATTTTTTATGCTGAAATGATGGTTGTAGGTAATTTTCAAGTAAAAATAATAGAGGTTTCAAAAGGTAGATAATCATTTCTTTGCTCATGGTCCAAACAAACGAAGCCCAAACAAAACCCAACTTTTTCTTTTAACAACTCTCCTAAAACTACAAAATGGGGTAACATGGCTCCTAGATGGGCAAAGTGAAGAAAGCACAAATGGTCAATCAAGGTCAATATAAGGCTTGATGACTCCCCACATAACAAGGAACATAGAAAAAACTTGACATATCTTTTAAGGTTTGGAAGTTTGTTTTGCGTGGTCTCTCGAATATTACATTTTTATAACTTTGTAAAGCAAAAAAATGGTTTTTTTATGACAACTCATCTAACTCTCACATTTCAAAGATTACTAGCGGACATGAGAACCTAATTCGGATACCCTAGGTTTAGCAACGTATAAGGTCATGTAACAAAATAATTGATGGTCAAAGTGTAAATCAATTACGTAAATCACAAGGTGGAGTTTTATTGTTTTGCACTAAAATTTTGGTTAAAATATCCCATTGTATAATAATCTAAGCGTTTAATATTTCTTTTATATTGAAAATGAAGAACCAAAAATACAAAACTTATGAAAGATGAAGGTAAGGGAGACCACTGGTTGACAATACTATTTTTTTGTAGTTTAAGAGGTGCTTCCATGGGTTCACCCACATTCCACAAGGCTCCAACTCTTTTTAAAGATCTGTACAAATAGTTCACGTGTATCCACAACCCCCATTTTTCATTTGTAGTAAAATAACAACATCCAAGGCCACGTATGTGCTATCCCACTAAGCATGATGAGCTCCACTAAACCAACAAACTTTCCATAAAATCAACCAACTCACTGTACTTCCAACCAAAGCAACTCGCCACAAAATACACATTTTCCATCCCAAACATATCACTTGCCACATTAAAATTCCAATACACCTTGCCAATAAACAAATCCATTGTGGTCGTGTTCATTTCAATAAGTTATTATTTTCCAACAAACACAAGGTCATATGGATATGTGGTTCTTTGATCTGCTCCAAATTCCCCATTTGACACAAAATAGAGAGGATAATGGTGATGGATGTGGGAAAAGGACTTCCCTTTAACTAATTGCATTTTCTTGGAAATTTCTAAAAAAATTCAACAAACCCAAAACGTGCATACCTAAAAATGGTTGCATTCCATGAGGCCATGCTTGGTTGGGGCATTTCTTGGGAATCTTACAACCTCATCTAGAGCACCATTTTGTGTATCTTGCGAATAAGGAAGTCCATGGGACAATTTTTTTATCTTTTTTTGTGCCTTAAAACAATCATCATCCCTACACATCTACTTGTGTACTCTATAACTAATTCTCCCCGGTGCATTTGGAACTACAATATCTAGCAAAATAACATGGTTTCTATGCTTTGTTGGATGTCCTTGCCCATAAATTTGATCACAAAATTTTACAAGCCTTTTAGGTGCCATGTGGTTTTGCATTTAGTTGGAATTTTCTAAAGCATTTTCAATAAAACCACTTTTATGTCCTCCTTATGCAACCAACCCTTTTCAACATAGTCTAAGAATAGAAAAATATAGGGCTTCACACATAGGAAAGAGTGAAAGAGACAAAATCTTACAGAGGCCCACGTGGGATAATAGGAAAGGCAATTTTAATGTCTTAATCTATATCTATACAAAAATACTTGAAATAAATATAAAAAAAGGGAAGTGAATGTAGCGCAATAAAGGTTGTAGTGCAAATGTAGCACAGTGCTTAGGAGTAGAAGAAGCAAATCAATACGAGTAAACATTATGCCGAAGAAGTGCCTCCTAATCCTCAATATTTTTTCTTCTTCTGCATACAAAATAAAACAACATCAAGAAAGAGTTTTCTTCCCTCTCATAAACCATTGAACTCACTTCAGATACAGATACAGATCCAAATCGATCAATTTTTATATCGTAAAATGAGGAGATATTTGAGTTATAGGTTTACCTCCATGTGTGCAAGGATGATTTAACCCATAGTGGGACTGATTTTAGGATGGATATTAGTGAGAGCTCCATTTAGCATAGTCCCTGCAATGTTTTATTTATTTAATTATGAGAGTTTTACACTTACTACAACTATCCAATTACAGCTAAATTACAACGTTAACTTGGGTTTCAAAGTGTGGTTAATGCCTATGGTCCTTGAACAAAGTGCTTGTATTATTAGGCAAGGACTATGACAAGTTTGAAGGTCTTTCGGGACGCCCATACACTTGTTAGAGAGCCCATATGCTTGAGTATTTATAGCTACAACTTCTAGAAAACATCCTCAATTCTTGTGCTTAATGGAGGCCATTTGCTCTACAAAAGTGCCCATTTTCCCTCCCCCACACGCCAAAACTCCACCACCAACCACAAAATTCCCCCTTTTTTTCTCTCTTTTATTTCTTTTATTTTGTTTACGAAATATTAATTTCTTTCTTTTATATACATATATATAATTTTATATATATATTTAAAATTTCATGTTATTTTATTCTTTTATTATAAATAACCATTATTATTATTTTACATTTATGCTTTATTTTATACATTTATATGTGTAAGATTAATTTTACTTATAAGTTTTTGTAAATCCCTCCTAAAACCCTGATAATCTTTATAATATTATTGTTTTATCGAATTACTTGAAGACGAGATGTGAGCCAATAACTTATAAAAAAATCTTACCTTGATGCCAAGGTGGGGGTGCTAGTTAGCAAGAAAGTGACTTCGTGAAGGGAACCACACTTTTACCGATGGGGTGAAATAGAGATGGGGCACAACAAACCAAAAAGAGATATTAAACTTGTATCACAATTTCAAACACTATCCAAAGTTATTGACTAAGACACACATACAAACCTTGTTTTATTGTCATTAGTGAGAATGACTACTTAAGCTCAGAAAGAACAACATTAAAACTAGGTTTACTGATTAGGAAAATGGTACAAGGATTTACATTTCCTCCCTTTATAAAAGCATCGTCCTTAATGCAATACAAAGTCAAGGTTATAAGAGGTACTCATGAGCAAGGAGGAACAATCAATGACTCATGTCACCAATGAAAAGATACTTGTTGTTAAAGCATGACCACAAGGAAGAAGGCAAGGTTTGAAAATTTCTTAATGTTTTGAGAAGATTGGAAATTCCATTTTACATTATTACTTAGTTAGTCCTTTTTTTAAAATATATATTCAAATCTCAAGCTCTTAATATTTCATTGTTTATTTTTAGTTTATTTATTTTCGTGGGTGCCCAACAGTAACTTACATCATGACTCCACACAAGGCCCAAACACAAACACTAATGGTCCATAAGACATTATGCTACGTACTTTCATGACTATATCACATCACAAGAACTCAACCAAACCATGGAAAGAACATACACATGGTCCACACAACATAGTACTTATCACACACATGCCCCTGACACAAAATTACTCATAACATAAGCATACTATAACAACATGGAATTCCCAACAGTACACATACAAAGGTTTCACGCAACTCAAAACCATAATTGTAGCTACATAGTGTCAAGATGGAATCAACATCATACCATCAATGAGGAGCATCAATCCTCAACATCACAAAACATAACTAGACTCACATGAGTACACATAAATCATAATACCAACTCCATACACCTCCCAATCTCCATAAGCCTCCCAAACAACTCCATATACCTCCCAAAGAACAAAATTTCCTTTTCACTCCACCAAAGAAGACAAATTTTCCTTTTTCTCCACCAAAGAGGTCGGTCACCCTATGGCCCTAGGCACATAGAGTCCAAACACCTCTAACCCAAGTGACATAATAACCCATGGTTCAACAACCCACTAGTTATATATAACTCCTTGGGTGTACCCCCATACAAAAAAGTGGGCCCATAGGTACCACCAATCCTTGGTGAACCCATGTCCCTATTACAACACATAACAACATTAGAACCAACAAATTCCAAAACAATAAGAAAATTTTCCAAGTGGCATCAAATTCAATGCTTGGGCCAAGTGAGAAAATATATTGAAACTTAAGGAAAATTTTAACTTAAATTCAAACTTTCAATCAAGAAAAATAAATGGCTAATTAGCCGTAATTAGTGTGAAAATCATCATGTTAGTGCAATAATCAAATAAAATGCCCAAAATTGCAAAAATAACTCAACCAAAAGTTAAATAGAATAATTTGTTGGTTCTAGAAAAGGAAGAGAAAAGAAAGTCAAATTTATGAATAAAATACGTATAAAGAAATATCACATCACAATCACTATGTGGCCTTATATAAGCTCACTAAAGGGGTACTCATCGAGTTGTTGGCACTCGGATATCGAGCCTTAACTCAAAAATATATAACAAAACAACATCACAAGTACCTGGATCTTGTCCGCATCAAGTGCAACTCGTAATATAAATAATAACTACCATAATATCTTTCTCTAAATCATCCCTCCATACTCCCACAAGGCTCAACATAGTCTAAGAGGAAAGGGTATAGGTCACCATCTACCGAGCCTAAGGTGTTCGCAAAACACAATATACATGGTGCTCGTTGGGCAAATTCCATGCATACAAAATGAATAGAAGTGGGTTTTCAGTCTATGTAAGACTCCACTTCATATCTCATACTTGACTCAAGTGATTGGTCAACTATACACTAGTACACATAGGTCATCTATACAACAACCATATAGGGAGAGAGATAAAGGTATAGGTCGTCATCTACTGAGCCTAAGGTGTTCATGAAACACAATATACATGCACTCATTGGGTAAGTGTCATGCATACCAAATGAATAGAAGTGGGTTTTTAATCTATGTAAGACTCCACTTCCTATCTCATACTTGGCTCGAGTGACTAGTCAATGATACTCATTTCCTCTCTCCACACATACACTTTTATCGATTGTTTCCCTTAGGTCGGTTAGTGTAAGGTTCACAACATAACACATAACTACATTACTAACACAATGGTGATTCACGCACATCAACCATAACATCTTACACATGGTATATTTATAGGGTATAACATAGTCATTACTTTCACAATATATAATACATCACGTTTCCACATAATGCACCCAAAGTGCAAGTATAATATAATAGGGTCATACGATCACCATATGCCCCTAATTCATGACATGAATCCATCACATAACACATGAAATATATGTATGATGAACATAGTGACTAACATCACAACATACAAACAATTGCAATACAACATGGTGACACAACATGATACATCACAACACGGTGGCGACATCATGATACGATCCAATTCACTATGAAACAATTTTTCATACAACACATTAACACACATACATATCACAAAATAAAAAACACTCCAACACTTCGCAATCCACAATAACATTCTTTTCACACAACAAGGTGGTACATCACATGTGAAATTATCATTGAATTCATGAAAAAGAGAGTGAATACTCTCATCACATGAAACACATCAACATCATAACAAAACACTAAGTGGCATGCACAACATGTGCATTCATAATATCACAAGTACAACATTGGTCACATCACAACATATATCACATTACTCTTCCCATATCCTCCACCACCATGCATAATCATCACAACTCCAATCTATCTCAGAGATTGAGAGCATGAACCTTCACTCGATACCAAATGTAATGCCCACAAAATCAGGCACACAAATACAACAAGTAAAAATACCGGATAATTTTTTTGACTTACATTGTTGTATACACGACACCACATGGGAATGATTTGGGTAATTCAACATCACACAAGACATTTATACCAACATGGACCCACATTATCACAAGGTGAGAAGTGATTGGCTTCACAAGGGAAGATGACACACATAACCAAGCCTACCTAAGAGGCTTACATAGGGGAGAGGTCATCATTACAACTACCCTTATCCCTCCAAGAAGGGATCCTGGCTAGCCTTTGGTTCCTCCAAAGCACACACACCACATCAAATTTGACAGCCCCTTTTCCCTACAACATAACATGCTCTTATACCTCCACTAAGACTAGCCATGAATCCCCTTGTTTCCTCCAAAACAACACACATTTCTCCCTTATTCCTCCCTTCACTAGCTACACCTTATTCCTCTAATAAACAATGATGAAACCTCACCCCAACAAGAAGAAAACAAACCACATGATACACATGATGCAAATCATAACTACATTTCCCAATGATAAGGAACAAACAATTATCACATTTCCCAAAATGATGAAGCACAACAATAATCCAACCACATTATAAACTTATAGATAGGATCTTCCCATGACATGACATTTTTATCACACATTTATTACAATCAAATTTTTAAATTTTAACTTAAGGCCTAGAAAAGATCATAATATGTGAATCATACATTCCTTTTTTTTTCCATACTAAAACTCCTTTACATCATTTAACATTAAACTTAAGGTGTTTTTCATTTAATCTGGATCATGTACATTATTGCAATTACTTGTTTATCTTACTTGTTAATAGGGGTATTTATATACACTCAAGGCTACTAGACCTTATCCCTAGGATTTGTTCTAAAGGCATGCATACTTGGTTTTATATCATACCTTCATTACACAATAGGGACAAGTGTAAGACCAAAAGAGGAGAAGTTTGTAGTTTTAAGGATTAAGGGTCATGATTATTTCTTTCATTTATACTTTAATAATTGATTTGGTCCACATTAACTATTATACGACATGGGTTTCTTTATTCACGACATAAGAAGGTTTAATCACGTTACAAGGAAGGTCAAGTTTCACTTTCCCATGGAACAACATCTCATGATTACACTTTTGAAGGCCAAACGCGTTAATTACAATTTTATTATAGTTATGTTCTAATAATTAGTTTAAGGAATTTGAAGGCACTTAACGTGACAACATTTTTTTTTTTTTCTAGACTAAATTTTTTAGTATCTCTTTACATTTAACTTTAAAATGGTTTGCTTAATTAGGTTCATATGCCTTTTGAAATTAATTGAGTAACCCATTTGTTAATAGGGACATTTGTATGCTCATGAAACTACTAGTCCTTGTCCTAGGGATTCATCTCTAAGAACATGATTACATGGTTTCACATC
Source organism: Taxus wallichiana var. yunnanensis (assembly GCA_018340775.1). Taxonomy (NCBI): domain Eukaryota; kingdom Viridiplantae; phylum Streptophyta; class Pinopsida; order Cupressales; family Taxaceae; genus Taxus; species Taxus wallichiana. Next base: position 220,931,770 of record CM031242.1, read on the forward strand.
ATACATTCATTACACAATAGGACAAGTGGGAGAACAAGAGGGAATAGTCCTTCATTTTAAAGATTAAGGTTCACATTAAGGTTTACACGTCATGGATTTTATTTCTCACAACAAGATGGTTTAAACACGTTACATGAAAGATCTAAATTTCACTTTTCTCCTAGCACATCATCTCATGGTTACATTTTCACAAACTAATCATAAATTAAAATTTTTGTTAAGTTCCACAATTAACTCTTAGTATTGTATTATAAAACCCAAATGATAATTGAAATTGGGTATGGAATTCATTTATAACCCCAACTCCTCAATATGACTTTCAAAGGTAGTTAACGATATTTTCCACCTAAATCCCTTCACTCTACACATGTGTCGGTCCAAGAGGGTTTGCATTGGATTTTAAATCGTTTCCTCATGGATTACTAACTTAAGGAATCAAATTTGTTACACACATGGAAGCCAAACCTAAGAGGAAGGCCACATACTCTAGACAAATTTATTACCATTACCATTCCTAATGGGATTGGGACAATGTCGCATAAGCATGCTATGATGATAAATAAACTTGGATCTTATTTCCTTAGCCTAAGGTGCCATCGAGTATAATGATTTAGGTTCACCCTAAGGTTTTATTTTTCTACGTTATGAAGGATCATGAGAAGGGTAGTCATATGCAAGGGTTTTATACTAAGGTTGATTATTTTATTTAGATTTCTTTCCTACATTTTCAAGGTAAATAACACAACACACCAAAGATTTAATCATTAATTTCACACTAAAAATGCACTATAAGATGTCAAATTCAATTTTAATTAACATAAATATCCAACCTTTTTACAATACATAATTCTAAATCAAAATGACACCCATGATTAAATGCACATTTCCCAAACACCCTAAATAATGACAACTCATACTCATTACAAAATTCAATAATAAACATTTTCAATACATCAAAATTGTTGGTTTAGCCTCTATACAATTTCATGTTTCAAATAACATGTTAAAAAAATCATTTTTAGTACACACTTCACTTCCTCCATGTCTTAGTACCTGCAACCACCGCATGGTCAACACAAATGTTGGCATGACATCCACCTAAATCTAGCATAATTAACATTATTATTTTTTCATTTGCATAATCAGAATAATTCACACACAACCAGAGAGAAGGTTAGAGATATATAATCATTTCATTGCACTTCATTTCTTAACTAGGGAGGAGAGAGAGAGATAGAGAGAGAGAGAGGAGAGAGAAACACTATTTTTCCAAAAGTCAAATTTCACACAAAAAGCGTCCAATAAGATAGAGTAAGAAACCACATTCAAAAAGTTATTTATAAGTGTCAATATGTGTTTTTCATGATTCATAGGTTATTTGAAACTTGAATAGGGTCCTACAACCTTCTTTCAAATTTTCCTACTAGTTGCAAAAAACCTAATTTTAGCTCGAGGCTAAGAAACCATGTGCTCAAAAACTATCTTCAATGGATGGAAAATGCAATGATGAGTAAATTCCTACATGCTCTCCTATACTAAGAATTCACCAGAGTCGATGGAACTGAGAACTGGAAAATGGGTTACAAACAACTTGACGGGTTTTCCAAAGCCACCGGTCGTAATAGGTCTAGTTTGACCTAGTCAAACAATGACCGAGGTCTACAAATCCCTTTGCAAAACTAGATAGTAATGTATTTTTCCCTAAATTGATGGTTGTAGGAAATTTTTAGGTAAAAATACTAGAGGTTTGTGAAGGTGGATAATCATTTCTTTGCTCAAGGTCCAAATGGCAAGCCGAAACAAAACCCAACTTTTCACTTTTAACAACTCCTAAAACTACAAAATGGGGTAACAAGGCTCCTAGAGGGGTGGAAAAGAGAGCACAAACGGTCAATCGAGGTCAATCTAAGGCTTGATGTGACTCCCCACATAACAAGGAACACAAATGAAACTTGACATCTCTTTTCCGGTTTCAGAAGGTTGTTTTGTGAGTCTTTGAATATTATGTTTTTCTAACTTTGCAAAGTAGACAAAATGGTTGTTTTAGTTGACGACTCATCTAACTCTTTCCAGTTATAGTGGACACGAGCACCTAATTCGAGACCCTAGGTTTAGCAATGGTATAATGTTATGGTAAGCAAGCATGATTGATGGTCAAAGTGTAAATCGGTTACGTAAATCACAAGGTGGAGTTTTATTGTTTTGCACTAAAAGTTTGGTTAAAATACCTCAATTGTATAATAATCTAAGGGTTTAATATTTCTATTATATTGCAAATGAAGAACCAAAAATATGAAAATTATGAAAGATGAAGGTAAGGGAGACCATGCTTAGCAATACTAGCATCTGTAGTGCAAGAGGTGCTCCAAGTAGGTTCACCCGCATTCCACGAGGCTCTAACTCTGTTTTAGCATTTTGTCAAACCATGCACATGCATCCACAACCCCTCCATTTTGTACCATTTAAGACAACATCTAAGGCCATGTATGCATTATCCCACTAAGTGTGATGAGATCCACTAAACCAATGAACTTTCCATAAAATCAACCAAGTCGTTATACTTCTAACCAAAGCAACTCACCACAAAATACACATTTTCCATCCCAACACATTATCTCCCACCAAACATAGCACTTGCCACATTTGAATTCCAATACACCTTGCCAAAAAATGAAGCCACCATATCCATGCAACCACTCAACAAGCTATTATTATTTCCAATAAACACCAAGTCATATGGATATGTGGTTCTTTATCCTGCTCCAAATTCCCCATTTGACACAGAATATGGAGGATAATGGTGATGACCATGGAAAAAAGACTTCCCTTTAATGATTACATTTTCTTGAAAAATTCTAAAACTTTTCAACAAACCCAAAATGTGTATACCCAATAATGGTTGCATTCCATAAGACCACACTTGGTTGGGGCATTTCTTGGGAAATCTTTGACCTCGTCCGATCACCATTTGTTTATATCCTCCAAATAAGGTAGTCTAAGGAAAACATTTTTTTATCTTTCCACGCCTTAAAACAACCATCTTCCCTACTCATCTACCCATGTACTCTGCAACTAATTCTCCTTGACACATTTACAACTACAATATTTGGAAAAATAGCATGGTTTCTATGCTTTTTAGATGTCCTTGCCTTTCACAACCTGCAAGTTAAGCACTTGTGGTTGCATTTAGTTGGAAGTTTCTAAAGCATTTTCAACAAAACCACTTTATTCCCTCCTTGCAACAAACCCTTTCAACATAGTGTTGAGAATGGACAAACAAAGGGCTTCACACATAGGAAGAGTGAAAGAGAAAAAACCGTGCAGAGACCTACGTGTGATAGTAGGAAAGGCAATTTTAATGTCTTAATCTATACAACGACTACTCGAGATAAAAGATACAAAGTTGGAAGCAAATGGCATCGTAAAGGTTATAGTGCATGTTAGCACATGTGCTTAGGTACAAAAAAAAAATAAGAAAAATCAATACAACTAAACATTACATGCTCTAAGAGAAGCACCTCATAATCCTCAATATTTTTCCTTCTTCTTTTTATACAACAACAAAATAATAAAGTTAGGAAAGATTTTTCTTCCCTCTCATAAACTATTGAACCCACTTAAGATGCAGATATAGAGCATCTAGATCGGTTAATTCATGTATAGAAAAATTAGCATATATTTGAGTTATATATTTACCTCCATGCAAGGCTGATTTAACCCATAGTGGAACTAAATTTAGGATGGCTATTAGAGAGCGCTCCATTTATCAGCAAGTCCCTACAATGTTATGTTTATTTAATTATGAGAGTTTTGCACTCATTGCAACTATCCAATTACTTCTAAATTACAACATTAACTTGGGTTTTAGCGTGGTTAACACTTATGGTCCTTGAACAAAGTGCTTGTATTATTATGCAAGGAAGATAACATGTTTGAAGTTTTTTCAGGACATCCATAAGCTTTTTAGAGCCCATGCACCTTGGGTAGTTGTAGCTACAACTTTGGAAAACTTCCTCAATTCTCATGCTTAATGGAGGCCCATGCTCTGACAAAAGCTGCCCATTTTTCTCTCCACATATGCCAAAACTCCACCACTAACCACAAAATTCCCCTCTCTTTTTTTCTCTTTTATTTCTTTCATTTTATTTACTAACTATTTGTTTCTTTCTTTTATATACATATATAATTTATATATATTTTTAATTTGTTTCATGTTATTTTATTCTTTTATTGTAAATAACCATTATTATTATTTTTCCTTTTAATTAAATACGTTTATACACGTAGGCTTAATTTTATTTATAAGTTTTTGTAAATCCCTCCTAAGACCCTGATAATCTTTATAATATTATTGTTTTATCAAATTACTTGAAGACGAGATGTGAGCCAATAGCTTATAAATAATTTTCTTACCTTGACACCAAGGTAAGGGTGCTAGTTATCAAGAAAGTGACTTCATGAAGGGAACCACACTTTCACCGATGGGGTGTAATAGGGGCGAGGCACAACAAACCAAAAAGAGATATTAAAAATCGTATCACAATTACAAACACTATCTAGAGTTATCGACTAGGATACACATACAAACCTTGTTTTATTGCCTTTCGCGAGAATTACTATGGAGCTACCTGAAAGAGATAGAAACCTTCAAACTAGGTTTAATGATTAGGAAAATGGTACGAGGCACTACAAAACCTAATAAAGAAGATGCAAAATGAGGAGTCGACTGGCCTCTGGTCACTCGAAGAGTAATCTTACGACCGAACGTTGCACTACATATCAAACTCCATATAGTTTTGTGTGTATATGTAGACACAAAATCACGCACTTGGGTACATTTATAGGTCTTAAGAACATACTTGCATTCATATGATTCATAAACAAGAAAACTAGTAATTGACTGTTGTATTTGGCCACTTTTCTATCTTTCTTGCTTTATGTTTGGTCTTGCACACCCTACAACCCAATATAAACTTTATTACTTTATCTTTCATGACTTCCAACACTAGCACCCATCCAGGACACCAGCACATAGGTGCCCTTGTCCCCTCTAAGCACCTCGACCTCTTTTTATCTTACTCATTCTTTTTGGACCTCTTTTATCTTTTGGGAATCTTAATCAAAATAAAGGAACAAGTTGTAAGCATATACTATCATCACCTAAGCTTGCATCCAAAGGCATCTAATAACACTAAATGCATCCATTTAACATCCATTCAAGGGACAAGGGACTACATTTTTTTCATACACTGCATAAGAAGGGGAAGTTCATTATTCTATCCACACATCTATTTACTTTGGTACATCTAGTTATTGTTTGTTATCACGTGCACTTATAAAAGGACTTCTTAAGGCACGATTCTTTCACACACGCACAAGAACTACATGGATCCCGAGATGTAGTGTAGCACTCAATTGTAAGTTGACTCGGTCAGTGACAACCAAGGTCAGCCTAACTCCATATATTGCATATTTTCTGTTTGGGATTTGATGTAGTTTGAGGGTTTTACAGTTAACATATCTTTATAGGTTACAGTGACTTCTACGATCAAAGTGTGACATATAGGTGACCAACAATGAATATTAGCAACAATCTTGCAACACCAAAAATTACGTTATGACCCTCAGGCAATCACATGCGCCTAGTATAGATCTCTAGTACTAGGTGCCCTCACCCCAATCTAAGCACCCTAGTACGACTTCATCCGACATCTCCGAATTTACTCAAGATAGTTATGATGGTCTTCTCTTCCTATTTATCCATTTTTCAAGTCTACACCAGTCCCCGATCAAGGGAAAATCAACTAATTCCTCTCTCTCTCTCTTGAATTTAGGGTTTCATATTTATCTAGCTTAGTGCTTTGTGTCATATTATATCTAACATTGTTTATCATAGTTTACATTCAATTACTCTCGCAACTGTGGTTTAACATTAATTTATTTTTGTTAAATCATTTGGTGAACTCGTATTTGAATACACTTGGATCCTTCTTTTTCTTATTTCATGGCTCCTCAATTTCCTCAAATTTATTCGAATGATTTACTTCAAATGCATCCTAAATGCAAGGTTGTTCTCCAAAATCCCTAGACATTATGTCACTCCCTCGTAATATGCAATCTACTCAAGTAAGTGTCATCTTTAATCATTTATCGATGAATCTATCACTCTTAATCCTCCATCCAATCATCCCATCCTATAGTCCATCCAAGTTTTACATTCTTTATTTCAAGACAAAATTTAAGCTATGGAAATTGTTGGTCATTCAAACATGTACCGCGTCTCGGATCTAGAAAAACGAGTTTTTTTATACCACAATCGACCTGTCCATAAGTTGTGGGACCTTGCATGCTTGGGAAAATATCGGAGAAGGTCGGTTCCTCTATCTACCTCTAACATTACTGCGACTCCTAATGCTTAAAGAAAATCCTAGACTAAACATGCCAAGGTACCATGGATATAAGGATGTGCGGAAAGGGGAAATCCTAAGCTAGGGAGGCGATAGTGCCGTAAATAAAGGGTTGATCTCTCTCCATGAGTGGCGAAGTAAACAGAGAGAGCACGGGAGAAGAGGGTGGATGATGCGTACCATAGATCAACACACGCTCTCTACCTTCCAATGTGTGCAACAAATGAACACAGGGACTGTAAGCACACATGTACGCACAACATGCCATAAAAGGCAAATAGACAGCAAGATGTAATGAAAATGAGAAAGGAAGACAAAAGTTCCACAAAACATGATTTTATTGCTCAAGGGATGCACAATCAATTACACTCATAGTAGGATGCAAGAATACATTGTAGATACCATGCTAAGGTCTAAGACTCATGGGAATTCGGCCACCATTTTAGCATGGTGTCATTACAACAAAGAGGGGTCCTTTTTACAAAGCAAAACTCTGCTATTTATAGAAGAAGAAGGAGAGAAGAGAAGGAGAAAAAAAGGGAAAATTGGATTCAAATATTCAACCACCAACAGCAAATTATATATGCCTACAAAATGACCTACAAGGCTATCAAATGTGCTTCCCCGTGCATGTTTGGTGTGTAGAAGAAGGAAGAAGGCAAGATCTGAAGAAATATGGTGGTTGAGGTCGATTAGATGTGTGCATTGATGACCATAAAGATGTTTCCCTATTTTCCACATACCAAATCCTTCCTAAATCTGAATTTGAAAATTCCAACATGTAGATGATGTTAGCAGCTTTCAAATGAGACCGGGCGTGTGGGAATTTGAGAACTATAGCAGAAGTTATGGTTGTTAGAAGTCTACAGGTCGCTCTGACACCGAATGACATGTGGTGCATGCGGATTAACTAAAGAGCCGGCCAAATGTTCATTTGTTTTGTTCTTTCTAGCTCATTTCATGCAACAGTTGGTTGTCCCGATTTGGCACCATATTGGCACACTTTGGTAGGTTGTGTGTAGCACACTCAAGTCTAATAGATAACATGGCAAAGTGACTAGCACGAAAGAAGGCACAAGGCACGGAAGCAAAGAGGCAGCCGCGAAAGGGAAATAGAGGGAAGGTGTGCATGTACCTACGTGCGTAGGAGGAATAGGAGAATACTTGCAGGGGACACGTATGGGAAAGGGCGCAAGCATTCAACTAAAGGAGGGTGCACTGCGGTAGAAAGAAAAGCAGTGAGCGAGGGAGCTAAGTTTATGTAAGTGCGCAAAGGGGAAATGAAGGAGATAGTAGAATGTATAGAGAAGGGGATTAAAAGCAACAAGGGAGCAACGCATGTGGGGCACGCGAAAGAACTAAAACTATGCCAAGGTGTTAAAAGAACAATCTTGAGTGCGCATAACCTGAAATGTGAAACATCAGAGTCAAAATGAAAATATAAGTTATCCAAATAACTAGGAGATTTATTTGGATAATATTTTTGGTGACTTTCGGGGGCCATCTGCCTGCTAGATGAAGAGACCAGTAGCCTTAGAATTCCATTGGGCATGGATTCAAGTGCTAAACTTGAAGATCTAATCTACAACTTGAAGAACATCCCTGAAGTCACTTACAACACTCTGTCTAAACTTTGAATTGAACCATTTCTCTCATATGAAGATATTCTAAATTGGATTGATGAGAGTGAAAGCTATGCACTGACTGTTGGAACTTCCTCTACCAAAATTGGAACTGTCACCAGAAGCAACAAAAGGGGCATGCGGGTGCAATAGGAAAGGAAAGGTGCCAAGGAGCATGCCAAAATAGAAGCACAACAATATGTACAAAAGATGAAAATCATACATGTCCTAAATGGAACATGCAGAGTGTGCACAAGCACTTATGTTACTGAAAGCAAACCTAAACTAACCTACTCTAACCTAGAGGCAAAGGGCACTCAAGTAAAACCTGCTACATGAAGGGAGAAGTAGCTGCCCTTCCTCACAAATTGTGACCATGTAACTAATTTGGCATTGAACATGGTCAGAAATGAGAGTGACAAACCGACTTATAGATGGTGTTTCACCCTCCTCAAAGTATCAACAAATAGAATATATACCTCCCGGAGTTCTTCTCGCTCTTGGATCCGGGAGGCATTGTTGTTGAACTTTGGTGTCTTTGAAGCTCTAACTCATGCTCAAGTGAGCATAATTGGTGGAAAATGTCTTTAGCTCTAGACTAACCAGATATCCGATTGGGGACAATCGACCCTTGTGATTTTCCCATTACTTTATAGCTCAATCCCACATATGGGATTCTCCTATAGACTCTCCTTCTGAAGGTGATTGCTTGTAGGTTGGATCATGCAGAGCTAGGGTGCGTGAGGTTCTAGCTCTACAAACAACTCGTCTCCTTCAGAATCGCCCTCTAGAACTAACTTATTTTCTTCTCAAAATGACACCTGTATGATTTAATCTTCCCATTTGGAGTTTCATGAGTCATGTCATTCTTCAATTGTTCTCGGGAGTCGCCGAACATGATGAATTTTTTTGGGAAAGGCGCATTGGCAGGGGGATGTTCATTTATGGTATAGTTAGATAGAGGGGACTTGAAAGGAAATGGGAGGATTGGTGTAGAAGGCATGGAAGGCACACACACAAGAGGAGTGGGAGTGCGCATGGGAGAGATGAAAGGAGCACATGCTGCAGGAAAAATTTGTGCACGAAAGGGGAATGGAAGCGAAGTGAAGATGCAAAGTGGAAGGGATAAGGGAGGAACAATAGAATCTTTCAAAGTGGGAGCAGCATATAGAAAGTTAGGAACATGATCAATAGGTGAGATGATGTAAGTTGGCATGGAGGAGTAGGAGGGTTGTATGATGGTAGTGTAAGGTTGCCCCATTGACAAGGTTATCGTGCACTAGATTTTTGAGCCTCCATTTCTTTCTCCCACTCTATAATCTGGGGCAGCAACTTAGTAATAAAGTGCAGCTTCTATTGGGCATTAAATCAGCTTGGTACAGGGATGACCCATGGACAAGGGACGTTGTAGCCAACTTTAGTTGCCTTTATAGAGCACTTGACTCTCAGTTGCATCATGTCCATCTCCATTTTTAGCACTGCCTCTCAAAATTAGCTTCAACCACGGAGTTTCCACCATCATCTGCATAAACATGTTCTTCATAAACATTTTGGTTAGAAAAAGTGGGTTGTATGCATTTTTCAAGATAATGGGACTTATAAAACTGATTTGGAGGAGGATTTTGGAACTGTGGGGATGGAGGGAAATAGCTCTGTTGTTGCAAATGGGAATTCCATGAAGGGAAAGAAGTCATGATTATACAACTTAAAAAGAGGAAGGTAGAATGATGGAAGAAGGGAAAATGAATGAAATAAGAGGGAAGATTGGTTTGTGAATGAAATAATGGGTGCGTTTTGATCAGTGGAGTCACTAGATGTGTTGAAAAATGCCTCCAAAGGTTGGATCTCAGAAAAACACATCAAACTTGTTGAGATGAAGATGTAAAGCTCTTCACTCTTGCCCCATCGATGTGCCAGAAATTATTGGTCATTCAAACGTGCACCCACGTCTCGGATCCGAAAAAGCCGAGTTGTTTGAGACTATAATGGAACCATCCCCAAGTTGTGCGACCTTGTGCACTTGGGACGGATCTCTAGAGAATTTTGGTTCCTCTGCTCCGCCTCTAATGCTACCGCTACTCCTAATGCCCAAAGAAAATCCTAGAATAAACATGTCAAGGGACTAGGGATAGAAGGATGTGCGTAAAGGGAAATCCTAAGCTAGGGAAGGTGATAGCACCGTAAAGAAAGGGTCGATCTCTCTCCACGACTGACAAAGGAAATAGAGAGGGCATAGGAGAAGAGGAAGGATGACACGTGCCACGCATCAACCGTAATGTCCCCATTTCTAAAGACCCTTAACCTATACTTCCCCGTGGGCTTCGAGATGTGCAAGGGGAGCGTTTTTATTAAATAATTAAATATTATTGCCTAGAGAAATAATTATTTAATTATTTAATTATGAAGGTTATTTAATTTAATTCCCAAAATATAAAAATTAAATGGGGAATTAATTAAATAAATATTTAGGTAGCTTTATTGATAAAATCACCCTTTGAAAAGGGACACCACACCTAGGAAAACAAACTACCTTTATTTAATAATTTCCCTCTCCTAGGGATTTCAAATTTGATGCCTCCTTGCTTATAAAATGAGTGCTAGGATCATTATTATTATTATGTTATGATGAACTTATTTTGATACTCCATGCTTGGAGTTGGGATGCATGCCCATTGATGTTTTTCTCTCTCTTGCGTGGGAGGTTGTTTTAAGCTGGTTATTGAAAATCAATTGAAGTGATTATTTGCTAGATCCATGTTTTTGGCTTTGGCAAGCATTCGGATTTAATTTGCAAGTGAAAATCTGCCTTTTACTGTAGTGATGTCACTGTAGTGTCACTGTAGCAGCCGGTTTGTGATAAAATATAAGCATTTCTTTGGAGTTCTTTTGCAAATCGATTTGTTGTGCATGGTACGACTTGACATATATGCTTGATTTGCTTTGGCGACTTGCCTGAGGATGTCTATGGGCTGAATTAAATACACTTTTGTATAAATCGATTGGCTGGTTGTGCTGCTTGCTAAATTGGTACATGGTTGTGGTGTTTCAAGGTGGATCGATTAAGTATTTGCATATTAGTGTGATGTTTTTGCAGCGACTTGTGTAGGGTAAAGTGGTAATTACTTCACATGATTTTTGCTTGATTTGTTATTCATACAAGTCTGCTATCCCTTCCTGGACATCAGCGACTTATTTGAAATATGTTGGAATGTATATTGGAGGGCCTAAGGTAACCAACAACTACCTAATTGTTTAATAACTGATTTGTGATCTCTTTAAAATAGTTCGACTGTATTATGCATGATAATATGCCTCTGTAGCAGCGATCTCTTTCAGGGCAAATCTATGATAGTATTTGGTATGTTTTTGATTTGGTTTGGGTATGAATGAAGCTGCTGTGTTTTTCCTTGGATCAGCGACTTCATCGGGGAAGGTATTGGATGTTCTAATGTAAGTTTTGAACCTCCAAAGATCAGCGAACTGTATGGCACTGTCTATTTGATCTTAGCTGTTATTTTCATGATGTTTGAGCCACTCAAGGCAGCGATCTGAATATGTTTGTTTGGGTAAAATATTGAATGCCTGGGAAGGGGAGAATGCATGTTCCTTTGTCTTAATGATTCTCTAAATGGTCATACCTGGCAGCGATTTGTATAAAGGTATTTAGGGAGTAATTTCAAGTGTTTCATGGTAGCTGGGTTATGCTTGCTTAATGCTCAATAATAGTGGTCTGCAATTGATGATGTGAGTTCAGATTTAATTCTTACTCTAAGAGCAATTACGGTGATTGAAAGGTGGAGTTTAGATCTGAATTTGTTTACCCTTCTTACATGCTTGGTTGGTCAGTGTTTGAAGACTTATTTGCAGCATATTGAGTTGGGAATGAAATCTGATTTTCTGAGGCCATTATTTCAGCTGAGAATTAATTATTTGAACTCAATTGATAGAGGCCACTAAACCCTTATCTTCGGGTTTATTGAGTCATCTATTTGACTAGTTCAAGTAGTTCGTGATTGTATTTTGCAATTTCCAGTGGATTGAAGTATTGAAGGGTTGTTGGTTTGTATATTTTCCATTGATACCACCGTAATATCCCCTTCTAGGATCAATGGAAAAATTGGGAGAACAACCAACTCTTTAATGCATCAATCAACTACATATAGCAAACTACTTGTACCGGTTGAGTAAATGACTCAATAAACCCGAGGGTAAGGGTTTAATGGGGCCTTAACTCATCCACTAAAATTCCACAATCTCATGAATATATACTACTATAATAGAAATATGATCGCAGTATTCTCCTATTTATGTAGACAAGACAAACCACTCTTTATCATACAAAAACCTCAGCCACAAACGGATCATGGGTGGAAGGCTTCACTTCATCCCGTCGATGATCGCTGCGATTCCGAGACTTAAAACCCTTGCCAATTATTACCCGGAGTAGATCATCGTCAAGGAAGTAACATCAACCAATAAACTAATCTATCCACACTAAACGAGATAAACCAAATATCCCATGATCATTATTGAAGAAGTCGTTGCAATATATGAAAAATATGCAAAATGCTAGTCGATCTACCCCCAAATACTTCTCCAAATCAGCCTATGTTCAAGTAGAAACAGTTGCTGTCATGGAGAGGTTATAACCATGCACTCACCCAAGTCGTGTTACATTAACAAGGTATGAAAAAATCATGAGGAGTTCGTTTGGTAATAGGTAATCACATGACACATGTATAGTTGTTAGGAAAATGCTTGAGAATAGTCAATTAAAAGATCATTGCACTTATGACATGTTAACATACAAAAATCTAATCATTTGCACTTATGTGTTGATCTCGCATGGCTCATGTCGTTTGTCCTCTTCTCATGCACCCTCTCTGTTTCCTTTGTCACTCGTGGAGAGAGATCAACCCTTTCTTTTGGTGCTATCAAATTCATACCATGTTCCTTCACCTTATTACAAGGGATTAAGGGAATTACATGGACCACATATTATATGGTAAGAAATTAACTTTCAGTTTTGGTACAGTCAGTTATATCTTGGTAAATTTCAACTCTTGTGGATTGTGCATGGTTCAAATTTCAATCATGATGAGGGTTTTTACCTAGGTAATGTCATCCCTCAAAGGTATGAAGTCATTCTTCACAGTATTGAGGTCCGTTTAGAGTCATTTCATGCACTTTATCTTGTTGTTATGAAATTTGTACATGATGGGCTATCACTTGGACATTTGATTCTTGTGTTTTCAAAAGGAAATTTGGTAAAGGAAATGTGTGGGATGGATCTTGTTGACATTGCTTGCATGGCTACAAATTTTGGGGCTTCTACAAAGAGTTTGAAGGAGAAGAAGGGCCATGGTATAAGGTCTTCACATGATCCATATTCTATGATTCTTATGGCAGCTAAGGAAGAAGAACAAGGGGCAGCCAAGCATGGGAGAAGTAACCTTCTAAATGACTTGGTAAGTGATAAGGTAAAGCTCAATCATGTGTTTCCTATCATTTTTCATGCAAATGAGATTGGGAGATGGCATAAGGATATAGACATGGATTCTATCATCATAAGGGGTATGTCATTTCTTCACATGAATGTTTTGATGTCTTGCACATTGGGATCAAATCTTCTACTTTCCCTATGCCATGATAATTTACAACTTCTAGCTTTTGAAGGAAGTATTGGGAGCATAGAGTTTATCTTGGAATATAAACAAAGAGATGTCATCTTGCTGGCCCAAGCAAGAAAAAAATAGGTGCACATTGAGTACTTGCTAGAAAATGGCAAGAAAAATTGAATATGTATTGTTGGAGTTGTTTCCCATGCAAGAAGGGATTGTTGTATCCCATATTTTCAGTTTGATAGCTTCTAAAATTGTTGCTCAACACATGGGAATTGATATTGGGATGATGACATGGAAGACTAACTACTGCCCCATCATTTTGATATCTAACATCGTCATGATCAGCCCCTTAAATCCTTTTACAGTTCAGATTTTTGATGTTCACATGATGATGTGGTTATGGGTGTTTGTTTGTAATTCATGCATGATTGATTGGGAAGGGATAAGTCTGATTTTTGGTGAAGAATGGCATGACTACAACAGCATATGGGACTGCATAGCAGATTATGGGGAAGCCCATGTATGAAAGAAAGTTGGGCACCATCCAAGCCATGGAGATACCAAGAAGAAGCAAGGAGAGTGTTCTTCAACACTCATTTTTCTAACTGGTTTGTTTCATGTGCAAGTTTGAGAAATAAATTGCAGCAGTTTTCACTCCCACTTTTAGGAGGATGAAGCAACCCAAGATATTACAAATGCTCCTCCACTTGAGTGGCATGGGAACTCAGTTCTTGGAGGACTACCATGGTGGTACCGGAGGCATGAGCTTGTTATTGCTTGAGGGCAAGCAATCTTGGGAAGGGAGGACTGTAATGTCCCCATTTTTGAAGACTCAGTAGCCTATACATCCCCGTGGGCTTCGGGATGTGCAAGGGGAACACTTTTATTAAATAATTAAATATTATTGCCTAGAGCAATAATTATTTAATTATGAATATTATTTAATTTAATTCCCAAAATATAAAAATTAAATGAGGAATTAATTAAATAAATATTTTAAGTGGCTTTTATTGTTAAAATCACCCTTTGAAAAGGGGACGCCACACCTAGGGAAAACAAACTACTTTTATTTAATGTTTTCCCTCTCCTAGGGTTTTCGAATTTTGTGCCTCCTTGCTTATAAAAGGAGTGCTAGGATCACTATTATGATTATGTTATGATGAACTTATTTTGATAATTCATGCTTGGAGTTGAGATATATGCCCTTTGATGCTCTCTCTCTCTTGTGTGGGAGGTTGTTTTGAGCTGGTTATTGAGAATCAATTGAAGTGATTATTTGCTAGATCCATGTTTTTGGCTTTAGCAAGTATTTGATTAACTTTGCAAGTGGAAATCTGCCCTTTTACTGTAGCGACGTCACTGTAGCAGCTGGGTTTTTGTTCCTTGCATATCGATTTGGCTGATATAATATTCCTTGTGATATTGGTTTATAACTCCCAGCCCTAGCGAACTTCTTATGGTGTTTGTGGACTGTTTTTAGAGTGGTAAATGATCAGATTTTTGTATGCTTATGTGTCATAATTGCAGCTACAGCCTGGGCGTGTTTGGTGACTGTTTTGGGACATTTTTAGAAGCAAATCAATTGGTATTCACAGTCTTATTTGCTCAGCTGACTTCTGTGCTTAGTAACTTAAGTTTTTTGCATGTTTTGGACCTTTGAAAATTGCGATCTGAGTGTGTTATTATGCAGCGACTCCTTGAGGGCATTTGTTAAATGTTTGTGGTGTGTTTTGGGCCACCTGTGATCAGCGGCTTTAGTGGGATTGAATATAGCTGTTATAACTCAGTTTTGCTACTTTATTTGGATGAATAAAGTCTGCCATTTCACCTCTAAAACAACGACTATATTAGGAAGGATATTTAATGTTTATTGCATGTGTAGAGCTCTCTTTTGATCAGCGATTTATACTCCATTGATTCTGAGTATGGCGACTTGGATTTCAGTGGTGTTTGGGGTCTCTTTTCAGCAGCGAACAGTAGGAGTGAATTAATCTGAGTTTGGGGTGAATGAGCAATTCCTAGAACAGCGATTGATGTGACTATTAACCCTAAGTATGATGGTTTGACTATTGCATGGTATTTGATGGTCTTATATTATTTTATATATGATCTATATATAAAATATTAGATCATATCATATATATTCAGCGACTGATATTAGGAGTTTAAAATCTGGATCTGTACTCTTGAATGGATATGCATGGCTGAGAACTGTATGAAGGCTTTTTGAGAGTATTTGAGAATATTCATTACAGCTGTGTTATTACTTGTTTGATGTGGGTTACTAGTTCAGCTGAGGAATATTGGTGTGAGCTGCTTGATAGTGGCCATTAAACCCCTATCATTGGGTTTATTGAGTCATCTATTTGATTGGTTCTAATAGTTTTGATTGAGTATTGCTATTTCCAGCTGGTTGGTGCTTTGAAGGGTTATTGATTTGCATATTTTCTATTGATCCCAGAAGTGGGATATTACGGTGGTATGCAAAAAGGGGAAATCCTAAGCTAGGGAAGGCAATAGCACCGAGAAAGAAAGGGTCGGTCTCTCTCCATGAGTGACAAAGGAAAGAGAGAGGGTGCAGGAGAAGAGGACAGATGACACATGCCACAAATCAACACATAGGCTCAGCCTTCCAATGTGCACAACACATGAATAAGGGGACTATAAGCACAGGAGTACACACACCATGCCAGAAAATGCAAACAGAGAGGTGAGATGCAATGAAAATGAGAAAGGGAAGACAAGAGTTCCACAAAACATGATTTTATTTCTCAAGGGATGCACATTCATTGCGCTCATAGAAGGAGGCTAGAATACATCACAGAGACCATGCCAAGGTCTGAGACCTGTAGGAATTCAACCACCATTTTGGCATTGTATCATTATAACAAAGAGGGATCCTTTTTACAAGCGTAACTCTGCTATTTATAGAAGAAGCAGAGAAAAAAGGAGAAAATGAGGGAAACTCATATTCAAATCTTCAACCACCAACAAAAAATGATGAATTCCTACAAAACCACCCGTAAGGCTATCGATTCACTTTCCCATGTCTGTTTGGCATGTAGAAGAAGGACGAAGGCAAGATTTGAAGAAATTTGGTGGTTGAGGTCAATTAGATGTGTGTATTGATGACCAGAAAGACGATTCCCTATTTTCCACCTACCAAATCCCGCCTTAATCTAATTTTGAAATTTTCAATGTGTAGTTGATGTCAATAGCTTTCAAATGAGACTAGGCACATGGGAATCTAAGCATTACAAAGATAAAATTGTCAGAAGTCTATAGGTCGCTTTGACACACAATGACATGTGGCACACGTGGATCGATCAAGGATTCGCCAATGTTCATTTTTTTTTCCATTTCTTCCACATGTCATGCACTAGTTGGTTGTCTAGATTTGGCACCCTGTTGGCATGCTTTGATAGGTTGTGTGTAGCACACTCAAGTCCGATGAGATAACGTGGCGAGTGACTCAAGCGTGAAAGAAGGCGCAAGGCGCGGAAGCAAGAGGCGAGCGCATGAAAAGGGAAATAGAGGGAATGCATGCACGTAGGTGCGTGCACAGGAGGAATAGGAGAATACTTACAAGGGACAAGTATGGAAAAGGGGCATGAGCATTCAACAGTAAGGGGGTGCATAAAGTGGCATGAAGAAAAGCAGTGTGCAAGGGAGCTAAGTGTATATAAGCGCGCAAAGGGGAAATGGAAGGAGATAACAGAATGTAGAGAGAAGGGGAACATAATCAAGAAGGAAGCAAGGTGTGTGGGGCACGTGGAAGAACCGCAACCATACCAAGGTGTCAAAAGAACAATCTTGAGTGCGCGCAACCTGAAATGTGAAACATCAGAGTCATGATGAAAATATAAGTTATCCAAATAACTAGGAGAGTTATTTGGATAATGTAGAAACCATAATTACATCTCTTAAATATGAAATAAAACATCTCAATGATGCTTCTCAAGTTCATGCATGTTCTTCTTCTACATTTCATTCTCCTTCTATGTCTTCTACATATGTTCATATTAGTGAACCCCGAGACTTACCACTCCCTGAACCTCTCAAGTTTGATTTCAATATTAAGCAACAAGATATTCTTCCGCATATCCTCACTCATCAATTGATCACCTTGTCATCTAATAATTGAGATCCTCATTTTCATCTTGAAAATATCAAGATCATTCATATTGCAATTATCATCAAAAAAAAAAATTATTAAGGGCAAATAGTTTTGAAGGGACTATACCCTGTATACAAAAGGGCTCAAAAGCCAGATAGAAAAAAGAGAGAAGTAGCCCAGAGAGGGGCAAAACAGTCAACCAAGAAGGCTCAACAGCCAGATATTACAATATAGGTGAAAAGTGGATCAAAACGTACAGAGATCTAGATCTAAGAAGACAAGATCAAAAAGAAACCAAAAGAGAAACAGAATAACGAGCTCCGCCAAAAAATAGCTCCAGAACCGCCCGAGGACAGCCAGATCGCAGCCAAAAAATAGCAGCACAACAGCCCGTTACTTGATGGCCCTGTCAATCTTGGTCTTGATGGCCTGCAGTGACATGAAAAAGGAAATGGCAGTGGCCTGAGAGGGGTCCTTCATGTCTGCTTGGGAGATTGCAATGTCCCTATTCTCTTTAGGGCCCCATATGTCTTCATTGATTCCACTTAAACTGCAAACACTGTGGACATGTTGTTCAATGAAGTTATAAATGCTTTTGAGGGTAGATAAAATGCGGTCATTGTTGCAGCTTTTGGCATTCCCAATCTGCCATCAAGGGACTACAGGTTTCTTGAAGACTTCATTGATGACCCCCTCTTCCTCCTCACTTTGAAGGATCCTTTTACCCTTGGCTCTCTCCATGTTTTTTAGAGCCCCTTTGAGCTCTTGAATCTCCTTCTCCAATCTGTCAACCCTCTCCAGCAAATCCTCCTCTTTGGGCTTCTCCACAGGCATGTTAATATGCAGAAGGTTTTCAGCTAGTTATAAGTCCTTATGGCTCCTACGGACTATTTGGGAAGCAGGGATTTTAGCTTTCTTGCTTTTCTTGCTGGAGCCAACATCATCATTCTTTCTTTTTAGCAGGGGTGGAGTGGGAGCAGTATGGGCAGGTGGGGGTATGAAGGAGGGAGGTGGGATAGGGTTCATGGGAGGGTAGCTGGAAAAGTGGCGGTGAATCAGGAGGATAAGGCCCTGGTGCAGAGGGACAAAGCCCTAGAGTGATTTTGAACTTCCCTTATAGATTTCTCCAAGGAGTTGATCAGATAATGAGGAAAGCTAATAATGTTATTTCTATGAAAATGATTCAGAAAAATCAGATGCTTGTGAGGAATAGTCACATATCTTCCTTCAAGGGTAACATACCTTACCACCATTTTGGCAAGTTCATCAAAAGGTACAGGGATCGACTCCACCTTGAGGCCAGCAGTTACGAACTCAAGATTCTCTCCCTCTTCTAGAAATTTCTTGGTTTCCACCTCCCTGTCGACCTTCTTATTGAAGAATTTTGTGCCTTCCAGGATGAGACCCGTGATCTGAGCTATGAGCTCTTATGTAATTTCCATTTTCATGTTACTATACTTGACAATTCTGTTCTTCCAACCCTTGGCGAATTTGATGGAGATGTCTTGGTCGAAGCCTTGAATCCTCTCAATGAAATTCGACAGGCCCCCGATTTGTAGGTACTCCCAAAGCTCCGTGTTCTCTTTCCACTCAGGATTGTGGGTCGGTTCGGTTTTGCATGGCGGACCCCCCATGTTTCCTCTGTTCCTATTCTGTTTTCAACGGTAAAAAAGCTTGCAATGTGCGGGACAGGCCGAGCGGTGTTTTTGGTATTTGAATATGTTCTTCCCATGAAAGCCGGCTTAATTATAATGCTACATTTGTTATTATTGCCCCGCTCCCATCTTTCCTCCCATGCCAAGAAATGATGGCAATCCAGCCCGCACAAATCGCAACAATCATCCAAATCTTTTGTGATGTCATCATCATGTACTTGGGGATCCGCACATTAGCATCTAAAATACAGCCGTTAGTCATGATTTTCACTGCCATGAAGATCAATGATGATGGCTTTATTGACATGAGCGGGTAGAACGTCCCCGCCAATCCAAGTTTGAAAGGAATTATTAACACCTAAGTTAGCCAAACTGTCGGCAACCCTGTTTCCTTCCCGATAAGTATGGGTGATGTGGACATTAGCAAAGCTTTTGCATATATCTATAGCTTCCTCAATATAATCCCTGATAGACCAGCTGGGGTGTTGCTTTTTGTTCAGAAGATTTATAATATTTAGAGAATCACCTTCAATTATGATATTTTGAATATTACAATCTCTGGCAAGTCTAATACCCCAAAGAGCCGCCATGGCTTCGGAATAATGATTAGTCTGTCTTCCCATTCTTCCAGAAAAAGTAGCAACATAGCAGCCTCTTTGATCCCTGATGATGCCCCCACCACCAGAGTCACCCGGATTGCCTTTTGAGGCCCCATCAAAATTTAACTTGTGCCAATCAGTGGGGGGTTTAATCCATCGGACTGTGTTTCTGTCAGTACCATTTTTATTTCTATTGATAGTGGCTATATTCCATTCAGTCAGAATGCATTCTTCATTCTCCGGGTAGAGTCTATTTTTAGGGGGTTTAAATCTAGCAATATTATCTTGCACAACAATGATTATTTCCTTATAAACTTTGTTACAAGCCTGTCTATTGCTTCTGAAAATACTATCATTACGAGCCTTCCAGATTCTCCATATAGTGTGTGGCAGAACAAGTTGCCATAGTCTTTTCACCATGCAATGTTTAAATGGAGAGCTCCATTGCTCCCAAGTCTGAAGGCAGGTAAGGGGAAAAATCCATCTCAGATTGAATTTTGCAAAAATAAGCTGCCAAATTTTGGAAGCAATCTCACAATGGAGGAATAAATGTTTTATATCTTCAGCCTCTTGCTGACACATGCAACATCTATTAGGCATGATGAATCCCTTCTTAATGAGGTTATCATTAGTTAGGATCTTGCCATTAATAACTAGCCACCAAAAGAAGTTCACTCTAGGGGTTAACTCCGGCATCCACAACTTGTGCCACTTGATTTCGCTTTCCATGGATGCAAAGAAAGAATTATATCCTGATTTAACAGTGTAATCCCCATCAAAAGAATCATTCCAGATGAGCTCATCTTTAAGATTTTGATTACTTAGATGGATTAGGGAAAGTTGATTCTAGAGAGATATAATATCAGCCTGAATACTATCATTCTCCACTTTTAGCTGCTTCCATTTTCTTTTGTTTCCATCCCTCTCAATGTATCCTTGGATTTTGTGTCCATACTTTGCAATTAAATTGTCTTTCATATGATCATAAGTAGAAATCCAGTTAGAATCAGTCCACTTATCGGTCCAAAAGTTTATGTTTTGCCCATCTCCAAGCTTCCAGCTGCATCCCTGAAAGAGAATGTGTCTGCTGCGAAGAAGGTTGTTCCAGAAAATAGAACCACTCGGAAGGGACTGATCATATATGAAGGAAATCTTGTTCTGATTTGAAAGATATTTGATCTTAATCAGCTCTGTCCAAGGTCTATTCTCTTTTATCAATCTCCATCCTAATTTTGCAGTAAGGGCAGTACTCATATGCTTGATATCTTTGATGTCTAACCCCCCTAGTCTCTTGGGTTTACAAACCTGTTCCCAAGCCACAAGATGATATCTGAATCTTTCCTCAGTACCGTGCCATAGAAAGTGTTTTTGAATCTTCTCAATACTGTTCATCACAGCTGCAGGCATGTTGAACATTGATAGTATGTAAATAGGCAAGTTTTGAAGCGTGCTTTTAACCAAAAGGCACTTACCTGCACTTGAAAGGATGGCTCCTTTCCATCCTGCCAACTTTCTTTGAAATCTCTTAATAAGATCATTCCAAACCTCCACTGAAATCTTGCCAGTGCTTAAAGGTAACCCTAAGTAAGTAGCTGGTAGGGAATTAATGGTGCATCCAAGAATATTAGCAATCTTTCTTTGCCTCTCCTCAGGAGTATTGAAGAAATAAATAGAGCTTTTGTCAAAATTAACTTTTTGTCCTGAGGCTTCCTCATAAAATCTAAGGACAATTTTAATGGCCTTTGCTTCAATAATAGAAGCCATTAGAAGTAGCAGAGTGTCATCAGCAAACTGCTGATGAGAGGAGGTCTGATTACCAGTAGTTGGAGGGAAGCCTTTTATCATGCCAATGTCAATAGCTTTGGATATAGATCTGCTTAAACTGTCAGCCATAATAATGAATAAAAGAGGGGAGATTGGGTCGCCTTGCCGTATACCTCTATTACTGGCAAAAAAACCCACAGGTTCCCCATTAACAACCACAGAGAATCTAGAGGTAGAGATGCAAGAGTGGATGATTTTTCTGAATTTATCTTGAAAACCAAATTTGGATAGGACCTCATCCATGAATCTCCAGGAGACCCTATCAAAAGCTTTATGCATGTCAAGTTTGATGGCCATCCCCGCCTTTTTACTTTTATCCATAGAATGTATAGTTTCATGAACCATGATAATTCCATCTTGGATAATTCTTCCCTGAATGAATCCGCTCTGCTGTTGTGAAATGATCTCCATTAGAATAGGTTGCATTCGAGTGGTGAGAATCTTTGTGAAAATCCTATAAATGACATTCACCAAACTGATAGGCCTGAAATCTTTGAAGTCTTTTGCATCCAACTTTTTGGGGCAAGCACAATGTGTGTATTATTTAGTTCTTTAATCAGATTTCCCATTCTGTAAAATTCATTGACACTTTCAAGAGATCTTCAGAGCATATTTCCTAGCATCTTTGGTAGAAGTTAGCTGAAAAGCCATCTGGACCTGGAGCCTTATCCCCTTCTAAAGCAAAGACATCCTTTTTTAATTCCTCGATGGTGACTGTTTTTGAAAGACTTTTAAATCTCTCAGCAGGCATTAGATTATTAGGAATGGAGTCTAAGAGGAAAGAGGCCGCTTGTTCATTATAGGAGGTGTTTTCAGTGAGGAGGTTCTTGTAAAAATTAAGTGCCTCTGATTTGATAACCTCAGGATCCTTAGTAATGTTTCCATTTCCTTTAGTAACCTCAAAAATTCTGTTACAAGCTCTATGTTTGATGGCTGTCAAATGAAAGAATTTTGTATTTCTGTCACCATCCTTAAGCCAAAGGGCTCTAGATTTCATTCTCCAAAAGGTTTCTTCATGATTTGTTTATATTATGTAGATCGAGATGAAGTATTTTTCCGGGTGATGATCCTCCGTGGTCATACCTTTCATGGAAACATTTAGCTCAAGCTCTTCTAGCTGTTGCTTAAGTTCTTTCTTCTTTTCAAAAATGTTCCCAAAAACCTCTTTATTCCATATTCTAACTTTCTGTTTAACATTCTTTAACTTCTGAAGAAGTCTGAATTGGGCTGTCCCTGTGCCTTCCCAAACCCACCACTCTTTAATTATGTCCATAATGTCTTCATGTTCGAACCACATTTTCTCAAATTTGAAATTACCATGGAAAGGTTTTGTCCAATTGAAGAAATTGAGGACTATTAGATTATGATTAAATCCCATTCTGGGGAGAGAAGAAAGATGGAAATTCTGGTCCAGGATCTAATTTGAAGAGATAAGAGCTCTGTCCAGTTTAACCTGAATTAAGTTTTCCCCTAATCTTCTGTTGGACCATGTAAATTGATTGCCATGAAGCTCTATGTCCATAAGATTAAGAGTCGAGATGAAGTCAGCAAATTCTTCCATGCCAAGGGAGAATTCGGAACTTCCCCCAAACTTTTCTCCAGGATTCAAAGGAGTATTGAAGTCTCCCATAACCAACCAATTCATGCTTTCAACCTTGCTTCTGAACAAGATTAATTCTTTCCATAGACTTCTTTTACCAGTAGCAGTATTGGGCGCATAAATATTAGACAAAATCCAGCTAAGATTATTTTCAAGGCTTTTAAAGATAATAGCTAAATGATTCTGGGTGGAGATGAGTACCTTACCGTCAACCATCTTTGTATCCCAAAAGATCGCTAAGCCTCCAGAAGCCCCTTGAGAGTCAACAGCAGCAAAGGCAGCGTTCTGCCAAAAATGTCTTTTGAAGTCTTCAATTGCTTTACTTTTCATTTTAGTTTCCTGAATGAGAAGAATGTTGGGTTTGTTTGCTCTTTTAATTTCCTTAAGCATTCTTTGCTTAGGCCCTCCATTAAGGCCTCTGACATTCCAAGAGATTACCTTCATTAAAAAAGTTTTGGAGATGCATTTTCCGGATGGCCCAGAGTTCTCTGTGTACCATCTGCAATTTCCTTTTCAGTCTCTTTTTCTCTTGTTTCTCTCTTAGATGGCCTACCTTTTCTAAAGGTTACTCCAAAATTTGTAGTTCTTCTAGCAGTGGCCCTTGTGATTCTTGAGGTGGAGGCTTCCCAGCTTCCAAGCTGCTTTTCTTCCAGGCTTTTTGAACCTCTTTTCTTTCTTTTCACTAAGATGAATCCCTCATTATCACAGTCATTTTCCTTGTTAGAGGGGGTAATTTCTCCATCCTCCTTTCCTGTGATAATATCAGCCTACTTATCCATTTTAGGAGTCAGCTCCTCCACATCTGTGTCCTCTTTCTCTTGGTTTAGATCACATGCAATGGATTCTAGATCCTCTTTGCCTTTTTCTTGTCTCATTTTTAGCTTCTCCACAGATCTACTCTTTATCAGCTCTTGATGAGCACTGGTTTTGTCTTCCTCTTCTTCCATGCATGAGAGAGAAATGTTAACTTTTTCATTTTCTTCATCAACCTCCATGTTCAACTTTACTGGATTTGGAGTCAACGAGTTCAAAGTTGAATCCACTGATATCTCCCTTTTACTTTCTTCCTTATTCGGACCCAGATCTACTTCTTGTTGGGACTCAATCAGCTTCTTAGGCTTCCAAAGTTTTCTGTATACTGGTGGTCTCTTTGTCTTAAATCCTTTTTTTCTTTCTTTAAGCTTGGAATGTCTCTCCAACCGCCTATTTCCATAAGCTGGTTCAGATATCTGCTCTTTATCCGCCTTATCTCTCTGATTCTGTCTTTGTTCTTCAAGAGTACCTGAGGGATCTTCCAGCTTTTGGACTATTTGTTCAGGACATTTGCTGGCAAAATGCCCTAATCTATGACATTTGCTACATTGTAACTGGAAGGCTTCGTATTCAATTTGCTGATTTCATTCTCCCAGTTTGGATTGCAGCACAATGTTATCGGGAGCTCCTGATCCATTTCTATGGAGACACAGAACCGAGAAAATGCCAGCCTAGACCGATTTCTCGTGGGCCCATCCAGGCCAATGGGTGAACCAATCGATTTGGAAATGTGAAGGAGGATTTCATCATCCCAGAGATGCAGAGGAAGTCCTGGGAGTCTACACCAGATGGGTATGGCATGAATATTTTCAACAAATGGATTAAATCGGGGTACCATTTTTTTAAAAAGCCCCATGTTACCAAGGCACCAGGGACCACCCAATAAGACCGAGTCAACATCAGATTGGAGGTTAAATCTAGCCAGGAAAAAACCTTTTGCCATAGTGGTGATAATCAAATCCCCTTTTGGTTTCCATCTACGAATGGCCCATTTCCTAATGGTGTCCACATTGGGTCGTGATCCCAAAAATTTACCGACAAGTGCCAGATTGGTTTTCTCTAGAGCTCTTTGCAGACAACCGTCAGGGCACTGTAAGTGGGTCACCCCTTCAACATCTTTTGTACTTTTAAAATCACATGCAGCCTGAGATTTCGCAAATTTTTTCGGAGGAGTCTTAACAACTTCTCGCCTGTGCTCTGACCCGAAAGCTGTTGCCAATGAGTGCATATTTTGCTTTCAACGGTTCCTTAGCGGCAACATCGCAGATCTTTGAAAGGCATTCGGTGAAATGAGCTGCTAAAATAGCGCCTTCGAATCCCCCACGCAGCTCGCTTGAAATTTCAAATTCGCAGCCCGCCACAATTGTGATCCATAATTATCATCAAATTAATGGACATAATGACAATGATTTTTATGCTCTTAAGCAACAAATTGGCCACCTTGAGCATTATGGTCTCATCTCATTTGCTACACAAAATGCTACCACATGTTCATCTCTAATTGCTACATCCCATTGGGTTCCTAAATCTGATTCATCTATGTCTAATGAGCATCATGCCATCACTTTTAATGTTCCTTCTTCGGTCACTCAAGCACTACCTATACAACCCACTCAAACTAAGCAATCACCTCTCAAGGTCCGTCCTCCATCACCTCCTCCTATTAAGTCATCTACAACATTACCAACTCTAACTAAGCAACCTCCTCTAAAAATCGGTCCAACTCCTCTAATGAAGTCTTGTATGACATTATCAATCTTGCATAAGCTACCACCATTCAATATCCCTCCCCATCCTACTCTACTTCTATTTCTAATTCATTTTATCAAACAAATTATTCCTTATATTGATGGCCAAGACACATTTCAAGCTCGCCACCATGGCATGGTCCTTCTCACATCGCCGCATAGATCTCCACCACTCACATACTTGGGGGCATCATAGCTTCTCCCTCCCTTGCATTACTATCAAATGTCTATATCATCTCATACACTTCACACTTTGTGCTTCATGATATATCTTTCAGCATTCTATCCTCGCACAACATATTACCCTATGATGCATCTTTGTTGTGCTAAGGTTCACACTTGACTGTTGAGGGAATACTACATCCATGAATCTCACACACTACACATTTCACGCTTCGCGCTTCATGGTACATATTTTTAGCATTCCATTTTCACACATCATACTATCCTATTCTATAATCTACACTATGTGCTTCATGTTACATCTTTCTAGCACACATTTTCAAACCATTTCTCGATGACACACTCTTGTTCTATGGTTCATTCTTGACTATCATTGGGTCTTTTATAAATGAACCTCATCTCATGCTCATCCACAACCGCTTGGGGGCATGTTTCTCCTATCACATTCACATTACATATCATTCCATCTCACTTATTCACAACATACTGCATATCTTGGTTGTTTTTATTCTTGTTTTCTTATACTTACATGTACACTTTTTTCCTATGCTAGATGGATACTTAGTATGTTAATCTTTCTTATATATAAACATGCACATTCACTTGGTATTTAGTTGTGAATGCAGGATTTCTACAGATCTTTACATGCAACAATGATGCTTGGCACTATACCTCTTACCAGTCCCACCGAGGCTCCTGGGGGCATCTACATTTTCTACTCTTACACATTACGGTGTTATTGTTCCATTATTTAATACTTCCTATTCTTAATAGCACATTAATTTACATTGATGCATACACGCTTTGACATACTCATTATATTTTTAACATGCTAATGGGTGCTTCATGTGCAATATTTGTCTTGCAAGAACTATTTTCCATCATGGTTGTTTGATACTTTATTTTCTATTGTTTGTCATTGACTTCTATTATATGTTATTGTTTGTGGGATATGCCATTTTTCTTGTATGCACACTATATGCTTTTGACCACTTTAGCCTTGATTGTCTTGTGACATTGTGAGTAATGTCCCATGTATGAAACCCAATTTTCATGGTCTCTCTTATATGCACATTTGCTTGTTACATTACTTTTCTATGACATGCTTTTACATGATATGCTTGCTTATTTTTCTACTAACACATGTATCTAACCACTTTATTTACATGTGCCTTGGTTTCCACCATACACATTCCCTCCCTCTCTGCAGGATGTAGTTTCATATAAACATCAAGTCCTCTCCTTTGGTCCGCATTCTCCTAGCGACATCGCATGCACCCCAAATGAGGGGGCATACATTGGGTGAATAATCACCCCATACTTCAGCTCAAAGCTTCAGTTCAGCTATGCACAATACAAAATCAGCACAAGCTATAATTTCATAAATGGCCGAGAATATGACTTGGGTCCTCAGTTCAACACAGACTCCAGTGCCCAGATACAAACACTCAAAGCACTTGGGCACTCCGACCTCTCCTGGCACCTATGTCCGGGGCAAATACACCTACTTTTTCATATCAACACAATTTTTAACAGATTCATAGAGCATTTTTCATAGTACATGCACAATCCTCTAGAAGAAGAATGCATTCTTTCTCCATTTCTACACGGAACTAAATACGGTAGAACCGGAACAACATGAATCACACCATCTACAATGGTGTATAATTTTGGAAGTAATCATGGAAGGAGAGTAACACTAGACCTCTCTCCCAAACACTCTTCTACCATGGCATGAGATCTCCCAAAAACTCGTTCTTGGCGTGATATCGCCCAAAAACTTTCTCTATACAACATTTTTAGGACATATTTCTATCCTAAAACACTCATGATCATTAGGTGCATCAGTACGGATGAAAATTAACATGCAACCTTCAACCGCACTCGACCCCCTAAGGTCGTGCCAGAGTAGCCAATGTTTGAATGTGTGTGGCTAATTATAGGAGGATCAGTGACTAAGATCTGGTAGTGTGATCTCTGGTAGCTAAGTTGGCAAAGGGGATATTTAGAGGCTATGAACGGGTAGCGTAAATTCCCTATGGTTTGTTTTCCTAACTTGGATCTAAGTGTTAAACTAGTTTGAAGTGTCCATGTAAACTGAATGAAATTAACAATCTATGCTACTGCTAAAAGGAAACTAATCTAAACAAATCACAAAACTAAAATATTACAATCACAAACAATAATTTGCTTATATTCTAAATAATTAAAATATTTCTACACTAAAACTAAACAAGAAAAATAACTGATGTGGTTATTCACCTGTGTTGAGTGTATTGAAACTAAACTAAATTAAAACAAGAACTTTTCCAAGTGATTTATGATATGTAGACAACCTCCTACAGATATTCTCTCCTTCAAATCCACAGGGATAGGAAGAAGGGGATCCGTCACTGGGGGTTTTTATGAAAGATTCAAACCCTCTTGGAAATTAACTAATTACTTGTAAATGAAAGGAAATTGATTTCTACTCTATTTGATATGATGTAACAATGATAAATTGTAAGAATGAAGGAAATCAAACAACAAATCCAACCTGGAATTCACATAACAGAGGTAAATCCAGCTATGTAGTAATTTTTCCCTCGTTTGTCCTTTCTTTCTCCAAGTGTTCATATGAGTCCAAGGATTGGGAATGCAAGAACAACAAGCAAGAGGATGGCGCTTGAGCAATGGTAGCTTGAAGGTAGTATGGATGCAATGCAAGTAGAAGAGAGATAGCACAAGAGATCTGAGCTTGGCTATGCAATTCCTAGCAAGATTGTGGCAGCAATACAATACAAGATACATAAAAATTCTCAGGCCTTTTGCTTGAATACAAGCATGGAATATATAAGAATTGGGGATGGGATGTGCCTTCATGCACAAGGAAAGAAGAGGCAGTTTCAACTAATTAAATCTATTTAAAAATAGAAGAGGGAAGGAATACCATGCAAATAAGACTATTTTTAGGCAATTTGGTTCACAAATGCACCCTAAAAGTCGAGTTAAGTGAAGCGTCGCATGTCAAAAACATGCATAAAGAGTTCTAGAAAAAGTGTTCAGGACCACCGCCCTGCATAGGGAGGTGGTCCTAGGACCACCACCCAAGCCTAGGAGGTGGTTCTAATACTAAAGCCAAAACATGCACAAAAATGAATGGGAAGCTGGAAGAAAACATGGAAAAGCTAAGTAAGGATGTCTAAGCTACAAATATACAATGCGAATGGGTTTTGGAACTCGAACACCTTCTTAAAGGACATGAATCATCATTGGGGACTTTTGTAACCATTTTCCGACAATGTAGCACATGTAATTTTGGGTGCGTACATATTGCCCCCTTAGAGAAGCGTCTTAGCCATGAAAAGGCATAAAACGTAGAGTCCGAGTATGGCGTTCCCGAAATGGGGAGTTAGAAGCTATACTTGACATGCCTGTGTGTCAAAATGTCATCGTCCAAACTCCCACTACCTATAAAACGAAAAGAAGACTCAAGTGTAGATAGATAAAATATTAAAAAATAAACACTAAATTAAAATGACAAGAGGACTTACCATTTGAGTAGGGATATAGAAATATACCTACACCAACACTCCTGCCTTGTGAACACATACACTCAAAATGAGGTCAAAACAACATATATATATCAAAACAAACTCACTTTTCAATTCATTTGTGCATACCGACTTGGTGATTTTTGAGCTCTGGGCCCACGGTGACCATTTTTCATTTTGAGTATGGTTGAATTGGAATGGATTTGGGAATGGTATTTTGCATTAGGCTTGGCCCTTTGCTATTTGAATACTTTTGAGAAGAACTCCTAAGAAATTCATAACTAGAGCGGTCATAAGGGGCCTCAAAGAGGCGAGATAGGCAGAGTGCCTTTATTGCTTAGTCTCCATTTTGTGAGGCATATATGATCTTTTTGTCTTTCGTGCTCATTGCATGAGCATTTTGACCGCACCTAGTGTGCGATGACATCGTACAAAACTATGACACACTATGATATGTACATATATATCTTTTTGGCTCGGTTATTCCTTGCATAGAGTTGGCTTACATTGATGATTTGATTCATGTGTGTACTCTTAGATGTTTATAACTTTCATTTTTCTATGCTTTTCAGAATGTATGTAGTGGATATGAATGCTAACAAAATGATCTCTTTTTTTTAATGTTGATATATGATAATGTAATCACATTGTGATGTTGAACTTTAGTTTCTCTAAGCAAATTTTGGTACTTCGTATTGTTTTGGAAAAATGTGGCGAAAAAGTGATATGATAAGTGAATGAACTTGCCCCACTCCTAACTCCACGCAACCAATAAGATGTAGGGGCTCAACACCAAGAGCCAAAAGGGGCACAAGTTATAGAAAGTTGTTGAATGGTAATGATGAGAGAAAGACAAGGATTTGGCAAGACCAAATTTAGACACTACAACCTCACTCTACTCAAGTTTTCTTTATAGTTTAAAATGTGAATTACTTTCCAGTTTATCTAGACTTAGATCTGTAGATGGGCACTTGGTTGACAAAATATAGTTTTGAGGTTTTAAGATCTTTTGGAATTTTGGACATCTAACTCACTTTGTTTTGATTTATGATTTCACAAAGCATTTGAATGAACTACTTCTAACTTTCAAGTTTGTCAAACAGACCCCCTATACCTTGCCCCATGCTACCCAAAGAAGAAGTATGGGCTCATCACCATGGGAAGGCATAGGCGAGTAAGGGAATTTCTCTCCTTTCCCAAATCTACATCACTAGTAAGAGACGTAGGCTCAACACCGAAGGTTGGTAGGGCAAAGAAATGTGTAAAATAAAAATTTCTATGGATTTGCATTTAACTTATTTATTTAAGCAAAATGTTTAGAATGTTCTTATTTTGAAATATATGTATACGAGATAGATGTGACACCATGAAGCTTCTAGAATAGACCATAGGCAAAGACACCTAATCTAGAAAGAGACCATAAGTAGAACCAAGTATGCATGCCTTGGTATGGTTAATGTCAAAGCTTTGTCTTATCTTGTTTGGATTGATGAAATGATTCGGAAACAATTGATGATACCATGAAGATTTGAAGAGACATGATTTGAATGTTTTTCCAATGTTTTTAGAAGTTTTTAGGAATTGTTATAAGAATAAGTCCCTTGATTAAAATTTTTACAAAATGAACTAGAAGATGAAAACGTGATGCAAATGCATGAATGTACATATGGAAATGCAGTGAAACTACATGTTATGACGCCTAAGGTGAAGAAAGTTGACGAATATCAAATTCTTCAACCCTAAAAGTACACAATGGAGAACCATTATCCTCAAAAAAATTGTTCTCTTGAATAGGGCCTTCCATTCTAGTTTTAAACTTACAACCCTTGCCCAGAAGTGTATATGTCCAATCATTAAAATCATTTTTTTGAAAGATACGTCCGTGTACCTCTTTGTCACATTCTCGAGACATGGTGTGTAGGTGAGCATGACTATGTTACTCGGCCTTGTTTTCTATGTAGAGCATTGTGTTTATTTTTGACACTTGATGAATGTTGATGCCTTTCCCGTGGATATGGAAAGGTTAGTTTCAAACACACACGGGTTAAAACCAAGGTTTAGAATAGAAAATTCCTCGAGATGGTTTTGATGGGCATCATTTTAATCTCAAATTTCCCTTCTTCGTTTGTTAATTCTATCATGTTTACACCTAGACCTAGGTCATTGGAGGTAAAATATGTTAAACCAAGAAGACTACCCATCCCCTATGGTTCAAACGGAAGGAAAATTAGAACGTCACTCTCTAAGAGTTTCATAATTTTTATGTGGTCTTATTGGACAACGTTTCCACATATATCAATTTACCCTTATCTATTTTTGCCACCTCAAATGTTTTTGGGTCAACAACTTCAACCTTTGGAACGTCCGGGGTGACCGAGACTAACTCTTTTCTTAGAGGTGGTTTGTGCGATTGATTCACAGGAAGTTCATACACCGTATGGAATCCTTTCTTATTCTTAAGGTTTTCTAAGTGTATATCGAAGGGCTTAGGATCCCCTTGAGCGATGAATACCTTCCCCAAATGGAGGAATCTAATCTCTTGGAATAGGGTAGAAGGGATAGCCTTCATTCGATGAATCCAGGGTCTCCAAGGATCATGTTATAATTTGTTTCCCTATCGATAATGTAAAACTCTGTCAAGATTGTTTTTGGACCAAGTGTGACTGGAAGAACTATGGTTCTAATTGAGGTTGCTTTAAGACTATCTCGTACCCCGTAACATGTTTCTTATAAAGGAATAATTTGTCTCTCCATATCCCAACTTCTATAAGAAAGAGAAGGGAACCACATTTATAGCAGCCTCATCATCAATCATAGCTCTCTTAATGTAATTGTTATAAACCCAGACTTGTAAAAATAAGGCAGGATCGCCACTTTGGGTAATTTCAGCATCAGATGGCATCTTGTCTACATCAAAACAAACCTAGTATCCCTATCATTTTGTCCTGGAGGATGTATGTCAAAGTTAATATGATTTTTGAGGCTAGGAAGTGGTGTAACATGGATTAGATGACCAAGACCTAGTGCGTTGAACAATGCAGAACAATGCACAGGTGAATTCTTCAACAAATCTAGAAACAAAATGTGAGAAAAGGTCTTGTTCAAATCAGATATCAAATCATAGGATCCTACTGGTTTTGAGATTATAGGAACGTCATCTTGCGGGAAGGAAAGAGAAGGTAGGGGTTGTGAAACATACTCCTTCGTCCGAGTTGTTGCATTAATTTCATGCTCAACCTCTAGCTCAAGTAATCCCAAGATTTTTGTGTTAACATTTGAACCAAGGTTAGGAATGACCCGAGAGTTATTAGAAGTTAAGGCTTCATGGTCATTATTTCCTATAGGAATGCCTTCGTTTGTGTTTTGAATTCACCTTGAAATTTTAAGGATGTGTAGGGAGCCAATCTCGAAATATGCTCACATTAGAGTTCTGACGGAGCTACATGTCATGTATAATCAAATTGTGAATTTGTTTTAGGATTTGCTAGGAACATGTCTACAAAGAGTTGCCTTTGGTTTTCGGGAAGTCTTTGCAGAAAATTGTTGCAATCACGACAAGTCCTATCGTCATGACCTCGAACCTTATGGAAACCATAGTATAGGTTAGATTTGTAACCTCTTGGCCTTTGATAAACATCTTGTTATTGTTGATTATAACCTCGGTTGTAGTTTTGAAATTGGTTATTATAACCATGATTTGTTGCCCCTTGGCCAGATTTTTTATACTGGTTTGGGCCTTGGGTTTTATTTTGCCTTTGAGAGGGATGGTTTACATCAACTATGTAGACATATAACACAATGTTAGAGCCTCTTTGATTGATCGAGTTGTTGTTATTTTTATTATTGTTTTTGTTTGGAAAACCAATGTTCTTGGCTTGATCAATAGCACTATTCGTGGTAGCACCATGATTTGCGATTCACAACCTTATGTCCTTGGTTGTTGGCACCATTGTTTTGCTAATTTGCATTATTTTGATTTGGGAAGACCAATTTCCCATTGGGACCTTAGATCTTATGCCCACTATCTATAGCGTCTTGGTCAATCCAAAGTTCACCTTCCAATAATTCCTCATAACCACAGAAAGGAAACTTTTGGACTTCCTCCCTAGCCTCTCGATTGAGCGAATGAAGGAAAAGATCGCAAAGTTCCATTTGGTCCATGTTGGGAAAACTTGCAGAGGAATAAAAATTTGGTGCCATCTCTGGATGAAATGGGTGACATATTCATTTTGCTCAGGTCTAATATACAGAACTCCCTAATCCTCAGACGCAACAACTTTTTAATGTAAAATGCTTTGATGAATTCAAAAAAAAGTTGTTTAAAGGAATGTATAAAAGCTTTGAATACGGTAATACCAATCCAATGTGATTCTTTCGAGAGTATTTGGAAATATATTAGCCACTACAGCATCCCAAGGAAGCAATCCTGATAGGAGTACAATAGGCCTTGATATGAGTGTTTGGGTCTCCTTCTCCTTTAAATTTTGGAAGATCCGATAATGGGCGTGGAAGCATGACACCACGTATGGTGAATTCAAGAGGCTCCTTCAAATACTCAGCATATGTACCCATTGCATAATATTCCACCATTGAAGATCCTTGATGAGGAGGTGGAGGAGGAGTTTGATAAGTTGCATTATAAGTGTTGACGAGAACATATGGGGTCCCTTGATATGGCATATAGGGAGTAGGAATGGTATATGGGTCCATCTGGGGAGTTTTTAAATACATATGCATGTAAGGTGGGATAGTTCCAGGATATGGACTAGCGGGCATAAAACCAGGGAACGTCGCATTGCCTGTTGTGGTGGCATTCAAGAACACACTTCCGGCAAGCCCTTGCATAGGATAAGCTTGAGAAGGATGAGGACCCATCCCTAGTGTGTCTAACCCTGTGAGAAGATCACTTAGATTTGAATGAGCCGGATAACCTTGTTGTACATGATATTGTGTTGGTTTCTCATTGGAAGGGATGTATCCTTTGTTATCAATTGGATACCCCATGTTCTGCCCTACTGCATGTGTTGGTTGTGAAGTCTAGGCACTTTCTAGTTCTCTAATCCTCCCTACTAAAGTAGAAATGAGATTATTGGGAGAGGATTGAGTCCCTTGTTGGGGTGCCTATGGCGTAGGGTTTGATTGAGCAGGATCATGATACCCTATCATGAATTGTTCAGTGTTATAATTCTTGTCTTCCTTAGAAGTAAGAATCTTAGGATAGGCATTTGAAATCTCAGAGGTTGTAGCCTTCATTCTATCCAAAGACTCATCTATCTGACGAAGAGGATTAACTATTTGTGCAAATATATCATCTTTTGTTGATTGCATGGCAATGTGAGGTCTTGAGAAGACTTTGTGGTAAGAACATGTTCCATTTGTGATGACAATGTGGTTTGCATTGGGTTGATCGTATTAAATGTTTAACGGTTGATCAACCTCCTCCATCCTTACATAGCTAATGGGGTTTGAAGTGTAACTAGGGGAGGTTTTAACGTTGCTTGCATAGTTGTCACCCCACCTTGAAAGAGAAGGGGATTGTTGTGGTTGTGACACCAAAAAAACAAGTTCGAGCCCTGCTTGTGATCCACAAGAGCCCATTAGAGGTATTTGGTGCCCAGGTACTCGCCTTGCCCCTAATCAGCGCCCTGGTCCGGCTTCATCGACAACTCCATAATTTCATCGAGCACGAGCTTATGACAATCTTCCCTTCCTATTCATCAATTTTTCCATCTGCGCCATTTCCATTTCAAGAGAAAATCGGTTAAGTCCTCTCTCTCTTGCACTTAGGGTTTCATATTTATCTAGCTTATTGTTTGTGTCATATTGTATCTAACACTCGTTTATCATAGTTTATCTATGTTACTCTATAATATTATGGTTTTATAAATTCTATTTTTGTTAAAATTAGTATGTGTGTGTAATGATGCCCTATGTTTCCCTTGTGCAAGTTACACTATGATAGTGGGCTAGATCTATATTGCTCCAAATATGATAATCTATGTGATGGAATATAATGAAATTCCCCTCCTATGTTGTGTATGCAAATCAATGCAACCCTTGTCCCTTATATGAGTTTGTTAGATGAATGCTTTGTAATGCTCCTTATGCCTTTGTACAAGCTTAGGCGATGATAGATAATGTTTATGTTCTTGGCCCCTTATTTGAGAGCAATAACTAAGTATATATATGATTCCCTTGTTTGAATTTCATAATTAACAACTGAAAGGGTGACTCATAATGCAAAAATGTGCCCAAGAGGTGAAAAGTACCCAAAAGAGTAAGAAGAGGATAAAGAAGGCCATGAATAGAAAGGACAAGAGTGCCTGGGCACTTATGTCTTAAAGCTAGGCGCTATTGTCTCGAGGTCATCAAAAGATAAATCAGTTAATTACCAAGCAAGGTTATGATATGTGTAGGACTAGTAAGAATGCAAGAGATAAAGCAAAAAGGCCAAAAGGAGTTGTCAACCACTAGTTTTATTGCTTAGGAATCATGTATACATTAGTATGCTTTAGGACCTAGAAATGTACCAAGTGCATAGATTTTGTTTCTACACCTACCGTAAAATGTAAAAGAGTGTTATATACATGCAAAATAGAAAATGGTTAAAAACTCAGAATTGAAATTGATTTCATGAATGTCTACTTTGTCTGCAAAGGGAACATTTTCATAGCACATAACAATGGGTATACAATGCATGCCTTTAAAAAACCTCCCACAAGCACTCTACAACATACCCTCACCACCTAAACTACATTCATTTTCCTTTTCCTCTTTTTCCATCGTCACCAGCCACACAAGTCTGCATGGAGGAAGCCAAGTGGCCACTCCATGTCACAACAAAAGTCACCACAACAACAACCAATCAATTACATATTTTCCCCGAAAGTTAGACATTTGGCTATGAAAGCAATAGTTCCCACCAACGAAATGGCATGCCAACAAAACATATCCATAGTTTTAAAACATATATTTTCCAAAATAATATGTGAACTTTAGCCTTTGCACATATCACATGCATATCAAAGACAAATTAATAGCAATTATCGAAAACAAAGAGATAGAATCTATGAAACTATTGTTAATACCGACATTTTACATATAATGAAGTACTTGTAACTGTAATGTTAAACAATTCATGTGGCACAAAATTCAATAACCCAATGATTGAATTTGTTAATACACCATGATATACAAAATATCCATATTTAGAGCAACATAATCCTATTTTTCATATTGTCAAAAGTATTAACAAAGGCAGGTCTAAAATGATTTGACTATCCTATTTTTTGTAAGGCATAACAAAGCTTAGAATAAGTTTGGTCTAAATATAGCACATCAAATTGGGACGTCATTTTATAATATCAAGCATTTATAGATGATGTTAACTCAAATGGTAATTATGGTGGCACACCTATGCATGACATCCATTAGTTGTGCATCTTAACTTCTCTTGATATCTCTTGTAATAACCACTTTTGTCACTTCACATCTAGGGATTTTTTTCATACAACTTTATGCTTCATGATTTAAATCCAACATAAATCTTAATGCAATCCATTCGATAACTATCATAAACCATGTGTAGCTGCATGAGAGTATACAGATCCTACTCGATCCCTCTCAACGCTCTTTACGAGCCAATACATCAAATGTATCCTTTGGTCTTTCCTTTATCAAGAAATGATAATTAAGTGATGCTCTCTAAGTGTCTACCTGGGTTCCACCACGGAATCCCATCTAGCATCCCACAACTTAGATCTTGGTGAAATCATGATAGTGTAATCAATAACTTACACTACTTTGTGCAAAGTTTCAAGAGACATGTATGTCATGCTCAGTTTCGTGACAACACACTCGTCATTGTGAACTTGTCATCTCACCTTAATCACTTATTCAGTTATATGGATTAGCATTCAACAATGGTGCTATAAACAACTACAAATCTCGTACCTAGGGTCTGACATCATTGTATCCCAATAGGTTGAATGTAGTTCCTTCAAGTACTTTACATTCCTTTCTACCTATCAGTTTCAGATATAAGTTATCTCACTGCCTTAGATCTGTATTCCAAGACTTTATTGTTACAAATTAATGATTCATTTCTAATTTGTATAAATGATGGTCTCTCATTATCAAGGGAGTAAGCAACTATCAATGTTGTACTTTACCCTTATGTGTAATCATGCGAGCTACATAATTGCTCAGTTATTATGATACTCTGTATTAATTTCATTATCCCCTTTCAATAGCACTTATTCTATTCTCCAGAATCAAGTTATCCAGGTGTACTCTTACACCTTTATGTCAATCAGGGTCTGACAAACAGGTATATGTATCTTCTTCTTATTATGAAAGTAAACATATTTTTGCTATGCTAATATACCACATACTTATTTTGTATCAATGCACTATTTTCGCTATAGAGGAACCAAGTAATCCACCATATTGATAACATCTTATCTTAGATAATGTTGTTAAATATGAAAACAACTCTATCCCTATTAATCAACGTGCAACTAATTCCTCTTTGGTTAAGATAGTATTCCTGAATACTATTCAGGTATCTTTCACATTAACACATTTTCTAAGACATTACTATGTACTTAGCGTTTAATGATATTAGCAATAGCCTATCATCACATTATCCACCTATCAGTTGGTAGTTCACATAATGGACTATAGGTTGTACAGACTTCAAGGGAGTCCCTATTTGACCTTAAATAAGTGTGGTACAACTTTTATTAAATGTATGCACCTAGAATTACATTAGTTATTTTTGAATATGATTGAAAACCCAATCATGTGGTCTTATCAATAATTAACATCTCGAGTTAATACTTATTATATGACCTATATTTACTTTTCCCCCAAGGATAGATATATGTATCACCTAGGCTTGCCTTAATTTAGCTTAAGTGTCAGAACACTTTAGCTTCTAGATTAAGGTGTTATATTCTCTATTATATTGTGCCCTTAATTTTGGTAAACAACAATGTAAATGTTTACAAGTGATTACTCCTTAAGTACCCATTTCTTTCTCTTATCAAGGTACTTATGCAAAGCAATGTAATTATTTAAATAATTCAACATTACTTATTCAATCATATAATCAAATGACAACTTATGATCATTCATTAGGAGACGTATATACATATTCATATTCCATTTATATGATTTTAAGAAGCACCTTAGTAATCCCCTTTAGACAATTACTCACCATCTTTCATACTTCCTAACATTGGGCTATTTTGAGGCTTGAGATCTTTTGTAACTACTAAACAGATCAATGTCATAGTAGTTATTTCAATGTTTGAAGCAGTATCATATGCAATAAATATATAAACATTTATACTTAAATTACATCCTTGATAAATACTTCACAATCACACATAATAATAGAAAATCTCAATGATTTAGAATTTATCAATAATACATTATTGATTCCACAACAAAAGTGTCTCAAGTACTTATTCATATAGAACAAGTCATCTTATTAAATTCATGTTCATATAAAACTGAACAAGTCATACATTTTTAATACATCATCAACCATTCTCTGTTGAAGTCCAAGGTGCCATATCAAATAGGGTTCATTCATTTTATCACTGCAGTCTTCTTAGCCAACTCTTCATTTTCATTTTTCCTGAACTAATCATAAGTTCAAATTATGTCTTTCACATAGATCATTAAGATTACAATCCTTTCATTAATGAAGATAGTACAACCAACCAAATCAAACCAACTAATTCTTTCTTACCAGCTCAATGATCCTCTTAACCTGCATGATGGAATCATGGTCAGTTTGATACAAACTGGCATGAATAGTCCTTACCCCAAATTTACACCTTAAACCATTTAGTATTTCATTAAAGGAAAAACTGCATTTAGATTACAATTACTTAACTGACCTAAATGAGCACAAATCAAAATTATAACCTTTCCTGAAATAACTTTTGGAAATACAAAAGGATTAAATACTATAACTTAATTAACACCGCTCAAGAATAACTTAATCATTATAATCTTATATTCATTTATTGTTCCCATTTTACAGTAATCTAGAACATTCATTTCTTTAACCACATAAAAATAGAGTCATCACACATAAATCATACCTCATGGTTAATAGTTAATGTTTCATTTGTTTCGGTAATGTCATTACACAATGGTCTATCATTACAAACCAAACAAGTCAACATCCTTAAAACCATACAAAGCTAGTTATAATAAATAATACTCAACCAATATGTATTCATAATAACTCAGTTGCACATATTCCAACCGATTCACAACTTACCAAAGTAATACCAAAACTAGAATAATAATACCCACACCATATAAGCCCATATTTATGACATCGCAGAGAGTTATTTTCAATCCATTCAAATAACATAACTTAACCCAATCAATGTAACTAATTACAATCAACTCAAGAAGAGTCAAAGATGGAATAATAATATTACAGCCATATAAGCCCATACTTATATCATTGTAACATTATATCCAGATTCAAACAGTCTATCACATAACTTCTAAAATCAGTATATTTCTTATTAGCCCAATAATACCTTAACAAGGTATAGGCCTTTTCATCATATATCTCTAAGTTATATACAGTAATAACTTGTAAGAATTAAGGAAAAATATACTTCATAACTCACCTCTGGCCCAGCCAATGGGGTTTGGGTGGATCGGTTAAGACAGATGGTTGGGTCTAGATCCACCCAGGTTTAAACCCCATTGGGCGCAATCCCCTTTAGGGGTGGTTATCGGTGGTGGCTGGTTGTCACATCACCGGTGGTTGTGACCAGTGCTCTTCTCGGCGGTGGAAGACCGGACTAGCGATTCTTTGGAGGCTTGGCGGCTAGTGTTGGTTTTGTTTACATCGGTGAGCAAGCTTGGTGGTAGTTCTTCACGGCGGTGGTGGTATTAACATCATTGGCGGTGGAGTCTAGTTTCTCTTCTTCTAGTAGTGGTAGTCTTGGCTTGGCGTGGCTGGTGGCCAAGATGGCGGTTCAGTGGCTCGTCTTAGATTGGCTTGTATGATAGGATTTGTGTTGACATTGTTATATTTGGTTTGTGGACATTGTTAAGGGAGGGGACCAAAGAACCCTCTCGGTTCTAAGCTCTTGTCAAAAGCATTAAACAATCTAAAAAATCCAAGTATATAGTCTTGTATAAAATTTAATACAACACATCAAATTGAGGTACTTCCTATTATAATCAGTCGTAATAAGACCCAAATTCAAGTAAGG
This sequence comes from Taxus wallichiana var. yunnanensis, assembly GCA_018340775.1. Taxonomy (NCBI): domain Eukaryota; kingdom Viridiplantae; phylum Streptophyta; class Pinopsida; order Cupressales; family Taxaceae; genus Taxus; species Taxus wallichiana. The sequence goes on from CM031242.1 coordinate 220,972,753, forward strand.
CTACAACCAAAACTTAATCATACTTATATATATATAAGTCTATACTTCCTTAGCCTTTCATTGTAACTGGTATAAACTAAGCATCCATTATGATATAAGTCATACTTAGCTATATCATCAGATAAAGAATACATACTTAGCCAAACAGTCACCTCATAACAAAGTTATGAGTTCTTAAATATAACCAAACATCGGTAGCACAAGAGACTAAGTGTCTACTTCATAGTCACGCATTTGGATTTGATCATCTGAAAACTTATACAATATTTCAAATGTGCTTGCCTGTCAAAGACTTCCTAGTTTAAGGTAAATACTTCATTGTCTTAATTATTAAGCAAGATATATTCAATTATTTGTACGATTAAGACGTAGATATTTCATATATCAATTATCTACCACTTCAACATATCTTACTCATTTTACTCATAAATCCTAGTTTGATCAAAGAACATTGTTGACTTGGTTACCCAAGCATAATGAGCCATCAACAAAGTTTATTAAGGAACTCTTAACAAGCATTGACTCACAAATGAGTATTGATAGTCTATTTACCTATCCTCAAGAAAGAGGTCTACTAGTTTTGTAGAAGACCGAGAAACTTGCTTACCTTAAATCTTACGAAGTGACAAGTAACAAAGTTACTTTATAACAATATAGGATTTATCATCAACAACGTTTTCAACAGACTAAAAGATTAGGTTAAATACTTGTAAAGAAGTCGTTTACAGATGACTTAGTGGATACAAATCCACATTTAACAACAAAAAGTCTAAGTTGCAGATTTAAATAAGATTTATTCCTATTTGTGCCTAAGATCTGGAACGAATCCACTAACAATGAATGTTATTCATTTCAACCAGAGTCTCACCTCCAAACAATAACTTAAAGGAGCATCAAATCTTTCACTATCGGCCATTATATCTATATGAACTAATATTCATGATAGAGGCTCAAGGTGAAGAACTCAAAATAGGTGCTTATATAAATATCAATCACAATGATTACCCAAATAATGGTGAGGTTACTATTTCTACAAGTTTGAGACAGAAAATAGATGAATAATAATAAATAATTATCGGTGTCATCACCTACATTTAAACAAGTACAATTAAAACATCACAGATTGTATATGTAGACACAAAATATGCACTTTACACATAGTTTGGTTGGGTCTTATACTAATATTTAGAAAGTTCTCAAGTGTACAAGTACTAATTAATCCCACCTTTTGACCATCTTTGTTTTATATTCTATTTTTTCATTCCCATGTATTTTATTGCACTTATCCACCCATTTCGCAACTACCCCGACATTATAGCCCTAAATCAGAGCACCCTGCACTGTATTGGGGCACTCCGGGGTGCCCGGTCCCACTCTAGGCATATCAATCTATGCTAACCTCCTTTCACTCCTTTTTGGGTCACTTCTAGTTGTGGGTTATCTTTATCTTTTTCTCGTCGGCCTTGTCGGGATTAATTATGAAATTAAACTTGAGAGCCCTATAAATATAAATCTATAAGACCATAATGAGGTTCCTAGGTCATAGCATTACACAATACTATCACTCCATCTAGGGTTGCATCCATTACATCACTTGCATCCACATAACATCATGCATCAAGGCTAGGAAATTTGCATCACACACACTTAATAGGGGGAGGGATTCTTTTCTATTCCATGCACACATTCTATTTACATTTTCTATAGTTTGTATTTCTTCCTACTTCACAAGGTGTGGTGGCATGAGAGCACCTAGGGCACAAAACACACACACACACACACACACACACACACACACACACACACACACACACACACACACACACACACACACACACACACACACAGAACTACATTTGGGTACGAAATGTATTATAGCGTTAAGTGATAAGTCCACTAACTTGGTGGCCGAGGTCACCCAACCCATTCATTTGCATCTTTTATTTTTCTAGGGTCTGATACTTCTCTTTGCATTACAAGTAATTTTCTAGTTCATCTGACAGATCTAGCATGACAAATAGGCAAGGTTTGAGACAAGTGCTGCAACACTTCCAAACTTAGGTTCGAGCATTCGGTGTTTAGAGTGCCTAGATTACAGACAGTGGCACCCCAAATTTCCCAAGACACTTCCAAGTGCCTCGACTACTTAGTTTACCTAGATCGCCCTTCGCAGACCCCCGAGCATTCGTCTCCACTTCCGCATTATGTGTTCGGACTGCGATAGTCTCTGTGAATCAGCTAAGCTATTTCTCTCCCTTCTCTTACACATTTAGGGTTTCATTTCACTTAGAATAGTTTACTAGCATATCTATTTACATTTACTCTGTTTTATTTACTTCATTTATAGAATGTTTTAGTCCTCCTAATTAGATTAACTAGGATTACTACTTTACCTATACTCCTCCTCTATTCAAATTTTAGTTAATCATTTTGGTGAACCTCACAACTCATTTTTTTGTTTATGCCCATTACTCGTAGCAATCATTTTGGCCCTCTCCATTATTGTGAGCTTCCTTCTTCTCTTCCCCGTCCCTCTAGATCCATGGTTGACATACCTCCCTCTATAACTGACAACCCCTTAGACACCTCCACCTAGGTTCCCCTTCACAAAATCAAAACTGCGAGTTAGTGAAAAATCCTATGACGAGGACACTAATGTTGACCAAGAACAACTTGATACTCTCATGGATTTTTGCTAGGCTTTACGTGAGAATCCCACTCATCTCCCTCATGTTCTGCATGCTCTACTCGTGGCTAAGTGAGCTCATGAGGCATCCCTACCTATTTCTTCCGCTCCTATGGTCTCTACACCGCCCGTATCTACTCCACCTATTACAACTACTACCCCTCCAACCCATCAAGGTGCTTCTAGTATCCCACTTGGTTCCTCCTCTAATTCCCCCGACTACGTGTCATTATACCAAGATCTTCAAAACCAAATCCACCAGTTACAAGTCATCACTTCTAAAGGACCCCTACCGCTCAATTCCACCTCCTTGTTGCATTCTCCCATCTCTACTTACCCATTCCCATCTAACTTCATCTCTCCCAAACTACCCATTTTTAAAGGCCACAGTGGCCCACAAAAGCATCTTTGCATTTTCCATGTTGTTTGTCTCGACTATGTTGATGATCTTACTATCCTCGCTAAATTATTTTCATGTAGTTTACTAGATTATGCAATGTGTTGGTTATATTACTTACCCTCCACTCAATAGTTTTGTTTACATATCTGGCCGACCCTTTTCTCACACACTTTTCTATCAATATAAGTTCCACACTCCTATGCCCAACTCGCTCAGCTTAAACAAGGCCCCACCGAATGCTTCCCTGATTACGTCTTACGATATAAGAATAGTGTCACCCAGATGACTAATGTCCTCACCGACTCGAACTACAAGATTTATTTTTCCATAGTCTTTTGCCACCTCTCCACGATAACGTGCTCTTTGAAACTTTTCCATTGTTTAACAAACTTTATCATGCTCAAACCGCATGATACTAAATTGGTCTCTATCAACAAGCTCAAATATCAAGATGTCCCTTCTTCCTCCGCCCGCATGCCAAGTAAGACACTATTTAAGGCACCTGCACATCAATCTAGTAATTCACATAATATTGTTAATGCGGTCTCCACTCCTAGGGAATTGTGCCTTAACCATACTCAATGTCCTTTTACTAAAATTAGCACCTCGTTAACTGTCTTATTGCCACAACTCATTGATAGTAATCTCCTTACTCTGCCACCACCTTTACAACTCGACCCATCCCGACCCAAAGGGCATAACTTTGACAAATGATCTTACTATGATTATCATCAATGTGTTGGGCATTCCACTGATTGTTGTTTTAAGCTCGACATCTTGTCCAAGACCTACTCGATGGTGGCCATCTTGAGCTCCCGAAATCCCCACATCCTGTCCCTACCAATGATAACCACAAACTCCAAATCTTTAACAACCCCTACCCAAACATGATACTAAATAGGTTGATTCATCCTCTAACTATGTCTATCATACATTGTCTTCTCCCCATGGCCCTCTCGACTTTCTCATTGCTCACATTGTCACTTCAAAGATCGGTTATTTCCTTATCCAACACTGACTACCATGCTACGTTCATCTCCTACCATATACATATGCGTGCCTCTATCGACTCATCCTTTATCAACAACACTAAATTTGATCCCTCTTCCCCCATTAGTGCATGTTCCATGTCCTTCTTATGATCTCTCAGTTACCCTCCATCACAAATCCACTACCCATTCAACCGACCCTATGGTGTTGTTAAGTTACATATCACAGTTGGTCCTCTCACTCTTCTCCTCCCTTGCCTTGTAAGTCAAACTGTTAATGACTGTGACTTACTTCTCGGCCTCAATTGGATTCAAAAACCCAAGCTATTATTTCTATGAATCATTTACACCTCAAATTTTTTTATGACAACCAAGTTATTTCTATTAACGACGTTCCTCCTTCACCTCCATTATTGACACCTTCTCATTCTGATATTCGTGTGTCTTCCCCTCTTACTCATACAACTCCTCTAACATTGCCCACTATGCATCCGATTCCTAACACACCACCTTGATTAGCCTCTTCCCAACCGCACCACTCCATTAGTCCCACACGCCAATACATACCTATTCCTAAGACCATTACCACATCCCACCATCGATCACCACCTCACTTTATCCCACGTGAATCATCTTGTCCTTCACATAATTTTATGTCTCACTCCTCATCACCTACACACTTTACTACATCTCACAATTGGTCTTATGTGCACCCATCACATGCATATCGACTCCATTCCCCAATGCAACATTTGTCTCACATACCACCCTTGTTCTACCATCGTCCTAAGGTGTCATCATATTTGCCACCAATTGTCAGACCTCCATCCCTAAACCTTATTGGTTGACCCCCTTATTTATTCTCTCATACTTGTATCATCCTACATCCATCATCACTTCTATCTCACACGTCATAGCACCCTCATTACCCAATGACACACTCTTGTGCTTCGATTCACACTTGACTGTTGAGGGATTACCATTACACTGAACCCCACACACTGCACTATAGGTTCTACACATTTATATTCTATTACATACATCGTGCATCTTACATCATCCTTTCTATACATAGACCACATCTTACATCATCCTATACATACCTCATCTATTAGTCATTTATACATCATCTACATCATACACACTACACTAGTCATCATATCACCGTGTCTAGTTTTACATCTCTTTCTTCCATTCCATATTTACGTTAGGTCACATTATACATGGGCCTAACTTTACATGTCATCACTACATATTATATCTACACTTACATCCACATCTTATCTAGCCTCCACATCATACATCTCCTACATGGATTAGTTCCCATCACACATTTATCTATCATCTCTATTCTACATGCTACACTAGATTCCATTACATACGAGTCTAGTCTTTTCTCATCATTGCATATTCCATTTCTATACACTACACATTCTACATTACATTTCCTACACTGCGTCTTCACATACCTTGGTCATTTCTACCACGTTGTCTTCTACACACCGCACTTACCACCTTATGACACACTCTAGTTCCTTTGTTCATACTCAAATGTCAAGGATTTACCAATCAAATGGACCTTACCTACATGCGAAATGTCATCATACCAAATTCATCGGACTACCGACTAATGCTCTAGGCTATATCCTCATCCACACATGTCATCACATACTGTAGTGGTATACACCTTAGGTTAAATCATCACTTTTTGCATCAATCCTACATCATTCTATTCCATTCTATCATCTTTTATTATATCCTCCTATTACATTTTCTCAATTCCAAATTATTTTATTGCCTCATCACACCTCCAATATTGTAGTTGTATACACCTTAGGTTAAATCACCACTCACTTCATTGATGTCCCATTCTCCTCTTACATTCAATCATCACTTATTCTATTATCCTCTCCTATGTCATTCTATTACATCATCATTTATCCTACTCATCACTTAGTTGTATACGTTTTAAGATAAATCACCACCTCATTCTTCTTCATCATGTCGTGGTCCACGCTTAGTGCTACACCACCACCTTTTGTTCTCCACCATATACTCATTTACGCTCCATCTGACTTCATCATCCATCTCGTAGTGACATATGTTATATGATAAATTGTCACCTTATTCTTCCATTAGGTAGTGATATACGCTTAGGGCTAAATCATCACTCACACCTCCCACACATCGTGGTATACACTTACGCTATAGGGTCCACACACACCTTTCTATATGATGCATTCCCATCCATTCATCTTATAGTGATATATGCTTAGGGCTAAATCATCACTCATCTATTCAACAAAGTCGTGGTATACGCTTACATTATAGGGTCCATGCACATCTCTCCACATGTCACATTTCATCACCATCACATATACACACTCATCACGGTGCGTTAGACGCAACCAACACTACTTGACCATTACCCGATGGCGCACTCTTGTTTACAATTAATTATTGATCGCTAAGGGGGAAAACAAAATGAACCTCACTACATACACTTCCATACACTCGGGGCACGCGTTTCGCAATCATTCCATATTGCATCACATTCCATCCATCCATAGTATATTGCATTTGTATTGGTGCATTTACTCTTGTTTACTCGTGTTTTGCATGCTCGCTATATAACACATGCTAGCTTGATTTCTTATATGTCATTATCATACACACATGTGCATTCATGCCTTTATTTAGTGTGATCACAGATACAGAGACATTTACACGTGGCATGGATGCTCACCTTCTACCCTTACTATATTGGTCGCTAGGGGCATCCACATTCGTCTCATACAAGTGTTATTATTTCATTTTGTACTTATCATCTTATACTACTTGTTCATACACGCTTTGACATATTGGTTATCACTCTAACATGTTAACAGGTGTTCCATGTGCAACACTTGTTTTACAGGATTACATGTTTTTGTGACTACTTATTTATTTCTACTTGTCTGTTGTGTTTTCTATTGTATGTATGTAGGCTTTGCCTTTTCTTGTGTGCACACTTGTTTGTTGTTTACGGCCATAATGGACTTGCGTGTCTTGCGACATCCGAGTAATGCCCCGTGTTTGTAACCCGCTTTGTGTGGTCTTTTTGTTGTTTCTTGCATGTTTACACTACTGTGCTTGGTAGTTTTTCTACATTGTCTGTGTATTTTACACTTATTACATGCATGTGTTTTCATACTAACACTTGTATTGGCTAGCCATCCCTTTTGTGCATGCCTTGGTATCTACCAAGCAATTTCCCTTTCCTCCTGCAAGGTAAATTTATACAAGTTTGAGTATGGTTGGTCCTCTTTTGGGGCCACATTCTCCTTCCAGGGTCATTACATGTGCCCCCAAAGAGGGGGGCATCATTGAGGGTTTTCTACTAACACAACGTATTTACACTAGTTTAGACACAACGAGTGAGTTCAGACCAATCTACGAACTCCATACATAGTGGCCTTAATAGGACATGGTGTCCTTGGAAATTCTGTGGAGCGGTTACAAGCTCAAGGGTTACAGTGGGTGTGCCTCTCTACACTTCTCCATCCAGTGGTGTCGGATCGCCCAAAAAACCAAGACAATATAGAGATATCTTCAACAAATTTCAACGAAGTAGTTAGAGTTGGAGGACACAGATCATTTCCTTCCTACACTTCTTCAGCTAAGGTAGGTGCGTGATTGCTCGAAAAACTTGCGATAGTACAAGATATCCTTCAACACCCTTTCTCTCAACATGGATCAGTGCACATGTTCTATTTACACTATTTCTAGCATATTTTAAATTTGTGTACTTTACACATTTCAATATATATGTGTATTTTACACAACATTTTTACTTACATACATATTTGACTATTTGATCATTTTCTCCTTGTAGGTCCGTCGTATGAAAAACAAATAGTCAAATTGGCGGCAACAACAACATTGACAAAACACACCGCAATGGTACTTGCCATACTAACCATGCGGGTATATTACACCACCACAATAGCTACACACATGTTTTGCCCTAGGTTCACTCTCATCACTTTTTATGTGCATTTTCATCTTTAGAATCCACACTCCTCCACCTTTTTATTTTTGTCATTCCACGCTTAAGTCTATTCCATTGACACATCTTCTTCTACTATAATACCCATGTTATGTTGATATTTGTACTTGATTTTGTAACTAAAGTTCGTAAATGTTTATATGTGATTATTGTTCTAAGATGGTATATTCTTTTGAACTGATTGATCATGTTTGTTGTAGATGATATGATTTACCTTCTAAATTTGATGTAAATCATACTTGAAAATTATACTAACATGGAATGATTATAATGTACTCACTAAATGTAGTTTTGCAATACATTATGTGAACCCATACAGGTATGAAGTAAATGTAGTCTTAATAAACCATGTTGGTAAGTTACCTCCATTACAAAGTGAAATATGTTCCTAAGACTATTATTCTATTCAAGGAATGGCCATACCTTGGATCAATTTTAGTGATCCAAGGCATGCCTTTGATCATATGTTGTTACGATCATTTTGTTAGTCTAATTGACTTCGTTTTATTGCTAAATATCATCTCGTCCAGGCTCAAATGAAGATTCCGCTAGAGCACCTGGTAGCATCTAGTGAATGCACTCTCTGTGAGATATAATTACTTTGATATGATATTTTCTATGAGTAATGTTCATGTTGAATATTTTTAAGGATCTAACTAAACCTACACTAAGGTGATAGTTATTCTTTGTGGGAACCTAACTATTCTAGAGGCATTTTTATGATCCTTAGCCTAAGCTAAGTTGAATGCATTTTTGGTAAGGGGTCCTAATCCCTAAACTACCTTAAGGAATTCATTGATATCCTAAACTAAGATAAGGTTAATATTCTTTGAAAAGGGACCTAAACCCATGTGGGGACTTAGACTTAATCTAAGACTAAACCATGGTGAATAAAACCCTATGGGTTTAAGCAAGGTCGATTAGGCCAACCCACCCTGTTTGTACCAATAATTTAATTATAGTTATTAAGGAACTTGCACCACCTTTAGAGGAAGCCAATATAAACTTGGCAGACACCAAACTCCAGTTAGTTAGTTAGAATATTGTGCACATGGTTTTTAAACTTTTAGTTGTTGCTATAGTTATCAAAGTGGTTAGCGGATTTATTAGAGTGTTAAACCATTATGGCATTTATTGGTCTCAATCGAAGAGTGGAAACCACCTTGGGAAGTGCCAAGATGGAATGGTGGAAAGGAAATAGGGTCAATTTTAGTTTGCATTTGGATTTTGAGCTCAATGGCTTTGCATGTTGATTTCAAGTTTTTCAAACTGTTAGTTTGATTTTTGCATATTCAATCTTGCCATTGCATGACAAAAATAAAGGAAGAAATTATTGTTGAATCTATAAATAAAGATGGGAAGAATGAGTATGGGGTTTTCGAGGATTCGGTTGCAATTTTTTTGTGGATTTTGATGCAATTTTTTGTGGATTGAGACTCAAAGAGCTTAGAAGCGTCGAGAGCGCCTGTGCATGATAGGCTCTAACTCATTACAATACTTTCCTCTATTTAATTACTTTCATGAAAAAACTCTCTTCATTCTTGAAAATGTTTTGAGTTCGATTTGTGATGGTTTTTGTTATGATTTTCTAGTTATGTCATTGAATATGACCCTGCTTATAAGATATGAATATGTGAATGACCTTTATAAAAGATATTGTGATTAGCTTTGTTACTAGTTGTATATTTAAAGAGGTACATTATTTTTACTTTGATGATTCAAGTCAATTATATCGACTATGTGGCAGTATAAATCTATCAATGATTATGGAAAATATTGGGTGAATATTGTTTGTTTTGTTTACTATGAGTTGCTTGAAATATTTTTAGTGTTATGTGAGAGCTCTGGATTTTGGGTCGATACCCATAGGTGATAATGTTTCAATGCACCGTTTCCTTATTAAGATTAACATTAGGCAAAGTTTTGTTTTTTGTTATTTATATGATTTGGTGCAGGATCTTAATCGGTATCTATGACCATTTGGGTTGTGAAGCTTTGACTAATACCTGTGAAATTTGATAAATGGGTTTAAACCCATTCTGGGTATTAGATAATCATGATTGTTTCCAATCCCTCCTTTAAGGAGAAAGGTAATTAGTTTTTGGGTATGGAATTTCAGTCTCCTTATTATTGTTTGGGTAATTGCTTCTTGTTTTTGGATCACCCATTTTTGGGTTGGCGTAATCCTTATTTAAAGAAGACTGAAGCAATATTTAGATTACATGGTCTAAATTTTATTTCCCTTTTGAGTTATGTACTTACCAGTCTAGAATTTCATTCAAGTTTGGGTTTCGATCAGTTTCCTTTTAGGGCATTTTGAATCACATTTAAATTTTTTTAATAAACCCTTGTAACGATATTATCCTGAGTATAATATGGTTGACTATGAAATAACTACTCTCCGGTTTTGGATACTCTTAAGGGAGAATTTTTGTTCAAATCTAATAGTTAATTTATGGGTTCATTTGTTCTTAACTATTGGTTGTTCATATGATTATGAGACACCAAGTCGACCCATGAGAATTATATTTCTACTATGGTTTGAATCCTACCTTGTATCGAACTCAAAATCATATCATTCTAGTTTGGTTGTTTGGTTAACTAACTTGATATTGGAATTGTCAATTTATTGAGATTCTTAGTAATAGATTTTAATAGGCTTGTCTATAAATGTGTTTGGGAAATTCTTAACTCTGTGTGATCTAGCCTGTGAGCTTGTTTGTCAGTAATCTTGCTTTATTACAACTACAATTTCTCTTTGTTGTATGAGTAGGACTTAAGGGAATTTTGTATGGTTGTTAGTTACCAACTTACTGTGGTAAGGATTGGGTGAAGCTCATTGTTTTAAATAATAGGTAACAGACCTTCTTTGAGTTTTATATCAACTTCACTTTGTTTCCATGGAAGTCTTAAATGGCCAAATCCTTAGGTTCATTCTCCATTGTGCCCAATAGATTTATATTGGATCATTTGATTTTGTTGATAAAATAAATTATCAGACATTATGATGGAAGCTTGGTTGATCAGATAATAGAGGGAAACTATCTTGACTGTTTATCAAGTTACATTTGATTTTAGGACGAAATTTGAAAAACACTTGTATTCCTATCTCGATGTTACAGGTCAAAATAATTTAACTTAACCGATTTCTGAGCTTTTATTTATTTAATTAATTAGTTGGTTGATGTGACTTATATTGAGTTGTTTTCTTATTTGGATAATGTAGCATTGGCTCGCCTTAAAGAGTTGTTCATATTTTTGGAACTTAGAACAATTTCATTAATTAATGGAGTTCCTTTCATGAAAATTGTTAGATAGAAGCATGTTATTATAACGATTTAGTACTTATATGCCCAGATTCTCGTGAACGGCACATGCTAACAATTTTGTAGATGGATTTCGTGAAAAGTGAAAGAAGAAATACTTATAGAAAGTTGCATTTATTTTATTAATGAAGTTCATTTAATTGAGATGCATGATTGTCGTAAAAATTACGGGAATGATTCGTTTGAGAACCTTGAATGGTCTAGAGCCATATTATTTTGTAATGATTGGAAACGTGATGTTATTGGAAGACCGAAATATGTACGAGGATATTTATAGTTGGAATAAGAAGATGATTTATGTATTCAATAGATCTTGTAACTTATTGAATGAAGAGATTAGAAAGATAGTATTTTGTCTCATTTTGATCAAGATTGATTTACTATGTAGTCCTATGCCAACATGGATATGACGTAATAAATACTATGTGACTTGATGTGATAATTAGTTAAAGGACTATACATAAAGCCCATTAATTAAATGAGCTTATGTTGATCTGATATGAAGATATAAAGAAGAATGGTAAACCTTAATCGAGGAGTTACAGATAATGTAATAATATGCGATATGGGTTGATATTGTATTCTTAATAAGGGTTATTCCATAATGTGTCAATATGAACTTATAAATAAGATATTAGACCCTTAATGGAAGAAAAGGGAAACATACTTATTAAGTTGGAAAGGACTTGGTAATTGAATCCTAAACCTATGTCGACATTATTATCTATAAAGTTGACAAGTAAGTGAACATAATAAAATGTGATTAAAATCATATGTAAATGGAGTGTTATAAAGGTTATGTTAGGATGAGATGAATTGACAAGTAAGTCACTCAATCTAACATATCAGCTATACAAATCAAGTGTTATACTTACTTGATGGATATAATAAAAATGAATACTTTTAATTAAGTTGTAACTAAAGAAAAGTTGTGTGCTTATGCTGAAGTGTTGACTTGCATTGATAGTATATGATACTTGATAAAAGTATGATACATACCTAAACAATTAGCTATGTATAAATGCACCATCTCTATTAATGTGAAATATAGAGACATTGAATTAGTGTTGCCCTATATTGATATAACTAAATTAGTGGCATGGTACTTAACTATATTAAAGATAAACATTTTCTTAATCTGATTAAGCTTAAGACATAATTAAATCTGTAATTTTGTATTCAAATAAAAGATCATTTGATCCCTACTTAAAGGATATTATTGGCATGATATTTAATAAGATAATTAATCAAATTTGGGAAATTAAATATCCTTGGATCAACTTGAGATAGGACCTTAGGTACGACTCATTCGAGGTGAAAGTGTCATGAGACCTAGGCTAACTGTTGTAATTTAATTAACACTTTGAAACATTAAGATACAATGTTCTAATTTAGGACCCTTGGTGGGTCAAATCATTATGTCCGCTACACAATCGTATCCTATATTATGATGGTAGTCACTATTTGGATATTATTGCTTAGCAATTGTACTAAGTTGCCTCATCAAGACCTTGAATTGTGACATGGTATTGCATTAAGTACAAGCTTTGTTAGAGTTATAAAGGTAGATTGAACCTCACGGATATGCACCCCGATGTCAACTTATGATGGCTTCAGAAGAGAAGTGGTCTAGTAATGATGCAAATCATTACGAAGACACTTACTTTTCCATAGGCATCATAGGATGACATAGAGGTACCTCTTTTTACAGGTTAATCCGAATTTATACCGTGTACAAGACTTGTAGTTGTTTACAACCCCATTTATTGTAGATCCATATAACTGAATAAGTGATTCACATGAGATGACAAATTCCCAATGATGAGTGTGTCATCACATGGAATTGAGCATGGCATACATGAATCTAAAACTTTGTGCAAAGTAGTGTAAGTTGTTGATTACACTATGTCGTGGTTTCACCAAGATCTAAGTTGTGAGATGCTTGGGGTTTCTTGGTGGAACCCTAGGTAGACACTTATATATCTTCACTTAATTATCATACCCTGAAAAGGAAGACCAAATGATACATTTGATGTATTGGATCGTAATGAGCGTTGAGGGGATCGAGTAGGATTTGTATACTCTCATGCAACTACACATGGTTTATGACAGTTATTAGAAATGGATTACATTAAGGTTTATGTTGGATTTAAATATATGGGTATTTAAATTAGATACATAAAGTAAGAATTTAAAAAAATCCCTTAGATATGAAGTGACAAAATGTTGATGTCACATCTACAATCTACATGGATATACGGTACACATATCTATCTACTATATGTTCCGAGATTTTCACTTACCAACATAAGGTGGGGACAAAATATAGACGCAAAATTATGCACTTTACACATAAGTTGGCCTAGTCTTATACTACTATTTAGAAGGTTCTCAAGTGTACAAAGTACTTATTAATCCCACCTTTTGGCCATGTTTGTTTTATATTTCATTTTGTCATCCTCACATATTTTATTGCACTTATCCACCCATTTCACAATTTCCCTAACATTCTAGCCCTAAATCAACGTGCTCCAACTTGTATTGGGGCACCCCAGGGCACCTTGGTCCCACCTTGGGTGCCTTGATCTATGCAAACCTCCTTTCACTCCTTTTTGGGTCACTTCTAGCCGTTGGTTATCTTTATCTTTTTCTCAGTCGGCCTTGTTGGGATTAATTACGAAATTAAGCTCGAGAGCCCTAAAATATAAAGCTATAACACCATAATGAGAGTAATAGGTCACAACATTACACACTACTATCATTCTATCTAGGGTTGGATCCATTACAACACTTGCATCGACATAACACCATGCATTAAGGATAGGAAATCGCATCACACACACTTCATAGGGGAGTGAATACATTCTATTATATGCACACATTCTATTTACATTTTTATAGTTACTATTGCTCACTACTTCACAAAGTGTGACTGACACGAGAGCACCTAGGGCACAACACGCACACACACACCAAAACTACATCCAAGTCTGAAATGTAGTGCAACACTCAGTGATAAGTCCACTAGATTGGCGGTTGAGGTCAGTCTGACCCATTCATTTGCATCTTTTATTTTTATAGGGTTTGATACTTTGATTTGCATTGCAGGTCATTTTCCAGTTCATCCAACAGATCCAACGTGACAAACAGGAAAGGTTTCAAACCAAGTTGTGATACAACTGAAATTAGGTTTTGAGCATTTACAATATTCAAAGCACCCAAATTATAGACCAGGGTACCTTGGGGTGCCCTAATACACTTCTAGGCACCTCGGATCTCAGAATACCTAGATCTGCCCTTCATAGGGCCCCTGAGCATTCATCTCCACTTCCAGATTTTGTGTTCAGACTTGCGACAACCTGCGACAATCTCTGTGAATCAACTAAGCTATTTCACTCCCTTCTCTTGCACACTTAGGGTTTCATTTCACTTAGAATAGTTTAGTAGCATATTTATTTACGTTTACTCTTTTTTATTTACTTCATTTATACAACGTTTTAGTCCTCCTAATTAGATTAACTAGGATTGCTACTTTTCCTATGCTCCTCCTCTATTCAAATTTTAGTTGATCAATATACCTCGTGATTTTCCACTTACATTTAAGTCCGGAATCGCCGTAAAAACCCGATCAATGTTTTCCGGAAGTCATATATATATCCTCCCGGGTTATTTGATTTTGAGAATCACAGAGAGGCTGATTTTAGTTGAACACCCAAATCTATCTTACGAAAATCAATCCTTTCAAGTAAAATTGTATTACCCATATCAAGTTGGGTCTAAGAACAACTATGAAACACAAGGAAGGTGAAAAGTCCTTGAATCCCTTAAGAAGAGAAAAACACCTACCTTTTTGATTCGGTACTACACTAAATTTGGATACACACACACACACACACATACATATACATAGATATATATATATATATATATATATATATATATATATATATATATATATATATATATATATATATCTATGTATATGTATGTATATGTATGTGTGTGTGTGTGTGTATCCAAATTTAGTGTAGTATCGAATCAAAAAAAAGTCAAAAAGACCCCAACAGATGTTTACAGACAAATATTCATAAATAGATGCACACATTGACTTCTCCAATCAGGGAAAACAAAACAAATACACTTCAATAACTTCCAGATACAACCCTATTCCATAGTGTATCAATCACAACCAAGCTCAAAATATCAAAGGGAGAAATTACTACAGATATCTCACAATAATCCAAATATGAAATGGGTTAAATTATAAAGAGAGGGTAGGAATTGTTCATGCCTGAACTTATGAAGGATTTCTCTTTCTTTGTCCAAGATTGAGGCAACTGAGACCTCCTTCCATGCATAGACTCTTCCACAGAAGCTTCTTCCTTCTTGATATTTCCTCATAGTTTGTAATTTTATAGTTCTTTATGTTGTACCAAAGAAACTTCCTTCAATCATGAAATCCACAACCTACCCTTCATTTACATCATAATTTTTATAGCACCCAACATCCCACGTCTTGCATGAAACTTCTATATTATGCATAAACGAAGTGGAGTTTCCCTAAATTGGCTCGCCATGGATTCACATGCAGAGCTCAATAGAATGGAAACAAAAAGAACTAGGGTTAGACCAAAGTGAATCGATGGTGATCTCCCGAGGTTCACAATTGGAGTAATAAATTTCAATTAATTTCTTCAACTGGCACTTAGTGAATTTTGATAAATTTTACTAAATTCTTGCTTCAAGAATGACGGTGATGGAGTTTGGATAATCCATCATTTGCATGTTTAAACAAGAGTTAATTCAAAATAGAATAGCTTGAGCTAACTTGAGTTAAATCATTGCCAAAGTTTACCTTTACGCATGTTTTGAATATATTGACTTCATTTATGATTAATCAATCAAGTGGTAAACCCCACCTCGAGCATGGCTATTGACCACTTCAACACTTAACATAATCATTAAAATCCATTTGACATGTTTACATTGCCATTGCATGGGTTACTTAGACCCTGCTAATAATCATTTCTATAAAAACATTATTTCCCAATCATTCGACAATACCAAACCTTAATATGGTTTAAGTACCTTATTGCTTTAAGATAATCAACCATACCTATACAAACTTCATCCTTATTATCGAATAATCCGCCTTTCAACTCAACATGGTGAGGTTGATTATACCAAGTAATTACCAATTTCAAATTCCAATTATAACAAGAAGGCAATGAACTACATAAAATGTCATTCCTTTCAAAATTCGACATGATGAGGTCTTAAGAACCTCCGCTAGAAGAAATAAGACTTAACCACAGGTTAGAGCCTATCTTAATAATGGTTTTGCATCTAATAAACCAACGTTATCTTGTTGTTGCAAAGTGACAATTATAACATCGAAACCACATAATGGTTAGCCCCCGACAAGATATTAATCACTAATTTCTGCAGTCTTATTATATGCAATATTAATCCATGCAATAGATTTATAATTGTGAAATCATTTCCATAGTGAACAAGTATAGTCATCCAATATATCTATATGGCCATCCAAGATGGTTAGTACAGAAATATCCATAATCATCGCAATTATCAATTTGTGGTAAGTGAAATAAATCCTAAGATTTACATCAAAATATCGTAACAAGAGTATAATTGAAATACAATCATTTGTAGACACAGAGATGAAGGTTAGTCATATTTACAGACAAGGTAAGAATGGGTTGCGACTTATTAATTTATTAGCGATCGCAAGGTGACGGGTTCGGGCAATCTTTGGATGTGCACCTATGCAGTCGTACATACTTCCTCACGGAAGTATGTGTAAATGTATACCGCATACACAACCTCACATCGACACACAAAAACTTGCCTCTGCATGTAATTTAACAAGTCGTAACTCATTTTGTCTCGAAGGCAAAAAAACATGGCAGGTGTAATATCTCTTCCTTTCCACAAGTAAGCATGCTCACATATAAAGATACTATTGTTATTTATATATCAAGGAAAAGGTGTTCTTTAAGGCGTCTGTTTAGCCATTACATGACTTCGGCATATGAGACCTCCATTACAAACAAGGGCACTCCATAGGCTCGATGTCATTACCAAGATTGGAAGTAAGTCGTGCCTTGTTAATCCACCCACACCAGAGTACATAGACAAATCTTTGGTTGGTGAAATCATTGTCTAGAATAACATAAATGACTGAAAAGTGGGTTTTTAAATAATGTCTTTGAGCGGCCTAAGAGTTTTCTTATGTCTTTGAAATCGTTGTCTAGAATAACATAAATGACATAAAAAGTGGGTTTTTACACAATGTCTTTGGATTGGCTTAAGAGTTTTCTTATGTCACTCTTCCCATTTCTTAGCTCATTTAAGACTAACTACTTTATTGTATAGTGTAAGGGAAACATTGGTTATTTAACGAATATCACATCGTAGTGTAAACATTTTCTCTTTGAACTCACCTAATATGCTAGGGATTTCACCTGGAATTCTCCTAACATGCAAATTGTTGATTTATTGTTATGCTTGCAACACAATATGGAAAATCTAGTAGAGAACATGGGTGGGCATGGAACTCTTATAGGATTAGGCTTAGGTTAATGCATTTCCATAAGGTCTATCCCTATAAAGGGAGCCTACTGAATTACCATGGGGAATGGCCACAACTTACTCAAAACCCTTTGGCCTTGACGTATGGGAGCGGAGTGGGACATTTAAATAATACGTGTTGTCCATTCTTAACAAATTTAATTAAATTTGAAGAAATTGGTCAAAAGCAAAGATACAATTTCGATTCCTCGAGTAGCGTGTGCAATAACATGCCTAGTTTATGTCCACGTGATCGTGGGTAAACCCCAAAACCCAGATTGACTAATTAAAGAAAATAATTTTGATTGAATTTCGTGGTACATGAATTAAACAACATACCCGAGAATCCAATAGTGGTGATATTCAAAATTGTATAGGTCGGTGACATATACAATCTGGCCCGTCTTGATTTCCCAAACAAAGTCACGTGAGGCAATGTATCCACACACCTAGCCAAAGATATAAATGTTATGAAACAGAGCAATGCATCGTTAGAACAAAAAAATTACACATGTAAAAGGATTTGACAAGGCTACAGTGGCAGTGTAGCTTGATAATGTACCCGCCATTAGTCCGCTTTATCAAAGCTTTGTGATAGACTCGGGAAGGATTATGCACTCTAGAATTTCGCTTCCCCTTCCTACCGATAAGCATGTAGAAATACCAATATTAACAAAACAATGAAATACCGCTTTATTTGGAACTAATAATCGCCATGCCTTGAAAACAACAACACGAGAAAAGAAAAACCTTGAGTATCCGCCCCAAAATTAGTGGTGTCTTGATCATCCGGAGTTGGCTTGGGTTTTTCATAACTATGCGTAGTGGGATTTTTTGAAATTGGTTTTTTCTTTACATCATCATAATTATAGAGTGCCCGCGATGTTATTAAAGCATCTTTCGTGGTGGAGATCTTGAAAGGCTCGCGTGTATATTTCTTGTGAGGGCCTTTGTGTCCGTTTTTCATAATGTAATAAATTTTACGTTGAAATTTGCACTACTTCATGCCATTGATGACAAATATGCGAATGGGTATGAAAATGATGCAAATTTTTGGCCTCTTCCACAAATTGAGGAGAATGAAGTTAATTTTTTAGAAGATATTGTTATAATCGGTGAACTTAGTTAGAAGGAATTCTGATAATGCACGTCGTAAAAAACAATGGTAGGTTTAAACCAATCCGTTGATTTTAACATGCATAACTAAATCCCAAGACAACAACCTCAATCTGTATGCGTTGTAGCCCAACATTTCTACACTCCCTATCTAATACAAATAACTCGTCCAAAAAAATCCATCTCTCTCGAGTGGAGCAGATTTCACTGTCACCAACTTTAACGACAACGTTCTCCTCAAAGTGGCCGAAAAGCGATGAGCCTCCACGACCGTCATCTTTGGAAACACGTTGTTGGAAACCCCCTCCTCACCATGAAACAAAAGGTATTTCCTAGAAACGCTTATGGTTATTTATTTCTTTGCAGCATAATAGAGGATAACCTACAACATAAGCTAGCAAACTTGAGCAAAATCATGAACAATTGTATGAGTACCAAGGATATTAGATAAATAGTGGAGATTAATTTGATCAACATGTATGAAATCAACTCAAAGCCGTTGATTGTTCTTGTTTGTGTCGAAGACAAGAAGGCTTTATAGCGGTGAAACGCCTTCGGCGTAGTAAGTTAAATTCACCAAATTTAAGAGTCTAAAGATGTCTTTCCAATAATCACTCCAAATGCTAGTATATTTCACGGAGGCGAATTACTTTGAAGAAGGCATTGCTGGAAAGTGTCAAATTCCGGTGGCTTAACTTTACAGGGTGCCGGATTTTAGATATTTTTGTAATTCCTAGATATTTACTATTTTAGATATTCATCTTTGACTCCACATCATGTTCCTATCTGTTTCAACGGCACTAATTACTCTGGACTTGCCATCCAATGATATAGGTTTATTTTTTTCGTTTCCATGAATTCAAAATTTCTGTCAACAATTTTTCACAGTTCTAAATCTGACTGCACATTCTGAGGAGTTGCCAAATCAGTTCTTGTTGTAATTCAGACGGTCTGAGCCTTACTGATATTCTGATAATTTATCAATGGTTGCAGTCTTATTAGTTCTTTACATGCATCTATAAAAATTCTCAACGTGCACATTTAAATCTGGAAATACATTAGCTTCACTTCCTGTCATTCCATCGACTTGTAACTCTTGTTTTTAATTTATTTATTGGTTCACGTGTTATGTAAGTTTTAATTGTCTTGTTTTAACTTTTTAGTGTGTTGTGTCAATAAGTTTTTTTATTTAGTATTTAAATACGTGTGCCTGGAAAATAAATAGTTTGTTCTTATAAAGAGTCAAATTATCTTTTGGAGTCTTTGTTAAAGTTTGTTTTTTAAATGTTAAGTCTTACGTAATTATAATTTTTTTTTAGGAATTTGGTTTAATTTTGAGGTCCTTTAAAAGTGAAATGCGTGGGGATAATTCTTTTGTTTAGTTTTAGTTTTATATTTGTTTAATACGTTTTAGTATTTATTTTTAATTTTGTTTTTATGTGTTTATTTTAAAATAAAGTCATTGTATTAGTCTTATGGTGCATTTTCTCTGGAAGTCAATTAAAGAATCCGATGCAGTTCTAAATGAGTTGCAATTTACGTCAGGAGAGGATAACAATGTTTAGTTTATTGGAGTTGTAATTTTTCTATTTTAAGTTTGTGTGATGGGGAGAGGACAATATAGTAACTTCCAACAAAAAAACATTGCCTATTATGCCTTGATGGATGTCCGTGCGTTCTTTATAAAGCTCGTATTTTGTTATGGGCCACACGTATGTTGGTATAAGTGAGTTGATTGGGGTGAATATACAGTTGTTTCATTTGATGAAACAATCACAATGTCTCTTGACGATGACCATGTCTTCTGTAAGATACAACTATGATATTCATTTAAAAGATAACATGTTGTATCATTTGGTTGAACACTTGGTGTTTATTTACAAAAGTTCATATTTTGGCATTTAAATGTTCCCAAAGCGTAGACAACAATCCCATTTTGTCAGTATCCTTCAATCACTTCATTCCATGAGATGACATATCTCTAGGGAATTTTATGTTTGGTGGGTAGATGAGATTAAGAAACCTGCCAATGATACCCAAGATGTTGTAGCGGAAGAGCATCTCCACGCTTCTTATAAACGAGGCTTCCATCTTTGTGTTCTTATCCATCCGATTCTACTCCCGTTGTACATATTCATCAGCTTTTGCAACCGCTTGCACCACTCAGGCACAAAGAGTGGTTTCTGTTTACATTTGCCAACATACTCCTCGCCTTGTTTCACCATATGCAACAAATAGGGCTCCAACCCAATTAGTTTAAATTTGCCAAAGTACTTCCAACCTGTGCCAAAATATAGAGGAATTTTGTTAGACATAGTTGTAAATGTTTTGATAGACATGTATGCAGAATGTGGAACCTTACATAAAGACATGTGAACTATTTAGCAAAATGTAACTTATGTTCTTCGCTCAAACATCTATCATAGATCATAGAATATATTTTACATCCAAACCATATTATACACATAAAATTCAAGCCCTCTTCGGCGTAACTTGCAACTCATTTGCAATTGCTAGTTATAGGGATATCTTTGTAATAATTGATACATTAATATAGGTATTACATAAAAGACATGGATGACGTAAGGTTTAGTAAGTAACGTAAATGCTGAAGTTTCCTACTTTATCGCTCCCGTGTTATCTCCATGAACCCTTAATATTTGCCCGACTCCTCCTCTCTGTACTGCGTTTACCTATCTGCCTCTCTCTCTCTCCCACATTAAACAGACGAGGAGCTTGTGACAATGTTATGGTATGGCTACTGCATCAGGACCATTCCAGCATGGTGATAACGCTTCTCCTCCTCCTCCTCCTCCTCCTCCTCCTGCAACTATACATGGCGAGTTTCTTTTACACTTACTTCGCAGAGGCAATAACCAAATTAAAGAAGAGGTATTTACTGACAACAAACCAACTGCTGCGGCCTCATCATCGTCATCAGTTGCAGAGGCATGGCAGCTAACAGATCCGGCAGTTGCAGAACTCGGCCCCAGCCATTCTTTCCAGAACACTAACCCTAATCCACATGTTTGGCTGCGTTCATTACATGCCAATAACAAGGATCAGTCACCGTCCCTGCCATTTGAACAATTGGCCGGGCCCTCCTATTTAAATCCGCACCCGTTACAAAACCCCACCACGTTTGGAACAGGAACTGGAACTGCAGCGGCTCAAGGGCATTTCTATGGCCCCGGGGGCAATGGACACGGCCATTTGGGTATACCTCATTCTTCTCCTTGGATGCGTGGTGCGGTGGAGAGAAGGCCTCATACTTACGGTCGTACGGGTGCAAGTGAGGGAGAAAGCATTCACGGCGGGGATGCTTGGCAGCTGCAGAAACATGAAGTCGATCTCCAAGGGCTTTCAAAAAGTTCAAGAGCAGGTTTAGGGTTTCCGCTTGGTGGTTTTGAAGAGCTTAGAGCTTCCGCTGTTTACCAGAACTGTGCCCAGAGTAACTCTAGTGCTCGCAGGCTTGCTGAAAACCGAAATCGCATCTCAGCGAATGATGGTACTATTAGTCATACTACACCAGTTCCACGTCAAGCATGTCTGCCTATAGCTCAAGAACAATTAATCAGGGATGGGAGTTTACAATTTGGGTCGGTAAGATGGCATTCTCAACACGTCAAACACAATCCCATTAATGGCATCCACCTGCATGACAGAAACAAGTTCGAATTGAATTCTGGAGACATTTTCTTTAATAATGCGGAGCTTCCGCCTAATCTACAGGGTAAAAATGGGGTTGTGCGGTTTCTTTGCAGGCCTTCGTCTAATCAGCAAGGGTGTAAATCCAACAGTTTTAGGTGAAGGAGCTACTTGGGAAGGCTCAAAGACTCAAGTTGTTGAACCAAGAGTTTCAAAACGATCTGTTGCATCTTTTGAGCAAGAAATTCTCAAGGGGAAAGCAGAAGCGGTTTTAGGAAGAAGAAATACTGCATGCAACGGAACAACTGGTTTTGCAGTGAATAATACTTCTTATAGAGATCATAGGAAAAAGAATGCCAAGTACAGACTTCTCTGGAAATTGTAAGGGACAGTAATATAAATAGTAGTCATCACAATGGATGTGGCCGATTGGATCCGATAAAAATGATGGCATTAGAAATGGAGTAGCACAGTCTGGAATCACAAAAGCGAGGTACACTATCGAACCAGCTAAAGAGTTGAAACAAATTAGGACTAATGGAGAGGATATGGAAAACTGTTCTTCACAATCTGGAGATGGAGATACTGCTAAGAAATGTAGGGGAGTCAACAAGAATGGCGTGTCAAACAGTCACAAATTGATGGTCTAATGCAATATGGCAAGCTGGATTCATTGTCAACTATTACAGGTTATTTATCTGCTCTAGATGTGAATAGATCTGATAGCTGCACATTTAATGATGCATTGGAAAAACACCTTCCCAATGGGATTTGTAGGCCAGATAATGATTCTTCTTGTAGCCATCCACTTCCCTTTCATCTTGACAATCTAGGTCTCTCTTCTGTTAAAGCAATGGAAAATGAGCAATATCAAAAGGAACTGGTTGAGGGTGCTATTTCAGAAGGAACCCAAAGGGCAGATTTAACTCGATGTAAATCCGAGGAAGCTCACAAAGCAAATCCCGCGCACTTGAGACCCGTTGGTGATTGTGATAGATATCAAAATAGAAACGACTCAGCTCTTTCTCGAGTGTATAAGGTAAGAAAACAGATAGTTGATGGCCAGTGCCGCCTGCTTGCATGTGCTTTTAGACATGGATTTGCCAGAGGATGCTTTGTTTATTCTATAATGATGATGTACTTGGAATGATGTGGAATGAAGAGTAAGATTTTGTTTACTTTTAATATTACTTTCCGGCCTTTCTCTTTACTTGGACCCAAAATTAACTGAATATTTTTTCAATTACTCTCTTCTTACTAGTTAAGTAAGTATTCTTCCCTTGATTGAAGTTATGAAAATTATCGCAGTTCTTCTTTTGTTTAAAAACAGGGAGCTCTATACAAGGAATCTTTTAGAAAATCCATATTTATCTTTAATTATGTTAGATTTATGCTCTCTGGTGCATGGCTCATATTATGTATATTCTAATTATAATTAAGTTGATTGTCAAGATGGCCTGCAACGGTGCAAAAATTAACACACTGTGACAAACTGGTTGCTTCCAGTTTTTCTGTTACCTTTCATGCCACAATTTATCGCAATTTTTAAAGCTGTTTGATGTCATTAAAAGTCTATGTTGTTTGTACTGAGACATACTCTACAGGTTGATATCTCTAAGTAATATGAATTAAAAACTATAATTAGGGTATTCAAATATTGAAATTGAACTAAACAGATTATTCAAGAAGGTCCCTAGATCCTTCAAACTGAATCAGTTTTAGTAGGCATTACTTCTATCAATCACCTTTACAGTATTATCTGTGAAATGAAAATAATAATAAATTTGGTCCATATTATTAGAAATAATCTAAGACAATAATAAAAACATAGAATATAAAATACTATATTAAATTCATCCGGGATAATATTTCATACAAAGAGTTCACAATATATAGGATGATGTTCTCCTTAATATAAGAAGTCAACATCAATCCTCAACAACTCTCAATCCCACATATATCTCTTCATGAATCTCTCAAGCTTATCCTTAGGATCATTCACACTCCAAAATAGCTACGCGAGTTGTTTATCACAACACTCTCACACTAACTATATGATTAATATGAGTTATATAAACTCATTATTAATAATATTACAATATATTAATAATATTACATAATATATTTGTAACATTCACTCCCCTATTGTTAACATTATTAATTCCCAATATACACTCCCCTAATGTTGACATGGGAGAAAAAAACAATCACACTTCCTTTTGTAGCTTGCCGCCCATGCGTGCTCATGATCTAGATGGTTTTATAGGACAACCAACAACTTCAACAAGGATGGTTTTATAGGACAACCAACAACCCAAATATCATGATGCTGCTTTTCCTTTGTGCTTTCGTCTATCCACTATGTCTTTCCTTCAGGGAATTATGTAGGAAACACTGCTCACTGAATACAAACTGAAAAGAGGGAAAAAATAAAAATGGAACATTGAGACCATGTTCTTGTTCCCCCTCAATGTGAACATTTCACTTATTCAACATAAAACAGGAACTCTGAAATCATACTGCACACAACAAACTGCAATTCTGAAATAAAAATAAACTAACACACACTGTCACCACACTTCGTGCGGCCCCGTCGTGGGTGACTGACGAGAGGTCGCTGATTGATCTAGAGCCTCATGTGCCTCTGTCCTTCAGATAATGCACTCTTTACTTAATACTGGAAGTCTTCATCACTTCTTTGAGCATTTGTTTCCTCATTATCAGAGTGGGTAGATTTCATATCCCAATCACTTTCTTCGTCTCTGTTTTCAGAAATGAAGGCTTTATCCTTCAATTTACCATCAAGTAAACTTGTGCTCTTTTCTTACAATACATAAGGAGCATTACAATAGTGACAAAGAAATTTTCGTGGACCTTGGGAGGTTGATTTTTGTTTAAAAGAAGGCTTGAATCTTCCTTTAGCATATGATTTGTTTCTACCATACATTGCAATTTCTTCTAGATCAATCTTCTTGGTTCTATTTTCTTCTTCTATCAAAGAAGAAATTAAATCCTCTAGACTCGGATTTATTTTTCTCAAAGTGAAGACCATATTAGAATAGCTAGGAGGCATGCTATTAAGTAATACTACTTTTGCATCATCATCAAGCACATCAACTTCTATTCCAGCTAATTGATTTGAAATAGAACGAAACTTATTGATATGTTCCACCATATTTTCTCCTTCCTCCATTTTGAGTCCGAACAACTTTTGCTTGAGTGCCATTGTTGCACTCTATGCTTGTGACCCAAATAGTTTACTCAATGTTGTTCAAATAAAATGTGATGTCTTTGTTAGATTTATGTGATGCAGGTAGGCATCAGATAAACCTAGGCCAATAATCGCCGTTGCTTTTCGATCCTTGCTTTCCCATTTTTTGCTTCATCTGCGTCGTGTGGTTTCTTGATTTTTCCTTCCACAATCTCCCATAGATCTTTGTTGATCAACAACAATTGAGTTCTAACCTACCATGTATGGAAATCTTTGCCTTCAAATTTTTCAATTCGATTCAACTTGTCCATGTCGATTTAAAGAATTGGACGTCGATTTCAACCAAAAATGTGTCCGCAAGGCAATTTTTTTTTTTGAACTTTTGACTCACATATTTTGACTAACTTTCACAATGACGAAACAATACAATGTCACAATTTGACTTTCTCAAGACTTTAATACTTCCTTTGTTGCTACCAAATACCCATGATTTTTTTGAGAAAGAACAGACAATGCATGGTTATGCGCATATATGATCAATGCAAAGAGCTCGAAAAAACACACATTTAAAAAAATCTCAATTTGAGTTACCAGCTGAAAGTTATGGCAACTACAAATTTTAAATCCAACATCTTTTCGGACCCCTTTCCAAAAATGGATTTTTTTTTCTATACTTGTGTTTTTTTCACTGAATCCAAAAATGGCAAAAAACGAATAAGAAGAGTTATAACTCACGATTTCCACGATTGGAGCTGAGATCAAATAGGATTGCAACCGACATGATGAATGCCTCGATGTCAGACAACTTGCATCGCAGATCCGACGTTTATGTGCAGTGATGTATGTCTCCCTCCAAACCACCAATAATCAGGCACAAACTCGGTTGAACAGAGATAAACACTTACATAAACAAATACACACTGCAGGATGTGTAATCCAGAATAGAAAATCTGCGCACGAATATTGGTCACAAAGCTATTTCCGCCAAGTTATAGTGTAGCTGACAAGACGTATACAGTCTAAACTGCCTACGTGACTCCTTTGGAATGTCTCCCTTCTACCAGACTCTCATGGTTAACCTGCTCTGATACCAAATAATAAATTTGGTCCAGATTATTAGAAATAATCTAACACAATAATAAAAACACAGAATATAAAATACTATATTAAATTCATCCGGGATAATATTTCATACAAAGAGTTCACAATATATAGGAGGATGTTCTCCTTAATATAAGGAGTCAACATCAATCCTCAACAACTCTCAATCCCACATATATCTCTCCATGAATCTCTCAAGCTTATCCCTAGGATCACTCACACTCCAAAATAGCTACGTGAGTTGTTTATCACAACACACTCACACTAACTATATTATTAATATGAGTTATATAAACTCATTATTAATAATATTACAATATATTAATAATGTTATACAATATATTTTTAACAAATAACTTGCAATGTCTTTGCTGTACATTCTGAAGTTTTGAAGCCTGTGCCAAAAAAATGAAATTCTGCTATTAACAGTTAATCTACCACTACATCTGCTGATATAAATGCTGTAATCTGAACTGATCGAACTAATTCTGAGAATAGCTTGAACCTGGAAAGTGAAATCTGAAATGGCAGACTATAAGCTGTTTTGGTTCTTCCGTTAAATTGAATCCAGAGTTCTTTTCATTATATTGAAGAAGAAGTTTAAAAGAGAGTATATGCCTAACATTTAGGCAATCACAAGTTTTGACAGCCATACATCATTGCCGAATAGAAATATCAAAATTGGATCATGAGTCTTGTAGCTAAATTAAAAAAATGGCTGCTATGTGCAGAAAAGAGTTGAAGGAGTCTTCTTTCCTTTGTCATCCAAATTGACAACCTCAATCCTGTTGTTTTGTCCCTCATTCTGCTGAGCCCTCTGTTGTCATCACTGTAAGATGTAACGTTCAACTACCCAGGAATCTGCTTTGCATCAAACCCATCGTACAGTGTGGACATATCTTGTGCTTTGTCTTCAGGCAACTTTTCCACAAATGCCATAAAGTCCCATGACACCAGCACCAGGAGGAATGGGAATATTGGCCAAGAAAGAATCAGCAAAGAAGGTACAAGAGGAGGAAGATCCTTCAGTCCTCGTGTCTCTTGAGCCCGAGGCTTCATCATTAGACCTTTGATTCTGTAATTTCTGCTTCCTTCGTTGCATCCTGTCAGTAGCAGCTTGCAAAGCTTGTAGTATAGCATCAGACACACCCTCTCTCCGAGGAGGTCCTGCTAGCATTCTGTTCATTCCACACCTAGACTGTTTTGGTATGGGTATGGGTACATTATGCAAAAACGGCAAATTTTTAAAAACCTCGGGTACGCTATGCAGTGGGTACGTTCGTACAATATATTTTTAAAAAGTAAAAATATAAATATATATAAAAATTTAAAGAAAACAACAAGCTTATAGTCTCAGCAACCTATAAAATATTAGAAGCCAACAACAAGCTTATTATGAATTAGAAGCCATCTAAAGCAAGATTTCTTTGACTGAATACAAGAAGACCACAAAACATTAAATCTACGAGTCCATCTACTAATGGGCTCACAAACATTCCACTTATTGTTAAGGCCCAGGGAAAGGTTTGGGGAGAAGGCAATCTTTTCATAGAGTTGTTTGGAGGTAGCCTCTTGGAGAGGGGGCCCTTTGAGCCACCTCATAGTATCCCAAAAGTCATTCTCATCCTCCATAATTAGTCCAGTAGAGGGAGCTGTGAAAGCATTTCTGAGCATTGTATACATTCTGAACTGAGATTGAGGAAGCTTATAGAAAGCTTTAAGGTTTGTCCATTCCATCCACTTCCCAAATCTGTACAAGTCATGAAATATTTTAATTCCTTTCTCAAACCAAAGGAGGACAGAGCAGCCTCTTGTCAAGGCAAGGATGATCTCATTATATTTCAGATTTGACGAAATCGATTTGTGGGCTTGGCACCTAGTGTCAAAGGAAGAGAAGATAGGCTGCCCAACCACCAAGTGCTTCACTTGTTCCCAAGCCTTCCAAATTGACTGAAGAATAAAGGACCCATGAGGAGCAACAAGAAAGCCCCCAAATAGTAAGTCAACCAAATGAAGTCTTTTTCATCTCTCTTGACCCTTCGGAGCCTATTGGCAATATTGAATCTCACATGAACTTTCCAAGGTTCAATTCCAGTCAAAGCCCTCAAGTTTTATTTATTTTTTTGCACTTAAAAAAAAACTGTGTGGGTGCGCTGTGAGTATGTACCCACAGGCCCCGGGTACATCCCGGGTACTGATTTCTGTACCTGGGGCCTGTGGGCACATACCCACAGCGTATCCAACTGCATTACCTGCCGTACCCGTGCCTGTACCAGGTACGTATCAGGCCTGGTACGAGGGGGTACTTGGTGTTTCCGGGCAGTCTAGTTCCGCATTGCACCTGTAATGATAGCATCATTCCATTCTCCAACATTAACTATAGGTGCCCCATGGACAACCTGCTGGGAAATGGTTGCACAACATCTGGTTGCCAATATTCATTTGGAATTTTATACCATCCATAAGGCTATACTATACAGGCATGATAGGGGGCCCATTCCGAGTTGAGTAAGGAGGAGGGGTTTCTGGATATCTGTCGGTATCTACTAAGTATTTTGGGCCACATTTGAGACAACCATTTATCAAAACTCCTAATGATGGCTTTGGGACCTTAAGATTATGATGCATCCACAAAATCAAAATAGAGATGCATGAATACATATATGGATATATGGATACAACTAACTTTTAAGACCCCTTGATATGGATATGGTTGGAAATGGCATATATATATATTATATATATACTATATATACTATATTTAAAATATGATAATGATAATAATTTAACATTATGTACATAATCCTTGTTTATAATAATATTTGTTGTATTATAGAATCTGAACAGTCATCCTGAAAATGAACCGAACAGTCATCTTGGAAATGAACTAGTTGGTCTTACATTGTATTAAATATGTACTTGCATCTCATTTTTGAGTTAATAGTAATACAATTTTGGGTTTGCATCAATACAATTTCTGCATTCATTCTTCCGTCTAGATCCCTGGCCTGACATTGATATCAAAGCACAGGATATTTTCTTTTTATTCCTCCCTCTCATTTTTGCTCCCTCTCCAAATCCCAAGTTCATTGCTGCGACCTGCCATTGCTAGGATGTTCAGGAAGATATAGACCCAGTTTAGCCGCCAATGATCCAAATTGCTTTGCTTTTGCAACTTTCCTCCATATTTATCATCCATGCATTCTACTGCTAATTATAGGGTTTATGTAGGCTAAACACTATGGACTACAACTGTTCCTTGCAGAGTGAGTTTTTATTGAAGCAAAGATTGCTTGCTAGGTCTGAAAGGTTCGACGGAAGCTGCACTATTTTGGCGAAGATGTTTTTCCATCTGTCTAAAAAAATTAATTGACTCTGTTTTAGGAGCAGCTAAAGGAGCGAGCTCTTCTGCTAGTTTTTGTTATTGGCCTCAACAAAATTATGAAGCTGTCGACTCTGCATCTTTCAACCATTGCCCACAATTTTGCAAAGATGTTGAGGGTTTTGGATTTGCTGTTGCATACTGTGAATTATAATGTGACCACGCCTATGGATTGGAAGCTAGGAAAGCACCGAGCTTCTCAAATGTGGCTGAGTTTGCAGTGTTGGTTTTGAGCTTAGGGAAGAAAAAGATTAGTTTTAATTCTTTCTAACTTCGGAACATATTTTATTGGATATACTGCAAACTTTTTTTGGAGGAAAAACTTTTTTAGAAAAAGAAAGTCTTTGTTTTGGAGGATATTTAAAAAAGGAAATATTTTTATGGCTTAATTAAAATATTGGAAAATAAGTCATTTTGGTGTATTCTAAACTAAAAATAAAAACAAGTTTTGCAAGCCTAAAACAAATTGTAGTGTTTGGTATATGCAGCGCTTTTGGTTCATGTTGCAAGTAAAGTCGTCGTGTTTGAAGTATTTCACTCAATGCCTAACATAGTTGCAACAATGGTGTTTGAGGCTTTGACACTATAAATTGCCGGGAGAAATAAGAATGCAATTTTTTTATTTCTATTTCCCTCCGTTACACATTTGTCTCTTTCATTAGACAAATGTCTTTTTTTCCCTAAGCAGGTGTCATCGACAAGACATCTTTTTCACGTCTTGTCTATGTGCCATGTACCACTCTGTTTTCATGTGCTTTAAAGTTGCTTCCACGTACCGACGAGTATATTGAAAGGACAAACTTCTTTCACGTATTAATGGGTATATAAGAAGGGCAAGCATATTGAGAGGTTTGGTATACTAGTGTGCTGTTATATAGAAAGGGAAACCTATTGGAGTGATAAAAAACTAATCCATCTCCCATTGACAATAAAATGCATTCAATCACATCAATAATTGGTACAACACTAACCGAGAATGACACTTGGTTAGAATGGTCAAGGCAAGTTGAGAATTCTCTCTTCTTCAATGAGTTGTAGTTTGAAATTTGTGATGGAGGACACAATCAATTACACCAACAACAAAGCTAGAATTACAAACTTGGAGCCATAAAAGTTCAAGGCATTGTCTTTGATAAGAGCCTCTGTTGCTAGAGAAGTCTCTCTTCACATACACGGATGCAACACACCATGGTAAGCACTACACAAGTTAAAGGATTTGTATGATTCCCATTTTTAATTGGGATTCATACAATTGCCATTGAAGTTGTTCGACCTTGAGTTGAAAAATGGTTATGTAACAAGTCCGGCTTTAGAAATATTTACAATGAAGCATGATATTAAAACTACAAGAGAGAAATTTATTTATATATGATTGCTTTCATAAAAACTTTTCTTCTCACATATTCAACCTATTTAGAGTCTTTGCAAGCAAGCAATCAATTAAAGTCACTCACTTTTGATCAATTGGTTGAAAAGATGGCTAGAAGAGAAAAGCCCTTTGGAATAGAGACTGGAACCTCATGAGAGATATTTGCTATGCTCATCAAAAAGGCAATTCTTTCAATAAGGTTTCCTTTTCCAAGAATGAAAGAAATGAGAGAGGTAAAGGAGGAAATGTCGGATGAAGAGGCAAAATTGGCAGAATCAATAATCAACACCACGGGAAGAAAAATGATAGACAAAACTTGTTTTGCAAACGACGTGGTAGAAAAGGGAGTCATGAGGCTCATGAATGCAAAACATCACGGGATAAGATTGAGGTCTATCAAAAACAAAAAGAGCAAATAAGGGAAGGAAGAAAATTTCAGAATCACACTTGGCTCAATTTACAAGTGAATGTGTGCTTTTCATAGCAGATGATATCAATTAGGCCTCAATGAATTCAACCTGGGTTGATGCTTGGGTCCTAGATACTGGTGCCACACAAAAAGACTTTTTGGGACTTCTTTGAGGAGTTCCAAAAAGGGACAATTCAACTCAAGTCACTAGGACTTTTAGATTTAATTCTCCACAATGTCTTATACCTTCCTCAATTGAAATTGAACTTGTTGTCTCCGGTGCTCATTGGACAACAAGGCCACTCCATTTTGTTGAATGACGGGGAGGTAAAAATCAAAAGAGAATGTGATAATACAGTTGTCTTGACTGGATTTTAGGAAGGAAAGTTGTCAAAACTCGAAGACGAGCCTTCAATTATAAGAAACCTTGTTCATCTCATTGAAGAAGGAATGTCAGCAAGTCTTTTGTGGCATGCAAGATTTGGGCATACCAACTATGACAACATTTGAACAATGTAAAAGAATGGTGTTGTAGGTTTGCCAACTTTGTCCAAAACGATTGAAAAATGTGAAGCATGCATCTTGGCTAAACAACAAAGGGATCCTGTTCAAAAATTGAACTAGAGAGCTTAAAGGTTATTGCAGTTGATCCACTCGATATGTATGGTCAAATACCGACTCCTTCAAATGGTGGTAATAAGT
Organism: Taxus wallichiana var. yunnanensis; assembly: GCA_018340775.1. Taxonomy (NCBI): domain Eukaryota; kingdom Viridiplantae; phylum Streptophyta; class Pinopsida; order Cupressales; family Taxaceae; genus Taxus; species Taxus wallichiana. The sequence continues at coordinate 221,005,731 of CM031242.1, forward strand.
ACTTCATGTTGTTCATTGATGACTTTAGGAGAATGGCCTATATCTATTTCTTGAAGCAAAAACCGAAGCTTTGAAACTTCTCAAAAGTTTGCACAATTGTTGAAAATGAAGCACATCGACATATTGGCACACTAAGGATTGATAATTGTGATGAATTCACACCAAAGGTGTTTGAATCCTATCTCGAGAAAAATGGGACCGAACATCATCTCACAGTCCCTTGCACCCAACAAAATGGAGTAGTTGAGAGGAACAAAACAATGGTGAATATGGTTCGGGAAAGGTTGTATTTCAAACGAGTAAAAGCACATGTCCGCACAGAAGCAGCTCAAACAACAGTTTACCTTTGTGACATGCCACCCCGAACAACTCTTTAAATGAAGACTTCAAATGAAATTTGGCGTGGTCATCTTCCATCGGTGCGACATCTTTGGATATTTGGATCCATGCGTTATGCATTGATTCCCAAGGAGAAAAGGAACAAGTTGGACCACAAGAGTTGAAAATGCATCCTTTTGGGATATTCCAAATCCTCGAAGATCTACAAATTGGATGATGAGAAAAACAAGAAATTTCTCATTGCAAGAGATGTTTCATGTGAAACCACAAAGGACACAACCAACATTGATCGACAATAAATTCAACTTGAGAAATTTGCAAAAATTGATGTTTTCAAGGAGATTGCAGACATTAGGGGTGGACATATAGTTTGTAATATGTTGAATCTGTTTTGCCTCCATTAATTGAAAGACCCACTAAGTAAGAAATTAAAACTTTATTAGCAAATGAAAACATGTTTCTGGAGCAACAACCAGAAGAAAGCTTTAGATCAAGAAAATGAGGCACCGATTGTTTCTAAGATGCCAACATGGGCTGCACAGACATTGACAGATGTCAGACCTAATGAAGTTGGAAAAACATGCACTAGAAGCGCATACAAAGCCAAACAACAATTAGACAAGTTCCTAGAAGATATTCAAGATAAGCTATAAAAGTTTACCTTGAAAATCCATCTAGAAGAAATCAATATTGCTTTTGATTTAAAACCAACTTCCTTCAAACAAGCTGAAAATCTTGATGTGTGGAGAAAAGAAATGAAAATTGAATATGATGCCTTGGTCAAGAATGGAACTTGAGAATTGGTTGATCCTCCACTCAATTGTAAACCCATTGGTTGCAAGTGGGTCTTTTGAAACAAATACAAAGCAAATGGCTCACTTGAAAAACACAAAGCAAGGCTTGTTGCAAAGGGATATGCTCAAAAAGAAGGGATAAACTATAAGGAGACCTTTGCACCAACAATGAAATGGACCACTATTCAAGTATTGTTGACTCTAGCAGAAAATAGATGGAAAGTCCATCAAATGGATGTGTAAAGTGATTTGCTGAATGGTGATCTCAAAGAAATGGTTTACACGACTTAGCCAAATGGTTTTGCAGTTGAAGGTCAAGAACAAAAAATGTGCAAGTTGGTAAAATTGTTGTATGGTTTGAAACAAGCTCTAAGAGCTTGGTATGAAAACCTCTTGAGCATGAACTTCAAGTGTTTTGAATTTGAAGATGCAACTCTTTTTGTCAAGATAGTTGACAAATCAGTTGTATATGTAGATGACCTGCACATAACATGAAATAATGAAAGGTACATTGCAAAAGTCAAAGCAGAACCGATGAAAGGTTTTGAAATGATGGATTTGTGTCATCTTTATTACTAATTGGTTATTAAAGTGATTCAAAAATCCAAGAATAATTTCATCACACAATAGAATTATTTCGATGAAATTCTGAGCAAATATGGAATGATAAATTGTAAACCACTCAACACACCCATGTAACAAAAAATGAAGTTGACATTAGATGATACTACAAAGTTTGAAGATGCAACTAAGTACAAACAACTCACTTGAAGTTTGATCTATACAACCATAACTATAGACCGAACATTTCTTTCGTTGTTGGTGTTTTCTTTAGTTTCATGCTATAACTAAGAGAGAGTCACTAGGTTAGATATCTAAAGGGAACTCAAAATTCTAGGCTAAAATACTCTTAGAAGTTAGATTCCAAACTAATTGGATATTCACATTCGGACCATGGAGGTGAAGATGCAACTAAGTATAAACAACTCATTTGAAGTTTGATCTATGTAACCATAACTATAGACCGAGCATTTCTTTCGTTGTTGGTGTTTTCTTTAGTTTCATGCAATAACTAAGAGAGAGTCACTTTGGGTTAGATATCTAAAGGGAACTCAAAATTCTAGGCTAAAATACTCTTGGAAGTTAGATTCCAAACTAATTGGATATTCACATTCAAACCATGGAGGTGATGTTGAAAATGAGAAATCCACTTGGGTTTCTTGTTGAATTTTGGATCAACAGATTAGCACTTGGAAGTCTAAGAAGCGGTCGGTGCCAACAATTTTTTTAGTATAACAAAATATATGGCAGCTTTAGAGGCAACTAGGGGACTATTATTGCTCGAAGGATTCTTGAAGATTTGCAGGAAAAATAGATTTCATCAACACCACTCATGGTTGATAACACTTCTACAATCCAAATGACAAGAAATCCAGTATTTCATGACCGAACCAATCACATCAACACCAAAGTCCATTTGATTTGACATTATGTGAAAGATTACAGTGTCAAATTGATACATTGCCCAACTACAAAGCAACCAATTGATATCTCGACAAAAGAGCTTGGAAACTTGAAATATCATAGGCATGCTCGGTCTCACTATAACCCTTGCAAATTAAGGGGGCAATGTAACATTATGTACATTGTCCTAGGTTATAGTAAAATTTGTCGTCTTGTAGAATTTGAACAATCATCTTGAAGGTGAATTGAACAATCATCATTGAGATGAATTAAATGGTTATACGTTTTAATAAATATGTATTTGCGCCACATTTTTGAGTTAATACAATTTTGGGTTTGCATCAATACAATTTGTGCATTCATTCTTTAGTCTAGAGTCTTGGCCTGATAATAATTATATTATATATTATAAAATTATAAATAAACATATATTAAGTATCAATGTTAAATTATAAACTAATTAATACATTAGACTAAAATTACATTTAAAGTACACATTTCCATCCAACAGAAATGTAGGAAGTTGGATTAATTTCTTTTACAAAGGTTGACCAAGGAAAATAGGGAAAATTGAATTAAATCGTAGTAGGTTCTGTAGAGTCTATGTGATGTTTGAAAGAAAAAGCGAATCAACACTCTTTCACCTCCATATCCGTAGTGGTTGCTATTAAAAAGCATTTGTATGTCAATAGGCATTATGCTATGGCAGGCGTGGGTGGTGGCGGTAGGCTATAATTTCTGTGCATAAAGAATTAATAACAACACTAAATTTGACATCCATTTGTTTGCCATAAGGTGATTTTGATCCTAATTTGACGTTCATTTGATTGTCACAAGGTGATTTCAACCTTACGTTTGACGTCCATTCAACTGTCACTTAGAACTTTTTCTTTTTGTTTTAAGAAGTCAATCAAAAATTGTAATATCTTTGCCATATGGTGGAGTTTGGAGCCCCTTGTTTTCTTGGAAAGACTTTTCTAAGTGCGACACATTAGTATATTCAATATCATGAATATATTTATAGGGACACATGTTAGTCGGTAGTTTTCAGTTACTATTCTAACTACATTGTAACTACTTCCAAAGCATAATAAAATGAAGGACACATGTTCATTTGATGTGTAGTCCATTTCCTCTTCATTCCATCTTTGTCTACATTTGCTAACATTGGTATTAGAGCCTCTAATGCTCGTAAGGGTTTAAAATTTGAGGAAGCTTGGCAAGAAGCGCGAATTTCAAAAAGAAGAGAGACTGCAAGTTCGAGGAAGCCATGTGCTAGGGCATGAATTGAGGAAAAATTCTACTAGGATACGAAATGAAGAAAAACATGTTTTAGAACAGCCTGGTTGGTGCAACAATTTCTCCTCTTACAATCATTTCAGTTGCCATTTGGTAGGCATCATTTTTGAAAGCATTTTTGTGGGTGCTAGGGCATGGAATTTGGCACAAGTTTCTCTGCATTTTGTGAATGCTAGGGCACCAAAATTCGTGCACAATAATTCTGCTTGAAAATGCATACCGACACTTCTAACTAAGCAAAATTTCAAGCCCAGGTCATGGCATTGATAAATTCTCAAGGATTTTGCATGTCAGACCAGCGAATCATTGCTGCTGTTATATCTATTTCCACTCATTGCTGATGTTATATTTATTTCCGCTTCATTTTTTATTCTGCATTAATTTGTGGCATGGAAATTCAAATTGGTGTGAATGGTGAATATACAAAACCTTGTTTTGCCAGAGGTGCAAAAGTTAACTGGACAAAATTATAATATTTGGAGCCATAAAATCCTGACCATCGTGGAATTTTGCGATTGTGATAAAATAATATTTGGCAAAGAAAGTAGGCCCATTGCTAATTTTGCGGAATATGACGAATGATGTAAGGAAGCCCTCTTATTGCTGAAGTTGTCAGTATCTGATGAATTGATACTAGAAGTCTGCAATGCCACTTTGGCGGGTGATCTATGGATCAATTTGAAGGACAAATATATGACTTTAGAGAAGAGTCGGGTGTTATACCTGAAGAATTTATTACAAGAGGGTGGGTTGCTGTCAGAGCACCTACTTCAGATGAAAGACCTCCAAGATCAACTTGCCTCCATTAACAAAACAGTAGATGACGATGATATGGTGGCGTTGGTGTTGAATAGTTTGCCATCATCATTTGAGTCATTTGTTGAAGCCCTCCATTTGATGGCTGAAAGTCAGACTTTGACTTTTGATAAAGTCAGTTCCTATTTATTACAAAAGGAACAAAGACAAATTCAGACACTTGAGTCTAGTTCTGTGTAATGCCCACACATGTAGGACCAAAACACAAGCCAAAATAAACCAAGATAATTTTTTCTTCTTTTTCTTGTTTTACAACACCACTTGGGCTCACTTAGAATAACTCAACATCACATGAGATGCTTACAACCATGGACCCACGCATACAATAGGATGAGAACGTGATTGGCACCACAAGTAGAGACTACTCACACTACCAAGCCTACCTACGAGGCTTGCAATGGGGGAGAGATCATCATTGCAACTACCACTTATTGCTCCACTAAGGGATGGGGCATAAGTTCTTGGTTCCTCCACATAAACAAAACAAGCATGCAATTAAACACTTATCCCTCCACCTGGTTTATAACTCACTTATCCCTCCACTTGGTTTATAACCCACTTATCCCTCCACTAGAACAAATCCCACATCCCTTTGGTTCCTCCAAGGTAAAACACGCAATACTCATTATTCCTCCCTTCACTAATAACACTTTATTCCTCCAATAACAATGATGTAATCTCACCCCAACATGAAGAACATACATACAACATGATAACACAAGATGCACACTAATGCCACACTTGCTTAAACGAACGAATACAATACAATGACCCAACCACAAACAAGAACTTAAAGATAGACATGTTCCACAATGCACATCATTTTCATGGTTTACATCTTTATTACAATTAAATTCCTTTGTTTAACCTTATAGATTTCAAGAACAATTAACGTATAAAGACATATATTCCCATTCTCAAAAACTACATATTCTTCATTTTATTTAAAAATTTATCTTATAAGGAGTACATTTATTTGGTTTCATTCTCTATTGCAATTAATTTTCATAACTCAACTATTAGTTAGAATCATTTTTAAACACATACGAGTCTCATAACACTCATTCTCAAGCTAAGGATTCGTTTCCAAAAGCATGTCTTGCATGACATTTTGTTTTACTTTCATTACATAAAGGGGGAAATTATTGAGTTAAAAGGGGCAAATTTCAAGTTTCCCTTTTCGTTTAAACCTCCACTCACTAGAGGAGTACACTCCATTTATTTCCTTTTTGCAATTGACCTTTATATTTCAATAATTTGTTAGAGTCATTATAACATTTACACGAAACACATAAGATCCGTTTTCCGGATAAGGATTCATGTTTTCTCGAATGCATGCTCTCACATGGAGCAATTTTTAATCTTTAATGACATAGGAAGGCTTAACTTAAGTTAGAAGAAAACTCCTGTTTCATGTTACTCCTAAAATCAACGTCTTATAGGAACACAATTTCGATAGCAGAAATTATATATAAATTGTCCACAAACAACCTCTTAAGAGGTCTTTCAATAAGTTAATTCCAATTGTGACACCTACAACCCTCTACGAATCAACACTAGGGTAGATACAACATCGTACCTCACGAGAGCAATAAAACCACTATAGGACTCCCTAACAATGGTTTCCCCTCTTGAAATCTTGTGGTACAACCAAGGTGTTCAAAACAAGTTTTCTATTGGCTCCAAGGGGAAATGTATTGTAACTTTCATGGTCGATAACTTACAAATCACTCCCAGGTATCAAATTGTTAAGACATCCTAGGAAGGTATGGTCTACCATTGTATTATGGTATCATTGACTTTCTTGGTTCGTTGCATTTATAGGGTGGAGGCTTCGATAAGAGCTTTACAATTTTACATTATGAAGGAACATACACCAAAAATAACCACACCCTTCATTTCTAATTATATACAAGTCTTATATAGTTTGCATTTGATTTGAACCAAGATTCCCCTTGAGGTACTAACGTGAGGGTACCACCTCACTCTATTGTTTACCAAAGTTTGATTGATAACCTCTTAATGTCGCATTATTGCATTCCCTAATTGCCTCTACAATCCCATGCACTTACATTGTTTAGCCCCTCCATTGTAGCTTAGTTTTCTAAGTCATCCATACAATTACATTGTTTAGACATTATGTCCCTCATGTTGCAAATTTAAACTATACCTTTTAACTATTGCATCATACACGCTTCCACACAAACGAATACTCCCTTCTGGGTTCCTATGGGAAAACACACATACTTAAACAAGTACCACTAAGTCTCTAGGAATACATGTGAAGGTTGGGTTCATAACATATCTCGAGGTAAATGGTGGTTTATTGAGCGAGGGCACTCAATAACAAGACACACCTCTTTGGTATCCTTTTTAGATTGATACTTCTCTTAGATCCCATTAAGGGAGGATGACATATGATTAACACATGATTTAAAATTCCTTCACAAGGCTCACTAGCTTAATGTCTTCATGATTGTCTCTTAGGCCATCATTGTAAAAGGATTATCCGTTTGCATTTCCTATAAGATTGTTTCGTGTCATTTTTGATTAACATACATGTTCAAAACAGAATCCTGAATTTGTGATCTTATTTTCTCAAAGTTAGAGGATGCCAAAATGTACGTCTCTACTAAGGTCATTTTTACAACTTGTGTCCTCTCGCATTATGGAGGTGGTTACATGCATAGTTCACATACTTGTACTCGTGAATACTTGACAAACCCAAAAAAATTTGACTCGGCAAGACTTGGCGAATACTTGACAACTTAAAAATTCACAAATTTCTTTAAAAAACATAAATTTAAGCAAAATATAGCTACAAAATGTATCAAATGAGTCCATAAAATGTTGGAGAAGTGTTTTCTATTAGATTTGAATACAAATACAATACAAAATCGCATCATCATGCGAATACAAAGACAGCCGGCTGATAACTTTTACCCACATTGTTATAGTGTAAGGGAGGTAGTTTCTAAATAACGAGCTTTTGTTTTTTGTATGAACGATTTTGATGACTCCAGTAGACTTGCTTTTACTATTGCATACAGGAAATTTCAACATAACTCGATGGATCTCACCTCGGGTTTTCAAATATCGTGCTTTACCACATGGGAAAGTCAACCACTTACGAGATCATTACATTCTATATAGGCACTGCATTAGAGAAGGCAATAGATTCCACAAAAACACACTTATAAATTTCCATAAGATTTAGAGAATCCGACAAGACTAGCTAGGAAAGAGCTTTGGCCTAGGATTCAATACAAAGATTTGTAACATGATAATTACACTGAAAGGAGGATACTAACTGATAATCTTGGACGAATGGTGAAGCATTAATTCAATCCTAAGAGACAAACTCAAGCCAAAGGAAAATTCAAGCCTCGGGTTGAAAGAAAACATTGTTGCAAGCAATGTCGTCTTTCATTTTGTTGGCAATTGTATTGTAATAGGGCACTTTTATTACTTAATATGAATTTACTACAAAACTCGCCAAAACATTTTTGGCGAGTTTTTTCAGCGAGTATTCGTTTGTAGTTTCTTTGGCGAGCACTCGCCAACTCGGCGAGTCTTTTAACTACGGTTACATGCATGACATTCCACACAAGAAATCTTACTCTTAGATCGTTCTTTTCAATTTGTTTCTTTTGCCGAGTTCCCAAGTATTTATTAAAACACAAAGTGCATTCATTTATTCCACATATGAGCACGCTATAAAATGTCTTTTCATTTTCATTTAATAGATACATCTACAACTTTAGCAACATGTAACCCGCAATCAAAATCAAACCCATGACAAAATGCCCCCTTTTCTAACATCTCAATACGTTACCAACTTCATACTCATCATAGAAATCAATAATTAACATTTCCATTTATAACAATAATTTTGATTTATCCTTTCCAATTACATTGTTTTCAAAGATAACATGTTATTACAAAACCACAAGTAACGCTAACGAATTCTTTTTGTCTAGTGTACCTGCAACCACAAACATGGTTAGTGTAATGTCCCCTTTTGTAAATTAAAAATAATTAATATTTTAAGTTGGGCCCAACCAATTCTTATTTTGGGACAACTTCATATTATTATTATAAAATAAAAAGTATTTTTAAATACTCTTATGAGGTCGGTCTTCTTAAGGGAAGATTAAAAAGTGCATTGGGCTTCTAATTCATCCTTGGTGCCAAAAAGGAGGATATAAAGGTGGATCGAATGGCCTAAGAAAGGTTATGCATGTTTATTTCAAAGATTGATATCTTGGGTTTGTGCACGGCGTGCCCTACTCTCCACTGAAGACGAAGACCTTTGGTGTGGCTCAACTTTGAGGACAAAAACCCTCATTGGATCCTATTGGGGACGAAACCCTCAATAGTCACAACACTTGGGGACGGAAACCCTCATTTGTTGCATTGGTGGCTTCATACGGAGTCACAAGTGGACTTAATTGGCAGATTTTTGGAACAAGGTGTTTATCCGTGCTTAGGGCACTCCTACTTCAGCTAGGGTGCTTTCTAGGGTGTTAGCACCCTTCCTTCTTTGGAGCAACCCACTTGGGAAGTTCAAGATCAATTTTGAGAGGGTTTCCATGGTTGGAAAATTGTAATTTCACTTTCATTGGATAGCTGGTCTCCTCAAGATCATTTTGAGCATTGGTTTGTGTTGAAACTCCAAGTATAGATGGAGTTATGAATTTTGAAGTTTCATCTATATTTGCACTTGAATTTTTTTACAAAATACATATTTGCTCCAAATTTTATTTTACGGATTTATTGAGTATTTGGGATATTTCTATGTTAATTTTCAATCCATATTGCATGTGAATGATTGTTCCTAAGTGTTGGTACAGTTCGCTGCCCTAGAGGGATATTAATTAATGTTCTAAGTTGATTTTGATACCCTAAAAGTGTAATTTCCAGTTTGCTGTTAGGGTTTCTAATATTGTTGGATCTGCTATTATAAAAATTAGATTATTTTCAGTTGGGTGTTGGTGTATTTTCAAATCTGATTCTTAGGGTTTGTGGCCAAACCCTTATTTTTGGTTTAAGCCCTAGAAAGGGACATTACAATTAGCCCTAGAAGCTGGCATGAAAATCTCCTACAACTAACTTATTTCACATATGGATAACTTTTTATTCACAACGAAATCAAACACTTTGCACACAATAATAGAGAGGGTAAGGAATACATTTGCAGTTTCATTTCATTTACAATCTAGAGAGGAGAGAGAAAAACATAGCATTTCCTAAAAGCAATTTTTTTGAAGCAAGTGACAACCAAAGGTTCCATATAGTCATGTGAAGGTGTCCTAATGTCTCTCAACAATTACTAAGCTATAAGAGGGTCCCACGACAATTTTCTAGTTTTTGTTGTGAGTTTACAAAAGTGACCAATTTAGCCCGAGTGGCTACGAATCTGAGTTCAAAAAGCAGTGTCAAGACACGAACACACAATGTGTCAAATTCTATCTACTCCCCTATATACATGGAAACCCTCAAAGTCGATGAAACTCATTTCTGATGACTAGGGTTCAAACTGTGACTACCTTTCCGGAGCTAATTATTGTAATTGCGTCAGTTCGTCCTTGCTGGAGAATGACCAATGGCCTACAAAACCCTTTGCAAAACTAGTTCCCAAGGTAGTTTTCTTGAAACTAAGGGTTGGTTACGATTGTTATGGTGAAACTCTAGAGGTATGTGGTGGCAAAATTTCGTTTCTCAACCCGGGTCCCTAAACCGCGAGCCAAAACCAAAATAAATTTTCAACTTTTGGTAGGTGTCCCAAGCCATGAAATAGTCAATTAAGCTCTTAGATGCACGACGTTAAATGATCAAACAATCATCTGAAGTCGTTCTAAAGGTTGATGTGACATTCGATGTCATCAGGAACACGACCAAACCTTGACTTCCGCTACGGGAGTTAGAGAGGTGTTTTGCGTGTCGTTATAAAACATGTTTTATTAACTTTTTGCAAGGTGTTTAAGTGGCATGTTTAAACGAAAACTTGAGTACAACGCGCATTCTACGGAGGTTGTTTCGTCATCTAAGTTTTCCATCGTCTCGGGACTTGATTTGGGAGCAAGGTTAACACTAAAAATGATCATTTTGGTTGTGCAAAATATATGTAAATTTAACTTTTTGTGCAACACAATCATTTAATTAACCAAAAACATACTCTTCATTTGATTTTAATTTTCAATACCACTGAGAAGGAAAAAAACTATAAATGTGAAAATCATGCTAGGTGTAGGTGAGAAAACCATGCCACGAGAATCAACAAGACGAGGTTTGAGAGGTGCTCTAGGGGGTTCCACACACCCTCCAAGAGACCACGTTCGCTGAGGCAAATTGTCAAACAATTCTCGTTCCTTCGGTATGTTTCCACATTTTTACATCTAACAAATTATTTGTTTTCAATCATTGTTTGATGGATGTTCATAGACTGTTCCAAAGCTTCCATTTTGGCATAGGCTTGTAGGATGCTAACAAAGGTTGTGGAGTTTGGCTTTAAACCTGCCAATGGCATTTAATTAAATGCCTCTATGGTCTCTCCAACAAACCCATTTTCAGCATATCGTCCATCCATTAGCGTCCATAAGGCTGCATTTGGTTGAGCCATTTTTTTATTAAAAACTTTAAGGCCTCATAAAGAACACCATTTATCTTGAAATCTTCACAATCCATCAGACCACATTTTTGAGGCATTTTGTCAAATGGTTCACGTGCCTATTGAATGCTCCCATGTTCTGCAAGCACCAAGTAAACAAATCCTCACAACCATCGCAGGTTAATTGGTATTTGACAATAAAATCAGGAATTTCCTCAAGATAGCCAACACTTCCAACTACAACTGAAAATCCCCTTTTCTTTATGCTTTGATGGGTCCAAACTTACTCCAAAGCTCTCATCTTGGCACAGGCTAGGAAATGCTAGCAAAGATTTAGGAACTCTGCTTTGCACCTGCCACTTGCCTTTGCTTGAAGTTCCAAGGTCTTTTAAATAACCCATTTCATGCATATTCTGCAACCATAGTACACATGCCCACACATTGTTTTTTGGAGGTATTTTGCCAAACAGTTCACGTGGCCTGTCTATGTGCCCACATACCTGTTTACCATGGCATTCCATTCAATGCATTCTTTTCAGCTAAAAAGACATGCTACCAGGAAAGCCCCTTTTGAGGGTATACACATCAACTACTAACCCAAAGAGAGGGAATTTAATCCTGCCACAACCAACTCATGCTAAAATGGGCCATACTCCCTCTTCCAGGTGTCTAAACAGTTGCAAAACAAACACTCATTTGGGCGCGAGCTGGAGGACGCAACAGAAGGAAAAAGGCCAGATTTGAATGCCTTCTACCAGACCCATAGTCAGTATAACCTGCTATTTTGAAATCAATCTCCCAGAATAATTATTGCAGACCTGCATTTTCACCAAGAAATGAGATTTGTGCCAGAATAAAGGCCTGAAACAAGGCGTTTAATGGTCCTCTCCCACACGTTTTAATTCTCTTTGCTTGGCACAGTCTTGGGGGTCGCGTACACTCCAAGGTTCCTTCAAAGGCAAACTTTTTTGAGCAGTCCCCATACCGCCATTAACCTCCTACCAACCACCCTCCCTCTTAACAATTTTAATCCCCCCTTTTTATAAGTATATTTATATTTATTAAAATAAATATAAGTTAAGTCATTAAGTATGAGGTTGAGCTTGAGTTCAAGTTTGAGCAACAAGCTTCATTTAATAATAATAATTATATGTATATATATATATATATATATATATATATTTAAAATTAAAGTATAGATATCTTAAATACATCTATCCGGATTTGCTAGGAGATATGAATCTCAAGGTCAACACTAGATGAAAAGAGGACACTACATTTTGGACAAACCGAGAGTGCTTTTGCTGTTCAATCCAAAGGGAAATAGAAATGACAACCCGAGAAATCATCTCCTAAATATCAAGTCAAGTGTTACTACTGTCATAAACTTGGTCATGTAAAGAAGGATTGTCGAAAAAGACAATATGATCTTGCCAACAAAAAGTAGAAGGGACAAGCAAATGTGTCAATAGTAACATTTTATTCGTGTCAAATTGTGTCAAATGTGGTTATTTATAGGCTGGTATAGGCTGGTATTGTGTCAAATAGTGTCAAATAGTAACATTTTATTCGTGTCAAATAGTGTCAAATGTGGTTATTTATAAGCTAGCCTCCACGATCAACTTACATGCCTTAGTTGTGGAGGGTAATACTAACATTTTGTGGCATGAGAGATATGGACATCTCAACCTTTAGTATCTCGCCAAACTCAAGTAGAGCTAACATGGTTCTTGGTTTGCCTACTATTCAAGAGAAACATGAAATGTGTGCGGGGTTCTCGGTTAGAAAACAAAAAATAAAGCCATTTCAAATGAAAATACTTGGCGTGCAAGGGGCTTTTAGATCTTGTTCATGCAAATCTTTGTGAGCCATCATGGAAGTCTCCCACTGTTCTTGGTGCGAGGTACTTTTTTTTGCTGGTGGATGATTATTCGAGAAAGATGTGGGTCTACTTTTTGAAAAAGCAGTTTGACTGTTGGGTATTGTGTTTGTGTTGTTGTGATTGATGTCAAAGGGTGTCTAGGGGGCATAGGTGTCTCTATGAGGTGTCATTCATTAACAAGCATGAAGGTTGATTGGTAGTTTATGGTTTTGGTGTTTTCAAGTAGTTGCTATGTTGTATTGATGGAATAACATGTTCTTGGTGCATGGTCAAGCAAGCTAGGTGTTGTGGGTAAGCACCAAAGGTTGTCGAGATTTCCATGAGGTTTAACATGTCTAGAAAGGTGTTAGTAGGTTTGCATTGTGAAGGCAAGGTTAGTTTGTGTATGACATGTGGTGAAACAAGCCATTCTAGGTCTTGTTCTTGACCTAGTGCAAACAAAATGAGATGGTAGCATGTGAAATGAGGTAGATCAGACTTATGTTAGCATGTGAAGTATGTTGTGAGGTTGCATAATAGGCGTGGAAGTAATATCGGGTCAAGATTTAGGCATATGATGCATGTTCAAGGTCATTTTGAAGCAAGACTATGAAGACAAGGCTAGTAAGTCATGGTGGTTGGAGAGTTTCAAATGTATGCAGACATATATGAGCATTGGAGAGCATCAAGGAGGTTGTTGCAGAACTTTGTGCCAAGTTTCAGGTCAAAAATCAAAGAGGAAAGCAAGAAAATGTGTTTTGAGCTCTACCGAGCTCTTTGAAATGTAAATCGCAGCTCGATAGGCAAGTTCTTATGCTCACCCACACGTGTGTATTCTGCATGGGGTCCTAAGCTTTTGGGGGATGTTAAGGCATGGAGTTAAGAAGATTTTGCAAAAAGTATGGGGTCTTTTGGTTATCAAATATTTATGAACCATCGTTAACAAGCTAAGCAGGTCTGAAACCCTTGTAAAATCCTAGACCTAGAGCGATAGGAAAGAAATGCATGGTATAGGCATAAAAGGGTTTAGGCAAGCTGGTATGAAGACTCGGGGATGTAGAGGACTCTTTAGGGCTCTTGTTGGTGGCAATTTCATGTTCCAGTTGTTTTGGCAAGTTGAAGAAAAACCCTAGTTTTGAAAAGATTTGTAGTTACAAAGCTGAGCTGCAGGGGTCATGATGCAAATCCAATTGTTTCAGATACCTTGAGATATGTGCTAAGTGCTCATGAAAAGAGTTGGGCAAGTTTAGTGCAATAAATGGAAGAAACATGTCCTCCAATGTGCCGTACCGCTTTAGGCCTAAAGGGCTAAAGACCAGTCATGGTGGTCTGAGTTGGTTGTTGATGTTTTTCATGTTTGTAGCAGCATTAGACGATCATGAATAGTTGGTAAGGTCTGATATGAGGTGTGTGAACTCCCGGAATGGTCTGATGAGATGTTTTCATGTTGAAGTACTCATCATGGTCTAAACAATCCTATTGGGCTTGTCATGAAGGCTTGTTGAATCAGGTTTCCAAGTGAGATATTCTCCAAGTGACATATGCATGCTTGTGCTTGATGAGCTGTGTCAAGTCCTTAATGATGTGTTCCTAGTGATGGAAGTGCTTGGAAGTGGCCTTGTAGGTGTTTGAGATCAGATTCCTCAAGACTGGTTCTTGAGTGTTACAAGCAGGTTTGAGCAGTTTGAGATATGGAGTCATTTTAGAGTGTTATGCCTTGTTTTGGTGATTGCCATGAGTTATTTTAGTTGCCTGACATCAAGAGCTTCCCGTTGATATGTCATATGTGCCATGATGAAGAGTTTTGATAGGTGAAGTTGCTCGGTCTTGGAGATTGTTTTTCTAGGTGCTCAGACCTGGTTAGTGTTGCTTGCTTGCAAATTAGAGTGTCATGATGAAGGTTGATGTTGCAGAGGTTCTTGTGCGTGGAGAAGGTGTCTTGGAGGTGTTGTTGATGTGTCTTGAGGTGTTGGAGTCTTGGTGAAGCTGTTATGTGCCCTTGAAGTCCAAGAAGCATTTGTTGGTGTGAAGACCATGTTTCTAGGCGTAATTGAGAGGAATAGTGTTGTTTTGTGTTTAATAGGCTCTTGCCGACCTCTAAGGTCTCTTGAAGTGATATATATGGATGTGTAGAGAATGTTTTTAAGTTGTCATGACTGACCTTAATGGTCTTAGCTGAACTGTGGTTGTATTTGTGATGAATCATGTATAAAGGTGAAGGTGTATGTACTCATTTGGGCTAGTGGAGGATAGAAGGGTTTGAGTGAGTAAAAGGAGAGTGTGGAGAATGTTGTAGGAGGTCAAGAGCAGAGTTGAATAGAGTATGAGAAGCTGAGCGGGGTAGAGAAGAATGGCTCAAGGTCACTTGACCTAATCAGCATATGAAGGTGCAAGCTTGAGTGAAGAAGGAGAGAGTTGTTTTAGAGGGTTTTGAGTTGAATGAAATGACAAAGTGATCACAATTAGTTGTTGTAGCAACAAGGTCGTTAAGTGATCTTCATATTCAGGTGGTTGAGTTGGTGCTTGATCACCTTGGGGGTTGTAGCCTCTTTGTATGATTGGTGTCTTACTAAAGTAGGGGTTGGTGCTCCTTGTGGGGTTGGTGTCTCACTAAAGAAATCTTGTGTGATGTGTAATATTCACATAAATATTTTGTATTGAGTAATATATACATAAGTTTTCTAGTGGGTTTTCTTCCCCTTGAGGGTTTCCCACTTACATATTGTGTTATTGTGTCATTTGTATGGTTAATTGTGCATGGTTTAATCATCTTAATGCTTAAAGGGTTTATGAATGTGCATGGTTAATTGAATGAAAGTTTAAGAAGACTGATTCACCCCCTCTCGGTCATTGCACTTCTAACATTGAATGCTTTGCTTCTTTTGAGAAATTCAAGGCATTGGTGGAAAACTAGGCCGGTCGGTGGATCAAGATATTGAGATTTGATAACGGGGAATTTACTTCAAGCCAGTTCAAAGATTATTGTAGTAAAGGAGGAATTCATCATCAATTGACAACCCCATATACCCCACAATAGAATGGGGTGGTTGAGAGGTGGAATAGAACTATCATGGAGATGGCTTGGTGCATGATGCATAGTAGAGGTGTACCATTCAAATACTAGGGAGAAGCAATAAACACAATAGTATATATTCTCAATTGGAGTCCTTGCAAAGCTTTACAGGCGTCACACTTGAAGAAGCTTGGTCCAAAACCAAACCCGAGGTATCAACTTTTCGTATTTTTGGTTCAGCTGCATATACTTTGGTTTCGATAAAAAGGAGTAAGTTAGACTCTAAAACTACAAGATATTTCTTTGTTGGTTATAATGATCATTCTAAGGCTTATAGGCTGATTGATATTTTCAATAGCAAAGTAATTGTTAGTGGCGATGTTGATGTGAAATAATAAACAAGTAGTTGGATGTGATCAACAAGCCACATTTGAAAATATTGTGATTCCTTTACCCAATGAAAAGTCTAGTTTATCTCATACTCCTCCACGAACTCCACCATAACAACTTGTGACACCCACAAGTGATACACTTGTATATAGAAGACGTGAACCTAAATTGGTTCCTCATTTGGTAGAGCCTTAGCTGGAATAAATTTCTTTAGTCCAACAAAGGCCTAAGTGGTTTTACTCCACTTTGCAAGATGTGCGGGAGGATGAAATGCCTCAATTAGATGCATGGCCTCGACAAACTAGTAAGAAAATTGCTGATTTAGAGCATGTTCATTTTGCTCTTTCTTTTGATCTTCACAAAATAGTTGAGCCACAAAGATATTTTGAAGCAAAAGGCATACCTAAATGGGAAACTACCATGCAAACAAAGTATGATGCCTTGATGAAGAATAATACCTGGACATTGGTGGAGTTAACTCCAAAGAAACAACCCATTGCCTGTAAATGGGTATACAAATTCAAGTGCAAAGTTGATGATACTTTGGATAAGTACAAAACACGTTGTGTTGCAAAAACTTCTCACAACAAGAGGGAATAGATTATGAGGAGACTTTTGCTCCTACTGCAAAGATGGTCACTTTTCGGTTGCTTCTTTCAATTGTCACGTTGTTTGAATGGAAGCCTTTTCAAATGGACGTAAAGAGTGCCTTCCTAAACGGTGACTTGGCGGAGGAAGTCTAAATGGTGGAGCCTGAAGGGTTTTAGGGTTGTGGTCGTGAATATATCTGGTTTGCAGGCTAATTAAGTGCTTGTACAAGCTTAAATAGGCTCCTCGAGGCCCCTATATTAAACTAGCTCAACATCTACAAGATTCAGATTCAAAAGAAGTCTTTCTAATCTTAATCTTTATGCAAAAGTGATGGTGATGATGTCGTGATACTTATTGTTTATCTTGATGATCTTGCCATCACGGGTAGTGGGGTGACTGCTATTCAACAAGTAAAATCAGATTTATGTGCTGCTTCTCCTACACTATTACCTAGGTGTAGAATGTTGGTAGACGATCATTTGATTTTCATAGCTCTAGTCAAGTATGCCATGAATCTACTACAAATGTTTAGGATGTCTGATTGTAATCCTTCTACACTTATGGAGGTTGGGCTGAAGTTATCAACTCATGATGATTCACCACCGATAGATGAATCACCGTATGGATGGTGGACAACCTAAGGTATCTTTCGTCTACTCGGTCCGACATATGTTTTGCTATTAGCTATCTTTCTCGGTTTTTGTCTAAACCGAAACTCACACACTGGGGAACAACAAAACAAGTTCTTCAATATGTCAAAGGTACTCTTGACTTTGGCATTCTCTATCACAGAGTCACAGATTTCAAACTCTTTGGCTATATAGACTCTGATTGGGGAGGTTCAATGGATACTTGAAGATCTACCACTGGATACATCTTTCTCTTTTAGTTCAGGAGTTGTTTCATGGTAGAGTAAGCTTCAACCCACTGTGGCTATCTCTTCCACTGAAGCAGAATATAAGGAAGTTGTCAGTGTTAGTTGTGAAGCAATTTGGCTTCGCCGGATGTTCCTTGATCCTCATCTTCCTCAAACAACTACACCACTTATCATTTTTGTGATAATCAAGGTGAATTGAAGATGGTCAAGAATCCTATATATCATGCTCGCACCAAGCATATTGAGATTCATCATCACTATATTCGACAGTTAGTTGATTTTATTGATATCTCTCTTCACTTCTATCCTCGTAAGGAGTAGATTACTGATCTAATGACTAAACCTCTTGGTCTTCTCTTGTTTGTAAAATTTTGGGACAAACTTGGTGTTGTTTCTGGTTTAGTCATTGAGTGGGGTATTGAATATAATGAATATATTTATAGGCATACATGTTAGTTGGTAGTTTTCAGTTATGAACTGTCACAAAACTGTTCCAACTATATTGTAACTACTCCCAACATAATAAAATGAAGGACACACATTCAATTGATGTGCAGTCTAATTCATCCTCATTTTTCCTTGTTTACCATTTACTAACATGTTTGCCCCCAGGCATGTTAAACTTTTAGCGCTTGACACCTCTTCTTTCTGTGGGACCAAAAGCGTTAGCTACTTGTGCTTGTAGATTGTTTTCAAAATCTTATCAATGCACACGAGCTTCATAGGCTATGGGCTTTAAGTTTCTCATCCCCTTAGTTATCGATATGATGGCTTTTGTCCACGTTCAATTTTTGCTACATATTCTGCCATAGTTTTTCTATGCTGCAAACAAATGTTACGTATGTCCTTTTATTCTTTCAGTGTCTTCACGTGGAAACTATTTAACTACTTTGTGAGTTGTGTGTGTTTATCATTCTTTTTTTCATCTGTGTGTTGATGAACTCCTCCTGGTATTGAAACCTCAAGACCACAAACTTGACATTTTCAGCATCATTGTGTAAGAAGTTGACTTCCATTGCCAACTCCTTTGGGACAGTATTGAACTTCCACCAACTTCTAACACAATTCTTCTGTTGGTTGCATTGGTGGAATCTTTATGGGACATGTTATATAGCTGGTCTAAGCTCATCCTTCAGCTCCAACACTTGTACATATGTGCCGACACAAATAGTAGCTCTCTCCATCTCAATTAACATTGTCTACTCTTCAACTTTCTTATTTACAGTCTCAATCTATGTATTAGCTCGTCTCAAATACTTCTTTTTGGTCTTTTGTCAATTTTTGCAGCCACCCTTCACTTTATTGAGAATTTGGTTGCCACCCTCACCAACGTCTTGTTCAATTGGTCCATGGTTAGCCCTTGCGGAACACACATATGAACCTCTTCATTAGAATGCAAGGTGTCATCATGCTCATAGTCTTTCTCATTGCACAAACTAAACTTCTCATTGGGAGTGCAAATGTTTGTTTCTTTGCATACTGCTTCATTATTGATATACTCATGCATTAGTTCTTTAACTTTCTTATACCACTCAGTCATTCCAGGTCTTTACCATGTCTCTGACTTTGATTTTGACTCTATAATCACGTCAACCACCTCCCTCGTGGTTGTTCTTTCCTAAGTCTACTTGTTATTACCTATAGACTTATCTTTACTTGCTACATTGTCTTCCATTTCTTCATGTGCATGGATTCTTTTCCCCTTGAGAGGCACATCACACAGAGCTGCCTCCTTTTCCACATCTATATTTGGGCCTTGACTCACGTTAATATCCATGTTAGATTCCACAAGTTGTTCACCTTGGCTTGGCATGGCCACACCTTTCCTTGGTTTGACCGAGGTTTTGTGTGTTGCTTGTTCATGTGTCCCAATGATGGTTTCTTATCCTGTTGCAGTATTTTCATCCTATGCACCGCCTTGCATCAAGATATCCATCTTCTCCCTTCATGGAGTTGGTGTCCTTCTTGAAGGTGAAATATTCCTTCTTGGTCGCATCACATCCATTTTCCCGTGGTGTTATTGTGGGATATCCTCTAGAGATACTTTTTCTTTGCCCTCACCCTCCACCTCGAGTAATACACGTGCTTTACGCATCTCCTTATCTACTCTACACCTCACTACTACTTCATCAATGTGGATCCCTTATACTGCTGATGTTGCAGTCGTTGACATCTTCATTGAGAGGTGGATACAATTTTTATCATAGTTGGTTTGAGTGTGCAAAACAAAATAAACTCCTTCTCAAAACATGTTTTTAAGCTTTATTTCGTCTTACGAGTGTCATCTTCTGCTCCTTGTCAACAAGCCTCAATTCTCCCTTCCGGAAGGGCTTTCTTAATAATGCAATCCTCTTTGCATTTGTTGCTTCCACATCCAATTGTTGATATGATACATCTGTCAATCTATTTAACGCATTCTTGAAATATTGTGCGAAACCACATATGATAACGTTATCCCCCTCTTAAATACACAATTATTTCTCACAATACTAACAATAGTGAGGTGTGCCAAAACCTTGAACTTTGCATATCCATAATATGCAACTGTCATTTGTGGCGGTGTTCTATACTCAAAAATGCAGCCACAAAATTCTTATACCATTTCCACCTCACCATCTTATAATCTGCGGTAATATTTCCTAGGTAGTTATAAGCTCATGATCTGCTGGAAGAAGACATCACCCCAAACATTGTTATCTTTTAAGCTTCCCTCTATCTAGACCTCCAATTTTATCAAAGAAGATCAATAGTAAGTATATATTGTGTATTTCAACTCATTGGCAATATATTTCGCAGTAAAATTGTATTTTCGCTGCGACCATCCAATCAGGATTGCAATGTATAGGATTTCTGGGGGTGTATCAAATTCCATAACCCCTCAAAAGTGAACTTATTCGGTAACAACCTTGCACCAACTCTTATAGTTCTCTCAATGTTATGGATGCGGCTTCACAACTCCGCTCTTTTTGGTCATCCCCAAGAACTTCATCGTGTCTATGCATGCCTTCTTATTTTGTAATGCCACTACCAAATCTTCCCTTTATTTGTAAAAGTCGTAACTCTCGCAATCCTTGTAGGTGATAATCTTGTCTTGCATCTAACATTTTGCATCTGGCTCTCATGAATACGCATTGGAAGAAATTCTATCAACTCCTCTAGTAGAGCAAAGTAAGGGATTTAATTCACAAGTAGTATCTGTGTGTCCTGTAGAAAATTTTCAACCATTCTTCCACCTTTCACTTTACATTTCATTTCGAGCTGCTTTTGTAACTCGCTTTTCATGTCATTAAAATCAATTGTCTAGCTAAAACAAGACTCCATCCTCAATGGCTCCCTGTCCTTCACTATATTGGGATCAACATAAAAGGAACTTCAAAATGTGTTGGCTCTTCTATCACTACAGTTTTTTGCTTCTTCACTGTTAATAGTTGTGCTCGTTTTAGTTTGTGCCGCTTCATTCCTTGTTTTCTGCCTTGCCTCTTCCACTAATCTTTTTGCCAATTCCTTCAAATCCTCTCTAAATGAAGGTTCCTCGTCCATATCCAACTTTCTGTTATTAAGCATCTTCTTGGCCAAGATTGCAATAGCGTCTCCAACATTTTCACGATCTTAAACATCGAAAGCTCACAATGATGTTCAATTCCAAAATCCCTATTGTCGTGCCCTAGTCCTGCCCTTTCCCTCAAATTTACAACCAAATGTGCATTTACTCCTTCTAACTATTCCCATCCACTCACAACTTTATAATTTCCCGCTTCTCAATGGTCATGCGGTGTCATCCTTCCGTGTGCAATGTCTCACCCTTTCCTTTCTCCTACCATGCGCCCTGCTCTTCTTTCTCACGTGCCATGTGCACCTATTTTCCCTCCTCTTAATGCAAACATGTGCTACGTCCTCGTGCGCACATGTTTAACTTTCACAACCCAAAATCTAGGACCATGTCACAAATCCCTTTATCCACCCTTTCGTAGAATTACATACTTCTTTATTAAATATAAAAACAAACTTCTTGGAGAAAAAGTTCACTGATTTTACTTGAAAGCAAATTACAGGAATAAAAACTAGTCTATAAAGCACAAACTATTTTTGGATTGGAAATTTATGGTTGCTAGCTTTGTTGATGCCACTACTATATAGCTCAAAATATAAAAGTCTCTTAATCCATGTTCCTACACTTAGTTGGCTAATGGTTTCTATGGATAACATATTGCTTTGGTACCCACTTTGCCATAGTCACCTTTCCAATGCAGACCTTATGCGGTGCCTCAACGCTCTTTTTCATAATGCGTGTGGGTCACCTTCGCTGGTTTTTATATGAGACGGTTAGCTTCTCTCTTACACGCCAAGTGGCTTACTCATAGGAAATTTATCCTGAGACATTTTCTCCATTTCTTCGACCTTAACGTCTAAATTCTCCCTTTCTTTGAGCACTCAACAACTCTCACAATAACCTTTTTAATCTCTCTTTGGTGCATACACTACATGAACTATATCAAAATTTAGTCTCCTCTTAGCCTTGAACGTAGGTGTTCGTTCTTCTTGCATGATCACCTTCACAACTGTCTCCACCTTCAGCCATACTCCCTTGACTTGTGCTCTACATACCTATTTTTTCTCCCAATGCATTGTTCTATTATTAATCTGTTGTTTGTTCTCCATTTTAGTAACACATTATTTGGTTTTATTTTCGCGGTGCCTTTTGTTAAACCCCTTCTCATTGACTGTGTGTGCTTCCTCTATACTCCTGTGCAACTCCAGCTGGAAATATCATAAGACTCCTGAACACATCTCGTGCATGGTAAACTAGACGATGCCGGTGGATCCTCGTGCCAACTTATATTCCCATCATTTAGTGGGCTTGTTCAAGTATCTTCCTACGCTGCTACTGTTGTTATCTTCATCCACATTGACACTCTCAACATACACTGCTCCTCATTCTCAAAGCTCATGTAATGCTGCTTAAACCTCATGTCAGCTTTGTTCAAATAGCACCATAGCCCACCTAATATTGCTGAATAATTGTCAACCTCCACCAATTCAATAACTTCAAAATTGGCCGAAAAACCCCACCTCTAATTTCCAACTTGACGTTTCTCAAGACACCACTAGGTCTTGACTTTGTCTTATTGGCAATATACAATAAATTAATTGAATTTTGTAATCTAGGTCTCCCGATATGTACCATGCATCCTTTGCGAAAATGTTTACTTCAGTGCTTGTATCATCTAAGATATTCGTCATCTCAAAACCATTTATTTGCACATCAATAATCAATTTGTGATCATATTTATAATGTATTACGTGTGGCACATGTCCCACAGACTTCTGTTTCTATGGTTCTCTGTTTTATCCTGTACTTTGCATAAGCTAAGTTTTAAGCAAATGAATCATCCCATTGCTCTTCAGTAATGAGAGAACCTCAACAAACTTCTTGAGCTCTTTTGGCTTGGGTACTCCTATTCGCCATTCATGTCTTTGAGCTTCACATAGCTCTAATGCGATATGTAATTTACCATGGAGGTTCCGCATCACCTCCTTGGCTTTTGTGATGATTTCCTATTGCTTTGCAACACCAACATAACCATTGAATCTTTCCATCGGTTTATGCTGAACTTTTGCGTTACCTTTTTGCTCGCAATATAGACTTCAAGACCTGGATATACAACACCTGCGGCATGATATTTACATTGTGGCCTCCTCTCCTTTGTCTAGCACTCCTCCTAGGAGCCCATCCTTGTTCTTGTGCATTGGCTACCATGCCAATGTCTTTCTATGAAACATCACTTGCAGAATTTTCCTTTGTTAACTCAACATAGTCTTTACTCATATGTCCCTCCTTGCTACTCGCACATATAGGGAACTTAGGACATTTTCTCTAATAATGATTTGTCCGCTGCATGTAAACCATGCTCCCCATGAGCAACCACTTTGACTGCGACCTTTTTGCCCACGGGATCTTCGTTTACCGAATCCATGGCCTTGATTTGACATGGTAGTCGCTTTTCTCACTCTCTTTGCATTTGCTTCACACAACAATCAGTTGTATCATGTGTATTAGCTTCGCATATATTTACACCAACATTGAACTTCAGTCCATGTAGTGCCCGTTTAAACAACCACTTGAGACCTAAGAAACAACCTAGGGTTAGCTAGAAAATTATGGAATATATTTTTTTGATTGGAAGTATCTACATTCAGGTTGCCAAACATCAGTTTTCACTAACAGGTTCGGAACAAATCCTATTTACCAAAACACAAGTTTCCTTTATTAACTTATATCAAGTTCACAAGGTTCAAAATTTAGGGTTATATGCTTTAGTTAGGTTCAGGGAGTAGTTTACCCCCATGCCTGCTCTCTAACAGTCTCAGAGTTTCAACTGGATTTTTCTCTTACTTAACGCTTCCAAAATTTCCCTAAACCATTCCCAATGGATAGGAAATTTTCTCACCTTTCCGGTGATATAAGGAAGTCCTCCTAACTCCTTGTAGAACTCAAGTTATGAGTGGGCGGAGTTCTAGGGCAAAAATTCCCTTAGGGGACATGTGTCAAGAGGAGGGGAATGCGCTTTGGACGGATTGGCGAGTCGCAGGGTGGCATAGGGAAATTTTCCCATCGCATTGGTCAAAGTCACAAAGCATTCCGCGCCCCGTGGGACCCCGGGTGGACACGTGTTGAGACCTGGTGCCAAGGGAAAGGAGAAGGGAAGGGCGGAGCGGCGGGTGGATTTAGTGCCTTGCGCCCAATGAAGGAGGAAAGGAAGAAAAAGGTGTGCGGGTCCGTGCACCCGTGGAAGAACAAAGTTTGAGGGGAAGGCGGAGATGCGGGCCACGGGAGAAATTTAGAACATTTTCCCAAGGCAAAAACAAACAAAGGAAGAAGAAGGGTCCGCCCTCTCGCCTCCACCCCAAAGTGCCACGTGGCACGCTCTCATTGGTTGCAGGCCGGCGGGGCCAAAATGAGAATTTTTCCCAAATTTTTTTCAAAGGGTTAAGTCCAAAGGGAAAACGCGCTCCACTCCGTAGCCACAAGAGGACACGTGGCGCCCTCTGATTGGTTCGGGCCGGTGGAGGGAAAAGGAAAATTTTCCCAAGCAAAAATTTTCAAAAGCATAAGTTTCAATTTTTGAAAGGAGTCCGCCCTTCCACCGTGCCACGTGGCAGCATGTGATTGGTTGCGGGCCGGCGGGTTTGGGGTAAAATGGGAAAATTTTCCCAAGGCAAAATTTTCAAAAGGGATAAGTTTTAGATTTGGTCCGCCCCTCCCAGGGTGCCACGTGGTAGGCCCCGATTGGTTGCGGGATGGCGGGGCTGCGGACCTTTTGGGAAATTTTTCCAAAGTTTAAAATGTAAATTTTTCTATAGTTAGATTAAATCTTATTATTTTTTTGAATGCCAAATTGAAGTAAAACTTCAAATGGCCATAACTTGAGCTAGAAAGCTCGGTTTTGGGCAAACGAGGACTTTTCGGAAAGCCCTCGATGCCCTCTTTGCATAGGGATCATCAATTTTGGAAATTGATGAAGTTTGAGAGGTCAATTTAATGAAAACAATCTGCAGGGTTCTAATTAGTGAACTGGCAGTTTTCAAAGGGTTTAGAGTGTTTTAGGAAGATTAATTTGTCCAATTGATTTCAATTTTTATTTCTCGACAATAGACAGAAAAACGACCCAAGGAGGAAATTGCATTCGAATTTAGCAATGGTTGGATTATTTCTTAAGTTTTCTTTGTCAAGTTGGGTTCAATAATGTCTTAGCATGATAACTTATAACATTTTTAAGTTGATTACTAAGTGCAGGTCTGAACTGTTTGTTTATTAGAAAGGAATTTTCCAGAATGGAGTTCATAACAGTGAACTGTTTCTTTTGAATTTGTTTATCAATTTTGTCTTTTGAATGTGCATATGTTTCCTAAACTTAGTCAAATACATTTAATTGAATTCCATCAACCATTCAATAACAATTTTGCAAGTCTTATTTCTATATTCAACTCCTTCAAGAGAATAAAATATTGTCTTTTGTTTCATACGCATGCTTCTTTTCCAAACAACAATTTCCAATCTTTAACAACAATTTCAACTTCAATAATAATTCAAATCTAATACACAATACACTTTTGAGAAAGGAATGCAATCCTTCATTGATCATCAAATACAATTTTACAACTTTCCTTTTTCATTTGGTTTCCAAAATACTAATTTACAAGATACATAATACAATGCATGTAACTTCATTTACATTTCTTTTCCAAAACAGAGAACAATTATGAATCTCCTTTGCATTTCTCAATTCAATTTCAATCTTCCATCAACAATGCAATAACTTCACATTACAATTACTATGCAACTCATCTACTTGAAGTGGGAAAGATTACAACAAACTTGCTCAAAGGATGGGACTGTCAAGCTGTATTCTTCTTGCTCCATAAAGCAACATGCTAGTTTCTCTATCTCTTCATCTTTGATCACAACAAGAAAGGGGGAAAGGCAACGCGCTCTACCCAACCAAGACGTCCAATGAGAAAGGGGAAGCCATCCTTCCTCATGGCCCCGTGGCCCAAACCATATTGAAATAGAGAATGAGAATCAACTCATGGCAACAATGGCTTCCACAAAGAAACATACAAAAGTATTCTTCACATGCATACAACAATAAGAAATACGGTCAAGCAAAGACAACAGTTTACAATTGCATTTGAAATCATTCACAAAACACGGGGTTGATCAAGCAAGCCAACAAGAGCAAGAACTATGGGGAATTACTTATGCCTCCCTATTTGGAATTGGGCATCCACCTAAATCATACCACCAATAAACATATCAAATCCCATAAACCTTATATCTCCCAACCCCTCCTTATGCCCCCAAAGTTTCTCCCTTATGCCCCCAAGAGTAAGAAATGCAAGCAGTTTCTTTTCCAAGGTGGATCCCAATCCAAAACTCCCTCCACAATAAAACTGGTGCCATTGGCAATCCCTTATGCCCCCCATTGGAAATCCCCATAGCCTTCTCCTACACCATGTCCTAAGCAGTCTACCCAACCAGCCAAGAACACAAAACACATTCACCATTTAAACATGCATGCAAGAGAAAGAAAACAATTAAAAACAAGCTCAAGATCCTACCTCTCCATACTGGAGTTTGTTCCAAGATCCACAAGCTTTCCAAATGCCCAAAAACAGTCCAAAACCGACAATGTTCAAGCATGCAATGATTCCAAACTTCCTCCACAACAAGCTCCCAAAACAATAACAAAAATGCGCCCCAAGAGGAATGAACAAAGTTTCAACAACCCAAAATAAGCAAGGAGTTTCACTTTTAAAGGAGAGGGAAGAGAAGAGGATGATGTGGATCCATGTGGGATGCCACATCATTCTTCCTCAACCCCAAGAGGAAATCAACATCAACCACCAAATCATAATAAATAAGAATGACAATTTAACTTACATACTCCAACACAACCCATACCCCAAAAGGACTGAATTTAAAATATGTAAGAGAAGTGCAATTAAAACTTCCAAATTGTCATTTCAAAATGCAATAAGAATGCCTAAATTTACCCTCCAAACCATAGATATGGTTGGTGAGTCATTTTAAGAGGTGTGTCCCACAAGCCTCCAAATTTGGCCTCCAAGGACAAATTCGAATTCCTAAGGAGATGAAGTGTCTTACACTCCAAAATCTATCTTACATAACTCTTACATATCTTTTACACCTTACACATTTCTTACACACTCTTCCAACATTAACATTTAAAATCAACAACTTCATTAATTACATTCCATGTCCACAATTTAATTTAATTAAAGTTTAACTATATGATCTCTCACATTAATCTACCACATTTAAATTAATTACAAGAAGGAACCAATGTTTTAAAAATCGGAACCGGACTCGGAACCGGCCGAGGTCGGACCGACCGGAACCGAATCGGAACCGGACCGGTTCAAACTTAATGAACCGGTTTACTAAAAAATACATAAAATTTTATATTTTTAATGAAAATAATATATTTGAAAGGTTAAAAACCATAATTCCAACAAGTACACACAGAATATGCAAAGTTTTCTCTTATATATATGCAAGAAAGGTGTTTATAGCAAAATGGCACGAACTCCAAGTCCAATACACAATACATATATCATAGATGAGATTTCGAAACAAAATACATAGACAATGAGGCTCTAAATGGTCTCCAATGATCAATCTCCATAGTTCAAGACTCCAAAAAAACAACATGATATGATCATTGATACATTACAAATACTACAAGTTACAAAACTCTAGAATAAACTAGATGACATCAATGATCAATCATCATGATCAAACTCGCACCGCTTTCTTGGAAATGGGATCCTCAAGGTCATCCTCATCAATATGATCACCGGCCTCGGCTCTGACTCGGACTCATCCAAATCCTCAGGTACATCTGCAACAACCTGGAGCCGCACGGGGTTGGGGGAGTAGCACGAGTGCGACATTAGTGCTCGCCGTGTCTCGTGACGATGGCGGCCGTGCTGCTAATGGCTCATCAGATTCTTGATCCAAACCCATCCACCCCAAGTCATCGGGATCAAACTCTGCTGGCTGACTCTCCTCTACCCATTCTGAAGTTGGATCTATATCATCCAAGACAATGGGATCAGTATCAGGTCTTCGGTTCAACAACTGGTTACGCCTTAACCGAAGGTTGTACTGCACGAAGACAAGATCATTCAACCGTTGTTGTTCCAAACGGTTTCTCTTCTTCGTGTGAATCCGCTCAAAGACAGACCAGTTGCGCTCGCACCCCGAAGCACTGCAAGTTTGGCTCAGGATCCTAATTGCAAACTTTTGCAATTGAGGACACTGACTACCAAATGAATCCCACCAATGTGCTGCGATAAAAAATGTAAATGTTTAATTAGTAAACAATGACAACAAAAAGTTAAAAACACAGTTAAAAATTAAAAGTAAAACATAAACTTATAACTTAAAGGTTAAAGCGTAATTCAACAAATTAGAAAAATATTGTCTTATGCTAAAAATTCATGATTATTCATTAAAAATTTTAATCAAATGAACTTAAAAAAACTTAGAATTTCTTACCTGGTTGGTCCACATCCCTTGCAATCTTTGCAAGGTTTTTCCCAAAGGTTCCTATGGCTCTGCTGAAGAAGCTGATCTGTCGGTGAACCTCAAGTTGTTGCATCTCATCAGGGACCATGCGCTCTAGGCACTCGTACAAACCATCTTTTACTTCTCCTGTTTGATCTTCTCCAAGCTGAGCTCTGTAATGATATTTTGGGTTCAAGAAATACCCAGCTGCATGTATAGGTCGATGGAGTTGATTGTTCCATCTATTATCTATGATCTCCCATATAGGCCCATACTTAGTTACCCTGTCTTTGTATGCTGCCCTTATCTGCTCCTTTGCTTGATCCATAGCCTCATAAATATAGCCCATGGCTAATTTTTCCCCATCCACCAACATGACACCTTAACAAGAGGCTCAACAACTTTCACAATCTCTGCTGTTTTTTTCCAAAATAAATTATCAAAAAGTTTCTTCTTTGTGTCTTTCCCATCTTGTTTTCGGCTCCACTTTGATGCATTCCATTCATCACTTGAAAACATCCTTTTCAAGTTCTGTTGTTGGGAAATAAGAGATTGCAACGTGAGAAAGTTCGTTGCAAATCTCGTGATGGCTGGCCTAACAAGTTCTCTGCCCTCAGTGTTCTTCCTCATTAGGTTCAATACCCATGAGTGATTATAGATGTATTTGGTGATGCTCTTGCCATGCTCTACAGTGTTCTTGATCCAATCTTTTTTCCCTATATCCTCAAGCATGAGGTCTATGCAATGTGCAGCACATGGAGTCCAAAATATTGTTTTGTGTTTAGCCTCTAACATCTTACCAGCAAGAACATAATTAGATGCATTATCTCATTATGATTTGTACAACATTTTCTACCCCACCTCTAAAACAATCTCATCCGGAAGCTCAAACAATAAATTTGCATCTTTTACCCTATCAGATGCATCTACTGATTTCAAAAACATGGTACCTTGTGGATAAGAGGCAAGAAAATTTATTATTGTGCGGTTCTTGCCATCACTCCACCCATCTGACATGATAGTGCATCTGTTTTGGCCCATGAAGCTTTGCAACCTTTCAAATATTCATCTATGGATGCAACTTCTTTCTTCAAAAGTGATCCTCTCAAGTCATGCATACTAGGGCCTTTGAAGCCCTTACCAGCAACAACAATGGAATCAAACATCGGCTGGTAATAAGGTGAGCGGGCAGCATTGAAAGGGATATCTGCATCATACCACCATCTAGCAATGTACTCAAAAGCTGCTTCTTTGTATTGCTTCTTCCAATGGTTATCCAAGGTAGGCTGATTTTGTGTTGGCATAGAGGCACTAGCAGTGGCAGGTGTGGAAGATGGAAAAAAACTTTGAATGTTCTTTCTTTTTTGAGGCCGGTTTTCTCGACTATGAGTGGATGGGGGAGGTATATATTGAAAGGGGTCTCTAACAGTCACAGAAGGGTCTGAGCAAGATCCTTCAACACTCAAGGCATGTTCCCTCCTTCTCCCTATTTCAGCTTCCATCTCTTTTTGCCTAGCCTTCTCTTCTCTATGTTTTTCAAGCATGTTTTTCATTTCCAACCTAATGTCATCAATACCAGGTGCCTCACATGGGGTAACTTGGCCTCTTTGACCAGCCAAGTGTTGTTTCAACCTATGAATCCCCCCCTTGATGTGTTTCTTACAATATTTACAAAAACTTGATCTTGATTGTGTCCGCATGGGCCCATGTAGGGTCTTTTGATTTGGGGGCCATTGCAAATGCAAACAAATCTGAAAATGCAAATAAAAATAAATAAATTTCTTATTTATTTTTTAATAAAATTTACAAATAAGAGGCAAGTTTAAAATGTAACATACCTTTCAATGTGCACACAAATGAGGTGAGTAAATGCTCCAAGCTTGTATATAGCACCACAAAGAGCCCACACTCCAAATGTAGATGTAAATGCCACCCAAAGAGTCCACACTTGATACCAAACAACTCCAAATGAACACTATTCAAGGCTGCCCCAATCCTCCAAATCCTTGCAAATAAGAGAGGTGCTCACAAATAGAGGTGAGGTGCTCACAAATGGATGCCAATATCACCACAAAGAGCCCACAAGCAATGCCAAACAAACTCCAAGCCTCCAACTTCCAAGCTCACTACAAAAAATAAACTCTTCAATCTTATGCTCACAAATGCTCACAAATGCTCAATGAGAGAGGTGTGAAATGATAGAGGGGGTGTATTTATCATACTAAATTAGGGTTTAGAAGCATTAAAAAATAAAAGAAAACATTCAAAAACGCGTTTTTTCCACGCTGGCGCCGCGCACAGGAAAAAAAGTACGAACCGGCCGGTTTGGGCTAAAACCGGTCGGGCGGTCCGAGTTAGAGGCCGATTCAAATTTTTTTTGGTCGAACCGGTCAAACCGGCCGGTTCCGGTTCCGGTTTGACCGGTTTTTAAAACACTGGAAGGAACACATTACTAATAAAATACATTCAACAATAATTAAAAGGAACACATAATAAAATACATATCCCATGGTCACATATAATGGAAATCCCCCATGGGAATCCCTAACAAACACACACACACACAAAATAGTTGCCATGGTGACCTTGTTGATTTCACCCATAATTCTAATATGGTTAGTCTCCAGTCCCTCGACATTGTTGTGATTTTTAACCTGCAAAAATGCAAATACCTCCTTCGGCCTCATGGCCATATCAGAACATCCAAAATGATATAAACAACATTTAAAATTATTTAAACACATGAATCACAATAATATCAAGAATTTAACATTATCATTTTTAATTCATAAATCAACTATATCATCATCTATGTTATTTCATACTAGGTCTACTAAAAATATTAAATGTCACAAGTCCAAATCAACATCTATAATATGTCCATGTCAAACAATATATCATCATCCACATAAAGACAATGTATCTAGTAATCATCATGCATACTAAGCGAATACAAATCAATAATAATCCATGATCTAACATCTAACCATCATACTAACACAAAACATAATAGTGTCCATAATATGATCAACGAGT
Organism: Taxus wallichiana var. yunnanensis; assembly: GCA_018340775.1. Taxonomy (NCBI): domain Eukaryota; kingdom Viridiplantae; phylum Streptophyta; class Pinopsida; order Cupressales; family Taxaceae; genus Taxus; species Taxus wallichiana. The sequence continues at coordinate 221,037,913 of CM031242.1, forward strand.
ATCGGGATCAATATCTAAAAGTGTCAAAGGGAAGTGAGCACTACGATCAACTTCACTAGACAAAACAATGGGCAATTCTGAATCTCATGTCCAACTGTAATACCGCAACATTATGTCGTTACCCTTATCTTATTTCTTGTGTAGTTCGTCTTCATGTGGCCCTTTGCATCACAATTAGTACAACACAATCATTTTTGCATGTATTGGTGGGCTCAATTCTTTGTCAACTTACGTAGTTGGTTGCCATCGTGAGATCGTGCCTCAAAAATGTGCTATTCCCGCTATCATTTCCGCATTTGTTGTCTATGGAATGATGATAAGAAATCCCCAAGAAAGTCTTGAGCACATACTATAATGGTTGAATCTTATATGAATTTGTTGATAAGAGTGTCTTAAATTGCACATCAGAAGCACACTCAATAATATCTTGCTTAGTATCTTTTAGCGCATAAATGTTGTGTTGCTTGAACTCCAAAATACGAAACTCATTCACTATTTGCTTTCTTGACATGTCAAAATCCACAGTCATCTGATTTGGGTCTAACTTCCTATACCCTGTATGAGCTCTACCTAACAATGTGGTGGAAAATTGGCTTACCTTCCTCTTTGACTAGGTCACGCCCTTGTGCATATGTTTTGCTGACTAGACCTCGTTACTCTAGTAGTTTCATTGCCATATCATAAAAAATTATTGTTTGGCACATTGAATTGATGTCGGCGTGCTTGGACTTGCTTGGGTTGCAACTACTTGCGTCGTCACGATAGGATTCACGATTTGCGGTACACATACAATTGGCATTGGAATGCTTTTCTACTAGCTCTAGACGCTCCACTTTTAACTATCATATTAGGTTTCTCTAACTCTTCTTACGTCGAAACAAATTCCACTAATGTTTGTAACTCAAGAACTACCTTGAGTGAACTACATTCCACTAGCAATGGTGCATAACCTATGATTTGATCCAACACAAACTTGTCATATTCACGTTCACAAAACGTCTCAATATCACTAACATCAACAAGCTCAAAAACTCTGTCCTTAGAAGAATACGATTGCATGTAGTTATCGACCTATTGGCGACTCCAACTTGGGTTCTTCTCCGGATTTGTGTAGTCCTCACTACATCTTCCCCACCTAACTCTCTGATATTCTTGACTTTGGAACTCTTTGCTGTGAAATTCTTTCAAAACAATAGAGCATTCCTCAATGCGCAAGCCATATACATGCCCTCCATGCCCTCCATGCCCTTTGCTGGCACTCGCGACATTCCTCTGGTTTGACTCCCCTTCAACCTAGGGTCCTCGGCTTTGACAAAATTTTGTCGGATCCCAACATATCTGTGCAACCTCTGTTCTCTTTCAGCTACATCCATTTCTCTAATCTCTCAACCTACATAGATTAAACCCTTGCTTGCCTCCGACAATTTTGCCCTTGCACTGCGAGGAATTCAGCTATCCACACTCAACATCTCGAATCCTAAAATCTACAGGGAGTATCTTGATCTGAAATAGAATCTCTGTGAAAAACAATCCTCTTGGTTTTTGTAGGAACTCAAACTTAGCCTCGTCAGGATATGAGTGAGTAGACAAAAATTCTAGCATGTAATTGTTCAATGTGCTTCTCCACTAGACATTCACCGCACAAGTCCAAACCTCGTCCATTTGCTTTAACTTCTCTAATCTCGTGTCAGTCTAAACCTGATGTCTCCCAAATTGTGACTCTTCCTAGTAGTATACATGGCTATCCACACATGTATATGTTGCGACCATTGCACGAGAAATACGTTATATAGATTGCTATACAGCTTGTATGCATGCGGTTGTTGTCCTTCCCTTCCTTTCACTCTAATTGCAAATCCTAGGGTTATACCTCTAAACCACTCCTCTATTCACTCAAAAGTCATCCGATCTGTATCACCACATGCCACGTGTTTCCACAAACTTCATAACACATTCAAACAAGGTCTCGACAACAACAAAACCAAAATGTTGCCTAAAAATGCTTACGCTTCACTAGCATAATCAATCAAGCCAAAGCTTGAAGGTCTCACCCAAAGCGTAGACAGAGTACATTAGACTCCATGTTACAAGAAAACATTTTGTAGAATATAGATGCATGTAGAAGACATCAAGTCCTAACCAAATCTTGAATACTTATAAAAATATAGAAGAGTCACGGCAACATCATAAGCATAACATACAATAACAAAAATAATCATCTGCGCGCAATTCATCATTTGAAATCACAACACATCACATACTCTCATATAAACATCCACAACAACAATCAACTACACAGAAGCACTTATGTCTATAAATTAATCATGGCTTAAGTATACATTAGTTACATCCTCATGGCATGTGTGACTCAATATGTGATTACAAACATTCGAGCACAATGTATGCAAAGCAAATACAACACAAAGCTCTAGAAACCCACAAATCCTGTTTGTTGTCATGCTACAAATGAGGACTTGATTGGGCTATGTATAGTTTTTGCAGATCCTTGACTCTGGCCTTGCCAGTTGATGCACGATTGGACTCCATGTTGAATCTTCTAGAACATTCAAGTTGTTGCCTGGTGGTCATACACTTCCTAGGGGTTTGAAAGCTCCTCATGTGCTTCATTTTCCGACATGATCACAAATTTTCCACAGTCCCTCATCTCCCTTTGACACTTGTCAGATATTGCATACTCTATATTCATCCCTTGTGCTATGGCACAATCCCTATATAGTCTGCATGGTCCAGTCTTCCTTAGGTCTGCTTGTGTTTTGCGCAACCTAGTCACCTACTGCTCATGCACATGACGGAGTCCTCATTTGCTCAAGCACATCTCAGTTACACAAGTAAGTTACTGGGCCACTTGTAGGAAAACAATATTCACCATGTGCCTTTTCTTGGGTCAACAATAGTTGACATCATATCTCCCCATTTTTGTCACATTTCCTCTTTGGTACACAAAGATCAAATTCAAGATTGCATTCCTTGATAAGATAGAAGTCTAGTAATACTTGAGTAGGAGGCCTCTTATCTATTTTATGTCATCTTCATTTTCCTTCAAGTACCCAATCTCATAGCAGTTAGTGGCTCCGACGGGTCTAAGGAATGTGGAACACGTCGTGGGAAAGTAGACAACACAATCTACATCGATAACCATTTCATATGATATTACCAATGATCCAACATGTGTTGAGTGGAACATGTTACTAAACCATAATGAGGAGTATTGGAGTACGCAAGATGAGAGAGCAAATGTAATCTCCAAGATGTGTGAGTATGTAGCCCTCATGAGCAGGGAATTAGAGAAGATGGATGTGATTACTGTGGGGGAAGACCTTTTGGAAGCCAATGGAAAACCAATTACTTTGGGAAGGAAGTTTCGAGAAAAAGAAATGGCATTTGGTTAATTGGGACAAAGTTTGTCAACCCAAAAAGAGGCGGATTGGGTATGGGATCTTCCCTCCTTAACAATGTGGCACTTTCTGCTAAACTATATTGGAGGTTGTGTGTGGAGGATCAGTCCTTATGGGGGAAAATCCTTATGCTCAAGCATATGCATGTCCAAAATCATTCTTTCATTCCTAGGATGTCGAACCTTGGTAAAGGTTCTCAGATATGGAAAACAATGAAGCTGGGGAGTAATTTGATTAAAGTGGGCTTCCTCTGGCAGGTTGGAAGAGAAGATTGCTTTTTTTTCGGAAGATGTGTAGGATCAACTCAGTCCTCTCGATGTGGAATTTCTGGATCTTCTCGAGTTAAAATGTAAATGTGTTGAAGCTGGTTGAATTTATGTTTCTAATTTTCTGTATGCTGTCATGCAAAATGGTGTGAGGATTTGGAATGGAAAACAAAGGATCTCTATCTAGGTCAACAAATTTTCCTTCTCATAGACTGTTTAGCTTATATTTTAGCCTCCTGGAAGGTCTCTTTTGACAAACATTCTGACATCCTTGGCTGGGGACTGAATGGATTCGAGATGTACTCGGTGCAGACCAGTTACACAACTCTTATGGAAGAACATCTTGACATTAAAAACTCTCTTCTTTGGAAAAGGGTCTGACAGCCTAAATGCTGGCCGAAGGTTAATGCTTTCATGTAGTTAGCAGCTTTAGATAAATTTCTTTATTAAGATAATCTCTGGAAATGTGGTGTTTTTGGTTCGAATAGATGTGTCCTTTGCCTTCAGGAGGAAGAAGATGGAAAACATCTCCTTTTGCTTTGCTCCTTTGCCACTTTTCTTCACCATTTATGGTGCGGTCTGATGGGTATTTTGTGGAATATTTATGACTCTATCTAGGATTCTCTTTTGAATAAGATGCTGCCCCTTTTGAAGCTGAAAGCTCTTAATATGTTGCATGATATTGGTCCTGGTCTGATTTGCTGGCATATTTTGCTGGAGCGTGATGAAACAATTTTTAATGATACTAGGCACATTAGTCAACGTTGGGGTAGGGTAATGACCAATCTGAAAGAAACCTGTCAAGTTTGGATTCATGATTATAAGGTGAGATCTTGGTGGGAGTTCAAAATCCTTAAGAGACTTGGTATTCTTGTGGAGTTTCCATCCATATCCTCTACCAATAATAATCCTCAAAAACCTGAGATAATTAAATGGGAATGTTTTCCTTTGGGCCTAGCTAAAATTAATGTGGACGGAGCTTCGAAAGACAATGCTGGAAATGTTGGCATGGGAGGCGTCTGTCGTTATCATAATTGTAGGTAGTCTTGGTATTGATTATAATAATTTTTCTGAAGCTATGGAAATTCATCAAGCATTGATAGAAGCCCAGCAATGGCATTTTACTGATATCATTATGGAATTTGACTTGAAAATCCTGATTGATCACTTCAAAAGTTAGGATTTGTCTGAGCTTCAACAATGGTAGTTGAGTGAATGCACGAAAGACATCAATATCCTCATTCTTGGTTTCAGTGTTGTTGAATGGTATCTTACTAAAAAGTTTTCATCTCACTCGAATGTGATCAAGGTGGAAACTAGAGAGAATCAGGAGTGCCCCATCTGGGACTTAAGAAATGACTATGGTGTTCTTGTGAATGCTGGCTACATAGTCTCCTTTGATTCTTGACCTTGGCTGATTTGTTGGTTCTTGTTGGGATTCTCTTTGTTCCCTTATGGTTATCATTGTCATTTTCACATGCATTAAGTGGTTGTTTAACCTTTAAGCGCACAAGTTTTGTTGGCCTGATACTTTGACCTTGTTGTCTCTGACTTTTCCGGTATTGGTGTGCCACGAGTCTTTTTACGACTTGTACATCTGCTCTGTAATCAGTTTTAGTTCTCTTTACTATAAATAATTTTTGCCTTAAAAAATTTGGAAAACCAATTAGCACTGACCAAGATTGCTGCAATAGCTTCAAAGAATGCAAGGTTCAAGCAAAAGATTGACAAGGCGATGACCCAACTTACCAACTTAAAGACATTTCATAAGATCTTGATCACAAATTACTAGGAGCTCCTTCCCAAATGATTTACGTTAGGTCCTAGTTTCACCTTTTGGAAAGTGTTATGTTATACTTTATTGTAATTTTAGTTGGGCAAGTCGAATAGGCGTGTCCCAATACCTCATAGCCGATGTCTAAGTTTGTAGGGGTATGACCTTCATAGTTCCTTGGCATAGAAGACAGATTGGTGTGAGAGAGATATTTTCTAGTGACTGTCAAGGTTCTTCATCGACTTGTCCCGAGGTTGAGACAAAGAGCTAAGTCTGGGGATAATGTTTATAAAGTTCTTCATCATAGTATAATGTTTATAAAGTTCTTCATCATAGTATAATGTAACAGTTCCCTTATCAAACTGTGCAACATCGTACAACACTTCACAACACCATTTGAAGATTTTTATGAGGTATGGACATGTCCCTTAATATTGTAACATTATGTAGGTGGTTTTATATTGCAATAAGACGTATTGTAAGGTGTCACACAAAGAAGAGAGAGAGAGTTGTGTGCATCAACAAAGAGTAGTGATGGATAGATAGACAATAATTATGGCGGGATGTAACATATGCTTATTAAAAATAAAAGAGGATTTAGATATTGTATAAGTGTGAAGGAATGAAGTAGAGTACCCACTTATTTTTTTGTTTATTTGATAATTAGTAATATCTTCCTTCCTACACAACAACTCTAGTTGATACTGTCGAATATAATAAACTAAAACATAGTGCTTAGGCTATATCATCAATAACAATTGAAGTGTTTGGAGGAATGATGTGGGGAATGCCAAAGGTTAAGAATATGCGTGGATAAAGCCATATTTTGAACCCAAAATTGACAAACACATAAATACTTTAGAATAATGAAATTTAACTAATAAATGCCTAGGAGCTATTTTTATAACAGATGCCTAAATGAGCTAGGGTGCTTGTGTATTTATAGGCAATTTAAATTCAAATTAGGACCCTATAGGCACGCAGATCAACCTCAATAATTAGAATAAGGAAAAAGGTGAGATAAGGATCAGACAGGGTGAAGGAGAGAAGGACCCAATGCAAACATGTTCAAATGGTGCACATAACATTCTTGGCATGCCAGAATTGGTGGGAAATGGGGAGAGAAATATCTTGCAAATAAGGAGGTGAAATGATTGACAATGTCCCATAATTTCTCTTCAAAAAGATGGTCAATCCTCTTTGGGATAATGATCAACACAAGGAAGATTTTAATAATAGATCCATGCAATCTTGCAAAACACAAAAGCTTACACCAATCTTGGGTTAAACTAATAATTGTGCCACAAAATATGTGCCCTATACATTTTTGTGTAATAAAAGTAGATCTAATAAATGGCTTAAAGAACAATTTGAAAAGTTCCACAATAAAGTGCTGATTCTTGATTGGATATTTCATGGTCAAAAAGAAGTTTGTCAAAACAAAGAGATACTATATGTATATCACACCCTCAAAAGATTTTAGGGTCACTACTAAGGATAGAAAATAGAACATGAGCATGTAAAAATATTTTTTTGAATAAATTAACTCGAAAGAAATTTTGCCTTAGTAGATTACAAATTTTAGTAAGCAGAAAAACCACAAGATAATGGGGAGAAGAGAGACTAAACATATTTAAAAAACTTCAAATGATGAACATGAATCAAGGAGCAACATCCATCGAAGTGCAAAATAAACATATATCTATGCCATAGAGGGTTAGATGAGCCCAAAAAACATAAGAAAAATAATTCCGTATCAAAGCATCATTCATGTGCACAAAACCCCTATTAATGCGTTATGAGTTTGTAGTATTGACAACTTTCAAGTCAAGTGGCCCGTGTTAAGCCAAATTTTGATGGTGCATCTCGTGGAAACTTTGGCATTGGTGGGTTGGGCTGCATTCTTTGTTTGTCCCAATGATCCCTCATTGTTGCCTCCTCTACCTATAACGAAGCATAGGTTTTATTGTTGATAGACGGGATCAAATTAGCATTGGCTTATGGAGTAAATCATAATGCAAAATTACAACACCCCTGATTGCTTGAGATTTGCGAGTGAGGCAATCAATGTAACCTACATAACATGGGATTATCCTGCAGTGTGGGACATTGCAAGTAGGTTAATCCTCGGGAGAAAGCCAACTTCTTCTCCTAACCTAGTGCCAACTTCTCCAAAGTGCAGAGAATGGCAAACTAATCTAATCCTACCCTAATGCTTTCCAAGGAGACATGGATAGAAGAATGCATAAAAATAAACCTACTTTAAGCGAAGGTGATGCACCAAGAAAGGGTGAGACAACCTAAGTGAGTGAAAAATAGGAACAAACAAGGTAAGAGAGGGCAGGTGAAGGCGCCACAGTTTAAGATAGTATTTAATTCCCTATATTCATAAAGCACAACAAATTAAAGGTCCTGCAAAGAGATATAAACATGCACAATATACCTGCAAACATAATGGAAGGCAAAAGATGCAATACAACTCGAATTAGGGCAAGAAAAGCCACAAAATACAAATTTTATTGCTTAGAAACATGCACACTCCATTACAATATAGGCATAAGGCAAAATCCTTTACAATAAGCCCAAATTCGAGGCCTTTAGCTCACAATAGCTCTAGAACAATTTTGACAGAGTTCCTTTGCTTTTCAAAAAATCTCCCCTCAAAATGAGGCGGATTTTACAATATATAGGCAATTTGGGTCACCAACCGGTAGGATGCATTAAAGAGGTATGGGGAGCCATACGATTTGGTACTTTTCTTGCACGAGCAGTCATGGGCGCCATGCCTCATTAATTCTGGTTGTTGGTGTCATACATCCACCTAACTTAGCACGGCTTTGACTGACTCGTCTATCCTGCGAGATCGCTTTAACCATGTGGGGTTGGGCAACGTCTAACCATATGGGCCGTACAAAATATGAGTGGGACGTCCAACCTCCTTGCCATCCAACCTCTTTTGAGCAAACTACTTGGCCCGCGAGCTCTTTGATATATCCGGGTTGGACAACTGTCTAACCATGATCTGCATAATTTATGAGTAGGCCGTCTAACCACTTCGCCGCCCAACACGGGAGGGTTGGACGACTGTCTAACTTGTAGGCCGTACATTCTTACTCGGGGTCGCCGACCAACACGGGGTTGCCATCTTCACAACATGGACCGCCTATCCACGAGTTGGGACGACCATCTCTCTCTGTTTGTACATTTGTGGGGATTGGACGGTCGTCCAACCTTGCGCCGTACACCAACCACCCGTCAATCTCGGTAGCCGTTTAACAATTGCTTAGTGCGATCCTTGGCCGCCCATCTATCCTCGGTCATCCAACTTTAGGGGTTGGACGACTGTCCACCTCTCACCGTACCATATGCTTGTCGACCATCCTCGTGGCCGTCCAACCAAGGGGGGTTGGACGATGTCTAACCTCGTGACGTCCATCCTTGTGCCATACCTAGGGTTGGACGACGTCCAACCATGAGCTTGTCACCGCGCTATTTTGCGGTCGGTGACCAACCCGCCGACCAACTCATACGTCCATCTCAACCGAGCAACCCAATCGACACACCTGTCTGACCAACCTCATCAACCAACCTGTCTGACCATCCTGAGTTGGCCGACCTAGGCATTCAACCTAGGCTTCCAACCTAGTGAACTTTTCCCCAAACTCAGCCAATTTTACAATGAGCTACCCTAAAGGTTGCAAAGCATTCCTTTTTTTCCATCAAATACCAAAGGTGCTGTTCGACCTGCTAAGTTGTCCATTTTGTGGGGCATGTGAAAAATGGATAACAACTTCCTTTGAAGAGTAAGGTGACTAAATGGTGGTGATCATGGCAATGATTAAGGGTAGCACTCAATGTGGTAAATATATTATATTCTTCAACAAGCATTTGGGTGAAGAGTTGTTTCTAGATTTTTTCCTTCTCTCAATGCTAATGTGAAGAGAACTACTTGTTGATCTTATGGCAAACGTGTAATAAAATCATGGAGTCTTCTTAAAAATTGGAAGTGCACTACCTTCCCTTCGATTTGTTTGGGTGGAATATCTCATCTTCGTGGATGCTCAAGATGGACTTCCCCACTCTAATTTGATGGATATTCTTGGTCGGACCAAAAATGATTCGGTCCCATCTTTGCTAAGCCTTCCCCAACAATGAGGTGAATCTCCTAATTGTGTGTTGGAACTCATATGCCTTCTCATGATTAAAAGATTAATAGCTCCTCTACCTCTCGATTTTGATGAGACACTTTAAGGCATTGAAAGGTGGCAATGGGACTTAATTTAGGCCCTTCTCCACTCGGCTTCATCGCTCCCTTTGCCGCCTTTATATTTGTCATTCCATGGGCATACTTCTTCATCCCTATTTCATTTGTGTTCGTTGAGCTCCCTACTAAACTGCTCCTGCAGGGTTTAATGGCGTCCAATGAGTACCATCTTTTTGAAGGTCTTGCTTCCTGAAAAACCCTCCATAAGATAAATGCTTCTATCTTGACGGGATGGGGGAAGTCTCGTTTAGGTAGATTCTTGGCTTAGGGGTCATTTGAGATATAACAGCATAAAGTGCTTCATAGAATCTATCCAGAAGACCTCTTGCATAAATTGGCCTTCATCACCCTTGTAATGTATGTATTCTCATTTTTGGTGAAAACTTTACACCCTCCATTTGTTCCGCCCCCTTTGAAAGACTTGCACTCCATCTTGGATGCCTTCCACCTTGCTCTCGCCCCCTCCAACCCCTTGATGATCCTTCTTTACTTTCTAACAGCGCCCAACGCAAGACATTTTGGATTGGAGACCAATGGGGTCTCCTAAGGGCATCAAATTGTTCCACACAAGTGGTTTGGGCACTCGGGAAACATTGGATGCTCTTGAATTGCATAGGGGGACTGTGAGAGGGCATGCAAAGCCTTCTATGAATTTTCTTCTACTTAGATTTGATAGTACTGGTGTGCCCCTTGTTGCCAAGAGCAAAGCCCTATGTTTTTAGAAGCCTCTCAATGCTCCCGCCTTAGTTGGCCCAAAGCCCAATCATGGTAGGCATAAAAGAAGAGAGGCTGGGGTAACTATATAAGAACGGATTGATGAAAATTGGAAGCCTCTCTTAAAGAAATCCTTTTGGGCATGATGCTTTTCATGTCCCAACTCAAGAATCTAGGATTGAGTTCAGACATTGCCTCGGAGCTTAGTTTTGTTTTGGTGGCCAAAAACATCCTGCTAGAATACATCTATGTAAGGACAAGCTTCTGGGCTGTTCCAAAATCCAACTTGGACATTGATAGAGCTTTTACTTCCTGCAAAGAAGAAGAAGTTTGTTCCCTCTGGAAACATGGTGGTTGGTTATGCTTTTAATGGTTGGGGCTGCCCATGCGGTTTTGTTGATGTTTGAGATGCTAGTTCTTAATTTAACCGTGTCTTCTGCTCTATTCAGTTTTGGATTGGGTCATGTCTGCATTTTGGTTTTGACTGTTAGTGGGTGGTTTTGGGTGGTGCCTCTATTTCTGTTTTGCTGGGCTATGGGGTCCCATTGATGTTCTTGGTGGTTGAGCAACAGTTTTGCGAGTTTTGGCTGCAATTTGCCAGTTAAGTCTTTTTGTTGGTTGTTTACTACAATTTTTGTGCCGTTTTGGTGGTTTTGGTGATGCACTCAATTGGCATACTTTATTCTCATGTATGGCCACCTTTTATTTCTCGTTGCTTGTATTTAGTGCTGCCGCCTCTCACTAATGTAGGAGCCTCCATTTTTCTTTACTTTCTTTATAATGTGAGGGCCCTCATAGAACCCTTTGTTTTACCGAAAAGATCATGTGCACAAAAATATTTGGAGCTATAAATCATTATAGATACATTGCAAAATATATATGACTTAAAAATTGCAAGAACAATGCAAATGCTAATAAGGAAAGAAGGAAGAAAATTAGTTTCACCTTCTACTAAAATAGTTTTACCTTAGATTATTAAGTTTTGTTGGATTTTTACTCGTGCATGTATAAGTTATCTCAAGATGATCAACATGAGTAGTCATTAACATAATGAAATTGTTTCCTCATGTTTTTTTTGTTAATAATCACAAGCCAAGTGGACCCACTTGGCATACAAGCACCACAAGCATTTGTAAGTTTTACCTTTCTGAAAAGAGATTTACTTAAGAAGTGCATATCTTGTAATGAAGGGGCCAAATCTTTTCGTATCCAGTTATTTAGCTTTGGGTTGAATGAGTTTATTTGTTTTCCAATAATAAGAAGATTATGATTTGTTTCATCACAAGAATGACATGGATGTAATTTCCAACATTTATCAATATCATGCTCATCTTTACTACAATGTTCGCAAGTCTTAACCTTTTCAACCCAAGTGTTAGCAAAAGAAGCCTCATAATGGCCTTTAGTTCTATAAGCATAAAGGTGAAAAGTCCTATGACGAGGAGGACAATATGACTTCATAGTAGCTCTAGTTTTATTAAAACCAAACCCTTTATAATTAGAAGTAGTTGTAAAGGAAAGAGATTCAACAATATTGTTTTCATCTTTACCAATTCCACCTCTCCATTGTAATCCATTGATTTCATGGTTTTTGATCCAAAGTTGAAAAAAATATTTTTGCAAAGAAATAGGCTTGTCATTAGGAGAGAACAAATCACAATCAGTGATAAAAATGCAATCTTTTCATTAAGAGTGGCAGCTACATTATGCATGTTTTCCAATTTCTCACCAAGTGAGTTTTGCAATGCATTAATAGTCATTTTCTGTCATTCAACATGATACTTCAGAGCAACAATTTCATTATTCTTTAAAGCATGTTGTTGCATAATGTTCTTAATAGCTAAAATCAATGACAATATAAAAGCTATAGAACCAAATAACTAAATGCAAAAGGTAAACCTTTTACTTGAAAAAAGTAAGCTATAAAACATGATAACTTACCCCCTAAAAACAACTGAAATCATTATGATGCCGAAAAATCAAATTTAGGACAACTTTTGGAAGGTATAAATTTGACATTCAAATGATTGACATTTCTGCAACCTTTGCTTACTGTGAGAACACCCAAACTGCCAAATTTATTGTTATGAAAAAATTGCAGCATTTCATAAATATCAATGCCGAGGCTTCTAGAAAAAATAATATAGGGTGAAAAATGTAACAATATTGTACATAATCCTAGGTGTAGGCAATAAATGTAATAATAATATTTTATATTATTATTACCTAGATACATTAGAAGTTGAATAGTCATCTTGAAGATGAACTGAACAGTCATTTCATGTTGATAAATATGTACTTTGTATCACATTTTCCAGTGAATGAGAATTGGGTTTCACTCTTCCATTTCCATTTCATTTTCACAGTCTATTTCCTAACCTTACATTGGTATCAGAGCACCAGAGCAAATATCTATTCAAAGCAAATAAATTTGCAGTAAAATTTATTTGCTGCATTTTTTCCATTCCTCCATTTAGAGGTATGGCTAATTTCCATTCACAGCAAATAAGTAAGCAGATTTTTTTGCTGTTTTTTTCTTTTCTTCATTTTCTGCTACAATAATATTCACTCACAACAAATAAATTAACAGCCAATTTATTTGCTGCATTTTTTAAAAATCCTTCAATTCTATCTATTTGAAACCCTCATTCAATTCTCATTTCACAAACTCAAGTCTTCACCAAGTCAATACCTTGGTTGATGACAACTCTAAAACTGCAGAAGGGAACAAGCTATCACTTAGGCAATACCTTTTGCAGAGGACTATTTCAAAACAGCCTGAAGATAAATGTATTTTGGAACAACAATATGAAAGATGATCAAAATCTACCAAGGAAAAGGAGCTTCGTATCAAGAAAATGAGGCACCAAATACACGGAAAAAGGTGCTAAAATGGGAACACAACAATGGTTTCACTGCCACTCTTGTGGATTAAGTGGGGGGTGTAATGGTAGTGTACATAAACCTAAGTGTAGGAAGTAAATGTAATAATACTTTTTTATTTTATGATTATCTAGATACATTAGAAGCTAAACGGTCATCTTGAAGATGAATTGAACAATCATTTCATGTTGATAATTATGTACTTTGTACGACCTTTCCAATGAATGAAAATTGGGTTTCACTCTTCCATTTCCACTTCATTTTCACAGTCCATTTCCTGGCCTTACAAAAAACTGAGGCACCAAATTCACAGAAAAAGTTGCCAAAATGGGAACACAACAATGGTTTCACTCATAGTTACCATGTTCGTATGAACACAGGTGAAATTCGGTTCGGAACGAATTTTCAGGGAAAACCAAACTTGTTCGCTAGGTTCGTTTGGGTCTAATTTTTTTTTCCTTTTTTGGCAAAAATATATATTTTTGGTCTAAAAGTTTTGCCATTTTTGGAAAGGGTCCGGGAAGATGTAGCAGCAAAAACTTGCATGTGCCATAACTTTCATTCTATGGCTCAGTTTCCGGTGCCGTTTTCTCTAAAAGTGTATATTTTCTCGAGCTCTACGCATTGATGGCAATATTTTTCTTATTTTCATAAAATCCATTTTTGCACCTTTTTGGACCAAGCAACTTCTTATTATTTAGAGACATTAATAATTTAATAGCAATATGTAGAGATTAATACTTAATAATAGTAATACTTGAATTTATTACCGAATGTTTAAGTTACTTTAGTAACTAGTTACATAAATTTAATTATTTTAGGTTTAACTTTTAGTATATTATTAATAAGTATTTTAGTTTTTATAATTTTTTTGGTAATTATTCATATTTTATATTTTTTAAAATTTATAATTTTTTCGAGCCAAACCGAACCGAACCGAATTTTTACAAAATTCCGAACTTCCGAACTTTTTTCCCTATCCGAACAACCCGAACTTTTCGAACATGGTAACTATGGTTTCACTATTATTGTGGATTCAAAGTGGGGGTGTAATGGTAGTGTTCATAAACATAAGTGTAGGCAGTAAAGGTAATAATAATATTTTAGATTATTATTATCTAGATACATTAGAAGCTAAACGGTCGTCTTGAAGATGAACTGAACAATCATTTCATGTTGATAATTATGTACTCTGTATGACTTTTCCAATGAATGATTATTGGGTTTCGCTCTTCCATTTCCACTTCATTTCCACAGTCCATTTCCCGGCCTTACAAAGAAAACCTCATTAAATCCTCAATAAATGTAGTTTTTAATAATATAAACAAATTTCAAAGCCTCTCAAAATAAACTTTGTAAAGTTTTGCATATAAAGGAACATAAAAATGAATGTTTGTGAAAAAAACAGGAAAATAATGTACAGCAACGTAAAAAAACTTTCAGCAATGGAAGGATTTTGTAGATTTTAGAGACCCTTCTATAAAACTATTGAGGGCTCTGCAAGAAATTAATTTAAATCCTACGCAAACAAGTTAATTTTTTTAATGTTCTTTTCCACAATCTGCAAAACAAAAATTATTCAAGGAAAGTACAATTATAAAAACACTACCATTAATTTCTAAAGTTAGCATAAGTGTTCAAAGACACATAACAAGTTTGTAAGGTGTTATCCCTTGCACAAAGAAGTGCCAAAAATGCTGGCTTAAAATACACGACTTCTCTTATGCCTCCATTGAAGCACCTCCACACACTAAGATTTTAACCTTAATAGTAACATGCTCCAATACCATGAAAGAGATGACTCCAATATCAACTACAAAAGTAGTCACCATTAAACCGTACGATGAAAGTGTTGGGACATAAGATTTGTAGTGGGAAAACATGTACAATGGAAGAAAGGAAGAAAACTCCCACGGATTATTGAGAATTGGGCCAAAACAATTATAAGGTATCACAATATGCATTAAGTTTGTTTCAAGAGAGAATAAGAGAAAACGATAACAAAATCTGCAGTAGCATTAGAAGAAGCCTTAAAAAAATCCCTAATAGTTGTCTACTAGGTAGAGAAAAACAAGAGTGAAAAAGAAAAATGAACTCTTTAACATAACCCTTTAGATAGATTGATAAGAGAAAATTGAACTCTTTAAGATAACTCCAATCATTGCCTCAGCAACCTTTTAGGTATGTGCCTAGTGTCTATATTTCTCATATAATGAGGGGAAATGGGTGCAAAGTGGCAAAAGAGTTCCATCTAAAATAACTCCAACATTCCTCACAATGAGGACAAAGAGTTGAAGGTCTCATGCTACCTCATATTCCCTGGAATATATGAATTGAAATTCATATGACAATATAGGATATTACTATATACAAATAAAGATTAATCTCCAACATACAAATAATCATAATTAAAATCACAATTTCTTTTTGACTTGAATAGCTCACCCTTATAGTGAACCTGGTCAGTCAGGTTTCATCTATAATGGATTTATTTCAGAAATATGTTGGCCCTGCCATTCAATACCTTGACAGATATCTTTGTCATCCTCGCCTTTGTTTGAAGAGGAACCCATGGTCAATGCTTGGCATTTTGATGTATGCTAGTGTGTAATCACATTTACTTATTGTATAATACAAGACACGTCTTTAGAATATATATCAATAATTTATATACATGATTTTGTGCTTGAAGTTTAATTACTTTTTAAAGCAAGGTGCCTATTTTTTTGTTTGTGTATAGGATCTTGATTCTAATGCTGGTCAAGGAATGTTGATTCGTAAACAATATCGACGACATGAGTTGACGAAGATAAGACAAAAGGAATTTCAATACCGTGCTGATCTCGAGGTGCTTACTCCCAGGTTTCTTTCACTATACAAATCACTCATACCACAGGAGGAGGAAGAGACCAACAGAAAACATTTAATCTCATCTTTAGAAAAGCTAATAAATAGACAATGGCCCGGAGCTCGGCTGCACCTGTTTGGGTCGTGTGCTAATGCTTTTGGCGTGTCTAAAAGTGACATAGATGTTTGTCTTTCTATTGATTATGAACCCTCTAGCAAGGCTGAACTTGTCTTAAAGTTAGCAGAGATTTTGCAAGCTGAAGATATGCAAAATGTGCAGGTGAGTATCTACATCTTTATGTAGCGGAAATGATTAATGTGATGTTGTTTTAAATACATAGTTTCTCTGGTAAACTGATTTGCATTACATACTATACACTAGTATGCTACAAATGGGCAATTCTGGAACTTTGAACCGGAAAAATTAGGGCTGTGAGTTGGTATGTTTTGGTTGGTCTTCAAGTTCTCCCAGGCTTGCTTTGGTCAGTGCTATATGAAATATTGCAATATACTAAGCTTTGTATTAGAATTTAGTATGAGGTGGTATTATCTTTGCTAGGTATATTTTAATCATTTATTGTCAAAAATTGACCTTGAAAATAAATAAAAACCCAAATCGTTCCGTTGCAATCGATATATTCTTACTTGGTTACACTCCTGATTCTCGAAAACAAATTACAACCCTAATCGTTCCCTCCCTTGATTAATATGATCCTATTTATGTACACATTTGATGTTTAAAAGAGATTACAGGGCTTGTTGTGGATGCCTATCCAACTATGGGCAGGCCCCACCTTGTTGGTGGCAGTGCCCACTGTGTGTTCAGTGTTGGCCTGATAATCCTTTTCCCAATGTTTGATGCAATATGATGTTTCTGTCTTTATTCATCATTCACTGGATAATCTCATTCTATTGTTTTTTTCTGGTATGACATCATCTAATTATTTTTCTGACTGGAACGGTTTTTCCTTCTCCTGTCTTTGATCAAAAGCTGTAAGACTTTTTGGAAACATAAGCTGTTTGAAGGTTTTTTGACAACTTAGAACTATAAGAGATTTTTGTTATTATGTTTAATAGCAAACTTTTCTGGTTACTTTAGTTTATGAAGATGTCTGGATCTGTAAACATGAGCAGATTTTATGTTTGGTTGCCGCTCTTTGGGCACACGTATATTTTGTTCTGAAGTTATCGGCATTGGTTATTGTTCTAAACTCTTTCCGACTGTTGCTTCACGATACACATTTGAATACAGTCAATACAAAATGTATTGTTTGTAGATAATGGAAACCTTTAAAATATGTTTAGATATTTAGTTGGAAATGAGTTAACGAAGAGGATTAGTGGCTGGAACAAATTGCCATGAGTGCTGGCTGCAGCCTTCTAAGGTTGATTTTCATGTCGGGATAATCTTCTCCTGCACATGACACAGTTCAGTAAACAAATTCCAATACTCAGCAAAATCTTGTTTCGTAACTCAATCGTTGCATTCCAGACCACATCAAACCAATTTTAACTAGGCCTGAAGACCTTTGAAATTACGTATGGTTGTAGCAGTCGGAATTAGCATTTTGCACATAAACGAAAGTAATATTCTGCCTATAATGAAGTGGTATAACCATAGATGGAATACTCGCCAAAAACTCGGCGAGTTTAGAAAAACTCGCCAAAAATTATGCTAAACGAGTAACTCGCAGGAAAACTCGCCAAAAATGCAAAAAAAAAACTCGCCGAGTATAGTTGGAATACTCGCCAGAAACTCGCCAAAAACTCGCCACAAACTCGCCAAAAACTCGCCAAAAACTCGCCAAAGACAGCATTTCTTTCCTTTTTTGGATTTTTGGTGAAGAAAACACAAGTATAGAAAAAAATTTGCCATTTTTGGAAAGGGTCCGGGAAGATGTAGCAGCAAAAACTTGCATGTGCCATAACTTTCATTCTGTGGCTCCGTTTCAGGTGTCGTTTTCTCTAAAAGTGCATATTTTCTCGAGCTCCACGCAATGATGGCAATATTTTTCTTATTTTCATAAAATCCATTTTTGCACCTTTTTGGACCAAGCAACTTCTTGCAATCTTCTGAAAGAATCATGAGCTTTGATTGCCTGTAGACAGATTAGTAATTAAAAATATTGGGTAGCTTTCCAAAACTCGGCGAGTACTCGCCAAAACTCGACAAGTATTCTCCCGTGCTCGGACTAATCACACGAAGAAGCGCAACAAGTTGACTCAAAAAAGGCTCAACGACTTGGTTTTTGTGCAATACAATCTCCGGTTTCGCACAAAAAAAGTTGAGGCGACATCAGTGGAGCTCATTGATTTGGATGAGATAGATCCATACCGTGAGTGGCCTGGGCAAGAAGAGGAAAACCCTACGTTCACAACAGACGAGATTGCTTCTTTTGAGAGGGAGGCTATGGAGGGAGAAGCACTAGCAGGACTCCGAGGAGATATTGGACTGGATGACATCTTTGGAGGTGATCTCCAACATGCAGCAGAGGAGCCACCAGCACCATCATCTAGTTCCATGATCGAGCCAGATTCGCAGCCTTCTAGGAGGAGCGTGGAGACGCAGCCGAGTGTGGGGACTAGTATCAGCCGGTTGTCGTATTCGCATGATGATGCGATTTTGTATTGTATTTGTATTCAAATCTAATAGAAAACACTTCTCCAACATTTTATGGGCTCATTTAATACATTTTGTAGCTATGTGTTGCTTAAAATTTATGTTTTTTAAAGAAATTTGAGTATTTTTTAAGTTGCCGAGTATTCCCGAGTATTGGCCGAATATTGGCGAGTTTTTGGCGAGTTTTTTTTTTGGGGGTCTGGCGAGTTTTTGGTTTTGGCGAGTTTTCCTACTATGGGTATAACGATAGTCATTGATAAATTGCTAGAATTTACATGGTAAAGCAATTTTTATGGCCTTAAAACCAATAACAATCCCAATTCAACATTTTATAGGGGGAGAGAGGAAATTTATACTAAAGTCAAAATAATTAAAGGAGGTTAGTGGGACTCAAAAGTGTATCCAATTACCATCGACAGGTACTAGAGAAAAATGAACCCAATAATTAAAAAACTAGCTAAACACTAACATGTAAAAACAATGTAAACATAATTAGAGGGGATAAATCCAAACGATACAATCTAAATTCAAGTACAAATAGCCCTGTGATGGGGAAACTGATCAAGAAAACAAGGAGCTGATGAAGACCAAAGTGGAGACCAATAATAATAAAAAGGTTTTATAATTATTTTTTCTTTTTTCTTGAGTTATCATGTCGGTGAAGAAGTGGAATAAAAAGGAGTTGATCGCCAAACTTGACAAGAATACACTCTAATGAAATTTTCATGACATAATGTTGACTATAGATTTGTTATTTGTTTATAACTTTATATATAGAGAGAGAGAGAGAGAAAGGGAGGAGGGGTGCGTTTTTCTTGGACCATGGAAAAGGTGTTTGTGAATCATGGTGGTGATAGTGGCCATCAAATGAATGAGATTTCCAAGTTTTCTTCTTTCATTTTGGGTTAGCCCCAAGTCTATATAACTTGGCTTAAATTTTTTTATTTATTAAAAATTATACAATTATAACCATTTTGGTATCTCTCATACTATTTTAGAAAAGTGTTTCTTTTTCCGGATGTGAGGCAAAGGGCAACTTTATCTTAAGATCAACACACATAAGGACGGGTTAGTGAGGTGGCATCCATATTCACGTGCTTCTACTAGGGTCCTGTTGTCATCTAGAAGTTGCACCCTGATAGAGAATGGTGTGTGTACTCCCTCTTATGTTGACAAAATTGGAACACCTCAAGGCTGTGGGTAATTTATCGCTGAGGTGAGCTTCTAGAGAGGGCTGGTTCCCTTGTGAATCACCTAAAAAAATGAAAATTTGACAAGGAAAAGGGAAAAGGAATGCGGGAAATGGGAAATAGGGGTGATACACCAAAATTTTGACACTTGCATGTAACTCTGCACAGAGAATTTGAAGATCCACACACCTGCACAACTCTAGACTATTTGCATAATAAATTCAAGGGTTTAGGAAAAATGACAGCGGTAGAGGGAGTGAATTCCACACTAAGGCAAACACAATATCCTATGCAACACAATGAAAAATCTGAAATCAGAAATAAGAGAGGGCAAAATGAACCTTTATTATTCAGAGGTGCAAGTACAATAGTTGAAGATGCACAAGCAAATCAGCTGCTCCAAGTGTCTGATTTTTACAATAATTCCCATTTGCTTACATAGGCTGATCCAAAAAGAATAGACTAATGGAATCCTAGAATAGACTGCTGTTGTTCTTTTTAAATTTTTTAATTCCTTCTTTTTGTGCATGGGAACAACAATTCTCTTTGTTATTTATTTAATTACTCCCCTCTTTGTCGCATGGGACAGAAATTGACTTTTATTTATAAAAATTCCATTGTCTATCTTTGGTTGGCGCATGGGACAGCAGTTGACCTTTTTATTTATTTAATTCCTTCCATCTTTGGTGCATGGAACAACAACAAGCTATTTTTATTTTATTGCATTCTTAGCACCTCAGTCAACCGCAATTTGACTCATGTAAGGTCCTTAGTCAGCTGTAGTCTTTTTTATTTAGTTAATTCCATCTTCATCCTTTGGCTGAAATAGGAATTAATAAAATTATTTTATTTCCACCCTTATCCCTCCTTGGTGCCAAATTTAGGACTGCAGCTCTTTTATTTATTTATTTACTCTTTCATGCACCTTCCTTCCTCTTGCGCCAACTATAGGAGGTTCCTTTTATTTATTTTCACGTTTACCACTTCAGCGTCAACCTCTAACAATAGTGGAAAAATAATAACATTTTGGCGACATCATGTGATTGTTTGCTTGCTAAACAAGGAGATCAATAGTCTTCTGCATCCATTGGGCTATGGAGTCACATACTTCTGTCAGCAACCGGTTCACACCCAAACTTGTATCCTTGGAATCAATACAATTGAAATACTGTCTCCAACAAAAGGAAAAGATGTGCATGCAAACACTTATTAAAAGAAACAACTACGAAAACTGGGAAAACAATGTGCATGCAAGCACTTATTGAAAGCAAACTATTCTAATGATGCTAAATCCTCAATAGCAAGCTTTGAGGAAAATCCCATTAATTGGGATTTGTAGTTCTTTGCCATTCAATCGAGATAACTGAAAAGCATTGTGAGGCTTGCAATCTGAAATAACATATGGCCCACTCCAAATAACATCAAATTTGGTGTGGTTTCCCGGTTTTGCTCTATTTGCATCCCATTTAAGGACAAGATCACCCTCTTGAAAGACTCTTGCAACTGCTTTCTTATCAAAGTTCTTCTTTACCTGAGCTTGGTGAGCTTCCATGGTGAGCATGGCTTCATTTCTCAATTCTTCCAACTGCATAAGTTCAGCATATCTTACCTCCATGGGACCTGCTTCCAATAACTCTAATTGATGAATAAGCTCTAAAGCGGGCAACTCAAGAGAAATTGGGAGTCTTGCTTCCTTGCCATAAACCAACATGTAAGGAGAATTACCAATAGACCTTTTGGGAGTGATTCTGTCAGCCCACAAAGTTGTTTTGAGTTTGGTGTGCCAAGATCTTTGATTTTCATCTAGAACTCTTTTAATAATCTTCAACAAATTTTTGTTAGTAGACTTTGCAAGACCATTACCTTGTGGGTAATAATTTGATGAAGTACTCAAATAAATACTATTTCGAACAACCCACTGTAATTTTAGTACCAACAAAAGCAAGACCATTATCTGAAATAATAGTAGCAGGAACTCCAAATCTAGTTATAATACCTTCATAGAAGTCAAACACACTAGTTTCATTTGCTTCTTTTAATGCAACTGCTTTTGTCCATTTGGTAAAATAATTAGTGGCAGTGCAAAAAGAATCCACTTGTGACCCAAACTAGATGGTGGGTTAATCATTCCTATAAAGTCCAATCCCCACTGCATAAAGGGCTGATTTGCTGAAATAGGATGAAGAGGAAGGGCTGCAAGCTTTTCCTTACCCACAAAGAAAGCACACTTTTGACATCTTTTGACCCATGCATAACAATCTTTGAAAATACTTGGCCAATAATAACCCGCTTTCATTATTTTGAGAGCAGTAGTCCTTGGAGTATAATGGCCACCTGATAAACCTTCATGGAATTCTTGCAATAATCTATCAACTTGTGAAGGTTCTACACATCTCAGAAGAACACCATTAATATCCTTTTTAAACAATATACCATCAATGAGTGCAAAAGGAATAGCTTGTAACTAGAAATACCTTCTTTTTTGTCTTATCCAAACCTTGGGGAAGAATACCAACATGCAAGTAATTAATCATATCTTGTGTCCAACTCACAAAAGATGGTATTTCAGCTGCTTGTGGCTGATCCGTGAGTGCAAAAACAACATCTTTATTTGACTCCAAATTTGAAACCAAATGCTCACATAACCCTTTACCTCGGATCAACTTTGTTACCTTGAAGTCCACGTCATATTCCATGACTTTTGTGATCCAACCAGCTCTCTTTTCATTCAAATCCTTGCTTAACAAAAACTCTTTTACACTTGGGTGAGTAACCATAACATGAATTCTATTATTAGAGAGCATATATGAAATTCTTTAAGCCTCTAATAACAGAAAGTACTTGCTTTTCCACAAAAGTATACTTCACCTCATAGTCATGTAGCCCTTTGCTAAAGAAAGCAATGGGTTGCTCTAAATTGTCATGATTCAACTGAGTTAAGATAGTTGAAATTGTTTCAACCCCTGCAAATGCATACAATATAAAATCTTTTGAAAAGTTTGGATTCGCAAGTGTTGGAGCTTGAGCAATAACTTGTTTAATAGCCTCAAAACTGATTCTCCCTTCATCTGTCCAACTGAAACTCATACTCTTTTTCAACATAGCAGTCAAAGACTTGATAAATTAGCAAAATCAACAATGAATCTTCTCACAAAATTGATCTTACCCAAAAAGCTTTGAAGTGCTTTCTTGTGTTGAGGTAAAGATAAAGATAGAATTGAGCTTACTCTTTCTGGATCTATGGCCAAACCTTCTTTTGAGACCATGTGGCCCAAAAGTTTACCTTCATGCACTGAAAATATGCACTTCTTTGGGTTGAGAGAAACCCCATACTATCTGCATCTTTCAAAAACTTGCCTCAGATGGCTCAAATGATCATTAACACTCTTAGAAAAAACAATAATGTCATCAAGATAAATCAAAACATTGACATTGATCAAACCTTGGAAAGCCATATCCATGGCTCTTTGAAAAGTAGCTCCTGCATTGGATAAACCAAAAGGCATCTTTCTGTAAGCAAATGTCCCCCACTTAGTAGTGAAAGTTGTCTTGTATTGATCTTCTTCTTTTACCAAAATTTGATTGTAACCATTGTAACCATCTAGAAGAGAGAACCTTTTTGCACCTGATACAATCCTTAGAATCTGATCCATTGATGGTAATGGATAATGATCCTTTAGTGAAGCCCTGTTTAGATCCCTAAAATCAACACATAACCTTATCTCTCCATTCTTCTTCCTCACGGGTACAAGATTTGCAACCCATGAGGAATGCTTGATAGGAAAGATAATACAAGACTCAATAAGCTTTGTTAGTTCATTTCTCATCAAAATTTCTATCTTTGGATTAATAGGTCTTTGCTTTTGCCTTACCGGTTTGGAATTAGGCTCAAGCTCAATGGTATGTTGAGCTAATCCTAGATCAAAACCTTTTAGATCCTCATACTTCCAAGCAAAAACATCAATGAACTCATTGCATAACTGAACAAAAACTTGCTTTTCTTCCAAATTACATACCTTGCCATGCTTCAAAAGCCACTAATTGCTATGTCCTCATAGTTCTCTTGCTTAGTGGACATCCTGATTTTGTCCCTTTTCAGCTGATCATCATTATTAAAAATACTCTCAAGGGTTACCAATCCTTGGGGCAACTTATTAGTCTTTAATTGCAAGATTTGCTCACCATACTGCTGTTGCAATTTAGACTGATTTTTAGCTAAAAATTCAACTTCTTCCTGAATAAAATGTACAATCTACTCATCACTATCAAACACTTGCCAATTAGTATTATTATCAAGAATTGATGGCCTTACAACCACCTTAATATGAGGTTGATTATCCTTTCTTTTCACATCACTAGGAATATCAAAATCAGCTCCAACAGCTGCCAATCTATCTGCTTGTTTATTTTCAGCTCTAGGTATTGATTGAACATTGAATGCATCAAAATCCTCTATAAGATCCCAAACTCTATGTCTATATGATTTCAACAAGGGATTCTTTGCAATATTCAAATTTCTCACCTGATGTATGATCAATTCACTGTCACCAAATACCTGTAGGTGCTTAATTCCCTTCATTCTAGCCCACTTGTAAACCATGGATTAGTGCCTCATATTCAACTATATTGCATGTACAACCAAACTGAAATTGAATAGAAGAATAATACCTTTGACCATCTGGTGATATCAGAACATTACCTGCACTTGATCCATTCTTGCTTCTAGAGCCATCAAAGTATAAACTCCACAATCTTGTATCAATCTTATCAATTTTAATTTTTAACCAATTAAGGTAAAAAAACATTATCTCGATGCATACAATAAATTCCCAAACCAACCTATTTAATATATGTTTCTTCAACGCATATTTGTAAGCATCAAAACCATGATGGTTAGTTCCCACTCATCCAATAATAAATTTGGTATGCTCTCAGAGTGGGTGTTTGTATCTTGAACAACTGGATGATCAAACAGTACAATTCACATTACAAGCATTAGACACATAAGACTCAATATGAAATTTAGCAAGAGGCTCATAATTAATTGTTACCTTTGTGCCATACCTTGTTCGAAAAATAGATAAGACCAATCTGATGATAGATACCCTCCAATCTTAGCTGTAAAATCTCTAGATAAACACAACGAAATATGGAAGTAGATCTATTACCATAACATCTTGTAAGATTGGAAGGCTTGGACATGCATGCAAACTTAACTTCAAATATTTGATTATACCAACTGTTTTGGTAGTTGTGCCATCCAACTGCAAAACCCCTTTGTCATGTGGCTCATATTTGAGTCCTAGCTTATTTGTTATCTGCTTAGGCATGACTGTACTGCTAACACCACTGTCAACCATGCAATTATGGACCAAATTATCACCAATAATCAAAGAAAGGTAGAAAACAGAGGCTTACCAATCCTTTTTGTCTGAAATTCAGCCTTAGAGGGCTGATCTGTATTTGCAAGTACTGCACTAGCTCTAGCTGAATGATCCATTGTAACTGGTAGTTTGGCCAACTCATCTTGTAACAAGTTCTTTTGACCCGGAATAGCTGCCATGAGCTTTTTCATCTGATCTATAATATTAAGGGGAGAGCTGCCCCCTTTTGCTTGACCTTTTGGAACACTTTCAACCTCTTTTTCCTGATTCTTTTGTGCTTCCAAGCTGCCCTTCTGAATCTGATTTTTTTGTCTCTCTTTCTCATTAGGAACAACAACCTTATTAGTATTATCAGGAAATAAAGAAGATGATCCATGCAAATTAGTTACCTCTGTGGGTTCTCCCATTGCCCTTCTTTTGTATACTCTTGTATTAGCTGCCTGCTGATCCTCTTGTTGCCAATTCACCAAATTTGCCTCTGGTGGCTTTGGTGCTTCACTAGAATCCCCTTGAGGAGGAGCCTCAATTGTTGAAAGTTGTGGAGTCATCCCTTGTGCAATCAAAACTTGATTTAACATTCCATTAGCACAAGAAAAATGATCATGCGAATGATTACATGGAGCACACAAAAAGGTTCCTGAATTAGTTTAATCTTCATTGAACAAGAGCTATAGATGTAGAAAGAGCATTAGGATCAACTTTAATGGTTGTTGGGCCTTGATATGGAGGCCTACTTGTAGGGTATGCTGGGTATGAGGGTCTAATAGATTAGAATGGAGCCTGATATGGTCTGTAAGGTGGAGCAAACTGTCTCTTAATAAATACAAATTTATTTCCAAAAGTTTGCAAAATAGCTTTTATTTCACTCAACTCAGTGGGTTGATTTGGATTAGTAACTGCTTGGCTAACTGCTATTGGAATTGGGTTTATAGTTGATATTGGTGGTTGAATATTTGGAAAGATAGGCATGAGAGGTCTAGGTGCAATTTTGCCAGCTTGTATGAGATTATTTTCAGCTCTAATGGCTAATGCAAAGGCAGGAATTGTGTTACCCCCCATGGACTGAATCATGATAGTAATGTCACTATTTAGGGATCTCAAATAATACAAGAATGCATGCTTTGTTGTAGGCTTAATGGCACGGGAATTCTTTCCCAAGTTCTTTGGAATCTCAAATTAAAATCAGCCATGAACTCTTGAGGGGCTCTTTTGATTGTGCTCAATTGCTTAATCAGGGATAGGTGGTCAAATTTGTCCTCAAATTGGCTACAAAAGGCTGTTCCTAATTGATCCCAAGAATTGATAGAGTTAATAGGTAGATTTCTATACCATTGCAAGACTTTATCTTTAAAGGAAGCTGCAAGTTGTCTTATGGCTACATTTTCTGAGTTATATTATAAATAGAGCAAATATTTGCAACATCTCTAATATGCTCTACAAGAGTGGTTTGAGTTTGACTGTAAAGGATGGTAAACTCTTTAATGCGGAAGCAAGGATATCATTGTATACATTAAGATTCAAGGGGTTGCCATCATTAAAGGTCACAAAAGCTTCATTTCTATTGAGAGCCATTAGGAAATTTAGAGTGGGAAGTTGTGGGATTTTGGGCAATTGTTTTAGCTTGTTAACTCGGTAAGTATATGGAGAGGATTTATAAAATTTGCTTCTTTTATAAGAATGTAAAGGTAGCTGAATAAATTCAAAAGGAATACCTTTAGCTTTTGACCTGGTGGTCACTTTTGGCATTAGCTTTGACTAGTCTGCAACCAGTATGTCTGTGAAAACTTGAGGAGTCACTAGATGTTGATTTTCTTATGCTCTGCAAACTGCTGAACCAACATCAATCTTTGAATACTTTGTCCCACCAGGCGTGCCAGAAACTTGTTGTCACCTAGAAGTTGCACCCTGATAGAGAATGGTGTGTGTACTCTCTCTCTGTTGACAAAATTGGAACACCTCAAGGCTGTGGGTAACCTATGTCTGAGGTGAACCTCCAGAGAGGGTTGGTTCCCTTGTGAATCACCTAAAAAATAAAAACTTGACAAGGAAAAGGGAAAAGGAATGCGGAAATGGGAAATAGGGGTGATACACCAAAAGTTTGACACTTGCATGTAACTTTGCACACAGAGAATTTGAAGATACGCACACACCGCACAACTCTAGACTATTTTCATAATAAATTCAAGATTTTAGGAAAAATGACAACGGTAGAGGGAGTGAATTCCACACTAAGGCAAACACAATATCCTATGCAACACAATGAAAAATCTGAAATAAGAAATAAGAGAGGGCAAAATGAACTTTTATTATTTAGAGGTGCAAGTACAATAGCTGAAGATGCACAAGCAAATCAACTTCTCCAAGTGTTTGATTTTTACAATAATTCCCATCTGCCTACATAGACTGATCCAAAAAGAATAGACTGCTGGAATCTCAGAATAGACTGTTGTTCTTTTTTTTAAAAATTCCTTCCTTCTCTTTGAGCATGGGAACAACAATTTTATTTTTTATTTATTTAATTCCTTCCATCCTTGGCGCATGGGACAAAAATTGACTTTTATTTATAAAAAATCCATTGTCTATCTTTGGTTGGCGCATGGGACAATAGTTGACCTTTTTTATTTATTTAATTCCTTCCATCTTTGGCGCATGGAACAACAAGAAGCTATTTTTATTTTATTTCATTCTTAGCACCTCAGTCAACTGTAGTTAGACTCATGCAAGGTCCTCAGTCAACTGTAGTCTATTTTTAATATTTATTTATTTAATTCCATTTTCATCCTTTTGTTTGAAATAGGAATTAATAAATTATTTTATTTCCCCCTTATCCCTCCTTGGTGCCAAATTTAGGATTTCAACACTTTTATTTATTTATTTACTCTTTAATGCACCTTCCTTTCTCTTGTGCCAACTATAGGAGGTTCTTTTTTTTTTTATTTGATTTATTTTCACCTCTATCCCTTTTGGCGCCAACCTATGACAATAGTGGAAATATGATAATAGGTACGTGGCATCCATATCCATTTGCTACTACTAGGGTACATCAGCTCTCTTAATTTTAGACATGGAGATGCGAGATAGCTACACCATATTGTACTCTTAAGTGCCCAAAGTACATTCTCAAAGATCAAATTTTTAATTCAGTTTTCCCTAGATATTCTACAAAATGGTGTCCAAGTTCTTGGTTCGGTTTAGGTATGGGTATGACAAATCGGTTTTGGTGGTACATCGTTTTTTGTGCGAGTGGTACGACCGTATAAATAGAATGTATAATATACATAGAATAAACAAAATAATCACACAAGCCTAGTGATAAGTCAAAAATTATGATTTGAATGCCACTTGTCATAATAGATATTAAATCAAAATTAGAAATCAGACTCATGATAAATTTTGAAGTTAGTATAGGTTTTATGGCTATTTTTTGTATTCAAGTCAAAAGTCAAAGTCAAACAATTGATTTTTTGGAAAAAATGTTTGCCCGATTTTGCCTGTGTATGTTCCGATCGGTGGGGCATGCCTAGGCATACAGGATGAACGGTTGTACCGGATGATCATTGGACGATCTAGACCGGTACCTAACACTTGGGAGGGGCGATGATTAAGCTAAAATGTAAATTTATATGCCTAGTCTGATTGCAACGGTGCAGCAAGTAAAAGAATAAACAATTAAGTACAAAAATTAAGCCAAGCAAGCTAAGCAAGAAAGTATGAAACCCTAAGTGCAAAGAAGAGGTAAGATGACTTAGTTGTTTCGCAATTAATCCTGGATTGTGCCGAAGTGCTGACCAGATGAACAGAGAGGGAGAAGCGTCGCACATAGCCTCAAAAAAGTGTGTGAGGTGACGATCTGCTTGGACTAGGGTGCTCGGAGAGGATAGGGCGCTGCGGGCGCCTAGTCCTGTTTCTAGGAGTGTTCGTTGTTGTTTGCCTTTGGTCGCTATGAGGTCGCACAATGATTGCCGAAGTCGCTGAAACCTACAATGAAACAATGACTTGCAAAACCTTCAAATAAACATCAAATCCTAAAAAAGAAAGATGCAGAATGAGGGGTCGAGCTGTCCTCAATTGTCACAATGGTGATCTTACGATCGGGCACTGCACTACATCTTAGACCAAATGTAGTTCTGTATGTGTGTGTGTGCGTAATTGTGCCCCAACTATAATAAGGTCCGCACTTCTCTTTTGGAAAAAAAGTGCTACACATAGAGTTGTCTTTATAGCCGATTAGAGATTTTGAAAGGATTCAGGAGTGTTTATTATTTCGGATGGATGGAAAAACTCACGAAATAGACCTCTTATCAACATTATTGCATTAAACACTAAAGAGGCAATGTTTATGAAGATTGTTAATTGTGAGGGGGAATAAAAGATGCCTAATTCATGCAAACATTCTATTTGGGGCTATTGAGTCGGTGAGCCCTCAAAACGTTGTCCAAGTCATGACATACAATGCAAAAATTACAAGGTAGTATGGTTGATAATAGAGGGTAGGTATTAACACATACTTTGGACACCATGTGCAATACACTCACCGAATACGATCTTTGCAGAAGATTGGGGAAATCACATGGATTGAGGAAATCTACATGGAGGCAAACGAGATTCAGATGTTTTTCACTAACCATCACATGTCTCGTGCCATTTTTAGAAGGAAGTTTTTCATTTTAATAATTAATTTTAAATCAATTTTAATTTGTATTGTTATTGAATTCTTTTCATTCCTTTTTAATAGGTTGTTGAGACTAGGTTTGCCTCTCACACACTTGTCTTGAGACGACTTGTGAAGGTGAAACATGCTTTGAGTAGCATGGTGATTGACAATGTTTGGACCGTTTGGAGGCAAGCAAATATAGAGAGAGCCCAAAAGATAAAAGCATGGATCCTTGATAATGATTGGTGGGCAAAAGTTGAGTATTTGTTGAGTTTCACAAAGTCTTCTAAGTATGATTAAATTTGTAGACAAAGATAGTGCTTGCATTGGAGAAATTTATGATAACATTAACTCCATGCTTGAAAAAATAAAAGGTATCATACAAGCCAAAGAGTAGGACCTGAGGAAAAGTTTTATAATGAAGTTAAAAGTGTAGTCATGAAAAGGTGGAACAAAATGCCCACCCCATTGCATCTCCTTGCTTATGCCTCAACTCCCAAATATTACATCAATCAAATACTTGGGTTACGGTAGGCCGCCGCCATATGATGACCAAGAGATTGCAAATGGGACGGGGTAACATTCAAGAGGTTGTTTCCGATCTAGCTATATCTAGTGCAAACCACAATGAGATGAGGATGTTTGTCAGAGTGGAGAAGGTAACATGGGAGAGGTAGAGGCTCTTTGTGACAAAGCCACCTTGACTCCAATCAGTTGGTGAATTGTACATGGCCATGATGCCAAATGCCTACAACCTATTCCAATCAAATTGCTCTCACAGTATGAAGTTTGTAACTTGTTATTTGATATACTAATTATCGATTAAGAATTAAAATTTTAAATGATAGTACTCTTTTTTGTATATTAATAATACATTTTTTTGTGACAAATGGCTAATAATTTTTATGCAAAGCAAAATTGAAGTACTTATGGCTTCATCCACTCAACCAAATGCACCATGTTGGCATCCAAGAAGGTTGGGGATCT
Source organism: Taxus wallichiana var. yunnanensis (assembly GCA_018340775.1). Lineage (NCBI taxonomy): Eukaryota > Viridiplantae > Streptophyta > Pinopsida > Cupressales > Taxaceae > Taxus > Taxus wallichiana. The sequence goes on from CM031242.1 coordinate 221,068,912, forward strand.
AGTGTAAGTACATTTCAACTTGCGCCTCTTAACGCATAAGACAAAAGAGTATATTAGAGGTCCTAACAAGTTTGGGACATCCAACCCAAACCACGGACTTTGAAGCTTCGCTGCTTGTTTGTCTAATGTTTCACTACTACTGGCACCGATGACGAACTTCTAGGGAGCCCTTACAAGAATTCGATAGTGGAGCTAGTGGGAGTGGAGCTACAAGTGCCATCCATGAAGATGATTTTGAGGATCATCTAGATGATATGTTCTAGCCTCTAGGCTTTTATGCCTAGGAAACTCGAAAGTGAAACAAGTTGAGAACTTGAATGTATCAAGTTATTAACTATTATGTTTTGAACATTATGAGTCAATACAAACTCAAGTCTCAATTCTCAAATTATTTGAAATCACTTTTATGTTCTATGAATGACTATACGAGTATTAATTTTCAATAAGTATGCAATTGCTTCTTTAAATTTATAATTTTACACACACACACGTGCACACACACACACGCATACACGCACACGCACATAGTACTCGAAGTTTTAAATTTTTTTCCGTATCAATGTTCCGTACCCATACCGAAACAGTCTAGCTTTTCACCATCACTCAACAAGACTAAATCCCTCCAGTTAGATATTAGTTCCACGTAGGATCATAATATACTTTTTGATGATTGTACATACAGACATATCATATGACCTCGGGGAGATCTCTATCTGTAATTTCAAAATTGTAAGTTTCAATTTGTGTTGACCTTTTTTGGCCAACGATGCGTCTTTAATTTCTTCAATGCTCATTCGTTAGACGAGCTACTTTACATTGTATATGTGTTTATTACTGCCCTTAAAGACTAAAGCCTTTTAAAATTTCAAACTATGAGGGTTTTCTCTTACGGATAGTCTTTGGCCATACCAATGGGTAGGAGTAAAAGTTGTGCACGAAACAAATGTCCAAGAACTAGGAAGTCTAGAAAGACCTTGTGTGCAAATCAAGTTATTTTATGTTGGGAGGTACATTTCACACCCTACGTCAACTTGGAATTTTGGTGAGGGTGGGTGGATGGATGGATGTGCGGAGAACATTGATGGCTGGCTTTTTTAATGTATATGGAACTTTCAACAAGAGTTTAAAACAAAAGGAAACGACTATAACACATGCGTCTGGTGTTATAGATATATTTTTTTCAATAAGCTATCGCATTTAAGCGTTTATGACTAGCACGGATCCTTCTTAATATGGATCTTATATGTGCTAAGAGGTATCCAAAAACCTCAAGAGTGCCAATCCATACATTCTTACACTTATGTCGTAGTGGGATTGACACCTCAATTTGTTTGGATACCTCTTAATGCATATCAAATCCATACTAAGATGAATTTGTGTTTTGTCCGGAGGAAAGCGAACTGTTTATTAAAATTCTTAAGATGTAAAAAGAGATGATAATGTTAGGGTTTAACAACTATGTTATTTGGAATTTCTTAGGAAATATATGGTTCATTTAACGAAGGTATGTTGTATGGTGACAATCATGTTCGTTGTTGTAACTCTTTCAAGATGTCGAAGGAGATCCCGTTTTGCAATTGGTGAGCTTTGTTGTGACATAAGTAAAACAGGTGCAAATATATAATTAAGACATTTGTCTTCAAGCACCCTAGGCATAGGTTGCTTCCCAAATTAGTTCTTGGATAGGTTTGTCATGGGCAATGTAGAGTTGTCCAAGGTAGTATAATTAGTCTTTTTTATCGAGTGATCAGCTACCACCTGTCTATGGAGAGAATTGTAGATACGATCGAAGTGAGGCTCCGCAGTATATAAGTACGAGGAAGTCGCAGTTTCATGTCCTAGTATATTCAAAATAATACAAAAATGAGTTATTGTCATTCTGCTATGGCAATTCACTATTCAATTAGGGATACCATTGCTATGTTTATCCCAAAATTATAAGTGTTTTAAATACATTATCTATTTCCTATGGGAATTGCTTTCAATCATGGACTAAGTTTGAAGGAATTGTGAAGGCTTTCACTTTGAATGAATGATGTTTTCATTATCAAGGGTATAGTGATTCCATTGGTGGAAAACTCTTACAATGGCGTACATATCACAATTGTAAGCTAATTAGACTTTGAACATGCTATAATTGTTTTGAATTTTTTTGATGCCCGTACTATGTAAGAGAAAATTCATATACCATAATCAAGTGCATCAATTTTTTTCCAAAAAGTTTCTAACATGTAAAAAAAGGGTAGTCATGGAATGTAACTGTGAGCAAGTTCTTTAGAAGATTCCATGAATACCTTTTCACAACCATTATTTTAAAGATAGTCTTTCACATGAGTTGCATTTCCTCTCCTAAGGGTTCAAGGATCACTATGTAATAATTTATTTCCAAAGCATGTTGTTGCCTTTCCCAACTTTGTGCTTGTGTGGATGTTTTAAATTGTACCTTGTGAAGATTGTGAAAATGCTATTAGTAGAAGAGGATGACGAAGAAGGAAGAATGAGGGAAACACAATTTTATAGAAAATGGCGTTAGAAGCATTGTCGCTTGAGAAATTTGGTGGTCCATCTCACTTGAAGCCTATGAGAACCCACTGAATCGACTCGGGGGATGCGAAGAACATGCATCCATTAACTCAACTCAAGAATTGCTTTGCATAAAAATCCATCTTCGGGCGTAATCCACCATGAGGGTCACCCAAGTGGTGTGGATAATCTGTCTGTAAATATCCTCTTTGATGATATTGTTCAGCTCTGCCTGAAGGTAGAAAATGAGCGGTGCGTCAAGAAGTATCGAAAAGGAGGAAGACAATCCATCCTAATACCCACTGACTCTAAGAGAGCAGAAACGCCAACATACCAGAAGTGAGCACGACAGGAGAATTAGAAAGGGCAATGCTCTTCGATGAACAATATGCCAAATATGGGGTACTTGTCTCTCCCTCCATTGAGTCAACAAAACTCGAATATGGTGCAAGAAGGAAACCGGATGAAAATGGTATCCATCCACGAAAGGACAAGCCTCAAACTCCACAAGAATGATGTGATGGGGAACAAATGACTTGCACACTGATGAAGCAAGAAAGGAGAAGTGTCTAGACTCTCTCGGTGAAGCCCAACTCGACTTGAGCAAAGAGGCCCCACACCATGAGCCATAAAGAACAATCGGTTTGATAAGGGAATCCATGAGGGACATCTTGGAGGAGATGTTTTGAAAATGGTGTCGGAAGCACTGTCGCTCGAGGAGAGCCAAGGGTTATGGTTCATTAGCTCTCCTCGAGTGACAGTGCTTCCGACACCATTTTCGTAACATCTCCTTCAAGATGTCCTCATGGATTTCCTTATTAGACCCACTGTTCTTTTTGGCTATGTGGTGTGGGGCCCTCTTTGCTCGAGTCGGATTGGGCTTCACCAAAGTCCAAACACTTCTCTTTTGTTGCTTCATTAGTGCAAGATGTCCTGCTCCCATCACATCATTCTCGAGAGTTGGGGCTCATCCCTCTCGGATGGATACCATTTTGATCCGGTTTCTTCGCACCATATCCAAGCTTTGACTGACAGAGGGAGAAAGCAGTACTGCATTTGGCGTATTGTTCCTCGGAGAGCAATTGTCCTTTATGATTCTCGGGCCGTGCTCGCCGTTGGTACACTCAAGTTTCGCTCTCTTAGAGTCAGTGGGTATTAGGATGGATTGTCTTCCTCCTTTTTGATACTCCTTGGTCGCACCGACTCATTTTCTACCTTCCAGACATGGGCTAAACAAGATCATTAGAGAGGATATTTACGTAAAATTTATCCACATCACTTGGGTGAACCCTCATGGTGGATTATGCCGAAGATGGATTTTTATGCAAAGCACTTCTTGGAGTTGAGCCATTCGATGCATGCTCTTCGCATCCCCCTGGGTCAGTTCAAAGTGGGTTCTCATAGGCTTCAGAGTGAGATAGACCACTAGATCGATTTGTCGGACAAGACTTGTCACCATGTAGTCTTCGTGGAGGTCAATACGGAAACACACTTCATCTTCCGCTGTCCCATCTACTACGAGATTAGGGGGAGGTTCCATTGTCTTTTTAGAGGGACCCGTGCACTTATTGACTTTTTAGATATGTCGATCAAAAGTGCTTGGCTTTATACATACAGGAGGCTCTTAGGCTTCGGGATCACACTATTCAGACACTTAACAAAGCAGACTCTCCCCAAAGGATCACTTCTTTCCGGATCTACCCTCGGAGAGAGGCACTAAGCGCCAGATTGATACCAGTACAACGTCACACTACAAATCAGTACGGTTCGGGGGTCCATATATAACCCCCGATATCTCCCAAGCACTATTATACCAGTTCCAGTACCAGAGGGCGGACTAGATCCATCAGGTCCTTGAGACATACTACTTTCGCCAGACAACAACATATGGGGGTCTTGTCATCTCACCTCCTCTTCCTCTTCTTCGGATCATCACACTATTATGAGTTTCTTCCGGTCGGCCTCGGATGTTAGGAGAGATGGGTTTACCATTCCCGGATAGACATTCCCCATTGCTTCACCTAGGTCTTCTTCCTTCTTTTCCTCTTCACTTCTCATTCTCTGTACTACTTTGGAAACCTTTTGGTTTTCCGCTTTCCTTCGCTTTTGGTCTTTGACCTCTTCTCTTGCTTTGTACTTCTTTTGGAAACCTTTTGGTTTCCCACTTTGTATGGACACATTTGTACTCTGCAGTCCCTTTGACCTACTTTTGTGGTCATTGTTGAACATTAATATTATTATCTTAACTTATCCTATCTTATCTGCTTATACTTATCTGTTCATGGAAACACTGCTCAACCTTACCTAACAAATATCTTACCAAAAAGTCACTTTGAAGAAATTTATAGAAGAGGGGGCAGAGGAGGATCGGGATGAAGGAAGAATGAGGGAAACACGAGAACTATTTTTCACACAAATCTATTAATGCTACACTGCTCATATACTAATCTATTCACAGAACAAGGGTCAGCCTTGACAGTGAATGATTACCAAACCTCAGTTTGAAGAAAATCATAGAAGAGGCGGCAAGGATTGAGAATCCTCTGAAAAAGAAATCAAAACAAAAAATTGAGGTTTGCGTGCCCATTTTATACCAATTCTCTTAAATTTTTTTGAATCATATTTTAGTGCTCTGATTTGGCAGCATATTTGTCTTTTTCATCTGAAGACTCTGAAAGAAACCACTTCAAAGACAAAAAAAATGTCTGTGTCATTCTAATTCTGTAAATTTAATGTTGATAAGTTTTGTACTCAAGTGCTACAGCTTGAATAAGATCAGCTTTAGTGTTCTTTTCATGTTCTGTGTAAAGAAAATTTACCAAGAAAAGGGCTTTAGGTATTCTGTTTGAATTTTATGAGGCAGCATGCAACACAAGTGGTAGGGAACATTGTATATACAGAAGTGTTAAATCTCAATATTCAATCCATGGATGAGCTTGAGGAGTACAATTTGCGGATGTTGGAGAAAGGAATGGTTCATGCTCAGGCATTTGAATCTCAAGTTGCAAGGAAAAACATCTCTTTCAAATGTGGTAGGTGGATTAGAATAATGAGCCAAAATGACAACATTAATATGAGAAATAATCTAACAAAGTCCCAAAAATAGAGATAACAGAACTTGAAGATTGAAATTTGCTGACGAGTCATGTACTAGATTCTTCTCTAGGTGCACTGCAGCTTGTCATAATGCAATGTGGAAGATTTTTTAAAACCATGTTGACTATATCTAAATACACTGTTTGAAATCAATTTTTGTTGTCCACTAGAGAACAACCAGTTACAGTAAAGTTCACAGGCAATTTTGGCTGATGAAATACATTTTATTAAAAGGATTACAGAAACTATCTGTCACTATTAAAATTAGAAAACATATGGGATTGCACCCTAGTAGTTTAGACCCAACATCTTATGAAAGCATGTAATTTGGGCTTAGACAAAGAAAGTCTAATTTTGCCTAGGAGGCCACATGTCCCTTAAATAACCAAGAAACGGTCTCTATTGAAGGGTGCCTGAACCAGATTGTATACCATATAGTTTGCAATCGTCTGTAATCATCATAGTGGCCTCAAGGACAGCTCCTCGCCAAGAAAGGGACCCGTGAAAACATAGTTAAATCTAACCCATAGGTACCTTGAAAATTTGTGCCCTAATCCCATGTACTTGTCTACTGCATCGCCAATGCACACCCCTCTGAAAGACACATATGGGGACATCTCCAAAATCCAGAAGACTTCAAATGTCGTTGCCTAGTGTCTCTATGTCTTCTGGAAGTGGCCCTTAAACATCAGGAAACTTTCTATGGATGTTTCTTTGATACATGATATAAAATACAATTTTTTTTTACTTGAGTGCTAGTAGTTTGTTGATGAGTGTTACAAGAAATAAATATACACACTAATAGGCACATATTTTATTTAAGTTCTGCATGAAAATTTATATGTTTTTTTATAGCAGAAATTTCTAATCAAAGCTTAAAGTAGTTCTAGTAAGAAGAGAAAACAATAAGGGTTAAGTTGTATATGTGCACAATTTTTTATCAAGATTGAAATGGGAAAGAGGGGTACTCCATGCCACATGGTTGTAGTTTGTTCTAATAAACTGTAGGTTATATATTTAACACTAATAATAAAATTCTGAAATCAATATAATTTATTGTTTTGTATATATTTTTCCATTTTCGAGTTATCATGTACATTGATTTTTAAAAAATTGCATCTCTGCTGTAGTTCGCGTCTCTTGTATCTTGGTGACAGTGGGCCGTAATGAAGCCCAAACAGTATTGTAAGAAGCACACCTCCATAATCTCTCCACACAACAATTTTATAAAGAATTTGACATGCCAACCTTATGGAGCCTTGATTTAACTACTAAACCTTGGTGGAGCACAAGCGAACCGAGACCTTTGCTTGAAATTAGACTGAAATTTTAAATGGTTTATGACCAAAATATCTTGGAAGTACAACTCCAAAAATCAGGATCGAAATTTCTCTCAGCACAACAATTTTAAAAAGAATTTTACATTCCAACCTTATGGAGCCTTGATTTGACTACCAAACCTTGGTTGAGCACAAGCAAACCGGAGACCTTTTCCTTGAAAGTAGACTCAAATTTCAAATGGTTTATGGCTAGGTTGCTGGGAAATGGGTATGTGTTCAAACGTAGAAATGCTGATTTCAAAAACCCTTGGGTACGAAATGACATGGAAACATCCATACAATATATTATTAAAAAAATATAAATATATATTAAAAATACATACTACTCATTTTTAGTCCATAAAATATAAAACACTTAAAATACTTTGTATTCATGAAAGTCCAAAACATTTAACATGCCCAAATTTTTATATGTACATAATTATAGTCTAGATTCTAGAATATGTCATCCAAATTTTCCTGAAGTACCACTGAAACAAAAGTATCTAGTGTCTTTATTTTTTATTTTTGGCGTTTAAAATACTGAAGTACTGTTGAAATGGTACGAAAATGTCTTGGGATTGATGGATCTGTATCTGGGACTGTTTTGGTGTTTTGGAAATGTTTCAGGCGTGTATCATGATCCGTACCGGTACTCTGTACATTGGTGTGCTGCCCTAGTTGGTATGTTTGGGTATTCGAGGTTTATGGCAATGCCATAGGGCCCACTTATCTCTAATTGCTTGTTTAATTGTGGTGCAATTGTGAAGGTTCGTCTCACTTGTTTAGGCACCTAAATTTGGCCCAAAGTATTATGACATAACACTGTTAGCAAATTATATAATCGTGGTGCAATTGCGAAGGTGTGTATCACTTGTGTAGACACCTAAATTTGGCACAAAGTATTATGACATAACGCCAATAGCGAATATATATATGGGTCCTAAACAATGAAATATGCCTATAGTGGCGCAAGTTCTTGTTTGGTCTATTGTTGTTTGGCTTGATTGCCGATGTCTTTTGTTCGATTTTGGTCTTGCTTACTTTGTTTTGTCTTGTCATAGAGATGTCTAGCTTTTGCATTGGTTGTTTGGTCGTTTTGAACAAAACCGTCCATTGGTACTTGTTGAGATTGATGGTTCTGTCCAAGTTTGCTTTTGGGTCCTTTTTCACTGTTGGCCTTTTTGTTACTCATATTTCCTTGTTTCATATTATGTTAGTCGGTCTTTGCGTGCCCCTAGGTTTGAATTTGAAAGTGAAAGATCCCTATATATACAAGTTTGCTAAGAGGTCTATATCATCTAGCCATTATCTAGCAAGTATTAAATATTATTTTAGAACATCTCGAGAGCACATTTCAAGGGGAAATTACTACTGTTCAAGCATTATATTTCTGCATACAAGGGTTACAATTGAAGCATATCTATTAGTTAGCTTGCTATTTGTGTTGAGGCACAAGGGAAAGGTTAGGACAAGGGAGCTAGATTTGCACACACCATTGCATGCACTAGGAGGACTACATGGAGTTTCAAATGTAGTGCAATGCTCGGTCTGGATCACATAAGGTGACCATTGAGGTCAGTCCAACTTAAGCACCTAACCTTGTTTTTGTATTTAATGTCTATTTGAGTGATGTTGCGAGGAGCTAGGGATTTTCTCATTACAAGTACATGTGCAATCGTCACAGTCATCTAAACACACACACATGCATTGTAGACGTAGACAAAGCATCACAGGAAAAACCATAAGTGCACTATAAACAGGGATGAAAGTGCCAGGTGGTTTGGTCCAGGAAATTTAATGCACATAGGGACTTTCTGGGAACATTTTGAGACTTGCATAGAGTCTATTACTTCTGATAAAATTTCCAGTTCATCTTCAAAATCAACTAGTTGATCTCTCCAACCCTAATTGCTCCTTGTTTGCATGGACGTATTGAATGCAATCTTTGGTTTCTAAATTTGTATATTATTATACGCTACCTTTTAATCAATTATTCTTCTAATATTATTCATAAATTTTTAATGCACCCTATTATTGATTTTAGGGTTTGCGAAGGTGTGTATCAATGGTGGTGCAATTGCAAAGGCATGCCTCACTTATCATATACATGGATAAAGACATTTTCACTCCATTTCTAGTCTCTCAAACAAGGGCTTTCTTGTTGAAGTTGAATCTTGGAAAGGCTATATTTTTGGGATTATTTTTACAAATTTCTTGATAGGCTGATTTGTACGACAAATTTAACTTTTGGGATTGATTTATATTTGTGCTGAGATTGCCATTGTTGTAATTCATGGTTCCAAATATCTAGTCAACAAAGAAGCCCTTTTTGGCTCATCTTTTACCAACAAAAAGAGGTAAAGAGGTTGAGTTTACTGAAATTTTCAAATAAGCCTTGTTGCATATCCCAAGCATTACTTGGCTCTTTGAAGTGCGAATGATGAAGGCCAACAATCACCTTCTAAGAAATTCAAACTCTCTTATGTGAGGCTGACCTTGATAAAGTGAGTGACTTATCATTATCAATTATATCTCAAAGATGTAAAGGGGTGGGGTGACATGAAAATCATTGTGCATCAACTTTTACTATTCTCACTATACATTTTCTTGCAAGGTTAGTCCATTGAGTTCTTATATGGGATATCTATCCATTAGATTTATGTTGTCAAAAACATGAATGAAAAATAGGGAAAGTGCCAACAACATGGAGATAGGAATTAGGTTTTGGGGAGTTTTCAACATAACAAAGGAATCAAACTTGGAAATGTAATGCAAGCCAAAGGTTAAGTCAAGTGGTTGGTTGAAAGTGCTCAGAAAAACTTGGCAGAATGTGTAACATAAACATTGAAAAATTCATTAGTAACAAGAAACAACTTGTTCATGACATGACTTGTTAGGTAGTGCAAGAAATGGAAATAGGAATGCTAGATCAAGTTTCTTTCAATTGGGCCCAAGATCCACTTACATTTTGTAGTTATCCCAAGCTACCAAGGAAATCTAGTGTTGCAAGGAGACACATCCCACACCTCCCGGGACGTGTCTCCAATATGGGTATGCGTCTTGGTACATGAGATGAGTACAAACATGTCTCCTATACCCGGAGACATCTCTCGCCATCTCCTTTGAAAATTATGCCTTTTCCTATAGAAAAACCTTAATCGTGTTTACGAATAAACGCTAAATGCATTGTTTTGATTATAAAATACATTGCATATAATTCAATTTGCCATCAATTCTTTGAGTTGAAGACATTTGCGCTAGATCTAGCTTTGACAATACCAAATTTAGCTTACGGTCGTCAAATGTTTGAAATGACAATTTTTTATTAATTTAGTTTTACTTTTAAGTTTTACATTTTTACTATTTAGTTTTAGTCTTACCTTTTAATTTTTTAATATTAGTTTTAGTTTTTATTTAATATAAATTTTAGTTTTAAACTTTTTTAATATTAAATTTTAGGCTTAGAGTTTTAGTTATAGTTTAAATTTAATTTTAAACTTTCAATAATAGTTTTAATTTTAAAAGTTAGTTTTATTAATATTTGGTTTTACTTAATATATTTATATTTTAAAATTGTTATTTGATATCTAATGTTTTAATTAATGCAAACATGCAAAAGGAAAGAAGGGCTATATCCACTTTGGAAGTATTGTGATCGCATTCACAAAGGGAATGGTGGAACATCAGTGTCGTAAAATTTGTGTGAAGTCCTTTCATGACACGTACACGAGGGTGAAGGCCCATTTTTTTCACACACTAGGAAAAGGGGTTGACCCATTTCGAATGAGGTAGAGAGGTATGAAGCTATGAGGGAACAAGAAAGGGCTGAAGGCAAAGTGACTCCTTTGAACTCTCAGCGTAAAAAACAAATTGCATGCAAAGTCATCCTATCGGGGCAACTAGGGAACCATATCCAAAGCTAGATGTGTCTTCTAGACATGCGGCGAGAGGTGTGGGGTCTTCTTGTAAGAGACCACACATTGGCAGTTTGAACCCCATTGGAAACATGTTTGATGTGCATGGTTGAGATTTAGTTGATGCAGCGATTACATGTTGCTTCTATGCAAATGGAATACAATTCAATGTTGCTTTTTCACCTTATTACAAGGAGATGGTTTGTGTGATCAACAATGGGTCGGGGTGTAAACTACCTAGATATGAGAAGCTTCACACAACTCTTATTAACAAAGAGAAAACATGTATAGAGCAACAAACCACCATAGTCAAAAGAGTGTGGTCTATAAAAGTTTGCAACATTGTGAAGTGTAGGTGGACTGCTAATAGAACAATCCGTTTTTGAATTTTATGGTAACTTTCTCCAAAGGCCCTTAGTTTTTAAGGCAATTGACTTTTTGGGGCTAGAGGCAAATGTAGAGTTTATTCAAAACCAACTTTGTGATGCAATCGAGGAGGTTGAGACATTACATGTTGTCCAAGTTATTACAGATGTTTCCTTGGTTTGTAAAGCAATTGGCTTGTTGGTGAAAAAAACAAACATGTGTTTTGGAAACCATGTTGTGCATGCGTTGAATAATGCGCTCAAATACATTGGTAGGTTTCATTGGATTTTTGAGCTTATTGAAAAGGGCAGAAAATACAAATGTTCATGTGCAAATATCACTACATGCAAGCTATTTATTAGAGATTTGGTAAGGTAGAAGTTCTCAAACTTGGAGGCACATGGTTTGCTTCTTTCTTTATACTTCTTGATCATATTTATGTTGTCAAAGGGGTCTTATTTTCCATTGTAGTTAATAATGTATGGACAACGTGTAGTTGATCTACATCGAAGACTGAAATTGAGGTGAGGATGGTCCTTGATGATATTTTTGGGTTAATATGAAATTTGTTGTTGACTTCATTCAACCCATTTGTGAGAAAATTCTTATTGTTGATTTAGACAAGCCATGTCGTGGGGATGTTTATGAAGAAATTGCTTCTATATGTGAACAAATAAAAAAATCACAAACTCAAGGGATCCTTCTCTATATCCTTTGATTAAGAAAAGGTAGATGGAAGATGGAACAAACTTAACACACCTCTACACTATGTTGCTTATGCCTTAAATTGAGTGGTATGATAGAGAAGTCGCCAATAAGAGGGCTCCATATGAGGACAAATAAGTAATGAAGGAATTTCGGGTTGTGAATTATTTTTTATGGTCGAGGAGAGGAGGCTTCTATTATCAAAGACTCGAGTGTAATATGTTTTCATGTGGTCATGGTCGAGTTTTCTATAGTGGAGGCTCCTTATGATATGCATGTGATGAAAGACTCAATATAGTGGTCGTGGAACCATGGTAGTGAAGCACCGAATTGCACATTTCCTATACATTTACTCTCTTAAGTAGCTAGCTTTTCATCTTGTGAGAGGAATTTAAGTACTTATGGGTTCATTCATAGTTTGCATACTCGTATTCGAAAATATTCGGCAAACCCAAAAAAATTTGACTCGGCAAAAACTCGGCAAGACTCGGCTATATGGATTGATCCCATCCAAATCAATAAGCTCTTGTGATGTGGTCTCCACCTTTCTTGTGCGAATCCAAAGATTGTATTGCACAAAAACCAAGTCATTGAGGCATGTAATGTCCCTTTCTAGAAAAAAACTGAAAATAAGGGTTTGGCCACAACCCCAAATGAAACAAATCTAAAAATACAACATCGACCAACAAGTATCAATATGAAAATGACTGGAAACACGCTTTAACCCTATTCGAGAAATAATCAGTCCTTTAGGGAAGCGAACTATATAGGCACTTCAAAGCATCATACAACCATGCAATAACATCTGAAAATGCTTCTAAATAATTATTTCAAGCACAACAACATTTATCCATTCAAATCACATCAAAATAATAGAGAAAATATGAGATTACACCCAACTACAATTTATTTTATGACAATAGTAGGTAAGCCACAAACAAGGGCTAAAAATAGCTCATAAGCCTCTCCAAAAATCACCAAATTGTAGATTCCAGCCTTATAAAATATGAAGAACAATAATATCAACTCAAATTGACTAAAAGCTCCTTGGATGATATCAAACCCGTCACCCAAGCAAGTCATCTAGGATTAGAAGGGAAGAAATAAATATGAAATCCTCCTTAAAGCTCACTTGTGACCTCCATATGAAGCCACCAATGCAAAAATGAGGGTTTCCGTCCCCAAGTGTGATCCTATTGAAGGGTTTCATCCTCAATAGGTGACCAAGGAAGGGTTTTGTCCTTCAATGGCAAGAAGAAAAGCTACACTAGCTCCACTCCAAGTAAATGTCAAAATAGATGAAAGATGATAATCCTCTCCATTCGAACTTCCTTAAGTACCCCTCCTTTGGCGCCAATGATGTATTAGAAGCCCCACCTTCATGGCCGACCTCCTAATGCACTTTTTAATCTTCACTTAAGAAGACCGACCTCATAATGAAGAAATATAAATTCTCCTTGCTTTGTTTGACAAGTCTTCTTTCCCCTAGTCAAACCATTCCAATGCCATGATTAGTAAATAAAATAATTAATTATGAAGGTACATCACTTACAACCATGGCAAGTTCCCCTCCTTTGCTCCTTCCTTGATGCCCATAGGAGGAGGAATGGGCATACGGTCTTCCATAGTGACTAGCTTGGAAAAGGGGACATTACAAGGTGTTTTTGGTTGAACTTGTTGCTCTTTTTCGCATGAATGGCCTCAAACGAACTCTAGTTGCGCTCACATCTAGAAGCATTACAAGGTGAGATAAAATTATGAGGGCCAACTTTTGAAGATGTGAGGTATTTCCTCCCAATCCTACTACCAAGAACCTACAAACAAGATAATCAAAAGTTTATAAGTAATTAATAAAATTAAATTTGTATCTTGTTACATAAGTAACTTAGTTAACATTTTAATTTTTATTACTTGGTGGCTGTGTAGTTCTCCCTCAGATAGCTAGTGTCGAAGAAAAGAGCCTCTCCCTAACATATGTGTAATTCTGTAGCTCTAAAATAATGAGGTCCCTTGTCTCAACCTCTGGTATCATCCTCTCGATGCACGTTGAAAGGCCCTTGATAACTTCCCAGTTCACATTGTGAAGCCATCGAAGAAGAACAATTTGGGGTTGAGGTAGTACCTCGCCACATGAATAGGTTGGAGTTGATTGTTCCACCCCGATCAATTATCTCCCAAAAGGAACCAAATATGGCGATATCCCCCCTATAATAGTTTTTGATGGTCTCTTTGGCCCGATTCATGGCCTCTGTAATGTACCCCATTGGGTTTTGCTCCCCGTCAACCAAGCGCAAAACCCTCACCAATGACTCTGACACCTACACAAAAATTAAAAATTAAAGTCACAAACTTTCAAATAAAGCAAATAAGTAAATAACAATATATAATTTAACAAATTAAAATAAAGGAATCAACTTGAAATTTAAATTGAAGTTTGAAGTTACTTTGATGATCTCTATAGCTCTCTTTATGAAGACATCATCAACTTTATTTTAATATTGTGAGTCCAACCATGCTAAACTCACAATCATTTGCTTTAATGATGACAACAAAATGCAAATACTTTGGAACATAAAGAAGTCGTAAACCTTGTGACATTGGCTCGCATGCTCTTTCCCCTTAGTGTGTTCTTTCATAAACCTAAGAACCCAAGGGTGATTATATATGTACTTGGTTATATTTTTTGCATTTTTATTACCGGCCTCACCTAATCAATTTTGCCTATGTCCTCCAAAAGAAGGTTAATGCAATGAGTCGACAAGGAGTCTAAAAGAGTGATGGATGCCTCTTATGTAGTAGTCTCTAAATGCTTCATACATTATGCGTGACAACTTGTGCAACATTTTGGATACCCACCTTTAATATGACCTTCTCCAATATAAGACTCAAATTGTCTGGATTTTTAACCATGTTAGAGACATCAATTGACTTCAAAAATACTATCTCATCATTTGAATCCGCTAAAAAATTGATGAGGGTGTGGCTCATTTCATGCTTCCACCCATCTGAAAGAATGGTGCATCCATATTTTTGCCATTATTTCTTTTGATTTTCTAGGATTTTCGTTGCATCTCAGAATCGCACTTTTGAGCAATTTCCGCTCAAGTCTTTTGGAGAGGGTCCTTTGTACCCTTTCCATGCAATCATCAATATTTTCACCAAGTACTCTTAGTATGGGCTCTTCGCCACATTGAAGAGAAGGTTGATGTAGCACTTAAATTTGCACATGCTTTATTTGTTTCCTTGTGTGCAACCTTGTTCCGGCTTTGTACCTGCAAGCGTCAAGGTCGCGTCTAAAGTATATTTCTTGGTACAAAAACTATGTATCCCTTTGCTTGAACTCGATAAAGCGTATGTGTTTCTTTTGCCATGTATGCGTGGACCGTGAGTAGAGCCCACAATCGTTGCTAACATTGTCCTCTGAATCCTCTGCCATTACAGGTTTAATGGCTTTTGCTATGGTTGCATGAAATCTTTCTCTCTTTCTAGTTTCTTCTCCTCTAGCGCTGCCTTCATCTCATGTTTTGCCTCTTTTGTAACATTGGGACATACCACAATGTCGCGACAAACAATACATGCAAGATGATACTTCAGGGGATTTATGCCTCTGGAAAAAGTTTTCTCGCAGAAATGCAAACCACAAATCCTCTGAATTGCTCCACATACATCATACTTACAAGAAATGGTACGTGCATTAGTGGGAACGGTTCTTGCTAGTGATGTTGACCCAAATGCTGAACTTGATGCCGAACTTGATGCCATTGCTAAGCTCTAATTTGCAATACAATGTACATTTAAAAAATTAAAAAAACCGTAAGCTTACTTAAAAATATATATATTTTTTTGGCTTTTTTAACCCTATTTAATTGTAATTTCAAACTTCAAATTGCAAATTCTACAAACAAGAATATATTTAAAAAAATTAAAATACATTCTGACAATTTCATTTATTAATGATGATAAACAAACATGAATAAATTAATAACTATTAAAATCATTTGCAATTGAATTGAATGCATTCAAAATTGCAAATCATATTTGGATACAATATATAAATAATATAGAACGAATTTGCATTCTTGAAAAGAAAGAGAAAAAAACTTAACCTCCAAATGAAATTCTTCAAATTTGCTCTTCGAATTCGCTATAAAATCTCTTCAACTCATGCAAAGGATGCTCAATGGTTGTGTGATTAGAAATGAAGGGGTGTGTTGCCTTAAAAAGACAGATTTAAGTTTTTTTCTGTGTATTCTGTGTTTTTTCAGCGTATTTTGCATCAAATGAGTTTGAGGCTCGGGCTCACGAGCATTGGTGAATATTTGCCAATACTCGGTGAGTTTTCCTCATGAGTATTTGGTTGTTCAAAGTTTTGGCGAGTAGTTGCGAGTTTTCTTACTACGATTTTATTAGTTGTTTATGACACATTTTTTTGATTTTGGGTGGGAACTCATGGATCTTTTGAAGAGGAAACTTTTAGGGTCAAAGAAGGCATAGAACTTGTTCTCCATTCATAGTATTCTTCTTCTTATTCGTGTGGATCTAGGGTACAAGGAAGGTCCATCAACATAGGAACAAATTCCATTTGATGTAGCAAAAGACGTGGAGAGTGATGTGCTTGAGGCAAATGGCCTCAAAGATTTGCACCTTGTTATATTGTTTGTAGAGAAGCCATAGCTTGAGAGTGTTGAGTATCTAGTGAGCATCTTGGAGGAGGAACTAGAGGATGTAATTGATGTGACAATTAATTCTATCGTATGAGACGAGGTATGATTCAAGTTTACATTTGTGATTTTTGTTTTTGCATGCTTCTTTGTTGGCATTTCAATGGACTCTTCCCACAATATGATGAGATATCAAATATCAATATAATCACTCATCTTTTGTCGACATCTTTTTTTCTTACTTTAAAAGTTAAAACTTATTTTCAAGCATTTTATATATTGCAGAACATATATTTCTCTGAATCACACACACGCACGCACGCTCGTGCACACGCACGCACGCACTCACACGCACGCACGCACACACACACACACACACACACTTTTTCCCTCATTCTTAACTAGTGCAAATTTCAATTCGAGACACACACACACACACACACTTGGGTCACACTTTTTCCCTCTTTCTTAACTAGTGCAAATTTCAATTCAAACATGCACTTTATACCCTTCTCATCCCAATAACATGAAACAAGTCAGTACTTCTTAATTATCTCTGCGAATACATCTTAAAAATATCCAATATATTCATAAAAACATTCACAATGGACCCATGTAGGTCAGTCATGCCCAAATGTACCAAACTAGCTCAAAAACAACTCAAAACCCCATCACTTAGATGGGAAAAAACCACAAACACGTCACCATGATTAGTAAAGCTCCCAAATTTATAACACATGTCAAATATGAAATAAAAACACCATACATGGTTTTAAATTATCTTGCACTAATCAAATTATTCATAACTCACTCAAGAAGGCTCATATCCTTCTCAAAATAGTTTTCATGACACTGTCTTCACTTATGGAATTGAAGAACACACAAAAGACCTCAAATATGGCATGTAACCACTAATTTTAAATCCCCTAACATTTATATCATATCTATGTTTGTTATATATCATGAAACATCCATACATGAAAACCATCCAAAACTTTCCTCTTCACCAAACTAGGTTTCCAAAAAGGTATTTTTAGAAACACAACTAATTTTCACCCTTTCTACCACTTCGATACATCGAAGGCCTTAAATAGGAACATAAATTCATCCCACTTCACTCTTCTACTTATATAAAGCATAAAATCATCCATCTCATGCATCTTCTACCTCCATCTTCTAGCCAGAGCAATTCTTTCCTAGGAAACAAACATCCTTATTCTTTGCAAATTGAGCTAGGTCACCAATCAAACCTCATCATAAATACAAAACCCTTACCATACAAAATCTATCTAATTATACTTTCCATAACATTTTACATTTCCTTCCAACTCCAAGTGGAAGGCTTCCAACCTAGTAGATTTTCAAAGCGCTCGAGAACTTCCCCAAAACTTCCTTAAGACCAATATTCATAAATAGGGAACACTTTTCCATATAGAATATCAACGATGATATGAAACCATTATGGAAATAAATTAAAAATACTAGTATAAAAACAATGCCAATTTATTTCACTTGATTCGACAAATTTGTCCCAAACTAAACTTCTTCAGAAACATGCATTTTTAGGTGGGGTCCACTCATCACCATATTCTATATCTTACCTCTCGTGAAACCTAGAGGAGTATTGTAAATCATACAATCATCATACTATCAAAAATAATAAATTTCGGATATTTACCAAGCATATCTTCTCCATCGCTTTTGACCTATGGTTTTAGGAGGGTTTTAAACCACTTTTCTTCTTAACGATCGTTCAAAAAAATGTGATGATGAAATAACCTCATTATTTTTGGTAAACTTTGTTTAGTTGCATGGAGAAACATCATCCAAAACATTCGAGTCCCATGACAAGCATATAATTCATGGTGAACATCAAAAGTAGTAATTTGAGCTGGAAAATTCTCTTTCTTGGACACTGTTTCACATAAAACATCATAGTTCCAATATTATTGTTCGAATGACTTGAAATTTTTCTCACACCTATAGGATCGTACAAAAGAAAATCAACACGTGACCTTATTCACAACGGACTTCTCAATCTCATGAAGAGATATCCAGTGTATAATGGAAATGAGTATATGTATGGTGATGATGGATAAGATAATGAGGCAACCTTATATCTTCGACACGTAATAACGAGATCTGTGAGTCTAAGGAAAAGAATTCTCTCCTAAGATGAAGTGGTGTGATGGATTGATTTGACATAATATTTGCTCGAAGACTCCAGTAAATATTGAGCTCTGCTGAGATTCTATGCATTGGTTGTTGAACACGCGGAAATTTACCTACAGGTGCCTCGTCTAGATTTCTAGAAAAGGTCATAGAAGTAAGAATGAGAGGAGTAATGAAACCATAGGGACTATGGGTTATTTTACGGTCTAGTCAAAAATTCTTAGCCTAATCGGTTGTTATGTTTAATAATGAAAGTTTTGTAATGATATCAGGTGGAAGTGGTGATGATCTAAATATTTATGTACGCAAACCAATATAAATGTTTAATTGGTAAGTAGGCCCGTTGGTTTGTGGGACCCTGGGATCAAAACTAAAAATCATGTCTGTGGTCCTTGTATGGTCATGCGTAAAGAAATCAAACCCTATTGCTGGAGAAGTCTAATAATGTAGGCTTGATTAACCACAATGTTTAACGTGTTTAATTTTTCAATATTTTCTCGAATACCTAGCAGGTGTGCATAAAACTAACAAGCGTAAACCCGTATCAATATCTGTCAATAATTTTGGCCCATTGGGTTGTGGCGCCAATGGACCACAACCACACGTCTTTTCTTGATGTGGGTCATTGATGGTCATGCATAATGAATTGAATTGATTTGATAAAACAAGCTAACTATCAAAGGAAATTTAATCTATGTTTTTGGTATTTTTCATAGTATATCTGAACAAAATAATGAAAGCAAACTAATCTAATAAAAGTAAATATTTTTGATCTTTTCTAGTTTTTAAGCAATGCTTCTAATCTAATAAACAAAACTAAATACAAATAATCAGTTGTTGTAGCTAACTACTTGAGCAGATGTGTGAATCTAGATCTAAAACAACTAATCTAATTTAATCAAAACCCTTCAAACCCTACCTTAGAGGTGGAGAACAAATCATAACCCTAGAAGAGCTATTGTTCCCCACTACTTCCCTGATAATGTCAAAGAGCAAAATTTCTACTGACTTACTCTATTTGTAATTGTTTAATCAATTGAAACGAAATTTTTTACTACTCTATTTGATATGTGTTTGAAATGAATGATCAAAAATTAATAACACAACAAATGAAGCAAACAAACAAATAATTCCAACCTAGATAAGAAAGAGCTTTGGAAAATCTGGTTGTATCTTTCCCCTCAGTTTGTTCCTTTCTTTCTCCTTGTGTTCATATGAGTCCAAGGGATTGGGAATGCAAGAACAACAGCAAGAGAAGACGTTTGACCAATGGTAGATTGAAGGAAGTTTGGTTGCAATGCAAGTAGAAGAGTGATAACAAAAGAGATCTGAGATTGGCTATGCAATTCCTAACAGTGATTTTGGAAGCAATGCTATGCAAGATACACAAAATTCTTAGTCTTTTTGCTTGAATACAAGCATGGAATATATAGGAATTGGCTAGGATGTGCCTTCATGCACAAGGCAAGAAGAGGCAGTTCAAACTAATTAAATATATTTAAAAATAGAAGAGGGAAGGAAAACTAAGCAATCAAGACTATTTTTAGGCAATTTGGTTCACAAACACATCCTAAAAGTTAAGTTAAGTGAAGCGTCGCATGTCAAAAACATGCATGCCGAGAATCTAGAAAAATCACTCATGACTACCTTCCCGCCTTGACGGCGGTTTGAAGCGCCACCCAAGCGGGGTGGTAGTCATAGCACTAAAGGCCAAAACATGCACAGAATGAAGTGAGAAGCTAGAAAAAACGTGGAAAAGATAAGTAAGGGTATTTAGGCTATAAATATACACTGTGAATTGGTTTAGGAGCTCGAACATCTTCTTAAAAGACAATAATCATCATTCGGGACTTTTTAAACCATTTTCCGACAATGTAGCACATGTGATTTTGGGTGCGTACGTATTGCCCCCTCGGAGAACCACCGCCAGCAGGTGGAAGTCCTAGCACTAAAGACCAAAACATGCACAAAATGAAGTGAGAATGTGGAAAAAACATGGAAAAGATAAGTAAGGGTGGTTAGGCTATACATATACACTGCGAATTGGTTTAGGAGCTCAACCATCTTCGAAAAAGATAAGAATCATCATGGGGGACTTTTGTAACCATTTTCGACAATGTAATTTTGTGTGCATACATATTAC
The DNA here is from genome assembly GCA_018340775.1 of Taxus wallichiana var. yunnanensis. NCBI lineage: Eukaryota > Viridiplantae > Streptophyta > Pinopsida > Cupressales > Taxaceae > Taxus > Taxus wallichiana. The sequence continues at coordinate 221,089,814 of CM031242.1, forward strand.
CCCCTCAGAGAAGTGTCTTAGCCATGAAGAGGCGTAAAACACAGAGTCCGAGTATGGCGTTCCTAAAATGGGGAGTTAGAAGCTATACCTAACATGCTGTGTGTCGAAATGTCATCATCCATACCCGTTACTCCGCAAGATGAGGAGAAGACTCAAGTGTAGATAGATAAGATATCGAAAAATAAACACTAAATTAAAATGACAAGATGACTTACCATTTGTGTGGGGATATAGAGATATACTGTCTGTTAACACTCCAGCCCCGTAAACATATACCACTCAAAACGAGGTTAAAACAACATATACATATCAAAACAAACTCATTTTTCAATTCATTTGTGCATATTTGATTTGGTTATTTTGGAGTTATGGACTCATGGTGACCATTTTTGACAAGAGTACAACCAAAATGTCCGTTACGAAATTGTGATCATGCCCCCACGAGTGGGAGATCAACCCACGTGGTCTAAGGTTGGTTTTTTTCACTTTTGTGTTTTTAAACCTAAAATGTAAAAATGTTGAAAAGTTTACCTAGGAGGGATCATTTTTGAAATTTCTTGTTTTAAATGAGTCTCTAGGGGGCACCCATAGGGCAGTCTTTTATTTCATCTAAAATGGTCTTTTTTTGCATTTTTGGGCATTTTCTAGGGTTAAACGTGTTTGGTAAATCGGTCCAGACCTTTGCCCCGCCATGGCGGCGGTCCTAAAACCATCACTCTAGATCTGGTGGCGGTTTCGAACAAACTAACCAAAACGCATGCTAAATTGATTTTTAAATTTTTTTGATGTTTTGTCATGTTTTTGTTGAGCTTATTTCTTGAAATACGTTACTAACTTGCTCTTTTTCTATGTTTTGGTGGATGCAGAAGGAGGAATACATCCATTGGAGTCGTGAGAGGGAGTGTGATTGGCTCTGGAGATTTTAGACCAGCTGACTCAGGACGATATCAGATACCCTCCAAAGGGAAAGTATTTAGAAGATTGCGTAGGTGCCTCATGTCACTCCTGCTGGTCACATATTGTGTGACTTGGTTTATTACTGGGATGCAAATAGGAACACTTTCTAGCTTCCAAGTGCCAAGGTTTAGTGGAATATCACCCAGAAGGACATGTACCGCATTCTTTCTCTTCCAATACTTCGGAGGAGACTAACCTTAGAGACAACAGGATATAGAACTGCAATGAATCAGTGGGCCACCTACATGGGGAATGTCGTTTTATCATTTGGTTTGAAGAAGGGGATAAAGGTACGATCTATTACCACTTCTCCTATTCCCATCATTCACAAAGCTATCATGGGTATCTTGTCCTCGCAGTTGATCGGGGACAAGGGAGGTGACACTCTTCTTTACTTTTGGGCTCCCATCATCACAGAAATTGAGGGAATGGACACATCTATGCTTGGGGAGTATACATCCTTGGGACCACGTATCATGACCTATACATGGTTATCAGATTACATAAGGACAGTCATTGAGCCATCCCACGCTATTCATGAGTTGGGTATATGAGCGTATTACCCCTTATGGGAGGGGAATACCGGTCTGCAGGACCCGAGGGTCATTCGAGCAACTAGGTGGATAGTGATTTCATTTCTTCTTATTCCACATCACCCAAAGTGGCTTCTCCGACTACAAAAGACATGGCTTTCACACATTAATAGTATATGACAGATTGTGGGGGCAAGAGGCAACCACAATGGTATATTTCTCCACTCTTGGTCGGTTGGCCGACAGGGTGGAGAGTCAAGATTCATCCATTCAATCGGGTTCCTCAACAGTTTGGCCTCCCTTATGTTGATATGCTTCCTCCAGTGGCACCCATATATAAGACTATTTAGGAGGCTGGAAGGTCCCTAGAGGAGATCGTGGATCTGGATAGTGGTTACTCCGGAGTGCCCAATATAGTTAGGACAGTGGCTCATGCTCGACGGGAAGCCTGGTGCCCCTGAGCACCCTTACTTCGAGATGATTCTCGCTCCTGCTTCCCAGTGGAGAGGAGGATGAGCCCATTGACAAAGATTATGACTTTGAGGAGTACACAGGAGATGAGACCAAGGATGATTCAATTGGAGAGGGGACATGTGATGAGGGGCTAGGTGGTGAGGCTAGTGGGACAACTCACATGGAGGTAGAGGAGAGTGACCCCGAGTGGCATGACACTCAGGATATGTTGAGATCGGAGCGAGATGAGGCGAGCGCGCAGAGAGACATTGGTCTCGGAGGGACCACTTCCTCGAGATGGAGAGGGAGACGATGAGTCCATGATAGGACAACATCTCGCTTCTAGCTTTGGGGATACCCTACACCACCAGAAGTAACCGCAGTGTGCCATTGACCTTACTTGGATTCCTAGAGATCCAAGTACATTGATACTCTTCCCTTGACTTTGTTAGTTGGAAATGTTAGTTGGTATTTCTTTTTGTTTGTTTTGTTTTTGTAATTTTCTAACTCGTCATTTCTTCTTCTTTTCTTAATTGTAGTGACTGCACAGGAGTGGTAAGAGCTTATTCGATGGGTGTGCATGGACACCTGTTGATCCCCTCAGGGAAGATTCGAGCTGAGATGACTGAGGATTCACCCAATTGCAAGTACAGCAATGGCTGCACACACCGATGTGTTTGTGCTCGATGGATAACATTGGAGGTGATGACCTTGCTTCATACTCAGGTGGCTAGGTATGAGGTAACCGAGAGATTGATGAGGTGGAGTCACTTTCACAGTGATACCATGACTAGTGGCCGCCACCACAAGCACTCACACCATTCAGTTCATTCTCATCTTCGTAGCCGTAGTAGGAGTCTTGGATATGGTCGTGCACCATACGAGGGATCCCATAGGGATTGATAGGCCATTGGGCCTTTTATTGCTTTGTTTCCATTTTTTCGAGCATTATATGATTTTTTTGTATATTTTGGGCTCATTGCGAGCGTTTTGACCACGCCTAGCGCATGATGGCATTGTACACAAACTCGATTTATTATGATATATAAAGACTCTTCTTTTGGTTTTTAATTATTTGTATTTAAGTTAAATTCCTCGTCTCACTTCGCATGTGTACTCTAGATGTTTAGAACTTCCGTTTTATATGCTTTTCAGAATGTATGCAGTGGATATGAATGCTAACAAAATGATTTCTCTTTTTTTGTAATGCTGATATATGATAATGCAATCACATTGTAATGTTGAACTTTAGTTTCTCTAAGAAACTTTTGGTACTAAGTATTGTTTTGGAGAAACATGGTGAAAGGTTGATATGATAAGTGAATGAACTTTCCTTCTCCTAACTCCACACAACCAATAAGATGTGAGGGCTCAACACCGAGAGCCAGAAATGGAACAAGTTATGAAATTTGTTGAATGGTAATGATGAGAGAAATACAAGGATTTAACAAAACCAAATTGGGACACTACAACCTCACTCTACTCAAGTTTCCTTCATATTTTAGAATGTGAATTGCTTTATAGTTTTTCTAGACTTAGATCCGTAGATGGCTACTTGGTTGACAAAATCTGGTTTTGAGGTTTTAAACTCTTTTGAAATTTTGGGCATCTAATCCATTTTGTTTTGACTTATGAGTTTGAATGAAGCTGTTTCTATCCTTTGAGTTTGTCAAAGAGACCCCTACACCTTACCCCATGCTACCAAAAGTAGGAATTATGGGCTCATCACCATGGGAAAGGCATAGGTGAGTAAGGGAATTTCTCTCCTTTCCCAACCATACATCACTAGTAAGAGACGCAGCTCAACATTGAAGGTTGGTAGGGAAAAGAAATGTGTAAAATAAAAATTTTCGTGGATTTTCATTTGACTTAATTATCTAGGAAAAATGGCTAGAATGTTCTTATTTCCAAAGATATGTATTAGATGCGACACCATGAAGCTTCTATACAGACTATAGGAAAAGACACCTAATTTAGAAAAAGACTACAAGTAAAACCAAGTATGCAGGCCTTGGTATGGTTACCGTTAAAGCTTTGGCTTATCTTACTTGAATTGATGTAATGATTCATAAATAATTGATGACACTGTGGAGATTTGTAGAGGTATGATTTGAATGTTTTGCTAATGTTCTTAGATTTTTTTAGGAATTACTATAAGAATAAGTCCCTTGATCAAAAATTTTACAAAATGAAATGGCAGATGAAAATGTAATCCAGATGTAGTAATATACATATGAAAATGTTAATGAATCATGCGTAATACCTCTTTAGATGAAGAGAGTTTATAGATTCACTAAACTCCTCACCCTCTAGTGTACACAGGTGAAATGCCCCATTTTTGTAGTCTTCTATTACTAGATATGGGCCCAACCACCGAGCTTGAGTTTACTTCCTTCACCTTTGGTCCTTTTGTCTATTCAGTGCATCAAGTCTTAAAACCAAATCTCCCTCATATATTTCATGCTCCTAGACTTTCTTATTGTATTTTCGAGCCATCCGGTCGGTGGAAACATTATGCCGTTGTTCGGTGTTGAGTCTAGCTTTATCAAGACTTTCTAATTGAGATATTTGCGCCTCTCGATAGCCCTCTTCTCCTAGAATTCCTTGCAATGAAATATAGAGACTAGGGATTTCAACTTGAGCAAAGTAAAACCACTTGTACACCAAATACCAAAGAAAAGGGGTTGCAGCCCCATGGCGTTCTTACCGTAGGACCACAAGGCTAGAAAAAGCTTCAAATTACAATCTCATTTGTTATCCTTGACTGTCTTAAGGAGAATGGATTTTAATGTCTTGTTTGTAGCCTTATCCTATCGATTGGCCTAAGGATAATAGAGAGAATTCGTATGGTGATTTATCTTGAACTTTTCACATAATTCACATACTTCCTCATTCTTGAAAGATGTGCCATTATCAGAGATAATGACTTGTGGGACCTCGTACCTACAAATGATTTGGTTTAGAATGAACTTAGTGATTATAGATCCAGGCACGGTGGTAAGAGGCATGGCTTCTACCCACTTAGTAAAGTATTATGTGGCCGTGATTATGAAGTTATGACCATCCATTGATGAGGGAGAGAATTTCCCTATCAAATCTAGGCCCCACGTGGAAAAGGGCCATGGTATTGCAATTGGTTACGAGCTTGTGTTGGTATGTGAATCTCATGGGAGAAATCTTAACATTAATGGAATTTGAACACAAACTCTACCACGTCAGTATTCTAGTGTGGGCCGAGAGGTAGCCCAAATAATTTATCTTTTGAGCGTTGGCGTGCCCGTTTAAGTGACCTCCACATACTCCACTATGCAATTCATGAATAACCTTCTCGGATTATTCTTCATCAACACATATTAACAACATTCCATCAAAGGCTCTACAATAGAGCACCTATTCCAAGATGACATACTTGGTGGTTATAATACACAACCATCTTCTTTGATGCGATGTTTCCCCTTCTAGATATGTATGGTCCATTATGAAGTTAATGATGTCAGTGTACCATGGGCATGCATAAATGGGAGGCTTAGTTTCAAAAAAATACACACACTAGTCAGGGAAGTCTAGATTTACTAGATCGTCTCTATTCTGTAATGATTTTTCCTTTGACGGATTTATAATTAACAAATCTTAACTCAAACTTTCCCATCAGAGTTATGAAGCGTCCAAATTTTTTATATAAGGACCCTTGCATGAGAAATGTCCACAGGTGATTTCATTTAACAATAACTCTTGTTTCTTGGTTAATCATGTAACGTCTTAAGCACTTTATCGTGAAGACTATAGAAAGACATTCCATATCTTCTTGCTTATAATGTGTCTCATAATCAAGAAATTTTTGACTAATGAAATAGACCACACGTTCATGTTTATCATCATCTTCTTGAGATAACATGCGGGATAATGAGACATCTCGTAGCTCGTGAATACCTTTGGATTAAGAGGCGATCGGCCTAGGTAGCATGATTGTGGGAGGAGACAATAAGAACTATTTAACCGACTTAAATACCTCATTAAATTCTTCCATCCAATCAATGCAGAAATTCTTTTCAATAAATTGTTGATTGGGTGAATAAAAAGTCGATCAAGGATAAACCTTCGGATTGCACCAATTTTTCCAAGAAAATATTTAATGCCAGAATTTTCGATGGTGGATTCATTTCTAGTATAGCTTGGATTTTGGTTGGGTCTACATCAATCCCTCATGAAGATATGATGTATCTTAAAATATTTCCTCCCGTTACACCGAATACACATTTTTCTGGATTCAATGTGACATCGTATTTGATTAAGAGAGAGAGAATGATACAAAGCACCTATGGGTGATCATAGCGTTTTCTAGCCTTGGCCAGAAGATCATCCACGTAGGATTCCACAATCTTATGGATAAGATCATGAAATAAATAAGTCATCATCCATTGGTATGTGGCACCAGAGTTCTTAAGTCTAAATGGCATGACAACATAATAGTATGTTTCCCAAGGAGTGATGAATGTAGTTTTGGTCTGATCCTCCTCAGAGATTCTAATTTGGTTATATCCAGAAAACCCATCCATGAGAGACAACATCTCAAAACCAGCTTTCGCATCAACAATAACATCAATGGATGGTGGTGGAAAATCATCTTTGGGACAAGCCTTATTGATATCCCAAAATTCTATGCAAATGCGTATTTTTCCATTATTCTTTAGAATGGGGATGATATTAGACACCCATTATGAATAGTCGACTGGTTTGATGAACCCCACTTGTAGGAGTTTCATCACTTCTTATTTTACCATGAGGGCCACCTTTGGCTTCATGGGCCTCGAATTTTGTTTGATTAGATTAGCATCTAGCTTAGTAATGAGGTTGTGAACTGCAATGTGTGGCGCAACTCCGTCATTTCCTTGTAGCTAAATGCAAAAGCTTTTTCATTCTCCTTGAGGATTTGGGTATGTATTTCTACTTCCTCTAGAGTTAAAGAGGATCCTAGCTTTAAGATTTTTGGTTCCTCCTCTGTCCCGATGTTTATATCGATCGTTCCCTCAATTAAGGAGGCATTTCCTTTCTCAAACTCGGGAAAGGTGGAGGTAACTCTAAATTCCCCTCTTCTCCTACCTCATAAATTTCAAGATCCTTCCCAGAGGAAGATTCTATCATGGGATTTCCAAAATAGGAAGAAGAATGTGGGATTAGGGAAAGATCAACCTTGTGATGAGCAAGATGTAATTCTACAAAAGCGTTTAGATATCCCAGAGTTGATTTATCACTGTCAACATGGTCTGAGATGACAGATTCGTTCTCAAATTCTATATATGTCAACATTGGGGTTATTGATACTTTACGAACCAAAGGTATAACATGAACCGATACTGTGAATTTTGTATCTTCCGACTCACTACTTGGAGTGAATTAGAAGTAGAAGTTACTATAGAGTCCACGAGAAGGTTTTGTTCTGTGGAATCACTTCAATCGATATGAAGTCAAACCCTTTTGTTAGATTTAGAACTGTTGTTTTGTAGAGTTGTAGATTTCGATTGTCTGTGGGCATCTTGTTGATGTCAAATATGAATTCAATATCTCTTTCAAAGCTACCCTAGAGGATAAACATCAATGTCTATGTGATTTATCTATGCTTTTGGTGGATGGGTAACATTAATTAGATTCCCAAGAACTAGTGCTTCTAATAAAGTGGCTTTGTGAGCGGGGAATTTGTTAACGAGATCCAAGAAGGAAATGTGAGAGAAGCTTTTGGTCAATTCATTGATCAAGTCATAATCTCCTATTGACTTGCCCAAAGTGTATCACGAACACCATCCGATATATTCAGGTAGATCGGGATAGGTTGCGAAAGAATAATATTTGGTTCTAGTGGCAACGTTAACTTGAGATTCAGTGTCCAACTCTACCAATCCCATAATTTGTATTTGTTGACAACCATACAAAGGACGTGCCACTAATGATTTTGATGAAGTTGAGGCTTCATGATCTGTAGTTCCTATTGAAATTCCTTTGTTTGAACCATTGGGCTCTATTCTACTATATTTTGGGTGTGTGGGGAGAGGATCATTAAAGATCCTAAGAGGAGAGTTTTGAGGGATGCGGCCTCGTGTAAGTGTTCGATTTGCATCTTTGTTGGGTTTTCCAAAAACATGCAGCAAATAATTACCTTTGATCCTCGACAATCTGTAAAAATTTGTTGCAATCATGACATGTTCTTACATCATGCTCGCTAACCCTATGAAAACCATAATACAAATCGGGATCATAATCTCAAGGCATTTTGTTTGCACCTTGTTGCAGTCCAAAATTATGATTATTGTTAAACTATTGATTGTTATAATTAAAATTTGGGAACCCATGCCCCGGGTTTTCGAATTAGTTCGAATACCCGCTGGGTGTTGATTAGGCCTTGATTCTACACTTTCTTGGTTATTGAGGTTTTTGTTGTTGTTGAGGATGATTAAAATCCACAATGTTGATTGAGGGCGAGAAATTATTATTCCTCTGATTATTTCCATTGTTGTTGTTGTTGGTAGTATTCGTATTGGGAGAATTAACAACATTGGGTTTCTTGGGCTGATTGGTAACACCATCAGTTGTAACCCCATGATTCTTATTAAGGACCTTTGGTCCCTAATTATTGTTCGCATTGTTGGAGTAACTGGGGTTATTTTGGTTAGGAGTGACTAACCTTCCATTTGCTCCATAAGTCTTACGACCACTATCAATGGCTGCTTGATCAATTCGGAGAGCACCTTCTAGACCTCTTCATAGCTCCTTAGCGGGAAATTTTGGACTTCTTCCTTTGTCTCTCTATTGAGGGAGTGGAGGAAAAAATCACAAATCTTTGTCTGATCCATGTTTGGAGCACTTGTAGAGGAGTAGAGAACCTGTCGCCACCTTTGAATGAAGTGGGTTGTGGACTCATTGTGCTCTTGTTTGATATGAAGGAATTCTCGATTCATGTCCTTAAAATCTTGTTCATATCAAAAGCCTTAATAAAATCTGACATGAGTTATTTGAAGGAGTGTATTGAATCCTTCGGTATCCTATAGTACCAATCGAGAGCAATACCTTCTAGCGTGCCTAAGGTAAAATATTCAAAACAATTGCGCCCCATGGGAGAAACTCTCAAAGGTCATTCGATAAGATTTGATGGGAGAATCGGGATCGCCCTCCCATTTGAACTTGAGAGAAGATCGGGAAAGGGTCTTGGGAGCATGACTGCCCAGATAGAAAAGTCTAGCAGCTCCTTAAGACATTGAGTAGGTTCCCATTGCATATGTTTCAACCATTCAAGACCCCGTTGGGAGGTGGAGGTTGCATTGGTTGCTGAAATGGTACAGTGTAAAAATTTGTTGGGGCATATGGCATCCCTTGTGGTTGTCCATATGGACCTGGGTAAGTGTACATATCCCCCTATGGTGATTTAGAGTACATGTGTACGTAAGGGGGTTGACTACTTTGATATGGAGTTGAAGGCACAAAGCCAGGGAACATTGCATTTCCAGCTAGTATGGCATTTGAGAATGCACTTCCGATTGGTGCCTATTGTAGATATCCATATGTGGCGTAAGGGGAATACCCAAGGTGCTCGTCCCAATTAGCAAATCTCCTAGGCTTAGAGTGCTTGTATAAACTAGAGGAGTGTGTGCAGAGGTACTTGTCCATAATTTTGTGGATAGTGAGAAACTCTTACTTTCCCTGCTTATGAATTTTGAGTATTTTGGGAAATCTCTAACTCTTTGAATTTGTCAACTAATGCCGAGATGATGTCACCTATTGATGGGGTGGTTTTTTGTTTCACTGCTTGTTGTTGAACTTTTGGATGTAGTTGAGGGAGTGATATCTTGCTATGAATTATTCGTTGTTTTGCCACCTCTCGTCGGTAATGTTTTCCATTCTTGGAGGGGTAGTGATATTGTTTTGGAGAAAGACATCAACATGTCCTTGTAACATGTCAAAAACACGGTTTATATTATGGAAGCGTTGTTGTATTTTGGCATATCATGCTAAGTAATCTTCATCTAGAGGCAGGAGTTAGTCCGATCGCATGCTAATGGGTTGTCGGAAAAAACCCCAAGGAGACAAACTTGCCTCCCTAGTGAAGGTCATATTGTTAGAACATGACCGCTCGGGAGGATGTGTCTATGTGATTTGGTCAAGCTCCTTGATATGTTCGGAGGAACAAACATTGGTTCCATGAAGAAGAGAATTTTGAGCATTCGATACTTTGAAATGTTTTATGCCTAAATATCATCAATACAAAAGAATTAAAGAATTAAGGAGATGAGAGAGGAAGAACATAACAATACCTTCAGGAAATATAGATAGCAGAGTATAACCTTATATGTATTGAACCAGGGAGATGCAGAGTAGAATCATTCACTTTCATAACCAATATAATTCCACAGACACAAAGTTCCAGAAATCATATAAACAAGAACACAAAGTTTCTTATCATAAAAGATGGATGATTCCCAAATTTCAGACAAGGAAAGAAGAAATAATAAGAGGAAGAAAGGGGAAAAAGTCCATATTGATTATTTTTATTCTTCCGAGATGATAGATTTCTACGATGGTTATGGATTTTCCCTTGCTCATTCTTCGACTACTACCCCCAGGAATGGACAAGCGAGTAATCAACAAATAAGAATATGGTAACCATCATTCGAAGCTTGTCAATGACTCTCGGAGGAATTGCTACAAGAAAATTATGATGCTCTCGGGAAGATAGGATTAAACCCAAAAGAGCAATTGGGAGGTCTCCATTTCAAGTGGTGTATGGTGTTAAAGCTCATTTGCCAGTAACAGTGGAATTATCAGCCTTGCACTTAATGAAGGCTATTGAAGATTCAAGTTTTACCAGTTCCTTAGACAAGAGGATCATGTATCTCCAGAAGTTGGATGAAGACAGGTTGCAGGTTTTTGATAGAATATCAGCTCATCAACTGAGGGTGAAAGCTTTATTTGACAAGAAAGCTAGACCTAGAGATTTTCAAGTGGGATACATTGTTCTGCTATGGGACAAAAGGCATGAACCTCGAGGACGCCATGGTAAGTTTGATTCTCTTTGGCTTGGTCCCTTCAAAATCAGGCACTTTGCTAGAGAAAATCTTTCTATTTGGATTATATAGATGGATCTCCTCTCCCACTTCCTTATAGTGGGAAATATTTGAAAGTTGTTCAAGTCCTAGGTGACTAGAAGTCCTTCTGTATATTGTGTACAGTGTTTTGGTTTTTAGTCGTTCCTTTGTGTTTTTTTGTCTTTCCTTTTTGGTTTGTTTCCCTTTCGTGTGTTTTGTTTCCTGTATTGGTTTTGCCTTTGACTATATTTGCCCAATGGATAAGGCACTAGTATGCTTTCCCGGAGTTTTTCTATGGTTCTCGATCTTGCCTCGTTCCTCACCAATTCAGCCCCGTAAAGAGCCGGTTGTTGTCGCCCTCGAAATTCCACTCTTTTTGAAGTCAAGTTTTGAAAATTTTGAGTCAATATCTTGGAGTAATCCGCGTTTTTTCTTGAAAATAGTTTCCTTCATTCCGATGTTGTTGTCAATCCTTCTCTTTGGTTGTGGATCACGTCGATCCTGGTATTGTTTGTAATTTTTCATTCCATGGAGAACAATTTGAAATTTGGGCGTAAAGGTGGGGTTTTCCCTTTCTTGTTATTTTTCCATAGTCGTGAATGACAAGCGTATCTTCCCTATCAATTTTTTCCCCAACATCCATGGGTAGTACATGGACATCTTTGATTGGATCCTACATGGCCATGTTTCAAGCGGTAGTGGAAGCCTCCACGCGTCCAAACAACGTAACTCCAAGGGTAGGGCCCAAGGGATAATCCTCAAATAAGCGCAGGCTTTCCACGTGTCCCAGGCCTGAAATGAAGATAGAACAATCCCGAATCGGCTAAGTATGAAAGGTTTAGCGGACACCGCCACGTGTCTCATGGTGTAGCTTCAAGGGTCAAAGCCGAGGCGGTTCCCAAACTTGCGCCGACCTTCCATGTGTCCCAGGTCCAAAAAGGGATAGAGTTGGTTGTTTAATTGACTAAGTACAAGAGGGTCTTAATCCTCCACGTGCCTCAATGACGCAACTTCAGAAGTGAGACCAAAGGGACAGTCTCGAAACAAGTGCCAGCTTTCCATGTGGTTAGAGTTAAAAATGAGACAGATTCAACCGTCAAGAGTCCAGGACCGGCGGAAGGAGCCACATGTCAGCTCGGTGCCCTTTAGGAGGCGAATCCAAAGCGGAAACTCAAATGAGCGCCAACTCTCCATGTGTCTAGGGTTCAACATAAGTCAAGTGGGTAGCAGCCCGAATCGGCTAAGTATAAAAGAACCGATAGAAGTCTCCACGTGTCTCTTTGGTGCAACTTCAAAGGAAGAATCAAGAGCGGGTCTCCAAGTGTGCGCGGGCTCGCCACGTGGTCATAGTCAAAGAAGGGGCAGAGCCGACCGTTGAATTGACTAAGTATAGAAGGGTTTGCGGAAGCCTCCACGTGTTAGCTCTACACAACTTAAAAGGAAAAATCTGGGGACAGGTCCCAAATGTGTACTGAGCCTCCACATGTCCAGGGTTAGACATACGGTACCGCTAAACAAAAGGGGCTTAGAAAAAACAAAAAAACTGAACCGGTCCAGCAAAAAGGATATGTGGTCATGTTTCAAGTGAAGGTGGAAAGGCGGGTCATTTTTGTGTTTTGATGCTTTGAAAATTCAAAGCGGGCCATTGGGGTGATTTGGGAATTTTGGTTTTATTTCCAAAAGGGCGTAAAGTATAAAGTAAGCCACGACTCTACCGTTGAAAAGTCAAAGTGGGAAAGCGGGTCATCAGAGCGATTTGGGAATTTGGGCTTTGTTTCCATAAAGAGCTCAAAGTTATAAAGTGACCCGCGACCCCGCCCATGCCAAGGGATAAATTCAAATGTTGAGCCGCGTTGAAAAGAGGTAAAATTATAAAATTGACCTGCGGCTCTATCACCACTCAAGTAAAACCACGTTTCGAGCTTGTATCAAAAGCGGGTGGGCAGGCCAAAATGTTCCAAAGTGCCATTTCTTTAAAAGACAAAAATACAAAAGGCATCCTCAGGCCCGTTTGAGTTTAAATCTCTCCCACATGGACAACTCGAATTCAAAGTTTGCAAAGGCAGGATGAATGGCTGCAATTCAATGCATCTGGTTTTGCCGCTAGGTATGGAAACATCCAAGGAGTTGGAGAGGCTCAAACATTGGTTTCTTGAATCAGTTTCATCATTTTTGTATATGAATGTAACTGTTCTTAGAATCTATTGAATTTCTTCTCCACACCGTTGTTAGGGTTGGATCCTGATACTCTGTAAAGGTAATAGATTCAAAGTAATCAATACAAAAGTTTTTCCCTTTCTTCCTCTGCTATTTCTTCTTTCCTTGTCTAAAATTTGGGAATCATCCATCTTTTATGATAAGAAACTTTGTGTTCTTGTTTATATGATTTCTAGAACTTTGTGTCTGTGGAATTATATTTGTTATGAAAGTGAATGATTCTACTCTGCATCTCCTTGGTTTAATACGTATAAGGTTATACTCTGTTATCTATATTTCCTGAAGGTATTGTTATGTTCTTCCTCTCTCATCTCCTTAATTCTTCCATTATTTTGTATTGATGATCTTTGGGCATAAAACATTTCAAAGTATCAGGAATCCACACTTTGAAAGTTGTACATTTGTATATAAGTTTTGTTGCTTTCTTTCAATAAGGGAACCTATCCCATTAAAGAGGAGGGACTTGCTGTCCCCTGACTGTGGTTTGTTAAAGTTCCATTTTAAAAACCCTACAATCCGAGAAGTTGAATTATTATCTACCCATGTAGAGAGTGAAGGTTATTATTGTTATCTACTTGTTTGATAACTGTATTTATCGAAACTTAGGGTGGGTAGATTGTACTCATCGTATCCTAAATTATTATCTACACACACACACACACATCAATAAGATTTTCATAAGATCTGATTCTGCTGCTGTCACTACGCATGATGCCATTCCTTGGTCTGCTGATCAGATTATTATTCACAATGCTGCTCCTGCACATAGTTATGGGAGATCTAATTCTGCTGCTGTCAAAAAGGAAGCTGTCTCTGACTACAAAGAATGGCTTGCTTGTGCTGGAGTGGAATTCATTAAGTTTTTTGTAGATACTTAAATAGATCTTGCTTGTGACGTAGAGGAGTTGTGATGCTGTCTGCCCATTTTGGTTACTCTTATTGATACTTTTATTGTTGTCAAATTCTTACGTTTGGTCCGGAGATTGAAAAGAATTTTTTTCAAACGCTCGCTAGTGTTTGCCGATGTCACACCACCACTAATGCTGGCAGGAAAGCTTTTTGTGTTGTATCCTCATTTATTGCACCATAGTTAATAACAACCTTAGGGCGGCTTAGGCTTTATATGACGCCCTCGCTTACCTCCGTAGTCATTTCTACAGTGATACTAATGGAGTGTAGATTCACATGGTGCCAAAGTGACCTAGGAAGTTTGTCCCAAAGTTCTTCAAGAAGGTAATGAACAAAATCCTAAAAGCACGCCTAATGTAGTGTTGGATTGTTTCGAATTCAACGAGGCACACAACACTTTTTGAGCAGTTTACCCTAATTGCATATTTTGTTTGTCGAGTACCCTCGCAAAGCACGCCAAGGCTTGGGTTAACGAGTGTATGGACTGTTCCCCTTGGCGTAAAGGTGAAAGGTGTGCAAATTTTGACAATTTTTTTGTTTAGATTTAATAACCCTAATCATTGTAGAGCCATTATTTCCCATGATCCGTGGTTCATTCGAAACATGCTTCTAGTGTTTTCGCATTGGGCCTAAGACTTTGTTCTTGAACAAGAAAAGCTCAAAATCCCAAAGTGTGGATTGAATTTCTTCTTCTACGCTACCGCTTTGGTATTTCATAGATCAACTGATAAAGACGCTTGGCTGCTTCATAGGGTTTGAACAATCCAAGTTATACGCGTCAAGGTCACAAAATCGTGTATGCATTGAGGTGGGTCTCTCCAAAGACCTAAAAAAATATTGATATTCAAATTGGCGATAAAAGGCTAACACAATGCGTGTCGTGTTGTACATCATCTGTTGAATACTTGTTCTTTGTGCTAGGCCACATACAACAAAATCTGGGACTTCCAGTTGATGGCAAGTTCTTGACCTGCACATGCATCTAAAGCCATGTCGGAGACAAGCAAAAATGTGCAAACATTCGTTGACGAATGGATCATGATGACCAAAAAACGCTACTCATAGCAAGCCCTTGTGGTGGGGAAAGCAACTCCTGTGTATAAGCCCACGCTGGAGCCCTCATCTCATCAATAAAGCAACAATGTCCACCCTCCGATGACTACCCCATCGATTGTGTGTATGCCACGAGCTGCGGATTTTTTTCCAACTTCCATACCTAGGCTATGGTGTCTCACCGGTCACAACATCTCGTTAGAGGTGAAAATGCGGAGGAGGCGAGACAACCTTGTGATCTTCAACCGCCGACGGTTCTTCGCCAAGAACACAACCCTTCGCCACCCCGAAAGATGGTGATTATATGCAAGACAAATGGTGGGTGTTATCATCGATGATTAAATGAAAAGGAATCACCATTTGTAGATTTGCTAATAGTTTTTCAATGTTGGTGATGATGGTTATGGTTACATGAAAAAGAGGTTGTACCATAATAAAGTATTCATGGAATGTTAGAGGACTTGTTGGCTCTTCCCACAAGTATATTGTTAGGGATACATGCTAGTTGTTTGATAAGATGTGTAGACACTCAAATTTGGTATTTGCACTTTGCAATCCTTGATTTGACTATGCACTCTTGTTATGATAAACACAACTTCTCCATTCCTACTTAACATTGACATGTCGAGACATACCGAGAATTCAATGCACAAAATCCATATAGAAGTATGAATTTATCAGTTCCTAATCTCACTTAGCATGTTCCTTGCTTCTTTACCAGGACCGTACCATATTGTCTTGACCTCTTTAGACGGTCTGGACCTGATATGTCTTCCAACTGCAATTCTAATATCAAATCTTTCGTTTGGTCTTATACTTCCTCTAGGTCGACCTTTCTTAGATAAATCATCTATGAAACCCTATATAAGCAAGTAAACACTACCTCATTTGCTAACCTGGAACTCCTAAGGCAATACACTAGAGCACTCACTTCATACACTTGCAAAAGGCATCTAAAGCTCTCTAAATCTCGAAATTGCACATCTACAATCATTAGGGCAACACTCACATCAGGTCTAAAGCTACAAACCAGGTCAAGGCAGTCATATCTCTCATCTACAAACATCCAAATATCTTCTCTCCAAGTGTTTTTAGAAGAGCCAAGTCAAAGCAAGCATGGTGAAAGCAATTGCCAAATCTATTTGACATGCTAGGTGGAGAACGATGTGCGGTTTGAGGCCTCTTTGGAGTAGTGGCAATGTTGGTGGTGCACAAGGGTTCCCACAACCCTTGTAATGTTTGTTTTGTATGACTCTTCATCCATGACTAGGGTTTTAGATGATGATCAATCCATTAAGAGAGCTTCGCTGCATGTGCGACAACTAGGGTTTGACAACGACAAACAAATCTAGGAAGGCGAGCAACCCAGGAAGTTGCAAAGGCTAACTTAGAGCAGGTCCAAGATTGTTAGGAGGTCCTAGATCATATGGTACGGTCCTGACTGTGTTGTATGGTCTTGACCCAAGCATATTTCCAGCTCCAATCCTGTTTGCGAGGTTTCCTAGATTCGATTCTCTCGATTTTTGTGTTGTGCAGTCCCAGATCTTTCCGAAATTAATTGTACTTTAAATTGCTTGTTATCTTAAGTGGTGTGTTGCAATCTTTCTTTTCTGATCCGAGTTGTATATTTGATTTAATGTCTATATTGCATCTTCTTTGTTAGATCAAGAATCAACTCTTAATCTCTCTCCCCACCTAATTAAATTCACCTAAAAATTAAATTTAGGGTTAAGCAAGATGAAAATTCTTTGCATGCAAGACGTCAAGAGTACTAGATTTACACTCAACATTGCTGTTATATCAATTTGGCCTGGGTCCATTTGCCAAATGTCAGATCATGATAACGATTGTGGGGGTGTTGTACCTTTAATATCCCCGTCACTCTCACCTCATGTGGTCATATGAGGCTCAGTTCCTACTCATCATTTTGTGTGGACCATGTTTTATTTTAGTAGTTTACCTGAGATTGCTAACATTAATGCTTCCAATGATGTTGTTGGAAGGACAACCTTTTGAGGTGGCTAGTTGACTTGTTGTCGATGGCAATTAGATCCTATGTGGTGACTTCAACATGAGTGAATTCAGAGAAAAGAAAGCATCTTCTCGATGTGGTGGTGCGCCAATACAAGAGGTGGTTTTATTTATGAAAAAAATTAGGGTTGGAACATCCCAACCACAATTTTTTTCCTCTTTGTCACTTCCCCTTGGTTCACTTGGTCTAACCTTCACTAAGGTGTTGACCGAGTGGTGAAGAGGCTCGACAAAGCTCTGTTTACTGATCGAGAATGTTTTCACCTTTCGCCAACAATTTCGATAGTCCGATCTTTGTCATTCTTGGAGTTGGAGCACAACCCCATCAAGTTTGAGATTGAGTGGCTCAATTTGTTGTTGTGGAACGTTAAAATTCAATTTTATCTCAACACGGCTCATCCGAACCATGCTTGGACAAAGAAGCATATTGTGCAAATATGGACACGTCTCCTCACCTTGATGGCCCCTCCGGATGGATGAACATTGGGAAAATGCCATTAATTGCACTGTGGCGTGCCTTTGCATCCATAGACGCCAATCGGTGGTTTTCAAACATAACGCCCATGAGGCTTCACTTCGTGAATTCCATCAAAGCTCATGGAAATTGGAGTTCCCTCCCTTCAATGAGACCATGCGAAAGGATGCCATTGTGTGAACACAAAATCAAGGTTGAGAAACTTTACCAAGCTTGGGAGCTCAAATCTAAGCTCGTATGTGTTGGCTTAAGATGGGGGACAAAGCCTTCAAAGAGTTCTTTGCCCTTCTCTAATGTAGACATTCGGTGGATAGAATCAAAGCTATCAAAGATTCCGATGCTCGGCTCACTCGGCCTCGGACATTCTCAAAGCCTTTGTGTCCCACTACCATGGAGTTTTTGCTGCTCAACCCTCCACTCTCGAGTGAGAGCAAGCTTTGAGTCAATGCCTGCAAGTGGTCCCTTTTGTTTTGTTTGAAATCCGGTGGTGGTTTGTGACCACTGTTGTCTATCAATGACCTTCATGAAGCCACCACGTAGATGATTGTTGATGAAATTCGAGAGATAGATTGCTTCCCCTACGATTTCTACGCAAGTTTTGTGGGACATCGAAGGGAAAAACCTACATAAGGTTTGTCTTCAAGTCGTTCACACCAACTCGCTCGAGAAAAATGATCAACCAAGCGACACTAAATTTATCCCTAAATTCGAGGACCAAGCTCATGATCGATTAGAGGTGACCACGTTGCGTACTTTATCCAACAAGATTATTGTGAAATGTTTCGCCTTGAGGGTTAGATATTTACTTCCCTTGATCATTTGCCTCAGCTGCATCGGGTTCATTCGCAATAGATTCTTTTTGACAACATCATTACCATATGGGAGGGTATGGAAATGTCCAAAATTTCAAACCAAAGAGTAGGCAATGTTCGTGAAAATTGATTTTGAAAAATCCTACGATAGGATTGAATGACCATTTATTTTGGCAACGCTTTAATCTCTTGGCTTCGCCACAAATTTGTCAACACGGTGAAAATACTCTTCCAAGACGCAGGGCATGTGTCAACATTAATGGTGTCCAATTTGAATAGTTTGGTTTTCACTATTCTAACCAACAAGGTTCCTTCTCGCTCAATGCCATAGTTGCTTAAAGGCTTAATTATCTCCTTGCTAATTTCCCTTTTAGGGGATTAGTGAAAGGGATTTCCCACCCAATGCTCAAGCTATGAACATTTCACGGATGACTTGTTTCTCACCCTAATTAAGGAAGAGTCTTCCATTGACAATGTCATGGAATGGCTTCAAATTTTTTTGCCTTGTATTTGGCTCCTTTATACAGAGGGAAAAACCACGTTTTACTGAGCAAGCCTATACCCCTATGCCCGTCGGGGTTAACATGTTCAAATGGAAGTGGGTCGATCTTGACGAGCAATTCAAGTTTTTGGGCATTTCTTTCGCTTTCAAGCCACACCTTCAAATCTTTGGAATTATGTGATCCAGTGGGTGGGAAAAAAGTGGAATTTTGGCTTTCCAAATCTCTTTGCCTAATTGGAAAATTCTAGGTCTGCTCCAAAGTTTTAGCAGCGATTCACATGTATTGTTATTCTTGTTGGGTCCCTTTTAAAGCTGCCTATTCTAAGCTAGAAAAAAATATTAAAATTGTCTAGGACAATGCTGAAGGTGGCAGAGGCTTTCATAGAGTTTCCTGGGACATTTGGTACAAGTCCATGGAGTTTGGTGGCCTAGGGCTTCTTGACAACCAAACTCAAGGTCATGCTCTTTGTGCCAAATGGGCCATTCGAGCATTTTAAGGTGATAATCTTGGAAAATTCTCCTCAAGAATCATCTCACTCAAAAGCCCTATGGGCAAAAAGAACTGTAAAGGCCTAAATTTGCAATCCCTTTTATTGACTCGGGTCTGTCAAAATTGTTGACACATTTATGGCTAGAAGCATCGAAGAGCTGTTGAAACCACACTTTTTTTTGGGATGGCGATAGTTTTCAAAATGGTTCTCGATTAATTTCCACTCCCTTTGGTGGTCTCCGTCTTCTCATACTATGATCTGCCATTTGCCCCGGTCCTCTAAGATCAAAAGTGTTAGACTGTTGTGAAAAGGCATCAAAGTCATTGTCGACCTTTTCTGTAAAACTTCTAGGGAATGGTTACCGTGAACTCGTGCTTAAAGAAAATTATCAATTATAATCCAATGATCATGAGTTCATTACTGAAATATAAAATGCCATACCCAACTACCACCTTCACAAAATTGGTGTACAAGCACCCAACATATGGTGGAATAACCTGGAAATGGCATTTTGAAACTCCTTTCAACCGGTACAAATCCCGGTTAGGGTATTGAATCCTCTTCCCTCAACATTTGCAAGTTGAGTTTCTCAATATTCGCAAGTTGAGATTCTTAATATTTGATAGAAACTTCTGTCTTTTGAACAAGTTTGGAAGAGGAGATTTGACAGAATTTGGGAGGCCATTATTGAGCCCAAAGTAGCTTATTTCCTCTAGTGCATCCTTCATCAAGGTCTTCTAATTGGCTCTCGCCTGATTCCCCTTGGAATGGCACATCCTGTGTGTTCTTGTTGTAATCACCCAAAGTCTATTAAACACATCTTTTGGTTTTGCAAGCATGTTGAATCTGCTTGGCAACAAATTCATGCCCTTTTTCAGCCATTTTGCCACAAAATGTTAACGTGGGAAGTATTGCTATTGGGGACTCCACCATGCTCCTTGCAAACTACATGCAAATTTGGCACATTTTTCATTCAGAAATTCTTAATCAACTATGGAAAGATTGAAATCAAGATGATTTCAATAAGAATTCTATGAAGCCTTTTTGTGGCTAATAAAATCAATGTGTTGTCCAATGCTCCACTACAAAGATGATTTCAATAAGAATTCTATGAAGCCTTTTTTGTGGCTAATAAAATCAATGTGTTGTCCAATGCTCCACTACAAATTTGGGTGCAAGCAAGAGAAATTCAGCTTGGAGGTGGTACATCTATAATAGTTGCTTGACCATTCAAGCAATGCATCTTGTGTTGTTAGGCGAGTTCCTTTAGGGCCACCTTGCCACCATCTACCTCCTCGGGGTCGTGGTTGTGATTGTGGCAGTGTGGAAGATCCCATTCTTGTAGCAAAGGTTGGAGTGTCTCATTGTGGCGTTGTTATCCTTCACTAGCTCATAGCTCTCGGGATGGCATAAGTGGTGGCGGCGGCGACCATGTGAGAAAAAAATCTATTGGGTAGGTGACACTTCCATGAGAGAAATTCCTTCGTTTGGCTTTGGCCATTTCTCCTTCTTGCTAACATGCCAACGAAAAAGAATAAGATAAAGATAAAGATGACGGGTGGAACCCACCAAATGCTACTAACCCACTTGGTAGCCAATGGGGCGGGTGAGGGGACAAGCCCAATGACCCCCTCCTTCACCTTTGTTGATTGTGGCCTCCATGGCTTAATATTTTATTTATGTTCTTGGTTTTCTCTCTCCTCATTACTTGAAAACTTGTTTAAATTGCTAGGTTAGTTGCCTTGGCTTGGCCTACGTGACATGCAAAGTGTGATTTGTCCAAATCGCTTTACGTATAAGATCATCTTGTACTTTATGTTTACCCGAAACTCTATAGTCTAGATAGGGGCCTATATTCCATATATGGAGTGGGGTGTGTGGGGGCTCTACAATGGGAGGAATTGAGAATCGCTTATCATATATACCTTAAGCGAAAGGAGAACCTTGTCAGATCAATCGGAAAAGAGGGATCGAGATGTCTAGAATTAGTCGAAGGATTCTAGGAGAGGAAGGTCTATGCCTAGGACTACTTTTCGTCTAGCGGATCGATGTCGACATTTTATTGTCATCGTCCATTCATTAATTGGGATGGGAAGGGGGAGGGTTAATGAATGAATGGGCTAGCCAAGGTGAATGTGCATTTCTACCCTATCATTTTAGACGCGCCCCTCCCCTATATGTGTATGTAGGTTCATGTTTTGTTAGGCGATAGGGGGCTCGAGAGATATATAGATAGGGGGATTACACAATATGGATTAGAGGGAACAACTCTTGAGACTAGTGATCGAGATTAGCGGGACGAACCGATTATTGACTCTTTTTCTTATCTATAGTCAATCCACCCTCAATCTCGACTATATAGAGATCTACCCCCATAAATAAGATAGTTCATGGGGGATCCTTCACATGACCCCCTACGAATGGGCGGTTGTCATATCTATATGTAGGGAGCTAGGGAATGGCTGGATACTTAATACGTTTCGAGTGCCCATGACCTATATATATATATATATATATATATATATATATATATATATATATATATATGGAAGGCAATGATTGAATCCTTTCATAAGGCATGTCTAGTAGAACTTGTTGGATCTCTATCTATATCGGGACCCGTGCTATTTCTATATAGAAATACTTTTCAATTAATTTTTCTTACATTTTGGTTGCTTCCATAGGCAAAGTTTGTTATTGTTTGTAAAAGTATATGCTATGTAAAAGAAATAATGAGAAGAAAAGAAATCGAGAACATTTGTGTTCTCAATTAGAATGTAATATTGCATTTGTATACACTCCAAAATAGCTTTATCAATATTTCTTATATGAAGGAGTTGTTGCCACAGTTACACTATGAGCATTTATTAATTGTAGGATTGGGATGGGCTCGACCAGAGCTACCGTGTCGATAATCATGTCTTAGGTGCCTTTAGCATGCTTTTGGTGCATTTATTCCTACATGTAAAAATGTATTGACTTCATAATTCCTTTATTTGACTCCTTCGAACCTCCTAAATGATTTTGGCCTCTTTGGACCATTGTGTTTCATTAATTAGCCCTAGTTGACTTCATGTCCATGCACAATGAAGCACATTTTTACTGTTTACCAAGTACCTATAGGCGACTGCACCATCCATGGTTAAAGAGCAGGTTGGTCCATGGTCATAACAGGTTGGTTTAGTGACAAATTTAACCGTTCCTTTATAAGCATCAAAGAAAACTATTTAATGCAATGGATTTGAATTCTTTCTCATCTACGTCTTCACCTAGACTTGTAAGTTGACTTTTGATGTTCTTCAAATACTATAAGTGAAGAACTGTTTGATCCACCTTCGTGTAACTTCAAAGCATAACCTTGGTTTTTCAAATAAAGTACCCTAGTTATGTTTGTGTTTGTGTGTTAAGAAGATAAGAGTTTCCATGTAGAAATACCATTGTCCGCATTAGCAGTAGAGGGAACAATATCATCACTAATAGGGTTGACAATGTACCAAAGACTTTCAAGGTTAGATGTATTATATTTTGGATACCCTGAATCCCCATTTTGTGGTCACTTTTTTTGTTTCATTAACATTGCTGCATACCTCTTCCACCTTATAAAACACTTTCATTCTCTGACTCCAAATAACATTAGTCTTTTGAGAACTTCTGGGACCCAATTAAAATATCCATCGTTTGCATCTTTGAATATAAATTTCAATAAAATGTTTCACCGGTTGAGCTGAGGATTCAACTAAAATTCTGAAGTCTTCCAACAAACAATCACAATTTTAAGTCAACATGAATTTTACATCAAATAAATACTGCCTCTATTAGATTAAGTATCTCATCAGAAATTATTTTCAGCAAAAATTCACCTTCACAAGAAACATCAACAAAAACAAAACCATTATGTCGTGTACCTTAACACAACATACATTTATGTGCTTAGTTAGCCTTATTTTTATTATGTTATATTTCAGGTGTTTAGAGTTAGTGAAGGTTGAGCCATAAATTGTCCATGAGTTGATCAGGGTTTCTAGCGATTGAATACAAAAGGGAAAAAATCCTAACGAATGGATAATCTTTTTACAATATCAAATCCTAATGCTAGAGAGAGGCCCCATTGTTTGAGCTCTTTTGTTATAGTTGGATTTGCAGGTGCAATCCCACTTGGGGAAGCAGGTGCTCCCATCTTTTTGTTTTATCATCATTTTACTTTATATTTTGTAGTTCCTTTTTCTGTTGGTATTTGGGACATGACAAGTGTTATCAAAGCTTCAATCAATTTTCGCAGCCGCTGCCAAAATGCTGAGGGGAGTGTATCCAAGAAACAATTCAAAGTTTGGACCAAGGATTAGATGGAGTTTTTTTGCCGATTTTGCCAAGGAGGCTCAAAGGGAGATTCATTCATTTGCGAAATAGCCTAGGACAGACAAATCTAAGATAGCCAAACCCTCGGGAAAAACCAATGAGGATGAGGAACATGAGTATATCAACCCTTGGGGGATATTGATCATGATGCATCAAATAATGAAGAGGAAGAAGCTGAAAGCTCGCATCATCCATCTTTCAACCTATAAATGAAGACCCCACAATGTGACTTTAGAGGTGGTATGGAGGTCCACACATGGTTGAGCAAGCTTAGATTGGATTTTAGGGTGCAAAAGATTATAAGGAAAGACGACAAGTTGAATGTGTCCGTATGACATTTGGAAGGTGCTGTTTTCACATGAGGAGAGGGATGGTTTTTTTCAAATCCCGATGGAGACTTTACTAATTTTGCTGATGCTTTGACTCAGAGAGGATTACAATTGGGATGATCCTTATGATACCGAATTGATGCACTTCTTTTGGAAAGATATATTTGTGGCGAAGTACAAAGAAAAATTCCAAATTTTGGATTCCAAGGCCAAGAGCAAAAGATCTATATTTCCAACTTGTGGGCTAATATTCGAGTAGAGGTAAGGATGTTTGAATCTGAATCTATTGGAAGAGCTATTACTTTAGCTAGAAAAGCTGAAAAATTTGGTTTAGATTTTGCACACAAAAATATCTCACTAAAATCTTCAGTCTTTTATTTCTTCAAAAGAATACATATTTATAGGCCTCTCGATCTCCTAATAGCAAGGAAATAGTCTGCATCTACAAAAATCCTCAAATCTCTGTTTCTAGTGTGATTGTTACTCACATAACAACCACTTGCATCATGCACCCTAAATATATGTTTTATGACAACTCACGATAATATATCTCTCACCCCTATAATTCCCCCGGTGCGAACAAGGGAGAAAAGAATCACATTTTTCAGAAGCGTTTCTCTGAGAACAATTCTTGGGCTAGGTGCAACTCTGTCAAGCTGTCTCATAACCCTCGTAAAGGTGTAGCTCTTGTGTTGAATTGCTGGGTTCCATCTCCCCAAACTTGTGAACTATCCGGGCAGACATCCATGTTGAGATTACCTCGAATCTCTTCTTGTCTTTAAAGAGTGGGCTTCTTAAAGTACGAGTCTTTCAAAAATGTCGTCACGGCGGGGGTCATTTAATATTTTATTTTCGCACACCACACAAGAAAAACAAAATTGTGCCACTATCGCATAGTGTGGCCTTGTCGCTAGCAGCTGATGAGAAGTTGCTGATTGGCCTTCAACCTCCAAAGTGCTTCCTTCCTCCAACAGGACTGCTGCTCACTTAGCCGAATTGTATCATATTGCTCCCCCACAATGCAAAACATCTTGGATGTCGGTTTTGACCGATAATGCATCCATTTACACCGACGCAATTTTAAAAAAAATATACGACTCTTATGACTTTGACATCGACATAGCTCCTTTATTGACACCTTCAACATTCATGTTTTATTCAGACCGACACACATACTACAACTTGAGGACACAAAAAGATACTAGTAAATTAAAATGATTCTTCATTAGAAAAAGACTACATTGACACTTTTGACAACATACAATAGCAAACTAATTGAATAAACAAAACTTGAACACTCGCTTTGACTTTTTGCTTAACTACAATCAACCACCACTTATTATAAAAACACCCCTCTTAAAGTTTTATACCACTTTGAAAAAATTACCAAACCACATCTTTGCTTATTTTCATCGTATTTTTCAAGTGATAGTTTTGGGGTTTTGACCCCTAGACCTTGTACTTTGTAGGTTTTATCAAAATTTGAAAGCCAAGTCATCTATGACCAATTTCAAGCATATAGATGCGAGAAAAATATATTTATGTTTAAAACATGGCTTTTAGTCTAAAAATTAACACACCTATGAGTTATTTGAAACCGTGGGCTTGGTATTTGTGGTAGAGGCAAGTGCAATGGTGATGATGGATACAATTTTTGATGCACCGCTTGACAAGCTGTCGATGCAAGCCAAATAGAGGTGGAACCAATCGTAGAGCAATGCTTTTAACCAAGTTGATGTGGAGCTGAATGGAATGCAAACAAGAAGAGTCGATGCGGGATAATGCAGATCAAAGTCGATGAAGCACCAATGCTGATGCCCGACAATGTTGATTTGGACGACAACCGATGTCTTGAGCTTGTGGGCTTGTGATGTAACCAGATGAAGAAGCGTGAAGAGATCCTGTTGTTTGGGAAGTTAGAATATTTTGTTTCCCCTTTACCATTCTATCCACCCATAACTCACACAATAATATCGCTTCGATACCAAATGTAAAATTTGGTTCAGATTTTGCACACAAAGATACCACACTAAAATCCTTAGTGTTTTATTACTTCACAATAATACATATTTATAGGCCTCTTAATCTCCTAATAGCAAGGAGATAGACTACAACAAAATCCTCAAATCTCTCACAATCTCTATTTCTAGTGTGATTGTTATGTAACAATCACTTACATCACACCCAAAATGTCAATATTCTATGACATGACTCACAATAATATATCACCCCTATAAACATATAATGGAGCACTAATTTTCTAACAAAAATATAATGATGCCCTAGAAAAGAAAATGGTTGGAAATAAATCCCGAAGCCATTACTTTTGATAGGAAACTTAAGGGTGAGGGAAAATCGAGGGTTCATTGTTTAAAACCTCTGGTGTAAGTCCGCCATTGTTTACATTGTTGTAGACCTATGTAATAAGTGTTCTAAACCATGGAGTAAGGGCCATATATGTGACACAAAAAGACTCTATATGGCAGAAGATGCATGTCACTTTGAGCCAAAGTTAAGTTTGATAATGAGGATACCCTTGATCAAGATTATGTAGAGTGTGAATAAGAAAAAATGTCTTCCTCAATAAAAATTGGGAACCATTAGTTTTACTTTCTACAATGTTAGGGTTAGACCTGTCTGCAGACACCTCTAAGTTCTTTGCTCACGGAATATTCTTGATAAGAAATAAGTTTGTAGGCTAGGTCTCCATTTAGGAACTTTGAAAGTTTTCCAATTCAAGTTCTAGGTCCCGAAGTATTGAGTGCACGAGTAGTCTATAATGTGGAACTCTTAGTGGCGATTAAGTCCTCAAAAGATAAGTTTTTTGTGGTCAATATTGGAGTTGTGGATGTTTTAAGGGTTCCATGGTTATACTCATTTGGAACATACTTCACCAATCATCAGGAGCGATTCTTGACATTGAAGGAAGGGGACTGTCAGTATGCCATCAAGTCCTTGCCCCTGAAGGAAATCAAAACTATGGATCCTAGTCAGATGAACAAAAATTTGAAGGGGCGTTTTGTCTTTATGACCCACCTTTACAGTATAGATGTAAAATTATCTATTCGATATGAATATGATCTTGGGATTTCAAAGGTGCTATGCAAGTATAAGGTAGTTTTTAAGACCCACCGAAGAGCCTACCTCTAGACAGGGGTGGAGGACAATATTGAACTTGATCCTACAAAGAGGCTAACAAAGTGGTAGACCCATATAAATACTGAGACATTTTCAAAAGTCGAGATAGAAATATTAGTAAGTGGACTCTTGGAGGTTGCGATCATTGCCCCTAGTACGATCCCATATATTGCTCGGTGGTACTAGTTCGGAAGATGGATGGGTCGTATAGACTTTGTATTGATTACATGGCCTTGAACAAAATCACAATTAAAAATAAATTTCAAATACCAAGAATTGATGATCTTCTTGATGAGTTATAGGGGTGAAGTATTTCTCAAAGATAGAGCTCAGATTTAGATACCATGAGATATCAATTTGAGTTCAAGACTAGGACAAGATTGCATTCAGAATGCATCAGGGCCACCACCAATTTTTCAGCAATGCTCCAACCACTTTCTAGGCATTGAAGATTACGGTAGTCAAGTAAATTCTTGCATAAGTTCATTCTTGTATTTTTTGATGACTTGTTCTAATTAATTTATTGGTATCTCGATCTTAGGCATTTAGATCTTGTGTTGGATATACTTTCCAAGAAGACTTTGTTTGCAAGGCCTCTAAATGTGACTTTAAAAGACATCTTTGGAATGCCTTGGTCACATTATTTCTTTTAATGAGGTTCACATTGACCCAACAATAGTCAAGGCCGCATGTGATTGGCCTATGGCCAAGGTGCTTAAGAACTTTGTGGTTTCCTAGGCTTGGCAGGATTCTATAGAAGATTTATAAGGAACTTCTCAATAATAACATGTTCCTTGATTGATTCATTCAAGTGGTCCATGAAGGCAAAAAAATCCTTCCAAGGATCTCAAGCAAGCTCGATCTATACTCCAGTTTTAGTAACCCATAATTTGCCTAAGTCTTTTGTCATTGAATGTGATGCTTCTAGATTTGGGCTGGGTGCAATTCTTTCTCAAGATGACCATCCCATTGCATTTGAAAGCAGGAAATTGAATGAATGGGATCGCAAGGTGTCCACGCATAGTGAGGAGATGCTAGCCATCTTACATGCAATAGCCAAATGACGTTAGTTTATGTTAGAGAGTAGGTTCTTTATTAAGCTTGACCACCTCAACATTAAGCACTCGTTAATTCAGCGGGCATTAACGAAGGAACAACCTAAATTGATTGATCTCCTACAAGTGTTGCCTTTGAGATCCTTTACAAGACAGGGAAGGAGAATGTGGTGGCGAGATGCTGATGTCTTGCCGAGAAGAACCACTAGTATTTTAGGTCATGTCCATTTGCCAACGTGCTTGGAAACATGAACTTGTATGGGACAACTCACCATGCTCAATCAAGTCATGCAAGAAATTGAAGATGGGGGCGAGAGAAATGCTTGGTCATTTTTAGTGGTGTTATCTTTTTTTGAAGATACATTCACTTGACAAGCAATTTCCCCTTTGTTCAGAAGGAGCTAGAACACAAGTGCGAGTCTCCATTTACAGGCCATGTTGGGTTCCAAAAAAATGTATAGAAACATCAACCGTATTTTGGAAGGGAATGGAGCTGGACATTCTGCAATTTGTAGTTGAATGTGACATCTACCAATGGAATAAGGCTAAGAGTGCCCTTCTGGCAAGCCTTTTGCCACCAAATTTGGTCCCATGATAGAAGCGAGAAATTGTGTCAAGGACTTTAGCTCAGGTCTTCCCAGCTTGGAGGGTAAGAATGAAATTTTTGTGGTGGTAGATAGATTGACAAAGTATGTCGATTTCATTCCCACAAGAAAGGTAGGGAGAATTAGCCCAAATGTTGGAAAATTATATTTCCTACATGTGTTTAAGCTACATATATGGGGTCCCTAAGTAGCTCATCTATGATCGGGATTGTGTGTTTTCATCATTTCTAAGAGGAGCTATTCCAAAATGTAGGTATTTCATTTAACTCGAGCACCTGCATATCATTCCCAAACAAATGTGCAAATAGAGGTGGTGAATGGTATCTAAGATTGTATCTTGGGGGCAAGTAGAGAAATGGGGTTGAATGGCTACATTTGGTTGAGTATTGATACAACAACACTTACCATTCAACCATGAAAACGACACCATCAAAGGCGTTATATGGGCATGAGCAACCATTGCCATTAGATTGGGTAGTTCATAGGGGAGGTCCTAAAGGTGCAATAGGAAGCAATGCAAGAGATGCAAAACATTCTGCAACTTGAGAGACAACTTGGTAGTGAGTGCCAACATGATGAAGCAACATGCAGATTAAAATATGATAGATAAGAGTTTTGAGATTGGGGACATGGTGTTTGTACGATTACAATTGTATAAATAGAAGGTGTTGAAGCAAGCGGGGATGCTGAAGTTGTAGCTGAAGTATTATGGGCCATATTGGGTGCGAGCAAAGGTGGGGAAATCGCACGCTTGAAGTCGACATACCAAACAAGGGAAGAATGCATGACATGTTTCATGTGTCATGTCAGAAGAAGAAGGTAGGGGTGCATATGGTGCCACAGGCAGAATTGTCGATGACTGACAAAGAAGGAAGCTTGTGCTAGAGCTGGAGTTCTTTGTCAAGGAGGAATCCAAGAAGCTTCAAAACATGTCTATGTGCATATTCAAGGTGTATTGGAAAGGGCTACCCTCGGAGGATTCAACTTTGGAATCGTAGGAGTTCGTAGGAAAACATCTGTATTTGAAAGAGTGCTAAAGGAAAAAATATATAAAAGCAAAATTTGGATGACGACAAAAATGGCCAATTTAAATTTAAGGTTGGAAGAGTTGGAAAATGTGCCCGAAATGCAAGGGAAGTCTAGAAATTAACGGAAAAAATCCCCCATTCTTATTCATTTGTTATTTCAAGTAGTTGTAATTGGGAGGATGGCCAAAGCTTTCCTGCAGTAGGTAGGGGTCTTGAGTTCCATTCTCATGATGTAACCTTTTGGAGTTTGACCAGCTTTAAGGTTAAAACCCTTCAAGAGGGAGGGCATGTTGTGTACCTAAACACAACATACATTTATGTGCTTAGGTAACATAATTTTTATTATGTTCTATAGTGGGTGTTTAAAATTAGTGAAGGGTTAAGCCATGAGTTGTCCATGGGTTAATTAGAGTTTCTAACGGTTGAATACAAAAGGGAGATAAAAGTTAAAGAAAAACCCCAAAGAATGTATCATCTTATCTTTTTGCAATATTGACGTCTAATGTAAGAGATAGCCGCAATTGTGTGAGCTCTTTTTACAGTCAGATGTTGCAGGTGCAATTCATCCTTGGGAAAGTAGCTGCTCCCATCTTTTCATTTTATTAGCATTTTTACTTTATATTCGCTATCCTGTTTTATGTTGGTATTTGGAACACAGCACACCATGTCTCCTAGGTTATTTTTCAAGAAGCAAATTTTCACCAACAAAAATATTTAAAAACCAAAACTTATCCAAATCACGTAAAATCAACAATAAATTCATCTAGACCATGTTTTCACTTCACATAAAATATTCCTCATATATTAAAAAAAAAAAAACAAAATCTTCTCAAAAAAATAACCTCTGTAATCTCAATAAATTGGATCACTTTCAACTGTCTATCCGTGCATACAAATTCTGTGTCTTTTTGTTTTAAATGAAATGAGCCGGTACAGGTACAAGATTAATTTCAGACCTGGTATTTACACCACCCATCTACTATAGGAACGTTTTACTTGCTGTCTTTATAATCATCCAGGACTCCTAGAATGTCTCACGAAACCATACTTCTATGTGCTTGTTATTTGTTTGACAATTCAGCAATCACTAACTGCTGTTCAGAAACCTGAATAGGGTTTTCCCATTTGAAATTGCTTTTATCTCTTGTTTGAGTACAAACTCTTCACTCCACTCAATGTTGGATTTTGCAAGTATTTTTAATTTCATTGATCATGTCATCCCATACAGATTTTCATTTCTTTAAATCTGCTGGTCATTATATGTTTTTATCCTTCCAAGACAACATGCCTTTGAATACATTATTATGTCTCCTAATATATTCACATTTATTAATACTCTATATTAAAATTGAATTCTTATTGTAAAACAAAACTTATCTTTATTCTTCGACCTTCACAACTTGCAATCTGGTACTTACTCTCTCTCTTTCAAATGTCAGATAGGGTTCTAGTAAAACATGAATCTTACCTGCATGGCGCTGATACCATATACGCGTTTTATGCATATTAAAATTTTAGAAGAGACCTAAATAAAAAAGAGGCATGCATAAGAGGTAAGAATGAGGCATCTTTATTATGACTCGATATCATATTTATTTAATTCTAATGACACATTGCATATTTTTAACCACCTCTCTCAACTCTAAATGGACATTATATTTTCAAAAGGATTCTCTTGGTACTTTCCAATATAAATGGAGAATGCTCCTCACTCTAGAACTGTTCAACTTTTGTCGCCTGCATCCCTGCAACTGTATTGTAATCATTGTCTTTTCATGGCGCCCTGAAAGCTCTCTTTCTTTCGTAATTTTTTTTTATTTGGTTTTATATCGTTTTCCTTGCTACCAAATATGTTAGTTACGCCGAAGGCATAGGATATACAATGAGTGCCTAGCTTGTACGGTTTTAATCGACAGCGGATATATTCTCCGGACAGTGCAAGACCATTGGAGGAATGACTGCCATCAATCGTATTCCTTCTTGATTGTAGGAACCACAAAGTAAGACAAACACGACACGATGCCAAATTTAATTAATTAATCCTGGATTCTCTCACACGGAAACACTTTTTGTTCTCAGCTTTTAATTTTTTCCCAGATAGAAGGTGTTGACTGCTAAGTGTTGAAACATACATGATCTGCTATTCTCTTTGGATATTTCCTTCATTCTTTTCGGTATATGCTTATTTGAATTGTCCTTTAATGGTGTGGAATATTATTTATGCAAGCAAAATGTGGAAGAATGCGTAGGGCATGTGAACTGTTCGACTAAATACCTGTAAGCAATGTGGCCTCGTGGACTGCATTGATTGCAAGATATGCAGAAAATGGGTCTGTTGAAAAGGCCTTGGAACCTTTCCAGCAAATGCAATTGGCAGGTGTAAAGCCAGAAGCTAGAACCTTCATCAGCATCCTCCCAGCGTCTACCAAAATGGGGGATTAAGCACTGGGCATTTCCTGGCTCTGCCCACTCTGTCAAATTACTGAAAATAGAGCTATTGGCAGCCGCGACCTACCCACTCTGTCACATCAACACCCAATCCGAGCCACCATTGTTGGAGGTCATGGGCATCCCTGTTGTGGTCATGCAAACTGTTAAACTAAATCCCTGGTAGGAGCTGTTGAAACTGTTTCACCAAATGCAATGATCAAACATCCATCTAGACATAATAGGAAGTGTTTTTGTTGGATGTTGTAGTTGCAGGTGCCCTGTTTGATGTTTATGTTAAATATGGAAGCATACGGGACATGTGAAATGTTTGACAAAATGCCTCAAAGAGATGTCATCTCATGGAATACAATGATTTCAGGATATTCACAAAATTGGGTTGTTGAAAAGGCCTTGGAAACTTTTAAATGCTAAAATGGGAGCTTTAGTAGTTGGACGCCAAGTGTTTGACCAAATGATAGAACGTGATATCTTTTCATGGAATATCATAATTGCAGCTTACAAAAGACATGGTCATCCTCAAGAGCCTTTGAAACTGTTTCACCAAATGGACAGATAGTTAGTTATTCAACCCAATCAATTCACCTTTGCCAACATATTGGCGGGTCGTGGAAAAATAAGAGCTTTGCAGCAGAGTATGGACATACATCAATGTTTAACATGAAGTGTTTTTGTCAGATGTTGTAGTTGTACTACATTGTAGTTGTACAACATACATTTCACCACAAATTGCAACACACATTCTTATTTTCTACTTTCATTGTTCTAGGTCGGGATTAATTCACGTTCATGGTTGTTTTAACTGTTAATGGTGTGTGGAAAAGAATTTTTGAGGAACCAACGCGACGGTGTTGTTGATAGGGTGGCCATGGTGGAAATGGTTTTGAAACCCTAAAGGCTAGAGGAAGGTACAGGACAAGCTAAACAACATGTTGGGCAAGGGTAGAAGTGATAGGGATTCAAACAGAGGCAGGTTGAACCCCATATGAAGGTGGTGGTGAAGGAGACTATGAATGCATCCACCTGGTTGCTTGCTATTGTCGGCTTGCCTCTCCAACCAGGATGCCGACGTGGCCTATGGGATGTTTCGTGGTTCATTGGGTAGTGGTTCCGCCACCATGATCAATGTGGTTGATTACGCACAATATGGAAATTCGGGATTCACCACAGCAGTTTCAAGCAGACAAGTTCCAGCACGAGAAAATTTCTAAACAATTTTTCCTTTCCCCAAGACAAAAGCTCATCCATCTTCTTCATCTGTCCTTCGGCCTACCCATTGCACACTTCTGGTGCAATTGCTAGTGTAATTTTGCAGCAATCATAGTTGGACAGTTTCTTCAACTGTATCATTAGATGCATATAGTTTTCAAGGAAGTGGTGTTACTATCTTTAACCCAAGATTCATCTGAGAATGAGTACAAGGTTTTCGAAATTGAAAGCTTACTTTGTTTTGGATTTATGCTGAAGAGTGGTTACTTGTGTTGAGCTAGTGTGTTAAGACCGATGTATACTTTGTGAAGTCCTCTGTTTTTATTCTTTCATTGTGTATAAGACTTAAGTTGTTAAACACCTGGTTTATGCCCAATGCAGGCCCTGACCCATGCCAGAGTACCTATTGTGAAATTTTCTGATCCGGCGACTCATATTTCCTGTGACATATGCATCAACAATATCCTTGCAGTAGAAAATACAAAGCTTCTTCGTGACTACGCACAAATAGATGTTCGGCTACAGCAACTTGCCTTTATGGTAAAGCATTGGGCAAAATGTCGGCGGATCAATGAGACATATCAGGGCACTCTTTCAAGCTATGCGTGAGTAATATACTGCTTTAAGCTTCGGGAAGTTTCCATACAGGACATGATTTTGGGTATTTTTTGAAAATTTGTTGGAGAATTAACTCCATTTTATGATGAGTAGCCACTAAGTTCAACTTTGCAGGTATGTGCTTCTGTGCATTCACTTTTTACAGCAACGCAAACCTGCAATTCTTCCTTGTTTACAGGTGAGCCGATTTTAAACTTCATCATATTCAATCCCGTTAAACATTTTGCTTTGCTCTTGGACAATCAAACTCTCTCACTTTTTCTCTTTCAAAAAAACTGCATGAATAAAAGTAATCTACGTTAAGAACAGGATCACAATAGAAGTACCACTGTCAAAGAACATGCTTATGCTTGCCTACATTCATTTCTTACAATTTGTTAACTGTTTTTGTTTTTCGTTAGTCCAAAGACAAAGCCTTTTAAAATTTTGAAATTCTTGCAATAGCAACTTAGTAGCAAGGATGATTTTTGAACTGTTTCTTCTGTTGATTATTACAAAGAATGTCCAGTATATCTTTTTGGAAATGGACGAAAAGAGCCCTTCAATAAAAGCAATAACTATTTATTTGTACTTTCTTTAGTGAATTAATGTGATCAATGACACCCAATTTGACTAAATACAATTTTTCTTTGAAGAGTACATGCATTATTTTGTAACTGATGTATAACTATTTTGGCACCATTTTTGTGTTGTTATAGTGTTAGTCTGAATTTTACAGTTCACTTGAAATTATGTCCCCAGTGATGCGCCAAAATTGGCACCAAACAGCTAAAAAGCAAAAAGATAGAACGAATGAGTGGTTGCACCTTGACGAAAACCAAAAAAAAGGGCCCAAAAGCATTGAGATGCTTGTGGCAGAAAGAGAGAAGAATAGGACGCAGAAAACCAAGAAACATGCCAATAATACCCTAATTTGGATCAATGATCGACAAAAAGACAATTACCCTAAAAACAAAATAATTACAATTAATAGATGTCTACAAAACATAAATGCCAAACCTTGTTTTTACATCTTCCACACTATTCCCACACAGATATAATTCCTTTGATTCTTATATAAATACATAATTTAATTTTCAATCAAGTTTCATCAACCCCTTCGAATCTTTTTAGTTTGATTTAATTTCTAATGTAATTTAATTTTCATTCAAGTTTCATTGACCCCTTTGAATATTTTTAGCTTGATTTTTTTTTTTTAAAACTATTCCTCCATTTTCATGAAGGCGAAAATGAAGAGTTATGGAAATAGAAAATTAATAGCTAAAATGGGAGAGTTTTTGAATGTGAATCGGACATAATTGGATTAACACACTTTCTATTTAAGTTTTTGTTAAGGATATAATATAAAAGAATGTGATTAGGTTAGATTTTGTGTCAATTTTTAATTCAAAATACTTGTTTCCCACGTACATTTACATTTGACCAGTTTAAGATTCACTATATTGAAATTTACATTGGGTATGTTTATTTCACCATGATTAAGAGTTACTTTGTATGTCTGGATTTATAGAAGAAAAATCACCAAAAATATAGTGTTAAAAGTTCGAGCATTTCACTCAATTATTTTAATGATTTTAAAGTTAGATGCTTGCCAAATATCTCAATTTTAGAAAAATACAAAGAAAATTAAAGTTATCTATGTTTAAAATATGAAGTGTATGTATAAATTGATAACTTCATTAATTTGGCATTTATTATGTTGCTCTCCTTTGTTGTTACTCAAGGCAGGGATGAGGCTCCTTGTTTCCATCATGTTTTAAACTGAAAAAGAATTGAGAAGGAACCAATGAAGCAACAAAAATCTTCGCTCCCTTCAATTCCATGACTCCCATACTCTTCCACATAAAACATCAATCAACCAATCCAAATGCATGAGGGGCAAAGAAAAATTTAAGATTTTGAACTTGTTTCTTGGACTATTACAATTGAGATTTCAACATATGACACCTTGGTATGTGGGAGAGATTTATTAATGAATGGAGTGTGCTTGAAAATTGCTTTTGTCTTATTGGGGAGTGGCTCAATGATAATATTATATTTAGGCAAAAACAAATAGAGGTGGGTATTTATGTAAAAGTGGGCTCCAATCCCATTGTTATTCTTAGACAGACACAACACGACGCATGCTCACCATAACAAATGATGAAACAAAATCTTTTGCACCAAATACTCTATTAACACCTGATTTCGGCAATGCTACTAGTAGAGAGTTATTTCATAATGTTTTATTTATCGTGTCAAAATTTTATAATATAAAGACAAATAAATTAATATCATAATAATTAATTAGTCGTATACCATCCTCTGTCTTTATGTGTTGCATTCATCACATCAACCAACATCTTTATGATATGTCGGATCAATCACATCAACTAACATTTGTATCTTTATTATATGTTGGATTAATCACACCAACCAACTTTTTTATTTTTATTATAAATATTTTATTTATCAAAACAAAACGTTAGGATACAAAATCACAAAAAAATTAATACCATAATAATTAACTGAATTTATCGCAATAATCAATAAACACACAAATACACTAATCCTGTATCAATAGTTAATAAATACACAAATACATTAATGTGATGGAATGACAAAAGTTGATTCCCATATATTTATATATGCTAAGTTTAGAATCCAATTCCACAATCACAATTATAAAGTAGTAAAATAAAATTCAAGAAGTAAACAAATAAATTTGTGTCAACAAATCTTAGTCATGAACAATTGATAAAAATCAAAATCATAATGGTGATCAACACATTTTCTGTTATATACTGATAGTTTATGTTCAAAAAAATTATATAAAAAGATTTCATATTTTAAATTAAAAAAATCACATTCCTTACTATCTACTGTGCACCCTTGCAAAAATTTAAATATAATAATGTCATATCCAAAAAGATATTCTTATATAAAAATACTTCACATTTAAAAAGTCAAATTCGCATACATGTTTAATTTCACAATATCTTAGGGCATGAATAAGTCACTACACAACACTTGTTAATTGTTGATTCAGATTAGGTTTTTATGGGTGTACACTTTTTGTTAATTCAGTTTTTGATGTGCTTTTTTCCGGTCTTCAATTTCTTTTTGTGGTTTATTTTCTCTCCTCTCCTCTTTACTCCATTCTCCTTAATTTGTAGTGTTATCTATGAAAACAATTGTCTTTGAAAACACAAAACCTTTAATTCTGTTGACAAATTCTTAAGATGTTTCCAGCCCAATTTTCAAATAGAATTTTGAACAGGGTTTGAGTTGGCGTTTTGTAAGGAGATCAGATATCCCCTCATTTTCGAGACTTTTGAGATTTAAAATATTCTCAATCACGTGTTTGAATTCATCAAATATGAGCTGTCAAACATGTTTATCAATATTACGCGGGGACATGCACCCCCATCTCCGAGCCGTCACGAAAATATAGGATGTTTTGGGTGCCTGGGGATGGACGAAATATTCCCCACTCCCCTCTCACAAACCCCTCAAATGCAACATTCTTGGTGCTCTGAGACCATAGGGATACCAACAGGGATGCCATGGTGTTGCCAAGATGGTTGAGGGATGGTTTGGTGATGTCCTGGAGTCTCCAGGGTAAAATAGGCCCCAAAAAATAAAAAAACAGGTAAAAATTGTTGAAAACATTAAAGATTATGGCCCTGAATAGGGAAAAATGAAAACCAACTAGCTGTAAATCCTTTTCCCATGCAAAGTTATCTATCGTTTTATGTAGTTTCCAAAAGAATGTGAGATTGCTGCTAGTTTACACTTTTAAGCCTTACTTATACATAGCAACAGCATCTATAATTTCACATGCATATTTTAAAGCATTTCTTCAGTTTCAAAATTTTGTTATGCAGGTCTTTCTGCCTGTTTTTTTTTATGATAATGGAGGTTTTACCAGTATATTAGAATGTCCTATAGGCCAATGTTGTATTTTAAATTTTTAGCATTTTTGCTTTCCTAAGTCAGTTTTTCCTATGTATGGCTATTGATGCAGTTTGCATGGCGTCTGCTGTTCCAAAAACTATTTTTAGATTCAAGGATATAAGTGACATGATAAAGAGGTGGTGTCCCCTTTGGTAAGTTGATAACATTGGTGGCTCTGGTGCTGAAATTTTAAAATTTCATATTTTTTTCGGGGGGACCCGTTGTATATTCATAATATTTATATATTATTTTAAAAGCCATCCCCCTGCCGTCCCCAAAATCTAGGAAAGTTTTACTGTCTGGGAA
Source organism: Taxus wallichiana var. yunnanensis (assembly GCA_018340775.1). Taxonomy (NCBI): domain Eukaryota; kingdom Viridiplantae; phylum Streptophyta; class Pinopsida; order Cupressales; family Taxaceae; genus Taxus; species Taxus wallichiana. Next base: position 221,128,346 of record CM031242.1, read on the forward strand.
ATCCCTTCCCTATGTCCCCACATCCCAGCGTCCCAGAGTCTTAGTTAAATACGATGTTATAGATTAGATCTTTGAAATCCTTCTTGTCCTTGGAAGATGCATTCTTAGTTCATTCTTTCCTGATAGGGGGTATAGTTTTTTTGCAAGAAATGTTTTCTTTTCATCAATAAAATAAGGGTTGTGAATGGTTCACTCCCACCCGTATAAGAAACAACGCCATCAAAAAGCCAGGTTCAACTTCCAAAACATGCACTTTGTGCTGAAATATAATACTTGTTCTGAAGTGGAAGCTAGTTATACTTGGCCTTGCAGAGATATTATACAGAGGCATTTAGCAATCACCAGACTTATTTCCAGCAACAGTGTAATCAGATTGCAACAATCATTATCAACAGCAAGGCCTTAATAAGTGGAGCAATGTTCCTCAACATTCCCAGTCCACAAGACCGACTCCTTTCCAAATTGATCACAGAAAAGAAAAGAGGCTAAGTTTTGACTCTGACTGAAAATTCAATAAAACAGACAAATGTGTTTAGTTGAAATTATTCACATTGAGTATTCACAAGAAGAAGAGCCATTGGAAGAGGATGACATTTAACATGCTACAATTCTGGACCCAAATGTTGTTCATCTCTTGCCATGCACAAGTGGGTGCCAGGTTTAACTTCTGAAACATGCACCTTGTGCCGAAATATATTATCTGCTTTGAAGTGGAATCTAAATACTTGGCCATGCCGAGATACTATACAGAGGCTTCCAGGAATTACCACACTTATTTCCAGCAACAGTGTTAGCCAGATAGCAACAACCATTATCAACAGCAAGGCCTTAATAATGTTGAGCCCAATCATTAGCAACAGCAAGGCCTTAATAAGTAGAGCAATGCTCAACATTCACAGCCCACAAGACTGACCCCATACAAAATTGATGAAAGAAAATTAAAGCGGTATGTTTCGATTGTGATTGAAAATTCAGCGAAGCACACAAATGTGCTGGGTTGAAATTATTCCACATTGAGTATGCACAAGAAGAAGAGCCATTGGAAGAGGATGACATTTAACATGCTACAATTCTGGACGCAATTGTTGTCATCCCTTGCCATGCACAAGCAGGTTTTACAACTCCTCAAACCCTCAAGGTGGTTGGGTTTATTTAAAATCAAAAGGTTAATTGATTCAAATTTCAGATATCACCCATAACCTTATCCGTGTATGATTGGCAAACTAACTCAATTTGTTTCAAGTTTTCAACTCTAAAATGTCAGTTAATTATTGTAAATAGAGGCACCAATTAGTTATGAAGGAAAATGCCATAAGGTTGAGTTGTCCATGGGGAACTACCAACTGACCAGTCTCATGTTGGCCATCTCTAGAGGAGGAGTTGATCTTGTCTTGTGTGTACAATTGCTGAAGTCACTAGGAACCATTGCCATGAGTTCAACTTCCATATATTATTATAATCACTTCATACTGGATGGTATTGACAATGAGTTTTAGGGGCTCCAAGCTAGTTTGCCACATGTGATCACTTCCCATTCTGCAGAGAAGTTTCTGAAGAATGGAGTGCAGAGTCTTAGATCAATGTTATTTGCTGGAGGTACAGCCCCACCAGGAAGATCCCCACATTATTTAAGGGCTATCATCAATAAACATGCAAAGTTATTTCAAGATATGTTCCAAGACTCTTCCTCTAGTTTGGGATCATGATAATGCTATCAACCTCATTTCAGGAAGCTATTTGTCTAACAAATAGCCTAAATGCAATCTAAATGTCAGGGGCTTGCATCATTTGGCTTAGTCAAAGTGCCTTATTTGGTAGTAATGGTCTACAAAAAGATTCTATTTGCCACATGTGCTGAGACTATCGAGGGCTCAACAAGATCACCATCAAACATGAGCTTCCTATTCCAGTTTTTGATAATTTGTTGAATGAATTGCATGGAGTTACGATTTTCACTTAGTTGAATGTCAAGTTTGGTTATCATCAAATCAGAATCAAGGAAGAGGATGTGCCCCAAACAAACTTCAAACCCATGAAAGGTCACATTCAGTTTTTGGCTATGACATTTGGGTAACTAATGCACCATCAACATTTCAAGTTTGATGGCTTATATATTTAAGCCCTTTCTTTGGAGATTTGTATTGGTCTTCTTTGATGATATTTTGATTTTCAACAAAACCATAAATGACAGAAACTCCATGGTAACCCATAAATAATTGTGATAGACGTGGGCACAATATTCACTGCTCACTTTTAGAGAGATCTTTGTGCATAATTTGGAACTCGAGTAGCCTATAGTTTCTCCCGTCATCTCCTGTTAGATGGGCAAACTTAAGTGTAACAAGTGTCTAGAAGGATAACTTTGTTACTTGACTTCAGACAAGCAAGATCAATGGTCTAAGTGGTTACCTTTAGCAGAATGGTGGTATGAAATTACTTTTATACTCTTGCAAAGATGACACCATTTGAGGCCCTCTTTAGGTATCCACCACCATCAGTCACATCTTATCTTCAGGTCATTCTGAGGTAAAAGCAGTGGAGGCCTATTTGGCCATGGCGCAAAACCATATGAAGCAAAAAGCAGACTGGTGCCAAACTCAAGAGACATTGAGGTAGTAGATTGGATCTTTCTCCAACTAAACCCTACAAGCACCTATTCTTCAAGCAACAAAAATGGAATTTGTTGGCATTAAATTCTGTGCACCCTATAGGTGCTACAAAAGACTGGTGCTGAGGATTACAAGTTGGACTACTCCCTTTTTCACGAGTACATATAATCTTCCACGTCTCTTTTTTTGAAAAGGGTTGTTGGTAACAAGATTTGGTCCCAGATAGCTGTGAGAGTTGGACGAGGAGTGAAGGGTGATCTTGGAGTCGGAGGCAGTGAGAGAATCAATTATGCAATAGATTGATCACACATTATCTTAACAAATGGAAGAAACTGCTGGTGGAGAACTCTACATGGTAAGATGAGTACCTTCTGTAGAAGCACATGCATTGGAAAGCTTTGAAGGCGACTCTCTAAGAGGGGGGAGGGCATGGTACAACTTTAACCGCTCACATGTCATTATGTTTTGTTGCGGTATGGAGCAACGGACTTGTAGTGCCCATAACCTTTGACTTTATCATATGGTAGCTTCTAGACTTTAAGATCTTTAGGTAGTTGTTTCTTATTGGGCCTTTGGGGTTGGCCCAAACCTAATGTCATCTATATATAGGAGCAAGGTAATCAGTTGTTAGGCATCGAGTGTGTCTGCTGCTCTTAGCTGTGTGCTTTCGCGAGGTTGCCCCCTTGAAGCAGCTCTTCTGTCATTCTGTACTTATGTATATGTTGTCTGCTTACCTATATTACAGATCTGACATCCATGCATTTATACTAATTCACTCCTATATGATATGTTCTTTTATTGTTGCCATGTTTTTCTGTAGATGGTGTGATTAAGCTTTTCATTCTGATGGGTTTGCTATCTTTTGATATTGTGCGATTATCCTATAATTCCATTCGATATGCCATACTCAGTTTTTGATATTGGGTGAACTTGCTGTTTATTCATTGGATCGATGAGCATGCCCTTGTGGAATATAGAAATGTCATAACTTTGTCTGAGTATAGCATGACTTTAAGCTTGGTATAGAATGGAGACATTATGGAATATATACTATGCAGTGTGTATTGTGTGCCAGGTTCTGATTTTGAAGATCATTCAGCCATAAATTGGACTTGTGAACATTTATTTTTTGCCTAGTATTTCATACCGTCTCATTCCTACTTATCATTTAAAAATTGAACTGAGGAACATTTATGATACCATTGCTGGTAATTTGTGTATTTCTCCTTATGGCAATTTGACACACAATTAGAACTTTCTAAGGCACCTTTAAAATTAACTGATGGCAGGAAATGAAATCAACTTATCAAGTTACTATTGGTGAGATTGTATGTGCATACTATGATAAAGTCAACGAATTAAAACACTACGGTGCTGGAAACAAAGAGACTCTTGGTCAACTGCTATCGGCTTTCTTTGACTACTGGGCATTTCGTCATGATTATGCCAATTCTGTCATATCAGTTCGGACTGGAGGGCTTCTTAGGTGAGATGAAAACACAAACAAATTTCTATTGAAACAGCTTTATTATAAAATGAATCTTACTTGTTTGCTGGTGGCGGTGATTTCTTGAACATCTTTTTGCTTCCTTTGGAAATTGAAGCCTAACAATCCGCCTATTTCAAGTTTCTCCTCTGGTTATAATGTCTATCTCTTTAACACAAACTTCATTTGCTTCTCAAATTGAACTTTATTATCATTTATGTAGAGGTTTTGTTGCTGCACGTCCTATTACTTTGCAGTTTCACTGCCAATGTAGTCTTCTGTGTGTTCCCAATATTTACTTTTGTGAATATTGTGATACTGGTCAGATGATTCATAGTCACTAGTTTTCTTTTTATGTAAGCCTGATCAGATTGAATTTTTGAGGAAAATAGGTTGATATATCTCCATTATATGGGTTTGACGAATGCAGTAAGAATGAAAAGGATTGGACAAGGCGTATTGGAAATGAACGACACTTAATATGCATAGAGGATCCCTTTGAGATTTCTCACGACTTGGGTCGTGTTGTTGACAAGCACAGTATACGTGTGCTGAAAGAGGAATTTCAGCGTGCTGCAGAAATTATGTTCTACGATCCCGATCCTTGTGTCACATTATTTAAGCCGTACATGCCAAGTTGATTGGAAGCAGCTATTACTTGTACAGGTCAGTTGTTTATACAGTTTACACATTATTGTAGTTTTAATTAGTTATACTAAGCTTACTTTAATTTCTGACATCAAGAGTTTTGTTCTGTTGAAAGATTTCAGCTGTTACAAATTGTTGAGGTGGAAAGTTATATTACTGAACGATTGTTTACATTTATTGCAGATTCATATCAGGTTAATAGGCCAAATGATTTCCTTGCAAGGTTTAGCACTTTTTGGAATTTTGTATTTTGTGAGTGAAATCACCTAAACATTCATCTTGGATTTCCTGGTTATTGTACATAGTAACAACCATTAGCTTCTTCTCTTGATTGTACATTAGAGAAAGAGACAGACATCGTAGGAAGAGTACTGCATGCTTGCAACTTTCCACGATCTCTCCATGGAATCAAGGTTGCAGTGAAAAATGGTAGATTAAAATGTTATGCTTACAAAGCTGCCTCTCTGCATGTTTTGCTGCATGCATCTGCAGCTTCATTTATCTGCAATTGGTAAGGATTCTTTTGTAAGATGATGTATTATAAATTGTGACTGACAGATCAATGGAGTGGAGAAAGAATCAGATACCTTCTACAATTCATGTGATTGCATTCGCGGAAACTAATCTTTTGCTCTAATCTGAATTTTGTGTTATCGCCCTTCGGTGAATTACAATTTTTCCTTTGGAGTGAATTAGATTTTTGTCTATATATCACATCTGTCTGGAATTTGAACTTTGATTCCATCGAGAGATGCCATATTAATGTTTCTTGATGATATACATGAATGATGACGGAAAAAGAAGAAACTTGAGGACAAAGAATTGTAAACAAAATGGCTTTTCAATTGATTTAGAAATTTGTAAATCCAAAATGAATGCAACGGAGGTTTTCTTTGCTAAGGTACTCATTTATATATTGTTGTTTTAGATATTCAACCAAATATAATTTAGACAGTTGTTGTTTAGGTATTCAACCAAATACAAATTAAACAGCTATTGGCATTGCATCTATCATCCTATGAATCAGTTGACTAAGGTAGCTGTTATATCAAATGTATGCTATAAGTTTATTTTATCATTGAATCATATATACTAAATCAACCCACATAATTGAATTTTAATGACTTGTCTGCAAACTTTTAACGTGTACTTGTTCTTCTATTATTGGCTACTGTGGTAAACCAATGGAGCTTGTGCAAACTGAAGACATGTCTGGTAGCATGTAGTGGCAATGGATAACCATCCAATAAAAGGAGATGTATATCTGTTGAATATATGAGTTTTTTTCATGTTGGCGACTGTTGATTTCTGTGCAGATATCCTCGTTTGCTTGTAACATTTTACTCGGTTTTCTTATATAGGCCTCTTTGGCTTCTCAGGGTTTCAATGAGCATGTGTTGGGTATGTAACCTTGGGCCTACATAGTAAAAAAGGGCATTGAATAGTTTTCTTGTCAATTCTTCAAAATCGAAAATCCTCAACCGGAAAAGGACCTCAGGGTGATATGATGTTCAGGTATCCCGTTTCCATGTGATGTTTTAATGAGTCAAACCCAAGATAAATACTTAGTTAAAAGTTTTTAAATGCTTTAATGCTGTTCTCTTATTTGTATTTATGTTTAAGCTGCTAGGCCAAAGCTATTTGGTGGGCATTTCTCTAAGCTGGCCATTATTACATGATTGTACGCAAAACTTCAGGATGATTGCCCCGGCTGGATTTTGTACAGTGCACATGAACCTCTTTTTCCACTTGTAGGAGTTGAATGACAGCAATTTTGTGAATTTAGTGTGAACATTAGTAGCTCTGCATTTTCCTGTGAAGTATTCTAGGATTGCGTGGCAATTTTTCTTTAAGTTCCTATTGGCTTTCCAACACAAAGGAGGCATAATGTTTTGCAAGGGTGTTATGGGAGATTTGATCCGAGTTATATAGTCCCTTGTGATGTTGAGGGAACTTATGGCCATATGTGATATTTCTCCCTGGTTGTCTCCCATGCAAGCTTCCATAATATTGATTTAATCCACTCTTGATATTGTTTTGATGACCTGCTGATGTCACAGATTTGTTGGGAATTGCATTTAACACTACGGGTTAGAAGTAAACAGAAATGTTGTATTATTATATTTGTGTACTTTTAAGAGCATAATATATGTATATATGGGGTAGATTCTAATATAACTACATTAATAAAGTTATGAATATTTAAATTAAATGTTAGATATCTAAATGTAGACATACACATTTTGTCTATGTAAATCCCAACAAAATCATATTAAAACAAAATATTCTCTACAAGGCATTTAAAGAACAATTATCCCCTATAACATGGAAGAAAAAGCACAAACATCAAATGTTATAGGAAATCAATCATTTTTTCAAAAACCTTGGGAATCCTCTTTTCAATAGCCTTGGGAATCCTCTTTTCAATAACCTTAGTACCTAACTCATGTAAATTTAGTTAATGTTTTTGAATTAAACTGAATTCAATAGAAAATTTGAATGCTAGTGGTAATCTAATATTTGCATTAATAAATTTAAGAATATTTGAATGTTATTGGTAATCTCATATAATATGGTATGAGGAGACTTTTTCATGACCACGTTACTTCACACAAGATTAACTCAATATGTATATTTTGAATTGTTGAGTGATGTTATAATCATACATGATGCTTACTCTACAAGGAGATGTCAAATTGGAAAAATTAAAATTATAGGCATGTTTCTTGAGAATGTGCTAATGAATAGTGTTGTGTGTAGGTGAATGTCTATAACTCGATTCCGTAACTCCTATTTGGGAATACGCTGGAGGTATTTTACCTTAACTAATTTGATCACTTTGGATCACGTTATATTTTTGAGATAGAGTCAATAACTCAAGACACCACCCTTGCCAATTGTAATGTTTCATCTTTATCATTTACCCGTATATTGATGATAATTCATTAGCTTCTCCGCAATGATAATGTTACATGTACTAATATCACATTCTACTCATATTTTATAGAATAAAAACACATGCAAGAACTAATATCTCAAAACACACCTCAAAGCCATCTCAAAATGTCAAACTCTAGCGGATTTAAAAATAAGGTCGTCAAAAATCTCAAAACCCTAACATTATTTGAAAACGATTCTACACTATATAGTTGGAGCTAAATATTTATAATCAAGTTGTATAGTTTAGGGTATGGCCATTATTGATAGTGAGGGTTTGGCCATTATCGAAGTGAGCCGGAAAGATTCAAATCTATAAACCATTGCAATGATAATGCCACTCAACTCATGTCTTTGTAATTAAAAATGAGCTTTATAAATTTCTAACCCTAAGAATATTCAAAATACAAGTTCAACTAATCAAAAGAAATCCCCAACTTTCTTTTTAGTGAATGTGAGAGTCACATCCCTCAACCCTAGTAGTGACTTCAGGTCAATCAAAGCCATTCAACCAAACTCAAGACATTCTATTGATGACTTTATAATAATAAAACTCTCGACACAAATCTCCAAGCCCTAATAATAACTCAAAAAAGAGTTCAACCGAACAAGAAATCCCCTAATTTCTAATGCGTGGGAAAGATTCACATCCCTCAACCATAGCATTGATAATGCCACTCAACTAAATTCAAACATTCTATTCATTTCGTTTATAAAAATAATTGTTATTTTTTCTAACCCTTGCAATATTTCAAAACAGTTCAACTAAAACCCTATTTTTATAATCACATATTTTATAAAATTGATAGTGTAGTATGTCACTCCTAAAACTTGATTTTTACAATACAAGAAGCATAGCTCCATAGCTCTAAGATTTTTATCCATGTCAAAGCAAGTGGGGTTTCTTGGTTATTAAGTTGATCATGAACTGTTTTGATTGCCATGTTGGTCCGATTCAACATCTTAGAAGATTATGTAGGATCAACATGTCGATCAACAATGTGTTGATACTAGAATATAGTTTTTGCATTTCATTTGGAGAAGATTTCAATGCTATCTAAATGAGGAAGACTAAGAGGACTTTGTACACAAATGCCGCTTGCTTGGTAGAAGCCATATTGATTTTTTTGGTTTATAATTTGTTTGCAATCCTTGTAGCAAAGATAGTCGAGTGTTTGGATCATGGATCAGACTATTGTGGCTACAAACATAGATATGCTTTTTTCCTTTGGAGGTAGGGTTATGCGGAGAAATAAGAAGTATTAGATCTAGAGGAGCTAGATATGGAAAGAGCAGGAGAGACATTTTGGATCTAAAGGACATGGTTACATCGATTTTGATTGATGAACAATTGTAGCATTTTCAAGCTTGGGCTGATCTTTGTCAATCATTTTCTTAGAGAGTTTCCATTCCTTAAAAACGTTTATGTGAGACCAAGATATTAGCTTGGGTTCAATCTTGTGGCTTTCTAAACTTGCATGACTGACCACACTTTGTTGCCCTTGGTTATGTTATGTTCTACTATAGGGTACATGGTATTTACTAGGTGATAAATGACTTTATAATGAATGACTAAAGGACATGATTCAGGCTTCATATGTAGACCAAATGTGGCTAGGTGTAAGCGTAAGACTTGTTTGAGAAAATATTCTTTATACAAATTGACATGAGGGTAGTTTGGAAAGACTTCAAAAGAGATAGTGCCATTGTGAAAAGTAATTTGAATAACAATAAGCAAAGAATCTTTAAAACTATCGATCTAAAAATGGATATGAAATAACCAATTCTAGGTATTCTCCTTATCCGATACTTGCAATGTCTATTCTCAACATATTCTTAGTTACGGAGATGGTCTAGTCGGGTTGATGGTGATCCGATCACCTTCAAATAACATTAGAAGGCCATCATTGTTTTGTTTCGAGATTTTTAGGAGACGGTGATGCAATCACCCGACGGTTACATAAATGCCACTCTTCACATAGCGGCGATTCTTGCAACCGCCACTGTAGGGACCGAAGTTTGTGCAACCGCCACTCTGCGGTCATCGGTGGTCCTGTCCCCGATGATGCCAAAACGAGAATCCGAGTAGTTGCAAATGCTTGGACTTCCGAGATTGGTCCATTTCACCTTTCCCTCCATCCGTGGGTAGAGCAACTATAAATAAAAGTTTGATTCTTCATTCTAGCAAGTGATTTTGAGTGAATTCAAGTATAAACAAAGAGGCAGCTTACAAATCAAATTGGTATCAGAGTAGTTAAGATCAATTGTTTTGTGTGGTTTAACTTGTGATGACATTTTCAGGTAGATTCCCTTGTTCGAAAGGGAAGTGAAAATGGTGAAGGTATCCTTATTCCTTTTGAAGTAAAGATTTCCACCTCGAAGTGGAAGTAAGGAATCTGAGACATGGATCGTAGAGAAGATGCAGGAGAGACTGGAGAAGAACATTTTCACAAGTTGGAGGTGGATGTGGCAAGTCTGTCCAAGGATGTGGGCTATATTTACTTGTCTATGGGAAAATTGGAGTCCATCATGGAATTGCTCATGGAGAAGCTTGGAGTTCCAAACGAGGTACTAAGTTCCCATGAATAAGATATTCACGAGTATGAGGAAGAACAACCCCATTCCAACCCTACACCTCCTCCATTCAAAGCAAAAATGAAGATAAAAATTCAACCTTATGATGGGGATGTGAATGCCGAGAAGCTAGACCATTGGCTAACCCAACTTGAGGTATATTTTAATTTGCATCAAATCAATGAGAGTCAATAAATTTCCTTTGCAAGGTTAAAATTAACCAACCATGCTTTAACTTGGTTTGAAAGTTATGTTCATTCATTGGTTGTTAAGAAGCTTCCTCATATTACTAAGTGGGATGAATTTAAAAGGCTAATAAAAAATAGTTCTATCATATTTGTTATGAGGAAGAGATGTCCAGTATCTCAGCGAAGCAAGGCTAGAACGTGCATGAGTACACCGGTGAGTTCGGAAGAACATTCTCCGAGATGGGAAACGATGTAGCGGATTGAGACATTGTAATGAAATACATCCGTGGACTCCGCAACCACTTGAGAAGACCGATTCTCTTGGCCAAACCAATGAATGAAGATGGGGATTTTGTTCTCAAGCCCACTATCTAGAGATGGATACAAAGAAGAGTTCATCTACCTCTAAGCATGCTTCAAACAAATAAGGTGACACCAAGCAAAAGGAGAAATGAAAAGGGAAATATAAGAAATATGCTACTTACTTTCTAAGAAGGATACTAAAGTTCATTGTGGGCATTGTGATGTTGATAATAATTCCGAGGAAAAATGTTTGAAGCTACACCCAAAATGACATCCCTTCAAAAATAAGAAGAATAAAAAGAAGGCCATGAATGCCCTCTAGGGAGAGGAAGTATTTTGTAGCGAAGAGGTGGATGAGACAACGTGTTGTACCTCCATTCACAGAGAGATATGTTTGGGTGGTAACAATGCTGTTCAGGAAAATGAACTAACTAAGCTTTTTCATATAAAAATTCAAGTGAAGAAAACTAAGGTGGATACTCTTTTTGATACATGTTCTCAAGATAATTTGATTAGTAAAGAGTTAGTGGATATGCTAAAGTTGGAAACTTACAATCATCCAAGCTCGTACTCATTGGGTTGGGTGAAGAAAGGTGTAGACATCAAGGTTACCAAACAATGTAAAATTACATTTGGTATTGATAAGAAATTCATTGATGAAGTTACTTTGGATGTTGTTCCCCTTGATGTGTGTGGTGTAGTGTTTGGCAGCCTATATTTGTATATCAGGGATGCTATCTTCATGAGGAGAGCCAACCAATACCATTTGGTGAAGGATGGTAAGAGCTACATCATTTCAGCCTTTGCAGGAGACTCGAAGATCTCTTTGGTAAGTGCCACCGAAGCTTGAAAGCTTATTAATGTCAGTGGGAAATTTGATTACTTCTTTTGAGGGATATGCCAGAAGATGAGGTTATTGCATCTAAAACCACTTGTAGCATGTTTTCTAACAAGGAGAAGACATAGATAAAAGAGTTGGTTTAACAATTAGGGAGGTTTTCTAAGAGCCTACGGGCTGCCCCGGTTAGGCCAATTGAGCATGAGATACACTTGTTACCCGATAGTCCACTTCTAAACTTGGGATTATACATGCAATCTTTGAAAGATGCCAATGAGGTAAAACAACAATTGCAGTCTTTGATTAAACAAGGTATAACCCGCCTAGCATTTCTCCACATGGTTCTCTCGATTGTTTTAGTACCTAAGAAAGATGGTTCATGGAGAATGTGTGTTGATTATAGATCTTTGAATAAAATAACCATCAAGAATATGTACCCTCTTCCTCACATTGATGATTTGTTGGATCAATTACAACATGCTAAATATTTCATTAAGCTTGATTTGAAATTTGGGCACCACCAAGTATGGATTAAGGAAGATACATCCGGAAAGCAACATTGAAGAGCAGGAAAGGATTGTATGAATGGTTGGTATTACCGTTCGGGATATGAAATGCACTAGCTACCTTCATGAGGTTGATGAATGAGGTAATGAGGTCGTTTATTGATTCCTTTGTCATTTTGTACTTGGATGACATTCTAGTTTTTAACAAAACTTTTGAAGAGCATATTGACCATTTGCATCAAGTTTTGCAAGTTCTTAAGGAGATCGACTAGTGTTGAATGAGAAGAAGTGCGAGTTTTCTCAATAGTTGCTTTTCTTTTTGGGACATGTGGTTGGAGATGGAGAGTTGAGGATTGATCTAGCTAAGATAGAGGCCATTTTGAATTGGCCTACACCATCAAGTTTGACCGAGACCAGGAGCTTTGTTGGTGCAGTTTAGTATTTGAGGAAGTTCATCAAGAACTTCTCATCCATAGAACGTCGTTACATTCAATGAAGACAATGGGAAAGGATTTTGATTGGGGTAAGAAACACCATAATGATTTTGATTCATTTAAATCCAAGATTAGTCATGCTCTAGTTTTTCCTAACTTACATTTGTCTTACAAAGTGGAAACCGATTCCGGTGACTATGCTATGGGGGCTATCTTGGTTCGGGGAGGTAGGCTCGTATGTTATCATTATGAATTGTTTCATGGTGCGCTTCTGAATTTTTGTACATATGATAAGGAATTGTATGCTCTTGTGCAAGCAATCAAGAAATGGAAACATTATCTAATGGGTAAAAAAACTATCATACACATGGATCACCAACCTCTTCAATATTTGTAGGCTCGTAATAAATTTCAAAGAGGCTAGATACTATAAATGGATGGGTTTTTTTGCAAGTAGTTCCATTTGATTATAAAATATAAGAAAGGTGTGACTAACAAGTTAGTTGATATGTTATCTAGGCATCATTTACTTTCAACTATGGGCACATTAACTCTTCTTAAGCCTTTTTGTGTGAATCATTTCAGGAAGGTTATGAGGACGATCTAGATTTTGGAGATATCTTTCAAAAGAAACCTCCAAACACCTAAGGGAGAATACTACTTCCAGGATGGGAACCAAAATTTCATTAAATCTGGACATATGTCCAAGAATTTAGACTCATAGTATCATCATTTCTAGTTTTATATTTGTTGATATTGGATTCCTAAATTACTATTATTGGTTTTTAACTAGCGTGATATCATATTCCAATATTGTTATTATTGATTTTTAAGTAGTGTGATTTTGGATTCCAATGTTGTTATTATTGAATTCCAACTTTTGTAAAATCATATTCCAATTATATCCTAATTAGTCTTGATCACATAATGCCCTATAGTTATCATAGAACTATGTAATATTTGTCTAAATTTTACCTCATATTAAACAATCACATCATTCAAACATATTAGATTGAAAAATATTAGATCACCAATGTATAATAACATATTTACACTATGTACAAGTAATATTGGAAAACATTTTTTATTAGCAACAAAATAATACCATTGTAGCCTTTTGAAACCAAAGTGGCTGCCACATATGTCAAGTATATAAACTTGAAAGGTTTGTACTTTATTAAAACAATAAAAAATAAGCTAATTTAGAATGGGCATTTTTCCATTCTAAACAAGACTAACTTAATAAGAATATTTTTTTAATAGAATGATTGAGATAGAAGGGAGCATGCACATTATGCATACTAGGTCTAATGTTCAACTCGCTACTAATACATTAATGGTAAGAGTATGGTTGGTGTTTTTAAAGTTACAATTTTTTTGGCTTCATTTCTTAAGGTTAAATTATCAGTATTCAATCTTAATTAATGATTTATGCATATACGTTATCTAGTTTTTAATTCAAGAATTACTAGAAGAGCATATAATTTAGTGGTTGTAATGATACCATAAATCATAACTAATTCTATGAAAACAAAAGTGATTGCCGCATACAAGTATCTAGACTTGAAAGGTTTGCACTTTTAAAGGTATTAGAATGTAAATTAAAAATAAGCTAATTTAAAATGGGCACTTTCCCATTCTAAACAAGTAACTTCATAATACTTTTAATAAAAGGATTGAGATGGAAGGGAACATGTGCATTATTCCCAAATCTAGGGCTATGGTTCAATTCACCACTAATACAACAATGGTAAGAAAATAGTTGATGTTTTAATTTTTTCTATAAGTTTCATGACTTCGTTTATTAAGGTTTATTAGTGTCCAAACTTAATTAATGGGTTATGCACATAAGTTATGTAGTTCTTAATTTAAGAATTAGGTGAAGAGAATTTAATTTAGCGGTTGTAATGAAATCATAAATTATATTAACCAATTCCTTTAAAAAAACATGGAATATTGAAAGAAATTCCTGTAAATCACACCCAATTCCTGTAAATCACAACCAATTCTTTGAAAACTTAATCCAATCAAGGGATTATTAGTTTTTTTATAAAATATGTTAATGACATAGTGAAAATTATATTAATAAGACATTAATAAGATTCATCTTCCATAAACAACATGATGCTTTCAAATTATATAGAAAAATTCCCTTACTTTACACTTAATCTTCCATTTAAATATCAAATAATAGTACAACTATAAAGTATTATTGGAGCATGCTTTGGAATAAAATTTTCAAAAAACCCACATCTTGGGCCAAGATGATGTCATATAATTTATGATCTTCAATAGTTTCTCCAAGTTAACATTCATTACCCTGTTCAAGTAGTTCAAGGTATGATTTAATGGCCTCATGTCCTTTATCGGGTATCTTAATGAAGCCACTTTGTAAGTTTTTATTTTGTGTCCCTACCCTGGATGATGATATCCACATCGATATCTTCTTTAATTTTATCTGAGATGGTCCATGTTTTATTTGGCCTTAAACAATCCCGATATAATGTTGCACCTTCTCCTCTCCTTATAGGTTTCCAATATTGAACCCTCACCTTTTTAGTGACATTATTTCCTTCCCATTTAAGGAAAATATCTCCATCGACATTTCCCATCCACCTATTTTCATTATAATTTTCCGGTCATCTAAGAGGCATATGTCCCTCAAATGTATCCTTCAATGGATTAAATTCTTGTTTAGATCTTCCACAAATAGGCCCAACATAAATATCATTATTACTTGGGATATGTTGACTAATGTAGTCTTCTCTATGAAAATGTGTGGCTCCTATTATTTGGTCATATATGTCTTTGTCATGTATTGTTTGTGGCAAAAACAAGCATCTGACATCCTGCTACAATTTACAAAGGGTTTATCCAAAGCACATAAAATATTTTCCCAATATGTTATCTTTGGAAGCCAATATTCACTACCTTCACATGTTGCACTTTTTCCCCAATGTTCAATATATGCTTTTATTCCCTTTTTTAGATCTTCCATTTCTTTGAGTTCTTTGAAAGGTGCTAAAGGAGGTTGTCCTTTTGACAAGTTTGCTTCACCATTATCCTTTATATCCCATATTTATATAGAACGAGACCATTTGATGCAAGGGCATCACCTCAAGTCTATCAAAAATGTGAAACATTCATCCTCATCATATCAATAGGTCCTGAAGGAAGGTTTAGGTTCATTTTTAGTGCTAGAAGGAGGAAAGCTATTCAAAATTTTAAATTATGTGTTTTCCCTCCTAAATAGTAATTCAAAATTTGAAAACATGTAAAAGGGATAAAAAGTTTGTAAATGGTGAAGGAGAGAGAAATTGATGGTATACGAGTATAATATGAGTCTAGCATGTTATAAAAGGTCCTAGAGTTGTGTGTAAGTCCTTAAAGTGTCAAAAAGAATATAATGTGACTATGTTAGAGTATATGATGAGTTAATAAGTGTCAAAATTGGTGTAAAATGAAGCCATCTCACTATAGATGGGCATGAGAAAGGAGAATGTGAGTTATCAAAAAGGTTAGTTAGGGTATGAAAACTAGGAGCTTGAGATAAATAGGAGAAAGATTCATTATGAATTCATTCCTCGAGAAGGAGGAAGGGAGAAAATCTAAGGAACCTGTAATTTTGTATAATGTATATTTCTTAATGTGACAACTATGTTCTATTTGTGATAGACTGTGTATGTACTAGCATTATGCAATTTTTGATATTATCATAATGAATAGATTCATTACGGGGTAGAACTCCATTTATAGGAGCATCTAGAGGAAGTTTTTCTTAGCTAAACTGTTAAGGGAAGAGCTTTGGTATGATTTGATATCTTGAATGTGAGTGACTAGTCCTAATACATTTCACCGTGGTTGTGTTGTATATTTTCAAGGATTTTGAAAGCATGGGAAAACTATTGTTGTTTGGAAGCATGATGTTTCTTTAGATTTATGTTGCAGAGGTGTGAAGTGTTAAGTTAAGATTGCATGTGGGAATTATTTTCATTGTATGTTGAAATCAAATTTGAGACAAAGTTACAATTGATTAGACATTGTTTGTGATTGAAAAAAAGATGGAAGTCATTGAAGATTTTGTGAAAGGAAGGAAGGTCCTAGTTTAGAGGTGTGAAATGTGAAAAATTGACTAGGAGGATCATTGGATCAATCCTTCCAAATTGAATTAGCACAATGATGAGTTTTTTGTTAGAAACCCTGTCATGCACAATGAAAGACAAGGGGATTTGTAAGTATTTTAAAGTTTTAACGAATGATGACTCTTTCTGTTAGTAAAATCATATGCATGTTGAAGAAACATGCCCTCAAAAGAATTTAGTAGTTTGAATATAAGTTTGGTGAAAGATATAGCTAAACCTAGACTCTTGGATCGACTCAGAGCATAACTAGCGTTACAAAAGGAAAACATGGAGTAATTTGTAAATGCACCAAGAGAAATGTTTGAAAATTTATGGAAAGGTTTGTCCTAGGAATACCTAACTCGATGGTGAAGGTTTGAGTTCGAACCAAGCATCCCCAAGGAAGATATTAATGATAGTTTTCTAAAAAGACTGTGCACTCGCTTAAAGACCTAGTTAAGAAGGTTAATTTGCAAAGGAAGTTTTGTCACCACATCAATGCACCCTCCGAATGGCCAAAATGTGAATAGGATGTTGAGTGTGACCGGGAAACATGGGATCACCTCTCAAGTTGTGGGGCTTGGGCTCCAGGTGAACCTCCAGAGAAGGCCGACTTCCTATTCCTAAAATAAGTTCTATACTACTCCTAGTGTAATAAAATGGTTATCTAGTCCTATGCTAACATTTTCATGAGTTTTAGGGAAAGAGATTTTTAAGAAATGAAAATATACTAGGGATGGTGATGCACCAAATAAAGGGGGTTGGCAGACTCAAGAAGGGTTAATTTGAAGAGGGTATTGTGCACCACAAGTCAAATTTACCTACCTTTGGAACTTGGGAGGGTACAAAATACCCTGACTAGGAAACATGCATTCCCTTTGTTAAAATTCAATCGATAAGGACATATCGGTCTTCCGAGTTGAGGAGGATGAACTTGAAAAGGGTGCACAAACACCACAACTCAATTGCATGTAATACTCCACCACTTAAAAAACACAAAATTCCAAGAACCTACAATAGAAACTTAAACTTGCACAATGTACTTGCAAGCATGAGAAAGGAAAAATGAAGTATAGAAGGATGAAAGGACCAAGATTAGTAATAAAATACACACTTTTATTACTTCAACAACATGCACAATGCATCATACATTCAGAAGAGGCAATAGTTTCCATTATAGTCTTGAAAGGAGGCTTGAAAGTTCCCTCAACATACAAGAACAACTTACAGAAGAAGGAGGTTTCTTGAAAACTATACACTTGTCTCAGAAGTCTAACTTGTCCAACCTATTGGAATGAGCTTCCAACTTACATTTATAGAAGAATTTGAGAGAGAGGAGAGGAGTCATAAATTCCCTTCCTAAATTAAAGGCACATGATGCATTTATTACAGTTGGTTGAACCACTTGAGAAGGTTCCATAATGTGCCATTAATTGCCTATTGACCTAATCTTCTCAATTAATTAAAAGAATATTTTAATAATAATAATAAATATTATTAATAAAATATTTAAATAAAAATATTAATTTAAATAAATTAAAGGTGGCCCCCTAAAGACCGGTTTGACTTGAAGAAAGTGGGGGGCCATGAAAATAGGGCAAAAATAGCCCAACTTGGTGGTTGGCTTGCCGAGCCAACCCACCGAGTTGGGATCAAGCTTTGTTTTTTGGGAGTTTTGAGTTCACCGAACGAACCAACTCAGACCTGATCCCGTCTACATTTACACTAAGCTTTACATCGAGCTTGTTATCCACGACCCAAGAATGACTCTCTCCATCTGCCGAGTGATCTGCATCAACATCAAGCTCGCCACCCGAGCTCCCCTAAGAAGCCACCGAGCTCTTTGAGCTCTTCACCGAGTTCACTTCATCGTAAAGTTTTGAGTTCACCACCACTGCATCACCTCACATAGAGCCAAGTTTACCAACTTTGCTATCTACTTGGTCTCGACACAACTATTCTTAGCTTGATGCATTGAGTAATTTCACCATCCACAATAGCTTGATGATTCCATTTTAATGAAATCATTATTTCTTTTGATTCACTATCCATGTCACGAGCTCTCAACAGCAACGACCCCGAGTAACTCCAACTCCTGTATCTCCCTCTTGATCTTGAGATATCGTTTATTCCTGGTTGTTCATCTTCTATGCATTGAATTAGGACAATGACTATATAATGAGGTCCTACCCTCGAGTAGCTTGGCATTGCTGCAACTCACTCCAAGTTGATATTCCATTTGAGTAACTCTTAACACAACATTAATGCATTGAGCCAACACAATCATTTCATTCCCGATTGCCGAGCTCTTCGTTTTACCATATGAATAACTCAGTTCATTTGAGCTTACTCGTAGAGATCATTGCTCTTAAAGATCCGTTGGTCGAGTGACTTGAATTCAAATAAAACCATCCTAGGTCATCTCTCAAGCATCACATCAAACGAGCTCCATTAGCTTCCACGCATTGACCCACCGCCATGGTCCTTTAGAACTCCTCAACGAATCCTTATTGATAGATCACCACCAACATCCTCTGCAACTCCATATTGAGCCCCTCATCATACCGAATGACTCACCCAAAACCAACTGAGCTCTATCTTCAAGTTCATTATCTTGGCGAGTTCCTGGAAAACATGCTGAAGTCCTCGACTCATCGACCACTCTCTGACCATGCATGATTCTGCCCAATGCACTCAGAGCTTCGTTCCCACCGAGTTTGACATCTTCATCAAGCCACAAGGTCACTTATATGAGAAACTTAGATTCCTCATCCGAATGGTTTGACCGACCTACTCTTTTCCAGATCTATGCCTCTCACCGCATTGTAACCTTGAGCTTGAGTTCCTTCATGAATCGCCGAGTCTATACTCCCACGAAACACACCGAGGCTTCAACTCAGTTGTCTTTGTATATCCATGAAACCAAGCTCCTACATCGTGAACTCAACGCCAATGTCATTCTTCAATGAAACATGAAAAACCAAACATCAAGCTCTGCTACACACTTGAACCCAAGCTCACATTTTAACATCAAGGTGAGGCTCCCTGAAGCTTAGCTCGATATTTCCAATGTAAGCTTTGTGCTAAATTTTCAAGATTGCATTCCTAGCTTGTTATTCTCATGAGGTGAGCTCAAGCTTGGGTCACATCATTCATCTAATAACTTGAGCTGAGCTATCTTCTCTTGTTTTCTCGGTCACGTCAACAATGTTCCACATAACCTAGCGAATGACTCGCCGTTGTGTGAAACAACTCAATCATTCTTTATCTCTCCGACGACTCTCTTGGTGAATTGGTAACCAATTCGAACTCCTCCTATGTGCGGAACTGTGTGTTGGGTTGCCATTTCGATATCCCCGCATGGAAACCATCATGAACTTTTCCCATGTGTGGAAATATTATATTGGTCTGCCATGACATTATCTCCACCATGGCCATAAAGGCCTGAAACTCCCCATCGTCAACTTTTTAAGCTTGTAGCTTGTCATTTTGATGTTAGAAATGCTTTGAACGCATCCCCAACTCATTGAGTTGGAAAGGTTCTTTGGACCGAGCTCAAATCTCAATACGCCCGAGATCTACATCTCGCATAGCTCACCACATCATCCTATGCCAACCAATCGCTGATCGAGCTCCAACCTTAGGATTTTTAGCTTGGGATACCGAACATCATTTTTCCAAGCTCTACTCGGAGTGGGGAATCAGTATTTTCAATCCTTCGTGGGCACAAGAGCTTGAATTGCCTCAGATAATTTACCTTAATTATCCCATCTCTAAGATTGAAATGTGGAATTTTTTCACCATTCTTCCAACTCAATGAATCCAAGGTTTCCCGAAACCCACATTTCCACCTTTGGCTTAGCTTGATCGAGAAAAATCTTAGCCTTCACCTCGCATTGCATTGGCCTCCATCATCTTCTTGATCGCAACTGACTCGGCCCAAGTCGTTTTTTGAGTCTTCACCACGCCAATTATGCAAGATGGCCTTTTTGTGTTGCATTGAGTGAGACACCGAGCAACTCAGCTATCGAGCTAAACCTTGAGCTCGTCTCTGCATGCACATAGTCATGGCTCAACCTTCCGAGCTTCCTATTATCTTTCTCTACATTCGGTTTTGCACAAAACTTGACTCCTCCAAATGAGTTTCACGTAGCTTGGTTTTTCTCTGTGATCGATCCAAATCCATTTTGAGTACTTGAGATCTTCGGAGCTACATTTGATTCTATTTATTTGAGATCTCATGAGATTCAATCCATGCATTTATCTCCCTTCCGAGTTTGTTCTCCATGCCGATCTTGTTTAAACTATGTGCCATCTATCCTTATTCTCCTGCGAGTCCCTTACCCTTAACTTGTTGATCCGAGCTCATTGCAATGTTCTATTCTTCAAATGACCACCTTGATTGAGCTCATTGTTGACTGAGCTCCAAGCTCAAGCTTTTCATCCAAGGCCAACGACCATTTCCTTATGAGATCGATGAATTTGAATGAAGTTCCTCCATATCACATTGGGAACTACACCTACCTAGATTAATCCGTATGGTGGCCTCCAAATTGACTCGATTCTAATGTCATTGAGTCAAATAGAAAATTATCAGGGGTGTGGTGTCCAACTTGACAATCAAATTATCGAGCAACTCACCGAGATGCTCGGTGAGTAGGCTTTGACCCTTCACCATCCTATGTAAAAATTAATATTTTGCTCCAAACTTTGGATTTTCTAGGATTTCCTCTCAAACCTAGGAGTAATGTAAACACAATAAGACCCCTAAAACATGATTTTTATCAATTTGACCATTTTTACCGATATTCACTAAAAGTGGCCGAAAACCAATTTTCCTACTCTAAATAAACCTTATAAATTCCAAGATGAAATTTACTGCTAATGTTCTTGAATGGTTAATGGAGCCCACCTTTTTAGCCTGAAAGCACGATAGACCTTTGTTGTCTAATTTTGTCCTTAGGGGAAAAATGGATAACATTTTTGGTGACCTCTCAGGGATGATTGCCTACTAAGCATGGTTCCAGTAGCTTTCAATCATCCATTGAGAATGGAGTCAATTTTGGAATTTTGAAGATAATTTGAAGAGGATATAACACATCCCAAAGTTTTCTTGAGAATATATGATCTTGGACCTCCCAAGAATTGTAAGCATGAAGTATACTTGAATCTGATGAACACTTGGCATCTAGGGCATACTGGAGAATTTTGAATGAAGCAACATTATGAAACTATTATGGAAACTTTGAACCTTCTTTCTCCTTAAAAACCTCTAATGATGATACAATGTGCAAGAACAACAAAAACACAACAAAAAGGAAAGAAAAAGAACAACAACACACAACAATGTGCATAAGCACTTGGAGGAAAACACCTAACTAAACTATACAAGGGGTGGAATGATCTCAAAAGAAAGCTTTGAGATGTATCCCATTCACATGAATGGGTAGTTATTCTCCATTGAGCTTGGATAGATGAAATGAATTTTCCTCTTTGCAACTTGTGATGATGTATGGCCCACTCTAGAGAGTGTCAAACTTGGCATGTTTTCCTGGTTTAGCTCTATCTTCATCCCATTTGAGAACTAAATCTCCCTCTTGAAAATTCTTGTCGACGCCTTCTTGTAAAAATATTTCTTAACCTGAGCCTGATGTTGCTCCAAAGTCTTCATGGCCTTGTTCCGTACTTCTTCTAACTCCATGAGCTCAACAAACCTGACTGTTAGAGGATCACTCTCCATAACTTCAAGCTGATGAGCTAACTCTAAAGAAGGTAACTCCAAGGAGAGCGGAAGTTTTAATTCCCTTCCATATATAAACATGAAAGGAGAATTCCCCTTGGCCATTTTAGGTGTGATTCGATCTGCCCTAAGGTAGTCTTAAGCTATGTATGCCAAGTCCTCCCAGGTTAGTTTCCATTGTGCGCTAGAAAATCCTTGTGAGGTTTTTATTGCTAGACTCAACAATCTGTTTCTCATGCGGATAGTAATCGACAAAGTCTTGAGGTAGACCCCATTCCTAACATCCCATGCATTCAACTTCATACCAAGAAAAGCCATTGCGTTGTCTTAAATGACTATAAATAGAACACCGAACCTTGTCATTATACCTTCTAAGAAATCAAGAACTACCTTCTCATTGCTCTCCTTCAATGCTACTACCTTTGTCCATCGAGTAAAATAGTCCATTGCATTAAGGACCCATTTATGTCCATCATTAGATGGAGGATTAATCATTTGAAGAAATCCAACCCCCATTAAACAAGGGTTGTTCTACTTGAATTGGATGTAATGAAAGAGCTGACAACTTCTACTTGCTAGTGAAAAGGGCACATTCCTTACACTTCCTTACCCAGAGATGGGCATCTTTGAACAAATCCGTCCAATAGTAACCGGCTCACACGATCTTGGTAGTAGTTGTACATGTAAAATAATGTCCTCCAGATAGACCATTCTGAAACTCTTTTAGTATCTTACTTACATGTTCGGTCCCACGCACCGAAGGAGAACACTTCAAATACTTTTGAAAGAGAACATTATCTACTAGAACATATGGAATAGACTAAAGACGGAAAGTCCGTCTTTGATTTTTATCCATGTTCATAGGATATACTGAGAAAAGGAAATTCTTCATTTTGGATAACCAGTCAACTTGATCATCACCCTCATTAGTGTTTAGGAGCGTCACATCCTCATCACCTTTTGATTCCATATCTGCAACAAGTTGTTGACAAAAACCTTTACCTCTGACAAGTTTTGTAACTTTGATATGCACATCATACTCCATCACCTTCATGATCCATCCAACACACTTTTCATTCATTTCTTTGTTCAAAGCAAAAAGTCCTTGACACCTAGATGAGACACCATTAGATGAATTTTGTTGTTGGATAACATGTGTTTAAATTTCTTTAAATCTTGAATAACCACAAAGACTTATTTTTCAACGAATGAATATTTGAGATCATATTCTTTGAGGGATTGAATGAAGAAAGAAATTGGTTGCTCCATCATATCATCATTTTTTGGGTGAGGATATCTGAAATGCTCTCTTGACTTGCAAAAGCATAGAGAATAAAATCTTTATCAAACCTATGGTTCACAATTGTGGGAGCTTGAGAAATGACCATTTTGATGGCTTCAAATCTCTCCCTTCCTTCTTTTTTACATGAAAATGACATATTTTTATTTAGCATGGTTGTCAAAGTGGTTTAGCCAATGTTGCGAATTGAGGGATGAATCTCCGCACGAAATTTATGGTTCCCAGAAAAATCTTAAGACTCTTCTTGTGACTTGGGGAGAGATAAGGACATAATCGAATGAATCTTGGCTGGATTGATATAAATTCCTTTTCTTTGAAGCAACATTCTCCAAAAAATTTTCCTCGTGCACTTTGCAAAAATACATTTCTTGGGATTGAGTGAAACCCCAAATTCTATACATCTTCAGAAAAACTTTCTTAGATGTGTGATGTGGTCTCCTACATGCTTAGAGTATAAAATTATATCATTAAGGTAAACCAAGATGATATCGTTGATTAGTCCCTTAAATTCCATGTCCATGGCTCTTTAGAAAGTAGCCCCAACATTGGACAATCCGAATGACATTTTGTTGTAAGAATACATGCCCCACTTGGTAGTGAAATCCATTTTGAATTGATTAGATTCTTGAACTAGAATTTGATTGTAACTTGAATATCCATCAAGAAAAGAAAATATTTGAGATCCTGCCACCATTTAAAGGATTTTCTCCATTAATGGAAGGGGATCATGATTTTTCAACGAGGAAAAATTCAAGTCTCTAAAAAGCCATGCATAACTGAATCTCTCCGTTCTTCTTCCTTATGGGCACTAGATTGGCTACCCAAGAGGAATGCTTGATGGGAAATATTATACAGACATCAATGAGTTTGGTTAGATCCTTTCTCATTAGTGGCTCAATTTTAGGATTAATTGGCCTCTATTTCTAACGGCAATTTGGATTGGTATTAGGATCTAGTTCAATGGTATGTTGTGCTAGAACCAGATCAAAACCACGTAGGTCTTCGTAGATCCATGCAAATATGTTGTGATACTCTTGAAAAGTATGATGAAAGCTTCTTTCTCTTTGGAAGTACATACTTTTTGATCTTGAGAACCTTTTCATTTTCTACCTCAACTTCCTCAAAATCTTCTTCTTTGACCACCATAATAGAGATTTGTCTTTTGGCTCGATCATCAAAATTAAAGATGGATTTTAGAGTAGCTAATCCTTTTGGTAGTTTGTTGCTTTTCAATTGTATGATTTGATCACCATATGAATCTTTCATCTTATCTTATTTTTTTGCAGAAAACTCGCCTCTTCTTGTAGGAAAAGTATAATTTTTTTTTCACTATCGACCACTTTCCAACTACTCACATTATTAGGGACTATAGGTCGAACCACAATTTTGACAAGTTGCTGCCATTATTTCATGATATCAATTGGTATGTTGTATTGTGAGCCAATTTGAGCAAGCATATCATCATCTTGGTTTTGATTTGTAGGAGGCGCATGAATCCCAAAAGTTTCGAGACATTAAATAAAATCCCAGATTTAGTTCTTGTATGATCTCGTAATTTGTTTGGGCATGACTGAGCTACTAGCACCAAAATAAATCATGCAATTATGTACCAGGTGGTCATCAATGAATAGGGAAATATATAATGATGGTGGTTTATTTGCCTTAGGAATAATTTTCCCTTACAGTTGACACAAAATTGTAGCGGTTGTTGTTCCACAACCCGATGATCCGTTGATCATACCAAAACTATTCAAAGCCTCTTGTAAAAATTTCTTTGAGAAGGAATTGAGAGTGCGTCCCACATAGTAATGCTCAGGTTGGTCTTCTTCATTTGTTCTACTATGCTAAAGGGAATTGCTCCAAGTTTGTTGACACTTATTTGGGTGTTAGAATCCTCTTTTAGAAAGTGCTTGTTGGGTACTGTGATGCCTGAAGAACCTTATTTCCTCACAACTTGGATAACAGGTGTTTCGGTGGTTTCTTTCCGCTCCTTTATCAACCACCATTTGTGGCTGATGCTATGAAGTGGATTCTTTATCAACTTTGGAAGGTTAAGGGTCCATTTCTCTATTTTTGGAATGAGTGTTTTCCGCCACTGATGAGGAGTATGTATTCAAACCACAAAAATCTTCTGCTTTCCAATTTAACAAAGTGGTTTCTTCAGGTGCCTACGGTTGATTTGCTATTTCCTGCGTAGATGAATTTTCTGTTGGCTTTGAATGGGAAGATACACTTTGAATCATAAGGGTCTAGCTAAGAACTCCATGGGGATAAAGATTTTTATTGTGGGGTGTATAATAAGGATAACACCATTTGTAGTCTTGAACTAGATTATTCTGAATAGGTACTATGGCTCTAGATGAGCTAGCAACAAGATGGTTTTGAAAGTTCAAAATCCTAACATTCACAACTTGATTTGTAGCTTGATTTTGTGGCTGATTGTTCCCTTGAAAAGGAGGACGAGTTAGCCTGATACTACTGATTTTGTGGATGATATGGACAATTATATTGAAATTGTTTCCTCTTGAGTGCAACGATCTCATTCCAAAAGTTTGCAAGTAATGACTTGAATTCAAATAGATCATTTGAAGAGGCAAGGGAAGAATAAATTGGTTGCTTGGAAGTTTCGGAATAAGAGCAATGGTAGGCTGATTGTTCGTAAGATCCGGAGACAACGAAATTGGAGGTCATGGAGCTATCTTTCTAGCCTATATCAAGGAATTCTCCGCTCTTATGGCAACTTCGTAGGCATTAGGTAGTGTATTCCCTCCCATGGACTAGATCATAATTGCTACATCACTATTCAAGGCTCGTAAATAGTACAAGAATGCATTATTTGGAGAAGGATTTATGAGTGCTAGAATCCTATTCTAGGTCCTTTGGAATTAGAAGTTGAAATCACTCATGTATTCTTGGGGAGCTCTCTTTATGGTAGTGAGTTGTTCCAAGAGTGATAGGTGATCACTCTTGTCTTCAAATTATTTACAGAGCTTTTCTCCTAACTTGTCCCAAGTGGTTATAGTACCAACACTTAACCCTCAAAACCATTGAAGTGATTTTCCCTTGAAAGAGGTAGCAAGAAGTATAATTGTAACATTGTCCTCCATGATATTATGTATTGCAAAATTCTAGCTACATCAAGAATATGTTCCACTGGAGTAACGTGAGTTTCCCTTGTGTAGAAGGGTAAAATTTTGAGTGCCACAATAGGTATAGGGTCACGTTGAGCCAATAGAAGAGGATTGCTTGCATTGAAGGGGGAAAAATTGGTTCCTTGCCATAACAACAAAAGGTTTACTATTCCCGGGTGGAGGAAGCTGTCCATAAGGAGGAGATGAATGAAACCTATGAGGTGACACTACAACGAGTGATGGTGAGATGCCTCTTATCCTTATCCTTGGAGGAGACATGGATAGTTCTATATGCTGAAAGTTTCCTTGCTTTGAAGATGATCTTGTCTAAATTATTCACATAAGTTAACACACTGAGATTTGGAATCCAGGAGATATAGAGTCACTAATTACTTTTATGAAGAGAAGTACCAACTCTTGGTCCCATCGGGTGTTCCAAAACTATTGTCGCATTAAATAACTACAGGGTATTGTGTACCAAAAGTCAACTTTACCTACCTGCAACTTAGGGAGGGTACATAATACCAAAGATTAGGAAGCATGTGTTACCTTTGTTAAAATTCAATCGAGATAACGGAATATCAGGTCTTCTAGAGAAGAATGATGAACTTGAAAAATATAAACAAGCACCAAAACTCAACTACATGCAATACTCCACCACTAAAGAAGCACATAATTCCAAGAACCCGCAATAGAAAATTGAACTTCAGACTTTGTGCACCTGCAAGCATGAGAAAGGCACAACGAAGTATAGAAGAATGAAAGGACCAAGATTAGTCACAAAACATAAAATTTTATTACTTCAACAACATGCACAATGCATCATACATTTAGAAGAGGAAATAATTTCCATTATAGTCTTGAAAGGAGGCTTGAAAGTTCCCTCAACATACAAGACAACTTGCAAAAGAAGGAGGTTTCTTGAAAACTATACACTTGTCTTAGAAGTCTAACTTGTCCAACCTGTTGGAATGAGCTTCCAACTTACATTTATAGAAGAAATCAAGAGAGAGGAGAGAATGAGTCATAAATTCCTTTCCTAAATTGAAGGCACATGATGTATTTATTATAGTTGGTTGAACCACTTGAGAAGGTTCTATAATGTGCCATTAATGCCTATTGACCTAATCTTCTCAATTAATTAAAAGAATATTTAAATAATAATAATAATAAATATTATTAATAAAATTTTAATTTAAATAAATTAAAGGTGCCCCACGAAGATCAGTTTGAATTGAAGAAAGTGGGAGGCCATGAAAATAGGGAAAAAATAATCCAACTCGGTGATTGGTTCATTGAGCCAACCCATCGAGTTGGGATCAAGCTTTGTCTTTTGGGAGTTTTGAGTTCATTGACCGAGCCAACTCGGACTGATCCTGTCTAGATTTGCACTAATATTTCCATCAAGCTTGTTAACCATGACCCAAGAATGAATCCCTTCATCTACCGAAAGTGATCTACGTCAATATCAAGCTCGGCCAGAGCTCCCCATGAAGCCACCGCTCTCTTTAATGACCTATTCACCGAGTTCACTTCATCACAAAGTTGAGAACCGACTCCATTGCAAAGTGATCACCGCCGAGTTCACCACTCGCTGCATTACCTCGAGAGAGTCGAGTTTATCAACTTTTCCTATCTACTTGGTCTCAATACCCTCATTCTTTGCTCGATGTATTGAGCAATTTCACCCTCCACGATAGCTTGATGATTCTATTTTCATGAACTCATTATTTATTTTGACTCAATATCCATGTCATAAGCTCTCAATATAGCTCGACCTACCATGAGTAACTTGAACTCATGCATCTCCCTCTTGATCTTGAGCTATTGTTTATGCCTGGTTGTCCATCTTCTATGCATCAAATTAGGCTAATGACTATGAACGAGCTCCTACCACCGAGTAGCTTGGCATCACCACAACTCGCCCGAGTTAATCTTCCATTTGAGTCACTTCAAACATAACATTAATACATTGAGACAACACAATCATTTCATTCCCGATTTGAGCTCTTACTTTTACCATATGAATAACTCAGTTAAGTATGAGATCACTTGTAAAGTTCCTTTCTCTTAAAGATCTGTTGGCTAAGTGATGGTATTAGGAATAATTAATAGTGTAAACATTATGAAGTTGTTGAGATACTATTAATTAGAATTATATGTGAAGTTGTTGTAAACAACTTCACGTATTTAGCCTATTGTTTACAACCACTCCTAAATTATAGGAGGTTGTTTTGCTATTTGCTTGGCTATTTATCAGCCATGTATTGTGTGTATGTTACGGATGAATGAAGATCAATATATTCTATTATTCTGATTCGAACCTGTCATATGCTATCTATAGAGCCGAGCTAGTTGATCTATCAGAGACAGGCCGCAGGGAGGCAACACACGGCAATGCATGTTTGAGAGAATGCATTTCTCTGTGCAGTGTGGAGGTGTCGGGTCCTTGGAGAACGCTGGCTGTGCAGAGTGAAGTGCTGTGTCCACGCAGTGTGGAGGATGTAGAAATTAAACGCAGGGATCTAAAGTTTTATTTGCTACCCATTCTGACCACGCATCGCTGGAGCAGTCGAGGGAGATTGGAGTGCAGTCCACGCAGTTTGGAAAGCCGTGAAGGTGAAGATAAAACGTCCAAGCCTGCAGCCAATGCGTGACAAAGAATTTGGAAATTGTTTTTGGAGTATTCACGGCACTGTCAGCACAAAAACGTCTCAGGTTATTTCCTGCGAATTTCCTTCTATTTTGCACACGTCCCTACCAGATCTGACATTTTATTAACAAGCTGGGCATTCCATTATTCACAGCTGCGCATTCCATTATTCACTTTATTAACAGGTTTTGATTGTATATGGTTTATTTCATTGAGTGTCATTAAATGTTGGGTCAAGATTTATTATGTTAAACGTCATGTTGTTTATAATATTTAAAAAGTAATTTTCTTTTATTACTTTTTAAATTGTCTAAGTTGTCTTAAGTATCGTCATATTATTGTGTTTATAAGAGGGTGCATTTTCGGTTGAAACCG
This sequence comes from Taxus wallichiana var. yunnanensis, assembly GCA_018340775.1. Classification (NCBI taxonomy): domain Eukaryota; kingdom Viridiplantae; phylum Streptophyta; class Pinopsida; order Cupressales; family Taxaceae; genus Taxus; species Taxus wallichiana. The sequence continues at coordinate 221,158,189 of CM031242.1, forward strand.
ACACTCGTCAACGTGAGGGAAAATATTAAAAAAATATATGGAGAAATTGAGTCTCGTTGAGAAATTCGAAGGACGTGATTTTCACACTTGGCGAATCCAAATGCAGCTGACTTTGATTGAAAAAGATTTGTGGGATGTGGTCAAACCAAATGTGACAACACCAACAAATCCAACAGATCTCGCGAAGTGGAATATCAAGGATCAAAAGGCCTTGGGAACTATTGGTCTCGGTTTGTCTAAAGCGTACCTGCACCACGTAGACTTCACAAAGTCTGCAAAGGAAATCTGGGAGACATTAAATAAACTGTTTGGATCTGAAGCAGAAAGTGCAAAGACAACACTGAAGCAAAAATTATATGGGTTAAAAATGGATGAAAGTATAAAAATGGCAGAACACATCAGCAAGTTCCGCTCTCTTCTCAATCAGCTTGCAGGTATTAACGAGAAGGTAAAAGATGATGATGCCAAAGCAATTCTTTTGAATAGTTTGCCTAAAAAAATGTCTCATATGGTTTTTACTTTGAGCAAGATTAAAATTGGTTTAGAAGGAGTAGTTTCTACTCTTCTTGATCAGAATGAACCTTCAGAACCAGAAGAAGAGGTTTTATATGTACACAATAAAGCTAGTACATCATCAAAGAAGGGTAAGTACAATTCAAAGCACATTCCTACAAAGGGACAGATCAAATGTTACTATTGTAAAGAAGTGGGGCATGTCATTTTAAATTGTAAAAAGTGGGCACAAGATCTACTGGATGATAAGATTGATCAAAAGGCTTATATTGTTGAAGAAGAAACTGACTGGGAAGATTATGCAACTGATGAAGAACTTTCTTGCCCTAGCGATGAAGATTATCTCTTCTGAAAATAACCAAACTGGAGGTAGGAGGAAATGGAGGATGGAGGCTACTCAGCACCTCTCGTTAGTCGCCAACGACGAGGTTGTATTTTGTGGTGGTGACATATTTATTTCCAATTGTGTGTTTATTTTATCTAGTGTGCAGAATAAAGAGCAACAGTTTGTGTATGTTTGCTTGGTACATGTGAGTATTCCTATATGTTCTCTTGAAGTGTTGTGATGTGGCGTGGAAGGTGTCAGTCAGTGAAACAGTTGTATAGGAGGGCAGCTGGTGTCCAGAGGAGAGGAGCAGTATGCAGACCTAAAAATATGCGTAGGCATATGATTCTGGTTTCAACTACACTTTACCCCATGTTCACACTAAGGGGGTGAATGTTAGGAATAATTAATAGTGTAAACATTATGAAGTTGTTGAGATACTATTAATTAGAATTATATGTGAAGTTGTTGTAAACAGCTTCACGTATTTAGCCTATTGTTTACAACCACTCCTAAATTATAGGAGGTTGTTTTGCTATTTGCTTGGCTATTTATCAGCCATGTATTGTGTGTATGTTACGGATGAATGAAGATCAATATATTCTATTATTCTGATTCGAACCTGTCGGTGACTAGGCTTAGACTTAGACCATCCCGAGTCATCTTTCAAGCATCATGTTGACTAAAATCCATTATCTTCTCGCGCATAGAACCAACGCCGTGGTCTTTTAGAACTCCTCGATGAATCCTTGTTGATAGATAACCACCGATATCCTCTGCGACTCCATATTGAGCCTCTCCTCATACCGATTGACTCGCCCAAAACCAATGAGCTCATCAATCAAGATTTAGCTTCAAGTTCATTATCTTAGCGAGTTCCTAGAAAACATGCCAAACTCCTCAACTCATCACCATTCTTCAACCATGAATGATTCTACCCGATGCACTAAGAGATCCATTCCTACTAATTTGACATCTTCATCAAGCCAAAAGGTCACTTATATGAGCAACTCGGATTCCTGATCTAAATGATTCGGCTGACCTGCTCTTTTTCAAATCTATGTCTCTCCTTGCATCGCAACCTTGAGCTTGAGTTCCTTCATGAATCACCGAGTATACACTCCTATGAAACAAACTAAGGATTTAACTCAGTTGTATGTGTATATCCATGAAACCAAGCTCCTACAAGGTGAAATAAACACCAATGTCATCCTTGATGCAACATTAGAAACCAAACATTGAGCTCTGCTACACGTTCAAACGAAAACTCACATTTTAACATCAACCTGAGGCTCCCTGAATCTTAGCTCAGAATTTCCAATGTAAGCTTCATGCTAAACTTATCGAGATTCTATTCCTAGCTCATGATTCTGTATGAGGTGAGCTCAAGCTCAGGTAACATCATTCATCCACTAAATCGAGTCGAGCTATCTACTCCTATTTACTTAGTCTCGTCAAGAATGTTCCACATAACCTAGTGAATGACTCACCATCTTGTGTGAAACCACTCAATCATGCTTTAAATCTCCCGACGAATCTCTTGGTGAATCGGTAACCAACTCAAACTTCTCCTCTGCATGGAACTCTTATGTTGGGTTTTCATTTTGACATCCCCGCATGGAAACCATTATGAAATTTTCCCTCATGTGGAATTCATATATTTTTTTTTCCATGGTATTATCTCCACCATGGTCACAAAGGCCTCTGCAACTCCCCATTATCAAATTTGTCACTTGTAGCTCATCGTGTTGATGTTGAAAATGCTTTGAATGCATCCCCAACTCATTTAGTTTGTAAGGTTCCTTCGACCAAGATCAAAGCTTGATACACTCGAGCTCTACATTTGCAGTGCTTGTCACATCATCCTATGTCAAGCGAATACCGACCAAGCTCCAACCCTTGGATTTTTTAGCTCGAGATACCGAACATCATTTTTCCAAGCTCTACTCGGAGTAGGGAATCTATTTTTTCAATCCTTCGTGGGCACAAGAAATTGAATTGCCTTAGATAATCTTCCTTAATTCTCCCATGTCTATGACTTTAATGGAGAATTTATTTACCATTCTACCCACTCAACGAATCCAAGGTTTCCCAAAACCTGCATTTCAGCCTTTGGCTTAGCTCGATTGAGAAAAATCTAAGCCTTCACCTCACATTGCATTGGCCTCCATCATCTTCTTGATCTCAATTCGGTCGAATCATTCCCAAGTCTTCACCATGCCACTTTTGCAAGATGGCCTTTGCCGCATTGCATTGGTCGAGCCACAGAGCAACTCAACTCCCAAGCTCAACCCCGAGCTCATCTCGCATGCACACAATCATGGATTGACCTTCCTGAGCTTCATATTACCTTTCTCTATATTTGGTTTTGCACAAAACTCTACTCCTCCAGTGAGTTGCACGTAGCTTGGATTTTTTTTTCTTTGTCTAGAGCCATTATGAGTGTTTGAGATCTTTTGGAACTATGTTCGATCCTATTTCTTTGAGAGCTTATGAGAGTTGAGCCGTGCATTTATCTCACTCCTGAGTTTCATTCTATATGTAGATCTTGTTTAAACTATGTTCCATCTATCCGTGTTCTCCTGTGAGTTCCTTACCATTAAATTGTTGAGCCGAGATCATTACAATGTTCTATTGTTCACATGAGTGCCTTGATTGACCTCATTGTCAACTGTGATCCAAGCTCGAGCTCTTCATCCAAGGCCAGCGACCATTTCCTTATGAGCTCGATGAATTTGAATGAAGTTCCTCCGTATCGCATTGGGAACTACACCTATTCAGCTTAATCCCTATGGTGGCCTCCATATTGAATCGGTTCTGATGTCATTGAGTATGATACCAAATTATCAGAGGTGTGGTGTCCAACTCAACAATCAACTCATTGAGCAACTCACCGAACTACTCGGTGAGTAGTTTTTGACCCTTCACCATCCTATGTAAAAATTAATATTTTTCACCAAACTTTGGATTTTCTAAGACTTTTTATCGAACCTGGGAGTAATGTAAACACAATAAGACCCCTAAAACATGATTTTTATCAATATGACCATTTTTACTGATATTCACTAAAAGTGGGCCCCAAAACCAATTTTCTTGCTATGAATAAACCTTATAAACTCCAAGATGAAATTTACTTGCTAATGTTTGGAATGGTTAATGGAGCCCACCTTTAAAGCCTAAAAGCACGATAGGCCTCCATTGTACAATTTTGTCCTCGGGGAAAAAAATGGATAACGGGAAGTAGGGCGAAGAGTTAGGATTTAAACTTGAAACTTTGTATACAAAAATAACTTTAAAAAGGGTATCCAAAATTCTTAATTTAAGTCTTGTAACCTCTAGTGAAGGAAAATATGAAAGAAAACACATTAAACCAGGGGATAGAAGGAAGTGAAGAACTAGGAAAGCAAAAGATCGATTTGAGGGAGAAGATAAAGGAATTGGATGATAAAATTTGGGCCACACCTCATTAATGTTAAAATGTTCTTGAATGTGTTTTAAATTCTTGGTGGGTACTTCTACATTGTTCTACCCACTTTGAGGTAGTTGTGGAAATGGTCTTAAGGGAACTCTAGTATGTAAGTTTGAGCAAATAGGTGAAAGAATGATCTATTGATCTTTTATAATAAAATTAATGGTTGGTTTAACACTTGTTGGAGTGGTGTAATAGGGAAAATGAAATGAGAGCACTAGAGAAGGATAATCAAGCTAATGTTGCTTGCTTTTGAGTTATGAAAGCTAGTGTGAAGATGAAGGACAATTTGGTGAAATTAGGTAAGATGGTGTTCCTCTCATTATGATTCTTTGTGAAAGGATTATTAACAATGGATTGAGATGTAAAATTAGGTTATGAAATTGATGAAGACATGTGGAGTGAAATTTGTCATAACAAGCAATATTTTAGCCATTCTAGGCTTCTAAAACAAGATTTATAACCACAAGGTAACCGAGAAATGAAGTGGTTTGATTGTTTAAATTTGATAAATGTATGGAATGTAGAAGATCTATACATCATAATTACAAATAATTTATTGTTGTTTTATACTCCATCATTGGTATGCCATCCATGACATGAAATCGACCATCTTCGGTTTTCTAATACCCACTATGTTATGATTTTCTTCCAAAAATTATGGCTCCACAAAATCCTTGAAGTTTTAAATTTCCTCATTAAGGTAAGGAGAAAATATACTTGAGCATTCTTGGCATGTTCTGTAGGAGTCCATGATATGTTGCAAAGAAAATGTTTCTACTTTATATAATAATGTTGTCAATCTTCCGAAATCCCATATATATCCTCATGAGTGTTTCCCACTAGAAGAAAGCTTAGATAGACAACGTTTAATAACTTTTTTGCTGTCAACATTGATGCAAATGAAAATAAGGTATGATTCTTGTTATCAATCGAAGCATTATCTAGTTATAAGTAGAGGATCGATGGTTTCTTTTTGAATGAAGTACTTATACTAGCAACACTAATTGATTTAGAATGGTCAAATATTTCCTTATAATAGTGCATCATGAAATGGATGTTTGGATGATCCAAAACTATAAAATAAATCCCCATACTCATCAATTATAGTTAAATCTTCATGAGACACAAAGCTAATGATGTGACTATGTAATTTGCTCCACGTTCAACAAATGAGAAGCCAAAGTGGCGAAACCCCTATCTTGTGTCCATGTATGAGCATACCAGTCAAAGCAACTGATAGATTCACAAAAATACTTATTGAATTTGTTTTTTTACCCATCCTTGGTATGGAATATTTCATTTTTTCTATTTTATCATGCTCAATGCTCAAGAATCCATGAGCCCATTCTTTTGATTGCAATATGTGGGTATAGTAAGCTGCACGACAAATTTGAATGTATTTATTATGTCATGTATGTTCTTATTCAATTTTTGTGAGTGCTTTTGGGCATGTTGTGGCTCTACGTTTGTTGTACAAATATGTACACTTGTTTTCACTTACCCAAAAAAATTTAATTTTTTAAAATTTGAATTTTTTTTTGTCAAGTGACCCCTTTGCCCAATTTGTTTACCTCTGTGACGTCCTGAGGAATGGAAAAATCAAAACAATTATTCTTTTTGGAGGTTTTTGGGTCAAGTTCAGTGTATTGTAGTGATTTTAGGTTCTAAAGAAACATGAGGAACGAGTTGCTTCGGGCCTCCCATTCTCTGCATCCCCTCTCTACCCGCATGAAATTGAATTGAGTGTATTGTGGATGTTTTTTCCCGTGGGCTGTTCCATCCAAGTCTTTGTTCCCTACACTTGCTTGTTCTTTGCAAGGCACTTAAACCCACACGTCTTTGTTACATAGTTATGTGGAAATATTTTGTTAGACAAAACTTCTCCTCATTGCCTCATGTTCCCCACAAACTCGAGTTATCCACATTAATCTTGGTTTGTTTGTGTTACGAGAGTTTGAGACATTTAAGGTACTCCCGACCCTTATACCGCCGGGGGCCTTCATTCTCGTTAACTCTTTTTTCACAGTATTTGCCTTCCATCCACAAGCCTTACCTTCTTTTCACACGGGCATCCTTTGAGCTTCAAGTATTTAAGATAAATCAAGCCCTCCCATCCCTTTTCCTCTTGGCACCATGTTCCCCACAAGCCTGCATCTTTCAAACTCAATGGCATTTGTTTGTGTTGTGGGTACTGGAGGAAGTTTTTGTCCCTCAAGCCCTTTGTTCCCTTAGGCCTCCATTTCCTTGAAATTCTGCCATATCTACAATATATGGGGAAAATGATTAAAAATGTTCCATTAGCTTTTCCATTCCCCAATCCACTATAACCCTCAAATTGATCATTTTATCGAGTGATTGTCAAACTATAAGCTATAAAAGGGGTAAAAGTGATTTGTTTTCGGTGTTCCAAGTTGTGAAATACACTGTGCACTACCATTTTCTTGCTCTCATTCCCGAGGTTGTTTTGACCCTATCTTGTTCATCTCCCAATCATTTTTGAAAATTTGAATTGCAATGGATTCGTTATCAAGGCACCATTTTTCCTGTTGCTAAGGTGAGTCATTTAATATCATGTTGTCTCTGTTTGGTGTCAAATTGAGTTTTGTGTCCTCCTTTTCAATCTTTCCTAGAAGCCATTGTTAAAGCCCCAGTTTCTAAGTTTCTCTCCTCATCTTGCCACCATGAAGTTCCAATATGGGGGGTATGAACACATTTCTTCCTTAGAAACCTATGTGCCTAACATTGGGGATAATGACATTAGGCATATGAATCTTGATGAATTTTGGGCTCGTATCTTTGAAGTTACCCCTACTTTCATGGCCCAATGTATTAAAGACAATGGAATTGTTATGATGTTGGCTTCCTCTCTCTCTTTTTAGTGTCGAGACCGTCCTAACCCATGCCTCTTTTTTTGATCCTAAAAATACAACTCAAGAAATTAAATACCCTCAAGGCAAGGTCATAGCCAAGCTTGATGTTAGTTACATAAATGTAGCCCTAAGAATCCTTGTCAGTGAAGACTCCAACACTTTGACCAAGGCCAGGCTCAGAACCTTTTTGAGAAAGATAAAGATAGATATAAGGCAATGATAGATAAATCATGGCTTAAGGCCCAAAAGAGAGGAGCTTCCAAGCTTCCAAAAGTCCTATATATGTCAGATTTCAAGGAAGAATTATCTTGATATGATCACCTTGTTAGCAAGATTGATGGGCCTACCTTCCACCAATGAATTCCATTTTTGGATGTGTGTATACATCAACATCATTTGTGAGGGAAAACAAATCCTAAACTGGGGAGAAATAATTTGTGAGAATTTAAGTGAACAACTGGTGAATATGTAGTAGGATAGAACCTTTCACATGACCTCCTACCTTATGTATGTAATTGTAGCCTATAGAGTGTGGGTAGGGTTGTCTCCTTAGGATGAGAAAAATGAACCAGTTTATGAGTATTATCCACAACTCACTTTTGAGAATAGAAAAATCCATCATAGGAGGGTTAATGATGTTTTCACAATGTATATAGTCAGGCTCTTGGAAGGAAACACAACTGAAAGAGTGTCTGTAGAAGTAAAACAATTAATTTCTACATATGGCAGCCTCTTCATTCAATTTAGGAAGTTTTCCTATATTAGATTGGTAGGTTTTGAAGGTTCACCTAACAAGTTGCCCATGTATTGTAATGATAAGTTGGTTCTTATGGAATTCTGCAGATAATTGGACATGTTACATAGAACATGTAGAGATAAGAAGATCACATGCATCCAATTTCCTATCTCCCTAGGAAATTATACCTGTAGGACTGCCTTAGATGCTCAAAATGTAGAAAGAACAATTTCTGAATTCAAATTTCACTCATATCACAAAATATCTTCTTTTGATATAAAATGGTTTATCTCCAATCATTTAATAATGTCTTATTACCATGTGCTTGCTCTTGAAGATTATTGGGAAGATTTTTCAGATGAATATGAAGTGAGAAGAAGATATTTTGGTAGACTCTCTTTATAATAGATCAAAGAATTCAAGGTATATCAAGTCCCGGAGGATGAAAATGAGGATTTGTACTCTATTGAGTACATCAAAACTATCCAACATATGCCCCTCCTTACCATTGATTGGTCCCAAAAGGAGAGGGATGATCCCTCTGAAATAATCAATCCAGTTTTGGTAAGAACAAAAAATTGGTTCAATAAGAAGATGAGGGCATACAATAAAAATGTGAAACAATCCTCCTCCCAAGAGGCTTCTTCATCACACAAGGAGGTTTCCATTCCTCCTCCATAGGTTCAATCCTAATCTACTCCTTCCTCATCACCTTGTACCTTGCAACCAAGGCGTACATGAAGAAATAAAAGGTTAACGAGGTAGAAAAATTGAAGAAACTCCTGAGAAAGAGGTGGAAGAGGAGAGAATTCAAAAATTAACAAAAGAAGTGTTAGGAAATAAGAGATAAAATATGTGGAACAATCCCACACAAAATCACAACAAGTAGAAACTAATATGCAGAAAGATATTTCAGATCTGAAATAAAAGTGAAGAAAAAGAACAAAACGCAGAGACAAGATTTAATGTGGTTCACCCAATTTGGGGTATGTCCACTAAGAATCACTTGCTCGATTTTATAACAAGCCACCTCTTTCTCTCAATACAAGACCCAATTTTGTTTCGAGTTATTTGAACAAACTCTCATGAATTCACACTTGAACTCACACACATCTACAATGGTATGTCTACCCTATCAAAAGCCCAAAAGCACATCAATAGGAAACGCTTAAGAAGCTTTACAATATTGTGGGTACTAAAGCCATGGGCCAAAACCGCCCCATAAACCTATAGGTAAAAAATCCCGCCCATATGAGATGAACATGTTTCTCAAGATATTACGCACATTTTTTGAGGCCAATTTTTTTCTCGGGGTTACACCCCGAACCCTTACCACTGGGGTTGTCGCCCTTGGACCCTTGCTCGAGGCCCGGCCCGCCTCCAAACCACGATGAGAAAAATGTGGAGAGTGTATAATAATTTTAGTCTACAGATTTGACACTTCCACACATGAAAAAAACTCCACAATATAACAATCTCCCACTTGGAGAGTAGTTTTTCCCTTGACCAAGCTTCTCAACCTTTCACTTTCATCCATGAAAACCAACCAAAGTGAACACAACTTCGTTTCTCCTTGTGACCAACTTGGTCATCATGTATGCATGATTCTAACTGATATGAATCTTCTCCAACTTTAAATTTTCTTCCTCGAAAGCGGTCCTAATGAAATGGTACCTTAACTATATATGCTTCATCCTACGGTGGAAAGAAAAGTTCTTAGCTATGTGTATAGTACTCTAAATATCAATATGAAACTTCCCTTCCTCCTTCTCATTCCCCAACTCCTCAAGTAATTGCTGTAACCAAATCATCTCTTTGCTTACCTCCATGGGAACAACATACTCAATCTTCGTGGTTGACAAAGCCACAAGCTTCTATAATCATAAAATTGAGCTCAATGATGTCCCACCTACAGTTAAAATATAACCTATTGTGCTCCTCCTGATGTCTACATATCCAACCATATTTGAATCTACATAAGCATGTAAAATGGTGTCTGATCCATTGTAGTACAAAACTATCCCCATGGTCCCTCTCAAGTACCGAAGGATCCACTTTATTACCTACTAGTGATCTTTACTGGATCACTCATAAATAAACCCACCACTCCCTTTGTATGGGAAATATCAGGCCTATTGCACACCATGGCATACATCAAACTATCAACCGCCGATGAGTAAGGTATCATGGACATTTGGTTTCTCTCCTGCTCTGTATTGGGACACATCTCCTTTGATAACTTGGAATGGCTTGCCAAAGGAGTCCAACTGGTTTAACATCCTACATATTAAACCTCTTTAATACCTTCGTAATGTTATCTTCTCGGGATAAATTCAACTTCCATTCCTTCCTATCTGGAGATATCCTCATACCAAGGATTTATTTAGCTGCCCCCAAATACTTCATAGTAAATAGGTCACTTAGGTGCTTCTTGAGTACTTTTATTTCCCTGCAACCAACATGTCATCCACATACAAACACATGATAATATAAATGCCATCTTGAAATTTTGTTATGTACACACAATAGTCAAAATGACATCTAATATAACCTTACTCCATCATGAAGCTATCAAATTTATTATACAATTGACATGGATCTTGTTTCAGGCCATATAATCTCTTCTTGATTTTCACACCATCTCCTCTTTACCTTTGAACTCATAGCCCTCTGGATGCTTTATATATAGATCCTACTCCAAATCACCATGGAGAAATGTAGTCTTTACATCTAGATGCTCTCAATGCAAGTCTCCTACTTCCACTATTCTAAGAACAATTCTAATAGAATTCATTTTTACTACAGGATAAAAAATCTCATCAAAATATATACCTTTTTTTTGTGCAAACCCCTTAACCACCAATTTGGTATTTGTATATTTTCTTGCCTCCTTATTCCTCTTTAACTATGTACACCCACTTTTTTTGCAATGTTCTTTTTCCTTTGGGTAGCTTTACCAAATCCCAAGTCTAGTTATCCATGAGAGACTGGTGCACTTCATCTATGGCTTGCTCCCACTTCTTCCCGACATCTACTTGTATTGTTTCATCAAAGATCTCTGTCTCTCCACTATCGGTGAGTAATAAATAATAAAGAGAAGGATAAAAAATTTAGGTGCTATTTTTCCCTGGAATACCTCCTCAATATAAGAGTTTGTGATTCCTATTGAGTAGGTTCCTGAATTGATTCATGTGTCATTTTCCCATTTGGAAGATCCTCTACCACTACATATTATTTCCTTGATTATTCTCTATTTTCCTTCAACTATTGCTTATACATAACTTTATCTTTAAAGACCACACATCCCTAGATCAAATTATTATCTTTTCCTTAATACTCCAACATTTATATTCAAAGTCGTCACCACCATAAACAATGAAAGTAAATTTTTCTGATTTAGCCTCTAGCTTGGTCCTATCATCCTTGTCTATATGAACAAAACACCTCTCATCCAAAGACTCTAAGAAATGAGTAATCAAATTTCTTACCAGACCAAGCCTCCTTAGGCATTCCTCCATCCAAGGCACTTGAGGGTCCTCTGTTTATCAAGTGCATAGATGTGCTCACCACTTCTTCCCAAAAAGAAAGAGGCAGTCCCACATGTAACCTCATGCTCCTAGCACATTCCATTATTGTCCTGTTCATCCTTTTTGACACCACATTCTGCAGCGGAGTTCCTGGAACCATATTTTACCTATAGATTCCATTCTTAGAACAATAATCATCAAACTCATTACTACAATACTCCCCTCCATTATCTGACTTGAGAAATTTTAGCTTAAGAACCATTTCATTTTCTACCAAGGCTTTCCATTTAACAAAAGTGTTAAATACATCAGATTTATTTCTAATACAATATAACCAAAATTTCCTTGTTGCATCATCAATAAAAGTAACATAATAATTTGAACCCCAAGAGATGATACGAATTTGTACCCACACATTAGAATGTACCGTCTCTAACTTACTCTCTTTATTCATAGGTCCAACCTTGAGAAACTTTACTCGCTTTTGTTTCCCATATACACAGTTCTCACAGAATTCTAAACCTATTTTTGTATATCTGGGAAAATTATTATTTATGATATCCATGCCCTTATGGCTCATATGACTAAGCCTATAATTCCACAATGTTGTATATGTGTCTGCGAAGCCACAAGATCGGTGGTTAAATACAAGTTTCCAACCTTCTTACCTCTTCTACAAAAAAACACCCTTGGTAACATTCCAAGAGTATGTCAGTAAATATCACAAAGTATAACCATCATTTCCAAACTTCCCCATTGATATCAAATTTCATCTTAATGTAAGCATATGTCCGACATCCTTCAATATACATGTATTCCCATTTTACATGTTAACTGAAATTTTTTTCCAACTATGTTGCAAGGCTCATCATCACAAAAAAAACATGCCCAAAATACCCTTGAACATGATAAAAAAATAATGCCTATGTGGAGTAGCATAGAAAGAAGCCCCGAATCTAAAACCAAAGATTCAACAATATTGTACAAAGGAAAATGAAAGCATCCTGACAGACATTACTTATTGCCACATTCACCTCCTTATTTTCTTCCCCGTTGTTTTTCTTGACTCGAACCTCCCAACAATCCTTCTTTACATGCCCAAACTTTCCATAGTGCTAACATACCATCTTACTTTTGGATTTTATCATTGCCCGATCTTTTGATTTTCCAAGGTTTCCTCTATTCTTTTGTCTCCCTCTAAGAATTCCCTGAAGTAGAATATTCCCCATAGTTTTATCTTCACATTTCCTCACTTATAATCACCCCCACAATGTCCTAAAACTTCAACTTTGAGTTAGATGAAACCGAGTTGCTTCTTCGCCATTCTTGAGCTATTCCGTTTTCGGGTAAAAAGCACATAATTAATAAAGCCTTAACTTCTTCATCAAAATCTATTATAACCAAAGCTAGCATATTCACAACCATATTAAAATCATTTAATTGATCTACTTCTGAACTATTCTCGGACATATTCATATTAAAACACTTTTTCATTAAAAATATCTTGTTAGAGGCGGATGGTTTTTCATATAACTTCCTAATACATCCATAAGTTATTTTGTGGTCTTTTCCTTTGAAACATTAAATAATCATGAAGATGCAAGACATAGCCGACTATTCCAAGTGCCTTCCTATATAGCAAATCCCACTCCACATCCATAATGCTTGAGAAATAAGGGATAAATTATGTGAAACAATCCCACACAGAATGACAATAGTAGAAACTAATATGCAAAAAGATATTACACACCTAAAATAAAAGTGCAGAAAACAAAAAAAAACACATACAAAAGATTTAAAGTGGTTCACACCCAATTTTGGCTACTTCCACTAAGAATCACTTGCTCGATTTTATTACAACCCACCTCTTTCTCTCAATACAATACCTAGTTTTGTTTGGATCTATTCTCAACAAACTCTCCTGAATTCACACTCAAACTCACACACATCTATAATGATATGTCTACCCTATAAAAATCCTGAAAGCGCATCAATAGGAAACTACTTAAGCAATTTTACAATACGTGGGTACCAAAACCATTGGCCAAAACAACCCCATAAACCTATGGGTCGAAAATTCATGTCCATATGAGAAGATCACATTTCCTAAGATATCAAACACATTTTTAGAGGCCAACTTTTTCTCTTAGAGGTTACACCATCGAACCCCTACCATTGGGAGCTACTTCCCTAGACCCCAGCTCGAGGCCTAGCCCAACTCCAAACCATGGTGAGAAAACTTTGAAGAGTGTACAATACTTTTAGTGTACAGTATTCAACACTTCCACACATGAAAACATACTTCAAAACATAACAAGAATCTTCCCTACTCCTTGACATATGTCACAACCACTAGGAGAAGAAATGAAATTAGTTGAAGAGGGAAAATATGATACCAAAAAAAGCTAATGCAGAGCAAAAACAAATGAATTAGGAGAAGGACTTGAGGAACAAAATAATGATCAAGAGAAAAGTGGTGATGAGGAAGAAAGTGAAGAAGAGGAAGAGGAGGAAGATGATGTGAAGATCATAGGGATCGACACTGGGAAAGTAAGTGTCTCAAGATCTAAATTACCAGTCAAAAAAGCATCTTCCTCCACTGTTGAAGTACCTACTCTAGAAGTTCCTACTACTCAGCCTCTTGGTCCTCCTAGTGTTCTAGCATTAGCACCACCTCCTCCTCCATCTTCAAGTGATTATTTCACATGGGTTCAACCCATGATTGATAGTAAGAAAAGGAAGTTTTCTTCCAAGATAGTTGCTCCTAGTTTTGATGTTGTGGCTGCTTTTCTTGGCACAACCCCAACTCCACCAAAAAAGGCCAAGACAACCTCCCGATTGGTTTATGATTCAAAGGGACAATAATTTTTGGAAATTACAAAACCAAGGGCAGAAAAATATGAAATGAGATATCACTCCTACTGCACCTTAAGTGATCAAAATTCCACTTGGTGAATATACTCCTGAAGGGGAGGTTCAAAATTTGAAGGAAACTGTTTCCAAGGTAATTGAAAGAGTTGAGAAAGACAAACAAACATAAGAGTGGTGGAAGAACATTTTCAAGTTCTTTCCAACTTTATTAAGTATTTTATTTCAAGTGATAAAGTTCTTGATCTAACTCCTCTCTCCTCAATGCCTCCTCCAACCATTCTTTCTGAGGAAGATGTTAAGGCCATCAAGGAAATTCATAAGCATGCTTCATATGGTAGGGTTGTTGAGGCATTGGTTGAAGGATTGCTAATATCTAGTCTAAATTTCATTGATGAGGCATACAAAGTATATGATAACATATCTGCAGCTCAAGATCAGTTCAATTCAGCCATCAAGGGAGTGGAGAAGGAACTCAAGATATGGTTGGAGGGCATTCAATACTTGAGAATCATGAGCACCATGGATGAGAAGATTCTTCTTTCCCATAAAATTTTTGATGATTCCAAGAAAACTTATCCAAGAAATGGGTTTACAACATTGAATGGAAAATCAAAGTTCTTGAAGAAGCAACCACTGAATTGAAGAATATGGTGTAGAAAGGAGAGTCTTTCAAATCTGAAATATTTGCTAACTTGCAAGCCCTTAGATGCCAATTCTACAAGGATAATTCTATAGAGATGCATTCATTTGATGAAGTGAAGGTCAAGTTCACTGCACTAATAAAGGAAAATTTGTTTAAAGCTAACACAATAAACACGAAGAAGATGGAGGAAATCATTGAGCTATATAACGTTGTTGTGCAATCCATACATGGATTATTGCAAAATGGAGGAATTGCAAGGGAAATGGAATATTCTCTTAGTAGTTGGTTGAATGCTATGGAAAACACAACCATTCCCAAGGAGATGGAGATTTTAGATGCTATTGCAAAGTTCAGAGTTCGTGTGCTCAAAGTAAATATCTGATCCATTCCACTCTCAAATATTCCTTCCTCTAGCACTTAGTCATTTTCTAGCTAGTTGTTATATTTTGGAGTTAGCTTTATCATTTGAAAATTAAAAAATTGTAAATAAAGCTAGCTTATGTAATTGATTAATTAAGTGTTAGCACTTAATTAAATAACAATTAGTTAAAAAGTTGGTTACAACCACCCCTCACCTATATAAGGCTTCTTTTCATTGTAAAGGGGTTGGATTTTGGTGTTTTGGAATGTAATGATACAGATTTTTGAGATCAATACAAAAGAAGATTTCTCTCCCTCTTATCTGTGTTATTTCTACTTTTCTTTCCTGAAATTGTGAATGTGAATTCTAGTATATTTGAATATGGAAACTGTGTGTTCAATCCATTGATTATAGTGTGAGGAACTTTGTGTCTGTTGCATTTATATTTCATGGATTTTCAGATATATTAATTCATATGTTCTTGAAGTCTCGTATATGCAGAAATAGGATATACCTCTGAAGTCTCTATATTCTAAGTGTTATCTTCTTCACTTATTTTCATTACAATAGTGAGTAATCTTGTATAACCAAGGAGAATACTTGTGTTCTTGACCGATGGATTAGACTAAACTTTGTGTCCCTATTTCACCCGTCTTACTCATATAAGCTATTATTTCTTCCTCTGAAACCCTTCCCTTTTTCATCTTCTTGTATTGAGAATATCATAATATGGAGGCATTCTTTACACCAAAATCCTCATTCAGAATGTTAGTTTGTATATTTGTAAATAATTATATTTTCAAGTTTTTGGTGAATAAGGGAACCTCCCCACAAAGAGGAGGGACTTTTTTCCCTGAACTATTGCTTGTGTTCAAAGACAAAATTTCCAACCAACAACACTCATCATGCTTGGAAAAGAAGTTGTTTTTGTAATGGAAACATGTTGAAATCTTTTGGTCATTATGTTGCTGAAGCTTGGCTACAAAACTGGAGGAAGTTTCAATAATTCAAGCTCCTCGTTACACTTATTTCACAATAAATTGTGG
The DNA here is from genome assembly GCA_018340775.1 of Taxus wallichiana var. yunnanensis. Lineage (NCBI taxonomy): Eukaryota > Viridiplantae > Streptophyta > Pinopsida > Cupressales > Taxaceae > Taxus > Taxus wallichiana. Next base: position 221,174,553 of record CM031242.1, read on the forward strand.
GTATAGAATGTAGGAAGAAACCTTTGAGGAAATTTTATTCCATCATGTCCTATAGACTGAGTCAAATGTGGAGATATATATAAATTTATCTCAATAATTCTTGATATGCAAACGATTGTTATGGTGGTATTTGACCTTTTTTCCTCTTTTCTAGTGTTTCCAATCAAAGCATGCTTTTCATCACTTATCCAATCACATTTATGTTTATAGAAGGTACTCCTTGGGTATTCATAAACTTTGTGCCATGCATTCTAAAAACATCCATCCCATAAAATTTCATTTTATGTACCTCCATAGATTTGTTTCCCACATTGAAGATGACATTTGTTGTTAATGCATCAAACAAAAATTATTTCTATCAATTTCATTCAGGGCTCTAGTTTTGCACCATAGATTTTGAACTCTAACTGAAGCAAGAGGAAATTTTGGAGACAATTAGATTTACAACAATGAAACTCTACATTTTCCACTTCATCCATAAATATTGACCATTTTCTATCCTCATTAGATTTTTGATTTGATGGATTGGCTAGAGGGGCATCCATTTTTGACGTTTTTTAGCATTGTAAGATATTTTTATCACTTTTTGGATTGATTGTGATTAGTGGAATAAAATGAAATTGGATAAACAAACTAAGGTTTTCACTCTTCTAATGCATCCCACATGATGACCTCAACCTATTTTAGGAATTCTTTAAATCTAATATCCATATGAGAACCATTTATGTCAACCAATTGCCTAGTAGGCCATTGTATGAGAGATCCTTCAGATAGGGAGCATCCTTTGCAAGGAGGGTTGAATACTCTATCAATATGCACATCTAATATCTTAAAATGTACCATGTATCCTTCAACTACATTGGTAATTGTTCCCTCTACAACATATTTACACTCAGATGAGAAGAAATGGATTAATTTAGTAACAACTCCCTTGAACTTAAAATTGTGTTGATGCTATGTATAAGGTGCAGACCATCCAATTGAGCAATCCCTTTATTAATCATAAGGGCTTATTGTTTCATGGAAAATCAAATGTTTTATTGGCCAAACTATTGATTTATTAGGTTGTAGCAAGTTTGAGAAATCAAAACACAAATTTACCAAATTTTCTATCCATACACCAAAATCTAAAGGACCCAACCTCTCTCCATTAATTTTATGGTCTTCTAGCACATGAGTTATAAAACCCATGGCCGTTTAAGTAATATCATTAGAGAATTTGTGTTTGAGAATGACATCGTTTGTGACAAAATCACTTCTATATTTACAACTGTATTGAAGGTGCTTTCGGTGTCATCACTACAATCTTTGTCACTCTTTGTATTGTAATCCTCGATCAAATAAAAATGTCATCACTAAAAACATTGGGGGAATGAAAAATATGCATGCTTTGACAATTCACTATCTTCCCAAGCAATGTAGTAATCTTTATTCCGACATCCGCCATGGTTTCAAATTCATTAACTAAAAAGTCATTTTTAATCTTCCACTAATACTATGTTAACACCGACAAAAATAAATTATTTTCCCACATCTCTACAATGTAGTGTCCTCCTACTTGGATATATTCTTCCCTCTACAACTTTGGTACCTTTTGATAACAATTCCACATGATCATCCTCTACAAATGCTAGATACATCGATGTTATAACGAAATAAAATACAAAGTTTGTGACATGATAGAAAATATGTTAAACCATTGTATAAAATAAAGTAAAAATAATCATATATGTATAACCATAAGATTAATGTATACACATAACATGAGTTGCAAATTTATATAATTCAAGTAAAGTTTTAAATACTTCAAAATTATGCATATAATAAAAATTGACATGAATATAATTATAACCCGAATTACAAATTATGATTGAGATTGATCCAATTGATTTCAAATGATGGGAATAAATAGAGGTTAAAATTCCATTTGCATAAAATAAAGGTAATAAGAAACTTGATTGTTAACCACTTCCTCCAAATATCTTCCTTATAGTTTCTATATATTGCTTTTACAAGACTTCCTCATACTTTCCATATTCCTTGACTATGAGAATGGACATCTGTCCATTCTAAACATTCTCATAAAAGGATCTAATCCTCATTCATTCTATATGTTTCTCGTAGGATAATATTACTCATTATTTCTATATTGAGTTTATTAGAATGGACATATAACCATTCTCATCACACTCATAGTACAAGTATGTTCCTAATTCTTTTTATGTGTATTTTCTTTTACAATAATTTCCTCATTCTTTCAATATAATTTCCAAATAATATGAGAATGGACATATTCCCATTCTAATCATTCTCATACAAGTATCATTCTCATAAATTTAAAATATTCCCATTCTAAGAAAATTAAAAAAGTATAGGATGGGAATATGTCCATTCTAAGAATATTTGGAAAGGGCACATGCTTAATATTTATATATGTTGCATGTACAAGAATCTGCCTCATCCATTTTATATTTCCTGTATGAGAATGGACATATGCCCATTCTAAACATTCTCGTACATGTATCTTCCTCATTCCTTCTATATATTTATTTTACGAGACATCCTCTTTCTTTCCATATTCCCCGAATACGTGAATGGGCATCTGTCATATATCTTCCTCATTCCTTCTATATATTTATTTAATGATACTTCCTCTTTATTTCCATATTCATCGACTATGGGAATGGGCATCTTTTCATACTAAACATTCTCATAAAATTAAATTTATTTATAATAATATTGAGTTTATGAGAATGGGCGTATGGCCATTCTCATCACACTCATAATACAAGTATGTTCCAAATTATTTTTATGTGTAGATTTTACAAAAATCTCCTCATTATTTCATTATTGCCTATATGAGAATGGAAATACACCCATTCTAACCATTATCATAAATTGCAATTTAGTAATTTAGTATAGTATAAATATGGACTTGATAGGATGAAAATCCTCCACGATAATGTTTCATGTAGGTGTTTCCCCTATTTTATTTCTATATGTGTTTACAACTAGTTTTTGAGCCTTTCTAGCATGATCCATCTCTTCATGGGTGGAACTTGAGATGACCTTACTAAAATATTTTTCTACCCCATTCAACTGCCAAACATCCTATATCATTAATTTTATATTACACACAGAGAACTTAATGATCCTTTCACTTACTTAAATGAGTTCCTTCAAAGCCTTTATAGGTGTTTGAAATCCCCTTACACTTAGACCAACATAGTAATTTTTAAGTATATCTCTAAGAGCTTGATCTCCTCACCTCTATGTTTTTGCAAACCTCCCTCTCCATTGACTTACTAAATCCATTTATTATAGATAATCTCTATGACAAGATTGAGATTGAAATAAAGCCCCAAGGTTTTGGCTACAATGGACCCACATATTCCTTAGATTGGCTTGTTTTACAAAACCAAACTTATCTTTTCAATCATGTACTTGCACATAATCAACCACTACTCAATCAAACTCCTAGAACACATATGCCTTTGTATACTCAGTTTCCTAGTCTTTTGGAATCCATCCTTTCTCTAATGAACCTTGTACATAACTAGTTTGCGTAGCTACCAACCAATAAACACTTAACATTTCCTCTAATACAACACTATACCAAGGTGGTCATTAGTCAAGTTATTCCTATCCACTTTAAAAATTATATGGAAAAATTTGTGTATCATTATCTTTCCATGCAATAATTTCAATACCAACCATCTTCTTCCATACCACCGCTTTTATTTAAAACATAAAAATTGGGAACTTGTACCAAATTTTTCAAAATATCAAATGAAATCATAAACCAATAAACATAAGGTGCATAATTGAATCAAATCCATCCTTCGACTAACTAAACCACATGAAACTTTAGCTTCCAATATACCAAATACTTGGAATGAAACCATCGAGAATTTGATTACAAGGGGACAAGCAAGTCCCTCCTCTTTAATGGGAGAGGTTCCCTTATTATTGAAAAGGGAAAAACCTATGTAGAAATACACAATATTTCATTCAATGGTGGTTTCCGATATCTTGAAATGTTTTATTTTATGCCTGGAAAGTTATCAATACATGAGGATAGAAGACATTGAAGAGAGGAGGGAGGGAGGAAGAAGACAAGACAATACTTTTAGGGAAAAGAGATGGTAGAGAAAACCCTTATATGTATTGAGAAAATGAGATATAGAGTAGAACCATTCACATTTATAATGGGCACAATCCGCAGACTCAAAGTTCTTGAGATTGTATAAACTAGAACACAAAGTTTCTAAGCATGCAAGGATTAAATGATTCATAGATCGAAAAAAAGGAAAGAAAAAAGTAGAGGAAAAAGGGGAAAACCTTTGTATTGATTTCTTCCAATTAAAATTATAGTTCAGAATATCAAAATTCCAACCCATATAATGGCTTTGAAAGCCCATGATATAGCTCACAAGAGATGGTTACAACTTCCTCGAGAAAGAAAGAAACAATTACAACTTATTCCAATCATTCATGCCCTTTGAATTCTTGATTTGTAAAGAAATGTTAATGGTGGAAAAACTAGTTTTTAAATATATGACCATTACATTATTTCACCAGTTAAAACATGGGCCATTCGATTTGCTTCTAAAACTTTAAATTTGGGCCACCCACGTGGAAATTGATTGGAGTGGGCTGCGGATGCCTTTTGCATTTTTTTCCTTTGAAGTTGTGCAAGATGACATGTGGAGAGCTCTCCGGTTCCTTTATACTTTGCTGATTTGGGTCTATTTCTGCTTGACTTATGTTGACCCCTAGACACGTGGAGGGATGGTGCTCATTTGAGTTTCCATTTTGGAAACGCCTCCTAAAATTATGCTTGAGATGACGTGTGTCTCCTTCCACCGGTCTTGGAATTTTCAATGGCCAACTCTGTCTCCCCATTGACTTTAACCATGTGGTGAGCTGGCACTACTTGGAGATTGACCCTTTGATTTCACTTCGAAAATGCACCGTTAAGGCACGTGGAGACTTCCACCAACCCGCCCATACTTAGTCAATTTTAACGATCGACTCTCTCTCTTTTTGGACCTGGGACATGTGGAGGACTGGCGCAAGTTTGAGAACTACCCCCAGCTTTGACTCTTGAAAGTTGTGCCGATGAGGCACGTGGCGCCATCTTTGAACCTTCCATACTTAGCTGATTTGAGCTTGTTTTACCTTCATTTTGAACTGGGACACGGAAAGCTGCGCTTATTTGAGGACTATCCCTTGGACCTACCCCTAGAGTTGCACCATTTGGATGTGGAGGCTTCACTTTCACTTGAAACATGGCCAAACCACATCCAATCAAAGAGATGCCCATGTACTACCCATGGATTTGGGGAAAAAAAAATAATGGGGAAGATACGCTGTCATTCCCGACTATGGGAAGAAAAATAAAAAAAGAAGGAAAGAAACTTCACCATTACGCTCAACTTTCAAATTGTTCTCCATGAATGGGAAAACTAAAACAATGCCAAGGCTCGACGTGATCCAATACTCCAAGGAACAGACTCAAAATTTTTGAAACTTGACTTCAAAAGAGGGGAATTTTGAGGGATGACAACAAGCTGGCTCTTTCTGGGGATGACTTGGCTTGGAACAAAGACACAAGGAAAGATCAAGAACTGTAGATAACTCTGGGAAAGAGGACCAAGTGCCTTATCCATTGGGAAAAGGATTCAAAAAAAAACCAATACAAGGAAACACACACAAGATGGGAAAAGAAACAAAACAAACCAAAAGGGAAGAAGAAATGAAAAAAACACAAAGGAATGACCCAAAACCAAAACATTGTACAAAATATAGAAGGACCACCTAGTCACCTAGGACTTGAAAAACTTCAGATACTACCCACTATAAGGAAGTGGGAGAGGAGAACCATCCATGTAATCCAGATAAAAAGAGTTCTCTCCAGAAAAATGTTTGATTCTAAAAGGACCAAGCCAAAGAGAATCAAACTTACCATGACTTCCTCGTGGCTCATGTCTTTTGTCCCAAAGCAACACAATGTCTCCCACTTGGAAAACTCTGGGTTTGGATTTCTTGTCAAACAAAGCCTTCACTTTCAACTGATGAGCTGCTGTTATCCTATCAACCACTTGCAATCTGTCCTCATCAAGCTTCTGAAGGTACAAAATTCTCTTGTCCAAAGAGCTACTGAAACTTGAATCTTCAATGGTTTTCATTAGATGCAAGGTTGAAATTCCACCATGACTGGTAGTTGAGCTTCCACACCATACACCACTTGGAAAGGAGACATTCCAATTGCTCTCTTGGGTGTAATTCTATCAGCCCAAAGTGCATCATATAGCTTCTTATGCCAATTCCTCTGAGAATCATTTACAAGCTTTCTAACTATGTTCACCAAGTTCTTGTTTGTTGATTCTACCTATCCATTCCCTTGGGGGTAGTAATATGAAGAATGAGCAAGTGAGATCCCATACCCATAGCAAAAGTCCATCATCTCAGCAGAAGAAAATTTGGAAGCATTATCAGTCACAATTTTGTTTGGGGTCCCAAACCTGATCAATATGTTCTCCTTAATGAAGTTGCAAACTACCTCGGAAGTAGTGCTCTTGACTGGGATGGCTTCCACCCACTTGGTGAAGTAATCTATGGTAGTCAACACATGGGTATGTCTAGCACTGGAAGGTGGGTTAAGAGTTCCAATGAAATCCAATCCCCATTGTTGAAAGGGCTCATCAATCACTACTGGCTTTAGTGGAAAAGCAGCCAACTTAGGTCTTCCAACAAACGTTTGGCATGCTTCACATTTACCAACCCATTTTGATGCATCTCTGAATAGAGTGGGCCAATAATAACCAACATGAAGTATTTTATGAGTTATTATAGTAGAGGAGAAATGACCTCCACAAGCCTGGTCATGAAAAGCAGAGAACAACTTCTTTTGTTGCTCCTTGTCTACACACTTCAAAAACCTTCCATCTATGCCTCATTTGAACAAAGCATTCTCCCATAGCACATATTGTGCAGACCTCAGTTTGATGGCTCTCTTCTCTTTGGCACTCAAGTGAGATGGACACTCTCCATAGGTCAGAAAGTGAGCAATGTCAGCATACCATACATCTAATGAGCTGAGGAACAAAACAACAAGGACATCAACTCCATCTTTGGACAATTCCTTGGCAGCTCCCTCAGCAATGAGTTCACATAGGCCCTTACCCGAACCATATTTGTTGGCTGATGTCAAGATCATACTCTTGCACCTTTGCTACCCAATTACCTCTCTTGGTTCCAAATTCTTGCTGAGTAAGAATGGATTTGATTGTTGTATCAGGCACCAACACCACAGAATGAGAATTAAGGATGTAAAACCTAAACTACTTGACAACTTTGACAACTGCAAAAGCATGTTTCTCCATCATGGTGTACTTCAGCTCATGAGTTTTCAAGACATAACTCATGAATGCAATTGGGAGCTCATGATCTTCAACATTCTTCTAGGCTAACACAATAGCTAGGGTATTTTTAGTGGCATAACAATAGATAATGAAATCTTTGCTAAAGTCAGGCATGCCAAGATTGGAGTCTTTGCAATAGCCTATTTAATGTCCTCAAATGATTTCTTCCCTTCAGAGGACCAACCAAAAGTTTTCTTCCCTGCATCATCATGTGAAATGCTCATAGTAAGTTCTACAAAATCGGGGATGAATCTCCTTAGGAAATTGATCTTACCAAAGAAAGAATGGATACCTTTCTTACTTGATGGAAGAGGAATTTTTTGGATGGCTGAACTCTCTCGGATCAATCTTGATCCCTTCCTTTGAAACAATGTGTCCCAACAACTTTCCTTTTGTGACACAAAACATAGACTTCTTAGGGTTTAAAGAAATTCCATGCTCTCTACACTTCTGCAATATTGTTTCAAGGTGTTGGAAGTGATCTTTTCTTGCTTTAGAAAACATTGTCAAGTCATCCAAATACACAACAATGCATTTCCCTTTCAAACTACCAAAAGCCAAGTCCATGGCCCTCTGGAAAGTAGCACCAACATTGATGAGACCAAATGGCATCCTCTTGTATGCAAAGGTGCCCCAAGGAGTTGTAAAGGTGAAGTCTTATGTTGATCTGCAGTATTCACCTCTACTTGATTGTACCCCGAGAATCCATCTAACATAGATAGCATCTCGAGCTGTAACAACTTGCAATACTTGGTCCATCATGGGGAGAGGGTAATTGTCCTTCAAAGAACCCTGATTTAGATTTTGAAGTCCACACAGATCGGATCTCACCATTCTTCTTCCTGACATGCACTATATTAGCAATCCACGTTGAATGGTGGATGGGGAAGATGATCCTAGCCTTCAAAAGCTTTTGTATTTCTTGGAAAATTGTATCAGCTATCTTTGGATTATATTTCCTTTGCTTTTGTTTGAAGGGTTTGATCCCAGGCTTAAGAGGAATGAAATGTTGCATTTCTTTAGGCTGAAAAGCCTTAAGATCATCATAAGAGTAAGCAGAACATCAACATACCTCTTCAACAAATTCACCACCTTCTTTTTCTCTTCTGAGTGCAAGCATTTTCCAATGTTGACCATTTTGGGATCATCAAGACTCCCAATATTCACTTTCTCAGTCTCAGCAGATTTTCGGGCTCCTTGGGAAACTTTAGACTTCATATATCTATCATGTTTATCAAAAATATCCTCCAAACTCACCAACCCTTTAGGAATTTTTTTGCCTTTCAGTTTGATGCATCCATCTTGATCCATCTCTTCTTTGACACCCTCTTCATTTGATGACACACACTCTCTAGGTAGATTGTCACTTCCTTCAAAGTACAACTGATCAAATTTGTCTCGAGCTCCAAGAAAGAAAGAAAATGCTGGTCATCATTGAAAACTTGCCAATTATTTGCATTGTCGGAGCACACTGGGTCTATGGATCAGCTCAATGGTGAATTTTCTCTGAGGAAATCAGGGTGAGGAATCAACAAGGACCCCAAAATAGCTAGAGAGTCAGCCCTAGTGTTCCTTTCCCTTGGCACAACTTCAATGGAAAAAGCATCAAGGAATTCAATGGAATCCCAGACCAGATTCCTATAGTGTTTCAACCTTTTGTTCTTTACCTGATAAAGGTCTCTAACTTGTTTTACAATTAGCTCGGCATCTCCATGAGCAAGAAGGTTCTTCACTCCCATTTCCTTCGCCATGCTCAACCCAAGAATAAGGGCCTCATACTCAGTAGTATTGTTGGTATTTTCAAACTGAAATTTGAAAGAGAAAGGATGAACCTTACCCCAAGAGAAATAAGCACTACACCAGCTCAGAACCAGCTGAAGAACAACTTCCATCAAACTCCAAAGTCCACACACCATTAGGATCAAGCAACACTTCCTTTGGTAGACTTGTCTCCTCTTGTGACATGATCATGTAGTTCCCATGCCCAATGTCTTCATACAATATTTGTGCTTTAGGATCATCTGTCTTTTGCACAATATACTCTGCTTGTTTCTCAGGCAACAACTTCTTCATCTTCCCATTGATAGGGATCAAGGCATGTGACCAATCCATTTGGATTTCACCTCCAACATCTTTGCAAAAGTTCCTACTTAGCAACATGCCATAGGAAGGAGGGATATCAGCAACCAAGATGGTAGCCAAGACCTTCTTCTCTGGTAAAGCAAAAAAAGCTACTTGTGCATCCTTGATTCTCCCAACCAAAGGCACTTCTCTACTTTCCATGGAATAACAAGAGCCATAAGTGTGGGTTAGGGTTAGACCCAAAGCATGAGCCACTTTTGTAGGCATTACATTATCAGATGCACCAGAATCAATGACACAATTGCTAAGCTTGTGGCCAGCTATGAGGAGAGTCACATAGAAGGGTTTGATCTTCTCATTGGGTGAAGTGACTACAGCCACAAGGCTAGGTTGAGGTGGAGAAGGAGTGGGAAAAAGGCCTTTAGAAGAATGGGTTGGGGTTTTAGATTTAGAATTTACAAAGTTAACCATTTTGGAAAAGGCTTTAGGATGGGTTTGATAGAACTCTGCCTCAGAAATCTGAATCTTGGTCTTTTTAAGATGGTCTATAATGTCAAAAGATCTAGATGTGGATGGGGAATCACTACTAGGAGTAGGAGGAGATTTTTGATCTATCAGCTTTATCATTTGTTGGACAAGAATTCTTAGAAGTAGAAGTAGAGGAAGAAGGACTAGTAGAGCTTACCTTTGGGTGGAAGTAGTAGGAATAGGAGCTCCTCTTCTTGCAATCACCGGGATGGTGATGGGGTACTCCTTGGATATTTTTGCAGGTTGCACCACTTTTTCCTTTTTGTTGGTCTGCTCTCCCGGGTCATAACAACATATGATTCACTATTCATCTCAGCCACTACATCATCATAGTCATCTTGATCATCCACACCCTTAGTGGTGAGGAAATGAACTCGAGAACCACCAGGCTCCTCTAGTTCTTCATCAACTTCCTCTTCTTGTTCATCATAGAGCCCATTTTCTTCCTCATCATTAGGCTCAAGAACCTCACAAGTAGCATTAACAGGCACCTTGAGGGGTGGACCTTCAATAGCCAACCTGGTTTGAGAAGAGGGCAAGTGGTTCTTAGGTTGAAAGTTCTTCCTTGGAACATCTTGATATGGAGCATGTTGAGCCAATTGTTTCTTAATGGAAATGAGGTCATTAGCCAACTTTTGCACCAACTGATCTGCATTACCTCTAGGAGAAGGGAAGAAGAAGATGCTTTGGATTTGAAAGACTCCCTTTTCAGCTTGCCAGACATGATCAAGTCATCTTCCACACTGACAACCAATCTCTGATCAACATCCAAAGTTGCAAGATTTTCTCTCCTCAGGGCATAGCTTACTTCCAGAAATTGAGCATTCAAGAAGAAACACTTTTGAATCTGATCAACAGGCCTAGTATCTAGTGGAATCTTGTTAACCAACTTGTTGAACTTGGCCACAAATTCTCTCATAGGCTCATGTGGCTCCTTGATTTGAGAAATCTGAGCTAGCAAAAGCATGCACATCCTGCAGGTTTGAAACACTGCTCAAATTCAAGTCCTCATAGTAGTCCAATCAATGATGGTCCCAACAGGAAGATGGTAAAACCAATCTGTAACATTGTCTTGCAAGGTTTCCACAAACAACCTAACAGAGACATCCTCATGTTCAACTCCAAGGACCCCACATGCAACAATGAAGGCTGCAATGTGTTCATCAGGGTGTACTTTTCCATCACCTCTAAATTTGGGAAAATTCTTCTGTTACCCCTAGGTAACTCATGCAATGGTTGAGGAAGAGCTAGAGGCCCAACTCTTTGTCCCCAAGGCCGAGGTGTTGCCATCCTTGGAAAGATTTCTTGAAGTGGAACTGAGACACCAACAAGAATTAGGGCATGGAGATTAGGGCTAAGTTGTGCTTGAGGAATGCTACTACTAGAAGCTCTTTGTCTTCAACAGGAGGTGTGCTTGTGGAATGAGCTCTTTTATTTCTTTGTTGGAGGAAGTTGAAAACCTTGTTGATCAAGAGTTGAAATTGGGGATCTTCAATTCCAAGAGCCCTTCTACCATGAGTATATCTTAGAGTCACCAGATCAAAGAAATGATCAAATTAGTTGTTCTTTTAGAAAGGAAATTTGTTGAACAAATTCCCCAGTAGAGTCACCAAAAACTGTTGGGTTTTAGATTTGCACTTGGAATGAAACCACAGTCAGGGGACAAGCAAGTCCCTCCTCTTTAATGGGAGAGGTTCCCTTATTGAAAGCAGGGAAAAACCTATGTACAAATATACAATATTTCATTCAATGGTGGTTTTCGATATCTTGAAATGTGTTTTATGCTGGAAAGTTATCAATACATGAGGATAGAAGACATTGAAGAGAGGAGGGAGGACAGAAGAAGACAATACTTTTAGGGAAAAGAGATGGTAGAGAAAACCCTTATATGTATTGAGAAAATGAGATATAGAGTAGAACCATTCACGTTTATAATGGGCACAATCCATAGACTCAAAGTTCTTGAGATTGTATAAACTAGAACACAAAGTTTCTAAGCATGCAAGGATTAAATGATTCACAGATCAGAGAAAAAAGGAAAGAGAAAGTAGAGGAAAAAGGGAAAACCTTTGTATTGATTTCTTCCAATTAGAAATTATAGTTCTAGAATATCAAAATTCCAACCCATACAATGGCTTTGAAAGCCCATGATATAGCTCACAAGAGATGGTTACAACTTCCTCGAGAAAGCAAGAAACAATTACAACTTATTCCAATCATTCGCACCCTCTCGAATTCTTGATTTGCAAAGAAACGTTAATGGTGGAAAAACTAGTTTTTTAAATATACGGCCATTACATTATTTCACCAAGTTAAAACATGGGCCATTCGATTTGCTTCTACAACTTTAAATTTGGGCCACCCACGTGGAAGGAATTGATTGGAGCGGGCCTGCGGATGCCTTTTGCATTTTTTTCCTTTGAAGTTGCATGCTCAGGATGACACGTGGAGAGCTCCACCGGTTCCTTTATACTTTCTGATTTGGGTCTATTTCTTGCTTGACTTATGTTGACCCCTAGACACGTGGAGGGTTGGCGCTCATTTGAGTTTCCATTTTGGAAATGCCTCCTGAAATTGCACCGAGATGATGTGTGTCTCCTTCCGCTGGTCTTGGAATTTTCAATGGCCAACTTTGTCTCCCCATTGACTTTAACCACGTGGTGAGTTGGCGCTACTTGGAGATTGACCCTTTGATTTCACTTCCGAAATTGTGTCGTTAAGGCACGTGGAGACTTCCACCAACCCACCCATACTTAGTCAATTTTAAATGATCGACTCTTTCTCTTTTTGGACCTGGGACATGTGGAGGACTGGCGCAAGTTTGAGAACTACCCCCGACTTTGACTCTTGAAGCTACGCGATGAGGCATGTGGCACCATCCATTGAACCTTCCATACTTAGCTGATTTGAGCTTGTTTTACCTTCATTTTGAACCTGGGACATGTGGAAAGCCTGCGCTTATTTGAGGACTATCCCTTGGACCTGCCCCTGGAGTTGCACCATTTGGATGTGTGGAGGCTTTCACTAATGCTTGAAACATGGCCAAACCACATCCAATTAGAGATGCCCATGTACTACCCATGGATTTGGGGGAAAAAAATAACGGGGAAGATACGCCTGTCATTCCGACTATGGGAAGAAAAATAAAAAGAAGGAAAGAAACTTCACCATTATGCCCGACTTTCAAATTGTTCTCCATGAATGGGAAAACTACAAACAATGCCAGGCTCGACGTGATCCAATACTCCAAGGTACAGACTCAAAATTTCAAAACTTGACTGTCTTTGCGAAACACAAAATGATTTTCTATAACAACATGTCTTTTATCCGTGTTTCCCAAGTGGTAATTTTGGGTGATAGAGGGCCCATCCTTTCATTTGATATTTTTTTTTCTCTATATCCATGATTACCCATTTGAGTGTATGATCGGGATGGAATTTGGCATTGCCATGCCATCATGTGGTAATAGTAGCACAAGAGAAGGGGATCCTTGGTAGCTTTTTTTGAGTAATTGAGTCCACTCAATATGTTTCCAAGACTATTTGATAATGGACCTTTTTCTACCATTTTGGTTTGTTGCTTTGTTTTATGCCCTCCCAATCCAATCTTGCGTCCTCTCGAAACAGACTTCTTTTCCAACACCAAACCTGTTTTGAAATGTACTATCTCGATCTAAGAATTATGCCATCATTTTATTTCATCTTCTTCACTAGCTTCCCTTCATTTTACGGACAATATTATTGAAAGAGTTCACTTGGGTTTTATTGATTTTCTACATGAATACATCATAATTATCTAATTTCTATATCTTTGTGCCAGTATGGTTTGGAATCACTCTTCTTCTCCGAATCATTGTAGATTCAATAGAATTAGTTTGTAGATCCATAAACCTCTCTACTACCAATTTGTATATCACAACAAAAGATTCCATTCACCTAATTTGGATCAATATTAATACCAAAGTCCTCTTCCAATTCTCTAGTATGGCTATTCAACTCAATTTCTTCTGATCATTTCCCCTTATTTGTGAATGTCTTTGGTTTGTGCAACACTTGTTTTAACCTCCTTACCTATGTCACATAATCCACCAAATATCAAACAATAAATAATCCACCAAATATCAAACAATCAATTCGGATTTGGATGATTTTGAACTAAACCTAATAAATTCATTTAAAAATGTGTTGAATTCGTATTTACATCAAAAACCCTTAAAAATTAGATACGCATATAATGCAAATAGTGGTTCGTTGGCACACAATGCAATCATTTATTTCTAGATACATGATGCAATGAGATCTATGTTTTGGGTTTTTTTAGGGGTTTAAATGTATTGCATCGTGTCATTACAGAATCGATATATTTTACCTTATACTCTTTACAACAGAATCGACATAATAATGTGAGCTTTTATAATTTGGAAGATGAAACTCATCATTTACCTAAATTCTAATACCGATAAGATACATTTTTTCACAAGTAAAGTGTCATTAAGTTGACCATTTCATGGGATATAACCTTTTTCAAGATGGATTAAATTATATATATATATATATATATATATATATATATGGGTTCGAAGAAGCATAAACTCTATATAGGGGCTGAGGAGATATCTAGATAAGCCCCTCCTTGAATTTAGGAATGACCTCGACTTCACTAATGACCCTTTCCTCCTCGCCACCCCCAACTATATAGATGGGGGCAATGGTCTTGGGTTGAGTAAGAAAGAGCGGTCCGCATCTACCTACCTAGTGATAATTCACTATTTTTTAGTCCTTTACCCAAACAAATATATATATATATATATATATATATATATAAAAAATCTCGTGTGTGTGTGTGTGTGTGTTGTTAGGAAATAAAGATAAAATATGTGGAATAATCCCTTACGAGTAATCGCAATAAGAGAACTAATATGCGAGAAAATATTACAAAATCTCAAATAAAAGTGCAAAATAAATAACACAACATAGAGAGACAATATTTAACGTGGTTCACCCGATATGGGCTACGTCCACCAAGAATCACTTGCTCAAATTTTATTAGAAGCCTCCACTCTCTCAATACAATACCAGATCTGTTTGGAGCTATACTCAACAAACTCTACTGAATTCACACCCGAATTCAAAGTACATCTGCAATACATTTGCTTGTCTATCTATCATATGCATAAGACCATATAAATAGACAATTGCTTAAGTAGTTTGATACAAAACTGTGGGTATCAAAACCATGGGAAAAAAACCATGGGTATCAAAACAATGGGTACCGTAAAAACAATGGGCCAAAAAACCCCATAACAAGTTACCCATTATCCATGGGTTAATAAACCACCCATGAAAATTTGCTTGGGGCTTCGCCCCAAGCCCCCTTTTGATCGGCGGGGGGTTCACCCCCGAACCCCCGATCCGCTCACCGGCGAGCGGGACTTCCAGTAAAAATACCCGAGTGTAACACATACAAGGTGTACCACACTCTAACATGAAAATAGGCTCCACAAACATAACAATCTCCCACTGAGACTCGATTTCCACCGAGCAAGCTTCTTAACCCTTCATTGTCATCTGTGAAGGCCAACCAAAGCTGAACATAGCTTTAGTTTATCCCTTGTGACCACCTTGGTCATCATGTTCGTAGCAGGATTTCGACTAGTATGAATCTTCTCCAACTTCAACTTATCTTCCTCCAAAGCTGTCCTGATGAAGTGATATCTCAACTGTATATGCTTCATCCTAGAGTGGAAAGTAGAGTTCTTAGCTAGGTGTATAGCACTCTGACTATCACTATGTAACTTACATTCCTTTTGCTTATGCCCTAACTCCTCAAGCAATTGTTGTAACCAAATCATCTCTTTGCTTACCTCTATGGTAGTAACATACTCAGCCTCCATGGTTGATAAAGCCACCAACTTCTGTAGTCGTGAAATCTAGCTCATTGTTGTCCCACCTATAGTGTAAATATAACATGTCGTGCTCCTCCTGCTATCAACATCTCCAGCCATGTTTGAATCTACATAACCACGTAAAGTGGTGTCTGATCCACTGTAGCACAAAACTATCCTCATGGTCCCTCTCAAATACCGAAGGATCCACTTTACTGCTTGCCAATGCTCTTTACCTGGATCACTCATAAATCTACTCATAGGTCCCACTGCATGGGAAATATCAGGCCTAGTGCACACCATAGCATACATCAAACTGCCAACTGCTGATGAGAAAGGTACCATGGACATCTAGTTTCTTTCTGCTACTGCTGTCTTGGGACACTTGCTCCTTTGATAACTTAAAATGGCCTTCCAAAGGAGTCCCAACTAGTTTAACATCCTGCATGTTAAACCTATCCAATACCTTCTTAATGTACTCTTCCTGAGATAAAGTCAGCTTCCATTCCTTCCTATCCCGAGTTATCCTCATACCAAGGATTTTTCTGGCTACCCCCAAATCCTTCATATCAAAGGATTCACTTAGTTGTTTCTTGAGTACTTTTATTTCCTACATGTTTTTACCTGCAACCAACATGTCATCAACATACAAACACATGATAATATAACTTCCATCCTCAAATTTATTTGTATACACGTAATGGTCAGAATGACATCTAATATAACCTTGCTCCATCATGAAGCTATCAAACTTCTTATACCATTGACGTGGAGCTTGTTTCAGGCCATACAAGCTCTTCTTCAGTTTGCACACCATCTCCTCTTTACCTTTGACTTCATATCCTTTTGGATGCTGCATATATAGCTCCTCCTCAAATCACCATGGAGAAATGCAGTCTTTACATCTAACTATTCTAAGTGCAAGTCTTCTGCTGCCACTATTCCAAGAACAGTTCTAATAGAAGTCATTTTTACTACAGGAGAAAAATCTCATCAAAATCTATACCTTGTTTCTGTGCAAACCCCTTGACCACCAACCGGGCCTTATATCTTTTCTTTCCTCCTTCATCTTTAACTCTGTACACCCACTTGTTCTGCAATGCTCTTTTACCTTCCGGTAGCTTCACCAAATCCCAAGTCTGGTTCTCCATGAGAGACTTATGCTCCTCATCCATGGCTTGCTCCCACTTCTTCCTAGCATCTACCTGCATTGCTTCATCAAAGCTCTCTAGCTCTCCACTATCAGTGAGTAATAAATAATAAAGAGAAGGAGAAAAATGTTCAGGTTCTCTTCTTACCCTAGAAGACCTCCTCAATATAGGAGTTTGGGGTTCCTGTTGAGGGGGTTCCTGAATTGATTCATGTGTCACTTTCCCATCCGGAAGATCCTCTACCACTGCATATTCTTTCTTGGATTCTTCCCTATTTTCCTGCAACTACTGCTTATACATGACTTTCTCATTAAATACCACATCCCTAGATCGAATGATTTTCTTGTCCTTAATACTCCAACATTTATATCCAAAGTCATCACCACCATAACCAATGAAAGTACATTTTTCTGATTTAGCCTCTAGCTTGGTCCTATCATCCTTGTCTATATGAACAAACACCTCACATCCAAAGAATATAAGAAATGAATAATCAAATTTCTTACCATACCAAGCCTCCTCAGGTATGCCTCCATCCAAGGCACTTGAGGGTCCTCTGTTTATCAAGTACAAAGCTGTGCTCACCTCTTCTGCCCAAAAAGAAAGATGTAGTCATCCGCATGTATCCTCATGCTCCTAAAGCACGTTCCATTATTGTTCTGTTCATCCTTTTGATACCCCATTCTCATTGCGGAGTTCTGGAACCATCTTTTTCCTGTAGATTCCATTCTTAGAACAATAATTATCAAATTCATTACTTGTAATCTCCCCTCCATTATATCTCGACCCGAGACATTTTAACTTAAGACCTATTTCATTCTCTACTAAGGCTTTCCATTTAAAAAAGTATCAAATACATCAGATTTGTTTCTAATAAAATAAACACAAACTTTCCTTGTTGCATCATCAATAAAAGTAACATAATAACATGAACCCCCAAGGGATGATACCTGAGCTGGCCCCCACACATCAGAATGTAGCAGCTCTAACTTACTCTCTTTCTTCGTAGGTCCAACCTTGAGAAACCTTACTCGCTTCTGTTTCCCATAAATGCAGTTCTCACAGAAATCCAAACCTGTTTATGAATATCCAGGAAAATTATTCTTTATGATTTCCATGCCCTTATGGCTCATATGACCGAGCCTATAGTGCCATAATGTTGTATCTGCATCTAAAGCCACAAGATTACAATCATTAGTACTATCAATGGATAAATACAAGGTTCCAACCTTCTTACCTCTTGCCACCACAAGAGCACCCTTGGTAACCTTCCAAGAGTCAACTGTAAATATCACAGTATAACCATCACTTCCCAATTGCCCCACCGATATCAAATTTCTCCTTAATGTAGGCACATGTTTGACATCCTTTAATAGCCATGTATTCCCATTCTACATCTTAACCTAAATAGAACCTTTTCCAACTATACTGCAAGGCTCATCATCACCAAGAAAAACATGCCCAAAATCCCCTTGAACATAATCAAAAAATAATGCCTATATGGAGTAGCATGAAAAGAAGCCCCTAAATCTAAAACCCAAGATTCATTAATATTATGCAAAGAAAGAATCAAAGCATCCTGACATACATTACCCGATGCCACATTTTCCTCCTTGTTTTCTTCTTGTTGTTTCTTCTTATCTTGAAGCTCCCAATAGTCCTTTGCATGCCCAGACTTTCCACAGTTCCAACATACAATCTTGCTCTTGGATTTTGACCTTGCCCGATCTTTCGATTTTCCACAGTTTCCTCTATTCTTCTGTCTCCCTCTAGTTTCCACTTTGTCAAAGCATTCCTAAAGTAGAATATTCCTCGAAGCTTTTTCTTCACATTTCCTCATTTATAATCACCCCTAAAACATCCTCAAACTTCAACTCGAGTTATGGAACCGAGTTGCTTACCGCCATTACTGGATATTCCAACTTTCAAGTAAAGAGCAAAAAATTAATAAATCCCTAAATTCTTCATCAAATTCTATTATAACCGAAGCTAGCATATTCACAACCATATTGAAATCATTTAAATGATCTACTACTGAACTATTCTAAGACATCTTCATATTAAATAACTTTTTCATTAAAAATATCTTGTTAGAGGCAGAGGGTTTTTCATATAACTTTCCTAATGCATCCATTAGATCTTTTGTAGTCTTTTCCTTTGAAACATTAAATAATATCGAAGATGCAAGACATAGCCAGATTGTTCCAAGTGCCTTCTGATCCAACAATTCCCATTCCAAATCTGTCATACTCGAGGGTTTTTTCACCTTCTCAGAAAATAGAGTATAAAGATCCTTCTGATAAAGGTAATCTTCCATCTGCATCTTCCAAAGACTGAAATTCTACCCGTTGAATTTATCAACCCTAGATCTTCCATCATCTGCCATAGCTCCCACTCAAGCTAAAAAAATTTCCCGTGATTCAACACTTTAACAAACCAAACTAGGCTCTGATACCAATTGTTAGGAAATAAGAGATAAAATATGCGGAATAATCCCTTACAGAATCGCAACAGTAGAAACTAATATGCAGAAAATATTACAGATCTCAAATAAAAGTGTAGAATAAATAACACAACACAGAGAGACAATATTTAACGTGGTTCACCCAATATGGGCTACATCCACCAAGAATCACTTGCTCAAATTTTATTACAAGCCTCCACTCTCTCAATACAATACCCAGATCCGTTTGGAGCTATGCTCAACAAACTCTACAGAATTCACACATGAATTCAAAGCACATATGCAATACATTTTCTTTTCTATCTATCATATGCATAAGACCATATAAATAGATGATTACTTAAGTAGTTTGATACAAAACCATGGGTATTAAAACCATGGGCAAAAAACCGTGGGTATCAAAATAATGGGTACCGAAAAGCAATGGGACCAAAAAACCCATAACGATTACCCACTACCCATGGGTTAATAAACCACCCATGAAAATTTTCTTGGGGCTTCGCCGAATCCCTGACCCACTCACCGGTGAGTGGGACCATTGTAAAAATACCCGAGTGTAATACATACAAGGTGTACCACACTCTAACATGAAAACATGCTCCACAAACATAACATCTCCCACTTGGAGACTAATTTCCACCGAACAAGCTTCTTAACCCTTCACTGTCATCCACGAAGGCCAACCAAAGCTGAACATAACTTTAGTTTATCCCTTGTGATCACCTTGGTCATCATGTCTCTGGCAGGATTTGATTGGTATGAATATTCTACAACTTCAACTTATCTTCTTCCAAAGTTGTCCCGATGAAGTGGTATCTCAACTTATATGCTTCATCCTGGAGTGGAAAGCATAGTTCCTAGCTAGGTATATAGCACTTTGACTATCACTATGAAACTTACATTCCTTGTCCTTATGCCCTAACTCCTCAAGCAATTTCTACAACCAAATCATCTCTTTGCTTACCTCTATGGTAGTAACATACTCATCCTCCGTGGTTGATAAAGCCACCAACTTCTGTAGTCGTGAAATCTAGCTCACCACTGTCCCACCTACAGTGTAAATATAACATGTTGTGCTCCTCCTGCTATCAACATCTCCAGCCATGTTTGAATCTACATAACCACGTAAAGTGGTGTCTGATCCACTGTAGCACAAAACTATCCTCATGGTCCCTCTCAAATACCGAAGGATCCACTTTCTTTGCTTACCAATGCTCTTTACCGGATCACTCATAAATCTACTCATAGGTCCCCGCATGGGAAATATCAGGCCTAGTGCACACCATAGCATACATCAAATGCCAGCTGCATGATGAGAAAGGTACCATGGACATCTAGTTTCTTTCCGCTCTCTGTCTTGGGACACTTGCTCCTTTGATAACTTAAAATGGCCTTCCAAAGGAGTCCCAACCAGTTTAACATCCCTGCATGTTAAACCTATCCAATACCTTCTTAATGTACTCTTCCGAGATAAAGTCACTTCCATTCCTTCCTATCCCGAGTTATCCTCATACCAAGGATTTGTCTCTGGCTACCCCCAAATCCTTCATATCAAAGGATTCACTTAGTTGTTTCTTGAGTACTTTTATTTCCTACATGTTTTTACTCGCAACAAACATGTCATCAACATACAAACACATGATAATATAACTTCCATTCTCAAAATTATTTGTATACACGTAATGGTCGAATGACATCTAATATAACCTTGCTCCATCATGAAGCTATCAAAGTTAATATACCATTGACGTGGAGCTTGTTTTATGCCATACAAGCTATTCTTCGGTTTGCACACCATCTCCTCTTTACCTTTGAATTCATATCCTTCGCTTCTCGAATATATAGCTCCTCCTCCAATTCACCATGGAGAAATGCAGTCTTTACATCTAACTATTCTAAGTGCAAGTCTTTCACGCCACTATTCCAAGATCAATTCGATAGAAGTCATTTTTACTACAGGAGAAAAAATCTCATCAAAATCTATACCATGTTTCTGTGTAAATCCCTTGACCACCAACCAAGCCTTATATCTTTTCTTTCCTCCTTCATCTTTAACTCTGTACACCCACTTGTTCTGCAATGCTCTTTTTCCTTCCGGTAGCTTCACCAAATCCCAAGTCTGGTTCTCCATGAGAGACTTATGCTCCTCATCCATGGCTTGCTCCCACTTCTTCCTAGCATCTACCTGCATTGCTTCATCAAAGCTCTCTGGCTCTCCACTATTAGTGAGTAATAAATAATAAAGAGAAGGAGAAAAACGTTCAAGTTATTTTCTTACCCTAGAAGACCTCCTCAATATAGGAGTTTGGGGTTCCTGTTGAAGGGTTCTCTGAACTGATTCATGTGTCACTTTCCCATCCGGAAGATCCTCTACCGCTGCATATTCTTTCTTGGATTCTTCCTTGTTTTCCTACAACTACTTCTTATACATGACTTTCTCATTAAAGACCACATCCCTAGATCGAATGATTTTCTTGTCCTTAATACTCCAACATTTATATCCAAAGTCATCACCACCATAACCAATGAAAGTACATTTTTATGATTTAGCCTCTAGCTTGGTCCTATCATCCTTGTCTATATGAACAAACACCTCACATCCAAAGACTCTAAGAAATGAATAATCAAATTTCTTACCATACCAAGCCTCCTCAGGTATGCCTCCATCCAAGGCACTTGAGGGTCCTCTGTTTATCAAGTACACAACTATGCTCACCGCTTCTGCCTAAAAAGAAAGAGGCAGTCTTACATGTATCCTCATGCTCCTAGCACGTTCCATTATTGTTCTGTTCATCCTTTTTGATACCCCATTCTGCTACGGAGTTCCTGGAACCGTCTTTTGCTTGTGGATTCCATTCTTAGAACAATAATCATCAAATTCATTGCTACAATACTCCCCTCCATTATCTGACCTGAGACATTTTAACTTAAGACCTGTTTCATTCTCTACCAAGGATTTCCATTTAACAAAAGTATCAAATAAATCGATTTGTTTCTAATACAATAAACCCAAACTTTCCTTGTTGCATCATCAATAAAAGTAACATAATAACTTGAACCCCCAAGAGATGATACCTGAGCTGGCCCCCACACATCAAAATGTACCAGCTCTAACTTACTCTCTTTCTTCGTAGGTCCAACCTTGAGAAACCTTACTTGCTTTTGTTTCCCATATATGCAGTTCTCACATAAATCCAAACCTATTTCTGTATATCCAAGAAAATTATTTCTTTATGATGTCCATGCCCTTATGGCTCATATGACCGAGCCTATAGTGCCATAATGTTGTATCTACATCTAAAGCCACAAGATTACAATCATTAGTACTATCAGTGGATAAATACAAGGTTCCAACCTTCTTACCTCTTACCACCACAAGAGCACCCTTGGTAACCTTCCAAGAGTCAGCTGTAAATATCGCAGTACAACCATCACTTCCCAATTTCCCGCCGATATCAAATTTCCTCTTAATGTAGGCACATGTCTGACATCCTTCAATAGCTATGTATTCCCATTCGTAATATTAACCTGAACACAACCTTTTCCAACTATACTATAAGGCTCATCATCACCAAGAAAAACATGCCCAAAATCCCCTTGAACATAATCAACAAAATAATGCCTATGTGGAGTAGCATGAAAGAAGCATCCGAATCTAAAACCCAAGATTCAGTAATATTATGCAAAGAAAGAATCAAAGCATCCTGACATACATTACCCGATGCCACATTTTCTACCTTGTTTTCTTCCTATTGTTTCTTCTTATCTTGAAGCTCCCAACAGTCCTTCTTTGCATGCCCATACTTTCCATAGTTCCAACATACAATCTTGCTCTTGTTTTGACCTTTCCGTTCTTTCGATTTTCCACAGTTTCCTCTATTCTTCTGTCTCCCTCTAGTTTCCACTGTCAAAGCATTCCCTAAATTAGAATATTCCTCAAAGATTTTTCTTTGCATTTCCTCACTTAGAATCACCCCTACAACATCCTCAAACTTTAACTTCAAGTTAGCTAGAACCAAGTTGCTTACCGCCATTACTAGGCTATTCCAACTTTCAGGTAAAGAGCACACTGAGTAATTAATAAAGCCCTAACTTCTTCATAAAATTCTATTGTAACCGAAGCTAGCATATTCACAACCGTATTGAAACCATTTAAATGATCTGCTACTAAACTATTCTTAGACATCTTCATATTAAACAACTTTTTCATTAAAAATATCTTGTTAGAGGCAGCAGGTTTTTCATACAACTTTCCTAATGCATCCATTAGATCTTTTGTCATCTTTTCCTTTGAAACATTAAATAATATCGAAGATGCAAGACATAGTCAGATTGTTCCAAGTGCCTTCAGATCCAACAAATCCCATTCTCGCATCTGTCATACTCGAGGGTTTGTTCACCTTCTCAGACAATGGAGTATAAAGATCCTTCTGATAAAGGTAATCTTCCATCTGCATCTTCTAAAGACTGAAATTTTGCCCGTTGAATTTATCAACCCTAGATCTTCCATCATCTGCCATAGCTCCCACTCAAGCTAAAAATTTTCCCGTGATTCAACACTTTAACAAACCAAACTAGGCTCTGATACCAATTGTTAGGAAATAAGAGATAAAATATGCGAGAATAATCCCTTACAGAATCGCAACAGTAGAAACTAATATGCAGAAAATATTATAGATCTCAAATAAAAGTGTAGAATAAATAACACAACACAGAGAGACAATAGTTAACGTGGTTCACCCAATATGGGCTACATCCACCAAGAATCACTTGCTCAGATTTTATTACAAGCCTCCACTCTCTCAATACAATACCCAGATCCATTTGGAGCTATGCTCAACAAACTCTAAAGAATTCACACCCGAATTCAAAGCACATCTGCAATACATTTTCTTGTCTATCTATCATATGCATAAGACCATATAAATAGACAATTACTTAAGCAGATTTGATACAAAACCGTGGGTATCAAAACCATGGGCAAAAACCGTGGGTATCAAAACAATGGGTACCGAAAAATCATGGGCCCAAAAATAGCCCATAACGGTTACCCATTACCCATGGGTTAATAAACCACCCATGAAAATTTGCTTTGGGGCTTCACCCCAAACCCCCTTTGATCGGGGGCTTCACCCCGAACCCCCCTGACCCGCTCATCGGCGAGTGGGACCACCGTAAAAATATCTCGAGTGTAACACATAGAAGGTGTACCACACTCTAACATGAAAATAGGCTCCACAAACATAACATATATATGACATTTTACTCAAATAGAGATCATCAATGTTTAAGTATTTAAAATTGGATATATTTAGAGGGACCTTCTTTATTGGGAGATCAGGTCTGCCAAACAAGGTATTGTTATACATAATCTCTTTTTCCATTTTGTTAGAATTGTGTTCTACAATTAGTATTATGTTTTTGAAGATTTCTTACCCCAAAATTAGAAATCTCAGGGATTTTCCATAAAACATACAATAAGATAAATCACGGCACACTCCACAAGTTTATGTGTTAGCAGCATCCCTCTCGGTGGGATTGAGTTCTCAAATTGATTAGATCCCCTTGGTATGGTGGACTGGTTCGCTTATAGGGCAAAGTGTGTGTGTTTTTCTATTTGTTGAGATAAATGTTTATTTTGGTTTGTATGCTTGTTTTTCCAAGCCGGTCTGTATGTTCATATATCTAGTAGAAGCAGATCATTATCCCAAAAGATATACAAACATACACATAGTTGTCAAGGTATAAACTTTTATCAATCAACTTGAGTTCTAATGAAATTATTCTGCGATGATTTGGTTGGTCTAATAATTTTTAAAGCTATATAACTTCATTCCCATTAACCCACTTTTGTCATTTTCCTACACAAACAAATTTTTAATCCTACACTCTCTATATATTTATCTTGGATTTCCTACATTGATGTTAGTTCAGATCATATTGTATCTATGTTTCTCTACAGTTCTTTATTTTGCTTGAGAGGTGGTTCTGTTGTTTTCAATGCTCTTGAAATCATCATTTTATTCACTTGAATGCTTGTAAAATCAATGTTTATTAAATTGGTTACTCACAAAGTCAACATTTCTTTACATGGTTAATCATGAAATCACCATTTATAGCTATGCACAATAGTTCCAAAGAGAAATGATTAGATGATTTCCCACATTAAGTATATATTAGTAGGAGATATGAAAATCCCTTAAAATTATCCTTGAGAACATATTGAATCATGGAAGGACAAAGAAGTATTCCTAAATTACCCTAAGCCATGATTTACATCTTTTCTAAATATTCTATAGTGGAATTACTTAGTTATACTCACGTTTTTCCATCATAACCCATTAATATACATATTTGAATTGTAAATTTACCTGATATACTATATGAATCATAACTTTGTGCATCTCATACCAATTAAGTTGTGCATTTAAAAATATGTTAATCAAATGGTGCACTCAAAACTACCTTGTTCCTAATCATCACTTGTGATGAATTTGGTACCAAAAATATATGACTGGTTTATATGTGGATCTCCATGATTTTCTTGTGTCATTCCTTCAAAATATTAATGGCGCACTTAGTTTTTAGCAATGCAAGAAGTTTGTCTAACTTTTCCAATCCTACAAGTTATACTTCTTCATGATTCTTCAGGTCCATCTAAGACTCTCACAATCCCCAAGTAGATATCATCTGACATGTTGAAAATATTTTATAAATTTCTTATCTTCACATGGAGAAAACATAATGTCATCATAATATGTTTACTAGTAGTATAAAACTATC
This sequence comes from Taxus wallichiana var. yunnanensis, assembly GCA_018340775.1. Classification (NCBI taxonomy): domain Eukaryota; kingdom Viridiplantae; phylum Streptophyta; class Pinopsida; order Cupressales; family Taxaceae; genus Taxus; species Taxus wallichiana. The sequence continues at coordinate 221,200,872 of CM031242.1, forward strand.
TAAAGAAGGAAATGCCAGATCAAATATACAAATTTCATCTTTTCTTAGAATGAATGTGATGATACATGTGAGGAATATTATGTTATGGTTCATAATAATTAATATGCATATGTGATTTTTTTTTCTAAATCTCGGATGGAAAATTAAATATGGTTCGTAGTTATCTCTTTCCTCTCTTCCCATAGACAATGTTGTAAGTGCATACTTCAAAGTTTCTACCTTTATTAATACTATCCTAACTATTCCTATCAAGTGTTATCAAGGGAAAGGTTCTCATGATGAATCCAATCCTAATACCAATCCCCTTACTAAAGAGAATGAATGTAAGCTCACAAATTTTGTAAAGAAAAATAACCAACACATTTATTCACTTATCTATAATATAACAAGGGTTACATAAAATAGCTAACCACATCTTACATTCTAGTAGTTGATATTCAAGAATCCAATATATGTTTCTTTCTATTCTTACATCTACTAATTTCACATCTATTATGCCTATGCTAATTGTAACTAACAAAAAAAGTAATTAATTAGTACCGTATCAAAATTAGGTGTCTACAACAACATATATGTATAATGTGTATTCCAAATTATCATTAAAATTTTAAAATTATTACTTAGATTTTTCACTTGTTTATAATAATCACAATGAATATAATTCTAATAATGATTTTTTAATTATCCTAATTTACATAATTCCCAACATTCATACACAGTAGTAATAAACCACATGTAAATGCCCACATATATATGGTTCATGGGAGGTAAACAATATAATGATGGGAGGGACAAAGACCCGAGTCACCTTATCATTGTGTATATTTTAATCATCCTTTGGAATTCATTGGGGTCAAGTTTAATCATCATTTGGAATCCATGGCATAATTGGATTCTTGTCATTTTTTATTTTAGTCTTGAGGAATTGAAATCCTAGTTGTCGGAACAAATATGGAAATGGGGTATGTATGGGTCATTGAAGTCTTTGTTGCATGGTGTAATGGGGATTCGAAAGAACTTTAGTGGAATTAGTTAAAAGGAAAGTTTCTTCTTACCTTCATTCCATACTAATTATTAGACATTATGAAACACTTATATATTAGACACTATTATTAAATGCTAAAATTATAAATCTAAATCTAAATAAATTATATATTCAACTTAAACATTTAAATAAATCTAAATAAATGAGTTCTAGTATGCGAGATTCGATAACTTTGTAAAATAAATATACCTAAATGGTCAAACTTAGTACATGTTTCAATTTGTCTTTTCTTTGTATTATAAAATATGATTTTATAATCGATTAAGCACATGTAGATTTCACGTGGTTTGTTATTATTGTGAACCAATGTTGACCATTTTGTATAATGAGATAATTAAAAGGTTTTGACTATTAAATCCATATCCATTGTAATTATTATAAATAATGGAAAAACCTAAGCAATGATGTTTCGTGTTTGTTTGGAATTGCTCTCAAGTACGGTTCGTGGGAGGTAAAGAATATAATGATTGCCATTTAATATCTTATGGAAATGATTAATTAAAAAATTATAGTATAGCCAATAAAGAGGGGAACACTGATCCATCATCATATGGAATTCCTCCATTCCTCGCTAATGGTTAGAATGGGAGGATGCCCATTCCCTAGGCTTTATAAAGGTATTAAAATAATGAAAAATAAGTTTGACGAGTAAGATATATTTCCCATAGAAATTTCTCACCTCTCCCATAGTGAATTCATAAATTTAGAACTATTTAAATGTTTAAGTTGAATATTTCCAGTAATCTTCCTCTATATTTCCTATATGAGAATGTTTAGAATGGGAAGATTCTCATTCTCATACATGAAAATATAGGTTGACAATAGAGTTCACATCTTTATTTTTTATTCAATCCATAGATGCCCATGGAATTATAGTGGAATAATAGAGGTGACTTTTTTTATTTTTTTATAGAATGGACAAATGCCCATTCTCACACAAAAACTATAAATGAAGAATAAATGTTCCATTTTAAGGATACACGAGTAAATGATGTGTAAGCTGATAAATAGATATATTTATGTTGTGTTAATAAGTTTGAGGTATTCAATTAATAAAAATAAGTTTGACCATTATGGTATATTTCCCTTACAAGGTTATCACGTCTCCCACACCGAACTTAGTAATTGAGAGCTATTTAAATTTTTAAGTTGAATATCATATTCCTCACAATAGTTGGAATCTAGAATGAACAATACTAAGCATAATCATAAGTGACTTTATATATATCTATTATTTAGTTTAGAACATAGATAAGAAGTTACTTGTTAGTTGCGATGAATTGACATAGCTAATTATTTTACTGAGACCATAGAAGAAGAAAATAACTACACTGAATAACAACATATTTGCCTTGATTTGACCCTAATGAGATTATGCAGACACTTGCAGGAGTTACAAGACTACCCATGTGATAGAACATAATAAATGGATACCCATATCTTGAGAGGTGAAAGGAGAAAGGAGAATGGATACCCATGTATTGAAAAGAAACTGTCAAACTACTTGTATTTGATGACAATGATCTTGTGTGTGAAATGTGACCTCGGAGGATATTAACATGAAGACAATATTATGTGAATGGAAGGATATTTTCTTTACTTGAAATTATCTTTCACTCCTATGTTGAGTTATTCAATTTGATCTATTATACTTCCATTAAATGGGGTTCCTCCTTCTCGATGAAAAGACTTATGTTAATAGTTTGGAATTCAACTCATTCTATGTTAATAAATTGGTATTCAACTTAAAAATTTAATAACTTATAAATTAATAAGTTTGGTTTGGGATAGTTGATAACCTTGTAAGGAAAATATAAACAAGGGAAAAACCTAAGAAATGATGTCTAGTGTCTGTTTGGACTCATTCCCAAGTATGGTTTGTGGGAGGTAAAGAATCTATTTATTTCCATTGAATATCTTATGGAAATGATTAATTAACAAAAAGATAGCACGAACAATAAAGAGGGGGGAAAACTGATCCATCATCATCTAGATGTCCTTCATTCCTTGCTAATGATTATAATGAGAAGCTGCCCAATCCCATAGGTTCTCACCTCTCACATAGTGAAGTCATAAATTTAGAACTATTTAAATGTTTAAGTTGAATATTTCCAGTAATCTTCCTCTATATTTCCTATATGAGAATGTTCAAAATTGGAAGATGCCCATTCTCATACATGCAAATATAGGGGAAGAATAGAGGTTATATTTTATTTTGTATACAATTCATAGATGCCCATGGAAATATAGTGGAAGAATAGAGTTAACTTTTTTATTTTGTATAGAATAGGAAAATGCCCATTCTCACACAGATAATATAGGGGAAGAATAAAGGTTACATTTTAAGGATACAATATTAACTGATGTGTAACTTATAAATACATATATTTATGTTGTGTTAATAAGTTTTGGCATTCAAATAATGAAAATAAGTTTGATCATTATAGTATATTTCCCTTACAAGGTTATCACCTCTCTCACAATGAACTTAGGAATTGAGAACTATTTAAATTTTTAAGTTGGATAGTTGGAATGTAATATTAAGCATAATCATAAGTGGTTATATATATAATATCTAGTTTGGAACATAGATAAGAAGTTAATTTATAGTTGCAATGAATTGATATAGCTAATTATTTTACATGCCATAGAAGAAAAAAATCATTACACTAAATAACAACACATTTTCCTTGATTGGACCTTGTTAAGATTATGCAACTTCTTGCAGGAGTTGCATGACTACCCATTTGATAGAACATAATGAATGGATACTCATGTATTGATAGGTGAAAGGAGAATTGATACCCATGGATTGAAAAGAGACTATCAAACTACTTGTATTTGATGACAATGATCTTGTGTGTGAAATGTAACCCTGGAGGATGTAGTAATATGAAGATAATATTATATGAATGGAAGGATATTTTCTTTACTTGAAAGTGTATTTCAATACTATGTTGAGTTATTAAATTTTATCTATTATACTTCTATTAAATGGGATTCCTCCTTCTTGATGGAAAGACCTATGTTAATAGTTTGGAATTCAACTCATTCTATGTTAATAGATTGGAATTCAACTTAAACATTTAATAACTTATAAATTAATAAGTTTAGTTTGGGATAGTTGATAGCCTTGTAAGGAAAATATACCTTAATCATGTGACTTATTAACACAACATAAATATATCTACTTATCCATAAAGTATTTACTCTTGTGTTCATAATAAGTATAATATATGTCTATCCTGATTTCACCATTTTCCAATGACATATAAAAAAATTCAACCATACGAATGTATGACGGAGAGAGAGATATGTAAGAATTACCTTGAAATGGAAAAACATTCATACTAATAACCATGGGTTACAATCAAGCCATGATTTTCCTCTCCACATGACATGTGAAGAAAATGGATAAAAGCGGCGCAAATCTAGAGACACATACTTGTCAAATGGGCACTGATCCAAGGGAATGATTATTTACAATGCCAAAAATTATAGTCTCATATTAACTTAAAAAGTAATGAATACATACTTTTATCAAATAATACTGTTGAAATATAGAATGGTAGAGTAAGATTTACATGTCAATTTCAACAATTTAGAAGTATTTATGTTGTTGAGTGTTATGGGTGTGCTTCAAGTAGCAATATGAGTGAATTTTATCACTAAACAATGTTATCCATTTTTAACCCCTTGGTAAAATGGAAAAATGAGCTTGGGTAGTTGACACGGGCTTCAAGGTTGAATATGGGGTTTTCGGGTAAATTCAAGTTCTAGAAGCATTTGCGGTGTTGTGGGAAGCTTGGGGTCACTCGTGCATTTTTTTCTTCCGAGTTTCAAAAAGGATCATAACTTGGCCAAGGTGAGAGAATAGGCCCCAGGGCCCACATTTAGTCGAAAATGGATAAAAGGGGAAAAATTGGAAGAGTAATTTTTAGGAATCCCTACTACATCTCAATGGCCCTCTGGTTTGAGAAATTATGAGAAATTCAGGAGAAAATTTAGAGGAAATTGAAAAAATTAGCTAAGGAGTTTAGAACATATCGATGAGTTGTTTGTAGAGCTAAAAATAGCTTGGCAAGCTATGCACGGGGTGGGCTGGTTCGTAGTGAGTCATTAGGTAGTTAGTCGAGTCGATCGGGAGCTTGGTAATGAAGGATGTGGTAGATTATAATAAATCACCCGACAAGTTGAAGCGGTCCGCATGGGGGACTACTCACCAAGTTGATCATCGAGGTGGAAAAGTGTGAGGACCTTCATGGATTGGAAACATTGGGCATTGCATGCCTAAGTGGCCGGGGAATGCAGGGTATCGAGACTTGGGTTCCCGAGTGCCCACTTTTTCACACAACATGACAAAGGGTCAATGTAATGTAGAGCAGAATGGTTTGTGGGCATGAAAGGCCAAGATGGTATGGCAAGATGAAGTTGCATCAGCTACATTAAGCACACAAGGCCCATGCAGAATGGGTTCTTGTAAGGCTTGAGTTACCCTCGCACCCATTTTGTCCACAATGCACGCGAGGTTGTATGGGGGTGAGTGAGTCATCGCTGATTCGGACATACACCGAGATAGATGGAGGGAATGCAGAGGTGGCCAGGCTAACAAATATATCTTTTTAGCATGGAGATTAGGGGGTCGTAAATCGGGAACTTGTCGGAAAGCATGTAGAGCCAACTTGACAATCCATTTGCAAGTTGACATTGAGATGGCAAAGAGCCCTTTTCCAAATCAGCACCCATGCCCCCTTTCGAAAAAATTTGATTTGGTGGGCCCCTCCAAATTTTAATTCCCACACCCCAAAACCTTAGAAATATATAATTTTAATGAAATTCAGGAAAAAATGAAATGATCATTTCTAGCCACCATAATTAATTGCACTGAGCTCGAGAGTGCTGAATTGGGACAAGGAGTGACCTGCACAAAAATGGCCATATCTTCCTCAATACTCAACCAAATTGGAAAAATTAGACTCGTTGGAATCATGATTCCATCCTCTACACTCAAAAATAAATATATTTGAGATTTAGTGGGGTTAAATTGGTTAAAAATATAAAAATGAACCCAAATTCAAATGATTACTTCTAAGTGGTTGAAAATTCATTAAATGGGACATGGGAACCATTTTCAGAAGCAAGCTCTAGTACAAAAAGACATGGGTTTTATAGGTTTTACATAATGTTTTGTAGCAAATGAATACACTTGGTTGGTGGGTGAAAGGGGGATTTTGGGAATATTTCCCTCTCTCTCTTTCCTACCTTCCTCTATATAATGTAATCCTTCTCATTTGAGAAAAAGGGGAGATATTTCGGGACTTAGGAGAAACTCTTGTAAAATGATTTCTCAAATTTTCCATTGAGCTACAAATATTCACATGAACTCTACAAATGTAATGGTGCCTCTACTTTACAACTGTAATGGACTGTGTAAATTCATAGAGCAATAAAATTGTGTATTGTGGTGTTCTCTCAGCCCTTTTTCAAATTTCTTACATTTTCTTGCCTTTCTATTTTTATGTTCCGTTATGTGTATATTTTCATCCAATTACTAGTTTATGATGTTGCATTTCATCAAGATTTAGGGGTGAATGCTATTTTGGGACTGTGTTAAAGCTATCCCAACCTCTCTCAACTACAATCCCTTTCAATTTTCTCCCTCAACAGGGTATCTCACTCCATTCTCTTAGTACTATCATCACTATTAGTGTAGGATTTCTTCATTTTTATGCTCTCTCCCTCTCCTGGTCCCTTGGAATTCATATATGAGGAGTATACAATTACATTTCATTCCTAGAATTAGGTAGAGGAACCAACCTTCTCACGGAGGTCCATCTCAAGTCTGTTAGTCCCACAACTTGAGAGATGGTCCCATGTTTCCCAATTACACTGGTAGCTCATGTACACATACATGAAAAATCAGATGGTGATGTAATTTGGTGATAATAGTTATGGCACACCCGGTGGGACTAAAAGTAAATATTTCCATTTTTATCGGGATTGTATACATTTCTTGGTAAAATCCTAGCCTTTGGAGGCTCTACATCAGCATATATGGGGACCCAAGATTAGAATTTAGTGGTTTTAGTAGCCCAAATTTCTCAAATTCATGAGAAGGATCCAAACATGGTCTAGAACAAGAGAAGAAGGGATATTTGAATACTTGCAGCTATCTCTAGGTAGAGGAAGAAGAGGAAGACAAGTTCAAAGATCTCCATCTCCACCAAACAAAACTCTCTCAACACCTCCACTTGGTAGGCCATTTTTATAATCCACTAGAGTTCTTAGAAAAATAAGAATGGTTGCACAATGACCACAAAATCCATTTGCAAATTTCACGGGTAGGAGTCCACTTACCCTCAATGCAAAAATTCAATTCCTATGGAATCTTTAAAAAGAATTCCATTCTTCAATGGAGAGAATCATACAACCCCAATTGATCATATTTAGGATATTGCAAATGTCTATGCCATACATGATATTGTTGATATGGATGTGGCAGTGAAACTTCTTTCTTCTTCTTTTAAATAAAAATCTCTACAATGGTTCAAAAGCTTAGTAACAACATCAATTCATAGTAACTTCTTTCTTCTTTTTGGGAATGAGTTGTGCATGACTCTTTGTGTTTAGTTTAGAGAGAGGGGAGATAATCTATCTCTTTTAGAGTAGTTGAATACTATCAAAAGAGCACCAAATGAACAAATGTATGACTTCAATTTCAGATTCTAAATAATGTGGGATAGGATTCCAATTTCCATAAGACCAATGACTGAAGGTGCGTTTCTCTATTTCGCTAAAGCTCTCAATTCTAATATATATATATATATATATATATATATATATATATATATCATTATACAATCTATGGGAGGGATAAATTTACCAAGAGCCTATGTCATAACCATTAGAGATAAGAATTTCTTGATTTAGGATGGTAGACTTGCACCTAGGCTACTTATGCCTATTTATCCAGAAATGGGGAATCCTAGTTCTATCCAAACACTTGAGTTAGCCCCTATTCTTGCTCCTAGAAATCAGAATTCTAATGAAGCTTCTACCTCTTCTAGCACCTTAACCGAGCTTCAGGAAGTCATAAAACAATTACATAATCTAGCCAATGAGTTGGTAACAATCAAGAGGTAGAAGGCCCAAAATTTTAGACCTTATCAGCCTCAAGTACCAACCTAATAATCCCTTGTATAAGTCTAATAGACCTCCCACTTAAGTTGCTAATAAGATCTAATAACAACCTCCCACTGCTAGACCATTGCAGCCTTACAATCCCAATGTTACCTCTACATCTAGAGCCTTGGTTCTAGTCCGAATAAAATTACATAAGAATATGAATAGTGTTTCCCTTGTGGACAACCTCATAACCAAGAAACATGATTCAATGGTGCTATGAATCAAGCCTTAATGGTACAAATTGTTGGTGTGTCTCAAGAAACAAACAAAGAAGAAAATAAGCAAGTAAACAAGCACTCAAGAAACACCTACAAGTGACACTTCACTTGTGAATTGGAAAGCAGAGGATTTATGTGGGATAAATCACTCTCCTTCTTTAGGTGTAAAAATAAACACAATATCTAAGAAAATGAATATAGAGGTAGGAAAATCATCAAATGCAAGTTCTTATAAAACTCCTATCACACTTCAAGTAATTAGTAGCTTAGGCGCAATCCTAAATTCATAGAATCCACCGAAGGGACATGTTATATCACCCCATTTATCAACTCATAAGAAAGATAAAGTTTTTCCAAACAAAGGGCAATAGAGAGATAGCCCATCTCCATTTAATATCATTGATCAAATGAAGAAAAAATGTATCTCAATGTGGGAGTTACTGATAATTCCATGAAAAATGGATTTTTTTATAGGAAGCCATGGACAATTTTTCCATTCCAAACCATGTAGTTAAGGATCAAGAAAAGGTGCTCACCAGTACAACTCAACAAGAAGGAGGTCATCCAAAGGGAAATATGAAACCTCCACCATTCTACATATCTTTGATAGTTAGAACCAATATTGTACACAATTGCATGATTGATTCAGGGGTGAGTAGCTCAATAATGCCTAAACAAATAACAGATCAGGTGGGTTTAAAGTATGAACCTATCTTAAAAGGAGTGGTGCAATTAGATGGGAAAACAATGGGAATTGTTGGAGTGATCAAAGAATTGAATCTTACATTACATGCATGCCCAAATGTCACAATCCAGTAAGACATATCAGTGATTGAATTACCACCACTCTTTACCTTGTGATTCTTAAGGGATTTCATGGCTAATATTGGCTAGTACCTATCAAATGATTGGTCACACATGCTCTTCAGAATGAGGTATGGATCCAAATCCACCATTAGATCATAGCTAATTATAAATTACCACATTGAGCCTTACATGCCAAGTCCAATCAATGCCAATTTCTCAGCTTTTGACCAAGAAAATTTCCCAAGCACCTAGGAAGTAGAAACCAAGGTTGGAGGCATTCCAAATTTGACACTCGATGAGTGGGCTAAAAAGACATGCTTATGATCCTTATAGAGAAATGTAAGAGGATGAGTTAGGTATCTATTGTTTGCATGAAGAAAACACACCTCTTCCTAGTGTCACCAAACTGGATGATGAAGATGAGAATGAAGTCGAAAGCTATTTTTGATAGTTCGAGGAGTAGACAAGGTGTTGGAGGAGGAAAATTTATTATATCTCCCAAAGGTAATAAGTACTACTAAAATTTTAGGTTCCAATTCATTTTCTAAAATAACACAACTAATTATGAAGCACTTATCAATGGATTACACTAGACAAGGAAAAAAAGTATCAAGAACTTGTGAGTCTTTGGGGATAGTGAGCTAGTTTTAAATCAAGTTAAAGGGATAAATGCTGCTAAAAATGATCTTCTAAAGAGATAAAAACATCAGGTATGGGATCTCATAGAGGACTTTGAGGAATTTAACATTGATTCCATACCAAGGAAGAAGAATGAAGTCATCGATGTGTATTGCAACAATTGGAGAAACATTTGATGTGGTTGAAAGTATAAAAAAGATCAAGTACAACCTCATATCAAAGTAGTGGTGAGGCCGGATGTTCCGGACACTAGAAAAAGTTGGCGAAAGGTGTTTGAAAGTGACCAAAAAATCATCAAATTATTACAAGAAGAGGCTAAGTTCTCTGTAAATAATCAAGACAAATTGGAAAGGCAGTATGGTGACGAAGTAGTTTAGCTGAGAAAAAACAAATTCAAAAAGGTTTGGTAACTATAGAGTCAATCTTCAATCCTAATGACCAATTTCGGAAGGAGAAGGTAAATATTCTGGTCAAGGGTGAAGATTTAGAACCAATTTTAGTGGGTGAAGGCAAAGTGCTTAAAATTTGAAAATTAACTACTCATCAATAAAAATATGATTTCATTCAATTTTTCAAGAGTTTTGAGATATCTTTTCTTAGAGCTATGAATATTTAAGGGGGCTTGATCCTAGTTTAGCTGAACATACTACAAAGCTAGATCTAGAGGCCAAGCCCATTAGACAAAATAAAAGTATGATGAAACCTCATATTGAGCCTCTCATGAAAAAGGAATTGAAAAAAATCATTGAGGAAAGTATTATTTTTCCAATCAAGCATTCATCATGGGTTGCTAATCTGGAGTTAGTTAGGAAAATAAATGGAGAAATCAGTTGTGTGTAGATTTCAGGATTTAAATAAATCTTCTCTTTAAGATCACTATCCACTTCCCTCCATGGATCAGAACTTACAAGTAGTAGCTGATTCGAGAAGGTTATCACTCCTTTATGGCTACTCAGGCTATAACCAGATCATGGTGAAAGAGGAAGACCAATTCAAAACAACCTTCACCACAAAATGGGGCACATACGCTTATAGGAAGATTCCATTTGGATTATCAAATTCTGGAGAAAAATTTCAGAGGGATATGGACATGGAGTTCAAGGGGATGATTAAAAGATGGTTTTTGTTTATCTTGATGATATCATGATGTTTTCCAATAATGAAATAGATCACCTTTCTCACCTCAAGAAAGTGTTCAAGAGATGTAGGTAGTTTGGAGTATCTTTAAATCCAAAGAAATGTATTTTCCTAGCTCATGAAGGCAATATCTTAAGTGACATTATGTCTAAATACGGGTTGAAAATTGATTCAAAAATAGTTGAAGCTATCCTTTCTCTACCTTTTCCAAGTCATAAGAAGGCTCTAAAAAGCTTCTTAGGGAGAATCAATTTTTTTCGGAGGTTCGTGTCTGATTTTTCCACTCGTCATAAGCCAATGAAAATGATGTTGAAGATGAATCTTGCATTCAAGTGGAAAATGAAGGGAAAAGAGATTTTTGAGGCTATAAAACATGCAATATCCCAAGATCCAACTCTCATCAACCCATATTTCTCCAAGGACTTCATTCTCTATGCTTTTGGTGCTTTAGACATAATCTATTCTATCTTGGTACAACTTAACAAGGAAGGATCAAATCACCCCATAGATTTAGTTATTCAAATCTTGGAAGATTATGAGGTGAGATAATATTTCATTGAGAAGCACATCCTTGCTGTTATTAGGAGCTTGAAGAAGTTTAGAGACTTGGTTTCAAACAAAAAGATTCAGTTGCTAGTGTCTCATGCCAGAGTTAAATATTTTCTACTCAACAAGGACTTGAATGAAAAAATGGAAAGTTGGATTACTCATGTCATGGAGTATGCCATTGAAATTAAAGTAACCAAATTGGTTCATGAAAAATGGTTATGTGAGCAACTAGCTTCTAATCAGCATGTTGAGTCAAAAGATGAAGGAGCTGCCCTAGTGCTCCAAGATGATCAAGAAAAAGCTAGTGATGGTAAGCCCACTCCTGTTGGGCTCATGAGATGACACATTTGATTCAAATAGGCTTATGCCCTCCAAAATCAAGTAAAGCAAAAATAAGGTATTTTAGACTCCAATCCATTATGTATGTTCTCATTGATGGTATTTTGTTTAAGAAGGATGTGAATGGAGTTCTCTTGAGATGTGTTCCAACAAAAATATTGAAAATTTTTTACACAAGTTCCATGACGGGAAGAGCTAGATGCCATTTTTCTCCACGAGTAACAACCCTCAAGATCATGAAGGTTGGTTACTATTGGCCCACAATGTTTAGTGATTGTTATGCATGGATCAAAAAGTGTAAGAAATGTGCATTCTTCACAGGAAAAGAGAAGCTAGCAACACTTCCACTCCACCCAATTTTAGTTGATCAACCATTTATGTAGTGGGGATTAGATTTCATTAGGGTCATCAATATGAAATTGAGCTAGGGCCACAAGTGGATTCTCACAGAAACAAACTATTTCACCAAGTGGACTGAAGCAAAGTGACACTCAAGGAGGAAAATGAGTCTAGTATACTAGAATTTTATGAGGGAATTGTTACCAAATTTTGTGTCCTAACCACTATTATATCAGATAATGCTTTAGAATTCCTTGGCACCAAGATCTATGAGTGGGCTGTTAGGAACGAGATCTATCTAAGTACCTCCTTTAACTATTACCCCCATGGCAATAGGAAAGATGAGTCTACAAATACAAATATATTGAGGATTATCCGAAGGAATCTAGATGAAAATTAGAGAACATGGCATACCAAGCTCAAATAAGTCTTGTGGGCTGATAGAATCACACCAAAGAGGTCTATTGGCAGCTCTCCTTACAAGCTAGTCTATGGTATAGAAGCTAGGTTACCAATATCTCTTTAGTTACCAAAGACTTTGGAGTTTCTTAAGTTGTTGGAATTATCTGAGTTTGAGCCCATGGAAGCTAGATATGCATAACTCATGGAGTTGGAGGAGCTCATAAATCAAAAAGTGTAAACCATGGAGAAGGATTAAGATTTGATCAAGAATTTCTTTGACAAGAAAGATAAAGCTAGGAACTTCTAAGAAGGTGAATTGGTACTGAAGTGGGATTGACAGGAAAAACTAGGTAAGCATTCCAAATTCAATGCTATATGGAGTGGTCCCTACATGATCACATAGTGTAAGAGTAATAATGCTTTCTAACTATCTAGGTTGTATGGAGAAGAATTATAGATTCTAGTCAATTAAAATATATCTCAAGCACTTTTACCAAAGTGAATTCGATATTTGTACATATTAGTTTAGGATTTCTAATTCCTCCAAGTGCTTGTAGCACATTGTTCTATTGTTAGAATAGGTTTCCTTTCCCTAAGTGCTCTTGCATATGTTCTATTGCTTCTAGTGGTCTCTTTGCACAACTCATTATGTTTTGGGGGAGAGAAAATATTATAAGAAGCTCAAAGTTGTGGAAAATGGTTGCAATATTCAAGAAGTTTTAAATGTAAAACAACTAAAATCAGATTTAGGGATAAATTTCAATGTTTTCATCCTTTTGTCTCTATAGATTAGTCATAGCTTGAGCTTTTAATACCTATACATAATCATAAATTTAGTTTAGGGGCATATTGATGTGTTTGGATGACAGGTCTCATGGAAATTTGCATGATCAAAGTTATAATGAATAACTCTCCTCAGTTTCTTCAATATTCTCTTTAGTTTTAAGAAGAAGATTAACCTCAAATTCTCTTTTCTCATGCATTGGATCTTATTCATTGAAATCTTGTGAAGTTTGAGAAACTTGGGAACCTTTAGTTTTGTTCTAGTTTCCAACAACATTGCGGGAATTTTTCATGGGGAAAATCAATTTTAATAGTAGTCCCAAGGGTATTCTAGATCAACATGTTTTGCACAAACTTCGTATGTTTCACACTTTCCAAGAAATAATCAGTATTGGTCCTTCAAACTTGGAAAATAAATTAAATTTTGGGGAAGTTTCATCCTTGTCTCAATAGATCGGTTTGCAGAAGGGAAGTCAAAAGATTTTTGGATTCAAAACAAGTTTCCACTCATGGAAACTTCAAGAATTTCTTCTAAAAGTTAGAAAATTTGAGAAAAATAATCAGCTTCAGGTTCAATAGTGTTTAAGTGGCTCAGGGACAAAATTTCAAGGTTTCGGACCAATTCATGCTTATCAAACTAACTCCATGCCCAATGGATGCTTTAGGCCACTGATCAACTCATCTAGCAGGAATATGTCCCCGTGAGTCACCAAATTTTTATCCATTTTTACCCCCTTGGTAAAATGGATGATCAAGAAAATTGAGCTTGGGCAAGTTTATAAAGTATTCAAGGTTAAATATGGGGTTTTTAGGTAAATTCAGGTTCTAGAAGCATTTGTAATGTTGTGAGAAGCTTAGGATCACTCGTGCATTTTTTTCTTATGAGTTTAAAAAAGGTTCATAACTTGGCTAAGGTGAGAGAACAGGCCCCGGGGCCCAAATTTAGTCGAAAAATGGATAAAATGGGAAAAATTAGAAGAGTTATTTTTAGGATTCTCTACTTTATCTTTTTGGCCCTCTACGGTTCAAGAATTTATGAGAAATTTAGGAGAAAATTAAGAAAAAATTAGCTAAAGAGTTTAGGATAGCTTACCAAGCTATCTGTCAAACTAAAAATAGCTCAGCAAGTTATGCATGGGGGCAAGTTGGTTCGTAGTAAGTCGTGAGGTAGTCGGTCAAGTCAATTAGGAGCTCGATAGTGAAGGACATGGCATATTAAAACAACTTGTCGAAAAAGTTGAAGTGGTTAGTGTAGGGGATGACTCACTAAGTTGATCACCGAGGTGGAAGAGTGTGAGGGCCTTCATGGATTGGATGCATCAGGAATTTTGGGCCCAAGCGTCTAGGGGAACGCAGGCATCGAGACTTGGGTTCCTTGAGTGCTTGATTTTTCTACACAACATGATGGAGGGTCAATACAATGTAGAGTGGGGATGATTTGTGTGCCCTAAGGGTCGAGAAAAATGACAGGATCCAACTACATCATCCACATCATGCTCACGAGGTCCATACACAATGGGTTCCCATGGAGTTTGAGTTCCCTGTGGACCCATTTTTTCTATAATACACATGAGGTTGCATGGGGATGAGTGAGTCATCGCCGAGTCGAGACACACACAAAGCTAAAAGGAGGGAACACAGGGGTAGTTAGGTCAATAGAGATAGATCGTTGGTATGGAGAGTAGGGGTTATAAATTGGGGAGATTTCTAGGTAAACATGTAGACCTATCTTGGCAAGCTAGCTAATGAGTTGACACCGAAATTTGGAAAGGAGCCCTTTGCCCAATTAGCACCTAGGCCCCATTTTAGTAAAATTTGATTCAATGAGCCCCTCCAAATTTTAATGCCATCACCTCTAAGACCTTAGAAACATAAAATTTTAATGAAATTCAGGAAAAAGTGAAATGATCATTTCCATCCACGAATTAATTTCATAGGCTCGAGAGTGCTTGAATTAGGACGAGTGACCTACACAAAAATGGCCAAATCTTCCTCAATACTCAACCAAATTGGATAAAATTAGACTCATTAGAATCATGATTCCATCCTCTACACTAAAAAATAAATATATCAGAGATTTTATTGGGTTAGTTGGGTGAAAAATATATATAAAAAACCCAGATTCAAATGATCATTTCTAGGTGGTGAAAATGCATTAAATGAGACATGGGGAGCCATTTTCTTCACAGCAAACTACAATACAAGGCATATGTTTTGGAGGTTTTCCATAATTTTTAATAGCCAATGAATGCACTTGGTTGGTGGGTGAAAGGGGTATTTAAATACTCTTTCCCTCTCTCTCTTTCCCACCTTCCTCTATATAATGTAATCCTTCTCATTTGAGAAAAAAAAAGAGATATTATGGGACTTAAGGGAAAATCTTGCAAAATTGTTTCTCAAATTTTTACTGAGCTAAAAACCTTCAAATGAAACATAAAAATGTAATGGTGCCTTTACTTTACAACTGAAATGGACTGTGTAAATTTATAGAGCAATAAAATTTTGTATTGTGGTGTTCTCTTAGCCCTTTTTCAATTTGCTTTCCTCTTTATTGTTGTTGTTATGTTATATGCATATTTTCTTCCATTTTAAGGTTTATGCTGTTGTGTTTTATGGAGATTTATTGGTGAATTCTATTTTGGGATTGTGTCAAAGCTATCCCAACCTCTCTCAACTATACTCCCTTTTAATTTTCTCCCTCAATAGGGTATCTCTCCCTTCGATTGGTGCTATCACCATTGTTAGTGTAGGATTTATTCATTTTTATGCTCTCTCCCTCTCATTGGTCACTTGGAATTCATAGATTAAGAGTATATAGTTGCTTCTCCTTCCTAGGAGTAGTTTAGTGATAGGATTAGGTAGAGGAACTAACCTTCTCTAGAGGTCCATCTCAAGTCTGTAAGTTCCACAACTTGAGATATGGTCCCATGTTACCCAATTACATTGGTAGCTCATGTACACACACATGGAAAATTAGAGGGTGTTGTAATTTGGTGATAACAAAACCCTGACTAAAAGAGTAAAAATTAGAGACTTGTGTATGAGAATGAACATCTTTCCATTCTATATAAAATAAAAAAGTAACATCTATTCATCTTCTATATTTCCTGTATGATATTGGAGATTTTCCCATTCGAAACATTCACATACAAGCAATACAAACAATAATGAGCTTAATAATTTTAATACATCTATAGATTCTATGAAAATGGGAGATTACCCATTCTAAATAAAATAAAATGTAACCTCTATTATTCTTCTATGTTGTGGGCATATGACCATTTTATACAAGATACAAATGTAACATCTAATCATCATCTATATTATCTTTTATAGAAGGGAATATGCACATTCTAAACATTCTAATACAAGAAATATTGAAGTTAATCATTTTAATACCTCTATAAAGGATATGAGAATGTGAAACTTACCATTCTAAAGCAAATTACATTTTACCTCTATCCTTCTTCTATGATTGCTATATGAGAATGGGCATCTTCCCATTCAATACAAGATAAAAATGTAACCCCTACTATTCCTCTATATTTCACATATGAGAATGGGCATATGCCCATAATAACAATTCGATACAACCAACACATGAAATATTGAAATTTAAAGTGTTACTAAATTTTTAGAATATACGAGAATAAACATGTAACATCTATTCTTCCTCTATGTCACCCATGTGAGAATATGAACATGCCCATTCTACGAGAGAAAATAAATGTTACCTTTATTCTTCCTCTATGTTTCCTATATCATAATAGGAAGCTTCCCATTCTATACAAAATATAATGTAACCTCTATTCATCCTCTATGTTAACTTTATGAGAATGTTTATAATGGGCATATGCTCATGCTCATACAATCAATATTGAAAAAGAATCGAGGTTACACTTTTGTTTTGCATAGAAATTGTACTTTCCCATTCCAAACATTTTCCTAAAAATATAGAGTAAGAATACATGCAAAATTAAACATAAACATTTAAATTGATAAGAATCCAATTACAACGTGGATTAAGAATGGTGATTAAACTGGAGACAATGGATTCCAAATGATGACTAAAATAGATACAAAGGATTCCAAATGATGATTAAACTAAACATAATGATAAAAAATTGAGTTCATGTCACCCTATTATTATATTGTTTACCTCCAACTAACCATATAGTTGTATCCATTTATACGTGGTTTAATATTATTGGGAAAATATTGATTGTATTCTTCCTCTATATTGACTATACGAGAATGGGAATCTTCCCATTCTCATATTTTCTACAGAGGTATGAAAATAAAAAAATGAAGGAAACATACAAGAAACATATAATAATAATAGAATGGAAAAATTCTCATTCTCATAGTCTTAACAGAATTACGAGGGCAAGTATATATTGCCGTTATATTATATTCTTCCTCTATATTGTCAATAAGAGGGAAGATAACAAAATTTTGTATATACCAATATATTGCTATAATACCATATAAAGACAAGTCTAATAGTAGTCCCACAAACATGCATAACCCATTTCTAGATTTACATATTCCCATTACAAAATAAAATGTAATTTATATTCTTCCTCTCTGTTAGATGAGTAAGAATGGGCATTTTCTTTTATATAAAATAAAAATGTGACACCTATTATTTATTGGAATAAAAATGGACTGAGGGGGATGAATCAGTCCTACAATATATTTAATTTCCTTTATAAACCATACATTCATCATTTGAGTTGTCCATACATCATTTATAACCATACATGTGCATTAACCGATACAATAACACACCACAAGAGAAAGTACACAATACATTAAATATAAGGGAAACCCTTAGGGGGAAGAAAAACCATGGAAACTATGCTTATATTACACAAAAAAATAAAATTTAGTGAAGCACCAACTTCATAAGGAGCACCAACCCCTAGTTTAGTAGAGCACCAACCCTACAAGGAGAACCAACCCCTAATTTAGTGAAACACCCACTCCACAAGGAGGATAAAAAACCATAAGATGATCAATCACATATTCAAACACCTGTTTATGAAGATATATGATTTGTTTTTTTCCACAACTGATGGAGATCACTAATTCAACTCATATACACACCTTCAAACCCTAATTCCTTCAACTCACTCTATATTCTTCTTCTTGGACTTGTCTTTGATTCAAACCATTACAAAAATGCTATATATCACTCCTTAACTTATGAAAAAATTCCTCATATATCAAATGATGCATTCATACCTGTTACACTCTCACATACGGGTCACACTTTTCCCTCCAAGAGCACTAATTCAAAAATGAACTCAAACTTCACTTTTATACCCATATACACTCACTAGCATAAGGGAGTTCATTAATACATCATAATTTATACAAAAAAACTTTAAAAATCCCAATACATTCATTAAAATGTTTACATAAGACCCATATAGGTCTTCCATGCCCAAAACCACAAAACATGCACAAAGCTAGCTCAAAACCCCATCACCTAGGTGGGATAAAACTACAAGTTCCTAAACCACGATTAGTAAAGATCCAAAATTAATAAAACATGTGTAATATGAAATATTAACATCATAAACGGTCTTACATTATCTTGCACTAATCAAATTTATCATAACAAACTCAAGAAGGCTCATATCCTTCTCAAAGCATTGATTCCAACACCTTGTCTTCAACTTTGGGCCTCAATACCACCCAATAAAAACTAAAATATTGAACATAAAATCTCTATGGAATCCTTATTACCTTTATATCATATCCATTCATGTTATAGCTCATGGAATATGTGTAAACCACACCTACTTTCCTCTTCACCAAATCAAGATGCCCATAAAGTAGTTTTATAAACTCCACTAATTTTCACCATTTATGTCACTTAAAATACCTAAAAAGGATTTAAATAGGAACAAAATTCATTTCTATTCACTCTCCAACTGATATAAAGCATAAAATAATCCATCTCCTGCTTCATTCACCTTAATATTTCAATCTAAGTAATCTTGTCCTGGAAACCAAACAACCTTCTTCCTCACAAACTGACTTAGATGACCTAACAAAAAAAAAATCATTAAGATATAATACATATACCATTGGAAATATATTTTTATCATCTTTCCAAAACATATTGGATTTACTTCCAAATCCTAGTGTAAGGCCTTTAACCAAGCCAATATATGCAAACCGCTTATTTATCCTTCCACGACTCAAGAACTGACCTTGAGCTCAACTTGTTCCATCACCCCAAAAAAACTTACAAACTTAACCAAAGAATGGAAAAACCTTAGAAATGTTGTATAAACACTCAAAACCTTCACTAAGAATTAAAAACTCAGAAACATCATCTTATCTAATGAAGCTACTCAACACCATCTTGGAAGAAGCATCCTCCATATTTGACCCTCAAAGAATAGGTAATAAATTCTTCATACCATATATAAAAAAATTTTGATATATAATTTGAAATATCTCTGAACTAGGTTCATTACAAAACTTTAATGGAGTCCTAACTCCTCATGTAGCTCTTGCAATGTCAATTTTACCACAGATGCTCCAAACTGCCCCAAAAACCAGTCTTCATAAATAGGGCACACTTTTCACTTTTTCAATTCAACCATGATCTGAAACTATCATGGAAATTTATAAAAACTCAAGGAAAAAAACAATGTTAATTTATTTTTCAACTCCTTTGGACAATATTGCCTTAAACCAAACTTATTTAGAAATAAGCAATTTTAGGTGAGGCCCATATACGATCACATACACTATCTTACGTTTATGGAAGTATGGAGGATTTATCTACATCATAAAATCATAAACTTAGAAAAAGGAATCAAAATAGGTTCAGTATACTCAACTTTCTCCAAGTCACTTTTAGCTAGGGTTTAGCTAGGGTTTCAAAGCAACTTACCTTCTTAATGATCATTCATAAAAACCAAAAGATCAAACCACCTCATTATTTTTGTGGAACCTTCATAAATAATATAAAAATATATCCCAAATAGCTTAGGTACCCATGTAAAGAACACAACTGACAACAAGCATCAAAAGGTCCATCTTTGTCTCAAAAGCACACTCTAAATCACCCATTTTTAGCAAAATTGACATATCTTGCAAATCCTTCTTCATAATGACCCTAAACTTGTCATGAAGTATAATGAAAATATAATATAACTATCAATTATCACCATATATCCCAAATAACTCTTAAACTATATAGCCATTAAGACTTACCTATGTAAAACTAATTATTCTCACCTTCTCGCTTCCCAAGGACCATGAAACATTGTAAAACACCGATAAATGACCTAAAAATCCTTGTAAACTTCATATACACTACCAAAATTATTCTACCATGATTTATCAAGACTTATTATCTCTAAAATTCATACCTCCATCTCATTCTCGCATGCATGAGGGCTAGGAATAGGCTCGAAATGACTTGAATCAACCATAAAGGCTCATGAAATGACCATGATGACCTTGTGAAGACTCATATAAACCTATAAAAACCTCTAGGACAATGTTTTAAATAATTAAACTCTACAACCAACTTATGAGGAATCATACTATGACCATACAAGCTAAGCCATGCTTGAGAACACCATATGACTCACCAAATCCTATCACTACTAATCAAACTTCATACTTGACACCTTGAATGACATCACATGAAGACTCATATGATCTCATCACACCATTTTAGATAAATTGACTTGACATCAATGATAATAAAAACACACAATGGCTAAATATCTCCCCCTTTTTCATTGATGTTAACCACCTTTAGAAACATTAATGGAAACCAACAAGACAACACACATACATGATCTCATTCCCATGTTTCTGATGCTTCTATCCCCCTTTGAAATCTATGAAAAATTATACTATGATGACACAACATGAGAAATAAAAATACAAAATGATAATAATGCATAAAACAAACTTACTTGTACAAGTAGCTCCCCCGGGACTAAACTCTCTCCTTCTCGACTTCATTAACAACATATGATGATCCTGAGTTGTAAGAGGCTGAAAAAATGGCTCCCCCTAAATGTATAATCTCCATAAATTTACTTCATTCATGTTTCTCAACCTCTTCTTGGTCTATACCATGCTCAAATAAAAATTATGCCTCCATAGCTATCAAAACCTTCTTTAGGATATAGGACCTAAATTAGACTTTGGTGCATCTTTCCCAAACATATAAGTGCCCAAGAAATATATTAACTCTATGAAATACCTCCTTATGAATACCCCTGGACTCATACCATCCTACTTTAGTAGAAAAACACAAAACTTGGATTCTTACCTTGATTTATTTCCTTAGAGAGATTTCCATCTCTTCAACACTACCCATAAGTCCCTCCTCAAGCATTTTGGTCTTCTTTACATGCTATTTGAACTTCATAGTATCAATAACACATTTAGTCTTGAAGTAAATTTTCATATACCATCATTCTACCATAAAATATACTCTAACCACCTTATATAATTGATTTGAGACTCAACCTAGATCTCACTTCCTTGATGTCACTTCACAAGCTTGATTCCCTAACCAAGTCACTTGAGCAATTTGATATTCTCATGAATGTATAAATTTGAAAGTATCTTTATTCAAATTCTGTATTCTCGAAGTATTCAAAATTTTCATACTAGCTTAAACTTTGTAATCTACTTTTAGATGTCATGACAGTCCGATACATGTAGATTCTCTTTTGCACTGATCCCCATACCATGCAATCACATTTATTTGATCTTTATCCTCAATAAAACCTTCTTGCACAACTTCAGGATGAAAAATCACACTAAGGGCTTCTAAAACATGATGTCATCAAGGGATAACTGTTTATTCCAACATTTTACATTCATTTAGCTTTTCATTTTAGATCCCTAGGGCCCATACAAATATATTCCATAGTGATTTAGTCACTCATAACCTTGAACAAGTACCTATTTCTGGAATTTTGTAACAATCAAACTCAAAAATTTGTAATCTCACACAATCAAGCTTACAAAATTTAGGCCATATCCACAATACAAAACATTATATTCAACAAAGTGACCAATTTGATCTTCCTCGAGTTAACTCATAATCATTTATCAAATTCAATATGCCTGTCAACAACTAACAAATATAGCCCAAAAACAAAGGGTTTGACTTTATTTGAGGTCATTTAATGCCAAATAACTTTACTTTGACTAAGTGTTTCACCTTTGATATCTGACAACCCATATCTTGATGCATTTTTAGACATGAAGACAA
Organism: Taxus wallichiana var. yunnanensis; assembly: GCA_018340775.1. Classification (NCBI taxonomy): domain Eukaryota; kingdom Viridiplantae; phylum Streptophyta; class Pinopsida; order Cupressales; family Taxaceae; genus Taxus; species Taxus wallichiana. Next base: position 221,223,586 of record CM031242.1, read on the forward strand.
CAATTTAAGAGACAACAATTTATTCATACCTTGATCACAACAACTCTTATGATCATGTTATCTTCATGGATTCATTCATTATCATGGACTCTTGTGAGCACAATAAGAATTATAAGTCACTGTAACCTTAGTCACACCATGATATTTCCTTGGATTATGATGTATAAGAACACTTCTCTTCCTGTAGCTTACCATTTCATAGTTATCTAAGCCTATTTGTCAACCACATACTTTTATCATCCTTGTTAACCCTTTTATCCACTTGATGCGAGACCCATGATGTGCAGATGATATTAAAACAACTCCAACATGTACCTTCTAAGATGGCACACACCTATGACTTTAGAGGAATAATTCATGAACCATTTTTTTAGATGTGTAGGTATTCCATTTTAGACAAAACCAACAGTCTATAGTTATCTTTAATGCATTTTTACAATGACTTATTGATACCCATGTTATGATAATGCTTTACACACATTTGACTACCATGCCTTCATACCTCACTTCAATCTTGGATGTATGAACCACAATGAACAAGAAAATTTCTTGAAACCTTCATAGGATCGAGACATACCGATCAAAGAGAAAAAATGGAATTCCCTTTTCTAAGCATCCTATTTCAATATGTAGGTCATAATTCCTCCTTAGTTTGCAAACATACTCATTTTTAGCCTCTTCATATCATCTAGATAATGAAAAATCTAATTTTACTTCAATTAATTTCAATGTAAGATATATCTCTTAGGTCAAATATGTCTCCTTTAATGTTAAGAATTATTCCTTAAGCCCATATTTCATCTTATATGACCTCCCGATACAACAACATTGTATATACCATTTGTTAAAGATACTTGTATAGTGATTAATTTACACCTTGAAATCACTTGTTAAAAACCTCCTAAATATAAAGAGAGTTAATTACTCCCCCTCAATATATGCCACTTACTAATAATTCATAGGCAATCTCATCTCTATTCTTTGACTACAAATCATAACACCTTATACTCAATCCTTTTATACATCAAGTATTCTTAACCACCATACATAGACCTATGAGCTTGGTCATAACAACTTCAAGATGTGAATTAATAGTTTAATAACTTCAAAGCGAGAACCACGCCTTCTTTGATACATGACACCATTGATAACATAACATTACATAACATTATTAACTTCTAAGATACAAGAGCCTTCTTGATAGATTCAGGCCATCACATTACCAAAAAAATTCAAGGTACATACTAGGAGACTTTTACATAGATTAAGGATCATCTTTCAATAGAATTTTCACTAGACACAATGTCCTTCTCAAGGTGAGTCAAATCACAAGACATATTACACATTCATAGATCAGATAATGGATCCTTTGAGAAATATTCAAGACTTAGACACATGAAGCACATGCCAGGTACAAAAACACACCTACAAGTATTGTTAAGAATTACAAATAGAACCTAACACTTTGATCATATATGATAGTGGTATTACACACACATACAAGCTCTAATCTCTAAGCACTTTGTGAGACCAAGTATATGACCTTCTTATAAGGATTACAATGAATTTAAGGAACCTTATCATTGTTTACTCAAACAATAATCCATCATAACTCTTTTCTCCACTTGACAACCTTAACCACATTTTTAAGAGACACTAAAATTCCAGACATACTTTGTTTGAAACCTTAGCTTTGGACCAAGAAGTGAGAATCCTTTATTTTAACACTACACTACTTTGACACATTGAATTAATTCATGATTACCAAAAATAGTAGTAAGAAACATTTGACACTTCTCGAAATACTCCTTGATGATAGAAAAAAACTTAACATACTTTAGGGACAACGAAAACAAGATCAAAATATTTTATTTAAACATACACGACTAACATTTGCACATGAAAACTCCTCTTAAGTAACAAAATGACAAATTTATACACCTAACAATGAAAAGGACTCAAAATCTACATGGATAAGTCACTTAACATACCTTATCACTCTTGAAGTGTCCCAAAATCCTAATCTTTTCAACTTCTCAAACACATGTGAATGATAGGATGTTAGACACATATGATTTTCTTCAACCCTTGATTCATAATTCTTGATCTCACTTACATGGATAGTTCTTTTTCATCCTTGACCACCTTTTTCTCATTCACCTTGGCTGAATCAAATTATCCTTTGACAAGTTTTTGCATCCAAACTTCCTTCATTTTGAGAGTTTCAACCTTCTTCACTTGCTTAGATGATTCATGAGAGAAAAACCTTGCAATATGACCCTTGAGATGACACTTGTGACAAATAACCTCTTGCATATCTCTTGATTGATCACTCTTGTGGTATTTTCCATTGCTCCAAGGGTACACACAACTAAAAAAATTCCTACAATCCCTTACTCTATGACCAAAACCATTGTAAGCATAAAAATAACCATGAAAATTTTCATACCTCATTACATTTGGCTGTCTAATGAGATTAGGCCTTGAATATACCTTCTTTCCATGAACACCTTCATCTTCACTTCCTTTGGAACTAGGACCAACTCCTTGATCTGCTAGATTAGGATTTTCATCTCCTTTGACCTTTAGGGTTAAAATATTTTCCTTGAGTTTGACATACTATTATTATTCGACCTTAAGAGAAAAATAAATATATTTTATTTCAGATTTTGAACCAATTTTCTTCTTCCTATGGAAATTCAAATTTGCTTATAGATCCATTACCATCTCTGTAAGATCATCTTGACTATGCATACAAACATCACATGGTTATTTTAAAAATATTTCACATTCATCTTCCTTTGAAATCAAATATAAAATAATATTCTCCAACTGAATCTTGAGACTTTTGATGGTTTCTTCATCCTTCTTGGTCATAGCTCTCAACTCCTGATTATCTTTCTTGATTTGCTTAGCCATCTTGTGATTCTAGGATCTCATTCAAGTTGTTATAATTGCTTCACAAGGACCTTCTCTGATACTGATTGTTGGAAGAACAATGGAATGAGGGGAGGTGAATTAGTCCTAAAATAATTTTTACTTCATTTACAAAACAATACATTCATCATTTGAGTTGTCCATACATAATTCATAACCATATATGTGCATATTATATGTACAGTAACCATTCACAATAACACAACACAAGAGAAAGTACAAAAGAAACCAATTATAAGTGGGAAACCATAAAGGGGAATAAATCACACGAAACTCTTCTTATATCAAAAAAATAAAATATATTTAGTGAAGCACCAATTTCACAAGGAGCACCAACCCCTAGTTTAATAGAGCACCAGCCCTACAAGGAACACCAAACCCTAGTTTAGTGAAGAACCCACTCCATAAGGAGGATAAAACCCCTAATATGATCAAGAACCGAATCAACCACTGTAGATGAATATATATGATTTTTTTTCGCCAAAACTGATGGAGATCACTAATTCAGCTCATACACACACCTTCAAACCCTCATTCCTTCAACTCGCTCTATATTCTTCTTCTTAGACTTGTATTTACTTAATAAATTTGAACACATTCTCTCTATAACTCCTCAAACTATAAAAAACTTACTCATATCTCAAATCATGCATTCATACCTATTACACTCTCACATATGGGTCACACTTTTCCCTCCAAGAACACTAGTTCAAAAATGAACTCAAACTTCACTTTTATACCCTTATCAACTCACTAACATAAGGGAGGTCAGTCATACATCATAATTTTAATTTTAAAAAAACTTAAAAAATTCTAATACATTCATTAAAACGTTCACATTGGACCCATATAGGTCAGTCATGCCCAAAACCACCAAACATGCACAAAACTAGCTCAAAACCCCATCACCGGGTGAGTTAAAAATATAAGTGCCAAAACCATGATTAGTAAAGATATGAAATTCATCACACATATGTAATATGAAATATTAAAATCATATATGGTTTTACATTATCTTGCACCAATAAAATTTATCATAACAAACTAAAGAAGGATCATATCCTTATTAAAATGGTTGTTTCTAGCACCATGTCTTCACCTTTGGGCCTCAAGACCACCAAAGAAAAATTAAACTATGGCATGTAGCTAGTACATGGAATAAAAAATATATATAGATCACATCTATGAATGTTAGAGATCATGAAACATATATATGTGCAAACCACACCTACTTTCCTCTTCACCATATCAAGCTACTCAGAAAGTAGTTGTACAAAATCAACTGGTTTGCACCTTTTCTGTCACTTCCAAGACCTCGAAATGAATTAAATAGAAATAAAATCCATCCTTATTCACTATATAATTAATATAAATCATAAAATAATCCATATCATACGTCATTCACCTACATATTTCATCCTAAACAATCATGTCCTAAAAACCAAACAACCTTATTCCTAAAACATAGACCAGGATGACATATAAATACATTTTATCAAGATAAAAACCATATACCATTAGAAATATCTCTGAATCCTCTTTCCATAACATATTATATTTCCTTCCAACTCCAAGTGTAAGGCCTTCAACCAATCCAATCTCTACAAACTACTTCTTTAGCCTTCTAGGACTCAAGAACTAACCTTGAGCTCAACTTGCTCCATCACCACAAAAAAACTTCCAAGATTTAAAAAATCATGTAACACCCTTAGAAATTTTTTCTAAGAACTCAATAAATTTCACTAAGCATGAACAACTTAGAAACATCATCTTACCTCATGAAGTGTTGGGTGATGAATTATAACCTAAGTAATGAAAACACATAAGGTTGGGGAGCGTAGGTACGTGTGGAAATGTGACAGAAAAGGGCATGCCGAGGAAAGTATGAGGTCGAAACTTAACCTTTTTCTTACAATAGACTAAAGATAGATATGAGTGTAGGGCGTGCAAAGGCTATTTTGGACAAGTGGAAGATCAAATGACATGCACAATTTTGGGCTAATAATAGGATTATATCTATAGTTATTATTAGATAATATATTATTAGTAAGCTTGCATGCTTTTGTATTTATCTTGTAGTGGCACATGGATATTCTTAGCATGCAACCTATTTTGAGGATGCATAGGTGGTGAAGGGAAAGTCCCCACCCCTATATATATGTATTGATTTGCATGGATTTAGTATCCTATGAATGCTTGTAAGGTTATGTTGTTGGTTTATGGGCACGTATGACTTATGATGATACTCTTATGTATGTATTTGGATTATGTGTTTTACGATGATTAATACAATAGATATTTGTCGATGGATAATGGTTATTGACATGTGTTTTTGGATCTTGTATGGTAGATCCGATCTTGATTCTTGTTTAGTACATTCTTGCTTATAGTTGTGATATAGATCTAGTTTATGTTATGATTTATACTTGTTATGGATATGGAATACTTATGTCATCATGCTAACACCTTGACAAAGCTGCCATAAAAGAGGGACCCTTGGGTGCTTTGGGTGAGCGCTCAGGTCTGGGTGAGTGATGTGCCTACACGCTTTAAGCTATTTGGTAAAATAGAAGACTACATTTTGGTTCTATTTTTGGTACCTATTTTCAAGTTAATACAAGGATTTTGCATGATGAAGATGTATCGTTGATTTTGGCCAATATTGAGAGTTGGGTAGACAATTTAGAGGAAAAATTTTCACATAGATTTAACACTGGACCTAAATTTGATGCACACACATGGGTTGAAGAGAATTTGTACCATGAGCTCTATAAATGGATCCCATGATCATTATAAATGTGAATTCCCTCAGAAAATTATTTTCTCTTGGTGCGGAAAGAGTCACAAGTTTTAGGAATGCCCAGATTTTTATGAGCATATGAGAAAAAATACAAGCAAGATAAGGGCACAAGAATGGTTAGAGTACAATGCATTGTGGAAGATCAGTGGATGCCAAATTTAGCACCTAACCCTGAGATAATACCTATGTTGGTGACCAAACTCACTAAGGCTGCGTGCATGTGATGATCTAAAGTAGAAACCTACTATTAAAAAATAGGAAGTATTACATGTAAAGTATCAAGATCCTTCGATCGGAAGGAAGTATGTTAAGAGACTATGGAGGTTATTTAAAACTTACCGGGTGAGATACAATTATTAAAGGAGTAGTCACAAAAGTTAGAGAAGGATAAGGAAATTGAGCTTCCTATGAAATACATTGATGAATTAAAGGAGGTTTGGAATATGCTACGCCAAGAAAACATCATTCCTTTGTTAGGGGAATGGTTAAGGGAGAAGATATCATGCGTTGGAGATGAGCGTGAGAGCAAACTATTGCATCCAAAATTACCTCCTCATAATATTGATTATGAAAAAGAGATCACTTTGAATGTAATTGTTGATGGATGGTTGTTGAGTAATATTTTGATTGATATAGATGCAAAAGTGAATGTACCCACCTTGGAAGAGTGGAATCGGATGAAGAAGCCACCATTACAATCATCTTCAAACATGTTATATATGATGAACAAGACTAAAGCCATGCCCATTGAAGTATTGAAGGATGACACCATTACCATACAAGGGGTCAAGTTTCTGAGGATTTTGAGGTCTTGGTGCTTGCCAAAGTAGATAGTTTTCCAAATTTACTTTGGCGCCCTTGGTGTTACACAAACAATGTTGATTTTCACTTCAATAAGGGTTATATAATTTTTAAAAATAAAGAGGAGTGCATGATTATTACTTTGACAGACATTAAAGATGCACCTTATGTAGAACCATTAAGTGAAGAGGATTTGAACAGGATTTAAGTGCACGCCAAGTAGAGATTTGAAGTGCTTGATCTATCAAAGGATTTATTGAATGGGATGATGAACAATCTATGAGTGACACAACCAATGCCACTTTTGAAAACTAGGTGCATGGGACTTATGAAATGGTTGGGTGTGAGATGAAGAGTGTAGTTACTCACATGAGTAGGCTACACTATGTTAGGCACTTGGGAAATAACAAGATACTAAGGTACACAGGCGAAGGAAATCCTGATGTATTTCTATGCGCTATGGAAGCCTAGTGTAAATATCAAGTAGAGAGAAAGAATATGCTGGTAAACACTTTGTGTGGGACATCACTATGCTGGTGGATTACACATAGAGAGATAGTATTTTAGAGTGGTGAGAGGTGAGAATCACCTTCTCTACTAGATTTCTTAGGAGTAATGCACCTACCAAGACATGTGAATTTCATGGGGGCCTTGACGCTTCACATCGCGTTCAAGAGTGAGAGAGAGTTTGGACAGAGGGACAAGAGACCTTACCACCTTCACTATGGGTGCATAAATTATACTTCACTTTTCATGGATGCATGTGTGTATGGTATAATTATGTGGTGTTGAATAGAGAAATATGAAATTGACAAGATATGACTGCAGGTATGATTCAGACCTTTGACTATTTTTCTACTAAACCACTAGTGAATGAGGTATTATAGATTATGAAGTTTTTGACTATGGGAGATAGTGAAAAGGCTAAGGGGATTATTTAATAATTTATAGGTGAGTTAGATCTAGAGGCACAATTTGAAGAAGAAGAGACATATGAAGAACAACTTGGGTGCACCTTCCTAGAAAAAGAAAAAGGAAAGCTGGTTTACATGATTGATGATGAGGAAGTGGAAAATCTGGATGTTGATCATACTGTGGGTATGCGTGAGGTATTAGATAGTGTAGATGAACACACACATTCTTATCAAAATCCTATGAAAAAAATAAGGTCAACATTGGGACATATGAAAAACCTAAGGAGGATATCATTGGTGATTATTGGTCTGACTTAGAGGTTGCAATAATAATTAAGTTACTACACAACTTCCAGGACTTATTTCCTAGAGGCTATCATGAGTTGAAAGGGGTACATCAATATTTTGGTGAGATGAGGATCAAGTTAAAGGAAGGTGCACACCCGGTTAGGTGGAGATCCTATAAGATGAATCCTAATCTGCATTTGTCAAGGTAAAGGAAGAAATTGATAAAATGTCGAATTCTATTATCATTGAGCCCATTGAGGAGTCAGAGTGAGTTAGCCCTATGGTGATAATCATAAAGAAAGATGGAAGGATAAGAATTTGTGTGGATTATAGGGAGTTGAATTCTACTTGTGTAATATATCCCTTTCCCACACCATTTATAGAGGAGATTTTGGAAGTCGTTGCAGGGTGCGAGAACTACTCCTTCATTGATGGATCTTCTGGATATCATCAGGTGCAGATTGCTGAATAAAATCAAGAGAAGACAACTTTCACCATTGAATGGGGAAGTTTTGTATACATAGTTATGCCATTTGGATTAAATAATGTGCTTGCAATATTTTCATGCATTGTTGTGCAAGCATTTCAAGACTTTATTCACAAGTTTTTACAAGTCTACTTAGATGATTGGACAATTTATGGGCTAGTAAAAGATCATTGTGACAATTTAAGACTTATGTTTGAGAGGTTCCATGATTTGAGCATCTCCCTAAACATTAAGAAGTGTGTCTTTGATACACCCTTTGGAACTCTGTTAGGACATATTATATGTAAAGAAGGATTATTGGTAGATCCTGCTAAGGTTGTTGTCATTTTGGGCTTAGAGGAACCTACCAACAAGAGTGAGGTGCACAGGTTCTTGGGGCACATAGGTTATTACATGAAGTTTATTAAGTGTTATGCTAGGATAGCTATTCCCTTGGAGGAATTTTTGAAGGGTAAGGTAAAGTTCTATTGGGGTGAGGCACAACAACACATGTTTGAGACATTGAAGGAAAGGCTTACTTCTACGTCTATTCTGTGCTTTCCTTCATGGAAAAAACCATTCCATGTGTATGTGGATGCCTATGACATCTCCATTAGTGTAATGTTAGCCCAACATGGAGAGGGTATTGTTGATCATCCCATTTTCTTTGTGAGCAAGAAGTTTACCCCGATTAAACAAAATTATACAACTATAGAGTGCGAAGCATTGTCCATGATTTATGCGTTGCATAAGTTTAGACAATACTTGTTGGAAACTCCATTCATATTTTATACATATCACATGACACTTAAGTATTTGGTCAATAAGCCTATTTTTCAAGGGTACATATGTAGGTGGATTCTCTTGTTCCAAGAATTTGACTTTACAATAGTGGTAAAGCTAGGAAAGAGTAACTCAAGACTAGATCATTTATCAAGGATTAACTCAGGTGAGGACACGTAGAGTATTGAGGATACAATTCAATGCCCAAATTTTTAGATTGAACTGAATGCCCTATTACTTAGAGGATATTGATGTATTCTTGCGTACAAGTGTGGCACCTAAAGGGATGAAGGCTTTGGAGAAGAAACAACTAGCTATACATGCCACACCCTACATGTTAATTAGTGGAGATTTATACAAGTTAGGCTGAGATGAGGTTTTGTGCCAGTGTGTACTTGAGCATGAGCATACTACAATTATTGAGGAAGCTCATGGTGGGATTTTAAGTGGACATTATACAAGAAATTCTACCGCACACAAGATTCTATTAGCAGGCCTTTGGTGGGAAACAATTTACAAGGATTTTATAGAATATTATAAGGCTTGTGACCATTATCAACACCTTGGAAAGCTTGGGCATAGGGATGAAATGCATTTGTGACTTATTGCTAGTGAAAAACCTTTTGAAAAGTAGGTAATTGACTTTATGGGTCTTATTTCCTCACTCGTGCATAGGATTGGATCACACTACATTATAATTTGTACAAATTATCTTAAAAGGTGGGTAGAAGCAACACCTACAAAGGATTTCATGGAAGCTATAGCATCAAGGTTCTTATGGGAGAGCATAATCAACAGGTATGGATGTTCACTGAGTCTAAGAAGTGATAGGGGAACTCATTTTCTTAATGATACCATCCAAATATTATTGACATAATTTATGGTGGAATACCATAAAACAACACCCTATCACCCACTCAAACACATGTTAATGACACTACTAAGGATTTTAAAAATATATTGGGACATAAATTGACTAATATTTTTGATGTTTGAAATAAAGAAAAGGATGAAAAAGTCTCTGTTATACTTTGGGCATACAAAACAACTTACAAGACATTGAATAAGGCCACACCTTTTCAATTGGTGTTTAGCACAAAGGATATTTTACCAGTGGAATTCATGTTACCTTCCCTACATATTGTGCATGTAGGAGGATTAGATGATGAGAAATCACTTGAAGATACCATTGATAAACTGATGTAGTTGGATGAAAGATGCACTATTGTATGTTGGAGTCAGAAGATAAAAAAGGCTAGGCAGAAGGCATGACATGATAGGCACATTAAGAATAAGTAGATTGAAGTTGGATAGATGATTCTTCTATATGATTCAATTTTTTTGCCATCATGGAAATTTTCAAGTGCATTGGTTGGGACCGTATATTGTGATTTACATATTTGATTCAAGCACTTGCACAATTTGCAAACAATAGATGTGATATGGTTTCCCGATTATTTCAACAGAGTAAGATGAAGCCCTACTATATAATTGTCTTCTTGGTGTTTGTAATAAGGTAATATTTCCATTAGATTAGATTTCCTTTAATGCATTCCTTTCATATGTGTTTCCTTTCAATGTTGCTATGTTTTGTCAATTTAGTTATGTGTTTTTTTGTAATAAGTGTGCTTGCGTGCTAGAAGATGATTACTATCTATTGAATTCATGCGTAGAGGACCGCATATACTTTTAGTGTGGGGTGGAGTATATACAGGATAAATGGCCAAGTTTGAATGTTCTCTAGAAGATGGGTATGCATAGAGAAATATTGTGCATGTGCTTGAAGTAAGGGTGTGGATAAAGAAAAATTTCTCATGAATAAAGACCACATGTGGATGAATGGATGCACAGTGTAACATAAGGTAGGTTGCAACAGTGGAAACTACTTGGTTTGAGGCACATTGGATAGGCACTTCAGCGCATAAATGTGTGTGTAAGGGAATATGTGGCTGAGAAGTAGTGGGCATGCTAAAAGGCTATGACTAGGGCACGGAAAAATTAGCGCAAAAAAGGAAAGAAATGCCATTTAATGCTGAGTATGGTGGTAGGTGGAGAGCAATAAATGTAGAGGAATTTGTAAAATTTATAAAAGGTGGGCTTGCATTATCATTTTCACCTTATGTTGTGAAATGTTTGAGCGAGTTGACGAGTGAGTGGCATAGAGAAAGTGTGAGAGAGCTGTGATAGAGATTGAACTAGATAAATTTGTGCACAGGATTGGTTGGCACTCCATTAGAGAGAGTGTTTGAGTGAAGCAAAGGTGTGTGGGGAAGTAAATCGACAAGTTAGGGTTCAAGTTTGAAGCTAGGGCACACGGGTTTTAAGTTATAGGGCTCAATTTGATTGCAATAACACTCTTTTATTATCAAAATGGAAAAAAATTGAGCACCTGGAGTGACTACAAGGGGCATGAGGAAAAGGAAGTAGAAGTAGAGGTGGAAGATACCCTCAAGAGTCGATTTTCAGAAATGCAATACCCAGAAGGGGTATTCATGGGCCGAGATTGAAAATCCCATTTCGACATAGAAAATTGACTGACTACAACCATCAAAAAATGGATAATAAGGATGAATGGGAAAAAAATATGGTGGTGAAAACATCTCTGCGAATAGAAAATGACATGGACGTTTACAAGTGACACAAGAGAGAAACTATTGTCAAATGTGGGATTTTACAACTTTATGATCTCTCATATTTTGGCAATGAGAGAAAATTTACCAATGGATAAGGACCCGAGTCCATGAGCACTTATTTTATTTTCTGAGTGACGAATGAGGCTTACCACCACCCCGATTTGGAGATTGAAAGGTTGAGGAGTTCGGGCACCGAGATCAATAGTGATCTTACTGATGATGAAGGGGTAGAGGAAACTAGGAAAGTGCTATCTTATGCAAAGGGAGGGTGTGGAATGGATATCTGTAAGTTGGAGAAATACCTGTCATTCAGGTAGCAACGCACCTCCTCACCAAGATGAAAAATCAAGAGCGTTGGTCATAAGTGAATAAAAGATGGTTGCACGTTGCCAAGAATATGAAAGGAGTCATTTACAATTTTTCTAACTTCATTCTTTGAGACTATCATTGCAGAGGTGTACTAAGGGGATAAGATAAGTTTTGGTGCTATCCTTTTTTCCATTGTGTTTGTAGAGATTGGAGTGCCTAATGGGCCAAAAGATAATATTTTGGATTTGCAAAGTATACATGTGATGGAACTATGAGTGGACCATACAAGTAGAGGATAAGACTCTGGTATGAGCGCGTGCACGCTGCATTTGAATATGAGTGGAGAATACCCAAGGATATTCCTTTGGTATTGGAGAAACATGCTCAGTTTGTTGTTTACCAACATTTTTACATAGGGCACTTTGGAGTGAAGGATGGGAAGTGGAGTCCATGGTGCAAGCTTCCATATGCCTTCATGATGTGCTATTTCCAGGCATCTATACATAGGTTTTCAAATGCGTGCATGTTGGTCTTCAATCTTGATAAAGTAAACCGTGACTATCATACACTCCGGAAGAAATATGTTTACCGAAGTAAGTCTGCTTACATTGAGAAGTTTATTTCAGATGATATCAATATCAATTCTATGAGTTTGGAAATTAGGAAGGTTGGAGTAGCTAAGGTATACATCTACCTTAAGCCCAAGTTGGAAAATGGAAAATACATTGAGAATGAATTCAAGCTCCCTGAATTGCCCAAGGGGAAACATACTGTGGGCATGTTGTAGGATGAAGAGTCTAATTTTCCCCATGATGATGAAGGAGAAGAGGAGGAAGAACTAAGGGAAGATAGTGGCGGCATGGAACATGGCAGAAGAAGGAAGCAAACTATAGGAGAGAAGAGAATGCGTGAGATAACTCCTCTAAGGGAAGAATAAGGCAAAGTAGAATGGGTGGAAACAGTACTATGGGGATAGGTTCAAAAGAGGGCATTGAGGACCAAAAATTTAGGAGAGTATTGAGGAGAACAAGGACTCAAGGCATGGGCATGGAGCCATCACAACCACTAAGGAGGTCACCTAGAAACTCTCCTGTGAAGGTAGAACCGAGAAAAGAAAAGGCACAAGTACATCCCCACTAAGGATAGTGAGAGTGAGAAATCAGAAGACAACATGCAAAAGACTCCTATTAACACTATGGATGCAGAGGAACCTTAGGGTGAAGAATTGAAACATGATGTAGAGGGGTTGGAAGAATGGGAAGTAGGCAATGACACTACTGATACAGAGAAGGGTGAAGATAAGGGTGAACCATCTGGTGTGCCTACTAATACACATACGGTGAGGGACCAATGCTTGATGTGGGAGTGCATATTCCAAAAGGTAAGTGCTCAAGGGAGAAAGATGAAGAAATGTATAAAACTCCTACAACTAGTTATATCAATGATCCTACCAAGATCATTCGTGCTAGGTTCCAAAGTACTTTAGAGCTTGAGGAGCTTTATGGCTGGGAGTTGATGGATATTGAGATGGAAATGACATGCATCCTGTAAGAAGTTATCATAGAATATGTGGAATCAAATGGATGAGCCTGATTTTGATGTGTGTGAAGAATCATGTGTCTCTCGGAGGATGAAGAAAGCCCCGCATTCCTGCCATGTAACAATCAAGCTGACTCAGTTTTTAGATGAACAAGTAAGTAATGCATTGACAAAGGTATCTATAGAGGTTGCGTGTAGAAATATAGATAAAGTGGAAACTATTTGGGCTTTGTTAGAGGATAGAAAGGATAAATATGTAGAGATTAAGCATCCGATGAGAGGAAAAGAGGGAGTTGATGTGAAGGCGCATGTGGTACTTGATATGGCAGAGTAAATTGGTGATGAAATTTTACAGGCAAGGCCACATTTGGAAGAAAGAATGACTAAGAGATTCATTTCTACTATGAATTATTTGTGCACATTCGTTCACATGGTGTTGGATGAGGTTATAGTGTGGATGCCAAAACCAAAGGATGTTGCAACACAAGATAAAATAACTACGAAATGATAGCACACCAAATCACATGGTATGAGTTTTGCTCCAGGACCTTGAAGGATGAGTTGAATAGGGAATATTTGGCGTTAAACATATGTGCAGATCCCGATGTAATAATTAAGATAAGGAATTTGGTGGAGGAGAGTGAAGTACTTGCAATAAAGAATGGTGAGATTATTGGGCGTGAGGAGAGGCTTAATTTAGTAGTAGAAAAGTGTGATGTACTTACAATGACCTAGGACCCTCACAAGGAGAGAATAAAGGAAATAGGGAAACTTATAATGCGACACATTTATGTAATGGATGGGATGATATCGAGTCTATAAAATGTACTTAGAGTGTTTCAGAATGAGGGTGAGAACATGACTATGGATGAGATGGAAGGAGTGATCAAAGACATGCCCGAAAAGACAATAAGGCGATCAGTGATTGGAACAAGTTAGAGCCAGAGATTGAAACCTCGGTGATTGAAACACGTTAGGTTAGTGATTGAAACCTCATGAAATGACCATGATGACATTATACAAACTCATAGACACATCTAACACAACTATAGGACCATGTATGACATCATGAAACTCTCTAACCAACTCGGGAGGACTCATACTATGACCATACAAGCTAAGCCATGCTCTAGAACACCATAAGACTCACCGAATCCTATCAATACTAATAAAAATTTATACTTGACACATGAATGACATCACATGGAGACTCATATGACCTCACGACACCATTTTCCATAAATGGAATTGACATCAATGACAACACAAACACACAATGACCAATATTCTTCCTCTATATTTCTTGAATGAGAATGGACATATGGCCATTCTAAATAGTCTCATACAAGCAACACATGGTTTATTATCATTTTATACCAATATTGGGAATTTATTTAAATGGTACAATTAAAAGCTATCAACTATTAAAATCATATCCATTGTGATTAATATAAGTGAATTTGTAATATATATTGATAAGAACCCAATAGTAACATAGATTACAAATAATGATTAAGCTTGACATAATGATATGGGATTGGGTTGGTGTCCCCTATATTTATCTTGTTTAACTATGATGAAAAATATAGTTGTGTTCATTTGCATGTTAATTTTTTTAGTATTATTATGGACCAATGCTAAACATTTTGTAAAAACGAAATAATACATGAAATATTCCTCCATACTATATCGTAGGATAATGTTAAGAATGGGTAAATGCCCATTCTATAAAATAAATAAATTAACCTATATTATTCCTCTATATAGACTATATGAGAATGGGAAAATTCCCATTCTCATATTCATTACTGTATGAAAATAACAAAAAATAAGCTTGACCATTCATGTATATAAACTCATTTATTTAGATTTATGTAAATGTTTAAGTTGAATATTACATGAATTATCATACACGAAACATAGAATAAAAATAGAGGTTAAATTTTTATTTTATGTAAAATGGGAAGCTTCCCATTCTTATATTCTTAATTGAACTATGATGGAAAGCGTGAACAATGTGTATATACCGATATATTTCCATACCATGTAACTACAAGTTAAACATCATCCGATAGTCGTGCATATCCCATTTCTTGAATTGTCCCAAAAACAAAGGTTTCTCAATTCCTCAAGACTAAAACAAAAAATTGACAAGAATCCAATTATTACATGGATTCCAAATGATGATAAAATAAATAAAATTTCAACTTAAACAAAAAATAGTTCTAAGTTATTGAATTCAGTATGGAAGAGAGAAGAGATGGGAATCTATTTGTTCTAAGAATTCTCCTTGACAAGTGACATTCAAGAAGAATACGTGCAATATTCAACTCTTATATTAAATGTATGAGAATGGGTATCTGCGACAATGGAGAAATCAAAGAAGCTCACATGTTAATATAGAAGGACATGGAATGGCGGATGCCCAATCCAAGCAATCATGTAATATAGGGAAAAATAAAGACATGAGAGATGTCGATAGAGGTAGAATAGAGGTAAAAAAATGAGAATGGGAAAACCCAAGGCGCACAGATTAATATAGAGGTAGAATACACGAATATAAGAATGGGAGTGTCGACAACAAGTGGGAAATGGTGTGCCCAAGGCACAGCAGGAATGGGCACATGACACTAAGATTATAGAATGTCGACATGAGTGTCAATAGAGGAAATGGTGCGCAAGGCACCAAGGCACACGACACAGGAGTGTCGACAGAAGAGAATGGGTGCACAAGGCGCAGGGAATGGGCGCACGACGGAGTGTCGACAGAGGAAATGGTGTGCCCAAGGCACACAGAATGGGGCGCATGTGAAGTGTCAAAAGAGGAAATGGTGCCAAGGTGCATGCAATGGGCACATGACAATGAGTGTCGACAGAGGAAATGGTGCGCCCAAGGCACATGAATGGGCGCACGACACATGAGTGTCAGGCGCACAAAATGGGGCAAATGGTGTGGAAATGGTGTGCCCTTGGTGCATGGAAGAGGATGATGACACACACATGAATGTGCCCTTGGCGCACCTTCAGGAGGCGCAACATTTTGAGCGCTGACAGGAAGCAGACCCTGGCGCAGATATTCAGATGGCCATAACTTTTGACTGGGAGCTCAGATTCATGCAAGGTTGGACTTTTGGAAAGCTTACGAGGTCCTCTATCCAACTACGACTGGATATCTTTAATTGGGTGAGAAAAATTCTTAAAAATGCAAAATACAGTTCGCCACTTTTGGGTTCGCTGGGGTTCTCACCTACCACCATAATGAGATGAGTTAAGTGCATTCTGGAGGTGGTTGGGGCAGATTTCGAATTTCTCTCTCTTTTCTCTCTCATTCTTCCTATAAATTGTAAGGAGGGGCTTCTTTCTAAAGGTTGGACATTTCTGTTTTGCCCCTCCCTTCTTCTCTTCGGGCAGTGAACTTGTGGAGTTAAAACCTCCCATTTGAAACCGTAATGCAACCTTGCCTCTCGCATTTTGCAGCAGTTGTGTCAGATCAATCTTTGGAGCAAATTAATGCATGTCTCGTGGATGATTCTCAACCCTCTCTCGTATTCATTTGCATCCCCTTGATCTTTCACCGTGAATCAAGCTATCTGCAGGCATGATCTTGCATTGCATTTTAATGGTCTCGTGTTTATTGGCAAGACAGTGTTCTTCATTCCCTGCATCACCTTTGTAGTTTAGGTTTTATTTTATGCATTTTCTTACCCTGTCTCCTTGGCAAGTTAGATTAGGTTTTTAGTAAACCCTCTACATTTTCTACGTGTGCATCTGAACAGAGGAATAGGAACCGGCCTTCATCCGGAGAGCTTTTCCGATTTCGCAAGGTCCCACACTTGGGAAAAGCTCCATGTTATGCAATCGTACTGAGAGTCTCAACCCATCGTGTTGCAGACATCCAGGGGGTGCTGTGATTCGACATCAATAGTTTTGGCACACCCGGTGGGACCAAGAGGTCATTCACAAGATTTGAAGGAACTTTCAAGAAATTCGGACTTAAAAAATTGCAGGTTTTACAGTTTCAGTTTTTTTCACCTTCCAGGCTGAACTTTGAAATCAATTTTCAAGGGCTTAACTTGCTCAAAACAAGTCAAAATTTCACCAGTTGATAGATCGGGGGATAATCTTCAAAAGGGTATTCTTAGATTTTTGAGATTTTGACTTTCAAAATTTCATGGTTTTTTGATTTTCGGATTTCAGGTTTTCGGAAGTCTGGCATTTTTGGGTTTTCGGGACTGTCATTCCAAATCAAGTTCCAAACTCTAAAATATCAAAAATACAGGTCTTTCAAAATTCTATTTTTAAATATTGTCAGGTTTGGTGTGTAACTTGGCAGGATCTAGCCTTTTGAGGCTCACTTTCTAACACATCTCGCGACTCCAAGGGGATAGAATTCAGCGGCAGTAAGAAAAAAAAGTTGCCTGCATATGAGAAGAATTCAAACCAGTCCAATACTCGAGAAGAGGGGCTATTTTTCCACTTGCAACTTTCACTGTAGAGGAAGGAGAGGAAGAAGACCACAAAGATCACCATCTCCACCTAACAGACTTTGTCTACACCTCCACCCGGTAGGCCTTTTCTCGCATCGACTGTGGTTCTTAGGCCAATCATAATGGCACATCTACCACCGAATCCCTTTGTCAATTTCATGGGTAGTAGTCCACTTGCCCTAAATGCTCGTAATCAAATTCCAATTGCAAGACTAAAGAACATACCCTATTTCACAGAGAAAATCATACTACTCCTATCGATCACATCCAGATATTGCTAATGCATGTGCAATTCATAAAAATAAATGAAATGGATGTCATGGTCAAGTTGTTGGCTTCATCTTTCAAAGGTAAGGCCTTACAATGGTTTAGAGCCTAGTAAACAGGTCTATTATGAATGGGACCAACTTTGTTCAGCTCTTTGCAACCAATTTGGGGAGAGGGCAGACAATTTATCTTTATTGGAACAACTGACAACAATCAAAAGGGCTCCTAACGAACAAATGACAGATTTCAACTTCAGATTCCAATGGACATGGGACAGGATTCCAATAGCCATTAGACCAACCGCCGAAGGAGCATTCCTTTATTTCTTAAAGGCTATAAATTCAGACATAGCCATGATGATCCAATCAATGGGAGGAACAACGCTGCCAGGGGCCTACGACACAGCTATTAGAGCAGAGAACTATTTGATCCAAGCTGGCAAGCTTGCACCAAGGCCACCAATGCCTCTCTATCCGGATATGGGAAATCCTACAACCAGCCAAGCACCAGAGTTGAATCCCATTCCAACTCCTAGAAATCAAAGCAATAATGAGGCGTCGACTTCTTCAAATACTTCAAAGGAATTGCAGGAGGTCATGAAACAACTGCAGAACCTTGGAAATGAGCTAGTGACTATCAAAAGACAACAAGCTCAAAGTGCTAGACCATATCAGCCTCAAGCACAGTACCAAGCTAGGCCCCCATACCAACAAAATAGACCACCACCTCAGGCTGCAAATCAAAACCAAAACCAAGGACAACCTCAAGCTGCTAGGCCATTTCGACCGTATGATCCAAATGCAACGACGTCCTCAAGAGCTTTGGTCCCGACACAAAATAACATGGCACAGGAGTACGACTGGTGTTACCCTTGCAATCTACCTCACAATCAGTCAACATGTTTCAATGGTGCACTAAATCAGGCCTTGATGGTGCAAACCATTGGTGTTGCCTCAAGAACCAAGCCAGGAGGAGAATCAACAGCAACAAACGCAACAAGAAGGACCTCCAACAGAAACCACATTGGCAAATTGGCAAACGGAAGACTTCTGTGGAGTTAACCAACAGCCTTTTCAAGGCATGGCTGCCAACACACGGTCAAAGAAGAGAAATATAGGAGAGGGACAACCGTGTAATCCAGTTGTTTCTCAATCCACTCCTACACAACAAGGGGTCAGTAGACCAAACGCAGCTCCAAATGTGCAAAATCAACCTAAGGTACCTGTTGTAGCAACACACGCACATGCTCAAGCTCCAGAAAAGTTTGCACCAAGTAAGGGACAACAAAAGGACAATTCATCCCCTTTCAACATCATTGATCAAATGAAGAAGACGAATGTGAATATATCAATGTGGGAATCTTTATCCATCCCAGGACAAAGAGATCTTCTACAAGCTGCCATGAAGAATTGGTCAACTTCGAACCAAAGTATCAGCCCATATGCAAGAGAAGGTCCTCAATAATGTCGCCACCAAGGGAATCATGGAGGACAACAAGGTAAAGTTTTGAAACCCCTCCATTCTATGTTTCATTAATCATTGGGGATAAATTAGTACACAACCGCATGATTGATTCTCGGGGCAAGTAGTTCAGTTGATGCCAAAGCAAATAGCGGATCAACCGGGTTTGAAATATGAGCCAAGTTGTCAAAGGAGGAGTAGTACAACTAGATGGAATGGCAAAGAGGAACGTTGGAGTCATCAAGGGTTAAGCCTAACACTACATTCCCGTCCTAATGTTACAGCTTCGCAAGATGTGTCCGTGATTGACCTTCCGCCACTTTTTGCGTTGTGTCTATCAAGAGACTTCACCGCAAAAATGGTGGATATTTATCTCGCAGATTGGTCACACATGATTTTTAGGACAAGGTATGGAGCCAAAGCAACAATCAAGTCAGAACCAATTGCCAATTTCCATATTGAGCCTCATGTATCAGGTCCTATCAATGCAAATTGCTGGCTTTTGATCAGAGGAGTGTTCAAATGATCTAGAAAACAGTACTAAGGTCGAGGGAATTCTGATTTAACTTTGATGAATGGGCAAACAAGAGTCATGAATTTGACCCATACAAGGAAATTGAAGAATCAATGGGGCGTATGTATGTATACACGAAGAAAATTCACCCATTCCCGACATCATTCAGCCTGAACAAAAGGATGAAAACAAAGTTTGGAAATTATTTTTCGATGGTTCGAGAAGCAGACAAGGTGCTGGAGGTGGTGCAATGTTGATTTCACCACAAGACATCAAATATTTTTCAGCTTTTCGTTTCCAGTTTTCCTGTTCAAACAACACGGCTGAATACGAAGCATTGATTCATGGAATTCATTGGGCCAGGAAAAGGGGCATAAAGAACTTGCAGGTGTTTGGAGATAGTGAGCTAATCGTCAACCAAGTTAGGGGACAACATGCTACAAAGAACGACTTGCTGAGGAGCTACAAGAATAGGGTATGGGACCTCATTGAGGATTTCAAAGCTTTCAACATCATGTGTCCACCTGTGAAGAAAATGAAGTCGCAGATAGGCTCGCAGCAGTTGGAGCAACATTTGATGTGGTTGACAACATCAGAAGGAGAAAAACACAGCCACATATCCATGTGATTGTGAGGCCAGTAGTTCCAGATAATAACACAAGCTGGCAGGTGTTTGAGAACGATCAACAGATCGTCAATTTCTTACAAGAAGAGGCTGAATTCTCAGCTAGGAATCAGATGATTAGAGCAGCAAAGATGGGGATCAAGTAGTGCAGCGGACAAACAAGCTTCCTAAGGGTTTGGTAACATTGGAGTCTATCTTCAACCCTAACGACCAGTTTCGTAAGGAAAAGGCTAACATACAGGTCAAGAGAGAAGATTCAGGGCCAATTCCGATTGGGAAGGCAAAACTCTTCAAATTGGTAAAGTGGCCACCGAAGCAGAGAAATCAGATTTCATACAACTTTGCCAAGAATTTCCAGATGTCTTCGCTTGGAGCTATGAAGACTTAAGAGGATTCGATCCAAATTTGGCACAACATACCATAGAATTGGATCCAGATGCTAAGCCCATCAAAGCAAAAGAGACCACGGTCAACCCTCACATTGAGCCTCTAATGAAGAAAGAGCTAAATAAGCTAATAGAGGCAAGCATTATATTCCCGATCAAGCACTCAAGTCGGGTTGCAAACTTGGTTCCTCAGAAGAAGAGTGGAGAAATCAGTTGTGTGTGGATTTCGAGACCTAAACAGGCATCTCTCAAAGATCATTACCCACTTCCTTCAATGGAACAAATATTGCAAGTAGTATCCGGTTCAGAGAGATTCTCTCTCCTAGATGGCTACTCAGGGTACAATCAGGTGATGGTGAAAGAAGATGACCAATTCAAGACGACTTTCACCACCAAATGGGGGACCTATGCCTACAAGAAAATGCCATTTGGGCTATCAAATGCTGGAGCCACTTTCCAAAGGGCAATGGATATGGCATTTAAGGGGTTGATCAATAAAATAGTTTTGATATATCTTGACGACATCACTGTATTCTCAAAAATGCAATGGATCACCTCTCGTCATTTGAGGCAAGTATTTCAGAGTGTAGAAGATTTGGGGTATCATCAATCCCAAAAATGCATATTTTTGGCTCACGAGGGAAAACTTCTAGGCCATATTGTTTCAAAGGAGGGGTTGATGATTGACCCGTAAAGAGTGAAGCAATTCGAGCATGCATTGCAAGTCACAAGAAGGCTCTTCAAAGCTTCTTGGGAAGGATCAATTTTGTCCGCAGATTTGTTCCAAACTTTGCATCTCTCGTAAAGCCAATAACGCTAATGTTAAAGAAGAGCATGGCATTTAAGTGGACATCTGAAGGCAAGGCAAGTTTTGAGGCAATAAAAGAGGCTATATCCCAAGCTCCGACTCTCGTCAATCCAGACTTCTCCAAGGACTTCGTGCTATATGCCTTTGGTGGTGGGGACACGATTTCTGCAATCCTGGTACAACAAAACAAAGGAGGATTAGAACAACCAGTTGCTTTCTTTAGTCAAGGCTTGGAGGAATACGAAACTAGGTACTCTTTCATTGAAAAGCATGTCCTCAGCAAAGAATCAGAGCTTAAAGAAATTCAAGCACCTAGTCTCAAACAACAAGATCCAATTATTGGTCTCTCATGCGGGAGTCAGGGACTTCCTTCTAAACAAGGATCTGAATGAGAAACGTGCAGGATGGATAACTCGTGTCATGGAATATGACATCGAGATCAAGGTCACCAAACTAGTACGTGGGAAGGGACTATGAGCATTTAGCCTCGAGTCAACAAGTTGAAGCAGTAATGAAAAAGAGGTCGTCTTGGTACTACAGATGGTCAAGAACAAGAAAATGATGATGTGCCTACTCCTGTTGGACTCGTAATATGATACACTTCCTACGCATGTGCCTATGCCCCCGTAAATGAGCAAAGCAAAGAGGAGATACTTCAGATTACAAGCCATTCCATATGTGCTTGTTGATGGTGTTTTGTTTAAGAAAGACATCAATGGAGTTCTATTGAGGTGCACTGGGACAAGTCAAATTGAGAGGGTGTTACGAGATTTTCACGATGGAGATTCTGGAGGACATTTTCCCCACGAGTAAACAACTCTCAAGATAATGAAGGTAGGGTATTATTGGCCGGCGTCTTCAAAGGATCGCTATACATGGATAAGAAAGTGCAAGAAATGTGCACTCTTCACAGCAAAGAAAGACTAGCAAAGACTTCCATCGCACCCAATTTGGTTGACCAACCATTTATGCAATGGGGATTGACTTCGCTGGGTCATCAATCCAAACTCAAGCCAAGGCCACAAGTGGATTCTCATGGCAACGGACTATTTCACCAAGTGGACCGAAGCAGTAGCGCTCAAAGAAGCAAATGAGTCTAACATACTAGACTTTTATGAAGGAATAGTGACCAAGTTTGGTGTGCCGGCCACTATCATATCAGACAATGCATTGGCATTTATAGGTTCCAAGATTACAGAATGGGCTGTCAAGAATGGAATCTATTTGAGCACCTCTTCAAATTATTACCCGCAGGGTAATGGACAGGCAGAGTCCACGAACAAAAATTTGCTAAGAATCATCAGGAGGACTCTGGATGAAAATCAAAGAACATGGCATACCAAGCTAAAATCAGCATTATGGGCTGACAAAATAACACCAAAGAGGTCTACAGGTAATTCCCCTTACAAGTTGGTCTATGGAAAAGAGGCAGTATTGCCTATATCATTAGAACTGCCTACATTGGAGTTCATGAAGCAGTTGGAGTTGGCTGAGTTCGAACCAATGGAGGCTAGGTATGCAGAGTTGATGGAATTGGAAGAAATTAGAGAACATGCAGTTCAAACAATTGAGAAAGATCAGGCCTTAGTAAAAAGATGGTTTGATAAGAAAGCAAGAGCAAGGACCTTCCAGGAAGGGGACCTAGTTCTGAAATGGGATGCAGATCGGGCAAAACCAGGAAGGCATTCCAAGTTTGATGCCATTTGGAGTGGCCCCTACATGGTCACGGGATGTAAAAGTAGTAATGCCTTCCAATTGTCTACTTTGGATGGAGGAGAACTCCCGATTCCGGTTAACGGAATCCATCTTAAACATTGCTACTAAAAGGAAAAGGTTTACCCTTGTAAATATTAGCCTAGATTTCAATTCCTCTAAGTGCGTATGCACATTGTCTTGTTGTAGTTAGGTTTTTATTTCCCTAAGTGCTCCGGCACAGGTTTTGTTGCTCTCTAGGTTGGATTTCTACAGTTCTCACGTGCTCTCGAAGAAGGAGTTGCAATATCAGGATCGGGATCAGATATCAGGTTGGTTTCAAGTTATTGCTTATGACTCCATGCCCAATGGATTGCTAAAAGGCCACTGATCTTCTACCTAGCAGGCAGGTGATCCCATTGAGTCACCAAATTGTTGTATATATCTTTTCCCCTGTAGATATAGACAAGCAGGAGAATGGAGAAATCAAAGAAGCTCAAATCCCTGACATGCCCAAGGCACATGTATGGGGCACACACACGGAGTGTCGAGAGGGAAATGGTGCGCCCAAGGTGCAATGAGAATGGGCACATGACAATGAGTGTCGACAGAGGAAATGGTGCCCAAGTGCACAGTGCAGAATGGGCAATGACGACAATGGAGTGTCGACAGAGGAAATGGTGCCCAAGGCGCACAGAATGGGCGCATGACATGGAGTGTCGACAGAGGAAATGGTGTGCCCAAGGCGCACAGAATGGGCGCACGACACGGAGTGTCGACAGAGGAAATGGTGTGCCCAAGGTGCACAGAATGGCGCATGACACAATGGAGTGTCGACAGAGGAAATGGTGCACCCAAGGTGCACATAGAATGGGTGCATGACATGGAGTGTCGACACAGAGGAAATGGCGCGCCAAGGCATGCACATGGCAGAATGGGCGCACGACACAGAGTGTCGACAGAGGAAATGGTGCGCCCAAGGCGCACAGAATGGGTGCACACATGACACGGAGTGTCGACAGAGGAAATGGTGCACCCTTGGCACATGGAAGAGGATGACGACACACACATGATGCGCCCATGGCGCACCTTCAGGAGGCGCAACATTTTGAGCGCTGACAGGAAGTAGACCCTGGCGCAGATATTCAGATGGCCATAACTTTTGACTGGGAGCTCGGATTCATGCAAGGTTGGACTTTTTGGAAAGCTTACGAGGTCCTCTATCCAACTACGACTAGATATCTTTAATTGGGTGAGAAAAAATTCTTAAAAATGCAAAATACAGTTCGCCACTTTTGGGTTCATGGGTTCTCACCTACCACCATAATGAGATGAGTTAAGTGCATTCTAGAGGTGGTTGGGGTAGATTTCGAATTCCTCTCTCTTTTCTCTCTCATTCTTCCTATAAATTGTAAGGAGGGGCTTCTTTCTAAAGGTTGGACATTTTGTTTTTCCCCTCCCTTCTTCTCTTTGGCAGGTGAACTTGTGGAGTTAAAACCTCCCATTTGAAACTGTAATGCAACCTTGCCTCTTGGCATTTTGCAAAGTGTGTCAGATCAATTGGAGCAAATTAATGCATGTCTCGTGGATGATTCTCAACCCTCTCGTATTCATTCGCATCCCCTTGATCTTTCACCGTGAATCGCTATCAGTGCATGATCTTGCATTGCATTTTAATGGTCTCGTGTTTATTGGCAAGACAGTGTTCTTCATTCCCTGCATCACCTTTGTAGTTTAGGTTTTATTTTATGCATTTTCTTACCCCCCTCTCCTCGCAAGTTAGATTAGGTTTTTAGTAAACCCTCTCGCATTTTCTACGTGTGCATCTCGAACAGAGGAATAGGAACTAGGTTATTCCTATTCTAAGCTAATTATTATAAAGGTTATATAGTTCTAGGTTATTCCTAACATTATTATGTAAATGCAAGTAGTATGGGTTTAGTTTGTGAGTGGTAATATCCTTATAAAAGGTATATACATAAATAATAATGCCTAATTTTAATTATTCTAATACCTCTATAAACATTTAAATGGGTCTAAATCAATGAGCTCATTGTGAAAATTTGATAACATTAAAAATAAAATACACCTTAATGGTTAGCTTTATTATTTTTCATTTTAATACCTTTTATAGAATTATTTTAATTTTCAAGCTTATTTGAATGTTTTAAAACACCAATGAAAACAAAGACATTTCTATTCTATACAAAACAAAGAATCTAACATTTTGTATTGATATATATGTAGTTACAATAATTAAAGCATATTATTGAGAATATTTGAAATGGATAATATGAATAAACATAATCATTTTTGTTTTCATATATGTATGATAATTAATTTGGACGGTGATAAGATGAAACTCGTCAATTCTAATCGAATCTGACCTCGTTAACTATTTTACATATTATAGAAAAATAAAAT
This sequence comes from Taxus wallichiana var. yunnanensis, assembly GCA_018340775.1. NCBI lineage: Eukaryota > Viridiplantae > Streptophyta > Pinopsida > Cupressales > Taxaceae > Taxus > Taxus wallichiana. The sequence goes on from CM031242.1 coordinate 221,249,720, forward strand.
TATTGCGGTGAATGCAAAAGGATTTGGCTTGATTGGATATAGAGATTACAAAGGTGATTTGGAAGTTAAACATAAGAATATTTTATTAGGTAAGTTTTATATTAAATAGCCCCTTTTTGGAGAAAAATGGGAAATTAAAATTTTAGTTACTAATAAATTGTTTCAATGATTTCTAATTGCATAGACAGACAAAAACATAACTTAGTTTTGAAAATAGTTGCAGAGATTGAGACAAAAATGACAACTAGTACCGAGTTTATTAAAAAATATTTTGAGCACCATACACAAGTATTTCTCATATCTATTATCTCATTAAAACTAAAACATTATTAATTTTTTATTTGTTTTTACGTTATGTTCAAGCATGGAAATGGAAAAAATGTTTGTTACATTATTGATTTCAATAAAAGTTCGACATATGTTATTTGGATGCTAAATTTAAACATGGAAAGAAAAAAATGTTTTTCACTTCTATTTAAAATAAAAGATATGGTTTATGCATTTTGGCATTAGAAGGAAAGATAACAGAAAATGAGATTTAGGAAAAAAATTGGGTAGCCTCCTATGTAATTAATGTATCCCATGTGAGAAAACCATGAAAAAAATGTGGAATATACTTCTAACAACTATATGTTTTTATTTCTCCTACTAAATATATGTATCTTCATATTTCTCCTCCTAAATATTTGAATGAAAAATACATGCATGTAAGGGAGTAAAAAAATGAAACCCGAATAATTCAAAATCAATATTTTTATAATGTACATGAACATTAACAATTACCTCCCAAAAATAGAGCCTGAAATTTTAAAATTTGAATCAATCCTACCATAATAAATGCATCACAACTACCAAATACATTTTTAATCGAAAAATTGAAAATCAGTGATAAAAAGTGTAATTATTACTTTTGTAATAAGTACTTGACATATGATTTAATAAAATATGAATTTAGAAAAGCTTGTAATGATGTACAATAAGATACAAATGCTAAGAAATTTTTAGATATGTGACTATGAAAGCAAATGAGAAGGATAGGAACTTACCTTGATTTCACTTATCCTGAAGTGTGTTTGGTTTGGGAGAATTGATGAAAAAACAACTCATAATGTCACGAACACCCCCAGAAAAATGTAGAAGTGTCGAGAATGTCATGAAATAGGCACCCTAGACCTTTATGGGGCACTGGAGTCTGCCAAAAAGGTTGGAAGCTGATTTCACATTTGCCGCTAGGGTTTTATAGTTATTTGCCGATGATCACTTGTATGTCACACTTTGATCACCAAAGTACCTATAAATCTGTAACATAAATAATATCCTACAAAACCCTCAAACTACATCAAATCCTAAAAAGAAATATGTAAAATGAGGGGTCAAACTGTCCTCAGCTCACAAACAAGTGAAATTATGATAGAGTGCTGCACTACATCTCAGACCCATTATAGTTCTATGGGCTTGTGTGTGTTATAGTGCTCATAGGTTACCCTCGTGTTGATGATACCAAGATAATGGGCAATAGATAAAATGTAAATATGTGGATGGAAAAATGAACTTACTCTTCCTATGCATTGTGTATGGAGAGTAATAAGCCCAAGATGTTGTTCCTTTGATATGTAGATAAATAACCCTTGATAGAATTTTCCTCCCTTATAATAGTATGTATGTTGTGTTTATATAGGGATCTATTGATTATATTTTGAAAATAATGACATGAATATGCCAACTAGTATGTTGGGATAAGAGTAAGAAAACCAAAAAGGTGGACCACAAATGTCAAAAATGTAAACAAGAACAAAGAGGACACAGGTGCCCAGGATGGATAGGAGCACCTGGGTGCTGCAGTGTATAGTCCGGGCGTTGGTGTCTAGAGATAACTGACGAAAAATGTGTGAATATTGATAGACATGGATCCCTATGACTTGACCATAAATGAGTGTAGAAGTGAGAGAGGTGAGATATAAAAAAAATAGAGACACTCAAAGAAAGAAGAAAGACTAGGAAGTGTGTCATCAATGAATACTTTTCTTATGCAAGATCCATATATAAAACAACATACTTGGTGGTATAGTAAATAGTAGTAAGTGCATGATTTTATGTCTACATTTTCCCCCCTTTATGATATTTGAATGAAATTCAAGTAGTGTAAAGGAAGTAGAGAACATACCTGAAAGAAGTCCGGAGAGTCCCTATTGTAGAAATACGTGAGAATAAGAACATATAACATGGAAAACCATAGAATGATGTGTCGATCCATAAGGCTTAAATAGATATGGTGAACCATTGTGAGGAGCACTTGAAGAAAATGAAAATTTTGATTTGCAATGATTAGATATTTTGATTTTGTCCCTGATGGATATTTGGTGGGGTAGGGAGTGATCAGTTCTCAACCCTTTGATTTTTATATGTGTGAAAAATTGAAGGATTTGGGAATCCTTCCATCAGAGGAAGAGTGTTATGGAGAGAGTTCTAGTTTTACTCTAAGTATGACTACATCCTCAAAAGGTCTAGATGCTATAGATGGAAAAAGACTAAATTTTGTTCATTTTGATACATTTTGATCCATCGAGAATAACCCCTATAAGAGCAGTATAGGAAAGGAAATGATGTATCATTTCCCCCACTCCAAGGGTGTCTCCACAATGTGTATGATTATAGATGTAATCCACGTTAGGTTATCCGAAAGTGATAGAAAATGCAAAGTTATTTTTTCATGCTAGGTCATCTAGGAAAGATACGAAGTGATGTAGGTCCCAAGTTAGGTCATCTGGGAGGAATAGTAAAATATGTTATGTTGTGTCAATTGGTTGATTTGATTTGAGAAGTGGAAAGTTGTGTTGAGATTGAATATGTTTTATAGATTACTGATGGAGATATTTTTCACTTACTTCCCCAAGATTAGGTCATTAGGGGAAGTTACTAGAAATTGGTGTGATTGTCGAATAATGTGTGAGAAAATTTCCGATAATGATGAATTAGATACGTGAAATGATCAAGTAACAATGTGAGGGGATCATAGAGTGATTTCGATTATATGCCCCAATTTCAATGAAAGGGGAGTGACTGAAAGAATGGATCTTTGAGCTGAAAGTAGATGAAAAATGATGTAAGTGTGAGTAAATGTTGCAAGATTGAGTTTATATTGAATTGAAGATGTATGAGATAACACCGTGGAATATGTACCTTACTTGAGTATGATTTCGATCTCGAGTGTGTGAAGATGATGCAAGTTAGAGTAGTGTGATTGATTAAATTTGAGTTGATAGTGGTGGTCATGGCATTGCACATAACCATGGAGTTGGTGAGTATGATTATTTCCAAAAAAATGTGTCCAAATGTGCTCATTCTTTCCTTTTTTTGCAAAATTGTGATTTTTTGATTTTCTAGGCATTTTCGATCTAGGAAAGAGTGGCCAAGGCACTAACATCCCTTGGGATGCTAACACCTAGACCTAGGCGTTGGTGACCTACTCCCAGTCACCTATGTCTAGCTCCTTAGTGCTGACGACCTAGAAAGGTGTTTCGAGCCCAAAACATGATGAATGTGAATATTGGTGCTTGTTGATGTTAGTATTAGTTGTTTTAGTGCATATACAAGGCATTAATGTCATGTTTTGATGGTGTTTGGTGTTGTGCAAAGGGATATAATTTGAGGGAGTTCCGTGGTGGTCATCATTTGAGTATGTTTTTAGGATTAGGTTTATCCGATGACGAGTGGGATATAATAGACCGTACTAGCTTTGTGGCACATAGTGAGAATGGGGGATGTGCCTAATAATATGCCGATGATTACTACATTATGTGAGTGATGGTGTGTAGGCATGTGCACTTTTTGTTCTACCAATGCGAGATGACTGTGACCTTATAGGATGTATATCACATATTGAAACTACCAATTTTGGGTGAGAGAGTCCAAGTGATGGCCTTGGAGGACACACAAAGGTAGATGAGAGAAGCAAGACAGTATTTTACATGTACATGGGTATAGACAAAGACCCATATTAGCTTGGATGTCATATTGAGATTATGTGTTCCATGATTATGGAAATATTATAGTTGTGATTTCTTCATCAGTGGTAGTGGAGGGTGGTGGTGTAGGCATCTTGTATAAGATACATGATATTTGTCATCGTATAGAGGAGGATGGTACTAGATATGCATGAGTATGATGCATACTGGGACATTTATACAAGGACCTATACAGGTTCACGTAAGAGGATCATGGGGGTGGACTAGGAGCCACCACATTGTTACATGTATGGGCTTATGAGCACATTACAATATTGAGGCCACTTGGTGGGCTATGTGTAGAGTGGGTGAGACCAGATATATTTGCTATGCGAGATGGGTAGGTGTGTGGAGCAGGAGGATGGAAACTGATACTTATAGATCAATGTTAGATCATATGGGGCTAGGGGCCATTATATGGAGGCCATACCGAGCCTATGGAGGATGGCTAGAGGATAGAGTGGAGCTTTGATGTATTTGATGTACCATGTGGTTAGAGGATTGTTTCCTAAAGTGACTGAGATATTCTAGGTAGAGTGTGTATCAAGACAGTTTGGTATTTCCTAGGATGTGCCCCTAGAGCTGTATATAGTGGTGTGAGCTACTAGAGAACCGAGGAGACCATGGGTGAGACTAGGATCCACGGGAGCAAAATTAATACCCCATGGTCCTGGATGAGGTAGATGCAATGATAAAGATGATAGAGGTTGAAAACACATGATACACTAAGGCATATAGTGCATGGTGGGAAGCACACCGATGGGTGATATTTTTCTAGTTTTTTTGGATTCAGTGGGAGAACCTCTAGTAGGAGGAGTAGAGGGGCATGTAATTTCCCTTGATGGTTATGGTATAGTGGCATCTATCACATAGCGTAAGTAATTTTTGTTACTAGTTATGGTTTATAACTTAGTTGTTTAATCATGGATTTTATGTGTAGTGACTAATGATTTATTGTGAATGGTTATAGGGGATGTGTATTGGTCATTGATTATGGACATAAATCCAAATGTTGATTGACAATGTTCCCACAATGTGTTCATTGGAGGTGGGATGCTAAAGCGAGTAGAATTTTATTCCGGTGAGCATGCCCACTTGTTCGAGCTAGTGGTGATAGCAACAATGACATGCACCATGTTGTTGAGTGAGCATGATGAGGCACGGGTGGAGACTCAGCGATAAAGAGACCCTATAGGTGGAGGAGCCCTAGCGTAGAATGTGTTCATGAAGTATATAGAGGCATTATTATGTAGATAGATGGAGAGATATAGGTGAGAGAAATAACGTAGATTGAGAAGTGAAGCCTCTAGTTCTAGAGCCCCCATAATTATAATTATTGATAGTGATAGTGATGATGATGTATGACATGTATCGATGTATCGATGTATGGGGGCTTTTCCCCTAGTGATTGTATTTTTGAAACTATGGTTTTTGATGATATATATAAATGAATTATTGTGTTGATGCTTATTGATGCATGATGTGATGATTGTTGATCTGATATTGATTTGTGATGGTGGATTGTGTAAATGATGATATTGAAAGATGTATAATGATGTTGATATAGATAAATAAGTGATGTAATATTGTATGTATGAATAGTGATGGATGGTAATAAATGTATGTATAAAATGAATGATGTGAAAGAGTAATGTGAATTAAATTATAGTAAAAATCATATGTAATCGTGTATGATAGAGGGGGAGAGAAATTCCCCTAACATGTGTGTATGAGGATGAGGTTCATTTATATGATACCCCTCAGCAATCATGAATGAACTATAGAACATGAGTGTGTCATCGGGAAATGGTGTGATAGTGTATGCTCGATAAATAGATTAATGAAGCATATAACGTAAAGATGGAGTGGGGTTATTATTGTAAAAATTCCCTCAAAATTCATGTAAGAACCATAAGAACATGAGTGTGTCATCAGGTAATAAGGTAAGAGGAATCATCTAATAGAGACTAAGTAGGCGCAGAGTGGTGGAAACATATGAAGTGGAAGCAACTTGATTGTATGAGCCAAATTGAGTGTCTGATGAGATGGTGCCAATGATGGGAGATAAAATAATGGGAAGCAAAGATGCTGATGGCTTAGGAAGCCAATGTGAAGCAAGAGCACCTTTGCATGTCGAGATGCTATGGTGAATTGGTGGATGAACATTGCACCTTTCAAATTCAAATTTTAAACATTCCCATTTTTGAGGGAAACTTAGAATAACTCAACTAACACACAATGAGGGTCTTAAAATACCAAGTAGAGGTTATTAAACACCTAACATGACCTCTAAGGCCTAAAAACCCCTTAAAAATATTACAAAATTTGATGCATTTACAATGATTCTCATGCATTATTTTTCCAATTGAGGCCATGTGTCTTAAATCAATGAAGGATAAGATATTACGTAGAGATAAAAGGAGTCTACTCGACATGTTGTGGTTGGTCACAAGATAGTCTATATGAGGTTAAATTTGATGGCTAAATAACAAAGAAAATGAGCTCAATGGTGTCAAATTTAGAACTCATTTCAAATGTTCGGGGCTCAATATTCTTATCATAATTTTTATTAGGGGCTCCAAATAACTTACAACTTATGTCATTGGAAAGGTCTTGGAGAGATATTTTCATTAGTATAAGTTTTGAGATAAATGATTGATACATTCATGTTTTTTCTTGAAAGATTTCTTGGCACCTTATTCTTTTTGTTTTCAATCTAATGGTGCTAGAATTTCCCTTAGATAATTTTACGTGGTTATGGTTTCTTCTAGAAGATTCTTGTGAGTTATTTCCTTGTATGGCCCTACCGAAACACATTAGACAATTAATCAAGTGATGAATCAAAAGAGATATGGTATCATGATGATTTGAAGGTGGAATTTTCAAGTTTTGATTTTATTAAGAAGTGAAATCCTCTTGATCATCCATCCTCATAATTTAAAGGATGCACATATGTTTCCCCTCATTTATTTCCATTGGTGTTTTCTCACAAGTCATTTTTATGCTAAAATTGTCTTGTTTCAAAGTGATGCTTGTTTTTATCTACGTTGATATGAAAGTGTTGATCCAAACATGATCTCATCTTCCCTTTCATTGGTACATTGTTTTTTTCACTAGGTATTGAAAAATGGATTCTTCTTGGCCCCTAATTTTCTTTGAGAGAATATTCTTAGTACCTTTTTATGCACTTTTGCAAAGGGAAATTGTTTAAAATGATAACGAAATGTCCATATGGATTTTTGTGCTATTGAGAAAACTCGGTTATCCTAATTATAGCATTAACTTTTCCATATTTATAAGTAATTGAATAGTTATAGTATTTCCTTGTTTAAAGAGAAATTAGATGGGATGTTGAGAAAATGTTTTGGTTTTTAATAAAAGGATTTGACTATGAAGAATTTGTTTTTGTTTTACAAACCTATATGAATATTGAGTTATAAAATCATTGCAAGTCTTCATTTCTTTGTATATTCTGAAATTGTCTTGATATAAGTGTGTTGTTATCTTGTAGTATTTTTTTCTAATGGGTAATGAGTGGAATGTTTAGGATTATCCTATTGATTTTCTTAATTTATGGTGGAGTGTGCAACAATTGTAGATTATTGTATTCTATTGATTATCATTAGGTCTTTTGATCTAACTATTTGTGACTTCTTACCTAGATGATTTAGTCCCTGATCATAGTTCATCTTATCCATTTCTTTTGTTAATATCTCCATTCACATACACACTTTGATGAAATATCACTTTATATCTACAAACTCTCAAGGTTTCAGCCATTATAAATTTGAATTTATGTCTATGAGTATTTCCTTGAACATTTTTGGCCTTGAGAGTAATTAGGTTATAAAATAAAGACATATTTTTATTATCATTTGTTTGAGTGCAACCTTTTCCCATGCTTAGGTAGTTTTATTATTTTGCTACTAATAGTAAATTGGTTAGGAATTCATATTGGTTAGGCTTCTTGGTTGGGTTTGATACACTATATGTTTTTGGTCTCTATTATTTAACATCATTTAGGTTTCTCTAAGGTCTTTCCTCTCAGTCTCATAGATCCTTCAGAGTAGGAGGATAACTACCCTCCCATTTTTTGGCATTAGGTCTATCATTCTAGGTGAAGAAGCATTTTTTACAACAAAGCATCCTATTTTATTCACTTATTTCGACTTTAATAGAAATTTGGGATCCAAAAAATGGTGTCACTGTAGGGGATTATGCTAATTTGGTTTTATTTTACCACCATTAGTACTTGTCTAGTTATTTAGCTGTATTTTTTCCATATACAATTTATTTCCAAATTTTGTCCACAGGTTGGTGCAAAGTGTTGCATAATTCATTCCTATTTATGAAAACTATTGTGTCATTTGTGACTATTGTGTCATATATACTCTAGGTACGAAGTCTATATATGTTTGTTTTGTATACATTCATTATATTGGTGACTCCAGTGTGTTATGAAATTAGCTAGCCCTAATACTTGTAAAATTTTCATCAATTTGTTATTCTATTTTTAATAATTGGTAAAAGGAGGGTTTTGATAGGGGCCCTACCTTGTTACAAAAGAGGATATACAATCCATATATAACCAATAACATTTCAAGGAACAAAAATAAACCAAATATCAAAAAAGCATGCAAAGCTAACAACACAAAATCAACCCAAAACCAAACAAGATACAAACTAGGTGTGGCCCAAAAATAGTTTAAAACCAAAAAAACCTAAACTAGAACATAGAATAAAGATCATTTATGATTAAACATTTGAGTAGAGAGCTTAATAAGATCCTTGATGTATTTATCTCTCTTCTCATTTTCCTTTTTCCTATCAAGCTCCCTAATTTTGATATTATTTTCTTTGTTCGAGGTCATTCACAACGAAATTGGAAGATCGAGTTGAAGGATAAACCCATCATCCACGATTTTACATTTTTTCTCAACTTTATCCATTTACCTTCCATCTCATTCCAAATTTCCTTATTTTTATTAGAACTTATAAGGTTTCTAATGTCCCCCCTTCAAATGTTTAATATATTTCTTGATCCCATTCAATACATCATTCGAAGTTCCGCCCATAATCCCTAAGGTCATCACTGTCCCTCTTATTTTTCTTACCCAGGATAAGGGTAAGTGTAGAAAGTTGGGGGACCAAAAAGTGGACATCAAATTCTGAATTTTACATCAAAAAGAAAAAAACATAAAATTTTCTCTTTCGTAGATTTGAACCATGACGAAAAATAAAAAAACATGTTACAAAAATGGTACCATCGCGTAGGGGAGACTGTTAGATTTGTAGAAATATTGATTCTAAAGTTAATAGAATATGATAAATATGATAAATATCATTTTATAATTTTTACTAATAGTAGGTCTTTAAGACACTTTTTCTCGTGAATGTTAATGTCTACGTTTAAGACTGTAACTTTTGTTTAACTTATCTTAATGTGATAAAATCTATACCATCACAACCATGGAAAAATTCTATACACATTAAAAAAGGTATTTGATTTCAATATTTTTTGATGAAGTTATGGTGGGAAAACAAAAAGTTCTCCATTTTCTTTATGTTTTCAGACCACTTTCATGGAAAAAAATCATAAAAAATACAAAATAAAATCTATCCCAAGATAGACATCGACATCTAACATTTAACTAAATGAATTTTTGGTCATCCAAATCGCGGAAAAATGAAATACAATCTTATAGGTTTAAAAAAAAATGAATTCATTGAATTTTAAGTGTTTGATACAGCTAAAATTGTCAATTTTTTAAATAATTAGTAGTTTAGAAACAAGATTATGGATGCTATGATTCATATATCTATTATTTTTTCTAATTTTGAGTTCATGCATTGCTAATAATCCATACAAGTTGAGATTTCACTATTATTTTCAATATGATGTCCACTTATGACCCCTTTTTGGCCCCCCAAATTGTTGCACTTACCCCTAAGTAGATACCTAGAGCCATATCACCCTTCGGGCCTTGCTAAAAATTATCCTTATTGGAGCTAGGGCCTTTAATACTTTTAACCTTGTTTGTGTTACTTATAAGCAATCTTGTGGATCTAATATCATCTCCTTGTCTCTTGTTAGATTTGGGAGCATAGGTGGATGGAAAAGTGATAGAGGGGTTCTTAGTGGGGATTTATATTTTGAAATTAAGGTATATGAGAAAATTGATGGCTTAGTGTAGGGGATAGGTCCTTTTACCCCATTGAACCTCTTTAATGGAACATTCAAGAGACATAAAAATGTGGAACCTCTTTAATTGAACCTATTTATTTGATGAATTTGTTGTTATATTACCCTATATTTTTTGTGACTTTAAGTTCATAAATATAGAGGGGATACATTATTATTTCAAAGAAATTTCATCAAATAAACATCGAGAAATCCCACTAGGAAATGCAGTAGTCAATGAGAGGAAGATTTGGAAAATAGTGTGAGGAAAAGGTACTTCTCACCCTTATAATCTTGAGTAGACTTCTCCTTCATATCATTTAAAATTTGGAGATAAAATTTTAATTCAAAAAATTGATAAATATTTTGATTCATCCTCTAACTAATTTGAATCATTGAGTGACAATATCAACCCGACACTCCAACCCCCTTTACTTATGATAGTACTAGTAGAGTCATTACCTATAGAAAATATCCTAATATATCTTGTACAACTTTTATTAAGGAAAAATAAGTACCTTTGTCCCAACCATCATTCAGAGAGTTTGTTAAATTTTATTTACTGATTTGAATGAATAATCAAAACAAGATATTTCTATCCATATTTATGTTAGTGCCCCTTTAACTCCCAAACATACGTTGTAGATATATAATCCCTTCTTAAATTAGAATATGGATACAAATAATAGATAATTGAATTCTTTTATCCATACTATTATATCTCCTCACCCATTTATAGGAGAAAATAGGCTCATACACGTTGATTTCATCTCCTAGCTAATATTAGAATAATTTTACCTAAATTTTAGGGAAAAATGTTATTTTAGGTGATCAAAATCTCATAGTTTTTAGCAAATTTATTGATGATGATTATTTTTTATATGATTATTTGGTTATTAAATTATTTATTCATACTTTAGAAGAAAATGATAGGGACTGGTTTGATACTTTTCCTAATAGAAGTGTAGATTCATGGAAAGAGATAAAGATAGTTTTTAAATTGTAATTTGGTAACATAATAGATCCTATATTTCTCATGATAAAATTTAAAATCATTAAAAACATTCCAATGAAAGTGTGCAAGATTTTAATTCTATATTCACTAAAGTTATGATGATACTTCCCAAAAATTTAGACTCCTTGATACAACTTGTCATATTAAGCATTTGATAATAAATATGGTTTTTTATCTCAGATATAAAGAGCCAATCAACTTAACATATGATTATACTATGTAAACCAACATTGAAAACAACATTATATTTACTAGCAAGCAATCTAAAAGGGTTGATGTAAATGTCCTCCCACCAAAAAATAAGAATTCATTAAGAACCTCTTTAAGTGTTGATGAAAAATTATATTAAATCATGGGAGAATTAAAGGAGTTGTTATGTAGAGTAGGTAGAATTAAAAATGGTATGCATCTTATTCATAATGAGTATTTTTTGAATAATAGGCCATATAATAAAAAAGAGAATCTGCATATACTAAAAGATTTGACAAGGGGAATAAGATTTTTTTATATAGAAATAAGGAATGAAAATAGAGGTAATGAACAAGAAACACCTCACCCTATTGTTTCCAATATTAATAAGATAAATTAGAGAGATGAATCATCCTAGTGTGATAAATATTATTTCCCCACCCTTTTAGTGTAATTTCTTCAATTAATGTTTGTATTTATGATGTTGGTAATAACTTGGAAAACCCATAATCAATTTATATGCATGATTCTAATGAAGATTAAATTAATTTGGACCATACTTATGAATTTACTATCCATGAATTTGAATATTTGAGATCAAAAATGATCAAGAACTATGATGGTATAAGACCATTTGATGAAGATATCTTGGCATTGATAAATGTTGCACACTCTCATGTAAAAATAATTATAAATTGAGGAATTAGAAAGATTAAAATTCTGAAATTAACCTAAAAGTGAAAAGAATGATAACAAATATAATGTTAGTCTTAAAATGGTTATTGATATTGTAGAGAAGAAGATCACTCCATTTAAACCAACCGAATAGATATGTTTTATATGAAAGATGGAAGATAATTATTTTCTTACCAATGTAACTAAGGGCCATTCATGTGTTAAAAATACAATTGAGAGTAAAATACAAATAGTAGAATCTAAGACTATAGATTCAATTAAAAATAATTCTCCTCCACCCTTTGATTTAAGGAAATCTATTGATCAAGCCCTTTCCTCATGTATACCTGATGCTAATTGCATCACATTAACTCCCAAACACACCAATTCATAAGTACATTCCATGTGATATATCATTTTTCCTGATATAGTTCAAAATAACAATCCTTGTAGTTGAATTGTTGCATATCCAGAGCACAAAAATAGAGCAATTTCTTACCTTAGTGCCTAAAACCATACTTCCCCATCCATACATGTTTTTGAAGCTAAAGATATTAATGAATATTTGGAGGAGGTTCACAATATTTACTTGGGCACATCATCATTAGAGATTCATCTAGACGTGGATCCATTTCACACCACTTTTCTTATGAATGGATGGTTATTACACAACTGCATATTGGAATCAAATCCTATTATAAACAATGCCTTTATTAGTGATTAATAAACAAGGAATCAAAATTTCAACTGTCATAAAAGGTGTTATGCTATGGAGGAATCAAAATTTCAACTTTCTATAAAAGGTGTTATGCTATGGATGTGAGAGAAATGTTTGTGGTAGGGTGTGTTAGAAGGCTTGTTGTTCAAATTTTAAAATATAATAATAAGGTTTTAGCTATGGATGTTATTGTCATAGATTATACTCACAAGTGGAGTATGTTCTTATTTATAAAATGGTTAGCCTCATTTGGAGGTAGCATTTAGATAAATATGTCTTATGTAATTATACCTCTTGAGGAGATCAATTCAAGTTCTATGGAGAGTAGATAATGTTACTTTTTATTGAATTACCACAAAGGGATTTTAATGAAGTATTATATTGATGTGGATATAGAAAATTTTGTGGGGAATACTTATTTTATTTAGATCCATATTGACCCCATCTGTTTTCCTCACATTTTTATTACTAACTTTGATGGTTCTTGTACTATATTATTTGATGGTATTATTCAAAAAAGGGTCTAGAGTTGGATTTTATTTCTATTCTCCATAAGGGATTGCATTCATATTTAATTAAAAGTTAAATTTTAAATGCACTAATAATTTAGCACATTATGAACATTTGCTAATTGGATTAAATATGTCCATTAAATTCAAAATCAAAGATGTGATTATCAAAGATGACTTAGAAATGATCATAAATTAGATTAGAAAGGTGTAATCAATAAATAATGAGAGGTTAAAATAGTATAGAAACATTATATGGGATTATTTTAAGTTTTTTGACTCCTTCAATATCATTCACATTGACATATCATTGAACGTAGTTACAACTCAACTTGTTATCCATGTAGCTCGAGTATCAAGATTAGTTAGATGCTCCTTATTGTAAGTATAATGTTATAGTTCTAGTGAGGCCATCCATTCTAGATAATATTAATCATTGAAAAGTCTTTGAAGATGATAATAAAATATTGAGATGTATAAATACATGACTAAGTTTGAAGATAAACTTATAGAATTAGAACCTTATATTGAAAAATAGGAAGGAAGATAAATTCTTGTGGGGTAGGAGGCTATCAAGATAAAAAATAAAAATATCCTAAGAGGATTAATTAAAATTGAGAGGGAATTTGATGTTGTAGATAGAGTAGGAAAAATGGAAATACTTTCAATAAAAAACATTTAAGAAGTTAGCATGGGAACTATTATGTCTCTTAGACCTATTTTTATTGGAAAATGTCGAAGAATGATGAAAGGAAAACTCTAAGTAAATGTTAAGGAAATATATAAATTATATGGAATGGTCTTATGATTATATGAAGGCTTATAGAGAGGATTTATTCCAACAATCCCATTACATATTGATGCAAATCCATTAATACAAAAACATAGGCCTATAAATCTAATATTGGCAACTAAAATTTTGGTGGAACTTAGAAAATTGAAAGGAGAGATAATTCAACTAATAGGATTCTCCTCATGGGTAACCAATCTTATTCCAATTGAAAGAAAAATGAGGAAATTAGTTTGTATGTTTATTTTAGAAATTTAAGCAATATTTGTTTAAAAGATAATTATCCCTACCCAACTGGACAAATTTTTACAGAGAGTAATTGGATTAGAAATTATGTCTATGTTGGATGGATTCTCTTGCTATAACCAAGTTTTTGTCAAAGAATAAGAGAGGTTTAAGAATAATTTCACAATTCCTTGGGGTAATTATGTCTATATGATCTAAAAATGGATATGAAATACCCAATTCTATGTATTCTCTATATTTGATTCTTATAAAACATACCCTAAACATGTTAATTATTATAGAAAAATGGCTAAGTCAGGTTGAAGGTGATCCAAACACCTTAGAATGAAAAAATATACCATTCGGTTAAGTTATGCGTATTAACCGAGATATACCACATATTTTTGTGGTTTGGATGTGGTTAAGCTGCGGTTCATCTATTGTCTAGCTATGGTAACTATCGTGCGATTATGTCCCTTTAGTACCAAAATGGAGAAGCCAAACAATTGCAAATGTTTAGGCTTCTCAAATGATTCATTTCACCTTCTTTCCATCCTTGGGGTAAAACAACTATAAATATGAGTGTAGTTAATCATTCTAGCAAGTAATTTTGAGTGAGAACAAGTGTGAGCAAAGATGAGTTGTATTTATTTCTTGTTTTGTTTATTGAGAGTGAGTTATTTATTATCAAGGATTGTGAGAAAGAAAATACAAATAGGATTACTAAATCCCTCTTAAAGGAAAATTATTGGAAGTAATTTGTATTTTTGGAGATTAACATAGTGAGAGGGAAGCAATTTACTTACCCACTGAAGTTTTTCCCACCTTGGGTTTCTCAAGGATAAATTATTACGTCTCTTTTAAATTATTTGTGACATTCCCAATTTAAGACTTTAGAAACAAGGGAATTTTTATACATAATGTTTTATGTTCTAAATAATAATAACTTAGAACACACATTCCATACTAATCAATCTCATAACAGATAACCATATGCGGTTGTAAATGAATCGGTGAGCTACCGATCTCTCATTTCATGATTCGATTAACAACTCGATCTCTTATGCTACTTAAGTATTGAATACTTTATGTATACCAAGCGTACTTAGTTCTATTACCTTGTTTGGTAATTGAGTGTTACTCATTTAAGAAACCTATCCGAATATTTTTACCAATATTCATTTGAAATCACATTTCTTAAACTAGGTGAAATAGGACAACGCAACCAACAACTTGCGATAATTTGGCCAAATATTTCCAACATACTATTCATGTTACTATTCCTAGATGACATAATAGTCTAAACCAAATACATCCTTCACCCCACTCCTCTATAATCTAGAATGGTATTCAACGACTTAAGTTAGTCCACTTGTCCAAGGTTTTACCTTAATGCGGAGTTAGTGATATAATTTAGAATAGGAGTCACTCGCGATGACCTAGGGTATATAGACATACCCTATCGACTTAAGTCGATTGGATGTTCCTAGTTATCCTAAATCATTGTGAGTCATTTCCTAAGCTAGATCATAACTCTAAACCATCCTAGAGAGAAACTAAGTTCAAGTCCAAGTTTGGGTAGGTCTAGATGAACCAATATGAAGGGTATTACAATATGTCAATTGTAACCTGTGTCCTTGTGATGACCCAAGTCTTCACAAATGTATAGATATGTAGTTCGCATGTCCCAACATCCATGAGAACCACTTCATCTCGACTTACACACCCCAAGAGGTCATTTATACTTAATTAGTTTAGGATTAAGATTCATATTAAAGCAACCTTATATAACCCTAAATCCAACAACCTTAAGGGTTTTCATCCCCATTTGTGTTGGTTAAATAATACGAACTTCAAAACTAATGATTGCTTTCTGCTCAATTAACCTTTTGTTTAACGTTTAATTAATTGAAAAATACATCAACATCTATCAAATGATCAAATTAATGTGTCTCAACCATTCAAGGAATGTATAACAACCAAAATAGGTTTCGATACAAAAGACTTCATACCTATGAAATCTAAATGGTTATTGAACCAAAGATTATATCATAAGTTTAATTTGCATCCTTTTAAGAAGAGGAGAACCTTCCTCAATATGGTTAAGTATTAGGGTTTATTATACCCATATCCAATTTACACATCCAGACAATTTACTAATATCAGGAATAAGGATCCAATCAGATATAATAACAACATCAAAGATAAGATTACAATTTTTCCTTCTTATTATGAGTAAGAGAATAAAATTAATCATGTTTAAGTAACCTCGGTATTTCTAATTCATCAAAATAAAATACACAACTTAAAAAACTATGCATTGCTGACATATTTCATGTTAACAGCATCAAGATCCTTTAGATTACACCTTTTCTTCCTTCAATACATTTTAATAATAACTCAGAATTTCTCTATAATGGTCAAAATTTTTAATTCAACTAATACATCCTAAAAGTTATTACCTTCCTTTATCACTTATGAAGTCCATCTAAAAAAATTGCTAGACGGGTCAGTTCATTGAATCGAACATGATAAGCACTAAGAATTAAAATTTAATTCTTTTAACTAATCTGTTTCATTAAACCAACTCTACTTTAATGAAACAAAGTGTGGTTAAGAAGATAAATAAGTCATAGCAATAACAACCTTAAAAGAAGAACAATTAATATTCATTCAAAGAAATCATGATGTAATCTACAATCTAAAACATGTTATAAGATAAATACCGTTCCATCCAATACATTTATCGATTTCCAATAAAAGTAGTTTCTAATTATTTCCTTCACAAATCATCTTAATTTAGAAATACAAATGAAAATAAGTGTCTCACAAATCAGATGTGGCATCATAATCCAAAATGTAAGGCATAACATAATTTATCAAGTTAGACCAAATATCAACATTAAGATAGAATTTACTCAATGTACATCATCTCACATTTTCCTTTTATCTCAAATATTAAAATCCTTAACACTAGTCAAGAGAACAAGCAAGAAGCAATGACGACTACTCAAGACATTAAGGATAGTAGAGCAACTGATCCAAATAAATCAATGACTAGATTTACCCAAAAGAAGTACGACTGAGATGAAACAGTAGGAACTTCCTAAATAATTCAGTTAGCCCAAATCCCATACACAACTTCAGAGAAGAGAACACAACCCGAGACATACTATAATTTCCAAAGACGGTGGTCAGGATTTTCCTTAAAGACTGAAGAAGAAGGATTCAAAAGCCAAGATCAGAAGGGAACTCCAACATCTTAACATACGAGATGAAGTTCGCAAAGGAAAATGCAAGCCTTTAATACTTCCCAAACTCCTTAAAAGAGAAAACACACAAAAGAAGAGATCAACAAAATGTGTGATTGCTGTGATAGAACATAATTGAACATGATTTCTCTTCATAGCCAGCCAATGACTTAGTCATTAAGAAAGATTAAAATGAGATGCAATGAAAAAAATTACAAAATGCCATGCGGGCACTTACAGTCCCAGCAGTCACCAAGGACGTTAAATTTTTAGTCAAAGTCCAATGTCTGACCAATTCCTCCAATATTAGAAACAAAACAATCAACAAGACAGACTCAAAAATAAGTCCTCATAGAGGTGAAAGACATACATTAAATGAAAAGATAGATGAGGTTCCTTTATGATTCCATTCCAAGAAGATATAGCCTAAGATTGACATAGCTTAGCTACAAGGTGTACAACTTATCAACAAAATTAATTCCCTCAAATATCGTTCAAAGATCAAAGAATGGAAGAATCCTGATGACTCCTTATTCAAAACCAATTTCGATAGAAAAAATCAAGAAATAATAACCACAAGTTCAAGGATCATCCTTAATGTTCCTGATATACCAATCATGAGGTTTTAAAAAGTTTCCCTGAGAAAGATACTCAGAGGTCATTCCAGTTCAAAGACAACTAAACAAAAACCAACAACATCTACTTTAACAACAAGAACAAAGTGAAGAAAACTCAACAGAGCTACAAGGATGACCCAACATTGACTCCAACAAAGCTAACCCTCAACATGTCCCCAACCAGTAAGCTCTCCCTCTATAACTTTTAGATCAGTACTTGAGATATTTTAAGAAACACAATACTCACAAAAGATCAGAATAAATAATTCTAACATGGGAACCCCAAGTTCAAATGCCTCAAAAACAAAGTGCCTAGGAAATGAATAATCCAAAGTTTCCTAAGAAGGACCAAATTCGAGTACCCAGTTTAAATTGAAAAGTTTTAAAAGTAATAAAACCTTTAATCTTGTTTCAATACAAGGAGAATCCAAAAAGAAAACATAGATTCTAAACATTACAAAACTACCATCTTCTATCGCAGATTGAATCGAAGAATAGATAGAGTATACAGAGAGTTCAAGAAGAAGGAACACATTACTATTTCAATAAACAAATTCGATCTCACACAACTTAGAATCCAATCATGCATATTCCTACAATTCCAATAGGAGAATTATAACTTCCAAAAAACCAAGAAGCTATAACGAAGGTATACTTTTACATTCTACAACCCAAGATAAATGTTGGTTTGGAATTGAAAGACACATATCATTTCCATAACCCATTTTCTAAGATATAAGAAAGAATCATGCATGTATTAAAGAACACAAAATTATTCAAGTAAGGAAACCAAATAACCATCACGAAATAAAAACCTAATTATCTCAAGAGAGAAAAGTTGTTTTAATGAAGACACTTAGAGAAAAGCAGAGCAACTTAATGGATAGAGCCTATCATGCCTGATAGTGCTTCTGTCTATTTGAAGAAGATTTCCAGCCGAGCCTTCACAACTCCTTCTTCTCCAAATGAAATCAACAACCAAAAATTCTTTCTCAAATGCCTCATATACTTCTATTGGATCGAAAATAGTCCAAGAGAGTTAAAAATAGCAACAAACTGAAAGTAGAATTGCTGGTTCAAAGAACCAGATAGCTCCATGTAGAGAAAAATTAGAATGCATGAAAGACCAAACAACTCCCAACAAATCCACTTGCATGGTTTCCAAGGCGGTTTTCTCACCAAAAATGATGACAATTAATGTCATTAATTCCTAGTCTCCCACCTAAATCTCCATGCCACTACCATCCAAAATTGGTGAGTCCAATTTCAAAAAGAACATGCATATTTAAATTTAGAGATGGTGCCAGCTAGGATCACCTCCAAATTCCATGCCTCTATCAAACTGATAGTACATAATGATCTTAAATTCAAAAATCAAATCAAATAAAAGACTTAGGAATTGTCGCCATCCCTCAACTTGCCATATGACCCCTTAGGTCCCCTTCTATCCCCACATTAGTTTAGGATAGATATCTTAGCTTAGGGTATGACCTTAGGTTAGTTTAGAAAATATTTACCTTAGGTTATTTTCCACCTTAGGATAGGTCATTCTTTTAATAATGCAAAAGTATTAGGTAATAGGTTAGAAATATCCCTATTATCACCTTAGGTTGTTTTCAAATCCCTAACTTAGAAAACATGCAACTTAGGTTAGGATGAATAAGATTAGAGTAGGCATAGATATACGGTAGATCCAATTTACCTTAGGTTAGAATCTCGTTAGGATAGATCCTATAGATCTAGGACTTAGGATTTACCCTCAATAGTCCTGAAGTAGGCCTCTTTCCAACTTACGTCATTCAATGTTCTATAGAATTTGACAAGAAGATGCGAGCACACAAATTTCAGTAGAAAGCACAACATGAATTTCTAAGAAGATCAATGAAATTGTAATCCTACAAAGGCTCAGTCTTTTATTTCCTTCAACCTCTGAATGTCAGTTTTCCATACAGATCAAGTAAGATGATTATTATATAGAGATAAATTTTCAAACCACTTTACCAGTTTATAACCTCGAACAAAATGGATTCCTTACAAGCAACAATATTTCAACAATTGAATCCAAGAAAAGAAATAATTTATCCATGGCAAGCATGATTTCAACAATCAAAAGAATACACCTTCTTAGGAAAAATCACATGTCAACACTTGCATTGCAAAGAGGAGAAGTTAATAGTTTATCATAAGAGTTACATACTTCCTCCTAAAAAGAATCATCATCCGATGATTAACTTATTTAAACAAATTTGCATCAAGGAAAATCCATTTATTAACTTTATTTTCACATGTTTATAACATTTCTGGATTTAAAATTTTTCCAAAATCAACATTTACGTAGCTTTTTATTTCAAATAATTAAATATCTATCTAGAAATGGTATATTTATCATCATAAAAGTATAAATTTTATTAGTTGATGAATCAATTCTATCCAAATAAATATGGAAATGCAATTTTCATAACTTCCATATTTTCCAAGGTTACACTATCCTCATTAAACTGGTCCCTTTGGACCTTGCATTGACTTATTGCATGATTTCTTAAGTGCGGTTGCGAGTTTCAAGCACTTGCATAGGCTTAACCATGATTATTCCTAGGTCTTGGACACGAAAGGAATTCAATTTAATACATGTGATAAATCTGAAACGTATTTCTTAAGCAAAGAAATATGGAAAACATCACACATTTGTGAAAAAGTAGGAGGTAATGCTAAATGATAAGCTACGGGATCGATTATTTCTACAATTTCAAAGGGTCCCACATAATGAGGTGATAACTTGGCTGCCTTGCCAAAAGTTATAGAACTCTTTTCAGTTTAACCTGAAGAAAGACCTTCTCACCAAGTTCAAATTTCCTATCAACCCGCTTCAAGTCAACATAACTCTTTTGCCTATCTGCTACTTCTTTCAAGCATTCACAAATCATTTTAACTTGTTGTTCCATTTCTGTAAGGATTTCAGGTCCAATTACCTCCCTATCCTCAATGCTGTCCCAACTCACAAGGGTTTTGCATTTCCTTCCGTATAATGCTTCGAAAGGTGCCATATTTATAGATGCGTGATATGTGTTATTGTATGCAAACTCAACTAATGGAAGGTACTCTTCCTATTTATACTGCTAATCCATACAATACATTCTTAACATATCTTCTAAAACTTGATTAACTTTTTCAATTTGTCCATCATTTGGATGATGATATGCAGAAATGAAATTCAACTTAGTTCCTTAAGCCTGTATTGTATTTTCAGTTTTTCTAAAACCTTGAAGTCATTCTTGGATCTCTATCAGATATGATTAATTCAGGTACTCCATGTAATCTAAAAATCTCATGAACAAACCTTTTTGCTAAAACAGGTGAATCATCTTTAAGATTACTAGCAATAAAGTGTGCTACTTTGGTTAGTTTATCAACAACAACCAAAATAACATCATGCTTATTTCTTGACATAGGAAACCCTTGTACAAAATCCATGCTTATCACTTGCCATTTGTATTGTGGTATGCTGTGAGGATACAATAAACCAAGTTGGATGCATATGTTCAACTTTAACACGTTGACATTCTAAGCAATGTGTCACAAACTCAATTACATCCTTTTTCATCCCCTTCCAAAAATATTGTTGTTTTATATCAGCAAACATCTTTGTGATACTAGGGTGTCCAGAAAAAGGTGAATTGTGAAATTCAACTAATAATTTCTTTCTTAAATCCTTTAGCAAAGGTACGTAAACCCTGTTTTCAAATCATAAGATCCCTTCATTATCAAAGTGAAAACATTTATATCTCTCATCATTTGGATCTATAGTAAGTGTTGTTCTTACTTGCTAAAAATAAGAATCAGATTCCATAACGCTCTTTACTTCATCTTTGAACTAAGTTCTCACTGTTATAAGAGTAGAAATGTGCTTCCTATGACTTAGAGCATCAGCTACCCTATTCTCCTTGCCTTTAATGTAACTTATGTCAAAGTCATATTGAGATAAAAACTCTAACCATCTTTCTGTCTTGCATTCAAATTTGGATGAGTAAAAATATACTTTAATCCAAGATGATCAGTTTTTAATTCAAAAGGTTTACCAAGTAGGTAATGCCTCTAAACTTGAAGTGCATGAACAATGGAAATAAGCTCTAGATCATGTGGAGCATAATTCAGCTCATGTAACTTAATTTTCCTACTTTTGTAAGCTATGACATGATCATTTTGTAACAGAATGCCTCCAAAACCTTCCTCAGATGCATCCATTACAACAGTAAAGTCTCCAATAGGGTCAGGTATAGCTAAAATAGGTTCTAAAGTTAATTGATCCTTTAAAGTTTTAAATGCAGATTCACATTTCTCATTCCACACAAATTTCTTATCCTTTTTCTACAAAGAAGTTATGGGTGCAACAATTTTGGAGAAATCTTTAACAAATTTCCTATAGTAACCAACAAGACCCACAAATCTTCTAACTTCATGTACATTCTTTGGTGTAGGCCACTCAGTTATAGCTACAATTTTAGAAGGATCTACAGCTATTCCATATTTTCTTATAGCATGACCCAAATAGTGTACTTCCGTGTCATAAAAAGAACATTTAGACAACTTACCAAATAACCATCTTTTTCTCAAGATTTTCAAGACTTTCTTCAAATTCTCATGGTGTTCCTCTATTATTTTAGAGTATATGAGAATATCATCCAAGAATACTAGCAAAAATTTGTCCAAGTATTCTTGAAAAATATTGTTCATTAAATTCATAAAAGTTTTAGGTGCATTTGTTAATCCAAAAGTTAAAACTGTGAACTCATAGTGTACATACCTTGTTCTAAAAGTTGTTTTATGAATTTCCTCATCCTTAATTCACAATTAATTATATCCTGATCAAATTTCTATCTTAGAATATACTAAAGCTCCATGCATCTGATCAAATAAATCATCAATTCTAGGAAGTGGATATCTATTTTTAATTGTTGCTTTGTTTAACATTCTGTAATCAATACACAACCTAAGTGTTCCATCTTTCTTTTTCACAAAAATTACCGGTGCTCCCAAGGTGAAACACTCAGTCTAATCAATCCTTTAGACAAAAGTTCTTACAACTGTGCCTTAAGCTCTACCAATTCAATAGTAGTCATCTCGATAAGGTGCCTTAGAAATAGGTTTAGTTCCAGGTTTGATTTCAATTGTGAAGTCAAATTCCCTTTTGGGTGGAAGACCTGGTAATTCCTCTAGAAACACATCACTATAATTTCGTAACAATGGGTAACGTTCTAAGAGATCACTATTTTCTTCAGTAGATTCTAAAATTTTTACTACATATAAGATACAACCCTTATTTTTGGCCTTTTTAAGTTGCATAGCTGACAATTTCCTAACTGAAATTTCATGTTTCACACCCTGAATCTCTGTTGTTTTCTACAGGTCATCTAAACAACTAATATATTTTTCAAAACAGTCCACTTTTGCTTTATGCTCAGCTAGCCAATTAACACCTATGATTACATCATAAGACCCCAAAGGAGCAACATATAGATCAACTTCCGTGGAAAACTAGGTAGATCAAGGACTGCTCCAAAAAGACACATACTAATTGTATGAATGACATTATTCCCATAATGTCTTGTCCATGATTTATCCATTTTTCCATCTTTTCTTTTTAATTTCAATGCTAATTTACTAGAAATAAAAATTCAATAGCTCACATATCAAAATAATAGTTACAAGTATATCAAATAAATTACTTGAAACTTGTATGGGTGTGACTTGCTTTTTATCTTATTTCTCTGCTCTTGCAACGTGTATCTTCTCAGCTGCTTTGGTTATGGTCATCCTTTTTCAAAGGACATTGATTTATGTAATGATCCTTACAACAATTGTAAAAACCTCCTATAGGTCCCTTCTTAGGTTCAAATTTATTCCCATCCTTAAATTTATCATCCCGCCTCCTGTAGTGCCCACTTCATACTACCACTTGAGACCAAGAAACAAACTAGGTTTAGTTGGAAAAAATTATGGAATTTTTTTTTTTTTGTTAAGGGTGTTTTTAACGAAGGTTACAAGATTATAGTTAGTGAAAACCATGTTTAGGTTAATAGTTAAGATAGACCTACAAAAATTCTCTCTACAACATCTCGAACAAGTTCAAGATCAAAACTAGGGATAAAATTTGTCACCTAGGTTAAAGGAGAAATTTTCACTCCTTCCTGCCCTAACAGGATTACAGGATTCAACTTTGATTTTTCACACACTTAGAATCATAAAAAATTTCCTAAACTATGCTCATTGGATAGGAAATTTTCTCATCTTTCTAACCATATAAATAAGTCCTCCTAACTCCTTGTAAAACTCAAGTTATGGGGCGACGGAGTTTTAGGGAGAAATTTTCCCTTCCTTAGGCGCAAGTGCGCAAAAAACCTCCGCGCGCCTGCGGGGTTGATGAAGGGGACACGTGGCACTTTTTGATTGGCATGGGGAGACAAGGAGTGGTGGGGCGTATTAGGATTTATAAATTTTAGGCAAAAATCCCAATGGTGAAAAATGACGTGCGCCTCCGCCAAGGAAATCCAAGCCATGTGTCAAGTGCCTATAGGTCACAGGGAAAAATTGGGAATTTTTCCCTAGGTCCAAAACTAAAATTTTCTAAAGGAAAATTTTCCTTTCCTCCTCTGCCATCAGCAAATATACCACGTGGCATCCTTTGATAGGGCATGGTTTGGCGGAGTGACAGAGGGAATTAAAATTTTGCGCAAAAGGTTTTAAAAGGCCAAATGGCTCGCGCGGACCGTGCGTCCGCTCGGACACGTGTCAACACCCCATAGAGCGGGTACAGGGGCCATGGAGGAAAAGTAAATTTTTTCCCAAAGAGACCAAAAGAAAAGTTTTCAAATTTATTTCACGCGCCCGCCAAGCCATGTGTTAGCACGTGATTGGTTGTAGGGCCATGGGGTTGCGGAGAAAATTGGGAAAATTTTCCCAAAGGCAAATTTTTCAAAAGTTAAGTTTTTCAATAGATTCTCCCCTCCCAAGTTCCACATGGCAACACATGATTGTCCGAGAGTGTTGCGGGGTTGTGGAATTTTCGGGAAAATTTTCCAAAGTTTAAATTTTAATTTTAATATAGTTAGATTTATTTTTGGTTGGCCATTTTGAAGTAAAAACTTCAAATGGCCATAACTTTTGATAGGGAACTCCATTTTGGGAAAACAAGGACTTTCCGGAAATCTCTCGGAGTCCTCTTTGCACAAAAATTATTAATTTAGGATTTTTATGAAGTTTTTGGGGTCAATTTTAAGAAATTGATCTGCAGGGTTTCACATTTAAAACTGGCAATTTTTCCAACTTGTAAGATTTATTCAATTTTGATTTTCCTTCTTCTCAACATGTAAATTGAACATGGAGGAATGATATTGGGTAATTTTTAGAGTATTATTAAGGTTCAATTTGTGGATTGAGTTGCATTTGATATATTTTACATCTTTTGACAGAAAACGGTCCAGCAAATCCTAAAATTGATTTTTGTGAGTTCTAAAATGTCTTTCTTTGATGTTGAAGTCAAATTGAATTCATTAGAGCTTATTACATCCAAATTGCATTATTTCATTACTTAATTTAAGTTGTCAGATCTGAACTGTACATTTATTTGATTATTCAAATGCCAGATTTATAAAAAGAATAGAGTTATTTCATTAACAACTATAATAATTTATTTTCCACTTCAAAACATGGGAAGCTTATCAAATTTTGTCTAAACCATTAATTTGTCTATCTTCTCATTCAAAAACAATAAGGCAACATTTGATATTTTAAATTCTAATTAATTACAAGGAACAACAAGCTTTTTTTTCTCCCACACGCATTTTCCTTTTTCAACAGAGATTTCATTTAAAACAATCATTCCAATTCAAGACAACAATACAAATTGGAGAAAGAGAGATGTAATTATTTTAATGATTTCAAACAACAACATTGCAACTTCATTCTTTCCATGAATTCCAATATGTAATTTTACAAACTACATTACATTCTTTTCCAATAGTGAATGAAATAAAACTCTTTGCATTTTCAATGAATCTCCATCTTTCCTTTACAATACAAGATGCCTTTAAATTACAATTAACAATGCAATTCATCCACTTCAAAGTGGGAAGGTTACAAAGACATTTCTCAAAGGATGGGTTTGTAAAACTGTGTTTTATCCAACCTCCAAAATAACAACCTGTTGATTTCTTCATCTTTTATCTGATCACAACAAGGAAGGGGGAAAGGCAATGCTCTCCACCCAACCAAGACATCTAATGGGAAATGAGAAGTCATCTTTCCCCATTGGCCCCTGAGCCCCAACCATATTGAAATGGAGCATGAATATCAACCCATGGAAACAAAAGCTTCTTTCACATACAAGCACATTTTCACATTCACACAAACATAAATCAAGCAAGATGTAGTTCACAACTACATCAAACATTTACAATCAAAACAAAGGCTTATTCAAGCAAGCCAAACAAGAGCAAGAGCTATGGGGAGCTCCTTATACCTCCCAAGTTGGAATTGGGCATCCACCAAATGTATACCGCTATAAAACATACCAAATCCCATAAACCTTATATCTCCCAACCCCTCCTTATACCCCCAAAATTTCTTCCTTATGCCCCCAAGAGTAAGAAATGTAAGCAATTTATTTTCCTAGGTGGATCCAAACCAACACTCCCTCCACAAGAATAAGTGCCATTGGCAATCCCTTATGCCCCCATGTGAAATCCCCATAGTCTTCTCCTACACCTTGCCCTAAGAAATCTACCCAACCAGCCATGAACTCACAACAAAATCACCATTTCATTCATGCAAGAAAAAGGGAAAAACAACATATAAAAAGGATAGAATCCTACCTCTCCATAGTGGAGATTGTTTCCCAAAACAATAGTTCTTCAATGCTCAAATATGCAGTCCAAAACAGCAAGGTATATGCATGCAAGAGAATTTCCAAATCCTTCTTCAAAGAAAGCTCCAACAACAATAAAAATTCGACCCAAGCATGAGAGAACAAAGTTTCAACAACCACAAAAAGAGAAGAAATTTGAATTTTAAAGGAGAGGGAGGGAGAGGATGATGTGGATTCCAAGTGGGATGCCACATCATTCTTACTCATCCCCAAAAGGATAAGGTCAACTTCACAATAAATCACAATAAAAGGAGATGACAAGCAACTTACACACTCAAAATTAACCCATACTTAAACAAGGACTGAATTAAAAATTTGTAAGTAAAGTGCAATAAAGACTTACACATAGTCATTTCAAATTTTAATTATAAAGGCTAAAATTTACTCCCAACCCATAGGCATGGTTGGTGTATGATTTTAAGAGGTGTGGGACAAGTTTAACTTGTCCCACAAGCCTCCAAATTTGGCCTCCAAGGTCAAATTCGAATTCCAAAAAGGATGGAGTGTTCTACACTACAAAATCTACCTTACATACTCTTACATTTTTCTTACACATTCACTTACACACTCTTACATCCTCTTACACATTCTTACAACATGAATTAATATCTATGACTTCATTTATTACATACTTTTGACATAATGATTTATTTATTTAACATATATTTATACATGATATAAATCCAATTTAATTAATAACTAAGACAACAACTTTATTACTTACATTCCACATCCCAATTAAATTTAAGTAAAGTTTAACTATATGGCTAACACATTTAAATTAAATAATAAAAAGAACACAGTACAAATAATAATACATACAAGCAGTTTGTAATCATCAACCCAAGTTCCATTCCCATTGAGGCCATTGGACACTTTCAATAAGTAGCCATGGAGACACCTTGAGGTAGGGTCGAACTTCTCCATGTGAACCAAGCAGAACATAGCGGGGTGCTCGAATGTGGATCACTCGGGGACATTAAGGACCCAATCCCACCTCCATGTCCCACTTAGAGAAAGTGCTCCTCCAAAACCACCACTCCAGTTCATAGCTCTGGTATAATAAAAGCATTTACCATCCAAAGTTTAGGACTCAAGGTCTTGGTCTATTGGTGAGTTACAAGTAGTTTGTAATCATCAACCCAAGTTCCATTCCCATTGAGGCCATTAGACACTTTCAATAAGTAGCCATGGAGACACCTTGAGGTAGGGGTCAAAATTCTCCATGTGAACCAAGCGGAACACAGCAAGGTGCTTCAAATGCGAGATCACTCGGGGGACATTAAGGACCCAAGCCCACCTCCATGTCACACTTAGAGAAAGTACTCCTCCAAAACCACCACTCCAATTCATAGCTTTCGTATAATAAAAGCGTTTACCATCCAAAGTTTTTGTTTAAGATGAAGGAAAAGGCTATGAAGGAGCTGAACATGGTGTCGGCATTGCAAGATATTTTGGTGAGGTGGATGAAGAAGGGGAGAAGGATACGAGTTTTTGTCTTTCTTGCAAGTAAAGTGGAAGCTTTGGAAGAAGTTGTCACCCAAGTGAAAGCTCAGAATAGGAATCTGCTTAGGGGTATGCAATGGTCAAATGGGGAGATCAGATCTTTGGAGAATAGGGTGGATACCCTTCAAGGCTTAGTGGTGGAAGTAAATAGTAAAAGGAAATGTTTTACAGGTACTAGTGGATAGGGTGGAGTGGGCCAGAGCTTTTTGTACAGAACCGTATTTTTAGGCCTTTTTGTGACTTTTTTTGTTGGTGGTCTATGTATAGGTTTTTATGTTGTTTTCCATTTGGGATTTTTGTCTGGATCAATGGTCTTGTTGATCCTACTCGGGGTTTCTTTGTCTCAGTTTTTTTGATAGATATTTTGATTAGTCTCTGGATTGTATTGTAAAATCTTTCTTGTAAATGGTCCTTTGGAGCCTTTTTCCAAATTATTATCTATAAAAAAATACATACAACACTAATAACAAGGAACACATAAATAAAACACATATATCCCATGGTCACAATAATGCAAATCTCCCCATGGGAAATCCTAACACAACACAACACACAAACAATTACAGTTGCCATGGTGACCCGTTGAGTTCATCTAGAATTTCAATATGGTTAGTCTCCAGTCCCCCGACATTGTTGTGATATTTTAACCTGTAAAATAACAATACCTCCTTCGGCCTCGTGGCCATATCAAAACATCCAAAATGATATAAGCAACATATAAATGTCAATCCAAATCACAACAATATCAAGAATTCAACATTATCATTTTAAATTCAATTTTTCCACTATATCATCATCCAATGAATCTCTATACTAGATCTACTCATAATGTCAAATGTCACATGTCTAAAATCAACATCAATAACCTATCCATATCAAGCAAAGTATATCATCATCCATATATAATAATGTCTCCAATAATCATCATGCATGCTGATTGAATCAAGGTCCATAATAATCCATGATCTAACATATACACATCATACTAAGTCAAAACATAATAATGTCTAAAATGGGATCAATAATAGCAAGATCGATTATCTAAAGTGTCAAAGGAAGTGAGAACTACACCTCTATAGGACTTCTATCCATTATTATTGTTCTTGACAAAGTTATTGCGTACATTAGCGGCGGGATTATTCGTTTCTATTTTCTTATCGTTATCGAGAAGAGAACTTAATTTTCATACCAAACTTCTTCCATGGTCCTTTCTTAGGTGCTAGAGATGATGAAGAGGAGTTGGGTACTTTCTTTCTTACTTCCTCCTTATGTGCAGAAATTACATTTAATTTCTGTTTACTTATATGGCCTTTTCAACAACCCCTTCCATAATGGTTAGGTGTGAACATCTACCTCTACCCCTATAATGGGGTTCAATCGATGATAAAATTCCATAGCCTAAACTTCTCGTCAGTTTGATACTAAGGTACATACTTAAGGAGTTTAGTAAACCGCTCCCAGTACTCTGTTACTATTAATTTTCCTTGGGTTAAGTTATGAAACTCAGTCATTTTCTGATCATAGTAAATTTTTGGCAGCCATCGTTGCCTAAAATAACTTTTAAATTGATCCCAAGTAATATTAGTTTCATCAATGTTCAACTCAGCCTTATGGCTGTCCCACCATGAAGATGCTTCATGGGAAAGCTGATATGCTCCCCATATTGCCTTTGTTTCCTCTGAGAAGTTCCTTATTGCAAAGTACTTCTCCATTTTTTGAGCCAATTCTTAGCTCCATCTCCTAATGTGGTGCCATCAAAATTAGGTGGACTTATCCTTTTGATATCATTAGTGAGTTCAACTGCCAGTCTTGCCTTTTTATTTTCTGGCTGATCCGACATGTTTACATTGTTATTATCAACACCCAAATTCCCCAAATTGGTGTTGTTTGTAGGAGGTGGCCGATTGTTATTACCAGTATCTTCTTCCACCTCATTTCCCATTACTTGTTGTTCAAGTATAGTAAAACAATCTCTTGTGTCCAACAGGGTAGCAAGGATCTCATCGAGTTTTTGGACAATTGCTACTTCTCCACTAGGTGGTGGGTTGTTTGCAACATTTCCTCTTGTCCTAACCATTTTTTTAACAAGAAAATTTAAGTTTTATCAGATTATGGACACAATAGGTCCAAGATCTGTAAACCTTCAGCTCTAATACCAAGATGTAACATTCCCAATTTAAGACTTTAGAAACAAGGGATTTTCTTTTTATACATAATGTTCTTTGTTCTAAATAATCATAACTTAGAACACACATTCCATGCCAATCAATCTCATAACAGATAACCATATAGATATGTAAGTGAATTGGTGAGCTAGCGATCTCTCATTTCATGCCTCGATTAACAACCAATCTGTCATGTTACTTAAGTATTGAATACTTTATGTAGACCAAGTATACTTAGTTCTCTTACCCTATTCTGCATATTGAGTATTATTTTTAAGAAACCTATCTGAATATTTGTTACCAATATTCTTCTAAAATCACATTCCTTAAACTAGGTGACATAGGACAACGCAACAGAACTTTGTAATACTTTGGCCAAATATTTCCAACATATTATTCATGTTACTATTCCTAGATGACATACTCATCTAAATAGAATACATCCTTCACCCCACTCCTCTGTTATCTAGAATGGTCTTCACCAACTTCAGTCAGTCCACTTGTCAAGGTTTGACCCTAACACTAGGTTAGTGATATAATTTAGAATAGGGAGTCACTCGTGATGACCTAGGGTATATAGACATACCTTATCGACCTAATTCGATTGGATGTGCCTAGTTATCCTAAATCATTGTGAGTCGTTTCCTAAGCTAGATCATAACTCTAAACCATCCTAGAGAGAAACTAAGTTCAAGTCCAAGTTTGGGAAAGTCTAGATTAACCAATACTAAAGGGTGTTGCAATATGTCAATTGCAACCCTGTATCCTTGTGAAGACCCAAGTCTTCACAAAGGTATAGATCTATAGTTGGCATGTCCCAACATCCAATGAGAACCACTTTATCTCGACTTACACACCCCAAGAGGTCATTTATACTTAATTAGTTTAGGATTAAGATTCAGATTATAGCAACCTTATATAACCCTAAATCCAACAACCTTAAGGGTTTTCATCCCCATTTGTGTTGGTTAACTAATACAGAACTTCAAAGACTAATGATTGCTTTATGCTCAATTAACCTTTTTCTTAACGTTTAATTAATTGAAAACAACATGAAATTCTATCAAATGATCAAATTAATGTGTCTCAACCATTCAAGGAGTGTTTAAGAACGAGAATAGGTTTCGATATAAAAGACTTCATACCTATGAAATCTAAATGGTTATTGAACCCGTATATCATTAGTTTAATTTGCATCATTTTTAGAAGAGGAGAACCTTCCTCAATATGGTTAAGTATTAGGGTTTATTATACCTATATCCAATTTACACATCTAGACAATTTTGATATAAGGAATAAGGATCAATGATATATAATAACACCATCAAGGATAAGATTACATATTTTTCATTCTTATTATGAGTAAGAGAATATAATTAATCATGTTTAAGTAACCTCAGTCTTTCCAATTCATTGAAATAAAATACACAACTTACAAAAAACTATGCATTCTTTGACATATTTCATGTTATGACATCAAGATCCTTTAGATTACACCTTTTCTTCCTTCAATACATTTTAATAATAACTCGGAATTTCTCTATAATGGTCAAATTTTTAATTCAACTAATACATCCTAAAATTTATTACCTTCCTTTATCACTTATGAAGTCCATCTAAAAAATTGCTAAGACGGGTCGAGTTCATTGGGCCGAACATGATAAGCACTAAGAATTAAAATTTAATTCTTTCAACTAATCTTTCATTAAACCAACTCTACTTTAATGAAACAGTGTGGTTAAGAAGATAAATAAGTCATAGCAATAACAACCTTAAAAGAAGAACAATTAATATTCATTCAAAGAAATGTCATGATGTAATCTACAATCTAAAACATGTTATAAGATAAATATCGTTCCATCTAATACATTTATCCATTTCCAATAAAAGTAGTTTCTAATTATTTCCTTCACAAATCATCTTAATTTAGAAATACAAATGCAAATAAGTGTCTCACAAATCATATGTGGCATCGTAATCCAAAAATGCAAGGCATAACATAATTTATCAAGTTAGACCAAATATCAACATTAAGATAGAATTTACTCAATGTACATCATCTCACATTTTCCTTTTATCTCAAATATTAAAAGCCTTAACACTAGTCAAGAGAACAAGCAAGAAGCAATGATGACTACTCAAAACATTAAGGATAGTAGAGCAACTAATCCAAATAAATCAAAGACCAGATTTTCACAAAAAAGTATGATTGAGATGAAGCAGAGTAGGAACTTCCTACATAATTCAATTAGCCCAAATCCCATACACAACTTCGAGAGAAGAGAACACAACCCGAGACATACTATAATTTCCAAAGACAGTGGTCAGGATTTGCCTTAAAGATCTGAAGAAGAAGGATTCAAAAGCCAAGAAGAAGGGAACTCCAACATCTTAACATACGAGATGAAGGTTAAAGGAAAATGTAAGCCTTTAATACTTCCCAAACTCCTTAAAAGAGAAAACACACGGAAGAAGAGATCAACGAGAATGTGTGATTGCTATGATAGAACAACATTGAACATTATTTCCCTTCATAGCCAACCAATGACTGAGACATTAAGCTAGATCAAAAGGAGATACAATGAAAAAATTACAAAATGCCATGCAGGCACTTACAGTCCCAACAGTCACTCAAGGAGGTTAAAAATTTAGACAAGGTCCAACGTCTGACCAATTCCTCCAATAGTAGAAACAAAAAAATCAACAAGACAGACTCAAAAATGAGTCCTCACAGAGGTGAAAGACATAATTAAATGAAAAGATAGATGAGGTTCCTCCACGATTCCATTCCAAGAATATACAACCCAAGATTGACATAGCTTAGCTACAGGCGTACAACTTATCAACAAAATTAATTCCCTCGAATCTTGTTCAAAGATCAAAGAATGGAAGAATCCCGAAGACTCCTTATTCAGAACCGATTTCAATAGTACAAAATCAAGAAATGATAACCAAAAGTTCAAGGATCATCCTTAATGTTCCCAATATACCAATCAGGAGGTTTTAACAAGTTTCCCTGAGAAAGATACTCAGAGGTCAATCCAGTTCAAAGACAATTAAAAAAAAACCAACAACATCTACTTCAACAAAGAAGAACAGAGAAAAGAAAACTCAATAGAGCTACAAGGATGACCCAACATCGACTCCAACAAAGCCAACCCTTAACATGTCCCCAACCAACAAGCTCTCCCTTTGTAACTTTTAGATCAAGTACTCGAGATCTTTTAAGAAACACAATACTCATAAAAGATCAGAATAAAGACTTCTAACATGGGAATCCCAAGCTCAAATGCCTCAAAAACAAAGTGCCCAGGAAATGAATAATCCAAAGTTTCCTAAGAAGGACCAAATTTGAGTACCCAGTTTAAACTGACAAGTTTAAAAAGTAATAAAACCTTCAATCTTGTTTTAGTACAAGGAGAATCCAAAAAGAAAATAGAGATTCTAAACATTACAAAACTAAACTTTCTACTACAGATGAATCCAAGGAGCAGATAGAGTATACAGAGAGTTCAAGAAGAAGGAACACATTCATTTGTTTCAATAAAAATTCAAGCTCACATAACTCAGAATCCAATCATGCATATTCCTACAATTCCAACAGGAGAATTATAACTTCCACAAAACCAAGAAGCTACAACGAAGGTATACTTTTACATTCTACAACCCAAGCTAAAGCTTGGTTCGAAACTGAAAGACACATATCATTTCCATAACCCATTTTTGAACAGATAAGAAAGAATCACACATGTACTTCATTACTTATATCACCACAAGATTTAAGGTGAAATTCAACAACAAATAACTAAGAAAGCAATACAATGACTTCCTTTCCAAGAAGATATTCCTCAATCAAAGAACACAAAATTATTCAAGAAAGGAAACCAAATAACCATCAAAAAAATAAAAACCCAATTATCTCAAGAGAGAAAAGTTGTTTTAATGAAGACACTTAGAGAAAAGTAGAGCAGCTTAATGGATAGAGCCTTTTATGCCTGATAGTGCCTGTGTTTGTTTAAAGAAGATTTCCAGCCGAGCCTTCACAATTCCTTCTTCTCCAAACAAAATAAACTTCTAGAAACTTCTTCCTCAAATGTCTTATATACTTCCATTGGATCAAAAATAGTCCAAGAGAGTTAAAAATAGCAACAAACTGAAAGTAGAACTGCTGGTTCGAAGAACCAGATAGCTCCATGCAGAGAAAAAATTAGAATGCATGAAAGACCAAAAACTCCCAACAAATCCACTCACATGGTTTCCAAGGAAGTTTTCTCACCAAAAACGATGACAATTAATGTCATTAATTCCTAGTCTCCCTCCTAAATCTCCACTCCAATGCCATCCAAAATTGGTGAGTCCAATTTCAAAAAGAACATGCATATTTAAATTTAGAGATTATGCCAGCTAGGATCACCTCCAAATTCCATGCTCTGTCAAACTGACAATACATAATGATCTTAAATTAAAAAATCAAATCAAATAAAATACTTAGGAATCATCACCATCCCTCAACTTGCCACATGACCCCTTAGGTCCCCTTCTATCCACACATTAGTTTAGGATAGATATCATAGCTTAGGGTATGACCTTAGGTTAGTTTAGAAAATATTTACCTTAGGTTATTTTCCACCTTAGTATAGGTCATTTTTTTACTAATGCAATATTAGGTAATAGGTTAGAAATATCCCTATTATCACCTTAGGTTGTTCCAAATCCCTAAATTAGAAAAAATGTGACTTAGGTTAGGATGAATAAGATTAGAGTAGGCATAGATATACGGTAGATATAATTTACCTTATGTTAGAATCCCGTTAGGATAGATCCTATAGATCTAGGAATTAGGATTTACCGTCGGTAGTCCTGAAGTAGGCCTCTTTCTAACTTACGTCATTCAACGTTTTGGAGAAGTTGACAAGAAGATCTCGAGCACACGACTTTCAACGAAAGTACAACATGAATTTCTAAGAAGATCAATGAAATTGTAATCCTACAAAGGCTCAGTATTTTATTTCCTTCAACCTCACGAATGCCAATTTTCCATACGAGATCAAGTAAGATGAATTAAAACATACCTTGGATCAATGGAATTGATCCAAGGTCTCATTTTTTATAGAGATAAATTTGCAAACCACTTTACCAGTTTTACAATCTCCAAAAAAATGGATTCCTTGCAAGCAACAGTATTTCAACAATTGAATCCAAGAAAATAAATAATTTATCCATGACAAACATGATTTCAATAGTCAAAAGAATACACCTTATTGGGAAAAATCACATGTAAATGCTTTCATTGCAAAGAGGAGAAGTTAATAGTTTATCATAGGTGTTACGTTATTTTCCTCAATTTGTAGTACAATTGTGTGTTATTATTACACATTAAATTGGTTAAGAAATAACTCATGTATTTCATTCATTTTTCACAAGCATAGTGATTTGTTTATTGTTAAAATTCAGCAATTTATTGATCAAATTGGTATTAGAGCAGTTAAGATTTGAGTTTTTGTGTGGTTAACTTGTGTTGAGATTGCAATTAGATGCTCCTTACCCGAAAGGGGAAAGAAAGTGGTGAAGGTAGCCTTATTCCTTTTGAAGAAGATATTTCTACAAGAAAGTGGAAGTAAGGAATTTGGGAGATGGCTCATAGAGAAGATGTAGATGATAACAGAGAAGAAAATTTCTACAAGTTGGAGGAAAATGTGGAAAATCTATCCAAAGATGTGGGTAGTATTTCATTTTTCCTTAGGAAGTTGGTGTCCATCATGGGATTACTCATGGAGAAATTTGGTGTTACAAATGAGACATCGAAGCCTATGAGTATGAATAGGAGAAGCCTGTGCCATTCCCACACCTCCAAATTTTAAAGCAGAGGCTAAGATAGAAATTCAACCTTATGATGAAGATGTGAATGTTGAGAAGCTAGATGATTGGCTAGCTCAACTAGAGGTATATTTCAATTTGCATCAAATTAATGAGAGTCAACATATTTCTTTTTCTCGGTTAAAATTAACCAATCATGCTTTAACTTGGTTTGAAAGTTATGTTCATTCTTTGGTTATTAAGAATCTTCCTCCTATTAATAAGTGGGATGAATTTAAAAATCTAATCAAGAAGTAATTATATAATATTTGTTATGAGGAAGAGAGGTCCATGTATTGGCGGGATCTTAGAAAAAAATAAGGCCAAAATGTGCAGGAATACACTAGTGAGTTTCAGAAGAAAGCTATCCAGATGGGAAAAGAGTGTAGCAGAGACCAAGAACTTCTAACAAAATAAATTAGTGGACTTCATATCCACTTGAGGAGACCAATCCTATTGGAAAATATGATGGATGTAGATGAGTATTTTTCTCAAGACCACTACTTAGAGATGGATAAGAAGCGAGTTCATCTACCTCTCAGCATGCTTCAGAAAAAGAAGATGACATGAAGCCAAAGGGAAAGGAAAAAGGGAAAGGTAAGAAAAATACTACTTCCATTAAATATACTAAAATTCATTGTTGTAATTGTGATATTAACACTCATTGCGGGGAAAATGTTGGAAGCTCCACCTGGAATTACATCCCTTCAAAAATAAGAAAAATAAGAAGAATGTCATGGTTGCCCTCTAAGGAGAGGAAGTGTTTTGTAGTGAAAAGGTGGATGAGACTATTTTTTGTTCTTCCATCCACATAGAGGTATGTTTTGGTAATAGTAGTAATGCTCAAGATAATGAACTTACTAAGCTCTTTCATATAAAAATTTAGTTGAAGAAGACCAAAGTGGATGCTCTTTTTGATACTTGTTCGCAAGATAATTTGGTTAGTAAAGAGCTAGTTGATAGGCTGATGTTGGAAACTTACAATCATCCAAGTCCGTAATCATTGGGTTGGGTAAATAAATGTGTAGACATCAAGGTTACTAAGAAATGTAAGATCACTTTTGATATTGAAAAAAATTCATTGATGAAGTTATTTTGGATGTTGTTCCTCTTGATGTGTGTGGTGTAGTGTTTGGCAGTCCATATTTATATATCAAAGATGCCATCTTCATGAGAAGAGACAACCAATACCATTTAGTGAAGGATGGTAAAAGCTACATCATTTTAGCCTTTGTAGGAGACTCAAATATTTCTTTGGTAAGTGCCACTTGAAGCCTAAAAACTTAATGCTAGTGGGATATTTTCTTTACTTCTTCTAAGGGATAAACAAGATGAGGAAGTTATATCGAGACCACTCATAGCATAGTTACTAAAAAGAGTATAAGCAGAGGGGAGAGTTTATCTAGTAGTTCAAGAAAGATACTATGGGGCTGCCCCTAGATAGGCCAATTGAGCATATGATGCAGTTGTTACCCGATGGTATGCTTTCAGACTTGGGATTCAACAGGTAGTCAATGCAGGATGACTATGAAAATAAATAACAATTACAATATTTATTTGAGAAAGCACACACTTTAGGGATGACTGGTCACTCTGGTGTGACAAAGACTATTGAGTTACACTGTATGGTTTTTTCGCCAAACATGTAGATAATAGTTGCTAACTTTGTCAAGAGTTTTGTTTCATGTAGTGAAGGAAAGTTGGGGTTATGTATGCCATTATCAGTTTCTTCCCATCCATGGGTAAGTTTCTCCTTGCATTTTTTTGACAGTTTTCCTTATTCTAGAAAAAGGTATGATGATATTTTTGTTGTAATAGACCAGTTTTGTAAAGTGAGTATTCACATTCCTTGCAAGAAGACTAGTGATATAACATAGTTGTTAGTTGTTGATGTGTGGGCTCATTTTGGTTTTCCCAATTCTATTATGACAGAGATAGGGACTCATGGTTTTTGGTATTTTTGGTCTATATCGGGAAGAAGATGGATACTATGAGGTCTACCACATGCCACATAGATCCAAATGAGTAAATAGAGGTGGTAAGTGTTACCTTGGTCTAATTTATGAGAGATCCTAGGATTTGGGATGAGGATTGGGCATATATCCCACAACCTTATGAAAGGGGAGTTCCTACTTCTACTATTAAAAATATTTTTGAGACATGTTTTGGTTATTTTCTAGGAGTGCAGTTAATGTTGTTTTGAGATTACCATGCAGAGACAATGGAAAAGTGGGATTGGAAGTCCACAAATATGATATGTTCATTGGAACAATCCACTAGATAAACCTTGAGGTGCAGGAGTGGTATTCCAAAGAGAATGTGGGGAAGAAAATTTCCTCACCTCATTAGTCCTTGAAGCTTTAGGGACTTAAAATCCTCAAATTGGGGAGGTATGATCCAAAAATAGATCTGAAATACCCAATTCTATGTATTCTCCGTATTTGATTCTTATAAAACATATCCTCAACATGCTAATTATTATGGAAAAATTTCTAAGTTAGGTTAAAGGTTATCCAGATATATTTGAATGAAAAAGATACCATTTTTGGTTAAGTTCTACGTATTAACTATGAACTGCCACATATCTGCTATGGTTTGGTTGTGGTTAAGCTGCGCAGTTCAACTATTATCCTTTGTGGCAACTGTCACATGATTCTATCCCTTTAACATGAAATGAATAAGTCGAATAGTTGTAAATGTTTAGGCTTCTCAAATGATTCGTTTCACCTTCTTTCCATCCTTGGGGTAGAATAACTATAAATATGAGTGCAGTTAATCATTCTAGCAAGTGATTTTGAGTGAGAACAAGTGTGAGCAAAGAGGAGGAGTTGTATTTCTTTCTTGTTTTGTTCATTGAGAGTGAGTTCTTCATTGTTGAGGATTGTGAGCAAGAAAATACAATTAGGAGTGTTGAATCCTTCTTGAAGGCCAATTATTGGTAGTAATTTGTATTTTTGGAGATTTACATAGTGAGAGGGAAGTAATTTTCTTACCCACTGGAGTTTTTCCCACCTTGGGTTTCTCCAGGATAAATTATTTCATCTATTTTGCATTATTTTCCTTAATTTGTAGTACAATTGTGTGTTGTTATTGCACATTAACTTGGTTAATAAATAAATCACGTATTTCATTCATTTTTCATGAGCATAGTGATCTGTTTATTGTTAAAATTCAGCAGTTTATGGATCACTATATATGCATTCCTTTTTTACAAATGCTAAATCTAGATTATTAATTTTGGTTAAAATCATAATATGTAAAAAGAACAATAATATAACACACAAAATAAACTCTTATTATTTTTTCATTTATGATATTACAATCTTAAATAAGTATTAAGATCCCGTATACGAGGAGTCAATATCAATTCACTATCCCTCAAATATCTCAAATAAATATCTTAAGATCACTCAAATTACTCCTTTATTCTCATTATATTTTACTATTTTAGGGTCAATCATCACTCCATTTTTAGACACAATGTGCCCAAATAAATTTTCCTTAATTCAAACAAAAGAAACATTTCTTGGGATTTAGGAAATTCCAAATTCTCTACATTTTTGAAACACTTTCTCTAGATGCCTAATGTGATTTTATCTTAACCTAGAGCATACTATAATTTCATATTGATATACCACCATGATCTCATTTATTTGGATGGAAAATGCATAGTCCATTTGCAATTGAAATGATTGTTACATATATTATAGTTTAGTTATTGATCAGCCCAATA
Source organism: Taxus wallichiana var. yunnanensis (assembly GCA_018340775.1). NCBI lineage: Eukaryota > Viridiplantae > Streptophyta > Pinopsida > Cupressales > Taxaceae > Taxus > Taxus wallichiana. Next base: position 221,290,074 of record CM031242.1, read on the forward strand.
AAATCCAATCCCAATTACATGAATAGTTCATTTACTAAGATGGGGTGGAGTGGAAGGGATACTAGCTTCTCTTTACTTGTAAAGAATACACATTTCTTACATTATTTAACCCATGAATAATAGTAATTGAATAGGTTAGGCTAGTAGTAACCAAATTTCATGATACCAAGAGATATTATCGTAGAGAAAAGTGACCTCCTACTTCTCCATCGTGAAACTCATGCAAAAAAATTCTCTATCTGATTTGTCTTAACACACCTCAAGATAAAACCATTCACATCTTTCCTAAATAGTATGCCATCAATAAGCACACAAGGAATGGACTGAAGTTTGAAGTACCTTATTTTGGTTTTGCTCAAACCTTTGGGGCATTCTCTTATTTAGAGAAAGTTAACTACATCATGATTCCAACAAGGGGTAGGAAAGACATTGGCTATTTTCTCTTGATCATATTAAAGCACTAAAACAACCTCTTATTCAATTTGTTGGTCTGAAACTAATTGTTCACATAGTCCTTTTCCTCTAATTATCTTAGTCACCTTGATGTCAATGTCATATTCCATTAATTTTGTTATCTAACCAACTCTTTTCTCATTCAGATCTTTGTTCAAAAGGAATTTTTCACACCAACATGTGAAACTAGTAGATGGATCTTTTTGTTGGATATCAAATGCCTAAATTTATTCAAACTCCTTATAACCACAAGGAAATGGTTTTAGATTAATTAGTATATTACCTCATAATCCTCTAGGACTTGGCTGAAAAATGTATCAGGTTGTTCCAAACCTTCTTCATTCATCTCCACCATTATGGCAGATATTGTATATGTGCCTCCAAAAGCATACAAGGTGAAGTATTTTGTAAAATTAGGATTTAAGAGAGTTGGGGCTTCTGTAATTTCTTGTTTTATGTCTTCAAAATTATTCTTTATTTCAAAAGTCCACTGAAGAATATACTATTCTTTAGTATTAGTGTTAATGGTTTGACAAGGTTGGCATAATTTGGGACAAACCACCTGACAAAGTTGATTCTTCTTAAGAAGCTTTGTAGTGCATTCTTATGACTTGGCAATGTAAATGTAAGGATGACACTGAATATTTAAGGATCAATAGTTAATCATTCTTTAGAAACAATATGGCCAAGGAGTTTACCTTCATGTGCTAAGAAGATACACTTTTTAGGATTGAGAGAAAGGAAAAATTGGCTACACATTTCAAATTCCTACCTCAAATGGGAGAGATAATCATATGAAATTTTGGAAAATTTGTGATATCATCTAGGTACAAAAGAGCAATTTTGTTGATCAGTCCCTTGAATTCCATATCCATTGCTCTTTGAAATGTTGATCCTACATTTAATAAACCAAAAGTAATTTTCCTTTATGAATAGGTTCTGCATTTTGTGGTAAAATATTTCTTGAACTAATCTTCTTCCTTGACCATGATCTGATTGTACCCTAAGTAGCCATACAAAAAGAAATTTTTCGAACTTGCTACCACTTGTAAGATTTGTTTCATGGAGGGCAGCATGTAATGTTCCTTAGAATATGCCTTATTTAAATCCTTGAAATCAACACATAATTTGATTTCTCCATTCCTTTTCTACAATGGAACTAAATTATCAACCCAAGATGAATGCTTGATGAGAAATATGACGCTTTCCTCAATCAACTTGTTTAATTCCTTTTTCATCAGAGGATCAATATGTGGATTGACATGCCTCTATTTTTTTGATAGGATTGGAAGGAGATTCCAAATCAATGGTGTGATGAGCTAAATTAGGATTAAAACCTCTAAGGTATTCATAGCTCTATGTAAAAATATCAGCAAATTATTTACAAAGTTCTATTAAAGCATGTTTTTCTTGTGGAATTCTTACCATACCAATTTGAAGTAAGTTTTCCTCACCAATCGAGATGGGATCTAAATCTTCACCCTTAAGCTGTCATATTCTCCTTGTCTTTTCTAAACTGGTCCTTGGGGTTGAAAATGGATTACAAGGTTAATCGGACCTTGGGTAGGTTATTTGATCTAAGCTAGACAACTTGGTATTCATATTGCTTCTCCAACTTATCTTTGTTTCTTTAAGAAAATTCGGCCTCTTCTTGAATAAAATTGATTTTTTTATCATTGTCAAACACTTGCCAATTTTCGTTAATGTATTGTATAGAAGGTATCACTACTATACTGATATGAGGTTGCACTTTGTATCTCTTAATGTGATCAATAACATTAGATCTTGCTCCTATTGCAAGCCAGTCTATCAACACCTTGAGTTTCTTTTCTTGAAATGAAATGCATATTGAAATCTTTAAAATATTCGAAAAGGTCCCATACTCTTTTCTTGTAAGCCTTTACTAGGTCATTCTTGGCTGCATTTGATCTTCAGATTTGGTTCACAATCAGTTCACTATCCATGAAGGTGTGCTCTTTTTTATGTTATTCTATCTTGCCCATTGCAATCCATGGATAAAGGGACTCATATTCCTATGTGTTGTTGGAGAAAATGAATGGAAACTTGGAAGAGGAGTAATACTTCACACATGTAGGAGACAAAAGCACTACAAAACCTCCTACACCTTGTCTACTTCTTGATCCATCAAATATAATTTACCAAATGCCATCTTCCTCTTCATTATTTGGTTTAACAATGTGAGGAAAATATGAATTATCCTCATACAAATAATAAATTCCAAGATCATTTTCTTTAACCGCTGATATGGATCAAAGTTATAGCATCCACTTACACACTCTTCAAGCAGTAAGTGAGGAATGCCCTCAGTCGATGCAGTATATGTCTCTTGAGTGCTTGGATAATATTTTTTTATTAAATATGGTACAATTGGCATTGATGGGGATGGGTACATAAGGTTTTATATGGTATGTAGTAATAGGTTCAAATTTGATGTTTTCCTTAGTGCTATACCTTGTTTTGAAAATCATATGAGACCAATCAGCTGATAAGTATCCTCTAATTTTAGTAGTGAAGTCTCTAGATAGACATAAGACAAACAATGGAGGAAAATCAATTATGAAGATATCTTGAGGAACTGAGAAATTGGGGCACGCTTACAGTGTGAGGATTAAAACTATGATAACCCCAATAGTTCCTACTGATGTCCCATCTAGTTGTATTAATCCCTTAGAAAGAGATTCATACTTGAGGCATAGTTAGTCTACAATCTTCTTAGGCATCATAAAGATTTTTACACCTGAATCGATCATACAAGTGTGAACTAAATGATTTATAATGATAAAAGATACATAGAAGGGTGGAGGTTTCATATCTCTACTTTTCCAATCCTCCTTTTGTTGTATTGAATTAGTAAGAACAACCTTAGCATGTTCCTTGGATGACTCACTTGGGATAGAGAGGTTGGCCATAAGCGCTTGTGGACTCCTTTGCTCACCGGGAGGTTAGACTGATATCCATGTGCTAAAGGTATCTTCATTGTGACTTTTTCTTCAATAGCTGATAAAAAATCCATAGCTTCCAAGCTTTGGGTTTACCAATCTAAGTACCTGGTAATTAAACCATGGTTCCCCTCTTTTAACCCACTCACTGAGTCTTTTGCATGTAAACCTGTTTGGATTCAATGCCCCAACTACCCCTCCAGAGCAGTGAATGTTTGAAATCTATTGGAAACACCTTGGGAACTACTCTTTTTATAGATTCTCAAACTGCTGAATACACCCACACTACCTATGCTCGGATATTGGTGGAACTTGATACGGCTAAAAACCTCCCTGCAACTATTGATCTCAGGGTGCAAAGCAGAACTTGGTCACAACCTTTAGATTACGAAGGTCTTCCATTTCGATGTAGAAGATGTTTCTGTCTTGGTCATACCTCTATTGCTTGTGGGATGGAAAAACCCCAACATGAGAAACGCAGTTGGTGGAAGGATGCCCGCCCGGAACATTTGGTTTTTAATGCAAAAGAGGACCTTGAAGCAATTTCAAATCCTGAGGGTGAATCTGACTTTGTCCCTGAAACCCCTTTATCAGAAAATCCTATTGCCAATAGCAAGGAAATTGCAGCAAATTTGTCTCATTTAGTTGTTGACAGCAAGGAGAAATTGTCTCATGAAAACAATGATGTTGTTTCAGTTGGAACTTTTGCTACTATGGAAAATTCTCCTTTTTCTAACCCTCCATTCGTGGAGGCATCATCAGGTTGGATAACTATTCGTAAAAAGAAAAAGTTTATTTTAAAGAATGACACTTCTCCACCTCAATGATTCATCTCTCTTTTGGTGTTCGGTTTGTCTTTACCGAACTGTGGTTTTGGTTCGACATGGTGATGCGTTGTTGCGGCATGTCGTCATTTTTTCGATGTTTTTTTGTTGAGTTGTTGCTGGATGTTGATAATTTTATGAGCAAATTGGTTTTGTTGTAGGGCTTCCATGTTTTATTCTTGGCTTTTGAGCCTTCTGTACAAGGGTATAGTCCCTTTCAAAAAACTATTTTCCCATAATAAAAAAAAAAAAACAACCTTTTATTGCATTTGAGCTGATATAGAAGGTCCTCTAGGATTATTTTCTACATTTTGAGCTACGTTCAAATTTTAACCTCCTTGGATTATCAAATAAGGTTGAGAATGTCCAAAATTTGTTGAATTTCCCTCTTCCATATCTATCCTTTTGGATATATTATATATAGACACACCTTGAGGAAAGGTCTTATTTACTCCACAAAATTCATCTATTTTCCAATTTACAAGTAAAGTATCACTTGGTGGTGTTTCCTTAGTGACTATTTACTTTGCTGATTTTCCTATGTTGCAGCACCTTGAGGGAAAAATGCACTTTTCACCATAAAATATAGGTTCGAGAATGCCATTGGGGCATATTTCTTCCTCTACCTATTAGTAATGCTAAGACTATTCCTAGAAAGGAAATGAAACTACCTAACACTAACCTAAAATTCCAAGGGACCAGGGAAAGAGAGAGGGACGTATGAAATCTAAACTCTAAAGTAAGGGAGGTGATAACACCAGGAAAAAGGGGTGGAGATATTCCAAGTGAGTGAAAATAGGAATAAAATGAAGTAGGAGAGGGAAGACAGAAGTGCCACAGTCCAAAAAAAATTCAAATCTCCAATTTTCATGGAACACCACATATTTGAGCCTTGTAAGAAGAAAAAGTCTGCAAAATATATCTAAAAATACAATGAAAGGAAAGAAACACAATATAACACAAGTCAAGGCAATAAAAGACACAAAACATGAATTTTATTGCTCAAAAGGATGCACACTCCATTATAAATTAGAAACAAGGCAAGAATCCTTTGCAGAATTTTTAAATTCAAGGCCTGCAACTCATAAAAGTTCTGGAACAATTTTGATAGAGTTCCTATATGTTTCAAAATGTCCTGCCAAAAATGAGGGTGTTTTTACACACACACACACACAGAATTCACCTCACCTACCAAGCATTAATTTTCTGACAGGTAGTTGAACTATCTAATACTACTACCATTAATTCTCAACTTGTAGCTGATGTTCTCGTAATTTGTTGGTTGCATGCTAAACCTAATGATGGATGATAGAAATTTTTCCTTTCTTTGTTCTAGGTGTTGGTTGAAAACATTAGTTTTATGGATTGGGCATGTGGAAATAATAAGAAGTTAGCTAGTTACATGTTTCCTTACAACCTGGATGATAGTGTTTATACTCCCATTACTCGAACTACACTATTTCTTGGCCAATCTTCTCAATGCCGGCCCAAGTAGTGAAATTTATGCTACTTGGTGGGTTACATATCCTTCTCTGTGTGATCCATCTTCATCATGTTACCAGCTAGTAGCACTACTTTATGCTATCAATGGTATCATTCATACACATGCTACCATATGGTAGCATTTTTATACCTCACACCTCTTCACCGTGACCCCACTAATCTATCATCACTTCAGTTTCATCTTCCTTGTGACCACGATACCTGGGTGGTAGGATGCCCCTTTCTGCTATCGGTGGTAGCATCTACATGCGACTAGATGGTAGAATTTATACTCCTCTTATCAACCTGAATTGCTAAAACCCCCAAATCACCCGAGTCATCCACTCACTGCAACTTGCCACCGACTTGGCGAGTCATCCAAGACATACTGTTATCTACAATACACTGGTCTCCATTTTATGCCAAGGCCCATGTCTATCTAGTTGTATAATTCGTAGAGATGCAAAATTGGACAATAGTTTGGTGAATCACGGGGTAATATTCCCACTATATTGAAAAGATTAGTGGCCTTGAAGAATCCATTGGGCATGAAGTCAGCCTAAAACCTGAAATTGATATAATATTTGAAAATTATTACCCTTGAATCCATTTGGAGCACTATATGAACATGTATTTTATTTAAAACTACTTCAGATGGTAATGGATTATTCCCATCATAAAGGTTTTTCCAAATTTTGATTACATCATGGAACTCTTCCTGAAACTAGAAAGTGCAACAAGAATAAAATGAAAAAAGCGTGTATGAACATGAAAAATCATACATATCCAAAATGGAACATGCAAAGTGTGTAGAATCACTTATGCCAAAAATAAACCTACACTACAAAGTAGAACAATGTGTTCCAAGCACTTAGAGGAATTAAAAATATAATATAATATGTACAATGATGCAACAAGATAACCTAATGGGAATACTTAAGATAAATCCCATTGACTGGGATTGGTAATGCATCTCCATCAAGGTAAGTCATCTTAAAATAATTTTCTTATTTTTAAGAACTAATGATATATGGACCACTCCAAATTGTATCAAATTTAGAGTGTCTCCCTAGTTTGGCTCTGTCAACATCCCATTTTAAGACCAAATCACCAACTTTGAACATCTGAAACCGGAACTTTTATCAAACCATTGTTTGGTCAATTTTTGATGCTACTCTAATATGATTATGACAGAATTCCTCAATTCTTCAAGTTCAACTACTTGTAATCCTAATCTCTCTTTAATCCACCCCTTCAAATTCCAACTATTGGGCCAATTGAAGTGAAGGTAATTCTATTGAAAAAGGAAACCTTTATTCTTTCCCATAAACAAGCTTGTAAGGAGAGGTGTCAATTGCCTTCTTTGTAATCCTATAAGCCCAAAGAGCATTTCTCACATTTGTATGCCATTTTCTTTGATTGACATCCATTGTTCTCTTCATAATCCTAATCAGGTTCTTGTTAGTAGATTCTGCCAAACCATTACCTTAAGGGTAATAATTGGAAGAGGTATTTAAATAAACACCAAGTCTAAGAGCCCAATCAGAAATTTTAGATCCTAGAAAATCCTTTGCATTATAAGAAATTATGGTCTATGGGATACCAAACCTTGTGACAATCTCCTCAAGGAATTCAATAATGACCAATTCAGTTGCTTCTTTCAATTAGTATGTACCTCAATCCACCTGGTAAAATAATATTTTGTTGTTTAAACCCATTTTTGGCCAGCACTTGATGGAAGGTTATTCATGCTAATAAAGTTGAGACCCCACTAAGAAAATGGCTGATTTGATTGAATTGGGTGAAGTAGAAGGACAACCAAACTCTTCTTTCCGGTGAAGAAAACACATTCCTTGCATTTTCCAGACCCATTTGTGATAATAAAAAAATAATGTGGGCTAGAAGTAACCTTCCTTTATAATTTTTATTGTTGTAGATTTGGTTGAAAAATGAAAATTGGATAAGCCATCTTGAATTATATTAATATTTTCCCTTCTTGTTCATCTTCAATACACCTTAGTAAGACTCCATCAATGTTTCTTTTAAATAAAATGCCATCCACCAAGACATAAGGGATAGAATGCAACCTCAAATGTATCCTTTTTCCTTATTTAGACCAAGAGGGTATGCACCAAGTAGATAGAAAGGTGATCATATCACTCATCCAACTATGATTATTAATTTCCTCTCCTCATCATGTTGAGTTTCCACATCATGTGGAATTTCTTGGTTTATGAAGGATGTCTCTTAATCATCCCGAGCATCAACACCAAGCTGTCAAAAAATTCCTCTACCCATTACAAGTTTTGTGCCCTTAATAGTCACATCATACTCCATTATTTTAGTGATCCATCGACTCTATTTTTATTGATATCTACCCATATAATGAAATCTCTCACACTAGAATGTGAGACCAAAACTTTGATATGACTAGTGGAAAACTGTGTGTACAAAAATTGTAGGGTACTACACCGCCAAAACAACATTACACGTGCCCCAATGATGATACAAGTCTCCTCGCAAGGTGTTCCGAGAAAATATCTCCAAGCATGCATTAACATCCCGCATGCCCCACTTAGCCCCTGCATGCTTTGTTTTCTCTTCTCCCCTCCTTTTCTTTGTGTTTTGGTCTTCAGTGATGAAAACCGCCCCGCCCGCCTACTGAGTGGCGGTTCTATAACTGCCACCTTGCTCGGGCGGCGGTCCTTCACGCATTTTCTAGAATGCTCTTTTTAACATGACTCATGTAAATTTTCAACGTTTACCAGCTTTTTCACCGCCTTTGCTTGTATTTATGATTCTGGTTCCCTGGAATAGTGTTTTGGCATTGTTTATGGTTTAAGAGATCAATTTGGTTTTCACCTTTGGGTAAATGGGATTCTATAAATAGCTAGCTTGTGCTCAAGCAAATGGCCCCTCAAATTTGCCTCTGAATTTCTCATTTCAATAGCTTAGCCTTTCAATTTTTCTTAGCATTCATAGTTTCGTTTGTTGTATGCATGGTTAGTGTTGTTTAGCTGTTAGAAAGCCACATATTCTTCTTGTGCAAAGTGTCTGTTATTATTTCATCCAATCAATTGGAGTAGGATAGTTCAATTTTCAGTAGGAAGCCATTAAAGTTGTAGGTTCTGCTCATCAAATAAGATAGTTTTAGGTTCTGGACATTTTATGTTGCATGACTCATAATAAATCCTGCTAGGAATTGCATAAGCCAAGCTCTGTTCTCTTGCGCTATCCCTCTCCTACTCGCATTGTATTCAGTCTGCATCCTAAGTTGCCATTGTCCCAATATCTACTTCTATGATGCTAGCATTACATGCTTTTCTAGATCCACGTGAGCATGAAAAGAATGAGGAGATCACACTGAGGGGACAAGGCCACACACCATCGGATTCACCACTGTTTCTACAAAATATAGGTTCAAGATATCAAATTTATAGTTAAAGCATATCAAATAGACTAGCCAATCATTTCATTTTAGTTAATTTTAATTTTGATATTGCCACGAGGAAGTTGTGGGGATTGATAGTTTCTGAGAAACTATGATTCACTCCTCACTTCTGAGGTAAGATTGAGAGTCTTTCAAATAGAATAGATCGGTTATCTGTTTATTTAGAGTAGATCTACAAGTTGCATAGAAAAGTAGCTATACTCAGTTACTTTGTCTATTTTAATTGTGTTATTAGTTTAGTTGTCAATTGCTAGATATATTAGATAAATTGCTCTTTTAAATTTTGTTCAGTAGCTTATCAATAAAATCAGATTTAGGAATATACATAGATATATCTTGCGTAGCTAATTTATTCTGTCATTAGTTAGATTTATATCATTTCCTTCTTGCATGACAATCACGGGACCTAGAGAGCCCAGAGAATACGTATTCAAGCCAATCATGCCTCAACTGAATCTCATTACAGAAATAACTGATATAGATCAGAACCTTAGAATCCAAGTCTTCCAAACAACAACAGACCTACAAAAAATTATCTCTGGTTAAGAGGATTAAACGTAGAAGATGACAAAGCGTATACGTTTTGGTCGAACCGGTCAGACTACAGGTTAACCTAGATAAATATCCAAATGATTGTAGAAGGGCTTGAAAGAGAGCAAACATTTGGTTGTGATCCTTTGGTCCCCAATGATCCGGACACGAGGAGACAATCTCACGGACATAGATACTAATTTAAGAATTCAGGTTGCAAGAACACCTATAAGATATTATGAAAAGATTGCAAAACTTTTAATTTTAAACATAGAGGCCGAGAAGGCATATGACTATTGGATATTAGGGATTAGGGACTAATTCCACACATGACCATAGCAGGTCCACAACAACCACAAATCTATGGTTTTGATTCACAAATCCCACAACCCAATGAGTCCAAAGGTCAATCCGACGTTGACGCTAGCTTACAAACATTAGTATTTAGATCCACTCCACTTCCACCAATCATAATCACACCTCACTAGACATAACAGCTAATCAAGCCAAGGATTTCTGGACTAGACCAGAGAATCACCCATAGAATCCACTGTCAGTCCGTTATTCATTTTCATGACCTTATCGAGGGACATATAGGAAGCAACCACAGATTATCTTCCGCGTATTCCACAACCCATAGATCAAATCATGCCAGAGCTTGATATTGATTGGAGCCTTCGAGCAGTCATCCTCTCCGATCAATCTATCATGCCAGTTCAGGTTAGGAGGGCCTTCTTTACCTTAGATTCACATATTCCACTAGTGTGCATCAAAGACATAAGATTTCCCAACTAGTTTGTCTACATCCCATGTGTATTCCATCCCCACCGGCTATCTCGGCATGACCTCGGGAGGTTGGGTGTGAGGAAGAGTTACTTGTAGATTCCCACACTCACTTGTCACTTTTCCATCATACAAAATTGGTGAACCCAATGTGAAAAACATAGTGCTTCCCCTTTTCTTTATTACCTCTTTCTTCCACCTTCACTCTTTCCCATTATTCTACGGGTATTCATATACCCCCTCGAATATGTCGAGATTTGATGCATATGGCAGACCTCTCCTAGGTCTTGAGGCATACTACGCTCAACTGAATAGACAGTCATCACCCTCGCTCTCAGTATGGGGTGACAACTATTCAAATAACCAATTATCAACACAACCTCACCTCGAGGACTAGATATAGTTCGTCTTTCAAAATAGAGGAGTTGGATCAACTTACACAAATGTAATAGCAGAGCTTTGGGCTTGAACAAAATGAGATTCATAGGAGAATCTGGTTCATCTCCTCAAGTGCTGCTTAGACCACAAATTAGCAGACAATCAGATCCATACCTGGTTTTAGATGATGAACATTCAGTGTGTTACGCCAGGAATGAACAATGCTCTGGGAGTATGTACCCACCTATAGGAAGTTTACAAACATGACCCGAGGTCTCTTTTCAAGAAAACACCTCCATGCCACTACCTATAGGAAATGCCCTCGGTGAAACTTGGCAGGGCAACGATCAATTCATAGTGGGGTATCACATGCCTATATAACCTCAGAATATACAACAAATGCCACTAAGGAAAAATACTGTGACTTCGCCAGATGAAGTCATCTCAACTTTAGTAGAAAAAGTTAGAGGGTTAGAACTTGCTCAAGCGAGTCAAACATCTCAATTCATGTAAGCAGGAAATTCCAATCCTCCACATCATCCTAGCCAAGTAGACCTCCTCATAGGAATAGGCACATTGGGCATGCCTCCTCAGTATTCACAAAAAATGCCAACTAGAACCGCCATTTCTAACACTGTTCCGGTGGCGAATATGTTACCTCCCGGTCTAGTACAAAATGATCCATTCCTAGGCAATACTCCTTCATACTTAAACATGTATTCCAAATCACCACAGGGAGATGTGTTCTCCTCTCCTGGCATGTTTTCTCAACCACAGGGATTTCCTTATACCCCTGCAAATGCATACGCTACACCATATCAACAACCCATTCCACCTCCACCCCCTTAGTAGGCACCATCAATGGTCGAAACCTACGCGATAGGGACTTATTCAGAATATTTGAAAGATCCCTTAGATTTCACCATATGAAGTGTCATGCTTCCAAGACCGCTTCCCAATTTGCCCAAATACAAAGGGGAGGGAGACCCGAATACACATATCAAGGCCTATGCCATAGCCATTTGAGAGCTGCTCCCTTGGGATGGGGTTGTTGCCAAAATATTCCCCAAAACCTTAGAGGGCATCACCCTCGATTGGTATTACAGAATACCCAAAGCATCAATACATTCATTTAAACAACTTGTTTCAGAGTTCATTAAAGTGTTTGACATGAACAAACTGTTGAGAACAGGGAATCGGGAATTCTTGCACATTAAGCAAGAACACAATGAATATGTCGCTCACTTCATCCAAAGATGGCGTACAGTCCTTTATTCTTTGGCCAGTGCTCCAAATATGGACCAAATGGAATTATGCAATTTATTCCTTCATTCTCTCAGTAGAGAGGTGAAGGAAGAAGTCCAAAAGTTCCCACTAAGGACTTACGATGAAGTTCTTGAGAGCACTCTTTGAATAGATCAAGCAATAATAGATAGCGGTCACAAGACGTATGGAACAAATGGGAGGCTAATTATCCCCAAATGCAGAATACTACGACTTATCCTACTACCACAAACATCAATCAAGGACCTAAAATCCTTAACAAAAATCACAGCGGCAACAACAGATGGGGTAAGTGACCAAGCTAAAAAGGAAAATGTTATAAATACTCCGCCAATGACTAACAATCAACGAAACAACAATTTTACCCCAACAATCAATACAGTGGATTTTAATCATCCACAACAACAAACAACAACAACGGCGGATCCAGACATAGGGTCCAAGCGAAAACTCAACTGGATATCAAAATTAGAACCAAAACAAAAACAACAAAAAATACAAAACCTTAATCCTAATAGAAACAACGGTTTGATAAGAGTTTTGGACCACAATATACGCCAAACCAGCTGACCTAGAAATTACAATCCTAACTCATATTGTATTTTTCACAAGATTGAGGCCACGACACTAGAACGTGCCATGACTACAATAAATTCATGCAACGTTTGCTAGAGGAGCAAAGACAACTTTTCATAGATATGTTCTTGGTAGATCCTGCATCACCAACACCAAATACTTTTACAGGGGTAGTTTCCCCTCAAAATTCATCCCTCAAGATCTTCAATGATCCACTCCCAAGTCACAATAACAACAAATTAAATCCAAATGGGATGAACAAAGGTGTAATGGTAGGAAATAATGATCATGAAGCCTCGAATTCACTAAATCCACCTGTTGCACCACAATTAGGAAGTCAACCACGACCCAAGATAGTCGGTTTAGTAGAGTTAGACACCAAACTACACGTAGAAGCTATAACAAGGACACGAGAGTATTCCTCTCAGCCAAATCCAAGTTACCCGCTAGAGGCAGATAACATCCAACAAATATTAGTAAAACCCGTAGGTGCCTATGATTTAATTAATGACCTAACGAAGACCTTCTCTCACATCTCCTTTTTGGACTTATTGAAGAACTCTCCTGCCCATAGGGCTGCTCTTTTAGAAGCATTAGGTTTGGGTCATTTAATTAACATCACTCCACCTCTCGAAACACAGGTAAACCATATAGACTTTGATATCCACCCTCGGGATGGGCGGATAGGGATACCAAGTTTATTTTTGAAATAAACAAAATGCCACCAGATGCTGATATTGCACACAGAGGTGATCCGGCCTTACATTTGCAAGTGTGGGTTTATAACAATTATGTTAAACGTGCGATGGTTGACGATGGGGTAGCAGTTAACATAGTCCCCTTCTCTTTCCTTCAAAAGCTAGGGTATGGAGAAACAAACTGTTCCACGACTCGGAATACGCTAAGAGGCTATGATAGCCTTAAGGCCACTTCGATTGGAACTATAATACTACCAGTTACCTTAGGACCCAAAACAATCCTGACTGAGTTTTATATTATAGATTGGGAAACCAATTATAATATGATCCTCGACCGACCATGGATACACCGTATGAAGGCAATCCCTTCTACGTTATTTCAAGAAGTAAGGTTCTTGCACTTAGGGAAGATATTCGTAGCCAAAGGCGATCCAAAACCATTCGATATACACCTAGCTGACTTAAAGAAAAGACCGGGCATTCACTCTGAGTTTGAACTCCCAACAAACCAACTTAATAAACCGACCAACGTGAAACCAGAAGAAAATTTGGTACCTACAACAGATCTTGAGACTATGAGCCTAATCAAGACTATCCCAGCCCTCAAGGATGAGACTAACATTGTAGAAACAATATCATTAGGAACTACTGCGAAGATTTTCGACTTACTAGAACAGGATCTACCAATTTTCCTACCATTTGATTATGTAGGTATGGGATATACCCTAGGTGTTGGTGCTCTTCCAGCAGAGGATCTCTGCATGGTAGAGGTAATCGAAGCAGAAGAAATTGATGTAGCAAATGTCCCAACGTCCATCTTCCCAACTAAATATTGGACTCTCCATTTCGATGGAGCAAGATGTCGTTATGGGGTGGGCGAGGCATGATATTTACTTCTCCCAAGGAAAGATCTTAACGCATTCACCTTTAAACTAAATTTCAAATGTACAAACAATGGCACGAGTATGAAGCCCTCCTCTTTGGCCTCATCATAGCTAAAAGGCTTGGTGTTAACAACATCAGAGTACTAGGAGACTCATAATTAGTAGAAAATCAAGTATTTGAGGTGTATGAGATCAGAGCTGAACACTTACTGCTCTCTACAAACAACAATATTAGATTTGAGCAAAGGATTTAACTTCATATCCATTGAGCAATCCCACGAGAAAAAACCTTCTCGCATATTTGATAGCAACCTTAGCTTCACGTTTTACTCCAAATAGTGAGTTGGAAGACACCCGTTTCATGGTATCCCTTCGTACTAAACCATTAGTAAAGAAAATGTCAAACCCTCTTTTAACGAACATAGCTGAGAATACATCTACTATCTTAGATCACGTTGATAGTGATAGAGCCACTCTTGATTACTTAAACACCTATGCAGAGTTACATCTCACCCATCACGTGGTAGATTTTCCTTAATCCCACATTCATCTTCTTACTTTGGAAATCCCATGATAGAGCTTCCCCACAAAAGGAGCTCAACATATACATAGTAGAGAATGGAGAAGATCTGGAACTACCTCCAACCCCACCTGAGTTTGAAGAAGGTAACACTTCTTTAATCGAAGAAACAATTGATATTAACATCGAAATGGAGGAAGAACCGAAGATCTTAAAACTAGGATCTTTTCTAACTCCAGAAGAGATAGAAATACACACCCAAATCCTCAAAGAACATCAGAAGGCTTTCACATTTAATTATAAATAAATGATAGAGGTTACACCACACATCACGATACATAACCTCATCACCAAATCAGATGCAAAGCCAGTTAAACAAAAATCAAGACCAATGAAACCCAAGGTGGCTCTCATGGTGAAGGAGGAAGTAATGAAACTTCTCCTCAGTAGGATTCATCAAGTCGGTCGATTAATCTCAATGCGTATCTAATATTATTCCTATTCTAAAAAAGAATGGGAAGATATGCATCTACATAGACTTCCGAGACATTAACAAAGCTTTCCCCAAGGATGACTTCCCATTACCATCCATTGACATCATCGTTGATGCAATAGCTGGCTTTGAGCTTTTGTCTCTCATGGATGGATTCTCAGGATACAATCAAATCAGAATATCCGAACAAGACCAAGCCAAAACCATGTTTATAACTCCTTGGGGAACCTATTGCTATGTTGTTATGCCATTCGGTCTCAAGAACGTTGGCGCTACATACCAGTGGGCAATGACATACATATTTCATGATCTTATTCACAAGATCATGGAATCCTATGTAGATGACTTGTTGGCCAAGGCCAGGAAGTGTTGCGATCACCGGAAGTACTCCGCATCATTCTTTCACGTCTAATAGAATACGGAGTCACACTAAACCCAGAAAAATGTGTTTTTGGTGTGACAGGAGGGAAGCTCCTCGGTTACATTATATCATCACGAGGGATCGATGTAGACCTAGCCAAAATCGGGCTATTCTTGAAATGATCCCACCATCGGATGAATCTAGAATCAGGTCGTTTCTTGGGAAACTTAGTGCAATCCAAAGATTCATCCCAGATTTAAGATTTTCCATTCATCCAATCAACAATATACTCAAGAAAGATTATAGTATCGATTGGACTAACGACTACAACGATGCTTTTGAAGTAGTTAAGCATTTCCTGTTGTCACCACCCATGCTAATGCCACCTAAACCAGACCGCCCTTTAATCTTATATTCACGAGCTACCAATGTCTCACTAGCTTGTATGCTAGCTCAAGAAGATGATGACAAGATAGAATGTGCGATCTATTTTATAAGCCGCACTTTACTCGATTATGAAACATCTTATGCTATCTGCAAGTAAGAGAGAGTGCCTTTCCATAGTCTTCGCAACCAAATGCTTAAGACATTACATGCTAAATCAAGAAACGAGGGTCATTGTAAAAACAAACCATTTATGAACCTTCCTCACGCAAGGGTCCTTGTCTAAAAAGGTTGGACGCTTTATAACTTTAATGGGTGAATTTGAATTAACATTTGTAAATCAAAATGTCCGTTAAGGGAAAAATCATACAGATTGGTTAGCTGACAACCCATTAGATGGAGGTGATCTAGTCAATTTGGACTTTCTCGATGAATGCATATATTACGTCGAAACTAGACCTCCCATCTCTGAATGTCCTTGGTATACTGATATTATTAATTATATCATGAACCATACATATCTAGAAGGTGCTATGCTGCAACAAAGAAGGCGGTTACACATTATCGTAGCTAAATACGTTATTATAGAACAAGTGCTCTATCATAAGGCTTTCGATGGAATGCTTCTAAGGTGTGTTGACACAGAAGAATCCAAGAAGATTCTCCATGAATCTCACAGTGGAATATGTGGAGGCCACTTCGGTGGTCATGCCACCGCTCGCAAAATACATTGGATGGGCTATTTCTGGCCCACTCTAGAACACGACGCAGTAGAGTTTGTACGCAGGTGTCATAAATGCCAAGAATTCTCCCATGAGATTCACATGCCGGCACAAGCTCTACAACCAATCGCTACTCCATGGCCCTTTTCTACGTGGGGCTAGATTTGATAGGGAAATTATCTCCCTCATCTATAGATGGCCATAACTTCATAATCACGGCCACCGAGTATTTTACCAAATGGGTAGAGGCTATGCCTCTCACCACTGTACCAGGTTCCGTGATCGCCAAGTTCATTTTGAACCAGATCATTTGTAGGTACGGTGTCCCACAAATCATTATCACAGATAATGGGACTTCTTTTAAGAATGACAAGGTTTGTGAATTATGCAATAAATTTAAAATAAATCATCATACAGCCTCCCTGTATTACCCTCAAGCCAATGGATGGACAGGCTGAAGCAACAAAAAAACATTGAAATCCATTCTCCTTAAAACGGTGAAAGAAAACAAAAATATTGGAATTTAAAGTTATACCCGGCCTTGTGGGCCCACCAAACCTCAATAAGAACACCAACAGGAGCAAATCCTTTCTCACTTTGGTATTCGGAGGAAGTAGTTCTCCCACTTGAGGTTGAAATACCCAGTCTCCGCATCTCATTACAAGGGATTCTGGATGAAGACGCTTATAGAGAAGCACGTCTCTCCCAACTAGAAAGCCTAGATGAAGCTAGGTTAGATGTTGAATAACGACATAGAGTCTATGTTGACCGGATGTGCCGGTAGTATAACAAGAAGGTCTATGAATGAGACATATATGAAGGTGATCTAGTTCTAAGACTAGATAGCCAGATCGATAAAAAGACCGGAAAAGGGAGGAAATTCCAGCCCAAATGGTTGGGCCCATACCGAGTCATGAAGGACTATGGAAATGGTGCATATCTCTTATGCACACTGGAAGGTGAGGAATTTGGTGAAACTGTCAATTCCCTACACCTTAAATGATTCTATGCATAAGTGACCAGCACTATCTATATAATTATATCTACATTGCATCTTCATGTAGTTAGGTTCATTTCATCCGCTTGTTTCATACAAATCTTGTGATCAAGGAACTTATTCCCAAAGTAATTCATTACAAACTTCTGATGGTATTGACATAATCATCCAAATCATACTTCTTCACTTTCATAGTCACATCACCCATTTCTGAATAATTTCATCAGACAAAGCTAGATATGACAAAGTCTTAATGGTAACCATACCAAGGTCTGCATGCTTGTTCTCACTTTTGGTTTCTCCCTAGGATAGGTGTCTTTCCTATGGTCTATTCTAGAAGCTTCATCGTGTCACATCTATCCTGTATGCATATCTCTTTAGAAGTAATAACATACTGACATTTTTCTCAAATAAACAAGTCAAATATAGATCAAATAGAAAATTTTATTTTTACACATTTCCTTGCCCTACCAACCTTCGGTGATGAGCTTGCATCTCTTACTAGTGACGTAGGGTTGGGAAAGGATGGGAATGCCCTTACTCGCTTGTACCTTATCCATGGTGATAAGCGCACGCTCTGACTAGTAGCATGGGGCAAGGTATGGGGGGTCCTCTTGACAATAAACATTGAAGGTAGTCAGAAAACAATTCAAATGAACCTTTGAAATCTTGAGTCAAAAACGAATGAATTAGATGTCCAAAATTCCAAGAGAGTTCAAAACCCTAAAAACCAGATTTTGTCAACCATGTGGCCATCTACGGATCTAAGTCTAGATAAACCACAAAGCAAGTAACATTCTAAACTATGGAGTCACTTGAGTAGAGTAGGTTTGTAGCATCCTAATTTGGTTCCACCAAATCTTTGTCTATCTCTCATCACTACCATTCAACAAATTTCATAACTTGTGCCCTTTCTAGCTCTCGGTGATGAGCCCTCGCATCTTACTAGTTGTGTGGAGATAGGAGTGGGGCAAGTTCATCTACTCATCATACCGGTTTATCATCACATTTTGTCAAAAACAAATATGAAGTATCAAAAATTTCTTGAAGAAACTAAAGTTCAAAATCACATTGTGTCTACATTATCATACATCAACATCACGAAATACAAAAAGAAAGAAAACATTTGTATCATTTGTTCTCCATTGCATACATTCTGAAAGGCATATAAAAACAACATTATAATTTACATATGAAAGCAAATCACAAGAACATTGATGCCAAAAGTCTGATCCAAAAAGAATATATATATAGTCAAATTTCCTATACAATGCCATCATGCGCTAAGCATGGTCAAAACACTCAAAGAGCCCAGGAAATACAAATACATCATACAAATAGTCTAAGAGAGCCAAATGGCCTCTCAACCCCTATGAGATCCCTCTGAGGGTGCATGCCCATGTCAGGACTGGGTATGCTAGTGATCTAAGTGCACGGAGGGCTCACGGTCCCGAGGAGGCGTGGCCTCGCCATGAGAGTGACTCCTCATCAGGTGCTCTGTTGTCCTGTACCCTGCCAGCTTGGTATGGAGGGAAGTCACCATCCTGGCCACATGCTAGATAGGGGAAAAAATGTTGGTATGCCTACCGGCTGCTAAAGGCTCCCTTGCATCCATGGACAGCTGCGTGGGTCTTCTCCATAGGGATCATCAAGGTATCAGTGCATACCCAGCGAATCAGGTCTCGCCACTCATCAGTCAGTCTCTACAAGTAAAGGAGAAAAACCTAATTAGAAATAATCAAGAGATAGAAACAAATGTAAAAAAAAGGAGAGATAGCAACTAAGGCAATCCTAACTAGAAACAAACATTAAAAGGAAGGATGATAACTCACTCGGATCTCTGGGCCTCTAAGATGGATCTCTAGGGTCGGGCACTGCCCACAGATGTTACCGCTAATTGGCAGTGCGCTCCTCCTATTGCACAGGGCCACATAACATCCTACTACGGACTCATCCTCTCTGCCCAAGCCCTGAGAGAGTGGCTCCTCTAAAACAGAGTCACCCTCTCTACACTCTGCTCGCCCTCTTCACCTGTAAGATATCCTGAGTGTCATGCCACTCAGGATCACTTTCCTCCTCTCCATCTGACTCATTGACCTCAGCCTCGGTCTCCTCCTCCGTCTCCCCCCTGTGAACTCCTCGGACTTAGAGTCTATATCAATGGGGTCATCACTGCTATGTGGGTGGGACCGGCGGTAATCTGAAGTAAGGGTGCTGAGGAGCACCGACTCTCCCTCGAGCTCGTACTACCCACCTAGCTACAATGGGGACACTAGGAGTAACAACTGTCCAACCCCGGCCTCTAGGACCTCCCCTGGCCTCTTAAAATGATCTGTATACTGGTACCAATGGGGGAAGCATACCCACATAAGGAAGGCCAAACTGTTGGGGCACTCGACCAAACAGATGTATCTCCACCCTCCCCATCCTGTCAACAAGCTGCCCTGTGGTGGAGCAAGAGATCAAAGTAAGAGCCTCCTCGCCCCATAAACCTGCCATGGCCTGATAAGGTGTGGCCTCCATGTCATCAGTGGTCAAGGAGGTGACTGGATGATGAGGTGCTCTGAGCACCGACATGTCTATCCATCTGGCTGCCCTCACAGCTCGGGATCTGCCACCTCTACACCTCTCCCATAGGGGATGAAACGCTCATAGACCCAGCTCATAACCAGGGTCGGATGGCTCAATGACTGCCCTACAAATGGACCACCGGTACAAATCATGATAGGTGGTCCCAAGAATGTTGGCTCCCCAGGCATAAATCCGGCCGTGCCCCTCAATCTGTAATGATGGGGGACCAACAATATAGTAAAGTGTCTCCTCCCTTGTCCCCGATCAATCTCGAGGCAAGGATCCCCATAATGGCCTGGATGAATCATGGGGATAGGTAGGTTAGGAATAGATTAGACCCTCACCCCCTTCTTCGAACCGGTGGAGATAAGCGTGCATCTCCCATATATGAGGACCACTTTGTCTTTGTTTGCAGCCTTTGTGACCCTACTATCTCAAGAGTGAGCCGTCTCCCAATAATTGGGACCCCCAAGATATGGTAAAAATCCTCCAAAGTAATGTCCACTCACCCCGGACCCCTGGTAATTGAAAAGTGTTCCAATCAAGCATCCTAATATAAAAATAAGTCACAAAGTATGTGACAAGACGGTGCAACATCACGGGACCCATGATATGTGCGATATATCTGGCCCTCTGAAGAGTGTCCTACTCATCCTGAGAAAGGGCATCCAATACTTAGAAGCCAATCACACTCCCTCTCCCGACTCCATCGGATATACTCCTCCTTCACCTGCATACACCCAAAAACACACAAAATAGAGTAAGTTAGTATCCAAATGACATTAGAAAAATCATGAAAGTAGATAAGGATGCTAAAAATGCAAAAAAATTCAAATAAGTGTTATTTTTACATTTATGTGTAGAGGACTGCGCCACTGAGCGGGGTGGCGGTTCCATAATCACCACCTTAAAGGTGGTGGTCTTCTTATGCGCCGCCCCCGATCGGGGTGGTGGTCTCGTAACCGCCACCCTGCTCAGGGTGGCGGTCATGTCCCAAAACCCATGCGGGTCATATACCCTAAAAATAGCTACAAAAGAAAAATAAAGACCATTTTGATTCAAACAAGGCCTACCAGTAGGCGCCCCCTAGTTGACCCTATTAAAACTGACATTTTCAAAAATAACCCCCTCGTGACAAAGATTTCACCATTTTAACATTTTGAAGACAAAATGGTAAATCAAGAAAAACTAACCTGTGATCTCGTGGGTTGGTGTTCGCTCGCGGAGGCATGATCATGATCTCGCCCCGAATGTTTTGACTATAATCTCATGAGAAACCATCACCACGTGGGTCCTAGAGCTCAAAATCAACCAAATCAACACATGCACAAATGAATAGGAAAATGGGCCCACTTTTACATATATAGCAACCTGACTTGTTTTGAATGCCCCTTTTCACAGGTTTGGAGTGCCGACGGAGGTAAGTTCTTATCCCCACAAAAATGGTACGTCCTCATTTCATAATATTTTAGTGTTTATTTTCGATCTATTTTGTCTATCTGCACTTGAATTCTCTTTTCATTTTGTAGGTGGCGGGAATTTTGGATGGCATCATTTCGACACACGGACGTATCAGGTATAACTTATAACTTCCATTTTGGGAATGCCATACTCGGACCCACCATTTTACACCTCTTCATGGCTAAAACACTTCTCTGAGGGGGAAATATGTATGTACCCAAAATTGTAGGCAAGTGCTGCACTTGTCGGAACAATGTTACACGTGCCCTAATGATGATACAAGTCTCCTCGCAAGGTGTTCGGAATCCAAAAATCTCTCCAAGCATGCATTAACATCCCGCATGCCCTACTTAGCCCCTGCGTGCTTTGTTTTCTCTTCTCCCCTCCTTTTCTTTGTGTTTTGGTCTTCAGTGATGAAACTACCACCCTGCCTACGTGGTGGTCTCGTGACCACCGCTTGATCAGGAAGTGGTTCTATAACCGCCACCCTTTCGGGGTGGTGGTCTTTCATGCGTTTTCAGAATGCTCTTTTAACATGACTCGTGTAAATTTTCAATGTTTACCAGCTTTTTTCACCGCCTTTGCTTGTATTTATGATTCTGGTTCCCTGGAATAGTGTTTTGGCATTGTTTATGGTTTAAGAGATCAATTTGGTTTTCACCTTTGGGTAAATGGGATTCTATAAATAGTTGGCTTGTGCTCAAGCAAATGGCCCCTCAAATTTGCCTCTGAATTTCTCATTTCAATAGCTTAGCCTTTCAATTTTGCTTAGCATTCATAGTTTCATTTGTTGTATGCATGGTTAGTGTTGTTTAGCTATTAGAAAGCCACATATTCTTCTTGTGCAAAGTGCTATTATTATTTCATCCAATCAATTGGAGTAGGATAGTTTGATTTTTAGTAGGAATCCATTAAAGTTGCAGGTTCTGCTTGTCAAATAAGATAGTTTCAGGTTCTAGACATTTTATGTTGCATGACTCGTAATAAATCCCACTAGGAATTACATAAGCCAAGCTCTGTTCTCTTGCACTATCCCTCTCCTACTCGCATTGTATTTAGTTTGCATCCTAAGCTATCATTATCCCAATATCTACTTCTGTTGATGCTAGCATTACACACTTTTCTAGATCCACGTGAGCATGAAAGAATGAGGAGATCACACTGAGGGGACAAGGCCACACACCATCGGATTCGCCACTGTTCTACAAAATCCAGGTTCAAGCTTTCAAAGTTCTAGTTAAAGCATATCAAATAGAGTAGCCAATCATTTCATTTCAGTTAATTTTACTTTCGATATTACCAGGGAAGCTGTGGGGATTGATAGTTTCTGAGAAACTATGATTCACTCCTCACTTCTGAGGTAAGATCGAGAGTCTTTCAAATAGAATAGATCGGTTATCTGTTTATTTAGAGTAGATCTACAAGCTAGCACAGACAAGTAGCTATACTCAGTTACTTTGTCTGTTTTAATTGTGTTATTAGTTTAGTTTTCAATTTCCAGATATATTAGATAAATTTCTCTTTTAAATTCTGTTCAGTAGCTTATCAATAAAATCAGATTTAGGAATATACATAGATATATCTTACGTAGTTAATTTATTCTATCATTAGTTAGATTTATATCATTTCCTTCTTATATGAAAATCATAGAAACCTAGAGAGCTCAGAGAATATGTATTCGAGCCAATCGTGCCTCAACCCAATCTCATTACGGAAATAACTGATATAGATCAGAACCTTAGAATCTAAGTCTTCCAAACAACAACAGACTTACAACAAATCAGCTCACAGTTAAGAGGATTAAATGTAGAAGACGACAAAGCGTATACGTTTTGGTCAAACCGGTCAGACTACAGGTTAACCTAGATAAATATCCACATGACTATAGAAGGGCTTGAAAGAGAGCAAACATTTGGTTGTGATCCTTTAGTCCCATAGCCAAACGCAGGAGACACTCTCACGGACATAGATACTAGTTTATGAATTCAGGTTACAAGAACACTGTAAGATATTTTGAAAAGATTGCTGGCTGTTAATTCGAACATAGAGGACAAGAAGGTATACGACTATTGGATATTAGGGATTAGGGACTGATTCCACACATGACCATAGCAGGTCCACAACAACCACGAATCTACGGTTGTGATTCACAAATCCCACAACCCAACGAGTCCAAAGGTCAATCCAACGTTGACGTTGGCTTAGGAACATTAGTATTTAGATCCACTCCACTTCTACCAATCATAATCACACAGTTATCCTCATGTTAGACATAGTAGTTAATCAAGCAAGGATTGCTGGACTAGACTAGAGAATCACCCATAGAATCCACTATATATCCATCATTCATTTTCATGACCCTGTCAGGAGACATATAGGAAGCACCCACAGGTTATCTTCCGCGTATTCCACAACCCATAGATCAAATCACATCAGAGCTCGATATTGATTGGAGCCTTCGAGTAGTCACCCTCGCCGATCGATCTATCACACCAGTTTAGGTTAGGAGGTCCTTCTTTTCCTTAGATTCACATATTCCACTAGTGTGCATCGAATACATAAGATTACCTAACTAGTTTGTCTACATCCCATGCGTATTCCATCCCCACCGGCTATCTCGGTAGGACCTTGGGAGGTCAGGTGTGAGGAAGAGTTACTTGTAGATTCCCACGCTCGCTTGTCACTTTTCCATCGTACAAAAACCTCCTTTTGAATTTATTTAGAGCTTTCATGATGGAAAAAACCATGTGACTATATTTAAATTCATTTTCCTTTAGTGTTTTATCTTGAAGAAGGCCACTGGATGTTTCATAGCTTCATCATTTTACGTGTCAAAAAAACAACAATACTAGTATCAAATCCATATGCATACAAAATAAAATCCTTACCATAGTTAGGATTGACAAGTGTAGGAGCTTGAGAAATTTCTTGTTTGATCTTGGAAAAAATTTCCTTCCCTTCACTATCCATTTGAAAGATGAATCCTTCTTTTAACATAAAATTGATGGGCTTGACTAATCCTACAAAATTAGGAATAAATATCCTAAAAAAATTAATCTTGCCAAGAAATTATTGTAAGAATTTTTATGAGTTGGAAAAGAGAGAGAAAGGATGGCTGAAATTATGTCTAGATCAATGGAAATTCCATCCTTGGAAACAATATGTCCCAAAATCTTACCCCTAGGGACTGCAAAATTACACTTTTTGGGGTTAAGAGACACCCCAAATTCCCTACATCTCTCAAATACCTTCTCCAAGTGGCTGATGTGATCCTTTCTTTACTTTGAGAAGATGGTAATATCATCCAAGTATACAAGGATGAACTCATTAATATAACCTTTGAAAGAAATATCCATTACTCTCGAAATGTGGCACTTGCATTTGAAAAACCAAAAGGCATCTTCTGATAGGCATATGTACCCCACTTGGTTGTAAATGCAGTCTTAAATTGATCTTCTTTCCTAACCTTAATTTGATTAAAACCTAAATACCCATCAACATGGAGAACCTTTCAGCCCTTGCAATAGTTTGTAAAATATGCTCCATAGAAGGTAAAGGGTAGTGGTCCTTTAGGGAAGCCTTGTTCAAATCTTGAAAATCAACACAAAGTCTAATTTCCCCATTCTTCTTTCTAACTAGGATAATATTGGCCACCCATGTAGAGTACTTGATTGGAAAAATTATTTTGGCCTCAATGAGTTTGGATAACTCCTTCCTCATGAGGGGCTCTATCTTAGGGTTGACGGTGGTTTTTCCTAATCGGATTGACAAAGTGGGATCAAGATCTATGGAATTTTACACAATATTTGGATTAAGTCCCTTTATATCTTTGTAATACCAAGAAAACACATCACTGAATTTTTGATGCAAGGAAATGAAATCTTACTCCTCAATTTCAACACATACCTTTCCCATCATAATCTCCTTTCCTTGCACAATGTGGATGGTTGATAGTCCTATTTCTTTTATTCTATATTATTTTCATCACATTAAAATTCATCATCTGGACTAAATATATGATCCAAGGTGACAAATCCCTTTGGAAATTTATTTTTCTTCAATTGAGTATTTTTTCACCATAGCTATTGTGTAAATCAAATTACAGTTCTGAAGAGAATTCAACCTCATTTTGGATGAACCGAATAATTTGTTCATCACTATCAAACACCTGTTAGCTAATTTATTTATCTAAAATGGATGGCTTGATTATCACCTTGATATGATGCTTATTTCCTTTGACAAAATCCTTAGTAGGTGAGAATTGTGATCCAAGGGATGCCATTTGATCTACCTCTTTGTTTAACTTCCTTGGCACCACCTATAGGTTGAGAGCATAAAAAATCTCCAGGAGGTCTCAAACTTTGTGATTATAAGATTTCAATAGATTATTATTTATGGCATGCTTCCCCTTCGGTTGGCGGACAAAATTTTTAGTGTCCCCAAAAATCAATAATGTTTTAATCTTCCTATGCAATCAACCAGACCATGCATTAATGCTTCATATTCTACCACATTATTGGAACATGCAAACTGCAATCTATGAGAGAAGAAAAATTCTCACTCAATGTAGAAATCAACACAAAACCTACCTTAGATCCATTTCTACTTCTTAAACAATAAAAAAACATCTTTCACGGTCCATAAAATCCTGTTATTTTCTTTCTTTAGTGGTGCGAGTTGAGTATATCATTATTCAAGAATGTAATAAGTCCAAAGTCTAGTTTTTAAAATTTCATCATAAGGATCCCACTCATAGCGTTTGGTCCATTCATCAAGTATAAGATCAGGAATTGAAGGGGAAATAGGTTAATCTTTATAAAATGACTCATGCTCTTGATTTTCTTGTATTACGAAGTTTTCTTGTAGAGGGGTGGGGTCATATGAAAAAATGGGCTCATCTTGTATGGTAAATTTTGCACCATTACTAGTCCTTAAGAGTGTATGGGTCCAATCGAAGACAAATAACCACCTACATTGGTTGTGAAGTATCTTGACAAACAAATGGAAAACATGGGAGGAAAGTCAATGAATAATATATCATGGGTTATAGTTAGGATTGGGCAGTCATGAAGGGTTAATTTTAGATCTTTATGATTCTAAGTACACCAAAAACTGATCCATCAAGCTGTAAGACACTTTTAACAACAAGGATGTACTCAAAACCCAAGATATCAATAATTTTCTTTAGCATAATCAGAGGTACTAGCCCTGAGTCAATCATACAATTATGCACCAAGTGTTTACCCACAATTAATGACATGTAAAATGGTGGGGTCTTGATAACTTTACTTACTTGATCTTCCTTTGCTTGGAAAATATTGACTACAACATGTGTCTTTTGAATCACTGGGTCAGCTAGGGGAAGCTTCTTGAGAGCTTCACATAAGAGGTCTCTTTGTGATGGAATAGCCAAAACATCCCACATCATCACATTGACATTTATCCTATTCATTTTCTCCACAATGTTAAAAGGAGGCTTGTAGATTTCTAAAAATGTGGTACATGGTTATCCTTTCTTGACTAATACAAGGTTGAAATAGGCATATTTGGTTTGGGAGAAACCTCCTTGCTAGGAGTCTCAAGAACTCTATTTTTATCAGTTGTAACCTCTTTCTCCATGTTAAAAGTATTACCCTGATTAAAAGAGGATGTAGGTTGAGATTCCAACATCATTTTCTTAGACCTTGTATTATCAAAAAAATTAATATGAGGTCTATTAGAACTTCCCACTAATTAATTTAAACCATAGAAATATTCAAATCCAAAGAACATGAGATTTGTGTCTTGGTTGGCCTCTTGATCTCCTTCCACATTAGGATTGGGTGCTAAATCAATGCCTCTTGCTGATTATAAGAACATTGAATGATAAGGGTCTAGTCATGCAATGCATATGAATAATCATATGGCCTATGTGGGTGATTGCATGAGAAACACCATTCATCCTCATGTACTACATTATTTTACACCGAGACCAGTGCTTGACTAGAGCTAACAACAGGAGGTGGCTGAGGAGAAGTAGCTATTACAAGTGGAAGAGAAGCATTTTAAGCCTACCGCATATTGTTATGCTATTATTTCCATATCTATGATTAGGTTGTCGATTCTGTATGGCTAATAACATTGATTAAAGCCTTGGTTTGAAGACTACCCCGATTGGAATAATTCCTATAGGACTAGGATTGTTGATTCTCTAAAGATATAAATTTATTAGACAAATTTATAATTAAGTATTTCATGTCTTCATTCTCTTTTTTATGTACGGGAGGGAGATATGTGGAGGTAGTAGGTTAGGTGTTATGCTCAGGAATATGAGCAATAGAAGACTGGGAAACTTGAGGAAATTTAGGGTATAAGGACATAAGTGGCCTAGGAGCTAATTTTTTAGCTTGGATAAAAAAAAATTCAGCCTTAATTAATAATGCATATGCCCCAAGAAATTTTGCACCCCCATAGATTGAATCATGATAACAATATCAAAATTTAATTCTCTTAAATAGTAAATAAATTCACCTTTTAGATTTTTTATTATAAGGGCTGGAATTCTATCCCACATCTTCTAAAACCTAAAATTGAAATATTCCATGAGCTCATTGAAAGCCCTATTTATGGTTGTAAACTGTTCTAGAAAGGAAAGGTTATCTACCTTCTCTCTAAAATGATTGCAAAGGGATGTTCCCAGCTGATTATACTTAGTGATTGATCCTGCTTCCAAACACCTGGACCATTGAAGAGCCCTCCCCTTGAATGAAGAGGATAATAGCCTAATATTTGCATCTTTTTCAATAATTTGATGAATAACACAAACATTAGAAATGCCTTGTAAATGGTTAACTGGAGTGGTATGATTCTCCCTAGTGAAGAAAGGGATACTATAAAGTGTAAATGCTGAAATAGGATTTTGGGCATTAAGAGTAAGAGAACTACTTCCAGTAAAATTGACAAATGGTTGATTTTGCTATGTTTCCATTATTATAGGTCTGAGAACTCTAGTCCCTTTGTGAGAAAGGCCTACTAGGAGGTGGTGTGGAAAGAGTTTTATGTGGTGGTGAAGGTGATATTTTAACTATTCTTCCTCTTCCCGGTGATAATTACATGTACTCAAAAGCTCCTTCTTCTCATAAACTCGAGCTCTAACACTGTTGAAACCAATTTATTTGAAAAATGGAGTTGTGAGATGTGTAGAAAGAAACCTCCAAAGGATGGAAAATACTGAGTTACACATCAAAACTTAGAAAAGATGAAAATAAAGTGTTCAATGTCCCACGGGCATGCTAAAACTATTGGAGCTCAAAAATGCACCTATCCCAAATCAAATTGACCCGGGGATTGAGATAACATGAGACTGTCTCCAAGTTGTGGGACTCAAACTGAGACAAACCTCTAGAGAAGGTTGAATTCCTCTACCTATTCCTAATGCTAAGACTACTCCTAGAAAGGGAAATGCAACTACCTAACACTAACCTAAAATTCCAAGGGACCAGGGAAAGAGAGAGGGATGCATGAAATCTAAATTATAAGCTTCGGGAGGTGATAACACTAAGAACAAGGGGTGGATATATTCCAAGTGAGTGAAAATAGGAAGAAAACAAAGTAGGATAGGGCAGACATAAGTTCCAAATTCCAAAACAACATTCAAATCTCCATTTTCGTGGAGCATAATAGATTTGAGTCCTACAAGAAGAAAAAAGTATGCACAATATATTTGCAAATGAAATGGAAGCAAAGAAATGTAATATAACAAAAGATAGGGAATTAAAAGACATAAAACATGAATTTATTACTCAAAAGGATGCACAATCCATTATAAAGTAGAAACAAGGCAATAATCCTTTCTGAATGCCAAAATATGAGGCCTATAAATCAAAAAAGTTTTGGAACAATTTTGATAAAATTACTCTACGTTTCAGAATGTATTTTAAAAAAATGAGGGGTTTTACATATATATAGAGAAATCACCTCACCTTCCATGCATTGATTTCCTAATGTGAGATAGTTGAGATACCCAATACTATAATCATTGATTCTCAACTCGCAGCCTAATGTTTCCATAATTTATCATTTTCATGCTAACTCATTGGATTTAGGTCAAGAAAATTTTTCCTTTCTTTTCTCTAGGTGTCTACCAAAAACATTAATTTTGTGAAGTGGGCATGTGGTAATAATATGATGTCGTCTAGTTGCATGTTTCCTTGAAACTGGATGGTAGCGTTCATACTCCAATTACTATGATCTTCTCTATATCCCAACCAATCTTCTCAATGTCACATGGTAACAATATTTATGCTACCATAATGCATCACATATCCTTCACGTGCAATCTGTATTCATTTTACTACTACTGGTAACACTACTTTATCTTGTCAACCGATAGTATTTGTACATGCTACCTTGGTCGGTAGCATTTCATTACCTCAAACCTCTTAACTGTGACCCCACAAATCCATCATTGCTACTAGTTGCACATGTCTTGTGACCCTACTACCAGATGGTAACATGCCCATTTGTTGTTGGATGGTAGCATATATATATATATATATATATATATATATATATATATATATATGCGCTACCGATTGGTAGCATTTCTACTTGCCACACTCATCATCCTGACTCACCAAAATTCCCAGTTCATTTGATCCATTCACTCATTGCAACTTTCCATTGACTCAACTAATTCATCCATGGGCTACCTATTATCTATAATACATTGCTATCCATTTTATTGCAAAGGCCCATGTTCTACATTAATTTGTCCAATCTACAAGGATGTAAAATTGGACAACAAACACCACTCATAATCTTGCACAAAGTTATTTTGAAAATAACCAAAGCTTGAGATGAACTATCCATATTTGGATTATATGGTTGAAAAGGGTTTGCAGGAGGAAACTAATTCTTATTATGAGGAACAAATTAGGAGGAAGGCTTTTTGGCTTATAAGGGGACTTGTTAGGTTGGTATGGAGGTTGATAAGGTTTGAAATTTTGAGCTTGCTACCTCTTAATGGATACCAACTCATTCCAAAAATTTTGTAATTATTTCATTACTTCTTGCAACTCAGTTGAGGTACTTGAGGAAGTAGATGCTTGACTAGACATTTGTATTCTTGGGGTTGGAATGTGAGCTAACTGGGGTTTGATGAGAATAAGGAGTCTTAATCTATGAGAGTATAGGCATTGAATGTATATGATCAATTTTAATAGCCTAGATAAGACTATTCTCATCCCTAATATCAATGTCATAAGCACATGGTAATGTTCTACCCCATAGACTAAATCATGACTGAAATATCACTATTCAAAGCCTTTAGATAGTAGATAAAATGCATGTTGGGGTGTAGGTCTTACCACTTGAGGAATTCAGTCCCAAATCCTTTGAAATATAGTGTTAAAATTATTCATCTACTCATTAGGGACCTCTTTATCATTATCAACTGCTCTACTAAAGACAATTGGTTTGAATTTTCCTCGAAATGATTGCAAAGAGATGTCCCAAGTTCATCCCAATTGTGAATTGTTCCTGGTATCAAAATACTATACCATTGAAGATATATCCCTTTGAATAATGAGTCCAAGAGTTTGAATTCTACATCATCCTCGGTGATAAAGTGGATGAACAAATATTATCCACATATTGAATATGATCAGATGGGGTAGTATGATTTTCACTAGTGAAGAAAGGAATGCTTTTGACTACAAAAACTAACATATCATATTGTGAATTGAGAGCTAAAGGACTAACACCATTAAAAATGAAAAAAGGAAAAATATTTGAAAATCCATGAATTGAATGGGTCTCAAAACTGTAGATGATTGCAACAAGGGCCTACCAAGAGGATGAGTAGAGAGAAATTTGTTTGGTGGTGATGGTGATTTCTGAAATGATCTGGCTTTTCTCCTTCTTCTCAAGTGATAGCTGCAAGTAATCAAAATATCCTTCTTCCCTTTATATTCTTGACCTTGTCTAAATCCTTCTCATGAAATATAGACACTAACACCTGTTGAAACCAAAGTAGATATAGTATTTTCTAGATGTGTTGTTGCAAAGCCTCCAAAAGTATGAAATCTATGAAGATACACACCAAAACTTGGAAAATTAGAAATATTAAATTATAAAGATTCCTACACGGTGTGCCATAAATGTTATCTTCAAAAAGCAACACCCACTGATTTGTCATGAATGAATGGATGAGAAATCAATGTTTTTGGGTAACATGGGATTGTCTCTCAAGTTACGAGACTTGCTACTTGAGACAAACCTCCGAGAGAATGTTGGTTCCTATTCTTATACCTAATGCTAAACTACTTATGAGGAAGAAAATACAACTATATAACCCTAATATGATAATCCAATGAACCGGGGCAAGAGAAAGGTGTATGAAAATGAAAAACACTAAGCTAACATAGGTGATAACACCAAGAAAAGGGGTGGAGATAATATAATGAGGGAAAGGGTAGAAGGATGATGAATAAAGGAGAGGCAAAACTTAAGTGACATAGATCCAAATCAAAATTTTACCCTATATTCTCCATGAGACAAAAAAACTTGCAAATGAGAAATACATACAAAAATACAAGAATAAGAATGGAGACGTAAGGAAATGCAATAAAATATAAGCCAGGGTTAAGAAATACCACAAAAACAAAGACTTTATTGCTTTCAAAGTATGCACAAACCATTACATGTGAAGAAGAAGGAACAAGAACACATTTCCAAGATCAAATGAAGTTATACAACTCACAACTACTCTGGAAAAATTTCAAGAGAGTTCCTTCACATTTTAGAACATCCCCCCTTGAAAAATGAGGGATTTTACATTATATCAGAGATAAGAGAGAGAGAGAGAAAAAAGAGAAGAAAACTTGAATTTTCTCTTTCAAAACCTACAACATGCATTAATTTTTTTAAAATAGTGATGGAAACCATTACAACACCATTCCCCTATGATAATATTCTTATTAGAGAAGGAATGGGCACAACACTTCATCAAATGTGGTGGTTGAGCTATACGGACCCTTTGTATTTTAATTTTGGATTATATTTATCCATTTTCTCCCACCTATTCTCACCTAATTCAATATTTCAATTTTTGATGGTGTAGGGGATGATGAGAGCTTTAAAAACGGTACCAAATTTGTGAAATTTGGAGCTATGGGTTAAAAGTTACGGCCATGCCAATTTTTGGAGCTCAAGAGGAACATGATAGGGTTCCTAGCGTAACGCTAGAGTTTGCAATAATAATTTTTGTTCCTTGTATGAATGGTTTGGCTGGCTAGAGAAATGAGGGAAGAAAATAATTTTTCAATTAGTTTCACATGATCCACTTCAACCAAGGGTCACCGATTCAAATGGGTGGCAAAATTTTGGGTTTAAGGTGGAATTGGAACAATTCCACCCACTTCAATGATGTCTACATTACCCACTTTTCCCATAAAAATCTACCCCCTCAACTTAGTCTCCCCACCTCCACCTTGTTCCTTCATTCCAATTGTCATCCACATGAAGCGATTCATAGTACCAATCCCTCGATAGAACATTCTGTCTCGCTTCTATTCCTTTGTACCTCACTTCATCTGCAACACTCCCTTCTCCGCTTTGTTCAGTTATTCCATTATGTTCCCACATCCCCATAATACTCACTACTAATTTTTTGTCATCTCTAATGGTTATGCTAAGAACCTATAACCTACTAGAACTACTCCATTGTTCCGTGTTCCATCCACATCCCCATAAAATTTTCTATCCTTTGTTTTTGGTCGAAATGCCCATACGGAGAACTGATGTCCCAGAAAACTATTCCCGTGTGTGCCCTAAAAGCCACCATACACTCAAAAGACCCAATTTTCCTAATTTTTGACCAAGAATGGAATTGAGGGGTTAGGGAAAGAGGAAAGGAACATCCCAAAACATTGAAATCTTCCACTTTTGATCAATTTACATGCCCAAGTCCAAGATAAGAATGTAAGTTATAAACAATCACCTTAGGAGAGGGGTTTTGGATAAAAATTTTGTGACTCATTGGGGATATATTCCTTCTAGATAAAGAGATCAGTGGCCTTGAAGCATTCATTGGGCATGGAGTTAGCTTGATAATATGAAAATTGATCTAAAACTTGAATTTATTACCCTTGAATCCACTCAAGTACTATCTAGACTGTATATGATTTTCATGCTTGAACTAATCATTCTTATTATAAAATTTTTCTGTATTAAGTTTTATGAGAGTGGAAAATTTTCTTAAATATGAAATTCCACCACATCCCTGAAACATATCTTCTTTGGATTCCTCCTTGAAACACTTGTAACAATCATGCCATCCCAAAGAAACAAAAAAATGTGTAGGGAACTTAGGAAATGAAACTACAATACCAACAAAATAGTGTGTTGAAGCACATAGAGGAATTGAAAAATAGTCTACTATGTAAAAGGGATATTCCTATTTAATAACAATGCTTAAGATAGATCCCATTGACTGGGATATGCAATTCTTCTCCATCTAATTTTGACAACTGGAAAACATTGTTTGACTTGTAGCTTGAAATCATGTAGGGGCCACTCCATATTGCATCAAAATTTGAGTGCCTTCCTAGTTTAGCTCGGTCTGAATCCCTATTTAGGACTAGATATCCTTCTTGAAAACTTTTGGCTTTTGCTTTCTTGTCAAAACTCTTCTTAATATGAGCTTGATACTTTTCCATTATGTACTACACTGCTTGAATTATCAATTCTTCCAACTCCATAATATCTATATATATGACATCCATCGCCTCAAAATCAAACAATTCCAGCTATTTGGTGAGTTCTAAGGCTAGTAATTCAAGATATATTAGTAGTCTTTCTTCTTTACCACAAACCAGAATGTAAGGAGAGCACCAGTTGATCTCTTAGGAGTGATTCTATCAGCCCACAAGGATGAATTTAGATTTATGTTCCAAGTCATCATATTCTCATCCAAAGTATGCCTTATGATATTTAAAAGATTCTTGTTTGTGGACTCATCCTACCCATTAACTTTGGGTAATAGTTTGAGGAGGTTGTCAAGTATATGTGATTTTTGACAGACCCAATCATATATCTTTGTGCCAAGAAATGCCAAAGCATTATCAGAAATGATTGTGGAAGGAACACCAAATCTGGTCACAATACCTTCGTAGAAGTCTAGAATGTTAGCCTCATTTTTTTCCTTCAATACAACTGCCTCTATCCATTTGGTGAAATAGTCTATGGCTATGAGAATCCACGTGTGACACAAGCTTGAATTCATATTTATTACCTCAATAAAATCCAATCCCCATTGTAGGAATGTTTATTTATTGAGATGGGGTGGAGTGGAAGGGATTCTAGCTTCTCTTTACCTATAAGAATACACATTTCTCACATTTTTTAACCCATGAATAATAGTCATTAAATAGGTTAGGCCATTAGTAACCAACTTTCATGATCTTGAGAGATGTTGTCTTTAGAATATATCTACCTCCTCCTTCTCCATCA
This sequence comes from Taxus wallichiana var. yunnanensis, assembly GCA_018340775.1. Classification (NCBI taxonomy): domain Eukaryota; kingdom Viridiplantae; phylum Streptophyta; class Pinopsida; order Cupressales; family Taxaceae; genus Taxus; species Taxus wallichiana. The sequence continues at coordinate 221,325,378 of CM031242.1, forward strand.
TGAAACTCATGCAACACTTTCTCTATCTGATCCATTTTAATACACCTCAAGAGAACACCATTAAAATCTTTCTTGAATAATATGTAATTAATAAGCACATAGGGAATGTCCTGGAGTCCAAGTACCTTATTTTGATTTTACTCAAACCTTGAGGGAATTTTCCTATTTAGAGAAAGTTGACTACATCATGATTCTAATAAGGGTGGGAAAGACATTGGCTGGTTTCTCTTGATCATGTTGAAGTACTAAAACAACTTCATGCTCAATTTGTTGGTTTGAAACCAATTGTTCACATAGTCCTTTACCTCTAACTAGCTTAGTCACCTTGATGTCAATATCATATTCCATTACTTTGGTTATCCAACTAACTCTTTTCTCATTTAGATCTTTGTTCAAAAGGAATTATTTCACACCAGCATGTGAAACTAGTAGATGGATCTTGTTGTTGGATATCAAATGTCTAAATTTCTTCAAACTCCTTAAAAAAGAAAGGACATGTTTTTTGATAAATGAGTATCTTACCTCATAATCCTCTAGACTTTGGATGAAAAATGCAATAGGTTGTTCCAAACCTTCTTTATTCATTGCACTAGTATGGTGGATATTGTATCTCGTAACTCTAAAATTTTACAAGGTGAAATATTTTGTAAAATCAGGATTAATGAGAGTTGGGGCTTCTGTGTAATTGCCTATTTTATGGCTCAAAATATATTTTTTCTTTCAACAATCCACTTGAATACCATACTCTTCTTTAGCATTAGTTTCAATGGTTTGAAAATGTTGGAAAAATTTGGGACAAATCTCCGACAAAGTTGATTCTTACTAAGAAGCTTTGTAGTTCCTTCTTATGACTTGGTGATGCCAATGCAAGGATGACACTAACTCTTTTTGGATCAATAGTTAATCCTTCCTTAGATACAATATGGTAAATGTGCTAAGAAGAAACATTTTTTATGATTAAGAGAAAGGCCAAATTACCTACACCTTTCAAATACCTCCCACAAATGGGAGAGATGATCAAATCCACTTACGAAAAATACTATGATATCATCCAGGTACACGAAAAATGTTGTTGATCAGTCCCTTTAACTCCACATCCATTTCTCTTTTAAATGTTTCTCTTGCATTCAATAAACAAAAATATATTTTCTTGTAGGCATAGGTTCCCCATTTTGTGGTAAAATATGTCTTGAACTGATGTTCTTCCTTGACCATGATCTAATTATTCCCCGAGTAGTCATTCAATAAATAAAACCTTTCCGAACCTACTACCATTTGTAAGATATGTTCCATGGAGGGAAACATGTAATGATCCTTCAAATATGCCTTATTTAAATCCCTAAAATTAACACACAATATGATTTCTCCATTCCTTTTCCACACTGGAACTAAATTAGCAACCCAAGATGAATGATTAATGTGAAAGATGATGTTTTCCTTAATCACCTTATTTAATTCCTTCTTCATTGGAGGATCAATATGTGGATTGACATGCCTTTATTTTTGTTTGATAGGATTGGTAATAGAGTCCAACTTAATGGTGTGATGAGCTAAAATAGGATAAAAACCTCTAAGGTATTCATAACTCCATGAAAAAATATCAGCAAATTCTTGGCAAAGTTCTATAAAAGAATGTTTTTCTTGTGGAGTGCTTACCTACCAATTTGAAGAAATTTGTCTTCACCAAATGAGATAGGCCATGAATCTTCACACTTGATTGTCATGTTTTCCTTTTATTTTGTAAATTATTCATTGGGGTTGAAAATGGATTCCAAGGTTACTAGGCCCTTGGGAAGTTTATTTGATATGAGATATACAACTTGGTCTCGATATATATTCTCCAACTTATCTTTATTTGTTGAAGAAAAATCAACATCTTCTTGAATAAAATTGGCACTTTTATGATCATTCTCAAACACTTTCCAATTTGTGTCATTGTCTAGTATAGAATGTCTCAATACTATCCTGATATGATGTTGTACTTTTCTCTCTTAATGTGATCAAAAACATTAAAAATTTCTCCGATTGCAACTAGTCTATCAAACAACTTCATTTTCTTTTCTTGGAATTACATAGATATTGAAAGCTTTAAAATCTTCCAAAATATCCCATACTATGTACTTGTAAGCCTTTAGGAGGTCATTATTGGCTGTATTTGATCCTCTGATTTAGTTTACAATCAGTTCAATATCCCAAAGGTCTACATTTTTGATGTTCTTCTTTCTTGCCCATTACAGTCCATGGATAAGGGACTCATATTCTGATGTGTTGTTGGAGCAGATGAATTGAAACCTAAAAGAGGAGTAATACTTCACACCTAGGAGACACAAGGACTACACATCCTCTTGCTCTTTTCTACTTCTTGATCCATAAAAGAACATTTTCCAAATGCCATCTTCCTCTTCACTATTTGGTTTAACAATGCTAGGAAAAGGTGAATTTTCCTCATAGAAAAAATAAATACAAGGGCCATTTTATTCAACCTGATGATATGGATCAAATTTATAGCATCCAATTTCCCACTCATAAAGTAGTAAGTCAAGAATTCCCTCAATCTTAGTATCTATCTTATGAGTGCTTGGAAAATCTTCTTGATCAAAGATGGTACAATTGACATTGATGGGGCTGGACACATAAGGTTCTATATGGTATGTAACAATATATATAAATTTTATGGTTTCCTTAGTGTTATACCTAGTTCTAAATATCATATGAGACTAATTATATAATAATTATCCTCTAATTTTAGTAGTGAAGTCTCTAGACAAACATAAGGAAAAAAATGTAGGCAAATCAATTATAAAGATATATTAGGAATTGAGAAAATTGAGCATGCTTGTAAGTGTGAGGATTAAACCTCATATAACTCCAATAATTCCTACTATTGTCCCATCTATCTGTACTAGTCCCTTATAAAGAAATTCATACTTGAGGCCTAGCTAGTTTGCAATATGCTTAGGCATCACAAAGCTGCTTGCTCCTGAAATTATCATACAATTGTGAACTAAATGACTTCCAATTATCAAAGGTACATAAAAGGCTGGAATTTTCATTTTCTTACTTAGATGATCCTTCTTTTATTTTATTGAATTATTAAGAACAACCTTGGCTTGTTCCTTGGATGTATCACTAGGTATAAAGATGTTGGCCATACCTAGTTGCAAGAGATCTCTCTACCCTGGTATTATTAAAGATTACCACATGGAGATAATCACATTAGTTTTCTTCATCTATTCAAGGATAGTTAAAGGAGTTGGATTATCCTTCTACTATGCCTTACAATAAGATTTTCTTTCATTTGAGCTGATATGGTAGTTCCTCTAGGATGATTTTATACATTTGGAGCTACGTTCTAATTGCCACTTCCTTGGATTGTCAAAGAAGGTTGAGAAGGTCCCAAATTTGTTAACTGTACCTTTTCCATTGCTCTCATTTTATATCTAGTGTTTACATCCACACCTTGAGGAAAGGTCTGATTTACTCCAAAAAAATCCATTTTCCAATTTACAAGTGAATTATCCCTTGGTGGTGTTTCTAGAGAGACTATTTGCTTATGATTTTCCTCTACTACTACATCTCGAGTGAGAAATGTACTTTGTACCATCAAATATTGGTTCAAAATTCCATTGTGGCATGTTTCTTGATTGTGTGGAAGATGACAAGGGAAACACCACTCATAATCTTGCAAAAGGTTATTTTGAACATGAACCAAAGCTTGAGATGAATTAGCCATATTTGGGTTATATGATTGAAAAGGTCTTACAGGAGGAAATTGATTGATTCGATTGAAGGAGAAACTTGGGAGAAAGTATTGTTTGGTTGATAAGGATAATTGTTAGGTTGGTATAAAAGATAATAAGGTATAAAAATTTGAGCTTGCTTCTTTTTAATGGATACCAACTCATTCCCAAATTTTTATATTATTTCAGCACTTCTTACAACTCAGTTGAGGTACTTGAGAAAGTAGATGCTTGACTAGAGATTTGGCTTCTTGGGTTTGGAATGTGAACTAACTTAGGGGTTTGATGAGAAGCATGTGTCTCAATCTATGGGAATATAGGCATTGAATGTACTAGCCTAGATAAGACTATTCTCAACCCTAATATTAATGTCATAAGCACCTAGTAATGTTCTACCCCCATATACTGAATCATGACTGGAATATCACTATTTAAAGCCTTAAGATTGTAGCTAAATTAAATATTGTGGTTTAGGTCTTACCACTTAAGGAATTCGGTCCCAAATACTTTGAAATATGATGTTAAAATCAGTCATCTACTTATTATGGGACCTCTTTGTCATTTTTAGATGCTCTACTAAAGACAGTGATTTGATTTTTCCTCAAAATGATTGTAAAGAGATGTGCCAAGTTAAACCAAATTGTGAATTTTTCGTGGTCTCAAAATCTTATATCATTGAAGATTTTTCCCTTTGAATGATGAGGCCAAGATATTGACATCTACATCAGCCTTAGTGATAAAGTGGATTGAACAAACATTAGACACATCTTGAATATGGTCATGCGGTAGTATGGTTTTCACTAGTGAAGAAAGGAATTCTTTTGAGTGAAGACATTGGTATATCATTTTATGCATTGAGAGCTAAAGGACTACCACAACTAAAACTAACAAAAGGAAAATTTCTTTGAAGATCTATGAATGGAATAGTTCTCAAAACCCTAGATGATTACGAGAAGAACCTACTAAGAGGAGGAGTAGAGAGAATTCTATTTAGTGGTGATGATGATCTCTAAACTGATTTTACTCTTCTCCTTCTTCTCAGTGAAAACTGTAAGGAATCAAAAGATCATTTTTCCCTTGATATTCTAGACCTTTTCAGGATCCTTCTCATGAAGCGAGGCACTAACCCTACTAAAACTAGTAGATATATTATTTAGAGTCGCGGATGTATTATTACAAAGCTTCCAAAAGAATGAAATCTACCAAGATACACACACAAAATTTGACAGACTCGAAATATTAACTTCTAAAGAGTTCCACAGGTGCTAGAACTTTTATCTCCAAAAACAACACCGGTAATTTTTCATGAATGAATTGATGAGAAATCACTATTTTTGGTAACACGGGTTTTTATCTCAAGAAATGGGACTTGTTACTTAAGATAAACCTCAAGAGAAGGTTGGTTCCTCTTCTATTCCTAATGCTAAACTACTTCTAAGGAAGAAAATGTAACTATTTAATCCTAATCTAAAAATCCAAGGGACCAAGGGAAGAGAAAGGTGCGTGAAAATGAGAAATCCTAAGATAATAGAGGTAATATCACCAAGAAAAAGGGTGGACATACTCTAATGAGGGAAAAATGATAAGGAAGATGAATAAATGATAGATAAAACTTGAGTAACACAGATCTAAGTTAATTGTTTACCTTCTATTTTCCATGAGATATAAAAAAATGAACCGCAAAGGAGAAATACATGCATAAAATACAATAAAAAGAATGCAGAGGCAAGGAAATGCAAAAAAATATAAGTCGGGATTGAGAAATACCACAAAATAAAGATTTTATTGCTTTTAAAGTATGCATATACTATTACATGTGAAGAAGAAGAAGCAAGAACACATTTCCAGGCTCAAATGAAGGGCAACAACTCACATCTTCTCTAGAAAATTTTTGATGGAGTTCCGTAACATTTTAGAACACCCCCCTTCACAAATGATGGATTTTACATTATATAAGATATGAGAGAGAGAGAGAGAGAGAGAGAGAGAGAGAGAGAGAGAGAGAGAGAGAGAGAGAGAGATTTTACCTTTCAAACACCAACAACATGCATTAAATTTTTTAAAATAAGCATGGGAACCCTTACAACAACACCATTCCCATATGATAATTTTCTTATAAGAGAAGGAATGGGCTCCACACTTCATCAAATGTGGTGGTTTAGGTACCTAGAACCGTGTCTTTTAATTATAGATTATATTTAAATTTTTTTCACCCATATAACCTCATGTGATTCAAGATTTATAGTTTCCATGGTGTAGGGGATGATGAGAGCTTTCCAACGGTACCAAGTTTGTAAAATTTAGAGATACGGGTCAAAAGTTACGACCATTTAGATTTATGGAGCTCGGGCGGAATACGTTAGGGTTCCCAACGCAACGTTATAGTCTAGAATAATAATTTTTGTTCCTTATGCAGGTGGTTTGGATATTTGGAGAATTGAGGGTAGACAAGAACTATTCAATTATTTCTCACATGATGTACTTTAACCGCAAGGGTCGTTGATTTGCATGGGTGGAGAAGATTTGAGTTTCGTGTGGAACTATGGAATAGCTCCACCCATTTCACTAGTGTAATCCTTACGTGCTTTCCCAACAACACTCCACCCCTCAAATTAGTCTCCCTACCTCCAAATTTTTCCTATGTTCTAATTTTTGGCCAAATTATTGATTCAGAGAACCGACCCTGACGGAAAATTCCACCCACTTCCTGTTCCTCTGCACCTCACTTCATCCACAACACTCCCTTATCCTCTTTGTTCATTTTTTCTGTTATGATCTCGATTCCATGCAATAATCGCCACCACTTGTTTATCAAATCGAATGGTAATGTAGAGAACCTCTAACTTTCCAGAAATTTTGTTTCATTCGTGTTCCATCCGCATCCTTGCAACACTGCCTCGCCATTCATTTTTAGGTCAAAATTCCCATGTAGAGAATCGATGGACTAGGAGAACTGTTCCTCTATGCTCCAAAAATCTGCAATGCACTCAAAAGACCCAATTTTCTTGATTTTTTTAATCAATTATGGAATTGAGGGGTTAGGAAAGAAGGAAAGGAACATCAGGAACATTGAAATCTTCCAATTTTGATCAATTTACCTACCCAAGTCCAAGATAAGAATGTAAGTTATCAAAATCACCTTAGGAGAGGCATTTTGGATAACAACTACTGATATAATTTCCATTCCTCACTCCAAAAAAAGGAGTTCAATCATTTTTGGCCAAATAAAATTGTCAATAATTTCATATAAAAATTTATAGATATTACCATTACCATTACCAATATGGTAAGGAAAAATCAAGTCATCTAATGGACAAATGAAGTAAAAGGAGCATTTTATGATATGAATGAATCCCTCAAGAAAACCCCAATATCTGCTAGTCCTAATTTTCTGGCATTGTGTTTTTATTGATGTCAAAGTGTAATGATGAAGCGGTTGAGTAGAGTTGACATTAATGTGTTACCATAGGCCATTAAGGACAAAGGTGATTGACATATAGTGTTAAAGGTGTATGTGCATGAGGATGATCAAATTAACTTGAGAGTCTACAAAAAGTGTGAAGAAAGCAAGGTATGAAGGTCAGCATGCAATAAGAGTTGAGGTGTAAACCAATTAGAGTGATGAAATGTTGTCATGGTGGTATGACCTTGATGAAGAGAGAATTGAAATTGAATACAAACAAAAGAGGCCTATTTAGGTCTTGAAGGCCTAGTCAATAGGATTGTATAAGTGTGATGAGTTATGATGGATTACATGTGTGTGGAAATTGGTTAAGCATGGATAAATTGGATATGAAGTGTAGAGACACTCATGTATGTATAAGAGTTTACTTATGAGGATAAGTCATGCTTTCTAGGCATGTACCTAGACCTATCTTAAGCCCTAGGTGTTATAATGAGGTGATTTGATTTTAATTTGAGATAAGTGTGAAAATGGGATCATTGGGAAAGGTGTATTAGGTTATCCTAGAGGTGTGGATAAATTTTTAGGCCTTAGTTCAAAGGAAGAAGCAAGAAAAGTGATTTTTGGCTTATTAAGCTCAAAGAAGTGCAAATACCAAATTGAGGAATTTTTATTCTCATTGGCACATGTGACCTATTCATGGGAGGATTATCTCTTAAAGTACATTGTGGAATGGACCTCAAAAGGATATCTAAGCATTATTTCATATAATAAGGCCACAAACATTATGAATAATAGTTAAGAAGGTAAGGTGGTCTAAAACCTACTAAGGTGGCGATGGAGAAGATATTTCTCAAAATGACCTAGAATGGATTACATGACCTGATTGATTTCTAGAGACTCTATTATAATCTCTTAGTTTTGTCCAGGTGGCATTGAGGTGTCATGACAGTGAGTGGACCCCACAATAAATTGTAATTTTATGAAGAAGTTGTGTTTTCTCTCAAGTTTTTCACTAGACCAGATGAATAAATGGATGTTTAAGGAATTATGGAAGTCATAATCCATGTATGGGGTGGTTTTAAAAAAATTCTACCCCTTATGGGAATAAATCTTCAAAGATTAGTTTTGGGGTGTAATGGTAGTTTTAGGTGGTCATGGTGAAGAGTTGTTATCATCCCCTTGTGACCTAAGTGATGGTTTTACATCCATATAGTGGTGACCCGAGGTCATTTATCGTATTTTCTTGATTCATTTTGACATGACTAAGTGGTTTGAGTATTGATTTAACTTCATCTATGAAGACTGGTTATGTAGGTCAATGTCCTAGTGAGAACATATCATCTTAATGGTGGATTCATAACATAATTTGATGGTGCATAGTTAAAGGAGAATGTATAAGGAATATATTGGAATTAGAAAACATTTATAAGTGGTCCTTTATGTTTTTAAAGGTCATATAGGCCAAGAGGACTAGTCTTGGCGAAGGAGGAGTTTTTGGCATTTAGGCCTTAGAAGGGTCCTAATGAAGAAGCTGTGGGCATGAGGTGTTATTTTTTACCTAACGATGATTTTTGATGGTGTTTTCATGTTATTATAATGTTCTATACTCTATGATGTCCAACCTAGATTATTTTCATGCTTAAGTCATGTACATAAACAAGTGAAGAAGGCCTATTTGTGTTGTTTGCGTAGAATGGAGAAAAGTGAGTAAGAGGGAAGTGTGTAGAAATGGAGAAGGACTTGGACACCATCAAAAGAAGGCATATAAGTTATCATGAAGAGAAAATAGGTGGATAGGACATGATGTTCAAGGTCATATGACCTAATTAGCTTGTTACTTGAAGAATCCTATAAGGCAGTTTTGAGAATGAGAGAAGAATGAAGAGCTAATGAAAAGTCATCATTTGTTGATTTAGATACATTCTAAAGGTGAAAAAAATATTTAGGTAGCTGAGTTGGTGTTGAGTCATCTAGGTGGTTGTTTCCTCCATGCAAGTTGGTGCTTTCTAAATCTAGGTGTTGATTCTCCTCTTGGTGAAGGAGGAGTTTTGGCATTTAGGCCTTAGAAGGGTCCTAATGAAGAAGCTGTGGGCATGAGGTGTTATTTTTACCTAACGATGCTTTTTAATGGTGTTTTCATGTTATTATATGTTCTATACTCTATGATGTCCAACCTAGATTATTTTTATGCTTAAGTCATGTACATAAACAAGTGAATATGGCCTATTTGTGTTGTCTGCGAGAATGGAGAAAAGTGAGTAAGAGGGAATTGTGTAGAAATGGAGAAGGACTTGGACACCATCAAAAGAAGGCATATAAGTTATCATGAAGAGAAAATAGGTGGATAGGACATGATGTTCAAGGTCATATGACCTAATTAGCTTGTTACTTGAAGAATCCTATAAGGCAATTTTGAGAATGAGAGAAGAAGGAAGAGCTAATGAAAAGTCATCATTTGTTGATTTAGAAACATTCTAAAGGTGAAAAAAATATTTAGGTAGCTGAGTTGGTGTTGAGTCATCTAGGTGGTTGTTTCCTCCATGCAAGTTGGTGCTTTCTAAATCTAGGTGTTGATTCTCCTCTTGGTGAAGGAGGAGTTTTTGGCATTTAGGCCTTAGAAGGGTCCTAATGAAGAGCTGTGGGCATGAGGTGTTATTTTTTACATAACGATGCTTTTTAATGGTGTTTTCATGTTATTATATGTTCTATACTCTATGATGTCCAACCTAGATTATTTTTATGCTTAAGTCATGTACATAAACAAGTGAATATGGCCTATTTGTGTTGTCTGCGAGAATGGAGAAAAGTGAGTAAGAGGGAATTGTGTAGAAATGGAGAAGGACTTGGACACCATCAAAAGAAGGCATATAAGTTATCATGAAGAGAAAATAGGTGGATAGGACATGATGTTCAAGGTCATATGACCTAATTAGCTTGTTACTTGAAGAATCCTATAAGGCAATTTTGAGAATGAGAGAAGAAGGAAGAGCTAATGAAAAGTCATCATTTGTTGATTTAGAAACATTCTAAAGGTGAAAAAAATATTTAGGTAGCTGAGTTGGTGTTGAGTCATCTAGGTGGTTGTTTCCTCCATGCAAGTTGGTGCTTTCTAAATCTAGGTGTTGATTCTCCTCTTGGTGAAGGAGGAGTTTTTGGCATTTAGGCCTTAGAAGGGTCCTAATGAAGAAGCTGTGGGCATGAGGTGTTATTTTTTACATAACGATGCTTTTTAATGGTGTTTTCATGTTATTATATGTTCTATACTCTATGATGTCCAACCTAGATTATTTTTATGCTTAAGTCATGTACATAAACAAGTGAATATGGCCTATTTGTGTTATCTCATGAGAATGGAGAAAAGTGAGTAAGAGGGAATTGTGTAGAAATGGAGAAGGACTTGGACACCATCAAAAGAAGGCATATAAGTTATCATGAAGAGAAAATAGGTGGATAGGACATGATGTTCAAGGTCATATGACCTAATTAGCTTGTTACTTGAAGAATCCTATAAGGCAATTTTGAGAATGAGAGAAGAAGGAAGAGCTAATGAAAAGTCATCATTTGTTGATTTAGAAACATTCTAAAGGTGAAAAAATATTTAGGTAGCTGAGTTGGTGTTGAGTCATCTAGGTGGTTGTTTCCTCCATGCAAGTTGGTGCTTTCTAAATCTAGGTGTTGATTCTTTTGGTCTTTTTTGGTTGGGCGCACATAATGACTATGCAACATCAAGTTTTGATGCGCCCCCTTTAAATCCTTTGGCGCATGCTTTCTTGTGTCAACAGGCATTTTGGTGTGCCTCACTATGTTGAGTCTTCCTTGCATGCCAAGGCGCATGCGCCTCCATGTCAACAAAACATTTGTTGCGCCACTTTTTGGTGTGCCAATGGCACACATATTCCTCTGTCGACATCACTTTCGGTGCGCCAAGGGCGCATATAACTTCGTGTTGGCGAGTCTTTCGGTGCGCCACAGGGCGCACGCTTTCTAGTGTCGACAATGCTTTTCATGCGCCACTTAAAAAGTTGGTGGCGCATTTATTACTACCTCACCTATATATAGGCGCGTCTGCACTGTCATTGTCACCAAACACAAATCACGTGATTATTTTTCTCTGTACTGTTGTCAGCGAACCAGCCCTGTCACTTTTGAATCTTTTTGTGGACCCGTTTGCACACTTCTCCACTATTTATCCTAGTAAGAGGTCCTCTTTCTTTTGTGCACTTTGTGTTTGTGGTTTTTGGTTGCTTGTTGGTATGGATTGGATTGGAAAGACTATGAAATCATGAACTTCCCCCCCCTTCCTTGCTGTCTTTTCCATTCTTCCACATGTTCTTCCCCCTCTTTCTAGATCTGCTGGTAGAGGAAACTCTGTCCTGAAATGATTGCTTAAAAACTCTTTGTTTAAGCCTCTTCATCACCCCAAGGTACCCTAAAAAGGAGCTTAACCACATATAAACCCCTCAGAGAGAGAATCAAAGCTTAAAAAGAAACTGTATTTTTCTTCTCCTTTGGCGCATTGGCGCACCCTACAACATGAAGAATAGTTGCGCCAATGGCGCATCTGTCACCCCGTTACACAAAGAACAGCCATGCCAATGGCGCATATTCCCTACTGCTACATAATGAAAAGCTACGCCCTCATGGTGCACTTCCTTAGTTTGTTGCAAACGCTTTCCTCGCGCCCCCTCATGGCGCACCAAACTCATTTGTTGCATCGTTAAAACCTGCGCCCTTTGGCGCACCCTGCATGTATGCAACATAGAAATTATCCGCGCCAAGTGTAAAACTGTAAAACGGCGCAGGCGCATCCCTCATTACAATAACAGCATGTCATGTAGACCTTCCATGCATGCCGCGCAGGTTCCCTTATGGCACATGAAAAAATGATGTAACATGCACAAATCCTGCGCCCTTTGGCGCATCCTGTACCCATGTAACATGCTACATCCATGCGCCCGTTATAAAATGCATACATATGGCGCGCAGCACACTTGATTGCAACAAAAAAATGTACCATGTAATTTCCATGCGCCATGTGCCCTTTGGTGCTGATTTTCTCTTACTGACAGTCCTTTCTATGTGCCGTACTATTTAGCCCTGTGACTGCAGATATTCATGCACCCTGCGCCCTGAGGCCTTAAAATCATTAACTCTTTCTCCTGTTAATGCTTTAATGGAAGATCAAACCGCTAACATGACCTTCCTGCGTTGTGTTTCACTTCTTCTCCTTGCAGATCAGCAACTGAGTTCGGAGTTACATATGTCAACATCAAGCAAGAAACCTACCAAATCTAAAGGCAAGGCCAAGCTCACAGAAGAAGAAATGAAGTATAAATATCAGAGGGTCAGGATGCCCGAATCCCAGGCAGAGTGTGACTTAGATATCAGAGACTCAGAACTTGGACACATTGATATGGAGGAGTTCTGGACCAGAACCAGGAAGGTCACACGAAGTCCCTGGATGGACAAATTGATAGGCAGTGCCCTGCACTTTGCTGGAGGAATCCCAGTTAGCGCCGTGAACAATGAATTTATGATGGTAGTTGCCGATGCTACAACAAAGACACAAGATGTGTCCACAATGAGAAGGGTGAGGTTATAATCAACCTCACTGCCCGCCATTTTGAAATAATGCTCGGCATCCCTCACCACCGGCACTTTGTGGCCGTCAGCCGGGAAGACTGCATCAAGGCCTGGGATGACAATGAAGATCAGTGTATGCAGCTGATGAACGAGGTATATTTGAAGAATAAAAAGGTGGTGACTCGGTGGCCACAAGTCATTCATCGTAGTGACTTTTCAGAAGAACTCAGTGACACCATTACATTCCTGAGTAGAGTCTTTGGGCTTCCTGACGCCCATTATTTTCACAAGTGGATGCTGCGGTACCTAGAAACAATGAACAAAAATGTGCCCGATCAACGCTTTGAGTGGGCAGAAATCATAAGCAGCACAATCTCCGAGCAGCTACAACAACTTAACACAACGGGAGGTTCTATATGAACTCCTACGTGGTCTATGTTGCAGCTTCAGAAAGAGATTATCCAGCTCTGATGCGGTGCGGGGTTTGGCCCCAGGTTAAAATCTATGAATACTATCCAGAACTGAAGCTGGAAAATAGCATCCCCCAATTTACAAAGATCAATGATGCATTCTTCTATTTCATCATCTACCTGTTGAGGCCGAATATGACTCATGGTCGCACGATCAAGAGTATTGTAGCAGCTACCGAGAAGTGGGGGGCCCTGTTCACTCAATTCCCCACATTCACCTATCTAAGGGCGGCTAACTTCTTGGGGGAACCAACTAAACTGCCAAGGTATGCCGGTCCCAAATTGATCTTGCTAGAAGCTGTCAAGGTAGCTAATCACCTACCATGAGAAGTGCCTCAAGAGAAAGAAGGGTGGAACTCCTTTCCCCCTCACAGTGGGTAGGTATACGTGTCTCACTCACCACAAGGCAAAAGACATGTTTGCAGAGCTGGAGCTGCTGAATCTGAAACATAACTTCCCAGCAAGGCCCACCTTCGACCCAAGAAATTGTCTGCCTAGGGCCAAGCTCGACCCGATCCACATCCCTCAGATCGAAGATATCTACATCGATATATATCATGAGGTTGAGCTCAGGAGGAAGGACCATTCTCGCTTGGCCTTAGCAGAAATCATCCAGTACGGGGTGGCCATCGTCCCCAAAGGCTACCAAACTACTGAGAAAGAAGTGGATCAAGTGTATCTTGACACAGGTGGGGACGATTGGCCTTTCACGGTGATTGATAGAACTAAAGCACCCAAAACAATAGAGGAAAGGGTCAAGGAAACTCTGCGTAGGATGGAGCATTGGTGCCGAATGAACGGGCTCATCTACCTCGGAGTCGATTTCACAACCTCTCCGTTGGGCAACGCACCTCCTCGATCAAAGTAGCCAAAAGGCAAGGGAAAAGGAATAGAGGGTGAATCCAGTTCCACCCAAGAGGAAGCTCCTGAAAGCCCTCCTTCCGCTTCACAAGAACGGGTTGAAATCCCGAAAAGCTCTTAGAAGAAGAAGCGGCGGAAGATGTTCCAATAGGCATATCCACTCAGGATGTGGCCACGACTATAACAATTGAGGTCCCTTCTGTCCCTTCTCCCTCTCCTCCTTCCCCTCCTCGAGTGACCCAAGCGACCATCCCTTTGGTCGTGTCCTCTCCCCCTTCTTCTACCATTCCTCCTGCTTCCTCGTCCATCTTCTCTTCTCTCGCGGACCTGTCCCCCTCCATTTCTTCCCTCATCTCTGAGCTCCCTTCCCTTCCTATGTCTTCCTCCCCTGTAGTATCCCTTCCTCCCAGTGGGCACTTCCTCGGCTTTTCTCTCTATGCCACCGCCACGTGTCTCCACGTTTTTCCCTTCTACTACTGCAGCTGCCCCCTTCTCTGTTTCTGGTCCTTCTCCCCTAAGTCCAGCCTGGATCTCCCAGCACCTAAGTCAACAGAAAAGGAAAGTTCCCATCGCACCGATGGACTTTTCCGTTATCCCATCAAAGGGGGCCAAGAAGCAAAAGCCTATCACATGCTTCTCTCAGAGTGCTTCGGGAGAGAGGGTAATGGAGATCGCATACCCCAATCCTCTGAAAGATAAAAAGGATCTGTCTTCGATAGATTACACAGTGACTCAAGTCACAATGGGGACGTCTTCTGAAAGCCTTCAGGGAGAGGCCCTATCTACAGTTGACGCCCTCTACAAGAAGCTTCAAGAAGCAAAAGAAGAGAAAAGGCTATTGAAAGAGAAAAATAAACATCTGCTCCACGCCTTACAGAAGATGGGCAGTGCACCTCCCACAACTGCCACCGAAACTCCTGAGCCTCTGAGTCAGGATAAAATTAATGAATATGCAAAGATCGGCGAGCAGGGTATGGTAGTTTCCACCTGGAGGAGCCAGATCCTCAAGGATAGTGAACGAGTGATCGCCAAGTTCACCGATTTGTATCTGAACATCAACAAGGTGAATAAAGAACTCCAGGCGTTAGCAGGACCCATATCAGAAGAGTTGGACCATGCTAGGCTGCAACATGAGACCTTCAACGAATGTTGATTTGTTGATTAAAGATCTGGTCAAGTTCGGCATTTTGGTCACCCCAGGGCCCTCAATAAAACCCTTTCCACTCTGGATTACTGGATGGATCAACTGGAATTCGTCCTCGAAAAGATTGATAAGGTAAAGGAAGAAGCCCACGGGCATGATGCATCGAGATGGAACAAATTGTTCTAACGATGTCTCGGGGTTGCTTACTCCTTCTTTCGCCTTAAGGAAGGTTGTGAAACCATTCAGATCTTGAGGAGATCATTTTCGCAAGGGCTAGGGCTAGAGGTCACTTTTTGCATGAGAATCCATCAATAACTTGGCTGCTGTCGGGACTTCATCGGGTTCTTAATAGAAGCGAGAGAATGAATATTCCAAACTCCCGAGAGAAGCTCACAGATGAGCGGGGAGACTTGCGAGGCTATCGGCTGGCGACACAAGGATCCTTCCCAGGATCAACTAGAGCCCATGATCAGCAAGTTCATGGAATACCGTGCCCAATTCCACATCTCGTCACCTGAGCAGTAGCAGAAGCAGGATCCCCCCTTTCAGCCGCGGGACGATGACGATGAATAATTTCTCTCTCTTCTTCGACTTTCTTTTTGTAAATGTCTAAAGTATGTTGGCACAAATGATGACATCATCCATGTTGCACCATGGGATGATGTCATCCATCAAGTTGTCAAAAGTCAACATGACTTTGAGATATTTTGTAGATATTATGTAAATAGGTGGTTGGTTCCTTTTTGCCTTCCTTCTTCTCCTTCTTCTATAAATACTCGAATACTTGTTGTATTCGGGGGTGAATACTTTTCAGATGAGAAATAGAAGTAAGAAGAAGATTTTGAACTCTCTTGTAACAGAAACAAACATTAAATACAATATATTTAGACTTTGTGCTGAATACATGTGTTTTAATATCAGATCTTTCTTATGTTAGATTTGTGTGATTGTTCTGTTGGATTTGCTTCTACTTTGTTGTCATTTATTCATCAGTATTGCTTTATCCGTCTATGCAAGTAGGTTCGGCTCTATTTACTACCAACCCAAACCATAGACCCTTTGACCCTTCTGCTTTGGAATTCATTTCTTTTCTCCCTTCGGATCTGATCTTTCCTCCATCTCCCCCTTCATTCCTTTCTTTCCGCAGTTGGAAACACCCCTACTGGGATGAGATCCCAAACCCCCGAAGGCAGAATATTGTGAGACTTGCACAGATTCCTGCTGGTAGAATAGCAATAAACTAGTTTCGCTTTGTTGACTCAAAGAGGGGCTATGCCCTGCACACTGTTGACTCGTTTATCCATAAATCTGCCCAAGCGACAGATTTTCGAACCAACAGTTTTTGGTGACTCGCTTGGGAATCGAACAGATCTATCGATCTATGATGGTGGTATGATAGAAAATCAATAAAAATCAGAAAAATCACTACCTGTTTGCAAATTTTAACCTTTGTTCAAAATTCAAATTTTTGCAAAAGTAACCCAAATTGAAAATTTTCTTCTGAGATCCATAGATCTAGCCTAGTTGGAAACCTTTAGTTCGCTGAGTTTTTATAAAAATCTGTATTTTTCCGTAGATCTGAGTTTTTGACTATTTACCAAAATTTTCAAACTCTTTGAAAAGGTCAAATTTAGATCTGAAAATCAGCTTACTAAGCTTCACTATCATTTTATCCTCGTTGTTCTTAGTCATTAAACCGCAATCGGTTTTTAGAAAAGGATAAAATTTAATATTTAGAAAAGTACATACTGTTGCTGGTTTTGTCAGAAAAATCAGAAAATCAGCAAGTACAATCAAAAAGAGTTTTTAAATCTGCTCCATGAGTATTGTAGACCTGAAAGGTACACTGGGGTGAACCATTTACTCGTAGCAGGAGAGCTCATGGAGAAGTCGACCCTACCTTTGATCTGCTCCAAAGGCATAACTTCAGTATTACACCAGCACGCTTCTCGTCACTAAGCTCGGCTGACCGGTCATCCAGGAGTGTCTCACCTCCACGGAGGAAGACCCTCTCGCAAGGGGCATCCACATCCCTTTGCAGTGCTTTATTGCTCAGTGGAACCACACTTCCGGCCGTGTTCTTTTTCTAGCCTTTCAAATGGCAGTGCCATGGGGAAATGCTATGGGCCCTCTCGCATTACCACATCCAGTTCACGCGCTCCCTCATGGAAACCGAAAGAATTTTCCCAAATTTGATGGGAGCGGGAACCAAAGCACAGATTCACACATATCTGCATTCATCATGTCATGCAGCATCCTAGATGTGACTCATGAAGATGTGTCGGTTCACCTTTTTCTGGAAACTTTACAAGGGCCCGCAGCAGAATGGTTTCAGCATTTGCCGGCCGGGTCTATTACCAGTTGGGCCACCTTGCGGGATGCTTTTGAAGATAGGTACAAGCCTTCGGAAGATGCATTTGCATTATTATCACAGATCACTCACCTAAAGAAGGAGGCCAATGAGACCATGTGTGATTTTATCGCCAGGTTCAATGCATTAATCAACCGTGTGCCTGTTGCCATGCTTCCAACACCGGAAAATCAAAAGTGTTTCTTCGTGAATGCTATGAGTTCGAAAGTAAGTTTCTTGCTCCTACAAGAACAAGTGGCTACCTTGATTCTCACCCAGGCGCTGTAATCCGAATTGAAGACAATTTGCTAATATCTGGTGAATTGAAAAGGGAATCATCTAAGCTTAAATCTTCGGGCCCTTCGCCCAATACTTCGTCTGATCGGCATTTCAAAAGATGGCGAATGACTTGCTTGCATTAAAAAAGTAGTTAGCTCAAGCTTCTCCCAGTTCCTCATACCGGGATATCCCATGGAGGAATTTCATTTCCAGCCATGTTCCTCAAAGGCCATGCGCTTTCCTACAACCGCTCCACGGTTGGCGCTTGAGGCTCCTCCGGTCAACGCTTTAGCTGAAATTGAAGAAGAAGAGGAACAAAATTATGGAGAACCTTCGTCTCAAGGCGAAGATGATCAAGATGTCGGTGAGCCGACTGGCGACTCTACTATCGGGTATATGGAATTTGATGAGGAGGAATCTGACCAAGAAGAGGGTACCCAGGGATATGCAAGTGGACAGTCATACGTTGTTTTCACCCGTTCGCAAGGAAAAGAAGCAGAGGTCGCTGCCAATGTGCAGAAAGAAAAGACTACGTCATCTACGTACCCAACCATTGCAAAGAGAGGTAATCCCCTACCCACTCAACCTATCAATAAGTCTTTTTCGAAGAGAGCTTTTTGCCCCTGTATCTCCCCCAAATCAGCCCTCTCATATTCCTATCAAGACCAGTAATCCTACCCTACCATCACGAAGTGAGGGACTCATTCCTTCACCAGTGCAACCTTTGGCCGCATTTGATATCATAGATCATGCTAAAAAGACCAAGATCCAAATGTCTGAAGCCGAGTATCTTCAGTCAAACCCCGAGCAGCTCGTAAGATTGACTAAGTATATTCAAAGTCAAGCTGTCATAACTCCCCAGGTTTCCTTAAAAGGAATCCTTTCCACTCCTCCTACATCCCACATAAATGTTGCCTCAACATCTGCATCAGGCAAGATAGAGCCTTTCTATCTCTCCCTCCTAATCAATGGCCACAAGTTAAGTAACTGCATAATTGATTCTGGGGCTTCTGATAACGTCATGCCGGCAAAAGTTGCCCATGCTCTGGGCCTCACCCTTACCAAGCCTTTTGGTAGATGTTATTCCTTGGAAACCAAGCAGGTTCCGTTGATTGGTCAGATCAAAGACGCTCAGTTCGCATTCGCGGCATTCCCAGAGAAAAGAGTAAAAATGACCGTCCTCGTTGCCGACATTCCAGCAGCCTATGGAATTCTGCTAGGAAGAATTTTTTGTAGCGAAGTTGGTGGGGAGATTCATATGGACTGGTCCAAGGCTAGAATCCCCGTCAAAGGTGTAATGCAGACTTTGGAGCCAGAATCACAAAAGAAGTACTTGGTCACTAACTCTGAAGACCCCAAGGCCCAAATTCTTTTCGAATCATCAGGAATGGGGAACTATTTCTTGTCTACCGAGTCTGACAAAATGGTTGTTCTCGTCCAAGAAGAAGATCTTAACAAGGTCTGGACCTTGCAGTTTGATGGCAGCTACGCAACCAGTGGATGTGGCGCGGAGCCGTGCTAATATCTCCCGAGGAAGAAATTATTCCTCTCTCTTTTAAATTGTAGTTTTTCAACACAAATAACACTGCTGAGTATGAATCTCTGCTACTCGGCATGCAAGCCGCAAGGGAGAGAGGGATCAAAAATCTGAAAGTACAAGGTGATGCAGAGCTAGTCGTGAATCAGAGTTAAGAGGATATATCAAGTGAAGAATGAGAGGCTCAGGCACTACCGTAATGCGGTGTGGGACAACATCGAGGAATTTGATGCTTTTTCAATAGAATCCATTCCAAGAGCTCAGAATGACATGGCGATTCATTGGCCATTTCAGCATCCCTCATGCTCCCGCACCCAGGTTTGAAAACAGACAAATACACCATTGAGATGGTTTTCCGCCCAAGCGTGCCGGATAATTCTCAGCATTGGCAAGTATTCAATGATGACAATCAACTCATTGCTTTTCTAGAAAAGGCGGAAAATTTTAAGGAGCTTCACTTTGAAGGATCCACTTCCACTTGCCGTGAATCAGTCACCGATCAAGACTATGAATCGGAGGGAATGACGGCATATGTCAGCTAAAAGGGAATAAAATTCCCAAGGGCCTGGTTTCTTTGGAACGGTTGTTCGACAGGCATGACCATTTTGTGAAAAAGAAAAAGTGAGATGGTATGGGCTCCTCCCAGAAACCGAACCGAGTTAATTTAGGTTCGGTAGAACATCCGCAGTTTGTGAACATTGGAAAATGTTGCACACCTGAAGAGAAGCGGAAGTTTGTCAAACTACTAAAGAAATACATGGATGTATTGGCATGGTCCTACGCCGATCTGAAGTCTTTTAAGCCAAAGGACGTTCAGCATGACATCCCGTTGAAAGAGGACGTCAAACCCTTTCGCCAGAAGCAGAGGCATTATAACCCTAAGATCTCAGGTACTATCCAAGCTGAAATTCAGAAAATGCTGGATGCGAGAATCATTTTTCCTATCCATCATAGTACTTGGGTAGCAAACATTGTGCCAGTACGTAAGAAAAATGGTGAAATACGCATATGCGTAGATTTTGAAACTTGAATCAGGCTTCCTTAAAAGACAACTACCCACTTCCTATAATGGATCAAGTTCTGCAAGCGGTAACTGGATCAGAAATGTTGTCCATGCTTGATGGTTTTTCAGGCTACAACTAGATTGAAGTCTCACCGGAAGATCAATTTAAGATAGCATTCACTACTCCCTGGGGTACGTTTGCCTACAGCAGGATGCCTTTCGGCCTAACCAATGCTGGCGCCACTTTTCAGTGGGCCATGGACCTTGCATTCAAAGGTATGATGGGGAAGGTCATTGTGGTTTATCTAGATGACTTAACTGTGTTCTCTAAACAACGAAGTGATCATTGTGATCATCTGGAGCAAGTATTGGCCAGATGCCGAGAGCATGGGATTTCCCTGAACCCAAAAAAATCTATTTTTGGAGTCACAGAAGGAAAGTTGCTGGGGCATGTTGTTAGCAAAGAAGGAACGAAGATAGATACCGAAAGAGTTAAGGCTATTCAGAGCCTCACCTTGCCTACAAGCAAGACCGGCGTTCATTCTTTCTTCGGAAAGGTGAATTTTCTTAGGCGCTTTGTTCCCGACTTTGCTGAAAAGACTCGCCACATATTAGACATGATGAAAGGGTCACCAACTTTCGATGGAGCGAGGAAGGAAAGAAGTCATTCGAAGAAATAAAAGCTTCTGTCGCTCACGCACCAGTCCTAGTGTGTCCTGACTTCTCCAAGGATTTTATCATGTATAGCTATGCGTATGAGCATACTGTATCTGCCATCTTGATGCAAAAGAATTCTAAGGATGTTGAATCCCCAATTGCATTCATGAGCTCTCCCCTCAAGCCTCACATGAATTAAAAATGTCTCAATTGGAAAAGCATGCCTTTGCCGTTGTCAAAGCGGTCAAAAATTTCAGGTATTACATTTTAAATTCTCATACAGTGGTCATTGGTCCCGACACGGTAGTCAAGTCAATTTTAACTCAACAGGAGTTAGGAAGCTTGCGAGGAAATTGGATTGCAAAGGTCCAGGAGTATGATCTAGATATAAAACCAACCAAGTTGGTAAGAGGCAAAGGCTTATGTCAACTTATGGCCGAAAACCAAGGATCGGAAGTTTCCTGGGGAAAAGATGATTGTACCAATGAAGCACAAGACCGGCTGGATAAACCCGATTCACGCCTCTGGTCCTATTTTTCATGACCAGTGATGAGTGGTATTACGATATTGCTTTCTTTCTTACCTACGGCGAATGCCCAGCTCACCTAACTGCAAAGGAGAAGTGCACTATAAAGCTCAGAGCAGCCAAATATGTCATCTGGGATGACGGTTTATACAAACGTTGCGGGATAGACGGCGTCTTCTGCGATGTGTTAACAAGCCACAACAGGTGAAGTTACTTGAAAGTTTTCATAATTCAGCCTTTGGGGCCATTTCTCCTCTTCCGTAACAACACACAAGATCATCGGGCCAGGTACTATTGGCCGACGCTTTTCCAAGATACAGCCACCTGGGTAGCAAAGTGTGAGCCTTGCCAGTAGTTCGTCGGCAAGCCCAAGTTAGCTACTTTTCCCCTCAGGCCGGTCGTTGTTGACGAACCATTCAAGTAGTGGGGAATTGATTTTATCGGTGCACTCAATCCCCAATCGAGTGCCAGACATAGGTATGTCCTAACAACAATAGATTACTTCACCAAGTGGGTAGAAGCCATACCTGTCAAACATGCCACTTCCGAAGTTGTTTGCAGTTTCATCAAAGAAAACATCATTGTCAGGTTTGGCGTTCCAAACAAGATTGTTGCTGATAATGCTTCTAACTTCTCTTCACGGGAAGTTATTAGTTTTTGCTACGAATACGGAATAACTTTGGCTCACGCCTCAGATTATTACCCTCAGGGAAATGGTCAAGCAGAATCCAGTAACAAAAACTTGGTGACCATCATACGAAAGCTGGTGGATGAGAATCAACGAATGTGGCACAAGTCCTTATATGATGCCTTGTGGGCTAGATCACATTACTCCCAAGAGATCTCTCGGTATGTCACCTTTTCAAGTGTTATATGGCACCGATGCCGAGCTTCCCATTTCTTGAACTCCCTGCTCTACGTTTGGCACGGGCAATCGAAGATGAAACTTTTCAAAATTCCCTTGAAAAAAGGATCATGTATCTAGCAGAGCTCGAGGAAAAGAGAATAAGGGTGGTCGACAAGATCACCGAGCATCAGAATCAGGTCAAAAGATTGTTCGATAAAAAAGCTAAGCCAAGAGAATTCCAGGTGGGAGACCTCGTCCTTTTGTGGGACAAACGAAGAGAGCCGAAAGGTATGCACGGAAAATTTGATTCCCTATGGAGAGGGCCCTTCAAGATCAAGCAGCTCAACGGAGAGAATAGTTTCTATCTCTCGTATCTAGATGGAACTGATCTCCCGCTTCCCTATAGCGGGAAACATCTGAAAATCTTCAGGAAGTAGAGCTTGCTCTCTTCTTTGTATAGTTTACTTCAGTTGTGTGTTTGTTTTTGTCGTGTGTTTTCTTTTCTTTGGTTGTGTGTTTCCCTTTCCGGTCGCCCTTGTTTTTGACTCTGTTACCCAATGGATAGGCACGTGAGATCTAGGATTCTCTACCCCTGAGGTCTGCTCAGAGATAGTCCCCAGAAAGAGCCAGTTGTTATCCCGTAAAATTGGCAAGGGCAATTTTTACTGATAACCTTACCAAAATTTTGTTCCGGTCCCTCGTCAGGGACCCCTTGCGTTCGGAACGTTGCAAAATCCCTTCCCGGGAAATCTAGTTTTCGAACTTAGCTTTTTTTTGGTCTTTTTGGTTGGGCACACATAATGACTATGCAACATCAAGTTTTGATGCGCCCCCTTTAAATCCTTTGGCGCATGATTTCTTGTGTCAACAGGTGTTTTGGTGCGCCTCACTATGTTGAGTCTTCCTTGCACGTGCCAAGGCGCATGCGCCTCCATGTCAACAAAACATTTGTTGCGCCACTTTTTGGTGTGCTAATGGCACACATATTCCTCTGTCGACATCACTTTCGATACGCCAAGGGCGCATATAACTTCGTGTTGGCGAGTCTTTCGGTGCACCACGGGGCACATGCTTTCTAGTGTCGACAATGCTTTTCATGCACTAATTAAAAAGTTGGTGGCGCATTTATTACTACCTCACCTATATATAGGCGCATCTGTGCTGTCATTATCACCAAACACAAATCACATGATTATTTTTCTCTGTACTGTCAGTCAGCGCACCAGCCCTGTCGCTTTCGAATCTTTTCGTGGACCCGTTTGCACACTTCTCCACTATTTATCCTGGTAAGAGGTCCTCTTTCTTTTGTGCACTTTGTGTTTGTGGTTTTTGGCTGCTTGTTGGTATGGATTGGATTGGAAAGACTGTGAAATCATGAACTTCCCCCCCTTCCTTGCTGTCTTTTCCATTCTTCCACATGTTCTTCCCCCTCTTTCCAGATCTGCTGGTAGAGGAAACTCTGTCCTGAAATGATTGCTTAAAAACTCTTTGTTTAAGCCTCTTCATCACCCCAAGGTACCCTAAAAAGGAGCTTAACCACATATAAACCCCTCAGAGAGAGAATCAAAGCTTAAAAAAAACTGTATTTTTCTTCTCCTTTGGCGCATTGGCGCACCCTGCAACATGAAGAACAGTTGTGCCAATGGCGCATCTGTCACCCCCGTTACACAAAGAAAAGCCGCGCCAATGGCACATTTTCCCTGCCTGCTACATAATGAAAAGTTGTGCCCTCATGGCGCACTTCCTTAGTTTGTTGCAAACGCTTTCCTCGCGCCCCCTCATGGTGCACCAAACTCATTCATTGTTATTGTTAAAACCTGCGCCCTTTGGCGCACCCTGCATGTATGCAACATAGAAATTATCCACGCCAAGTGCAAAACTGTAAAACGATGCAGGCGCATCCCTCATTACAATAACATCATGTCATGCAGACCTTCCATGTGCCGCGCTAGGTTCCCTTATGGCACATGAAAAAATGATGTAACATTCACAAATCCTGCGCCCTTCAGCGTATCCTGTACCCATGTAACATGCTACATCCATGCACCCGTTATAAAATGCATACATATGGCATAGGTGTACTTGTGATTGCAACAAAAAAAATGTACCCTGCATTGTCCATGTGCCATGTGCCCTTTTGGCACTTATTTATCTCTTGTAGCAGTCCTTTCCTATGTGCCATACCATTTTACCCTGTAATCTGCAGCTTTCATGCGCCCTGCGCCCTGAGGCCTTAAAATCACTAACTCTTTCTTTTGTTGACGCTTTAATGGAAGATCAAACAGCTGATATGACTTTCTTGTGTTGGGTTTCACTTCTTATTCTTGCAGATCAGCAATTGAGCTCAGAAGTACATATGTCAACATCAAGCAAGAGACCTACCAAATCCAAGGGTAAAGCCAAGTTCACAGAAGAAGAAATGAAGTATAAATATCGAGAGGTCGAGGATGCCCGAATCCTAGGCGAGTGTGACTGGACATCGAGACTCGAGAGCTCGGACACATTGATATGGAGGATTTCTAGGCCAGAACCAGGAAGGTCACACAAAGTCCCTGGATGGAAAAATTGATAGGTAGTGCCCTGCACTTTCGTTGGAGGAATCCCGATTAGCGCCGTGAACAATGAATTTATGATGGTAGTTGGCCGATTCTATAACAAAGACACAAGATGTGTCCATAATGAGAAGGGAGAGGTTATAATCAACCTCACTGCCCGCCATTTCAAAATAATTCTCGGCATCTCTCACCACCGGCACTTTGTGGCCGCCGTCGGCCGAGGAAGACTACATCAAGGCACAGGGACGACAATGAAGATCGGTGTATGTGTGCGGCGATGAATGAGGTATATTTGAAGAATAAAAAGGTGGTGACTCGGTGGCCACAAGTCATTCATCGTAGTGACTTTTCAAAAGAACTCAGCGACACCATTACATTTCTAAGCAAAGTCTTTGGGCTTCCTGACGCCCATTATTTTCACAAGTGAATGTTACAGTACCTAGAAATAATGAACAAAAATGTGCCCGATCAATGCTTTGAGTGGGTGGAAATCATAAGCAGCACAATCTCTGAGCAGCTATAACTTAACACAATGGGGAGGTTCTATATGAACTCCTACATGGTCTATACTTCAGATTCAGAAAGAGATTATCCGGCTATGATGCGGCGCGGGGTTTTCCTAGGTTAAAATCTATAAATACTATCAGAACTGAAGTGGAAAATAACATCCCCCAATTTACAAAGATCAATGATGCGTTCTTCTATTTCATCATCTTCCTGTTGAGGCCGAATATGACTCATGGTCGCACGATCAAGAGTATTGTAGCAGCTACCGAGAAGTGGGGGGCCCTATTCACTCAATTCCCCACATTTACCTATCTAAGGGTGGCTAACTTCTTGGGGGAACCAACTAAACTACCAAGGTATGCCGGTCCCAAATTGATCTTGCTAGAGCT
This sequence comes from Taxus wallichiana var. yunnanensis, assembly GCA_018340775.1. NCBI lineage: Eukaryota > Viridiplantae > Streptophyta > Pinopsida > Cupressales > Taxaceae > Taxus > Taxus wallichiana. The sequence goes on from CM031242.1 coordinate 221,351,232, forward strand.
GTCAAGGCAGCTAATCACCTACCATGAGAAGTGCCTCAAGAGAAAGAAGGGTGGAACTCCTTTCCCCCTCACAGTGGGTAGGTATACGTGTCTCACTCACCACAAGGAAAAAGACATGTTTGCAGAAGTGGAGCTGCTGAATCTGAAACATAACTTCCCAGCAAGGCCCACCTTCGACCCAAGAAATTATCTACCTAGGGCCAAGCTCGACCCGATCCACATCCCTCAGATCAAAGATATCTACATCGATATATATCATGAGGTTGAGCTCAGGAGGAAGGACCATTCTCGCTTGGCCTTAGCATAAATCATCCAGTACGGGGTGGCCATCTTCCCCAAAGGCTACCAAACTACTAAGAAAGAAGTGGATCAAGTGTATCTTGACACAAGTGGGGACAATTGGCCTTTCATGGTGATTGATAGAACTAAAGCACCCCAGAAAATAGAGGAAAGGGTCAAGGAAACTCTGCGCAGGACGGAGCATTGGTGCCGAATGAACGGGCTCATCTACCTCGGAGTCGATTTCACAACATCTCCATTGGGCAACGCACCTCCTCGATCAAAGCAGCCAAAAGGCAAGGGAAAAGGAATAGAGGGTGAATCCAGTTCCACCCAAGAGGAAGTTCCTGAAAGCCCTCCTTCGCTTCACAAGAACATGTTGAAATCCTGAAAAGCTCAGAAGAAGAAGCGGCGGAAGATGTTCCCATAGGCATATCCACTCAGGATGTGGCCACGACTATAACAATTGAGGTCCCTTCTATCCCTTCTCCCTCCCCTCCTTCCCCTCCTTGAGTGACCCAAATGACCATCCCTTTAGTCATGTCCTCTCCCCCTTCTTCTACCATTCCTCCTACTTCTTCATCCATCTTCTCTTCTTTCGTGGACCTGTCCCCCTCCATTTCTTCCCTCATCTCTAAGCTCCCTTCCCTTCCTATGTCTTCCTCCCGTGGGCACTTCCTCGGCTTTTCTCTCTATGCCACCGCCACGTGTCTCCACGTTTTTCCCTTCTACTACTGCAGCTACCCCCTTCTCTGTTTCTGGTCCTTCTCCCCTAAGTCTAGCCTGGATCTCCCAGCACTTAAGTCAATAGAAAAGGAAAGTTCCCATCACACCGATGGACTTTTCCATTATCCCGTCAAAAGGGGAAAAGAAGCAAAAGCCTATCACACGCTTCTCTCAGAGTGCTTCGGGAGAGAGGGTAATGGAGATCGCATACCCCAATCCTCTGAAAGATAAAAAGGATTTGTCTTTGACAGATTACACAGTGACTCAAGTCATAATGGGGACATCTTCTGAAAGCCTTTAGGGAGAGGCCCTATCTGCAGTTGACGCCCTCTGCAAGAAGCTTCAAGAAGCAAAAGAAGAGAAAAGGCTACTAAAAGAGAAAAATAAACATCTGCTCCACGCCTTACAGAAGATGGGTAGTGCACCTCCCACAAATACTGCTGAAACTCCTGAGCCTCTGAGTCAGGATAAAATTAATGAATATGCAAAGATCAGCAAGCAGGGTATGGTAGTTTCCGCTGGAGGAGCCAGATCCTCAAGGACAGTGAACGAGTGATCACCAAGTTCACCGATTTGTATCTGAACATCAACAAGGTGAATAAAGAACTCCAGGCGTTAGCAGGACCCATATCCGAAGAGCTGGACCATGCTAGGCTACAACATGAGACCTTTCAAAGAATGTTCGACTGTTCAGTCGAAGATCTGGTCAAGTTCGGCATTTTGGTCACCCCAGGGCCCTCAATAAAACCCTTTCCACTCTAGATTACCGGATGGATCAACTGGAATTCGTCCTCGAAAATATTGATAAGGTAAAGGAAGAAGCCCTAGACGTAATGCATCAGATGGAACAAATTGTTCTAACGATGTCTCCAGGGTTGCTTACTCCTTCTTTCACCTTAAGGAAGGTTGACGAAACCATTCATATCTTTAAGGAGATCGTTTCACAAGGGCTAGGGCCAGAGGTCACTTTTGATGTAGAATCCATCAATAACCTCTTCTGCACTGTCGGGATTTCATCGGGTTCTTAATAGAAGCAAAGAATGAATATTCCAAACTCCCGAGAGAAGCTCACAGATGAGCGGGAGACTTGCGAGGCTATCACTCGAGTGACACGGGGATCCTTCCCGGGATCAACTAGAGCCCATGATCGGTAAGTTCATGGAATACCGTGCCCAATTCCACATCTCATCACCTAATCAGCCAGCAGAAGTAGGATCCCCCTTTCAGTAGTGAGATGACGGACGAATAATTTCTCTCTCCTAAGTCCGGCCTAGATCTCCCAAAGCACTTTCGTCAACGAGAAAAGGAAAGTTCTCATCGCTTGCGATGGACTTATCTCGTTATCCCATCAAAAGGGGCAAAGAAGCAAAACCTATCACATGCTTCTCTTAGAGTGCTTCGGAGAGAGGGTAATGGAGATCGCATACCCCAATCCTCCGAAAGATAAAAGGATTTGTCTTCGATAGATTACACGGTGACTCAAGTCACAATGAGGACGTCTTGAAAGCCTTTAGGGAGAGGCCCTATCTGCGATTAACACCCTCTATAAGAAGCTTCAAAAATCAAAATAAGAGAAAAGGCTACCGAAAGAGAAAAATAAACATCGCTCCATGCCTTACGGAAGATGGGGTGCACCTCCCACAACTACCACTTTGAAACTCCCGAGCCTCGAGTCAAGATAAAATTAATGAATATGCAAAGATCGGCAAGCAGGGTATGGCAGTTTCCACCTGGAGGAGCTAGATCCTCAAGGATAGTGAACGAGTGATCGCCAAGTTCACCGATTTGTATCTGAACATCAACAAGGTGAATAAAGAACTCCAGGCGTTAGCAGGACCCATATCCGAAGAGATGGACCATGCTAGGCTGCAGCATGAGACCTTTCAAAGAATGTTCAATTGTTTAGTTAAAGATCTGGTCAAGTTCAGAAATTTTGGTCACCCCAGGGCCCTCAATAAAACCCTTTCCACTCTAGATTACCAGATGGATCAACTGGAATTCATCCTTGAAAAGATTGATAAGGTAAAGGAAGAAGCCCTAGACACAATGCATCAGATGGAACAAATTGTTCTAACGATGTCTCCAGGGTTGCTTACTCCTTCTTTCACCTTAAGGAAGGTTGACGAAACCATTCAGATCTTCAAGGAGATTGTTTTGCAAGGGCTGGGGCTAGAGGTCACTTTTGACACAGAATCCATCAATAACCTGCTGGCCTGTCGGGACTTCATCGGGTTCTTAATAGAAGCAGAGAATGAATATTCCAAACTCCCAGAGAAGCTCATAGATGAGTGGGAGACTTGCGAGGCTATCACTGAGTGACACAAGGATCCTTCCTAGGATCAACTAGAGCCCATGATTAGCAAGTTCATGGAATACCGTGCCCAATTCCACATCTCGTCACCTGAGTAGCAGTAGCGAAAGGATCTCCCCTTTCAGCCGTGGGACGACGACGATGAATAATTTCTCTCTCTTCTTCGACTTTATTTTTGTAAATGTCTAAAGTATGTTGGCACAAATGATGACATCATCCATGTTGCACCATGGGATGATGTCATCCATCAAGTTGTCAAAAGTCAACATGACTTTGAGATATTTTGTAGATATTATGTAAATAGGTGGTTGGTTCCTTTTTGCCTTCCTTCTTCTCCTTCTTCTATAAATACTCAAATACTTGTTGTATTCGGGGTGAATACTTTTCAGATAAGAAATAGAAGTAAGAAGAAGATTTTGAATTCTCTAGAAGAAACAAACATTAAATACAATATATTTAGACTTTTCTTTGAATACTTGTGTTTTAATATCAGATCTTTCTTATGTTAGATTTTTGTGATTGTTACATTGGATTTGCTTCTACTTTGTTGTCATTTATTCATTAGTATTGCTTTATCCATCTACGTAAGTAGGTTCGGCTCTGTTTACTACCAACCCAAATCATAGACCCTTTGACCCTACTCGCTTTGGAATTCATTTCTTTTCTCCCTTCGGATCTGATATTTCCTCCGTCTCCCCCTTCGTTCCTTTCTTTCTGCAGTTGGAAACACCCCTACTGGGATGAGATCCCAAACCCCCGAAGGTAGAATATTGTGAGACTTGCATGATTCCTACTTTGGTAGAATAGCAATAAACCATTTTCGCTTTGCTTTGACTCAAAAGAGGGCTATGCCCGCACACTATTGACTCGTTTATCCATAAATCGCTGGCGGCATGATTTTGAACCAACATTATTTTGATGATTCATAATGGCTAAGTTAAATTGAGTGGTTGATGGATGCTAATGTGTAAGTGAGTGAAAGTAAGAATACACACTTATTCACATCACCCTATCGGTGGTTATTCTTCCAAAAATTAGTATCGGAGAGCAATACCTGCAAGCAAGATTAACAATTTGAGGTGATCCTAAGAAGCACAAAAATGGGAAAGCTATGGAGTTTTGTGGCCAAAGTTTTAAAGGATAAGATATGTCTTTCAAAGAATGAAATGGACACATAAGATCGAAAAGAGGATACATACAATCAAATCTCAAAAGAAAATAAGTCTTCAAGAAGTGCAAAGTATTTAAGTTCATTAAATGGGTATTGTTTTTCATTCAATCAGTTTGGTCATAGAGAAAGAGACTGTAATGAAAATTCATGGAATGATGAAAGTAGTTATAATGTGCATGAGTTAAGAGAATGTTATAGTTGTTATGATAAAGGAAAAATTTCTATATTCTTTCCTAAAAAATAAGATGGATCATGCAAGAAGGTTGTTTTATATTTATTGTTTTAAATTCAATGGCTTTGGACATAGGGAAGTTGAACGTAAAAAGGTACAGAGACCTAAGTCAATAAGGACTGATCATGTTAAGTCTAAAAATCTAGATGAATCATTTTCCAACATTTTACAAAGTTTAAAATTGAAGGAATGTTAAGAATTATTGTTATCTCGCATGTGGTGAAAAAGAAAAGGAGGATGAGCCCATGATTAGGAAAGATGAGATTTATTCACAAAAGGAGGAACACAAATAGGTCAAGCCTAGTTATAATTGGTCTAATACATAAGGTGGAATGTTTTCCATGGTAGTACGAAAGCCGAGAAGATGAAGAGTTTCAATAATACCAAGTATGTTTGATAGTAATATAGACAAAGGAGGAGAAGAAGAAGGATAAAGTAGACATCAAGCCTAAAGTTCCTAAGAATACCAAGAGTATACTAAAGTGATTATAACAACCTCATGAGTGTAAGTTTCTTGAGAAAGGAATGGAGATATGGGAATCTCCCTAATTCATGTTGTTCTTAGTATCCTAAGATGAATAGGTGTATTTATTAGGCTTCATAAAGGCCTTCTTAATCCATTAAAAGAAAAAAAGGGGTGTTGTAGGGTTGGAGTCATGTTGGTGTATTGAAATATCTGAAGAAGGGAATCAAAACCATTGAAGACCTAGTAATACTATGAGGTATGTTTATGTGACCTTGTTACATTCAATCATTAATTAAGTTTTTGGATTTTAAAAGATATTTTAAAAACTAAACAGAGTAATAAATAGTTTTGAAGAGAAAGGTATGCATGGTTTATAACTAAGTTTGTGATTTGAGATCCAATATAGGTTTTTTTCTCATAGATTGACTTTTTTAAAGAGCATGGGTTCATGACAATGCTTAGGAATGTATCTTAAGACTTGGTTTGGGTCCACGTCTCTTGAGAAGTGAATATTGGTCGGCTAGAATAATATGTTCTTGAAGCTACATAGCCTATTTAGTTATTGATTAACTAAAATTAACTAAATAAGGGAAAGTATAATGATAGTTAATCTAATCTAGGAGGACATAAATGCTATAAATAAATGCACTAAAATAATATAAAGTAATTAAATAATTAAACTAATGGAAATGAAACCCTAATGTGCAAGAGTAAAGTGAGGAAAGAATTGAGCTAATTGTAGATGATTATCGTAGGTCTAACAAGAAATTCTGAAGCAAGAACAACTACACAGAGGTCCCAAAAAGGGTGGATCTAGAGGATTTGAGCAGAATAGAGTTCTAGGAGGGCACTGGGGCTCCCGAAATGTAGAAATAGGTTCACTAGTCTATGAAAAATGTCATAACTTGATTGTTTCAGTAGGTCAAAAGATATCTTGTAACATTTGCTATCTGTTAGACTAGATTTCTTAGACTGTGCCAAATGTACAAAATATTTCAAGAGAAATAATGACCTACAAAATACCCAAAAGGAAGTATCAAAACCCTAAAAATAAAATATTCAAATGAATGGGTCATACTAACCTCATCTACCACAACAGCGGGCTTACTAACATGAGCACTGCACTACATTTCAAATCCAAATGTATTTCTGGTGTGTGTGTTCATGTCGTGGCCCATGTGCTCTTAGGTCATTTGCACTATGTGAAGTAGTGAGCAATAAATAAATGTAAAAAATTTAATAGTATGTGTGCATGGAATAGAATAGAATCCCCCCCCTATGAAGTATATGTTGATGTAGATCTCCTAGCCTTGATGCATGGAACTATGTGGATGCACATGATGTAATGGATGCAACTCTAGATGGAGTGATAGTAGTAGATGACGCTAGGACCCTCATTATGGTCTCATAAATTTATATTTGTAGGGTTATCTTGATCTAATTTCGTAATTAATCCCGACATGGCCAAGTAGGAAAAAGATAAGGATGAAAAATAACTAGAAAGAGCCCAAAAAGAGGTGGGAAAGTAGAAAATGGATTAGGGCATCCCAGGTGGGATCGGGGTGCCTTAGGGCACCCCAAGACAAGATTAAGCACCCGGTTTAGGATAAAATGACAAGAAAGTGCTGAAATAGACTCATGCATGTATATAAAAATGTGTGGGAATAACGAAATAAAAGGTAAAATAAGATGTCCAAAAGGTGGGATTAATTAGTACTTTCTTCACTGAAGAACCTTCTAAATAGTAGTATGGGACTAGGTTAAATAATGTCTAAAGTGCATGATTTTATGACTACATTTTCCCCCACTTTATGTTGGTGAGCAAAAATCTCAGTAACATAAAGTAGATAGAGATACTGGACTTGATGTCCATGTAGAGTGTAGTGGAAAACATCTTGAAATACTAGATAAAAGTGTGGAATGATAAAAAATATGGAGGAGTGTGGAAACTATAGATGAAAACAACGCATAGAAAAAGTGATGAGAGTGAACCTAGGGTGGAACACATGTGTCATTGTTATGGTGTGTAGTGTACCTGCATGGTTAGTAAGGCATGTGTCATTGCAAAATTTTGTTGTTGTCATTGTTGTTGTTATTGTTTCCCATATTTTACTTCTTGTTTCTCATATAATCGGACTTGCAAGGAGAAAATGATCAAGTAGTCAAATACGTATGTATGTGAAAATACTATGTAAAATATGCATGTGTATAAAAATGTGTAAAATATGCAAATGTAAAATACATGAAGTGAAAAGTGTAAATGGAACATGTGCACCTGATCCATGTAAAGAGAAAGGGTGTAAAAGGATATCTGTTGTTTATTTTTTGGGTGATCTCATGCCACCATGGCTAAAGAAGTGTAGGGAAGAAATGCTCTATGTCTATAAGCTTTAACTACTTTTTCTAAAATGTGTGTGAAGAGATCTCTATAATGTCCTAGTTTTTGGGTGATCCGATGCCACTGGTTGAAGTAGTGTAGGAGGCACACCCACTATAACCTCCAAGCCTATAACTACTTCCCAAAATTCTAAGGACACCATGTCCTATAAAATCAGATGTGTATGGGGTTCATAGACTGGTCTAAACCCACTTGATTTATGTAAACCCATAATGACAAGGGTAGAAAGTGCACTGTAATGAACTGGTGTAACTACACTATGTTAGTATGTAAACCCCCAAATGGTTCCCCTCCTCTTTGGGGACACATAAGACGTTGCTCATAGGAGAATTTGGCCCCAAAAGAGGACCAACCACACTCTAAACTGTGCACCCTAGAAAGTGATTGGTAGAAACCAAGGAACACACAAACAAGAACGATATCCAAAGATAAATGTAAAGAAAACAATGCATCCACATCGAAAACATGTGCAAACTACGTAGAAAATGTAGTAAATGTAAAAAAACAAGAAAACAAGTAAGCTACACAAATTGGGTTGCAAACATGGGACATCACTCACAATGTTGTAAGACACGCAAGGACGTCATGGCCGCAAACAACAGACAAGTGTGCAACTGCAAAAATATCACAAAACCCACATATAATGGCAAATAATAGCAAACAAGTACATACAAACAAATAAGTAGTCAAGGAAACATGTAATCTTGCAAAAAGGGTTTTCACATGAAACGCCTATTAGCATGTTAGAGAAATAACTAATATGTAAAAGAATGTATGATTAAGTAATGTAAGATGATAAGTACAAAATGAAACAATATCACCTGGGTGAGATGAATGTGGATGCCCCTAGTGACCAACATAGTAAGGGTAGAAGATGAGCATCCATGCCACGTGTAGGAGTCTTGTATCTGTGATCACACTAAAAAAGTCATCAATGTGCATGTGTGGATGGTATAGATAATGACATATAAAACATCACACTAACATGTGTACTAAAGTGAACATGTAAAACACTATCAAAAAGAGTAAATTACCCCAAGGTAATGCAATATGTTGTGGATGGATGGAATGGAATGAAAAATGGAATGATAGGAGCCACGTGCCCCCGAGTAGATGGAAGTGTATGCAATGAGGTTCATTTTTCCCCCTCAGTAGTCAATAATGAATCATAAACAAGAGTGCATCATCGGGAAATGGTCGAGTAGTGTTTGTTGTGTCTAACGCATTGTGATGAGTGTGTATGTACTTGGTGATGATATGTGACATGTAGAAAGCATGTGCGTGAACCATATAGCCTAAGCGTATATATGACTAGATGTGTGAGGATTTAGCATTAAGTGTATATCACTAAATGATGAATGGATGAGTGATGATTTAACACTAAGCGTATATCACTATATGATGAATAGATGAGTGATGATTTATCCCTAAGCGTATATCACTATATGATGAATGGATGAGTGATGATTTATCCCTAAGCATATATCACTATATGATGAATAAATGAGTGATGATTTATCCCTAAGCGTATATCACTATATGATGAATGGATGAGTGGTGATGTAACCTAAGGTGTATACCACTACAAGATGAAATAAGAGTGAATGGTGATTTAGCCTAAAATGTATGTAACCAACCTAGGAATGTCACAAGATGAAATGTCACAAGGTGAGTGAAAGGTCCATATGATTTTGTACACCATTGGCAATCAAGTATGGATTAAGGAAATAAAGTACGTCATAGGGTGGTGAGTGCAAGGCGAAAAGAAAACATAGTATAAACATAGAATGACCAAGTGAGGAATAGGAGATGTAAATGCATGACATGTATAATGGGATGTAGCTAATGTAAGGTGTGTAGGATGTGTAACATATAATGTGTATAATATGAAATGTAATGTGGGATAATGTAGAATGTATGGATGAAGTGTAAATCTAGACTCATAAATAATGTAGACTAGCGTAGTATGTTGAGTATGGATGATGTAGATATGTGCCATGTAAAATGGTCTAATGGCATATGTAATACATAGAATGATGAGTATGTGCATGATGAGAAGGTAGTATAATAGAGAACGTAGAATAAGTGTAGAGAATGGGTGGTATATGATGCATAATATGTGCGATAAAATGTAAATGTGTAGTGCATATAGTGTGGTGTGTGGGGTTCAGTGTAATGGTAATCCCTCAACATTCAAGTGTGAACCAAAGCACAAGAGTGTGTCATCGTGTAAAAATGGTAGTATGATGTGTGATATGGTATGCCTATAAGAAAGCAAAATAGATGATAAATACAAAAGGTGTGATGTAAGACTATGCAAGTATTCTAAAAATGAGGGGTGTGTGTGTTAGGTGTTATGCCAACCGTGGTAGTGTGCCAAGAGACTATGTAAACTCATCAAGGAGAACATCATCCTCTGGATTGAAATCGAATGGATATGAAGTAGTAACTTAGTAAGCTAGAGTATTAGGTTGATCATTTAATGATCCATTGAGATGTACGTGATATATACCCATAACATACTCTCATCGGTGAATGGAGGGAGTGGGAAACCATGTGCATACCAACAAGTGAGATTCTATGTATATCCTCGAAAAGAACTATTCCAGATGATAATGCATCATCGAAAGGAATAGAAAATGATATATTTGTATGATCCAGATCTAGGGTGCTCCCAATATAATCAAGCCAGGATTGTCCTAATGTGAGTGGGGAAATAGTAGGAGTGCGTGCAAGAAAAACATCAAGATGAAATACATGAATCCCATATGTGTCTCGCAACATGGATCAACCCATGATATAAGTGACATTTATATGGTGGTGGGAAAATATTACCAATAGAAAAAGCTATCTAAGCCAAACCTTTGTATGTACATATAGTTTTGGGTAAAGTAGGATCTAACAGAATGTGTTCCCAATAAGAACCATGTATGAAGAGTGTGCAAGTGAATGGTGGGCATGCTAAAGTAGGAAATGTATGTGGAGGGGGATGTGATAGATCAATGTCCATAGACTAGACATGCCCCTGATAAGGAATCATAGTGGTAATAGTAGTAGGTGGCAGAGAAGAAACAACATATATCACAAAAATAATACCATCAAGTGGTGGTAAATGGTGGTTCATCCATAGGTTGGGGTCATTTGTAGTATTAATGCGTGGAATAGGAATAATGGTGTTTGGAGATTGGTCACAATACTGAAATGGATCATGGTCACAAAAATGGTATACTCCATGCCCTCATGTAAGAACTTAACACAATTATGGACATTAGACGTGACAAATCACATGGCATGAAGCCATGGTTTACCAAGTAGACAATTATAAGCAACTGGGAAATCAACAACGAAAAATACCATGTGGATAGTCTTAGGACCAACAATGATGGGTAATGTGATGTGACCAAAACATGGATGAGTGGAACCATCATAAGAACATAATGAAATACTAGAGGGATTAATGTCATGAGCAGTGAGACCTAAAACTTCAAGAAATGACATGGGACACAAATTAAGCTCAGATCCATTATCAATTAAAGTTCGCTTAACAATGACATTATGAATGTGAGAGATAATATGCAAAGGTAGATCATTGTCAAAAGTAGCACAATCATTATGAGGAGTGGATGGGAAAGTAATATGCGTTGAGAGAATGCATCCACAAAAGTATTATAGACTATGTCTAGATGAGTGTTAGGAATACAAGTAGTGAGTAAGAGATTAATAATTTTAGCTCGTAATTCGGGGTGAAGAAGTAAAAAGTCATGAATGGAGATAGCCATGATGAAGGAATCCTAAGGAGAATGGGGATTGGAAGAGTGTGTAGGTCAAGTCGGGTTCACCAAAATGATTAACTAAAATTAACTAAATAATGGAAAGTATAATGATAGTTAATCTAATCTAGGAGAACATAAACACTATAAATAAATGCACTAAAATAGTATAAAGTAATTTAAATAATTAAAATAATGGAAATAAAACCTAATGTACAAGATTAAAGTAAGGAAAGAACTCGGCTAATTGTAGATGAATCTCATGCAAAGTGTCTTAGGTTTGATAGAAAAATTTCAGAAGCAGGAATGGCTAAACAGAGGTCCCAAAAAGGTGGATCTAGAGGATAGGAGAAGATTGGAGTGCCCGAGGTGGGTATTGGGGCACCCTGGGGTGCCTTGGTATGTAGAAATATGTTCTTTGGTATCTGAAAAAGGTCATAAATTGATTATTTTAGGGTTGAAAGATATCCTATAACCTTCACTATCTATCACACTGGATTTCCGGATCTGCACCGAATGTATGAAAATTACAAGAGAAACAATGACCTACAAAATAACAAAAATGAAGTATCAAAACCATAAGATATAAAATATGTAAATGAATGGGTTACACTAACCTCAGCTACCACAATAGTGGGCTTACTAAACTGAGCATTTCACTACATTTCAGACCCAAATGTAGTTCTGGTGTGTGTGTGTGTGTGTGCGCGCGTGTGCGCGCGTACACACACGTGCATGTCATTCCTTAACTGTTCTAGTGCCAATCACACTATGTGAAGTAACGAGAAATATATAAATGTAAAAAATGTGATAACATGTGTGCATGGAATATAATATAATCCCCCTTTGAAGTGTGTGTTGATGCAGATCTCCCAGCCTTTATACATATAACTAAGTGGATGTAAGTGATGTAATGAATGCAACTCTAAATGGAGTAATAGTGGTAAATGATGCTAGGACCCTCATTATAGTGTCATAAATTTATATTTATAGGGTTCTCTTGATCTAATTTTGTAATTAATCCCAACATGGCCGACTAGGAAAATGATAAGGATGAAAAATGGCTAGAAAGAGCCTAAAAAAGGAGGGAAAGTAGAAAAAGGATCGGGGTGCCTCGGGGCACCCCAAGATAGGCATACACACCTTGGTTTAGGCTAAAATGATGGGAAAATGCCAAAATAGACTGGACATGTATATAAAAATGTGCGAGAATGAAAAAATAAAAGGTAAAATAAGATGTACAAAAGGTGGGATTAATTAGTACTTTCTTCACTCAATAACCTTCTAAATAGTAGTATGAGACCAAGGCTAAATAATGTTTTTAAGTGCATGATTTTATGACTACAACTATGTTGTTATGAATACCTAAGTGAGATATAGGTGTGTTCATGAAGGTATAAAGTATATGTTGAAGTGTCTTAACTAGTCTTAACTAGCATATCTATAATGACTAAAGATGGACATAGTTCTTTCATTAAGAATCATGCATGAAAATATATTGTTGATAGTTTAATAAGGTGTTTGCCATGTAGAAGTTTCATATGGATCAAGAAAGAGACAAAGTGAAGCATGAATCTATATGTGTGCAAGTTGAAGGTCATAAAGATCGAGTAAGCTAATTTGAAGAAGAAATATGGGTTTACTATACACAATGATATCAGGTAAGAAATTTTTATAAGTTTTTCATTTATGCCTAACATAAGGTGATAAATGTTTGAGATCTAAGGAATAGGGTATATTGTATCTATTTTTATGAGTTAAGTAAGTGTGTAAAATTTAAGTGATAACTAGAAAATAGTTTGGAACATGTTTGGGTGATAATTAAGGATGTAAATATGGTGTCATGATAAGGATGATTAACTTGGGAAGAGCATGAATAGTCTTTTTCTTACATGATGGTTTGGAGTGTTCCCTTTAGAACAATATTCTTGGTTGATTTTTTTATCCTTGTGTGGCTCAAAGAAGTGAGCATGGTCTTATTAAGATCGTGTTGGATCTATTTTATGATGGTAAAAGGTATGTCAAGTCTCACTTGTGTTGATTATTTCATGTATAAGGTCTGAGTTTTTTTAGCACATTTGATGAAGTCAAGAAATAATTGTCTCCTAGTTAAATTTTGAGAAAATATATGTCACCTTTGTTGTGTTAAGATAAATTAATTAAGGGTACATTATTACATTGGTATCTAGATTAGTAGACCAGTTCATTCAAGAAGGTATAAAGTATCAAGTAGGTACACATATCATGAAGCATGATTGACTTATTGAAGATATTAATGATAGAGCTAGTAGTGATGTTTCGATCTTAAAAGGTAAGGAAAAGAGTGTTTCTTATTTCTATGCATTGTTAGTAGTTGAATATGGTCTATTGGATTAGGAATATGTTGATTTGAGATAGATAAGAAGTTTCATTGATATCAATAACATGGAAACCTAATCAAATAAGGTATGCATGGTATTGAAGCAAGTTTGTGACAATAGTGATTATAGAGATGTGTGAAATAAGGTTAGTTTCGATCATGAAAAGGTATGTGTTGTGATATTTTTACTTGAATGATTATGGTAAGGATGTTTTTTAATAAGAGTATGCATTAGTTTTATAGTTCAAAAGGAGTCATTATAAAGATTGCATAGTGTTGGGTGTTTGTGAGATCGGTATAAGATGTAATTGATTCATGGAGATAGGGGATCCTATCGGGTTCTTTGGACATGTGCATTATACCAAAAGGGTACACAAAGATATAGATGCATGCCAAGTACATGTGATTTAAAGTAAGGGGAGCTTGATAGAAGACAATGTAATAATAAGGTGAACAAATTGGATATGTAACTTGGCATTATGAAGATTTGAATCAAAATTTAATCAGACCATTCAAAATCATGATGATTTACTTCAAGGTATGTTTTGTGGCTTATTTTATCTTGTATATGTCAAAGTATCTCATTATTTAGATGATATGAGAATTAGATGATCAACAATATGTTTGTATGGATCTTGTAGTAAAGGGGTCGTAAACACATTATGTTTCATATGGTGTGTGTTGATCTCTTGTTGCTAGTTACTATTCTTGAAGGAAAACATCAGTTCAGGTTGGAGAATGTGTGTAGCTAGGAGGGCAAGGACCGAGGGGAGTCAATCATGTGTTATAAGATCATTGAAAGGTAAGTAGAGTTTTTCACTATTTTAACAATCTATATCAGTTGAAGAAGATATGTATGGCTGAGGGGAACATGTTCTTGTAATGCTTCCATATGCATCTACCTAGGGGGAGTTATGTTTCTCTAAGAGTCGAATAGAGATGAATATGTAAAATGGACCTTTGTTATGTTTAGTTGATGTTTCCAACTAAGGGAGAGCCCTAATGTGATGACATAAGAAGAATACTAAGATGTTGTAAGTATGATCCTTTGTCATTAATGTCAAAAAAGTGATAAGGATTTGAATGAAGAGTGTTTTCCATCAAAGAAAAAGGGGGATATTTTTGGCATTATGTTGTCATTGATGTCAAAGTTTAATGATGGAGTCAAGTAGAGTGGTCATTAATGTGTTATCATAGGTCATTAATGACAAAGGTGATCTACATATAATGTCAAAGGTGTATGTGGAAGAGGATGATCGGATTAACCCGAGAGTCTGTAAGTAAGTGTGAAGAAAAAAGTAATGAAGGTCAGTATGCAATTAGTGTTGAGGTGTAAACCAATTGGAGTGATGATAAATTATCATAGTGGTATGATCCCAATGATTAGATAAAGTTCAAAGTGAAGAAAAACACAAGAGGCCTAGTTAGGTCTTATAGGCCTAGTCAATCGGCTTGTAGAATTTTGATGAGATATGGTGGATCATAGGTGTGTGAAAGATAGTTGAGAATGGATATATTGGAGATGAAGTTTAGAGACACTCATGTATGTATCCAATTTTACTTATGAGGATAAGTCATGTATTCTAGGTCTGTACCTAGACCTATCTTAATCCCTAAGGCGTATATCGAGGTGAGATGATCTAATTATAAGATAAGTGTGTAAATATGATCATTAGGAAATGTGTAGTAGGTTGTTTAAGAGGTGTGAACAAAGTTTTAGGCCCTGGTTCAATAGAAGAAGAAAGAAAAGTTGTTTTTGGTTTTATCTAATTCAAAGAAGTGCAAATCCTAGCTCGAGAAGGAATTTTTATGCTCTTTGGAACATATGGCCTCTATATGGGAGGATGAGATATTAAAGGTAGTTGGAGAATGGACCTAATAATGATACCTAATCATTAGTTTAGAGAATAAGGCCCCAAGATTTATAAACAATAATTAATAAGGTAAAGTGGCATAAAACCCTCCTAAAACCCTACCGAGGTAGTGAAAAAGAATATATTTCTCAAAATGACACAAAATGAATTGGGTGACGTGGCTTGATGATTGGATGCTTTAGTGGAATCTCTCATGTTTCTCTAGGCGGCATTGAAGTGTCATAAAAATGAGTGGAGCCCATGATAAGCTGATTTTTTTGAAGAAGTTGTATTTACTATCAAGTTTTTCACTAGACCGGATGAATAAATGGATTTGAGGAGTTATGGAAGCCATAATCCATGTATGGGGTGGTTTTATAATACTTTTTATCCTTTAGGGGTCCGTGGAAGTCAATATTGCAAGACTAGTTTTTGGGGTATAATGGCATTTTTAGGTGGTCATGATGAAGAGTTGTTCTCAAGCCCATGTACCCTAAGTGAAGGTGTTAGATGCATATGGTGGTGAATATAAGGTAATTTTATATATTTTCTTGCTTCATTTTTGCATTACTAAGTGGTTTGGGTATTGATTGACATTCATCTATGAAGATTGATTTTATATGTCACGATCTGGTGATAACATTTGATCCTAATGGTGGCTTCATAGCATAATATTATGGTGCTGGTTGAAGAAGAATGTAGAATGAATATAGTGGAATTATATAGCATGTATTAGTGGTCCCTGATGTTTGGTAAAGGTCATATAGGAAAAGAGGACTAGGTCATGGTGAAGGAGGTGTTTTTGGCATTTAAGCCTTATTGGGTCCTAATGAAGAAATATGGGCATGAGGTGCTATTTATGACCTAAAGAGGATTTTGTATGGTTTTTTCATGACGTATTCATGTTATTATCATTTTCTATTATATATTATGGTTGACATAAATAATTATGATGCTTAGGCCACGTACATAAACAAGTTAAGAAGTTCTATTTGTGTTGTTTGTGAGAATGGAGAAAAATGAGTAAGAGGGAAGTGTGTAGATATGGAGAAGGAATTGGATACCATCAGAAAAGGAATATGATATGTCATAAAGAGAAAACAGGTGGTAATCACATGATGTTCAAGTTCATATGACCTAATCAACTTGGTGAAGAAGCTTGTTGTGTGAAGAAGCCTAGAAGGTAGTTTTGAGAAAGAGAGAAGAAGGAAGAGCTAATGAAGAGTCATCATCTGTTGTTGTAGAAACATTCTGAAGATGAAAAACAAATTTAGGTGGATGAGTTAGTGATGATTCATCTAGGGGTTGGTGCTCCTTGTGGGGTTGGTGCCTCACTAAACTTAGGGGTTGGTGCTCCTTGTGGAGTTGGTGCTTCACTAAATTTTATCTTTGTTTATAGGAAAATTGTCCATTTCATTTATTAGTGGGTTTTCTTCCCTACAAGGGTTTCCCACTTAAATCTTGTGTCCATGTGTTATTGTTCTCCTTTTGCATGTGTTTAATGGTTATGTTGTCTTGATGATTCATAATGGATAAGTTAAATTGAATGGTTGATGGATGTTAATGTATAAGTGAATGAATTTTTTAATGCACACCGATTCACCCCCCCTCTCAGTGGTTGTGCTTCCAAAAACATTATGGTAATGATTTCCATATTTTATCTTTTTAATATCCTCACACTACATATGCTATTTTATTACAAAATAATGATCATGGTCATGAAAAATTCATATAATTTTTAACAAATCTCTAAAACGTGTTGAACTAAATTATATCATTATGGATAAAAAGATTATGTTTTAATTAAATCCATGAAATATTTCATATATTATGTTCTAAGTTCCAAGATAAAAGCATATGTGCCACATCCTATGGTCAAGGATATATTAACTTAGTTTTAAATTTTTGGGAAAATTTGTATATGGGTGCAAAAACTTCAAGAATTTGACATTGATGTGCACAACACAAAGCCTATGAGATGAAATGGGTTAAACATGCTTATGAAACAGTCAAATTTAGATGTTTCTCAAGTTAACATACAAGAGAAGGATGAAATACCAACTGAGGATGAAGTACTTGGATTAGAATAGTATATACATATTATTCATTATCCAATACATTTGAGTTGCCCTTATCATTCAATAAAAAATCAAAGAAGGTCTTTGAGATTGGATTCCAATAAGTATGTGCTTAAAAAGAATGAATAACATGGAAGAACCTTGAATGAATCCTTATGATACATTTAAATAAAGTTCAATATACAAAATAGGCTATTGAGTTCCATCATGGAGTATGTGGAGGTTGTTGTGCAACTAAAATAATAGCTCATAACATTGTAAAAACTAGTTATTAGTGGCCCATATTATTTGTTGATGTTTCCCAAGTAGTAAGAATATGTGATCCTTGTTAATGTTTTACTAGAATAATTAACTAGTATGGTACTCTCCCTTTGGTTCCATTTATTGTAGTGGCCCCTTTTAAAAAATGTGGGATCGATTTTATTGGGGAAATAAATGATCAGACTTCTTATTGGCATTAATGGATTTTAGTTGAAAATAATTACTTTACAAAGTGGGTTGAAGTCATCCTAACCAAGAGTGCAACCCATAAGGTGGTAATAGACTTCCTTGAGACAAATATTATTGTTAACCTAACAAGTGACCCTTGCAAAGGAGGAACTTAAAAATTTTCTTGTAATTTTTAACCCTTCTCATTCCTTAATTTTTGAGAAATTTCTCTTAGAATTTCCTTAGGGTCATTCTTGGGGTTGAATCTCAATTTCAGATTTAGGGTTTTAGAAGTCGACTTGTGTTTTATATTCAAAACAGATGTTAAAGACCAAATTTTGATCTAATGAGATTTCGTAACTTCAAAATTCATAGTTATAAGTATGTTTTACCCAAAAAAATTCACCAAAATTTTGAAGCCCTGAAATTTTGAAAGTTTGAAATCCAAAATTTATTTCAGTATAGCACCCTAAACTTCAAATGACCGTAAATTTCTCCTAGAAGCTTCGATTTTCATGAAATTGTACTTTTTGGAAAGGTATCAATGTCCTCTATGAAAAAAACTAGATCTATTAATTTAGAAGTAGGTAAATATGTGAAATAAGTAGAATAAATATCCCACCATTGTGGAACAGTCTCCAAGCTTCAGAGACAATGGAAGTTGTAGGGTTGACTTGGTCAAACATGTGTAACTATTTTTGCTATTTTCATGGGAGGTTGTTCCCTAAGCATTAATGCATTCTATTTTTAGTAGGAAGTAGTTAGAAGATGGAGCTATAATCACTCAATCTCCTTAGTCTATAAATATGAGAATGCATTATGTCTAAAGGGAATTTTATATCTTTGTGAAGGGGATCCATTATTTTGAGAATTCTAAGAACAAACTTCAATCCTTTTATATATATTCAGAAAACTATTTTCCTTTAAATATCTAGTATATTGTGCAATTCTATAATTTGTTAAGTACTTGTGAATGTTTAATTCCTTGTATGTGGTGAATTAAATTGCCTTTAAATCAGTTATCTTATTTCAATTATTGGTGAGGTTGTGATATAAATATTTATATTTCAGTTGTGGAAAATATTAAATCCCTTATATTGTTTAGAGTTTTATGTTGCATCGGTTCAATGATTGAGAATATTTTTAGGAGATGTGCATGTCATGTATTGTTTTGCAATATTAATTTTGAAAACGAAGTAGATCTTTTTGTTCCATTGATTCTTGGTACATCACCATTTTATATGTTTAATGATAATCCTTCTATTCCTTTACCCCAAGAAACATATATATTAGTTTTATTTCAAGTGTTGTAGCCTTGCATTTTGATCCTAAATCAAATGCACCAAGTTTAAAAGGAAGTCGACCTTATTTGGAGGTCCATCTCAAGTATGTATATCCAACAACTTGAGAGATGGTACCCATTTTACCCACCACACCGAATGCCTCGATCCACAAAGATAGAAATTCGGGAAGTCTTTGTGATTCGGTGATAAAAATTATCACAAAATTTGGTGTTCTGAGAAGATTGGGTTTTATAATGTTATTTATCTCAGAGTTATCCATTTTTCATTTTGGAATTAACCCAAATTATTCATAAAATTACTATCCTGAAGGAAATTCTCAAGCTAAGTATAGCAATAAGAAAATGATCAAAATAGTCAGATGGAATCTTGAGATGAATAAAAGGACGTGGGAAGATAAGCTGCGGTTTTCTATCCGGGATATAAAATTAATCTTGAAAAAGAAACTAGAAAGAGACCATTTGAATTTGTTTATGGTATACACGTTACTTTACATATCAAATTAGAATTTCCTACTTTCCAACATCCGCAAGAGGTAAAATCTGATGATATTGACACATCTACAGGTAGAAGTAATCAACTTATTCAATTTGATGAAGTTAAAAGGAAATATCATGATAAATATCTAAAATTTAAAATTAAAATGAAAAAATCATTTGATAAGAAAACTTATGACACAAAATTTTAATTAAATGACTTGGTAATGATCTAGGATAGTAGACATGAAGATAAATGTAAACATGGAAATTTTGGCCCATTGTGGATAGGACCTCATGTTATTGACATCTAAATTGAGGAAAACACATTATTTCTAATGGATTTGAATGTTGAAATTCTAAACTTTCATATCAATGATAAGCATTTGAAATAATTTTTCAGATGAGTAAATTCATTAAAGTTACTTTGCACAATGGAAATAAGTCTGAATTTTTCTTTCCATTTTTATAGATATTTCTTGTTACTTTCATAATTTTTTTCCTTATTTGTGTGTTTTCTCACTTTCCATCAAAGTCTTGAGGTTTTATTTTCATCTATGTATTCAAAGTTGCAAAGATCAGAAGGGTTGAAGATCTTTGATATAAATTTGGATAAGGCATTGGTCTTATTTTTACGATAGGTGTTTGGGATCTTAAGGTTACTCACAAGGGGTACTTGTCCCATATATATAGCCAATGATGACACCTAAAATTGTTCACTTAAATTTTGTAAATCCTAAAGTCAACATTTTATAGTTTAAGGTCTTCAAATGCAATATTAATAACATTTTAAGACTCTCTAAGTGATATAATCTTGTCTAAAAGTTTTTCACATGTTATCTCTATGTATTTGTAGACTAATATTTTTTTGGGTGAGATTTGATGTGTTTTAGGCCTCTATACGTTCGAGTTGATGATTAACTTGTTAACTTCCTTTATTAAGGAGACCCTCAAAATTAAAGTAGTAGGTTAGCCTATGGGTAGAATTCATTAACAAACTAATGGGAGATAATTTTCATCCATTGGAGATAAGAAAATGATGAGTGAGGATTTAGAGAAGATGACATTGATGAAGACCACATGGAGGAAATTGGTGACAAAAAGAACCAAGGCATAGCAGAGAGGGACCAATGTTGGACACATGTCCTCAATTAGAAAAGTTAGGTTATGAGGAATCGAGGCCCCAAGATCCCATAAATTATGGAGGCAATAATGGAAACCACATTTCATCTTGGCAGCTGAGCATACGAGCAGCCAAACCCAAGATTTGAAGGGGTCACATAGAGAAATTATATTGATTTAGGCCACATGTCTTAAATCATTGAAGGCTAAACAATGATGCAAAAATAGAAGGTTTCTATGTGGCATGTTTTCATTGGTCACAAAATAGTCAACACGAGGTTAAATTTTATAAACAAATAACAAATAAAAGTGAGCTTGAGGATGTAAAACTAGGAACTCCTTTCAAATGGCCAGGGATAATTTTTTACTCATAAATTTTGATTAGGGGATCCAAATTTCCCGTAATTAGTATCACTGGAAAGGTCTTGGAGGCATATTTAAAATGGTATAAGTTTTGAGAATAATTATTGAGACATTTAAGATATTTTCTTGACAAATTTCTTGGCACTCTCTGTTTGTTATTTTTAGTCTCACAATGCTAGAATTACCCTCATGATTTTTAGTGATTATGATTTCTTATAGAAGATGCTTGTGAGATATTTCCATTTTATAAACCAACCTAAAAACATTAAAAATTTAATAAAGCTATGATTATGATGCAGAGAAAAATGGAAACTAACTTCACCAATAAATGAACAAACCTTGTTCAATTTATTATGAATGCATGTTAATTAAGTAAAAGCTGCTTAATTTTAACAATAAACAAATCATGTGATTGTGAAAATGAATGAAGGTTTTTATAATTTACTTTTAACAATATAATGTACAAGAATTAAGAATTAAGTACTATTATAATTTAAAATTGAGAAAAGAGAGACAAAGGAGATAAGATTTATCCTGGAGAAACCCAATGTGGGAAAACTCCAGTGGGTAAGAAAATTTGCTTCCCTTCCACTATGTAAATCTCCAAAAATACAAAGTACTACCAATAATTGGCCTTCAAGAAGGATTCACACTCCTAATTGTATTTTCTTTCTCACAACTTCTCAACAATGAAGAACTCACTCTCAATGAACAAAATAAGAAAGAAATCCAACTTCTCCTCTTTTCTCACACTAGAATTCACTCAAAATCACTTGTTAGAATGAAGAATTGAAATTGTATTTACATGGAAAGGTGAAACAAATCATATTAGAATATTAACTATTTACAATTATTGAGATCCCGAATTCTTTAACCATTGTGAATAGGACTACCGTTGAACTTAGATTGATAGTTGCATAATAACCGATGTGTGTAGAATGGTGATTACATAACTTCCATGGAGGTTATGGAACCATCACCTATAGAATTTCTTAAACAAAATATACTCTAAATTTTCATTTAAAGGTGTTCAGATCACCCCAACCTAGCTAGACCATCTCTGAAGAAATAATATGCTAAAAATCTATTAAACAAATATCAAATATGGTGAATACATAGAATTGGGCCTTTTTAGATCCATTTTTGGATCATAACTCACCAATTTGATGATTTTAAGTCCCTAAAATCTTCAAAAATTGATGAGGAAAGGAAATATCTTCCCCACATCCTATCTAGAATACTACTTGAATTCGGTAAGAAATTGAACTTTTAACCTAATCAACCACCTATCTTGTACTCGTCTCTATGTCGTCCTCTCTTTCCATTATAAAATCACATCTTCCTCCAATGCTAGCTGATTGTGCGGAGAAAGATTCTCACTAGATGGAATCACTACTAACCTTGATTCTTCATCCAACATGGAAGGCTCAAAGAGATGAAATTTTTTAACATTCAAGACCGAGTAAATCTACATAAAGACTTAATCCATAGATTAACTTTAGTAAATATCTAGAAGATTGTGTTACTTTAATCACTTTGAGTGGTAAGGTTTCCTCTCACTGAAGTATCCTTGTTCACACTTGTATTTTCTTCCTTGTCATAGTTTATTCCACCTTCTAACTTGGAAATGATCTTTTCCACACAAATTCTCTTTATTACACTAGCCCAATACTCAAGTACTTTGTATCCATGCTCTCAAGGTAATAAGAACTAACAAGAATCCTTTAAGAAATCGGTCATGTATAAGAACCCTCCTTTGAAACCATTTCCTATGTGAATACTACTTAGTATCTCAAATTATTTGTATATTTCCGCTAACCTTAGTATTTCCGCCATTTCTAGTAGTTTATGGATTTACGTTAAACTACTTTCTTACTTTGTTTCATTATCATTGGTTTTTTGAACCATGAAATAAATTTTATACATTCCTTTACATTACACAAGATTCTTCATGTTGTTATGAATTATCATACAAATCAGTAAAACCCTAAGTTTTATCTAGTCCTTATGAGAAAAAACATGATCAATATATGAACTCTGCGTCATTTAGGACTAAGATACTCACTAAGCATGAAGTCTCACATTCACTTATCACCAAGGTATCTTTTATTTCTTGAATATGGATTAAAACAAATTCAACATATTCAATCAAAAGTTTTTCCATTGATCAAATAGCTCTATAAGGAGTGAGACATCTATAAAACACAAGGAAATGATTTTTCTATCTTATACCATACCACCTATAGTTTCTAGCCCTGCCACACTAGTAATTTAGTGATAAATTTTGCATTATTAAATGTTAAAGAAAACAAAGAGTAGTTTACGGGACCCATTTTTATTGTACACTTATTCCATCCATTACATAAACACTTCTTTAACAAAAATACCCTAGATTTCAAATTACTTGATTTGATTAGGTTTCTTATGCATAGTTTCAAGATTGTCATAGAAAAGGACGGCTATATGATGTCATATCAACATGAAACTTTGAAATTTCCTTTCTATGAATTCCAAGATAATAGTCTTCAAACTTCATAATATTTCATCCACTCAATTTAAATTTATAGAATTTTCCTTCAAACCCTACGATAAGGTTTCTATAGATCTCGAGAAACATATTTTTGCCATAAATTGTTCAAAAAAGGATTCCAAAACTTAAAACTTATTTTAAAATATCTGTAGAAACATTCCTCACCTTTCTTCTTTAGGATCCAACACGTGAATCCTTATGTACCAGTTCCACCCATCTCATTTTTCACTCTTTCTTCTCAAGAACACCTTGTTTCCCCAAAGAATAGTTATTCTAAACATTTTTAAAGTCATTTACTTCATATTTTCAACTCTTAAATGCATCACGCTTATCTTCTATCAAATTCAGCCTCTCCACACATATGAGTTTCTCATTCTTTACTACCTTGAGGACCTCATTCTCTTCTTCAATGGTACTTGTCATTATAATTATGTTAAGGGTTGTGCACATATTCAAGGTCAAATCTACTTTCTTGAGTTCATCTTTTAAAGTCTGCAGTATTGATTCATAACTTCTAATTTTTCATGAAAGATTGGCCTTGGGTTTTGGCATTCTTATGGGCCCTTCATCTAGCACCATATGAACTAAAGTACATAAATAGTGTAAAGCGGATGGAAAATTTGGGCAAATTTATCCTCCAAATTTGGTCTCTTTCTCAAAATTTCTTCCCAATTTTTTTGGCCATGTTGAGTATCAAATGCACCGTCACCTCAACTATCTCTTTTTATTTTTTAGGTGTTTGATTTCAGTATCCTTTTCCTTCTTATCATCTAACAATACCTAAATAGTTTCCACTTTGTTTATGTTTCTACGCAAAAATTTCAGTAGATACCTTCGTGCGTGCATTGCTCACTGTTCTTCCGACATCTACGTAGGCTTAACTCTAACATGGTAAGAGTGTGGTGTTTTCTTCGGTGTGCATGAAACACATGATTCTTCACATGCATAAAAGTCTAGATCATTTATGTGAGTCTCCATGCTCCAAGATAAATTATTATGTGTGTGCTTAGCTGCCATCTCGCATCCGTTAACTCCCATCTATAAAGGTCCTTGGGCTTCAAAGTGCTTTGGAACCTTGATCGTATAATCTTGGTCAGGTCATCAATATACACAACTATTGGTGTCTCATAAATAACTTCAGCTTTTTCCTTTTAACTCCTCTGCATAATTTTTCATTTCTTCTACTTGAGGCTCTTCTATATCGTCAATTTATACCGGAGTGTTCTACGACTTTGTCCCCGATTTATCTTCCTCATCATCCTTCCTAGGAATGTAATTACCATTTTTCTTCTTTTCAGGTTCTAATTTCATAGGAGATGTCCTAGGTGACCTCCTAAGGGGATGTGATGGCCCCCTGTACCTTGAGTCCTTATTTTTCTCAATGCTCTTCTAAATTGCTACTCCTCGGTGCCCCTTCTCTATGTCTATCTCCATAGTGTCTATTTCCAACACTTCATCTTCTTTCTGTAATGGAGGGTCACCTCACACTCTCTTTTCTTCCCTAAAGTGGGTTATTTTATATCCATGTGATCTAAACCACCACTGTATTCCTTAAGCTCCTCCTCCACAATAGTTTCAACATTGAAACTAGCTAGATTGTATATAACCCCTTCTCGTCTTCTTTTTTTGCCACATGCAACCATGCCTTGTTCACTTGTGACCAACACTCTTGATTATTCAATTTTGTGAGGAGGTGTGTCACTTCCGAATAACTAGATACTTCTAAAACTTAGGGATATCCATCCCATGCCCTCCCTTTGTATATCCTAGCACCTTCTTTGTTGCTTCTATCACCTCCTTGTCAGTGAGGTCACTATTAAGTTCTATACCCAAACTCCTTAATCCTATCAAACTCCCAATCAAGGGTGCGGTGAGCCTCATTCATCTCCCAAAAAAAAAAAGAAGAAGTACTCATGGACTCGATCATCAACCATTGGTACAACTTCTCTATTTTTCCAAAGTAGGGAGTTCATATAGTTGTAAAAATCCCACCTTTGTCAACAATTTTTCACCCACATCATCATACATAGCCATGTCATCCGTTGTTCTCTTTGTTGTCTTTACCACTAGAAAATTATCTAATTCATCTTTTTTATCTTTGTTTCTATGGTTGTAATCACTTACTTTACAATGAAAAATGTGAGAATCCCAATCATGACCCATAAAAACCACTTATGGGTACTGCATCTCGAGAAAAATGAATTTCAGGGGTGTCTTCTACTTCGACTTGAATTCCTTTTGCTTCTTTCCCCTTGTGGCTACTCTAGGTGCTCTCTTAGGTGCCATAGAAACAATAAAGGTGTGTTCTTTCAATAGATTTGAGCTCTGCAACTTAAATTCATGTGCCCTATCTTGATTTTGCATGCCCTAGATCAAACTCAAACCCGATCGTTGATTCTTATCCATGCACATTATTTGTTTCACTCAAACACCTTCTCTACTGGAGCGTCAACCAATCTCATGCTAAAATCTATCGAGTTCGGTTTGTAAGACAAGCTGTTTGCACTTCACAACTCTCTCTTCAAATTGTTCAAACTCTCTCAATCGCAAAGGTAAAAATGATTTCCCAACACCACCTTTTATAGGATTTCAAAAAAATCTGCATTTATTACTCTCCACCTACCACTGTATTAAACATTAACTTGGTGTTTCTTCCATTTTTCATGCTTATTTTTATGTGCCACAATCAATTCTTACTACTTCTTGGCCACAAACCTCACTTTGTGTTTCTTCATGCACCAAAGTACTTCACCACTACACCTTTCACTAAGTAGTTTTGACTTCTTTAGCCTACCTCATGTTACACTATGTGTCCATTCATCCATATGTGGTCTTTAATCATGAGAAATATTTCTCTATCTACACCTTTACTTCAAGCACTTGCTCAATATTCATCTATGCATACCGATCTTCAAAGAACATTCATATCTAGTCCATTTATCTTGTATACACTCCACCCTACACTAAAAGTATGCACGATCCTCTACACATGAAAATACTTAGATAGATAGCAATCATCTTCGATGCACAAGTGCATTTATTACGAAACCACCGACCTAAATTGGCAAAGCATAACAACAATGAAAGGAAATCTAATATAATGGTAATACTACCTTATTAAAAACACCAAGAAGACTTATTTATAGTAGGGATTCATCCTACTCCCATTGAAATAACTTGGAAACCATGTCTTATCTAGCACTTGTAGATGGAAAGTGCTTGAATCAAGTATGTGAGTCACACCATACGGTCCCAACTAATGCACTTGGAACTTGGCATAATTTTTTTTTAATCATACGGAAGAACCATCTATCCAACTTCAAGCCTTTTATCCTTAATATGCATATCATGTTATGCCTTCTTCCTAGATTTTTCTGTCTTCTGAATCCATCTAGAAATGGCATGCCTCTCATCCAATTACACCAATTTATCAATTCACTCTTCAAGATCTTTCTCATTAGTCAAACATCCTATATGCATAATACACAGATAAGGTAACATGAATCCCACAAAAAAATAGCCTCCACAAAAACACCAATTGAAAGGGTGTGGTTGTGTTCAATATTTTATAAGTTGTCTTGTATGCCCAAAGTACAACAAAGACTTTATCATCCCAGTCTTTCCTTCCAACATCAAAATTTTAGTCAAGGTATGGCTCAATATCTTGTTGAAATCCTCAGTAGTTCCATTATCCTGAGGGTGATAGGGTGTTGTTTTATGGTGTGCCACCAAATTTTTCTAGTTATATTCTCGATGGTCTCATTAAGAATATGATTACCCCTATCACTTGTCAAACTCAAAGGTAATCCATATCTACTAATATATTTTTCCCATAGAAACCTTGCCTTCGTAGTTTTCATGTAATCCTTTGTAGGTGTTGCTTCTTCCCACCTTATAAGATAATATGTACAAGTTATAATGTAGTGTGATCCAGTCCTACACGCGGGTGGGGAAATAAGACCCACAAAGTCAATTTCCCACTTTTCAAAAGGTTATGCACTAACAATAGGCCTCAAAGGCATTTCATCTCTATGCCCAGGATTTCCAAGGTGCTAACAATGGTCACATACCTTATAATATTCTTTGCAATCCTTATACAATGTTTCCCACCATAAACCAACCAATTAAATATTATGTGTGGTAGTATCTCCTTCATAATTTCCACCTGCAATACCACCATGAGCTTCTTCTATAATAGCTTCACACTCATGCTCAAGTATAGACCATTGTAAAACTTTATTCGACCTAGTTTGTATAAGTCTCCATTGATCAACATATAAGGCACAACGTGTATAACAAGTTGTTTATTTTCTATACTCTTCATCCCTTGGTGCACCACACCTATTTACAAAAATACAAAAATATCCACTTGTGCATCCGCAATTGTTTACTCAATACTCGCACATCCTTACCTATATTAATCCTTGATAAATGATCTGGTCTATAATTGCTCTTTCTTGGCTTAACCACTACTATGAAGTCAAATTCTTGAAATAGTAGTATCCAATGACATATGTGCCCCTATAGAATGGTATTATTCACCAAGTACTTCAATTACATGTGATTTGTATAGAAAATAAAACTATCAAAACTTATGCAACACATAAATCATGGACAAGGCCTTGCACTCTATGGTTGTATAGTTTTGTTCAGCTGGTGTTAATTTCATACTTGTAGAACAAATAGGATGATCAACAATACCTTCTTTAGGTGGGGCTAGTACCATGCCAATGGCCATGCAAGAGGCATCCACATGCACATGAAAAGGTTTGGTCCATGAAGGAAAGTGTAGAATAGGTGTTGTAGTAAGCCTTTCCTTTAATGTCTCAAACACATGCATTGTTGTGCTTTACCCCAATGGAACTTTCCCTTTCCATTCAATAATTCTTCTAAGGGCATAGAAATATTGGTATAACCTTTGATAAAATTCTTGTAATATCCTATGTTCCCCAAGAATGTGCACCTCACTCTGGTTAGTAGGTTCCTCTAAGCCCAAAATAACAACAACCTTAACAAGATCCACTAACAAGCCTTCTTTAGAAATAATATGCCCCAAAAAAATTCCCAAAAGGTGTAGCAAAAATATATTCTTGATTTTCAAGGAGATTCTCAACTACCAACACCTCTCAAACATACACCTTAAATTATCACAATGATCTTTCACTAGCCCATACACTGTCTAATCATCCAAGTAAAATTGTAGAAACTTATGAATAAAGTCTTGGAATTCTCACATAATAATGTGCGAAAAACCTATAGGCATGTTCTTTAATCCAAAGGGCATAACGATGTACATAAAAATTCCCCATTTGGTGGTGAAAGTTTTATTCTCTTGATTCTCTTTAGATATAGTCGAGTTGATGATATCCATAAAATCCATCAGTGAAGGAGTAGATCTCGTGTCCTGCAACGCCTTCCAGAATCTCCTCTATAAATGGTGTGGGAAAGGGATCTATTACACATGCAACATTCAACTCCCTATAATCCACACAAATTATTATTCTGCCATATTTATTAATATTGATCACCATAGGGCTCACCCAGTATTACTTCTTAATGGGCTCAATGATCCTAGAATCCAACATCTTATCTATTTATTCCTTCACCTTGACGTGTAGGTTAGGATTCATCTGTAAGGTATCTTCTTAATTGGGTGCATAAATTCCTTCACTTGATTATCCTCTCACCCAAATATTCATGCACCCCTTGTAATTCATGATAACCTATAGGGAACAAGTCCTAGAAGTCACACAATAACTCAATTATTTTAGCAACCTCTGAGTCAGATCAATAATCACGAATGATGAAATCCTTAAGTTTAACATCTATCCCAATTTTGACCTTATTAATTTTCATAGGCTCATGATACATGCATGCCTTCTCATCTCGCACCTGTCTAAGACCTCGCGTGTACCATATGTATAGTCAAAATTCAAATTATCCACTTCATCATCAATTACATTGACCATTTTACCCTTTTCTCTTTCTAGGTAGGCACACCTAAGATATTCTACATATGTATCTTATTCTTCAAAACACACCTCCGTGTCGACTCACCTAGCAACTCCTGAATAAGTTCTTGAGCCTTTGTACTATCTCCCATAGTCAAGAACTTCATAACATGTAATGATTTATTCACTAGATTTTTGTGAAAAATAGTCAAATGTATGAATCATACATGCAGTTAGTTCCTTCTACTTCCCTATTTCTCTATTCAACTCAAGTATAGACATACCATGCGTGCGTAACCTCACAAGGTGTAGTAGAAATAATGCACCCATAACAAAGGTGGTAAGGCCTCTTATCCCTCTTTTAGAGTATCTCACACTTTTGAACATGATGATGAGAAGGGTCCTTACTGTGGAATTCATATATTTGAGTACATGCATTTATCTCGGAGAAATCTAGTAGAGAATACAATTCTCACTTCTCACCACTCTAATATATTATACCTATGAATCATCCACCGGTGTGCAAAGTGTTATCCTATGCAGAGTATAAACTAACACATTCCTTATTTCCACTTGATTTGTCCACTAAAATTCCATAGCATGTAGGCACACTTTAGGATTCCCTTCACCAGTGTACCTTGGTACCTGGTTACTACCCAAATGCCTAACACAATGCAACCTACTTACATGAAT
Organism: Taxus wallichiana var. yunnanensis; assembly: GCA_018340775.1. Classification (NCBI taxonomy): domain Eukaryota; kingdom Viridiplantae; phylum Streptophyta; class Pinopsida; order Cupressales; family Taxaceae; genus Taxus; species Taxus wallichiana. Next base: position 221,381,740 of record CM031242.1, read on the forward strand.
AACTACACTTCTCACCTCGCACCCAACCATTTCATAAGTGTCATGTGCCCAGTTGTCACATTTAACACTTGCAGTATCACTCATGGACTATTCATAATCCCATTTGATAACTCCTTCCTTTGATGGCTCAAGGAAATCCAGTTCTCTAATGGTGCGCACATAGATTTTGTTCAAATCCTCTTCACTTAAGGGCTCTACATAAGGTGTAACTTTCCCATTTGTCAAAGGAATAATTAAGCATAATTCCTTGTTATAAAATCATATATATCCTTTATTGAATTGTAGATCAAATTTTTTTGCATAACACGAAGGACACCCAAGTAGTTCTAGAAAACTATCCACCTCGGCAAGCGCTAAGACCTCAAAATATCTAGTAAACTTGGCCCATTGTATAGTAATTTTAGCATCCATTAAGAATCCAATGAGCATGGCATTATTATTATTTACCATAAACACCACATTTGAATATGGTTGTAATGGTGGTATCCCCATCTGAATCCACACATCCAAAGTGAGTACATTCACTTCTGCACATGTATCAATCAAAATATTACTCAACATCCATCCATCAACAACAACATTCAGAGTGATCTCCTTGTCATAATCTAGACTATGAGGAGGTAGGTTAGCATGTAAAATATATCTTTTGAACTCAACTCTAGCATGTGAATTATTTCCCTTAACCATTCCCCCAATAAAGGAATGATGTTCTCTTATCGCAACATCTTGTAAACCTCCTTTAAATCATCAACATCCTTTTAAGGAAGCTCAACTATTTTCTTCTTTTCCAACTTCAATGATTATTATTCCCAACATTGTATCTCACCCTATAAATTCCTAATCACCTCCATGGTTTCTTAATAAACTTCCTTTTGATGAGTAGGGTATGTATACTTTGCATGTAGTACCTCCTCCTTTATAATGATAGGATTATTCTTTAGAACTTCCCTAGCACATGCAACCTCAATGCATGTATTAGTCTTCACAGTACCAAAATCAAGATCTGGAACTAACTTCGGCATCCAATGATCTTCCATAGTATGCTATACTCTAACCATTCCCACACCCTTATCCTACTTTTTCTTCTTACTCAAGTGTTTATACGAGTTTTGGAATTATTCATAGTTATGGTTCTTCCGTAGAAACAAAAACAACATTCTAAGGGCATTTGTGCCTAGCATGATCAAATGATCTGTATGTGTAACATGTTCCTCGAGGAAACTCAATTCTTCCACCGTTAACCCCTTGGCCTCTGAATCCTTCAAGATAACCTCAACATCTACCTCAGACCCCATCATAGTGCCCTTCATTGTGATTATGATCATGATGCTCACCTTATTCCTTAGAATTATTCACAACACTAGTCTAACATACACCAATATCAATGACATCATGAATTTGATCAATCAACTTGTAATTCTTAGTATCATGAGTGGTAGATCTATAAATATTGTAGTAACAAGACACATTCTTTCTTATTATGCATTGTAACAATGAGAACCTACTTGAATCATGATCCAAGTGACAGATCTCATGGTCCAACAATATGGCACACACTGATTTTTGGGGAAAATATCCTTAGTAAGTCCTTCTACTTCACAATCTATGTACCAAATATCATTGTGTGTCTCATGTTCTAAATTAGCAGATAATTTTTCTACCTGTTTCACTATTGCTACAATCTAAGCTTCTAAGAATGGGATAACACCAATGTCTACACTCCCAACTTCCTTAACACATAGAGATACCTCAAGTGCCTGCGCGGATCTGTATAAGTATTGTGTGAGAGCACCCTTCTGAAAGGTGTGATCAGTTCTCCAATGAACCATTGAGCATGCTGACTTGGATGTATGTCATAAGATAACTTTGATAAAAGGGTTTTGAAAAATGGATCATACTCCCGAACGCTCTCATTCATGCCCTTCTTGATATCATTTAGTGAAATGATGCTCTTCTTCTCAAAATCAGGTATATGGAACTCTACTAAGAAAGAATCACACAACATGGTATATTCCACACAATTCTAGTTCAGATCATATTTCTTGTACCAATGATGTGTGTGCCCTTGCAAATTAGTTTCAAACTAACTTTCCTTATGCTTTGGATATATAATCCCCTTCACACACCATATTATCTCACACATATGCACATGATCAACTACATCTTCTATGCCTTTATGTTCGAGAGAAAAAGAGACATATCCATAAATATTTGATGGGGTTGGTATGGACCGTTCCCACCGGATCCAAACCCTGTATTGCCTCCTATGTTTCCTCCACCCCGAACTACTAGATCCACTACATCCCGAGCCACCTAATCCTCATGATCCCCCTCCTATTGAAGGAAACAAACCAAAGGATGTGCTTCCTTGTGTTCCAAAAATTAATCTAAACCGAACTCCTATAGTATGTGAACTTGTGTTACTTCTAGATGTGACTCCAATGTTCTCGTGTGCCCATATTCTCTGCTGACAACATGCTAAAAACATACCCCCAACTAGACCTCCAAATAATATAGATGACAATTATGTCACCATAGATGAACAATCTACTTGATTAAATCTTGAAATTGATCAGTAAATTAACTCTACCTACTATTACTCTACTACCCACACTAGTTTACTTATGATAACTATTTTAGAGAATAGAAAACCAAGCACAAGAGCTAGGTCACCAAGTAGGATCAGATGTGCACCCGAAGTCATTAATATTTCTTCAAGTGTACTTTCATCTGAAATGGAAGAGGGTTTTATGCCATTATTTTCCAAATGGGGGAGTTCCGGATGCTCTCGCTCTAGATCTTTTACATGATCTCTAAATCCTTCCCGAGCCATATCTCTCCGCAACACCATTCTTTCGTAATTTATCATAACTTCTCCAAATCCCTATCATGTTCTTCATTAAACTTAGGCCACCTTTCCTCTCTCTTTCTTTCTACCGCTAGGTCTGCCATAATTCACCATACTGCTCCTTCCCCGTGCGTGGTTGGGTTTAGCTAGCCATAAGACGATGTTCTAAATATAGGTTCATAATCAAGATCTTTTGCTAAAGGTATACTTTGCAAATATGATCCTCTATGTTCATGAAAGCGCTGGAACTCATCAAACTCTACAAGGAATAAGTAGAAACCGCTTACTCCAAAATATAACCATTTAGATTACGATTCCACCAATGATCTACAATGCATGTCCAAGTCAGATCTGCATCATATAAATCCTGAAATTCTTCTTGCATCTAAAAATGTACAAAATCTCTAATTTATCTTTGATAAATAAGAAACCAACCAATCATACAGCTCTATAGGAAAAATGGTGAAGAACATCTCATACAACTCGTGATACTACGTTCAACCCATGTGTGTGTATTAAAATCAGGTCCAGTGCTAAATCTATGAGCATACTCTTCCTCTAAATTGTCTAACCACTCTTCAATACTAGCCAAATTCAACTGGTACATCTTCATCATGCAACATCCTGGAAAACAATTGAAAAATAGGTCCTAGCAATGGAACCAAAATGTAGCCTAGTTTTTTTCACCAATAACCCAATGCATGTTGGCACATCACTCACCCAAAATGTGCAAGGGTAGTATGTCCCAATTTTATGTCATCTTGTTCAAGGAGTTATCATGATCACATAAATATTCCAGATCCATAAAAGATAGCTAATTATATTGTATAATATAATCCAGATCTAGATTTCAATCATAAATAAGATTAACTCATACCGAGAATCAATATTAACTTTACCATAAAATATTCATTCACATATGTGTATACAATCAATGTCCATCCACAATGATCCATTATATTTTTAAAACATAGAAGCTTCATACATATGTAATATTGTCACCATAAGTCATGCTTTCCTTAAATCAGCAACATAACTCATTACAAAAGTGATTTTCTAAACCGTGCAAATCAATACATATATATAGGTAGTGGCGAATTTTCATTCACCACCTAAGCACCTTCAAAAATAGATTGCATGCTAAGAAAAACCATGCACCTTTACATGATAAATATAAAATCATGCAAGCTTGCTATTAATAGATTATATAATAAAACAACAACAGTATAATCCTATTAATAGCCCCATAACTAGGCATGGCACTTGATCTTCTACTCATACAAAATAGTCTTTGTGTGCGCTTCGAGCCTCCTATAAAATGTGCTCTATAATCCATGTCTATAATTAGCCTCAAGCTAGAAAATGGCTAAGTCCTTAACCCTCACTTTCCTAGGCACACCCTATTTTCCTACACACTTCCACGCACACCTATGTATCCGCGCCCACTCCTATGACTTTCATACTTGGGTTGTAATTAATCGGTCCAACACCAAGCGGTAGTGGTTAACTCTCCTCATGAAGATAACATCCCTAATATACAAATATGGGTTGCCAAATGCTACACCACACACATCAAGGGGAACAACATCTATAGTAACTTCATCAATAAAATTCTTATCGATACCAAAAGTGATATTACATTTCTTAGTAACCTTTATGTATACACCTTTATTTATCCAACCCGAAGAATATAGAATTGGGTGATTATAAGTTTCCAACTTTATCATATCCACTAACTCTTTAATAATCAAAGTAGCTTGAGAACATGTATCAAAAATATCACCCACCTTAGTTTTCTTCACTTGAATTTTTAAATGAAAGAGATTAGTTAGTTCCTTTTCATAAACAAAATTGTTACTACCCAAACATACCTCTCTACGGATGGAATTATAACACATAGTCTCATCCACATATTTTCTATAAAACACTTCCTCTCCCTAGAGGGCATCCGTGACCTTATTCTTGTTTTTATTCTTGAAGGGATGTAATTTTGGATGGAGCTTCCAATGTTTTCCCTCATAAATGAGTCAACATCACAATACCCATAATGAAATTTAGTATCCTTTTTAGAAATATAAGTAGCATTTTTCTTACCCTTTAATTTTCCTTTATCCATATTCTTGGTGTCATCTTGTTTGTTCAAAGCATGTTGAGAGGTAGATGAACTCTTCTTCTTATCCATATCTTAGTAGTGTGATTGTGTACAAGCCTCGTCAACGTCTACCAACTTGGCCAAGAGAACTAGTCTCCTTAAGTGGTTATGGTGTCCACCAACATACTTCATCAATAAGTCCCATTCTCATTACATATTTTCCCTCTTGATAGCTTTCTTTTGGAACTCACTGGTATACTCCTCCACATTCGACCTTGTTTCTACCTAAGATACGCGCCAATACATGGACCTCTCTTCTCGATAACAAATAAGATAAAACTAATTTTTGATAAAAATTTTAAAATTATCCCACTTAGTAATTGGAGGAATTTTCTTAAAAACCAAATAATGAACACAAATTTCAAACCAAGTTAAACCATGATTGGTCAATTTTAATCGATTAAAGGAAATCAAGTGACTTTCATTCATTTGATGCGAATTAAAATATACCTCATTTATGTATGTGATTGAATTAATCTAGGATAATGAAAGGAAACTAACACCAAATATATGCCTAATTTAGTTAATCAACAACATAAACATCATGATAAAGCTAAAAAGGAAATGCTTAAAATAGTGCATAAAATATTAAGAACATTAAATGAAAAACCAATACTTTGATATTTGGATGTGATTTATAATTGTAGGTACTCCTTTAGTGAGCCAAATGTTGTTACATGCGATCAAAGGAAATTATCCATGGAAGAGGAAGAGATCTCACCAATATGGCTTAATTTCCATGTTTGGTTCTTCTCTTACTACTCTTTTCCAAGTAGAAGATGGAAAAGGTTGCTTGATCAATAAGCCTTCCAAGATTGAAATGCTCTTATCATATGCAGATGTCTTACAAGGACATGGTGTAAATTTGGACAAGGTGTACTAGGTTCTTTATATAGATTTCTAATTTGGGAGAAGCTTACAACCTAGTGAATGTGGGATAAAGGTAAAGTAGAATTAGAAAGGGATAAGTATGATTAGAAGAGATTAATTAGTGATTAGAAACTCATGGGAGTTGGAGGTGATTTAATTAATCAACTAGGATTAATTAATAGAACAAATTAAGCTTATAGAAGCTATTTGGAGATGATTTAGAAGGAAATTAGTATAATTTGAAGGGATTGAAGGGGGATTTAACCAATAAGAGGGTTTATTGATTAAATATGAGATTAAAAGTCTTAATTAATTAATAATAGTTAATTAATTAATTAAAATAGGATTATAACTAATGAAGTGTTGTTAATTGGCATCTAGGATGAGGTATGAAGCTAGTTAATTAAAAAGTATCATTAATTGAATAAGATGAAGGGAAATTCTAGCTAATTAGCAAAAAAATGAAAAAATATAAAAATAATGGGAAAGAGGACAATTAGTGTAATTTTAGTATTAAAATTGCGTAGTCATATTTAGGTGTCTATACCTCTGTGGAGCTAGCCAATGGTCTAGCTTCTTAGCATTCACATCTCCATCATAAGGATGAATCTCTATCTTGGCCTCTACTTTGAAAGGTGGAGGTGTGGGAATGACACGAGGCTACTCTTCTTCATGAGCATATTCTTTATAGGATTCCAATGTCTCATTTGGAACACCAAGTTTCTCCATGAGTAATCCCATGATGGAATCCAATTTCCTTATGGACAAGAAAATATTTCCCACATCCTTAGACATACTTGCCACATTTTCCTCCAACTTGTAGAAACATTCTTCTCCACTATCATTTGCATCTTCTCTATGAGCCATTTCTTGAATTCCTTACTTATACTTCTTTCTGTAAATCTCTTCTTGAAAAGGAATTAGGATACCTTCACTTCTTTATTTTTCCTTTTGGTAAGGGGAATTTGACTGTAATCTCAACACAAGTTAACCAAACAAAAATTGAAATCTCAACTTCTCTTGTACCAATCTGATCCGTAAACTACTCAATTTTAATAATAAACAAATCCTATGCTTGTGAAAATGAATGAAATATTTACTAAGTTCTTTTTACCAATATAATGTGCAAGAATTAAACACTACTATACTGCAAAATTGAGAAAAGAGAGAAAAGAAGACAAGATTTATCTTAGAGAAACCCAATGTGGGAAAAAAATCCAGTGGGTAAGCAAAATTTTTTTCCTTTCATTATGTAAATCTCCAAAAATTATAAATACTACCAACAATTGGCCTTTAAGAAGGATTCACACTCCTAATTGTATTTTCTTGCTCACAACTTCTCAACAATGAAGAACTCACTCTCAATGAAAAAAACAAGAAATAACTCCAACTTCTCCTCTTTTCTCACACTAGAATTCACTCAAAATCACTTTCTAGAATGAAGAATTGAACTTATATTTATAGCTGCTCTATCCAAGGATGCATGGAAAGAAAAATGAATCAAATTAGAAGCTAAAACATTTACAACTATTGAGATCCCAAATTTGGGAACTGTGAAGAACATGAACACCAATGAACACAAATCGACGATTGTATAACCACTATGACAGGTGACACAACCTACGCTATGTGTAGATCGGCGAGCACTGGTTGCGTAGCCATAACCTAGAAAATTTCTTGAACATAATAGTTATGGGATAAATTATCATTCGAAGGTTTCCAAATCACCCCCATCCTAACTACACAATATTCTTAAGAAAGAATAGGTTGAGACTCGTAGAGAATGTATCAAATATGGAGAAAAATAGAATTGGACATTTTAAAATCCATTTTTGGATCACATGCATACCTTAATCATCAAAAAATGAAAAAAACTTCACCTTTTGATAAGTATTTATCCTACCTCAATTGAGGTAACCTATCACATTACTCAACATATAATCAATTTAAGCTTAGAAACATCTAGTTATGCATAAAAAAAAAACTCCTTTCCTTTGGTTCTATTATGTCACTTTCTTTAGCTTCTTAGCATATTCACTTAGCCTCTGTTATAATTCTTTCTAACCATGGTCACAACTTATGCCCACATATTATTTCAAGCCTCTATATAAATACTTCATCTGTAGATTAACTTTAGTAAATATCTAGAAGATTGTGTTACTTTAATCACTTTGAGTGCTAAGCTTTAATCTCACCGTACTATCCTTGTTCACACTATATTTTATTCCTTGTCACAATTTAGTTCCACCTTCTAACTTGGAAATGATCTCTTCTACAAAAATTCTCTTTATTACACTATCCAAATACTCAAGTACTATGTATCCTCGCTCTCAAGGTAATAAAAATTAACAAGAATCAGTAAGAACTTGGTCATGTATAAGAACCATCATTTGACACCATTTACTATTCCAATACTACTTAGTAAATAAAGCTCTTTTGATTTTTCCACTACTAACCTTAGTCTTTCCTCCATTTCTAGTAGTATATGGCTTTACGTCAGGACTACTTTCGACATTGTTTCCTTATCATTGGTTGTTTGAACCATGAAATCAATTTTATACATTCCTTTACATTAAAAAATCTTCTTCATGTGGTTACCGCTTCTCATTCACATTTTTTAAACCCTAAGTTATATCTAGTCCTTATGAGAAAAAACATGATCAATATATGAAATTTGTGTCATTTAGGACTAAGATACTCACTAAGCATGAACTCTCACCTTCACTTATCACCAAAGGATATTTTATTTCTTGAAATATGGATTCAAACACCTTCAAAATCTTTAATCATACCTTTTTCCATTGACCACAAACCTCTATAGGGAGTGAGACATTTAGTAAACATAAGGAAATCATTTTTCTATCTTATACCCTACCATCTATAGTTTCTAGCCCTATCACACTATAATTTAGTGACAATTTTTGTATTCTTCAATATTAAAGAAAAAAGGAGTAGTTTCAAAGACCTATTTGTTTTATACACTTTTCCCATCCATTACACAAACACTTCTTTAACAAAAATGTCCTAGATTTCAAATTACTTGATTTGATTAGGTTTCTTATGCACAATTTCAAGATTGTCATAGAAAAGGAAGGCTGCACGGTTTCATATCAACATGAAACTTTGAAATTTCCTTTCTAAAAATTACAAGATAATATGCTTCAAATTTCATAAAATTTCATCAACTCAATCTAAATTTATAGAATTTTCATTCAAACCCTAAGATAGGGTTTCTATAGAGCCCGAGAAGTGTTTTTTCCATAACTTGTTCAAAAATGGATTCCAAAACCTCAAAATTATTTTAAAATCTCTATAGAAACACTCCTCACCTTTCTTCTTCAGGATCCAACATGTGAATCCTTATGTACCAATTCCACCCATCTCATTTTTCACTCCTTCTCAATAACACCATGTTTTACCAAAGGAAAATTAGTCTAAACAATATTCAAAGTCATTTACTTCATATTTTCAACTATTAACTACATGGTTTCACTTATATTTCTATTCTATCACCTTTCAAACCACTAAATACCATACCTAAGTTTTTGAACATGTTTGAAAATCTTCATTACAAACCCTATCAAACATCATCAATAACAACAAGATCTATTCTAAGGCTATAAACCTCCTGATATACCAATATAAACACAAATAAAAATTTTGTTTAAAAAAATAAATTATTATTCATATTTTAAAGTAGCTTTACACTTATCCCTTCAATAAACCTTCCATTTACAATGCTATAATCTGGTGGTAGAAGTTCTTGATAATTTTTGGATCCTCCACATGTAATACCATTCCCAAAATCCTCTCCAAATCCTAACTATCTCTTTTAATTCAAATTCATCCTCTCTTATCAAATGAGAAGGTAGTTACACGACCAACCAACCATGGTTTTAAGATGAATAGGGTCATAACAACCTAAGAAAAAGGTTAAAAACATATTTTTACCTCTCATGAGGATCTTAAATGACCTTTAAAACCATTAATAATCCTTACTCCTTACATTAGAACCCTTCATGCTTATCTTAGAAATTAAAATTTTAAAATACCACATTTTGTAGGGAAAACTCCTAAATTCAAATTTACATAGCCAAATGGGTCCACATGGACTTATAACATTCTAAGACACCTAATGGACTTTCTCACCCCTAGATCAACCTAAAATCATGATTTATTCATCTATATAATTGATGCTCTTGCATCATACTTATAAGGTGGAAGAAATTTGTGATAGTGCAAATGGTTTTCTTATTATTCTTACAAGTGTAGTATCTTCTTGATTTCTTCTTTCCCTCAGTTGAGTCTTCTTTATCTTCTTGCTTTCTTTATCTTCCATCTCCCTCTTCTATCTTATTCTTCTTGCTTTTTCTCTCTAATGCCACTAGTCTTTAGTATCTTCATTATTTGAGATCTTTTAAGATATTATCTTTAAATTAATTTCACTTATTCATCAAGTATACCTAAACATACATAGTCAAACAAATCAATAGATATAAAAATGAATAATTTTTAGCCTCCACCACTTCATTTTTCTCATGCTCTATTTGTTCCATATTGAAATCATCCTCAATTTTTTAATTTTACTTTTATCTTTACTTTCATCTCCAAACAAATTATCTTCATCCTCTTCTTCATTTTTTAAAAAATCTTAATTGTATTCTTCCTTTAAACAAGATAAGAAGCTTAATATCACTTCTTCCTCATCGATTTTTTGAGTTTCTTCATAGATCAACTCTTTGACAACCACTTCCTCTTGATTTTCCACTCACCTCAAATTATTTTACTCCCCTCTAATTATCTCTCTCAGTTGTACCCTTTGTTTCCTTATCACAAACAACTCTATAGCCCACTTTATATTTCTTTTTATCACAATTACAATCTCATTTTTATTTACCATCATACTCAAAACTTTTATCAATTCAAAAATATTATCCATATCCTTTCTAAGATATTTTAGCTCTTATTCCATCCTATTTTATTGTTTTCATGCTTCCTCTTTCCTCTTTTCCTCTTTATTCTTTTTTCTCTCTCATATTACTTCTTCTTGTGGCTTATCAACATCACCACTTCTTTCGTTATCTCTTCCTCATCCATTTTTATCTTCTCAGTCACTTGTGACTTTCTTGTCTTGAAATTTTCACCTTAAACCTATCAAACTTCATTAAAACACACTTACATAACTTGTTATTAGAAATAAACAAAATTCAAACCTCATCAAAGACCTTCTCTAATACCAAATGATGCAAAGCATAATGGAAACTAACTTCACCAATCAATGAACAAACCATGTTCAATTTATTCTAATCCAAAGCATACCATAATCATCAAGAAAAGAAAGAATATTCACCTTTTGATAAGTATTTTTACTCCCTCAATTGAGGTAGCTTGTCACATTACTCAACATATACTCAAGTTAAGCTTAAAACGGTCTATTTATGCATAAACCAAACACTCCTATCCTTGGGTTCTATTATGTCATTTTCTTTATCTTCTTATAATATTCACCTAGAATCTGTTATAATTCTTTATAACCATGCTCATAAGTTATGGACACACGTTATTGCAAGCCTCTACATAAAGACTTTATCCATAGATTAAATTTAGCAAATATCTAGAAGATTGTGTTCTTGTGATCACTACGAGTGCTAAGGTCTCCTATCACTATAGTATACTTGTTCACATTGTATTTTTTTCCTTGTCATAGTTTACTTTCACCTTATAAATTTGAAATGATCTCTTCTTCACAAATTATCTTTCTCGTACTAGTCCAATACTCGGTACTTTGTATCCATGCTCTCGGGGTAACAAGAACTAACAAGAATCCTGTAACAACTCAGTCATGTATAAGAACCCTTATTTGAGATTGTATTCATGCATACTTAATATGACACCATTTCCTATTCCAATACTATTTATTATCTCAATCTATTCATATGTTTCGACTTCCCACCTTAGTCCTTCCTCCATTTCCATTAGTTTATGGCTTTACGTCGACTACATCCGACTTTGTTTCCTTGTCAATTGTTATTTGAACCATGAAATCAATTTTATACATTCCTTTAAACTATGCAATATTCTTCCTATGGTCACCCCTTCTCATAAAAATTTGTTAAACCCTATGTTGCATCTAGTCTTGACGAGAAAATACATGATCAATATAATATCTATGTTTCATTTAGGATGAGATACTCACTAGACATGAGCTCTCACCTTTACTTATCACCCAAGGATATTTTATTTCTTGACATAGGGCTTCACACACCTTGAACATATTTAATAATATATTTTCAATTGATCATATACCTCTATAAGGAGTGATAAATTTAGAAAACACAAGGAAATAATTTTTCTAGGTTATACCCTACCACCTACGGTTTCTATCCTTGTCACACTAAAATTTTAGTGATAAATTTTTAATTATTCATAATTAAAGAAAATAAATAATATTTTAAGGGACCCATTTGGATTCTACACTCGTCCCATCCATTAAAAAAACTCTTATTTAACAAAATAGGCCCATATTTCAAATTACTTGCTTTGATTAGGTCTCTTATGCACAATTTCAAGACTGTAATAGAAAATGAAGTCTCAGTACAATGTCATATCAACATGAAAATTTGAAATTTAATTTCTAAGAATTACAATATCATTCGGATAAAATTTTAGAATATTTCATCCACTCAATCTCAATTTATAGCTATTTTATTTCAAACCCTAGGCTAGGGTTTCTATAGAGCCGGAGAAGGGTTTTTTTGCCATAAATTGTTCAAAAATGGATTCCAGAACCTAAAAATTGTTTTAAAATAAATATAGAAACACACCTCAACTTTCTTATTTAGAATTCAACACATGAATTCTTATGTACCGATTCCACCCATCTCATTTTGCAATTTTTCTTCTCAAGAACACCATGTTTCCCCAAAGGATAGTGTTATCCAAAATAAGCCCATGTTTGTTTTGGTTAACTTGCCTTCATTCTTCCTTCCTTTTGCTGCAGGTAGATTTTTGCAACTTTAAAGCACTCAAAAGTTCTTGGAGATGGCTTCATCAGATAGGATTTTTCTTCCCCTTTCTAGAAAGGTAAAGAAGTCCTCCTAACTCGTATTTTTGAGTTATGGCTCGGCGGAGTTTGGGGGAAATTTTCCCTAGGCAAGCCCACAACCAATTAGAAAGTTCCATGTGTCAAGACGGAGTGGAGGTTTAGAGAGAAATTTGGCACTTAGCCCTTTTTGGCTAAAAGGCACAAAGTCACAAACCGCCCGCGGCTGAACTGCGGAGGAGAATGGAGAAAATTGGTTAAGGCCCCCACATCGAATCAGGAGGTGCCACATGTCCACGTCGTCAACGGGATTCGGGGGAAGGGAAGGATTTTCAGTTATTTTCCAAAACCACAAAAGTATAAAAATGAAAACTTGAACCTGCGGTCCCATTAACCAATAGGATAGCGCCACGTGTCCACATCAATAATGGAGTGGTGGGGCCGCAGAGAATTTTGGGAAAATTTCCCAATGTTGCGAAAGGGGGTAGAATGTTATTTTGAAGGCCACATCTCCTCAGTGAACTAGACAATGCCACATGTCTCAGAGTGGTGGGGGCACGAAGATTTTTGGGAAATTTTTCCAAAAGGGAAAATTTTAAGGTTTGACCCCGCCGACCCCAATTTTGACTGTTTTTCACCAGTTTTGCCCTAAATCTTTAGAGGGCCATATCTTTCGAACCAGAGCTTGGTTTTTCATGATTTTGGTGTCATTGGAAAGATGTTGAAATACTCTACATGATGGACACCTCAATTTTGATTTTTGATGGAGATTTGTGGGAGAAAATTGAAGAAAAGTGTCTGGCATGGGAAAAACATAGAAATGACATCCAACTACCAGATTTTAATGCGGTATGGTACCCATTCTTCTCCAACATGGTTGAATACATTGGAAAATAGATTTGTGAGGGTTCCCTTGCTGTTTTAATGGATGTTGTCAGTTGGTGGGTGCAAAAATGGATTTTCCACATTCTCTCTCCCCTATTTTGCATTTTCATCAATTAAAAGCCAGTTTTGGCTCATTTTGTAATGTTGGACGTTCTTGCTTTTGAAAGCTCTTCTTTTCTCCTTAGTAGGTAGATTTGAAAGATTTTTAGACTTCCCATGGAGATTGTAACACGTTTTTTTCCTCTTTGCTATTGCAACGTATTATATCAAATCTTTGGGCATGATAATGTATGTTTTGTGATTGATTTTCAATCCTCCCATGCATTTATTATTGTCTTCTAATACTTCATTGCATTTTGGAAATTTGTGCATGTTTTTTCACTACATCTCCATGATCTGTGTCTATTTTTTCAAAACAATAAGTTCAAAACTTCTTTGGTGTATCACCATTCTTTTTTTTTTCTTTTTTTTTTTTCCATTTCCATGTTTTCTCTCAACCCTATCTCCTTGGTAGTTTTAGAGTAGGAATTTTGAATCGAAACTCTGCAAAAATTACATGCATACACCTAAATAGAGGAGTAGGAACCAACCTCAATCTGGAGAGTTTTCCTAATTTGCAAGGTCCCACACTTAGGGAAAACTCCATGTTGTGCATTCACACCAAATTGACCATTTGTCTACAATAGATTTGAGGGTCGATTTGGGGGTCTTTGTGAATTTGTAGTAATAGATACTTAGTATAAACATTATTAAAAGTAATTTAATTCATATTTTCAACTCTTAAATTCATGGTTTCACCTATATATCCATTATAGAACCTTTAAAACCCTCCCATGCCATGTTTCATAGTATATTTCTTTATATTTACTTAAAAATCACTAGATAACTTGAGTTTGTGAACAAGTTTGAAAATATTCATTACAAACAATGTCAAGCATCATCAATAAAATAAATATATATTGTGAGGATATAAATCTCGTGATATACCAATATTAACAAAAATACACATAGTAAGATTAAACAAACACATTATTATTCATATTTTTAAGGAGATTTACATTTATCCCTTCAAGAAACCTACCTTTACAATGCTCCAAGCTTGTGTTATAGGTTATCAATCATTTTGGATCCTCCACACTTAGCACCAACTCCCAAAATCCTCTTTAAATCCTAACTATCTCTTTCAATTCTAATTCCTCCTCTCTTATCAAATGAGAAGGTAGTTTACAAGACCAACCAACCATGGTTTTAAGATGACTACGGTCATAAAAACTAAGAAAAAGGTTTAAAACATATTTTTACCTCTCATGAGGATCTTAAATTACATTTACAAGAATTAATAATCCTTACTCCTTACATTTGACCCCTTTATGCTTACCTTAGGAATTCAAATTTTCAAATACCACATTTTTGAGGGAAAAGCGCTAACTTCAAAATTAGATAGCGAAATATGTCTACATGGACTCAGAACATTATAAGACACCTAAAATACTCTATCACCCCTAGATCAACCCAAAATAATTATTTATTCATCTTTATCATTCATGCTCATGCATTAGATTTAAAAGAGTTATGCTATCATGATTAGATGAAGGTGTAGTTTTGATCGATGAATAAATGAAATCCTCTTGATCATACATTATTTTTATTTTAAGGATGCACATGTGTTTCCCCTTGTGGGTTTCCATTTTTATTTTCTCATAAGTCATTTTATGCTAAAATTGGCTTGTTTCAAGGTAGTACGTGTGTTTGTTCTATACAAATATGATAGTGATGATCCAAGCATGATCATATCTTCCCTCTTATTGGCGGGATTTTTTTCATCTAGTATTTATAAATGGATTCTTATTGGCCCATAACTACCTTTGAGATAATATTATGAGTATATTTTCTATATTCCTATGTAAAGGGAAATTGTATAAAGTGGATAAAAAAATCTCCATATGGATTTTTGGGTTGTTGAGTAAACTTTAGTGTCCTAATTATAGCATTCTATTTTATAGTTTTATGAGAAAATAAATAGTAATATTTTTGCTAGTTTAAAGACAATTTTTTTATTAGATATGGTAAAAACAGGGATCGGCTCCCAGGGGCCATTACAAAAGGAGAATAAAAAACAACCAGCAAGAAGGAAATAAAAAGTCCTAGAAAGGAGTTAAACATGCTTAACTCTTACAAAGAAGGACCAGAATTTATAGCAAGGTGGGGAAACCAGAGAGAAGGAGAAACAGTCTCCAAAACAGAAAAATAGCAGAAGTTCACCAAAATTCTGCCAACAGACCAGAAACAAATGTTAATTTTTTGGGGATCCCCCACTATTACCATCATGGCTATCTTTTTTCCTACCACTCTCAGCACCTTTATCATTAATATCATCCTCCAGCTCATCCTCGAGCTGTTGATGTGCAAGTTGAAAATCCTTCTTTTGGTGCCCTCCTCCATCCTTTCCAACTTGTCACTGAGATTTTTGACCTGGTCCTCTAGCTCAAGAAGTTTCTGCCTGGACTTCACCTGTGCGGTGAAAATTTTCTTGGAAGCATTGATGACATCCATCATTGTATCCCTTTGGCTAGCATTGGTTTCTTCCATCACATGGAGCACCCCTTCTAAGTATTAAACCTTACTGCTCAAATCCTCTAAACCCTTTAAATTTCCATCCCTGTCCTGTTTTCTTGAAGTTCTCACTTCCCCATAACCATCCTCACCCATATCTTTACTGAATCCTCCCCAACAAATTTACAATTTCTAGCCTTCATCTTAGTGAGGCAGTCAACAAGAGTGAGGTCGTCCTCATCCACATGATCTTTCAGGGGAGGATACAGAGTAGGTTTCCCATTTTCATACATCAAAAGAATGATCCCTTCATGCTAGAGGTGACTCCACTTTCTCCTGCTGGAAAGCCACTAAGGAGTTAGTCAACGACATATACAAAAAGAAGGGGATGCTCACCATGACCTTATGGCGGAACATGTTCAGAAGGGTCAAATGGTGAGTATAGATTTTTCTGTATTTACCCTCCAGAGTGATGTACTTCATAATATGAAGGCACACCTCTCTCCAAATACCCGAAATGCATGACCTGGCAATACCATCCATAAAGAAAGAACATATTTCCTTGCCAACAAAGAACCACTCAATTTCCTGTTCTCTATGGGTTCTATCCTTAAAAATTTTAAGCCCATCCATTTTCATGTCCATGACCAGGGTGATGGAGGACTCAGAAACCTCAATTTCCATCCCTCTAACAAAAAAATTATCCACTTTCCAAGATTTTCTGAAATCCTTAGACAAAGAGGGATCATGACCATGTAATTTGGCAATGAAATTGTTGAAACCCCCAATCCTAAGCATGTTCCATAGAGGCTGATTACAAGCATCAATGCTATGGCTAGCAGGTTCAACACAAATCCTATCACCCCCCATATTCACCAAACCGAGCTTCTTCTGATTGCTACAAAAATTCAACAAGATACCTTCTTTCACACTGGCAGAAATCTTGGAAAACAAGATATTAAGTAAGTTGTCACCACCACAGTTCTCACTCATGCCAACATTATAAAACTTAGTGCCCTCTATCTCTACTGATGGTCTCATTAATATCCATGGGTAATATATCAACTTTACACCATAGCTTATAATCATTACAATGGATGTCATAATTGGCCATCTTATCCACACATTTGTTCCCTTGACGAAGGGTATGATTATAAGAAATGCTATAAAAATTTTTAGAGGTTTCCTTAACATCATTGAGGATATTACTTATGGCCCAATTAATGGAACCTTTGTTATTAAGGGCATTAATGATGAGGAGAGAGTCACCTTTGATCTGGATGTCCTTGAAGCCTTTTTCTTTAGCTAGCAGAACCCCCCAAAGAAGAGCTTTGGCTTCCACCATGTTATTTGTTTGGTGACCTAAAGGACCGTGTAGGCAAACAACCAGTCTCCATCACTGTTCCTTAGAATTCCTCCTCCCCTAGTAGGACCCAGATTCCCTTTTGAGGCTCCATCAAAGTTTAACTTTACAACATTTCCTCCAGGATTTTTCTAGCTGGAGTTCTTTTTAGGAGTGTGGTAATCCATCGGACCAAGGGAGAACTTGTCAAGAACTTTCTACTCACTATTTGGACAGGGTTTCTTGACTTTACCTTTAAAGAGTTTAATATTTTCCTTAATGACACTCAATTTTTTTCTCCTAACTTTTGATAGAAGAGATTTCTGATCACAGAAGATACCATCATTTTTGGATTTCCATAAAACCCCAAAAAAATGTGGAAGGGAAATGTTCTAGGCCTAGGTCAAGATAGGGAAATGGAAGGGGCTCACCCATTGAAAGAAACAGTCTTCAATCGTCAAGGGAAGGATCCATTGGATATTGAACAGATCTAGAATAATAACAAAGACAACATGGGAGAAGGAGCAATGAAGGAGGAGATGGTTGAAATTTTCCTCCTCTTTCTTACAGAGGGAACATCTATTGGGAATCTTCATCCCCCTTTTCTTGAGATTGTCCATAGTTAGTATTTTATTCTGTACAACCAACTAGAAAAAGATATTAATCTTGGGGGTGAGATCTTTCACCCACAATTTCCACCAATAGTCCTTGAGCATATCATTCTTGAAAATAGACATATAGGTAGATTTAACATGAAATTTCCAGATTCATCTTCTCTCCATTTGATGGAATCCTCATTGGTTTGGAACAAGGGGATATGGAAAGCCTTAATTATATTGTTGAGAGGCTGGAAAGGTTGGATGTCTCCGTCAAATTCCGGGGGATGCTCAATGATATCCCATCTAACATAATCTTCCTGGATCCAAAAGTCCCAGATCCAAAATTTTCCAGAATCCTTATAGTAGTAAGCCACATATTTCTAGAGGTCTAAGTTAGCTAAAGGGGACTCCCCAAGCCAATTATCAAACCAAAATATGATTCTAGAGCCCTTACCAATTTCCCAAATCGTACCTTTGGATAAAATTTATTTTGAGTCCACAAAGGAGTTCTAGATTAAAGACCCTGTAGGGAGGTTTGTTTGGTTAAAAAAGGATTCCAATCTACCTATATTCCACAAATATTTCATATTTATGATTTGTATCCAAAGACCTTCCTCTCTAGTGATCCTCCAACCAACCTTGGCTATTAAATCCTTATTCATAAGAGCAATGTTTTTGAGCCTCAAACCATCACATAACTTAGTTCTAGTAACCTTATCCCAAGCCACAAGAGGAAATTTGAACTTATCACCAGCTCTAATCAAGAGGAACCTCTTTTTGATTTTCTCTTAGGATTCCTTAATTCTGGCAGTGAGCATGAAAAGAGACATCACATAAATGGGAATGCCTTGAAGGGAGCTTTGGAGCAGTTGAATCTTACTAGCTTGAGAGAGTAAGAGACCCTTCCAAGATGATAGTTTATTATTAACTCTTTCCAACAGAGCATTCCAAATCATAAGGTTAGGCTTCTAAGGATTAGGGGAATTCCTAGATTAGAATCTAGAATTTTTTGATTCGTAACCCAATATTTGAGCTAATCGACTTGAACCTAATTATCCACGTTTATGAAAAAGAAAACACTTTTATGGAAGCTAACCATCTATCTAGAAATTTTTTCATAATCATTAAGAACCTCCTTGAAATTTGAGGCCTCATGGATAGAGGCCTTACCCATCATAAAATTATCATCTACAAACTGATTGAGATAGATAGAGGGAAGTCCATTTGCTATTTTGACTCCATAGATGTGGTTGGAAGCCATATCTTGTTGAAGATTCTTCTCAGGGATTCAGCCATTATGACAAAGGAAAGGGAAAAGTGGATCACCTTGTCTCAGCCCTCTACCAACTTGAAAGAATCCTTCCAGATTACCATTGACCAAGACCAAGAAACTGGCAGTAGAAATGCATGCCATAATCATATTAACCAAAGAATTATCAAAACCCACCTTTAGTAGGATGGCCTAGAGAAAAGACCAATATATCCTATCAAAGGCTTTATGCATATCCAATTTAAGAAACATAGCCAATCTACCAGAGATTTCAATGGAATGGATGGCTTCTTGTATCATGATGATGCTATCAGTAATTTGTCTGCCAGGAAAAAAATCCCCCTGATTCCCAGAGATGAAGTTGGGAAGAACCATCCTAATCCTCTCAACTATGATTTTAGTCAAAAAAATTAACTGGAGTTGCAAAAGCTTATAGTTCTAAAGTCCTTAACCTCCTTGGCCCCAACAATTTTCGGTACAAGGACAATAAAAATGTTATTCATTTGCCTCAAGAGATGACAATTGTTAAAAAAATCTTAAACCATTTCAATGGCCTCATGTTTACTAACCTCCCATAATTTTTGAAAGAAAAAGGTAGGGAAACCATCGGCCTAGGATATTTATCAGGTTCCATATCAAAGATCGCAAAATGGATTTCCTCCTCTAAGGGGGCCCTTAAAATATCTCTATTCTCAAGGGGAGTGATAACTTTTTGAAAAAGATCCAAGACTCTGTTCTAGACCAACTCCTTTGGCCTTTTCCCCTGTTTGAAGAGCTCCTTGAAGTAATTAATTATGGAGGCATTGATGTCCCTGCTATCCATGAGAGACTCTCCATTTTCTCCTCTTATTTCATTAATCTTTAGGAAATTGGCTCTCGAAGTAGCTGAGAAATGAAAGAATTTGGTATTCCTATCCCCTTCCTTAAGCCATTTGACCCTAGATTTTTGTCTCCAATACACCTCTTCTTTAGCCAAAATACCATGGTAATCAGCCAGGAGATTTTTTTCTTGATCCTTGAGAACCAGATTAAGACCATCGTTCTCCATAAGTTCCTCTATATTTCTAAGATCTTCCATAATTCTACTTTTTCTTGAAATTTTTTTCCAAAAGTTTCCTTGTTCCATTTTGTAAGATTACTTTTGATGTGCTTCAGTTAAAGATAAATTTGAAACTAGAAACCCCTGCACTGTATATCCCACCATTCAGAATCTTGTTGTAAATATCCGGGTGTTCTAACCACATCTTTTCAAATTTGAAAGGCCTAGATTTTTTAAAGTGATCCATTCCTAGATCGAGAAGAATGGGATTATGATCCGAGCCAATTATGGGAAGATTTTTTAGAGAATAAATTTGATTGATCATACAAATATGGATAACCAAAAATATATCCAATCTTATCTGAATGAGTTCAGATCCAGTCCTTCTATTTACCCAAGTATACTTAGATCCCTCCAAATCTAAGTCTAATAGACTATTACTAGCAAGGAAGTCAACAAGATCTTCCATACTTTTAGAATAAGAAATCAAACCCCCTCTCTTTTCACCAGGGGAAAGGGGGGTGTTGAAGTCTCCTCCAACAATCCAATATTTATCATTAAACAATTGTCTAAAGCTAGAGAGATCCTTCCAGAAATTTTGTCTTTCACTGAGTTTATTGGGAGCATAAATGTTAGAAACATACTAGGATTTTTTCAAGATGATTTCCATGAAGTTCATAACCACATGACCAGGGGTGGAAAGGATCAGAACTCCATGCACAAGACTAGGATCCCACATAGTGACAACACCTCTAGAGGCCCCAGAGGAGCTACAACCTTCCCAATGACAATCCTTCCAAATTTTTCTCCCCACCTCTTTGAATCTATCTAGGTTCATTTTGGTTTCTTGGAGCATGAGAATATCTAGTTTAACTTTAACTCTAAGATCCTTAGCAATTATGTGTTTACTGGGGTTATTCAAACCCCTAATATTCCAAGAGAGGAGGATCATTTAACATTTCTTATTATGGAGAAGCAACTTCCCCAGAGTACCTTGAATGCTAGCTTCTACTTCCCTTCTGGAGTTTTCCTCCCTTAATGCCTTATTAATTTTTCTACCCAAAGGTGTGGAGTCCTTACCAACATCAGCTCTAGAGGTGCTTCACGTGACCGGTTTGGATTTACTAGTTGGGGTCTTGGGAGAGACCGCTATTTCATAAGTATTGGCAACAAAGTCCGTGAGAATTCTGAATCCATTAGACATTGGTAGATCTTCTTGTCTCTGACCGAAGGAGCTCTGACCAATGGAAGATACTTCATCTAATGATGGTCCACATGCCACTTGCAGAGCCGAGCTAGGATTTCCAAAACTTGACTGGCCATTATCCCTAAATCAGAGGTCCCCTCTTCAGTGTCCAGATTTTCAATATCATTCTCATTCTCATTCTCATCTTCAGCTTCAAAGTTATTGGCTTTGTGGAAACCAGAGACCACCATTTCCTTGCAGGGGGAATGATGTTGAGTCGAGGGAATTATATCTTTGACCTCCTTCTAGGAGTTAAGAGGATCCTTTGTCACAACAACTTTACCATTTTTCTAACCTGCCTCCATTCCTTTGCCTCCTTATTATTTGTCTTTTGTGGACCAACAACGGGATCATTTTTTTTATGTAGAGAACAATTCATGTGATCATGACCCACCAATTTACATTTCCTACAGGAAAAGGGGGACAGATCATAATCAAAACTCTGCACCCAAACACCTGCGGAAGTCAAGAGTTTGATATTACTTTCAAGGGGAGCATCTTGACTCATATTGACACAGAATCTGGCATGGGTTAGTCTATATTTTTCCTTGGTGACTAGATCTAAAGTGATCGGTTTTCCCAAACTTTTAGCAATGCCAATAAGGAATTTCAGCTCCCAAAATTCAGGGGTAAGCCTGGAAGGTTGACATAGCTGAGGAACTTTGAGATAGATGTCACATATGGATTAAAAGTTGGTTCCCATTTCTGAACAACCACATGAGATTTACCTATAAACCAGGGGCCTCCAGAAAGAATCTTTGCCACATGATCTTTGTTGGGTAAAGATACAAGGAAGAAACCATTTGCATAGGCAAAAACCTCAACAAACCATTGGATTCCCAATGTCTCTTGACCCAACCTCTAAAGTAATCAATATTTGGTCTAGAGCCAAGGCATTTAGCAAAGATAGTGCAATCCATGGAGGCTCTAGTTCTTGCTAGAAGAGACTCAAGAACTTTAAGGGATAAGTTACCTTTCTCCTTTGATGGTTCCGGCCCTCCAGAATCTCCTTGTCCAAGCTTTTTCCAGCCACACATTCAGCCCACGTGCTCGATGCCCCATCCTTATCCTTATTGTCCTTGGGAGCATCAAGCACATGATCGTTATCCTAGTGCAGGTCCCTTTAGACTAATGCTCTGTCGACCGTTAGAGATTCTTGCTCAAAACCATTCTTTGAAAATTCCAAAAAAAAATTCTCTTACTTCCGCTCCTGCTGTAGACACCAAATTTGGGTCTTACGACACCCTATACCCCGTATCTCGTCCCGTAACCTAACCCTACCTCACCACCTAAACCTTACACATTGAATTATTTATTAATTACCTTATAATTAATAAATCCACATCTCCAACCCTACCACCTCACCTCGCCACCTCACTATGACCTAGCCCTAACCCTAAACTAACCTAATTAAGACCTATGACTTGGTCCAGACCCACACCCATGACTCATCACCCCTCACCCGCATCAAAATGAGCCTAATAATGACTTGACCAAGCCCACAACTGACCCCTCGAGAGAAAAGGAGGGAAAGTTGGCTATTTTACTACAAATAGCCAACTTTGACCTGACCGACATCGGTCCCTACTCGACCGGTGTCGGTTACGTAACCACCATTGGTTCCCTGTAAATGACCTTCCCCAACAAAACCAAAGGATCCAGATTTTTTTGCAAGAGAGAGACAAGTGAAGGAGAGAGAGGAGTTTTGCAAAGAGGAATATCGAGCCCAAGACTATAACTGGACAACGAGAGCATTGTCACACTCATCCAAACATGGGGAGAGTCGGAGGATAGCTTCATCAGATCACTTCCAATTGTTGGATCATCCCAACTGAGCCTTGCCTTTGCCACTGCATTCTTTGGACCTGCATCCACATCAGAAACTAGTAAGTAGTCTCTTTTATCACCTGGTATGCTTCTAGACACTACTTTTGAACTTTTTTAATTCATAAGGGATTATAAGCTCACTCCTGGATCTACTACCCAACAACAACCTGCACCTAACCTTCGGTCATCCATCTCTGTATTACCCCAAAGATAGCTCTCTCACTCTTTGAGTCTTCTCTATCACCCTACTAATCCCCTCAACCATCTACCAACCTTCCAAACCTCATAAACACCTTCACCAACCTCCATTTAAAAATACCTAAATCACTACCCCTACCGATATCGGTTATTCCCTACCAAGATTCAGCCATAACCGCGATCGGTTATCTAGTGACCGACATCGGTCACTGTGACTTATACCAAAACCAACCTTTCACCTATTCACCTCAAAACAATCTCATGTCCAGCTGGTCTATCCTCGTAACTTGATCTCGAACATATCAATAAACAAAGTGACCAAACAAACAACATGGCATTCTATTGTTAGTAGTTTAGTCTCTATTACTTTTAGTAATGAGATACCTAAATCGTGAGTTCGCAATAGCTTCTTTATTATCATTTACATCAATTTGTATTAAAAGGAACCACCACCTTTCAAAGGAAGTCTAATATTTCCGGGCCCAAGGCAGTTCTCACTTATTGTCTAACTAAAATCTGGTGGTCTTGCATTCTTATTTACAGGTGTAGTCCTTCCTGAATAAAAGGATCTCTTCACAATCGGTCTCGATCTCTCTACAAGATGCACGTGCACACCTTCCCAACACTCAATGTATTCCTCCTAGCCCTAACCCTTATTTGTTTCTCAAGAGAATGAAAGGATAGAAATAACTCTATTCTAGAACAAAATTCTATGTAAAACATTTTGGCACGCCTGGTGGGATCCTTCTCAGGTTTCTTTCTTTCTTGCTTGTTTTCATGTAGGGAGCACACTTGCTATTTCTTTCTTCTAAATATTCACAAAATATTTTTTCATTTTGCTAAAAGAACTTGTCTTACTTTTGCATCTTTGCATTAGTGAAAGTCATCTTCTCGACCTCTTCTCTTTCTTTGCTTCATTGAATATCATTTTTGATTTGGGTTTAAAACACGTGCATCACATACTTGCCTACTGTTTTTAAATTCTAGTGAACGTAGATTAAGTAACAGGTCATACATGTGGGGGTAATATCCACAGTATTGATGAGAAATTAATCTTACTCTCACTACACAACACATACCAAATCACATCATAATCTACACAACATCTCAAACATCCCCCTTTCCGCGGTATTCCTCCACCCGATTGAGGTAGCCTTACAAGCCAAAACAAACTTGACATCTCCCTTAGGTATTTTGTTTAGGATTGACATCATCTTGCGTCTAAGGCATAAGCCCAAAGTGATTAAAACTAATCCTAGGGTTAGTCTCTTGATTTGCTTGTGCATCTTGCCTGATTTTCTGTTCTTTCTTTTAGTTCTGTTTCTCTGTTATACCCTGTCTCAGTGATCACTTCAGACAATTTGGTGGGTATGCTAAGCCTTGTTATCCCCAAACCAATAGCCTCTTACATTCTCTCTTTGCCTTCACAGTGACCGGCACCGGTCCTCTTCTACCGACATCGGTTACCCGACCGACGCCGGCTACTGTCTGACCGACATCGGTTACTAGACTGATATCGGTTACTGTGTTTCATAGTTCCTGACAAACCAGCAACCTACCAATTCCAACATTTTGTTGTTTCTATTCCTAATTGACTAATTCCCTGTTGTATCCTCTTGTCCATGGTTTTTATCACCTGAGAAACAAGCCGCAGCCATGGTTTCACATGCTTGTTCCGTGTCTTTCCTGAGTCACCCCCTTCACATCCTATGGGGAATCCTACAGACACCAATGCTTTTCCCAAGATCTCTGTCGGAGATCCAGATTTTGCTAAATTTTTGGATGCTAATCTTGGCGCTGTACAGTATTATTTGTCTCATACCCCTGACCGTACACCCGATGGTCAGCTCCTCTTGGGTATGCCTATCAGTATAGCCACTCACTTAGCTCCTTCCCCACCTAATAACTCTGCCTCACTATCTTCATCCTTAGCCCCGTCTCCCAGCTTAGTGGATTCGATGGTCCATATTGCACCAATTGGCTTTCCTTTGGTTAATCTGGGGCCCCACATATCACTATTGTCCACTACCCCTACCTCATCCCTCTCGCAAATTACCTCTTTCATAACTTGTTCTCTACCACCTATCCACACGAGCTTTCCCTCTCAGGATCCGCCCACCTTTTCATTTCCACAAACGCATCCGGTGGCCTCAACATCTTATATAGGACACCCTTATTCGGCCACCCCAACACATTCATCATCGATACCTTATCAACATTTAGCCCCACCATTGTCTAGTAGCGGATCTTGGCCCAATCCTCCTCCGTTTACGATGAAAACACCATCATCTAACCCAACCAATGATTTAATCAAACAAATGATGGACAAGATGCAAAATCTTGAGGCTTCGTATTTCAGGAAGCCGTAACACCCCGGCATACGAGAAATTTTTTCAGAGCCTATTCATTCTCTTCGTCCCCCTTTATCCATATCATCCTCCTCAATGGGAATTACCGAAATTTACTCACTTTAATAGTAAGGAGGACCCTCAACAACACTTGCAATCATTTAGACATGATTGCTATCTGATTGCTCATGACGATGCCTTACTACTCCGTACCTTCCCATGTCCTTATCAGACCTACCTGGAGTGGTATGTTGCTTTAGCCCAAAGACTCAATCTTCTCCTTTAACCATTAGCCCAATCTTTCTTGGATCATTTCTCCATCAATATTGCCAAGAAAGTATCCATTACCAATCTCTATGCCATCCGAAAATTTGAAGACAAATCTATAGCAGATTTCGTTGGACGATGGCGGGGCCTCATCAACCAACTTACTTATGCCTTACCTCAGGCTGAGCTCATCGAACTCTTTACGTGGGCCTCGTGCTAAACACATTTCTCCCACCTTCCAAATTAAAACTTTTCGCACCTTTGATGAGGCCTTTAATATGGCTCGAAACTAGAGATTTAGGCCTTAAAGGAGGAGAAATTGAAGTTGCCAAAAAAACTCAAATTTCCGAACCCAAGACTCCACTAACAAACCCAACACCACCAACTCTCATGCATCGACTACTTGAAATCAAAAGGATCTTGTACACGTGGTAATGGTCAAATCTCAAGCACCATCTTATACCCAAACCGAAATCCACCTATAAGTATAAAGCCGAGCCCATCAAGTACACTCCTTGGGAGAAACTTATGATGTGATCTTGAAAAATTTCTTAAAGTAGGAGCTATCACCTTGCCTCCCGTTAAACCTCACTCCGGGTTTGATTCTGCCCGTGCTATACCTTCTTGGTATAAAGAAAATGACTTCAGAACTTCCATCGCGTGAAGGGACATAGCCACGAAAACTGCAAGATGTTGAAAAACATAGTGTAGGAAATGGTTGATGCAGGGGACATAACCCTTGATAATCCTAATGCCCTTGCTAATCAAAATTTAAAAATATTCAACAAACCATTTCCAAACCATTCCTCTAACAGTAACACAAACCAAGAAACCTTAGCCAAGGAGAAGAGTGTGCATGAGATCCATGTGGTTTTCAACTCCCAACTAAGGGATTCCATCGAGGAAATTATGAATCGAGCCTCTTCACCAACGCAGGAGTCCTCGCCCCCTTCTCCTTCATCAGGACAAGAGGATAGCCATACTATTCCTTTACCCATAAAGGAATCAACCATCCAGAGTTATCTTCTCACAGAAGAGCCTTCTTACACCACATCCCTGCAAGACTGTGAGTGGCTGTTATCCAACTTATCTATTTCCCAAACATCTCCTTCTACCACTCTTGCTACAAAAGAAGAAGGATCATCACTTTTTCTGTCATCCTTAGAAGAGAAACCCCTTGAGCCTACATCACCAAATTCCTTAACCATGATGAATCCTCTAGAACATGCCCTCCTCCCTATCAGTTCTTCATCACCTAAATCTTTCTAGTGACCGGTTGACCTCTTAACACCCATTGATAAAGTGCCTCATTCGCCCCCTGTATCACACCCCCAGTGGACCGGAATCACAACCCACTTCTCTTCCATACCAAAATTCCTGTCCATACGTGAAGATTGTCACCCCCCAGAAGATAGACGACTCTTATGGGAATGTTTGAATACACCATGCTCTACTCAAATGCAGATGACTAATCCAGACACCTCTACTATATACCCGAAGTTTTTACAAAAGCTCAAAATGCCTATGTCCTCACCTCCACCCCCCTCATCTCTACCAAATACCTCATCCACCTCTATCAACCTAGCCAAACCTTCCCCTATGCTTGGGACTTCACCAATACCTAGCCTGACGCACCCACCTAAATGGTTAGACTTATCTGAAAATAAAGTCGTTAATCCACCTAGAGACAGACCCAATCTCCTCAAGTCCAATATATGCCTCCGCCACAACTAAAACCCTCAGCCCCGATCACACCACTACAGTAGGCATGGCTTCAACCCTCACCATCACACCTACCTTCTATATTGGGGCCTCACCCCTCCACCTTGCCTCAATACACCATGCCTCCCATGTCTTCTTTAACATGACCAGCACCTTCTGCACCCATACAGAAATCCACAGGCATCTCAACACTGTCGCCCCAAGTATCTTACCTACCTAAAAACCTTAAGCAAACTCAATCATCAAAGGACTTGTTTACTGCCACTCCTCTTTCCCCATGGTTATTTCCTACCACCATGTCATCTGTGGCCTCATCATCTAACCAGCTAAACATAACTTCTACATAGAAGAAGCCATGCCTAGTTAAACCCAATCATCAAAATCCCTTACCTAAACCACCACCCGTACGAACCACTCATACCCAACCATTACCAAAACAATCAATGATCTCACCCACTCAATCAATAGCCTCATCTACATTTGACCCGCTCAAAGGATCTTATGCCAAGATCCTTAATATGTTGGTAGGGGATGCGACCATTTCCCTACCCCCACTGCAGACCCTATGATCCATCTAAACCTCGACCTATAGTTATGATGAATCTAAAATCTGTGCCTACCACCGCACACCAGACACAATGTAGAAGGATGCAAAGCTTTGAAAGCCATCCTTCGCCAGTTTCCTATCTCGGATAGAAAATATCAGAAGGAAAACTTACCAAAATCTCCTATACCACCTGTCCCCGCCTCACCAAAATCTATCATCATTGCAACCCCACCTCTCAAGAACAATGACTTATCCCTATCATCTTCCTCATCTTGCATTCATGAGATCAACATGATTAGCATTGCTACTCGAGGTCAGAAAAACAATGGAAAAGCTAAAGAGAGCACACCTGCGGCCTCTCTTTCTCCTTCCACCATCCTGATCGCACCACCACCTAAAGTGATTATTCGTGGACCTGCCTATCCAGTCTCTGATGGAGTTTCCCATCGCACTATGATCAAACAACTTCACCAATCTCCTGTAAAAATGACACTCTATGATCTCATTCAAACATCTGAATCACATCGACAAGCTCTAATTGAGATCCTTCAAGGGATAGAGGTCCTACCTAATGAAACCTTGCCCGTCACCTCCATCTTAACACCCAACCATGTCACTTCTCTCACCAAACAACCTACCTCCACAACCACTTCTATCCTCGTACGACAAGCCGTTCTTTGTTAGTTTTTCCAAGAAGAAATTGTTGTCTTATGTGCGAGATGATCCGATCCCACTCTTTTCATCTTGGCTTATGTCCGGGACATCCAAGTAGATCATGTTATGATCGATGGGGGTGCTAACCTAAACATCGTCTCTTCCAAATCCTTCCAATGATGAATATCCCTCCTAGCTACATGTGTGCCAACCCCACCATGTTCGTTCATTCAACGATGCTATTACTTCTACCCTAGGTACCATGATCCTTAACATTCGTGTAGGGCCACGTACCTTACCCAAAATCTTCTATGTCCTTGAGGGAGAATTCCAATACAACATGTTGTTAGGCCGCCCTTAGATCCGGGCTATGGGATGCATTCCTCCACCTTACATAGATGCATCGATTCGAGTATGAAGGGAAGTCATACACCATCACAGTGACGCTTCCCAATTCAAAACATGTGCTTGTACCACCCTAATGATGTGCTTGTACCCATCAAGACACCCATTGATCCAATCCAACCATCTACTTCAACCACGTCTCAACCATCCACCTTAGCCGCACTCACACCTTTGACCAATGTAACCACCGATGCAAATACTTCTTCCTTTCCCATGGACAACATCCCAACCTCGGATCCCTTGGTAGGTGTTTTTCAACACCTTATGCTGGGGGAGTACCACCTATACAATGTTAGCACCTTCCATACCCCACAAGAGTATGGACGATTATGTGCGCATCCTACCTACGACCGTCGTGTGGGGAGGTGATCTCCTACGGACCACCTAATTGCCGCACCAACCTAACGTATGGGGGTGTCGATGCATCCTCTTTCACCCCCGAACCTCCCCTTGGTGTGATTCCCTTCCAATCAGATTTTCAATATCTAACCAACCGTCATTTCACCCTCACCTTCCTGACACGCTGTGCTTGGAAGGGTTTTGGTTTCGGTCTTTATGAGCAAGGACGACATATGGTTATTCCCATGACTACACGCAAACACAAAGATCGTAGTGGTCTTGGATTTTTGAACCACCTACACTGAAGAAACCTCATGTCAATTGTATCCAGGATGACGATGAAGTCACCCCTTCCGAACCATCATCACCCATTTTACCATCTTCACCCACGGAGTCGATAGACCCAAATCTATCCCTCCTAACTTTTTTTTTTTTTTTTTTCATGAATGATATCTTCCTAGGTCCTCTCACTTATCAACGCGATGGTGAAGGCCCATCTTCTCTCCCCCTTTTGTATCCAGACATGATTGAAGAATACTTGCCTTCGATTAATGTTGTGGAGTGCCAGGATGATGAGTCCATCCTCACCTACCTTGGTTCGGATGACTCTTATATTCAACGCGCCTTACCATCTGAAACCCAAACCATGTTGAATGAGTTGACTATAGAAATCAACATCCACACAGAAGATGATCCTCACATTATAAAGATCAAACAATCTCTCAACGCATCAGAATAATCCGCCTTCACTACCTTTCTTCGTGCCCGCAATCAAGCTTTTGATTGGTACTATCGCCGACATGCCAGAATCGATCTTGACATTGCTGTCCATAACATCACTCTGAAACCAGACTCCAAATCAGTTAAACAGAAGCTGAGAAAAATGCATCCATGCATTTCCCTCTTGGTTAAAGAAGAGCTTCAACGAATCCTTTCTGTTTCTTTCATCTTACCTATGACTATTCGCAATGGATTTCTAATGTTTTTACCTCGCTACTAAAGCGATGAGGGGACTTTGGATATGTATAGATTTTGGGATCTTAACCTCAATTACCCAAAGGATGACTTCCCCTACCTAATATTGATCAACTTGTCGATCTCATCTGTGGGCCATGAGATGCTTTCTCTCATGGATGGTTTCTTGAGATAAATCAAACTTTAGTAATTTCCCGCCAATCAACATAAAACCACCTTCATTACCCCCCGGGAACCTTTTGCTATCGTGTCATGCCATTTGGCCTTAAGAATGATAGTGCGACTTATCAATGGGCTATGACTTACATTTTTCATGACATTATGCACACTATCCTTGAGGATTATGTCGATGATCTTCTTGGAAAATCCAAACATCGCAGTGAACATCTTGATGTTTTAACCATTATTTTCGATCACCTGTTACAATACTATGTTTTTATTTAACCAAAGAAATGTGTCTTTGACATCCTTTTGGGAAAACTCCTTGGATTTATCATCTCTTTACATGGCATTGAGGTCGACCCAGCTAAAGTCAAGGCTATCTTAGAAATGCCCCCACCCACTAACCTAAAGCAATTGCATAGTTTACAGGGAAAAATCCAATCTATCCGGTGTTTCATCTCACAACTCTCGGATCGATGTCAAACTTTCCATCACCTCCTTAAAAAGAACATTGTCTTTCAATGGAGCGAGGAGTGCCACCGAGCCTTTGAGGCTCTTAAAACTTATCTCTTGCAGCCACCTGTGCTTATCCCACCTCAGGATGATCACCCTTTCTACCTTTACCTTTCTACCATCGACCATACTGTAGGAGCCATGCTCACACATCATGACTCTGAGCATCGAGAACAAGTAGTTTATTACATAAGCGGTACTCTTATGGATTACGAAACTAGGTATACACGCGTCGAAAAGTTGTTCCTAGCCCTATCATTTGTGGCCACCAAACTCTGACATTACCTCCTGAATCACAAAACTTTTGTTATCACCAACGCTAACCCCATACATTATATGTATGCCAAACCTCATCTAAACCAATGCATTGCTCGATGGCTTATGCTCCTCTCCGACCTTGACCTTGAGTTCGTACACTAGAAATCAGTCAAAGGAAAAACTATCGCAGACCAACTCGTGGAAGCCCCTTTACCTGGGGAATAATTTACCAATTTTACTTTTCCTGATGAACTCATCGCAACTCTTTCACTCTAGTGATGCATCTTATCTGATGACTCTCTTCTTTGATGGATCTAAATGCCAGCGTGGTGGAGGGGCGGGTGTTGTTCTCATTCCTCTTGAAGGTGAACCAATGCCTCTTTCATTCAGGCTCGATTTCCCCTGTACTAACAATACAATGGAATACGAGGCCCTTGTTCTGGGTCTCCATGATGCGTTACACTTAGGTGTGAAGTCTATTAACATTTTCGGTGACTCTCAATTGGTAGTAAATCAAGTTACTAGAATCTATCAATGTAAAAATGAGGAACTTCAAAAGTACAAACGTTACGTAGATTCACTTTTGACCTTATTTACCCATTATACTATCCAAACTGTTCCACGCTCAACTAATAAATTTACGGATACTATGGCTTGCTTGGCCTTGCAAATTCCTGCATCACCAACTAACTCTGACATATTTGTCTTGGTCCAACAACTCTTTGCCCCATCTTACTTAGTCCCGGATGTTTGTATGGTAAATAATGCATCTGCTGACTCGTAGGATACCTGGTATCACCAATTTCGTGACTACCTTACAACCTCTGTTCTCCCACCTGACCTTAGTAGTAATGGAAAACATGCTTTTCTTAAAGGTGTTTCTCATTATGTCATCATGGGGGGACTCCTCTATAAACGTGGCTTCGATGGTATTCTCCTTCGATGTCTAAACAACGTTCAAGTCACTCATACCATCCAACAAGTCCATGACAGAATTTGTGGTGGGCACTTTAGTGGCTTTGCCATGGCCAAGCGGATCCTTCGCCTAGGATATTATTGGCCTACTCTTAATAAAGACTACTGCGAATATGTTAAGCATTGTGTTATGTGTCAACAACATGCCAACCTTCAACATACTCCCAGCCATCCGCTACAGGTCGCACGAGATCTTTGGCCTTTCTCACAATGGGGTTTGGACCTTATTGGTGAGATTCATCCACCTTCTTCACAACGTCACCGTTGGATCATCATGGCAACTGAATATTACACTAAATGGGTGGAGGCCATTCCACTCGTTTCAACCAAAAAGGAGAAAATTGTTAAATTCATCAATCATCACATTATTTTCTGTTTTGGTGTTCCTCATCGCTTGATAACCAATAATGGAAAATCTTTCAAAAATAAGCCGTTACGAGCCCTTTGTGAAAACTTTGGTATCAAACTTAGCTTCTCATCACCCTACTATCCACAAGAAAATGGTCAAGCTAAATCTTCTAACAAAACCTTAACCAAAATTCTCATGAAAGTTGTTAATGATTCTGGTCAAAATTGGCATGATCACATCCCCTTTGCCCTTTGGGCTTATCGTACCAGCATTCATACTTCCACTAATGCCACACCATTCTCTCTGGTGTATGGTAATGAGGCTATCTTTCCTCTCGAAATACAAATCCCTTCCCTCAGAATATCTCTCCAGGATATTCTCACCAATGATGACTTCCGCCAAGAGCGGTTAGCCCAATTGGAGCTTCTTGACGAGTGTCATCTTACCACTCTTGACCACCTTCAAATTTATCAAAAGCACATCAAGCGTGCTTATGATAAGTGAATTCATGAGCATACCTTTAAAATTGGTGATCTTGTCCTCAAAGAGAATCAACATGTAACCAAACTAGAAAAGAGCAAACGTGGAAAATTTGCTCCTAATTGGATTGGGCCTTACATTATCACTCACACTTACGGATCAGGTACTTATCGTTTAGCTTCGCTTAATGGTAAACATGAGCCTAAACCCCTTAATGCCTTGCATCTCGACCATTCTACTATTGAATTTAGTGTTACATCACTCCTTATCCACCTTGCGCTTGTCCCTTGAGCTCTTTTACCACCTCATACACATTTTTTTCATGCATCTCAAAGTAAAATCAAACCCACATGGTTTGATCATCACCTCCTCTTAAAGAGGCCTTCTCCTTTTTAGTCTGGTCCATGACTTAAAAGTATCAAAATAACAAGTTCTCAATTATACAATTCTGGGATATTCTTGAGTCAAACTTCCTGTAAAACTAGATGCTTTATGCCAAATAGACATCTAGACCTCCATGCTATAAACTAGACTGCTCCCTCAAAGGAAAACTATGTGCAAAGCCGCATCTGCTACTATAACTAGACTGCTCCCTCGAAGGATAGCTATGTGTAACACGCGTCTACTACTATAAGTAGACTACTCCCTCGAAGGACAACTATACAAAGTTAGCCTCTATCAGAAGCTTCTCACATTGATCAGCTTCGTGAAGACCTCAAGAACAACAAAATACATATCCCATATAGACTTCCCACATCGATCAGTCTATATCCAGAAAAATCAAAGTAGTATTCAAAAGTACTTTTGAGTCATGGACTTGTCTATTTTGGTTTGGTTCTCTTCCATCAGAATAATCACCTTATAACAAGTTCTTTGCGCCCTAGCTATACCATCCACCTCTCCTCACCATTCTTCACAATAAAAAACTCAAGGGATGTGCGTATATCCGATATATTATGATTATACAACTCTTTTCACCTATCGACTTCTCGCCTATGCAAGGTACCTAGGGATTCAAGCTCATCCTACGATGATACGTGGTTTGTTTAGCTCTTTCCAACTATGGGACACTTTTTCCTCTTTTACCCGAATCTAGGATTGTGTGTTGACCTTAATTAGGACATGGTTTCCTATGCTTGGGTAAGTTAACCCTCACTTCACCTATACCCACACCAACACCAACAACATTACTCTACCAACATCAAACTTTTACCAACCAACAAATTGCCTAACCACAACCAAATTGCCTGAATTCACCTTTCCCTGGTCCTAAGGGAGAACTACATCGGTCTGAGGCCCCTCCTTGCTTTGTGCAATGGGCTATGTAGGTAGCACTTAGGAGACATGGGGTCTCCCAAGGTTAGCTCGACCATCCCCTACCATAACCTATCATGTGTTGTGTTTTCTTTAAAAATATAAATATTTTCACGTATTTTTATTGATAACACTCACCTTGATCCTTTATCAATCCAAACATTCAAAACACAAATATTCTTATAATTATCACAAACTCAAATCAACATACATATTCCATTTTATTTAGATGTTAAACAAATACATCTTCTCTATCATGGAATCCTTATTTATTCTTCTACCCCTATGTATGAAACTCACTTAGACCCCGCGCCTCATCCCGAACTAGGTAGTGATGGTGATTGTCGACGCCGCTCACCTGGCCTCTCCATACTCAAAGGTACCACTGCTATTGGTTCCTCCCACTGATCCACCAATCTCTCCTATAACATACGAATCTGCCCTCTCATGTGGAGGACTCTTGCCTCTAGTCTCTCCACTCGAGACTATGAAGCCTCTAACAATCCCGTGGTCTCGTTCACCTGTGTGTTAAGTTGGTGAACTAAACCCTGTAGGCGGTCTCTCTCCGTGGTAATCACAACTATGTCGAGATGATCGGCCCTCTCGTGTGTACTTCATAGCTCTGCTGCCCACCATAATCTATAAGACTTTGTCACTCCTGCATCCATTACCCCGTGATCGGCTGCAATATCTTCTCGGTCCTTTTGGAAGAGTTAGTGGAGGTGAGAATGGTGCCTGGTGTCGATCCTTCTGTATGGTCTATGATCCATGGGTATATCCTGAACAAATCCAAATTTTCGTCACACGTGATCTAGAGGAATCCTCTCGTACTCTCCTGGCCTGTGTCTTGTGATCCACCTCACTCGCTCTACACCCCTCAAATCCTTAGCTATGTTTGCCATCACCATGTAGTTCCCATAAGGTCTCCAACGGATATCCACAATCGTCATCGTCTCCAATTTCTACCTATAATACTTGGTGTTATCTGTCACGGTCTCGGCTCTTGCCTCTTGCTCTGTCTGGACCCATCACCTGAATCCCAACCTCTGCACTCCTGTCTCTCCTTCTGATCGGATTGGTTGGCCTATTGGTCACACACACACAATGTGCTCATAAGCCCAACAATGTACTAAGTATGCACAATCCAAAGTGTATTCTTATGATTTCACCGCATGCCTATAAACCCTTGTATAGCTCCGCGTATATATGGGTACCCATGCGAAAGTAACACTACCTTCTATCATCTCATGAATAATACACATCAATGATTTTGGAAATCTTCCCCGTCTACTCTAGGTAATGCATAATACCCCACCGCTATCATTAATACCACGACCAACCTTGTTGCCTCAGGGTGTGCCACAAACATTATACCATAAGTAAATGTCACGCCTCGCTGTGTCAAATCTCGTGCGGCTGGACCAAATACTGTCATTATCGCTGCTCGCACCACGTTAGGCCCTACCTGATACACTAGTCTTCTTGTAATTGGAAGTCTCAAAATTTGAAACACATCTTCTAATGTCACTGTCATTTCCCCTGTTGGCAGATGGAAGGTATTCTTTTCTAGATTCCATCTCTCAATCAGCGCCTGCAACATAGCATGATTGCATGTGATTCGTGAATAATAGCAGATTCCGCTTAACCCCACATGGTTTATTAATGCCCACTCCGTTGGTGTTACATCCGCTCGGACCTGTGACAACAAAGCATCTGTACCCTATCATTCATCATCAACCTTGCCTCTGCCTGCACACATCAAACCAATGAACAACAAGCAGCAAATGAATCCCCAAGTGTTTTTTATCAGAAGCTACAACTTTACACAGTAACCGATATCGGTTACCTAACCGATACCGGTTAGGCCTAAACCGATATCGGTCATTGTTCATAATACCCATCCTGCTCAAAAACACCACCTATGATACCTTATTCGCTAGTTTACCCCTCTCTGTACCTACAAACATATCTAAAACACCTGATTACCTACCCTATAACACTCATCCCATCCCAAACCCTTTCCTATCACCTTTTACCCACTTATCTTACCACATCCTATTTATAAGCATGCAAAATATCATTCCAACCAAAACTTATACCTCTTGGGATGCAGCAGCTTGAGGTGGAACCTATCTTCTCTCTCCTCTCTACCCACTAGATGCTTCTCCTTGTTCAGCCATGTTCACCAGACTCTTCACTATAACTTGCCTTTACACCTTCTTAATCCAAGCCCATGATCACTTTACCTGTCTCTTTCCTCCTTATCACTCAATTCTCCCATGCAACTACCCTGTATGGATGACAACAACCTCACATCCTCGTATTTAACATGTTGCATGACTCTAAAAATAAGAATCTAAAATTGCCTCCCAAGCTTTTCTATTTTTAGAAAAGCTCATTTTAACATAACCGATGTCGGTTACCTAACCGGTATCGGTCACATAGTGACCGACATCGGTTATCTAACCGATATCGGTCAAACTATCTCCTTTTTCTTATACCTAGGCCTTTTCTTTGTTTTTTTACGAAATTTTTTGACCTGCCTCTTTTCCCTGCATAACGACATCATTATCAATATCCATCATCATAATACCATCAACATTTCAACACATATGCATATAATCCAAACATCATCAACGTCATCTATATACCTCAACTTCCAAAATCATCAACAAAACAAATGAAACATTATAATATATGTATCAAATCAAACATTATACACACCATGTGGATCAAACTCATCATCTATATATCCTCAAATCAATGTCAAAATATACAAATTGCCTTGCATGGGGCCTCTATAATCCAAAAAATACAAAGTCGGCATGCAGGCCGCTGTCTCTGTCAAAATCTCGACTCGGCTCACAAGCCGGTCTCTCATGTCAAAATACACGCGACCGTAGGTGGTATAAACTATGCAAAACGTACTGCTCGCAAGCCGGTATATACAACAAAAATGAATACATAAATCCTATGTGGGCACGCAGGCCTCTATATGCACACTCGGTTCGCAGACCGGTGTCTCTATCAAAAAATCAACTATCCAAAACATCTCTACTCCAGGATGACTCATCTCTCTCCCCCTCCCTCGGCTCGTCCCTCTCGCTAGCCCTGGTCTCGGATCTCACCTCCTACCTATCACTGACCCACCAGCTGTGGCTGCGGCCCCCTGTGACCTATGACTCGGGAAGTCTCGGCTCTGTGAGCCGCATATGGCTGATAATCGACACCGGTACCATCTAGTACGTCCTGATAATAATGGGCCTCCACTCGCCTCCATGTACCGGGCCCGTGCCACCATGGCTGGTGGGGCTGGTCCCCGGCTCCTAATAGAAGTGGGCCTGTCCTACCTATACACCCCGACTCCCGAGCTCTATACCTGTGGTGGCGGTGGAGCTGCCATCAGAGCTCGAATAGGGACCTATGTCATGCTCGAAACAGGGACTTGTGCCTATGCTCGTGCTGTGCCTCGTACTCGTGCTCGAGCCAACCGCCTCGTAACACTCTAATTTGGGCCTGTACAGCAGCAAGCTACCCCTATAATAACTACACCTGACCCAAGAGACGGTCCCTCTCCGCTGTAATAGCCGCCAAATTTGGTTGTGTTGGCTGTGCTCTCATGGCTGCCCTCTGCCCTGCCCACCAAACCAAAAATGAACCTGTAACCCTGGCATCGTCCACTGTGTCATCTGTCGGTCTCTCTGCTACCCAGACTGGGTCAAATGGCTGTGGTACAGGTAGTGGTGCCTCTACATCCTCCCTCCGATACTGTGGGAAGGGAGGTGGCTCATCCTGCTGTAATCCCAGCTGTCGTCGTACCCTCTCTAGAGGAATCCTCTCATACTCCCCGGGTCTCCGTCTAGATATCCAGAAGATATACTGGATCCAACGCAGCTGTGCTCGGGCTCCTCCACGGGCTGATGGCCTCTGTATGGCCTCCATATAATATCTAAGGTAGTCAGGCCCTCTAGCATATGTCTGTAATAAGTGACATCCCGCCCTACGATAACTACTCGTGGCTGGCCCACGACCCCCAACCACCTCTGAAACCCATATCTATAAACTTCCTGTGGCCCTGGCTACTGGGGCAACCCTACTGGTCGTAAACACATGATATGCTCATAGGCCCAGTAGTGTAATAAGAATGTTAAACATATACCGAATTACCTCATATGGCGATAGCCCCAGAGCTCTCTGTATAGCTGCACCAGATACACTGGTGCCCATGCGTAGCAGGTGTGCTCCTCCACCATCTCATGTAACACTCCCATCAGAGCCCGTGGGAAGCGGCCTCCCTCTAAGTCAGGGAGGGCAAAGTAGGTGATACCGATCATCATCAACATGACAAGTTGTGTCTCCTGTCGATGAGCACGATACATATCGCTGTAGCAGATGCTCGCACTATGATATGTAATCAATGGGGTTGCATCCCCGAATACCTACAGGATGCTATCCATCGCTGTCTCAGCATCCACCTAGAACACCTCCTCACCTATGATTAGTAATCTCAGGATGTGATACACATCCTCTAAGGTGACTGTCATCTCTCCAGTAGGGAGATGAAAGGCATTGGCCGCTGATCCCATCTCTTGATGAGGGAAACCATTAGGTTATGGTCCTTATCCATAGCCCTATACCTCTGGACTCCACCGAGTCCAACCTCTCGTATAACTACCCACTGCACTATGGTCACATGTGGCCACATTGCTCCAAAGAGAGGTGGAATCGATCTCGCATCATCACCATCGCGTGCTCGCAAAATAACCCACTCCATTAGGCCTACCCTTCACAAAACAACTACCTTAACCCTCTATACTCACTCACCCACCCAATCACAACCCGACTCTATAAGCACATCTACACCCACCTATCTTACCCTATACATCTATAAATTCCTCTCACTCTTATGGTCCTTCTTTAAATATCCTACCCACTCCAATCAAACCTAAAACACCTCATCTCCCTCAACATCAATAACCCCACCCAACAAAAATCTAAAATATCCCCTTTACCTATCCCACACCCTACCAACCACCCCACTCATACTCCACCCACTCTACTCTTCGCCCTCTAACCATACCTCAACCAATTTAACCCCTCCTAATTCATACACAACCCATAACCTATCCTACCCGAACCGGCCCCAACCACCCGATTACCCCCACCCCAATAACCTTTCCTAGCAACTCTACCTTCTCCCCCTTCACCCCAAAAATTTATCCTACCCGCCTACAACAACACCCAACACAAAAATTTCACAACCCTACCTCCTACCTATGGTGACCAGTATCGGTCACCCTCGACCGCCATCGGTCCCCCACCACAGTCTATGCCCACTAATCTACATAATTTACACTGTGACCGATGCCGGTCGACTAGTGACCGACATCGGTCACTGTGGGATTTCTTGGCCGACCAAAAAGCCCCCAAATCCCCTATTTCTACCCATTTACCCAGCACAATTGCCTAAAAACTTACCCACCCTGACGTTTTGGCCTACCTAACATATCTACCCAATCCATTTTACGGTTTACCTTCATTTATTCATTATTTTATCAAATTTTGGATTCCTACCCCAATACCCACATCCTAGCTAAATTCATCAACTTCAAAAAATAGGGGTTCAGAGTCTACCGGTATGACTACACATCGTCATGGTGAAATAGGTGGTGGTGGTCCAGCTCCTCTAGCACCTGCAGCACCTCCTACTCCTCTAGGCTTTGCCATAGCTCAATATCTCCTCAACAGGTCCTCAATCAATCAAACTCGCCTCCCGATCTCGGGGCCTACCAATACCTCACTCCCCCACTTAACTAGTGCCAACTTAGCCCAAACACACAACCTAATTACTTCAAAAACTCAAACAAGAAAAAGTTGGCACTCAATTTCACAAAGTGAAAATGACATGTCGTATTTTTTCTTTTTATAGGTTTTCACCCTCTAACCGATATCGGTTAGAGTGCACCCTAGGAGACCGATATCGGTCATCTGACCGATATCGGTCACCCATAACTGATATCGGTTACCGAGCTTAGTTTAACCTAACTCCTGCCCTTATCCACCAATCTCCATTTTTCACCACATCGCCTACCCCGGCTTTGCTAAATAGCCTTATTTTGAATTCATTGGCCCGACCAAGGCCATAACCAATCAATCGGCCCGACCCAAGGCGCGACCAACCAACCGGTCCGACCCACGGCCGCGAACCAACCAATCAGCCCGACCCCAAGGTCAGAATTCAATCAATCGGCCCAACCCACGCCGCAAAAACCATTCGGCCCGACCCAAGGCCACAACAAACCAACCACGGCCCGACCCAAGGCCACAACCAATCACTCGGCCCGACCCAAGGCGCAACCAACCAATCGGCCCGACCCACGGCGCGCAACCAATCCCAACCATCGGTCTCGACCCAAGGCCGCACCAATCAAGTACCTCGACCGAGGCCCGCAAATTAAAAATTCTCTCCAAGGCAATCAATCGGCCCGACCCAAGGCCATAACCAATCAATCGGCTCGACCCATGGTTGCAACAAATCAATCGGCGACCCATGGCCACAACAAACCAATTGGCCCGACCTAAGGCCGCAACTTACCAATCGGCCCGACCCAAGGCCACAATCAATCAATCAATCGGGCCGACCCAAGGCCGCAACCAACCAATTGGCCTCGACCCAAGGCCACACCAATTAAGTACCTCGACCAAGGCCCGCACATTAAAAATTCTCTCCACCCATCATGTACCTATTTTTTTCAATCGAGCTCACCTGTTCGTGTTTTAGCACGACTAGGATACTTGAATTGATCAGCCGACCAGCTTTGCCTAGACCAAGACCGTGACATTTATCTCAACCAAACTAACCATTTGGTAATGTTGAACATGCCTAAATGTTCCGGTACCTTACCCATTATATCCCCTGGAGCTACATCCTATGCCTTGGATACTAGGATTATATCAACCTTGTTTGGATAAACTATCAACCTTTGCCTATGAATTGCTTGTTTGCTATTCAAAACCTGTACCCTGGTCGCACTACTGCATTTCAACATGCGTCGGCTTCCTTGAACTTACCCCACCATCTTACCAGCATCTCATCATCATTCACCCTTTATCAACCCTATCCCTGATTTCATGTTGCCTCAATCTATGATAGATTTTAGGGGGATTACCTATACCCTTAATTGGGGCAACCACTTTTTATTATTGTCAGTGCAGCTTTACAAGACAAGCTACATGACAACAAGGGGCAAATGTAGACACCAAATTTGGGTCTTACGACACCCTGTACCCGTATCTCATCCTGCAACCTAACCCTACCTCACCACCTAAACCTTACACACTGAATTATTTATTAATTACCTTATAATTAATAAATCCACATCTCCAACCCTGCCACCTCACCTCACCACCTCACTATGACCTAGCCCTAACCCTAAACTAACCTAATTAAGACCTATGAATTGGTCCAGATCGACACCCATGACTCATCACCCCTCACTCGCATCAAAACGAGCCTAATCATGACTTGACCAAGCCCACAACCGACCCTCGGGAGAAAAAGGAGGGAAAGTTGGCTATTTTACTATAAATAGCCAACTTTGACTCGATCGACATCGGTCCCTACTTGACGGTGTCGCTATACATAACCGCTTATTGGTTCCCTGTAAATGACCTTCTCCAACCAAAACCAAAGGATCTAGATTTTTTTGCAAGAGAGAGACAAGTGAAGGAGAGAGAGGAGTTTTGCAAAGAGGAATATCAAGCCCAAGACTATAACTGGACAACGAGAGCATTGTCACACTCATCCAAACATGGGGAGAGTCAGAGGATAGCTTCATCAGATCACTTCCGATTGCTTTGGATCATCCCAACTGAGCCTTTCCTTCGCCACTGCATTCTTTGGACCTACATCCACATCAGAAACTAGTAAGTAGTCTCTTTTATCACCTGGTATGCTTCTAGACACTACTTTATGAACTTTTAATTCATAGGGATTATAAGCTCACTCCTGGATCTACTACCCGAAAACAACCTGCACCTAACCTTCGGTCATCCATCTCTATATTACCCCAAAGACAACTCTCTCACTCTCTGAGTCTTCTCTATCACCCTACTACTCCCCTCAACCATCTACCAACCTTCCAAACCTCATAACCACCTTACACCAACCTCCATTTAAAAATACCTAAATCACTACCCCTACCGATATCGGTTATTCCCTACCGTACCGGTTTCATAACCATGATCGGTTATCTAGTGACCGACATCGGTCACTGTGACTTATACCAAAACCAACCTTTCACCTATTCACCTCAAAACAATCTCATGTCCAACCTAGTCTATCCCTGTAACTTGATCTGAACATATCAATAACCAGTGACCAAACAAACAACATGACATTCTATTATTGGTAGTTTAGTCTCTATTGCTTTTAGTAACGAGATACCTAAATTGTGAGTTCACAATAGCTTCTTTATTATCATTTGCATCAATTTTTATTAAAAAGGGAACTGACCACCTTTGAAAGGAAGTCTAATATTTCCTGGGCCCAAGGCAGTTCCCTCACTTATTGTCTAACTAAAATCTGGTGGTCTTGCATTCTTATTTACAGGTAGTCCTTCCCAGACAAAAAGGAGCTCTTCACAATCAGTCTGATCTCTCTATGGTATGTGCACACCTTCCCAACACTCAACAGGTATTCCTCCTAACCCTAACCCTTATCTGTTTCTCAAGAGAATGAAAGGATAGAATTAACTCTATTCTGGAACAAAATTCTATGCGAAACACCTGGTCCATACTTTTAATTGTTACAGAATAGTTTAATGATAAATTATCATTGGATGCTTTGAGAATTTTTTTAATTTTTATTAGAAGTATTTGAATGTGCACATTGTTATGTAGTAATAAAGAATTTATTTGTCTTTGTGTAAACATGTATGAATGTTGAGTTATAAAATTCTTCTGAGATATTCATTTCTTTGCATCTTCTATAATTATCCTAATATTAATGTGTTTTCACCTTGCAATATTTTTTTCTGATGAGTAATGAGTGGTACATGTAGGATAATCCTATTACCTTTTCAAATTTATCGTGGAATGTGCATTGACTATGTATATTGTTATCTTCTTTTGATTATCATTAGGTCACTTGATCTAAATACTAGTGACTCCTTGACCAATGGATTTAGTCCCTAATCATGATTCATCATATCCATTTCTTTTGTTAATATCTCGATTCACCTCAATATTTTACTAAAATCTAACTTTGTATTTACAAACTCCCAAGGTTTCATAAATTATAACTTTAGATTCATGTCTATGATATTTTCCATGAACATTCTACTGACCTTGAGAGAATTGTTATTATAGATTATGGAAATATTTTTATTATAATTTGTTTGAGTGTAACCTTTTCCCATTATTAGGTACCTTTATGAATATCTTTCTAGTGATACAAAATAGGGTAGGAATTCATAGTGGTTGGGATAC
Source organism: Taxus wallichiana var. yunnanensis (assembly GCA_018340775.1). Classification (NCBI taxonomy): domain Eukaryota; kingdom Viridiplantae; phylum Streptophyta; class Pinopsida; order Cupressales; family Taxaceae; genus Taxus; species Taxus wallichiana. The sequence goes on from CM031242.1 coordinate 221,426,408, forward strand.
TTGGTTTGGTATGATACACTATATTTTTTTGATCCCTTTATTTGACATCATTTAGGTTTGTCCAAGGTCTCTCCCGTGTCTCATAGATCCTTGAGAGTAGGATGTTAACCACCCTCCCATTTATTGGCCTTAATTATACCAGTATAGATGAATAAAAACTTACTATATCGACCCAACATATTGTCTTTACTTATTTCTAGCTTGGTATACATTTGGGATCCAAGAGATGACATCTTAGAGGGTCATATAAATGATCTATTCTTGGGTAGACTTGAGGATAACATCTGACTTGATGTTTTCCTTACTAATTTTGGTCTGATATAAGACTCCATGATAGTTTATAATCATGTAGAGAAAATTAGTAAAATGGAGGGATCTCACTACTCATAAGGAGATCATGATTCCAACACCATCATTTCGCAATCTAGCATAATTTAATCTTAACAAATTAAAGAGAAGAGAGAAAATTTCTATATTATAGTTATAATATAAAGTGAAGAAAGGGGAATACATTTCCTAAGAATAAATATTTCTATATTGAAGGACCCATTGACAAATAAGATGAGGAGGAAGAATCTAGTGAAGAGGAAGAAGTTCTTGAGATTGAGGTGAATAATATTATCCAAATATCTCTTTCCATGAAATTTTAGGCATTAGCACCCCAAAAACATTGAGGTTGTTAGTTTCATGATGAAATAAATGGTGATAATATTGATTGACTCTATAATTACTCATAACTTCATATATCATATGTTGGAATTATGCTAATTCCTTTATTTATCTAGCCCTAGAGTTTTAGGTCATGGTAGTAAATGGATGTAAAGTTATTTGTTAAGGAATTTGTAATCAAATTAACATTTCAATGGGAGATTACTTGTTATATATTCCCATGTATTCCATCTCAATGGGAGGTGTAGATATGTTATAACAATTCCAATGGTTTACTCATTTGGGGACTATTGAGATGAACTACAAGGATTTTTCCATGTGGTTCTATTTTAATGGAGGAATGATGAGTTATATGGGATCAAGAAAAAATCTTCACACTTAGTTATTTATCATCAAATATAGAAGATTATTAAGAACAGTGTAAATCATTTTATGGAACAACTATTTTCACTATATATTTCACCAATAAAAAGCATATGTATAAGAAAAACATTTAAGGTAAGAGGTTGGGTATGTGAGGAGTACATAGGGGTCATGAAGAGGTTTCACATCTTTGAAGACCAGATCAATCAAGAGCACTCCTTTTTGTCTGGGAAGGACTACTCGAGAAAGAACACAAGATCACAAGATAGAATTAAAAACATTGGTTAGTCAATTTCCTAGCGGGAACTAGATTTGGGAAGTGGGGTACTTCTTAGAAGGTTATCAATCCACTTTTAAAACAAATTAATGTAAATAAATAACATGAAATAGAGAGTCCTATTGTAGTTGTATAATTTAGGTATCTCACACAAGCACAATAAATTAAATCTAATATAAATAGTGAATACAAGATTAAATTTAAAGTAGGTGGTGGGTTGTTAAGGTCTACAGGTGTAACAGAGGGTGTTATGGAGGTATGGGTGAGGTTGTGGGAGGTTTTGGGAAGGTAAATTAGCTCGATAGTTTGAGGGAGAATGTTAGAAATAGATACCAATGCCGGTTGGGAACTGATGTCGGTCAATGGTTTTAGATGCTATTGGTTAGTTGACCAATCATGATAAGGGAAATTGGGTGAAAAAGGTGAAAATGAGTTAATTCAGCTTTCTATGATTACATGAGCATTGAAAAGGATTAGGCTGGGTGTTAGGATTTGGGTGATGCCTCAGTAATGGTGAGGGAGGTGATTAGAAAGGAAGAGAGGTACATGTTGGTAGGGTATCGGGTAGATGGGTGATGGATGGTATTTGGGTGAGAAAGAAGTAGTACAACAAAAGACAATAAGAGATCTGAAACAAAAGTTAAGAACTAACAACCTGATTAAGATACTTATTTGAAGACTTGGAGATTGGTAGATGTAGTAGTTGGTGGACGTTCGTAGGAGAAATGGGTTTGTATCAAGTGTCATGGAAACAAAGCCTATGTGCTTCCGTGTGAATGATATTAGGCTATGGAGTGAGAGGTTAGATGCTGGTGAAGAAATTGCATGCTCTGGTGTTGTGTTTGATCATTGAATGCTCATTCAAATGCAAGAATGCAAATGAAATCCAAAATCTAACCAAAGGAAGAACTCGGGAAAAGAGTTGGAAAATATTATTTAAAGGAACCAATGGTGGTTCCTTGACCGATGTTGGTTGAGGAATAACCAATGTTGGTTAGGGAGAAATAGTCCAATTTGTTTAAAATAGTAGTTTTCTTCCCTTTTTGGCATGGGTCGGGATTTGATTGTGGGATAGGATTCTTGGTTCACATTTAAACATGCAGGGAATTGATGGAATAATTAGTTAGCCATAAATATTAGGTTAAGAAAGAGTCTTAGTTAGTTAAGTGAAGTGATGACTCAATGCTAGGAGTGATGACCTAGTCTTAGTTAAATCCCCTTGGAATGGGTCGAGGTGAGGTGGTAATTAATCTAATATTGATAATTAGATTAATAATAATGTGTGGAAGGGGTCATGGTAAGGGGGTGTGTTAATTGAAGGGGCTTAGAGGGTTATGACCTAATTTTTGGTGTCTACACTATAAAATCAACCATCAATAGGTCCCTTTCCATAAGATCTATAAGGAATTATTAACAAACTCTCAACTAGTTGTTGGGATATGTTGAAAGGATTATCTCCAAAAAGATATCATGATCATGGTTTTTAGTTAGTACTTGGAAGAAAACCACACAATATTTGACCTTATTGATACCCTTATCTATAGAAGACTGAGATTGAAATTATTGTACAAGAGATGTTGGAAGAAAGTATTATTCAAAAAATTCATATTTCTTACTATTATTTAATATTGATGGTATGAAATAAGGATGAAGTTTGAAATATGTGTTTAGAATACATGGAGCTTAACAAATACAAGGTAAAAGACAGATTTCCTATTTCTATCATTAAGGATTTTATAGATGAGCTACATTGTGTTGTTTATTTTACATAATTATTTATTTTATTTGGATATCATCATGAATTTGGGATAAATTACGGAAACTATGAATTTATAGTAATGCCTTTTTTCCTTAAACAATTCACCCTTTATATTCAAGAGTTTGATGAATTCAATATTTTGTCCATTTCTATGAGATTTTTCCCAAAATTCTACAATGATATCTTAATCTACAACAATACATGGGAGGAACACTTACATCATGTTAATAAGGTTCTTAACACTCTTCAATAGCAACACCTTTATATCAAGCCCTATAAGTTTTATTTTATATATATGGAGGTAGAATAATTGATTCATATCATATATCATGAAGGTGTAAAAGTGGTTCCTCATAAGATACATGCCATGGTGGATCGAAGATTCCTCAAACCCTCAATAAACTAAGGGGGTTCTTTAGGATTTAAGGTTACTATCATATATTTGTGAATAATTATGATATAATATCAACACAACTCGTATATTTATTGAAAAAACACTCTTTTCATTTGAATGAGGAAGTAACTCAGACATTCAAGATAATAAAAAGGCCATGTGTACCACTCATGTTCTAGCTAACTCATATTTCTGTAAAACCTTCATTTTTGAATGTGATGTTTCATGGTGTGGAATAGGTTTAGTAATAATGTAATATCTCTACCCCATCACATTTTAGAATCATAAAAACAACAATTAAAACCTAGGAAAAACTAATGAGAAGAAAAGGATGGATATTCATCATGCGGTCCAACAATGGGTACTATATCTCATGGTTTGTCACTTCAAGGAGAAGATAGATCTGAAAATTTTAAATAATTATAAGAGAATTAACTATTATTTGAAGAAGACAACATGTGTCAAAAATATGTTAGGTTATGGATTTGAGATTATTTACAAGAAAGGAAAGGAAAATGTGGTAATCGATGCACTATCTAAGAGAGATGAATCCAAGGAGTCATTGTTATATGGAATGTTCATAATACGGGTAGTTTGAGTCAATCAATCATGATAAAAATGGAATAATGACATAGAGAATCACACTCTCATTTGGAATCTCCTAAAGGATTCAAGAATTTTAGAAAAAAACATGTATGGAAGGGGGTTGTGTTGGTACTCATTTTGAGCTTGTGTCTAAAATTGAATTGGATTTTCCAAATTTTTGTTGTTATCCTTAATTTATTCTAGCACACTTCTTTGCATGGATTAAATAAACCTTGAAAGTTTTCTTTTGGCCCTAGTTTCAAAGTTAGGACAAACTTGTGTTGAGTAAAAATTCACCATGTTGTTCACATACTAACACTCTAACAATTTTTCTTCATTTATGAAATAATAATGGTCTAATGTTTCAAAAGGAATGTAGATGAAACTAAAAGTAATTTATATGGATGCATGATCCTTTAAATTGGGACTTTTAACTTTAAAAATTTGCAGTCAATGCATGTGTGCAAGATGTAAATCAATCCCCACCTCTTGAGGAGGTGGCGTATTTGGAGGTTCTTCACATTTATAGGACCATTGAAAATATTTTATGTTTATGCAAGAATGCAGTGCAAAAATATTCCTTGGTCCCTGATGAAAGGAATATTATATACAATCTTGTAATGAACAAGAGAGTGTGCCTTATAGTATTACACTTTGTAAATTTGTGTCTCATATGCAAGAGTGAAAAATGCACTTTGATACTCAAATCCCTAAGGATACATGTGTCACCTTATTAACACAACATGGTAAGTTGACATCTCATAAGTACTTACACTGACACTTTCACAACTCATGCGTAATTGCAAAAGTACATCCAAATGCCCGAGGCATGAAGGTGTACATGTGGAATTTTTTCAACTCCACTCAAGATCAGTACACCATCACACTTCAAATTTATGTGTTCTTGTAATTGATGCAAAAATATAAGGTTTTACCCGAGAACTAATCCCAAATGAAGGAAGACATGTGGATGGATCAAATTCAAATAAGAGATAAAGGTTGAAGACCAAGATCGATTAAAGAAAATTTTGGATTCCACCATTAATGCCATTTGTGTAAGATGCTATATGGTTTGAATTTCATTAATTCTTTTATAGTGCTACTTATTTTTGATGAAATTAAGTATTTGGAGATTTCAGAGAACAAATTATGATTGTGGGGTCAAAATAGTGAATCTCGAGAGGGTGGTGTTAGGGAGAGTTAGGGTGTTCTACACGTATGTATGATCTATAGATGACATTTAAAATACACATAAGCATGGGTAAGATTTTAAAATACCTGGTTTTTTGGTTGCAAAAATAACTAAGTATAAGTTATATATGAAGGAATGTGTGTAGGAGGATGCACATATAGTATAAATAGGTTTTTACAAGTTTGAAGGACCATGCATAAGTGGATACAAAAGAATAAAAGTGAGATAAGATAGTGCGTAGAGGTATATGCACCACATAGGAATGAGTCAAGCATGTGAAGGACTCATGCACATGCATACAAATTTGGGGCTTTCATGGCATAAACCATGCCCATATACTGAAGATCAATTTTCCTGGAAAAATTCAATACGACATGGTGATGAGCCAATTTTAGGACAAGGTCTAAAAATAGACATAAGTAAGATGAATTAGTGGGAAAGTAAGGTATGTTAGTAAGAAATAACACATGGAGATAAATATAGAGGTGATCTGTATGACAAAAAATCAACACGTGACCTTATTCGCACCCAACCTCTTGAGGTTGTGCCGAGACAACCGGTGTAGAATGAGTGTGAATGTGAGTGTAATGAAGGGGATCAAGATAATTATAAAATCTTATATCTTTAACATGCAATATCGAGATCGTGAGTCTAAGGAAAAAATGCTCTCCTAACTTGAAGTGGTGTAATGGTTTGGTCTAAGATTATATCCACTTGGATACTCCAATAAATGTCGATCTCTTCGAGATTCTATTTGTTGGTTGTTGAACACGTAAAAAATGACCCTCGGGCACCTTGTATAGATTTCCAGGACAAGGTCATAGAAGTAAAACGAGTGATGTGGTGGAGCTATAGGGATTTATGGGTGATTTTATGGTCTGGTCTAGAAAGTATTAGCATGATCAACTACTATGTTCAGTAAGGAAAGTTGTGCAATAATTTTTGGTGGAAGTGGTGAGGATCTAAATACTAATGTACACAAACTAGTGTCAATGTCTAACTAATTAGCAGGTGTCTGTTGGATTGTGAGACCGAGGATCACAACCAAAGACTCATGGAGGTTATGGCACTTGTATGGTCATGCACATAATTAAACCTTGTTACCAAAAGTAGTCCAATAGTTGTAACCTTGATTAGTAATGATGTTTAGTGTATTGAGTTGTTCTATTTTCTCAGCAAAATTTATAGGTGTGCACAAAATTGTCAAACGTAAAATGATATCAATGTTATTTATCAATTCTAGCCCGTTGGGTTGTGGGACCAAGGGATTAGAACCGTATGTATTTTATTTTTGTGGACCATTGATGGTCATACATAATGAAATAAATGATTTTGATAAGAAAACTAATTACTAAAGGAAATCTAATCTATGTTTTTGGAGTTTTCACAATATATCAGATCAAAGCAATAAAATCAAACTAATCTATCAAAAAAATATTTTTTATCTTTTCTAATTTTTAAGCAATGCATTCTAATCTAATAAATAAACTAAAGACAAGTAATCAGCCAGATGTAGCTAGTTACTTGTGTGAATGTGTGAATCTAATCTAAAACAAATAACTTAATCCAATCAAAAACCCTTCAAACCCTACCTCAGAGATGAAGAACAAATCATGACCCTGAAAGGGCTATTGTTCCCCATAACTTCCCTGGTAATGTTAAAGAGAAAACTTCCTAATGATTTGATCTACTTGTGATTTCCTAACCTATTGAAATGAATGATTTTATACTCTATTTGATATGTAATTGAAACTAGTGATTTGAAATTGACAATTTAACAAACAAAGCAAATAAACACACAATTCCAACCTAGACAAGTAAGAGATTTGGCAAATCTGGTTGTATCTATATTTTTCCCCTTAGTATGTTCCTTTCTTTCTTCGAGTGTTGATGTTATTCCAAGGGATTTGGAATGCAATAACATCAGTAGTAGAATGATGCTTAAGCAATCGTAGCTTGATGGCATTCTAGATGCAATGCAAGTAGAAGAAAGATAATTGTTGTTGCAAATCAGCAACACCCCTGGATGTTGATCAGACTTCTAGTTTGACATCTTAAACATCCAGTGTGATTGCACAACATTGAATCCTCTCCCCAAGTGTGGGACTTGTAAAAATGGGAGAGGAATCTCTAGATTAGAGGCTGGTTCCTCAAACTCCTCTGATCAGATATGTCACTTACAAGTTGCAGAGGTTTGAATTCCTAGTTCCTACTCTAAATTCCAAGGGGACAAAGATAGGGAATGCAAGAAAATGAAGCTAATGCTAATGAAGTGATGCACCAAAGGAGTTATAGACACCTGATACTACAATACATACACAATCCACAAGAGAACACAACACAAAGCATGCACAAATTTCTCAAAATGTAATGAAAGATCAGGAAAACAATGATAGATATATGAAAGGATTGAGGGATTTTAATCACAGAACATATATTAACATTTCAGATCCAATACAATGCATTACAGTGATCAAGAGGCAAAAAGGGGTGCTGTATTACATGGAAAGGTAAAAATTTTCACAAATTCTACCAAAGAGGAAGAAAAAGGAAAGTTGCAGAGCTGAAAAAGTGTCTCCCTCTACAAAAATGAACCCATTCTAGCTTTTACAGTGCAAGCCACAACCCCAGGAGAGAGAAACATGGGAAAACATGGGGAAGATTCAACCATTGACCAAAATGCAATCAAAACAGCATGGGCATCCTTACAGGCCCATCCCCTGACATTTTTAGCCATGTTGGGAGAGAATGCAAGCCATTCTTCATTAAAAACGGTGGTTGAAACATCATTTCTATCCATGACCATGTGCCAGAGGTGTTTTTTGATTTTATCTCTCCAAAATCCATCAAAATACAAAAATGACCCCAGAATCTTGTATAGAATTTCACTAGCTTTCCATTGATATAAAGAATGTGAAAAACTGAGCTTTGGATCGAAAGATATGGCCATTTGAAGTTTTAGGGAAAAATAGGGCCAAATCGGATTGGCGGGCGAAAATTTGAATTTTTTCACCTTTTTTGCATTTGGGAAAATTTCCCAAAAAATCCCCATGCTCGCCATTCCGGGACATGTGGCATGTTCTGATTAGATGTGGGGACTCTGTGCTTCATTTTCCATTGCTTTACCCTTTGGGAAAAATTCCCAAAAAAACTCTGCCGGGCCGATGAGTTGAGGACACGTGGCATGTGCTAATTGGTCGCGGACCTTTCCTTCCTAAATTTTCTCTATCACCATTTTGACCATTTTTGACCTGGACACATGGCATAACCCCATTGGATGTGGGCTTGCCCCTTTGAATTTTCCTTGTGGGCCTGTCCTCTATTTTTCACCGCCACATGGACACGTGGCATAATTCCATTGGCTCGCATTTTGGGGGCGGGCTTTTTCCTTTTAAATTTCCTTTGTTTTCCCTTGGGAAAATTTTCTCAATTTTCTCCCGCCCCACCGGTCTCGAGACACGTGGCATCATTTCATTAGCCACGGGCCCTCCGTAAACATTTTTACTTTTGCGCCAACACTTTGGGAAAATTTCCCAAGCTTCCCTGTGCTCTGCCTGGTCCGGGGACTGAGGACACGTGGCCTTCGCTGTTTGGTCGACGGGGCAGCGGACCAAAAATTTCCTTTCTGAAATTTGGCAAAACACTTCACCAAAATTTTAACCTTTCCTCCGCGCTCCACCGGTCCGGTGCCATAGGACACGTGGCACAATATGATTGGGCATGGGCCTTCTTCATTAAAATTCTCCCTGCGCCAACACTTAGTCATTTTTTCAATTTTTCCCCTGGACATGTGGCATCATCTGATTCACGGTGGGTGGCCTGCGGGGAAAAATTTCCTTTGAAAACTTTTTCCAAACACTTAGTGAAAATTCCAAGTTTTCTCTCGACCCCCACCACTTCCTTGGACACGTGGCGGCATCTCATTGGTTGCGGGCCTTCAGGGAAAATTTCCCTTAAAAACTCTGTCGAGCCATAACTTCAAAAATAGATGGAGTTAGGAGGAAAACTTTACCTTTACGGAAAGGTGAGAAAGAGCTCTATCCAATGGTGCCATTTCTAGAAAGTTTTTGAGTCCCTGAAAAGTAAAAATTTATGACTGAGGCATAAGAGAGGGAAGAATGAAAGGAGTTAGCCACAAAATGAGCAAGGGGTACATTTTGGATAATAATTTTGGTGACTCAGAGAGGGTAATTTGCCTGTTGGATGAAGTTACCAGTTGCTTGAAGCAATCCATTGGGCATGGAGTCACCAAATTCTCTGTTTGATACCCCAACTGACTAGAACACTGCAAGGAGGAAGATGGAATATCATCTAATGGAGCAAGGCCTGCAAACACATTCCTAGGAATAGCAAGCTTGTGCCAAAGCACTTAGGGAAAGAAAAACTAAACTACAACAAAACAATGTGCACAAGCACTTGGAGGAATGGAAATCTAAGCTAATATGTACAAGGTGGAGAATTTCCTTCAGTAGCAATGCTTTAGATAGATCACATTGAATGGGATCTGCAGTTCTTTGCCATCCAATGAAGACAATTGGAAAGCATTATTGTCCTTACACTTTGTGACCATGTATGGGCCACTCCAAATGGCATCAAATTTTAGATGCCTTCCTGGTTTTGCTCTATCTGCATCTCACTTTAACACTAGATCTCCAACTTGGAAGGATCTATTCTTGGCCTTCCTATCAAAGGTCTTCTTCATCAAAGCTTGATCCTTCTCCATTGTTTGTGATGCCTGATTTCTGATTTCTTAGAGCTCCATCAATTCTGCATATCTAACCTCCATGGGCTCAAAATCCAACAACTCCAACTGTTTCATGAGTTCCAATGTTGGCAACTCAAGTGACATGGGAAAAATTTCCTCTCTCCCATAAACAAGCTTAAATGGAGAGTTACCTGTAGATCTCTTGGGAGTTATCCTATCATCCCATAAGGCTGATTTCAACTTAGTATGCCAAGATCTCTGATTTTCATCAAGAGTCCTCCTAATGATCCTCAACAAGTTCTTATTTGTAGATTCAGCTTGGCCATTACCCTGAGGGTAATAGTTTGATGAAGTGCTTAGGTAGATCCCATTCTTGACAGCCCATTCAGTCACCTTGGACCCAATGAATGCTAATGCATTATCTGATATTATTGTAGCAGGTATGCCAAATCTGGTTGTTATCCCCTCATAGAAATCTAGGATGCTAGATTCATTTGCTTCCTTGAGTGCTACTGCTTCAGTCCACTTGGTGAAATAATCTGTGGCTGTTAAAATCCATTTGTGCCCTTGGCTTGAATTGGGATTAATGACTCCAATGAAGTCTAAACCCCATTGCATGAATGTCTAGTCAATTATAATTGGATGCAATGGAAGGGCATCTATCCTATCTTTACCTGTGAAGAATGCACAATTCTTGCACCTCTTGATCCATGCATAACAATCACTAAAAATCTTGGGCCAATAATAGCCAGCCCTCATGATCTTTAGAGCTATCACTCTTAGTGCAAAATGACCATCAGCTGGTCCACCATGGAACTCTTCCAACACCCTATGAATCTGATTTGTACCAATGCATCTTAGCAGTACTCCATTCACATCCTTTTTAAAAAAAACACCATCAACAAGGGCATATGGGACAACCTACAATATGAAGTGTCTTCTTTTGGCCTTGTTCATCTTTGGAGGGCATAGACCTATGCTTAGGAAGTGAATTATGTCTTGGGTCCAGCAGGGAATGGGAACACCAATATTTTCCTCCTGAGTGCTTCCTTGCTCATGGCTGTCTTGCAACGCCAAAACAACCTCCTTCTCATTGCATGCTTCCTTTTGTTTGCTCAAAATATCTGCTCACACAATCCTTTTCCTCTGACCAACTTGGTGACTTTGATCTCTATGTCATACTCCATGACACGAGTAATCCAACCTGCCCTTTTTTCATTCAAGTCTTTGTTGAGGAGGAAGTCCTTAACTCCCGCATGAGAAACCAACAACTGAACCTTGTTGTTTGAAACTAGATGCTTGAATTTCTTCAAGCTCTTGATTACTGCAAGAACATGCTTCTCAATGAAGGAATAATTCACCTCATAGTCCTCCAGGCTTTGGCTGAAGAAATAAATTGGCTGCTCATCATTGTTTTTGTTCTGTTGTACCAAAATTGTAGAAATAGTATCATCACCCCCAAATGCATAGAGGTTGAAATCCTTGGAGAAATCTGGGTTGATGAGAGTTGGGGCTTGAGAGATGGCTTCTTTGATTGCTTCAAAACTTTCCTTTCCTTTTTTTGTCCTTTTGAAAGCCATGATTTTCTTTAACATCTTGGTGATAGGCTTGACAAGGGATGCAAAATTTGGGACAAACCTCATAACAAAATTTATTTTCCCCAAGAAAATTTGAAGGGCCTTCTTGTGGCTTGGCAATGGTAGTGTTCTTATGGCTTCAACTCTTTCTGGATCAATTGCTAATCCTTCTTTGGATACAATGTGGCCAAGGAGTTTTCCTTCATGGGCTAGAAAAATACACTTTTTAGGATTCAAGGATACTCCAAACCTTCTGCACCTTTGGAACACTTGTCTCAAATGAAAGAGATGGTCTGCTGCATTTTTGAAAAAATAGTGATATCATCAAGATATATCAGCACTATGTTGTTAATCAAATCCTTGAATGCCATGTCCATTGCTCTTTGGAAAGTAGCTCCAACATTGGACAACCCAAATGGCATTTTCCTGTATGCATAAGTTCCCCATTTGGTTGTAAAGGCTATCTTAAACTGATCTTCTTCTTTCACCATAATCTGATTGTACCCGAATAGCCATCAAGTAATGAAAACCTCTCAGAGCCAGCAACAACTTGTAAAATTTGCTCCATAGAAGGAAGTGAATAATGATCCCTGAGAGATGCCCTATTCAGATCTCTAAAGTCAACACACAATATGATTTCCCCACTCTTCTTTCTTACTAGAACCAAGTTGGCTACCCAACTAGAATGCTTGATAGGGAATATGATCCTTGATTCTATCAACTTATTCAATTCTTTTCTCATGAGAGGCTCCATGTGTGGATTGACTGGCCTTTGTTTTTGCCTGATGGGTTTAGTACTTGGGTCCAACTCAATGGTGTGTTGAGCTAACTCGATATTGAAACCTTTCAAATATTCATAGCTCCAAGAAAACACATAAGAGAATTCATGACAAAGCTGTATAAACTCATACCTTTCTTGCTTAGTTGTCATCTTACCAATTTGGAGTGATTTGCCTCCTTCCACCGAGATGGAAATTGAATCTTCTCCTTTGACTTGGATGTTTGCTTTCTCCTTCCTAAACTAATCATTAGGATTGAAAATGTACTCCAAAGTAATAAGTCCCTTTGGTAGTTTATTGGTTCTCAGCTGTACCACTTGGTCACCATACTGCTGCTCAAACTTTTCCTGATTTTTAGCGAGAACTCAGCCTCTTCTCGCAAGAAATGGATGATTTGTTGATCATTTTCAAACACTGCCAACTTACATTGTTGTCAGTCTTGAAGGCCTCACAATCACATGGATGTTTGGCTGTACCTTGTCCCTTTGAATGCTTTCAACAACGTCAAAAGCTTCCCTAACTACTATAAGCCTATCAGCAGCTTGGTTGTCTTTTCTAGGAATGGATTTTATGCCAAAGCCCTCAAAATCTTCAATGAGGTCCCACACCCTATTTTGTAGCTCTTGAGTAGATCATTCTTGATAGCATGCTGCCCCTTAACTTGGTTGACAATCAACTCACTGTCACCAAAGACTTGCAAGTTATTTATTCCTCTCTTGATTGACCAATGCAATCCTTGTATCAAGGCTTCATATTCAGTAGTGTTATTAGAGCATGCAAACTGAAATCTAAAAGCTGAATAATACTTAACTCCTTGTGGTGAAACAAGCATAGCTCCCCCTCCTGCACCTTGTCTACTCCTTGATCCATCAAAAAAAAACTGCCATACCTCATTGTCATCCTTGTGGTCTGGCTTGGTGATGCTAGGAATAGGCTGATTTTCTTCATGCATGCAATAGACTCCTAACTCATATTCTTCTATTTCTTGATAAGGATCAAAAGCATGCACCTTGTTTGCCCATTCATCAAGAGTTAGATCTGGGATACTTCCAACCTTGGTGTCAGCTTCATCAGTGCTTGGATAATCTTCTTGATCAAACGTTGAACAATTGGTATTGATTTGGCTTGGAGTGTAAGGCTCAATGTGAAAGTTTGTAATAGGTTCAGATCTGATTGTGGCCTTAGTTCCATATCTCATTCTGAACAACATGTGTGACCAATCAGCAGATAAGTAACCTCCAATCTTGGCTGTGAAATCCCTTGACAAACATAGGGCAAAGAGTGGTGGAAGGTCTATTACTGAGACATCTTGCAAAACAACAATGTTGGGGCAGGCATGCAAGGTAAGACTCAAGTTTTTTATCACTCCAACTGTTGTTACTGCTGTCCCATCCAATTGCACTACCCCTTTGGATATGACTTCATACTAAATTCCCAACTGATTAGCTATTTTCTTGGGCATTACTGAACTACTTGCCCTGGAATCAATCATGCAATTGTGTACTAATTGATTTCCAATGATCAATGAAACATAGAATGGAGGGGCTTCAAAATTTTACCTTGTTATCCTCCATGATTCCCCTTAGGCTGGGTAGTATTTGTGAGCACCTTCTCTTGCATTTGGGCCTCTTTGGTTTAAAGTTGACCGAGTCCTTCATGGTAGCTTGTAGCAAAATCTTTGGCACTGGGATAGATAGTGATTCCCACATTGATATGTTTACATTTGTCTTCTTCATCTGATCAATGATATTGAATGGGGATGAAGTATCCCTTTGCTATCCCTTGGCCTGCACATTCATTCCTTACACATGGATAGCAGAAAATTGTATTTGAGTTGGCTTAGGAGCTGTTTTAGGTAGTCCTTGTGTGTTTGGGATTGGATTTTGTTTGCCAATAGTTTGTGGAGTGATAGAATATTGAGGATTGCTTGGGGCTAATGGCTTTTCTTCACCCAAATTTCTCCTTTTTGACCTTGTGTTGGCTGCAACACTTTGGGGAATTGTTTGATTCATGCCACAAAAATCTTCTGCCTGCCAGTTTACAAATGTGGCATCATTTGGAGCTGATTGCTGGAATGTTTCTTGTTGTTGGTTACTTCCTTGGCTACCTTCACCTTCCACACTAGTAGTTGTCACCATTAATGCTTGATTCAAGGCACCGTTGAAGCACATGGACTGGTTATGAGGTTCATTGCATGGGAAACACCAATCATACTCTTGAGCTATATTGTTTTGTACTGGCACTAATGCTTTAGAGGCAGATGTAGCATTGGGATTATAGGGCTGAAATGGTCTATTGGCAGGAGGCCTTGCTTGATTTAGATTTGTAGCTGGATTGGGTGGTCTTTGGGGTTGATATGGCTACCTATTAGGCTGAGCTTGGGGCTGGAAAGAAGGTCTAAAGCTTTGGGCTTGCTACCTTTTGAGTGTAACCAGCTCATTACCTAAATTTTGTAATTGCTTCATGACTTCTTGAAGTTCATTTGAGGCACTAGAAGATGAAGTAGAAGCTTCACTTGAATTCTGATTTCTTGGAGTGGGAATAGGAGCTAAAATAGGCACTTGGCTAGCACTTGGGCTCTCTAAACTTGGAAATAATGGCATTAGAGGCCTAGGAGCTAGCTTTCCAGCTTGAATCAAACAATTTTCAGCTCTAATAGAAATGCTATAAGCAATGGGGATAATTGTGCCTCCCATGGATTGAATTAACATAGAAATATCAGAATTTAAAGCTTTAAGGTAATAAAGGAAAGCACCTTCTGCTATTGGCTTGACTGCCACTGGAATTCTCTCCCAAGTCCTTTGAAATCTGAAATTAAAATCAGTCAGCTGCTCATTGGGAGCTCTCTTGATGGTTTTCAATTGCTCCAAAAGGGACAAGTTATCTCCCTTTTCTCCAAACTGCTCATGGAGGGCTATACATAACTGGTTCCAATTTTGAATAGAACCTGAGGCAAGACTCCTAAACCATTGCAAAGCTTTCCCTTTGAATGAATATGCCAACAGTTTGACATCAACTTGCATCTCATTGATCTCATGGATTGCACAAATGTTAGCAATATCCTTAACATGATCACTAGGAGTAGTATGATTCTCTCCAGTAAATTATGGGATGTTCTTCAATGCTACAACTGGGATTGGGTTCTATGCATTGAGAGAAAGTGGGCTGCTGCCAATGAAATTGACATAGGGGTTGTTTTGTGCCATTCTGATTGGCCTTAGAACCCTTGTTGATTGAATGAAAGGCCTACCAGGTGGAGGAGTTGAGAGAGTTTTGTTTGGTGGAGATGGAGACCTCTAAATTATCCTCCCTCTTTTCCTTCTTCTTGGAGATAACTGCAGATACTCAAACATCACCTCTTCTCTCTAACTCTTGACCTCGTGGTGATTCTTCTCATGAGTTTTCAGGCTGCATGTTGCTAAAACCAGCTGATTCTTCTTCCTTGGAGTCGCCAGATGTGTAATTTAGGGCTCTTTAAACTTGGAAACTTGCAAAAAATGCACATCAATTTGTTGCAATGAAGATGAAGACCTCTAAGGTCCCACCGGGCGTGCCAAAACTGTTGTTGCAAATCAGCAGCACCCCTGGATGTTGATCAGACTTCTAGTTTGACATCTTAAACATCCAATGTGATTGCACAACATTGAATCCTCTCCCCAAGTGTGGGACTTGTAAAAATGGGAGAGGAATCTCTAGATTAGAGGCTGGTTCCTCAAACTCCTCTGATCAGATATGTCACTTACAAGTTGCAGAGGTTTGAATTCCTAGTTCCTACTCTAAATTCCAAGGGGACAAAGATAGGGAATGCAAGAAAATGAAGCTAATGCTAATGAAGTGATGCACCAAAGGAGTTGTAGACACCTGATACTACAATACATACACAATCCACAAGAGAACACAACACAAAGCATGCAAAAATTTCTCAAAATGTAATGAAAGATCAGGAAAACAATGATAGATATATGAAAGGATTGAGGGATTTTAATCACATAACATATATTAACATTTCAGATCCAATACAATGCATTACAGTGATCAAGAGGTAAAAATGGGGTGTTGTATTACATGGAAAGGTAAAAATTTTCACAAATTCTGCCAAAGAGGAAGAAAAAGGAAAGTTACAGAGCTGAAAAAGTGTCTCCCTCTGCAAAATGAACCCATTCTGGCTTTTACAGTGCAAGCCATGACCCCAGGAGAGAGAAACATGGGAAAACATGGGGAAGATTCAACCATTGACCAAAATGCAATCAAAATAGCATGGGAATCCTTACAGGCCCATCCCCTGACATTTTTAGCCATGCTGGGAGAGAATGCGAGCCATTCTTCATTAAAAATGGTGGTTGAAACATCATTTATGTCCATGACCACGTGCAGAGGAATTTTTTGATTTTATCTCTCCAAAATCCATCAAAATACAAAAATGACCTTAGAATCTTGTAGATAATTTCACCATATTTCCATTGATATAAAGAACGTGAAAAAATGAGCTCTGGATCGAAAGATATGGCTGTTTGAAGTTTTAGGGAAAAACAGGGCCAAATCGGATTGGCGGGCGAAAATTTGAATTTTTTCACCTTTTTTGCATTTGGGAAAATTTCCCAAAAATCCCCACTCTCTACCACTCTAGGACATGTGGTATGTTTTGATTAGACGCGGAGACTCTGTGCTTCATTTTCCATTGCTTTACCCTTTGGAAAAAATTCCCAAAAAACTCCACCGGGCCGATGAGTTGAGGACACATGGCATGTGCTAATTGGTCAGACCTTTCCTTCCTGAATTTTCTCTCGTCGCCGTTTTGACCATTTTCGACCTAGACATGTGGCATAACCCCTTTAGATGTGGGCTTGCCCCTTCGAATTTTCCTTGCGGGCCTGTCCTTTATTTTTCACCGCCACATGGACATGTGGCATAATTCCATTACCTCGCATTTTGGGGAGCGGGCCTTTTCCTTTTAAATATCCTTTGTTTTCCCTTGGGAAAATTTTCTCAATTTCTCCCTACCCCCCACGCTGTTTCGAGACATGTGGCATGTTTTCATTAGCCACGGGCCCTATGCAAACATTTTTACTTTTGTGCCAACACTTTGGGAAAATTTCCCAATCTTCCCCCGTGCTCCGCTGGTCTGGGGACTGAGGACACATGGCCTTTCTTGTTTGGTCGGGCGGGCAACGGACCAAAAATTTCCTTTCTAAAATTTGGCAAAACACTTCAAAAATATTAACCTTTCCTCCATGCTCCGCCGGTCCGGTGCCATAGGACACGTGGCACAATATGATTGGGCGCGGGCCTTCTTCATTAAAATTTTCCTGTGCCAACACTTAGTCATTTTTTCAAATTTTTCCCCTAGACACGTGGCATCATCTGATTCGCTAGTGAGCCTGCGGGGAAAACCTTCCTTTGAAAATTTTTTTCCAAACACTTGGTGAAAATTCCAAGTTTTCCTCTCGACCCCCGCCACTTCCTTGGACACGTGGCAGCATCTCATTGGCTATGGGCCTTTCAGGGGAAAATTTCCCACAAAAACTCCACCGAGCCATAACTTCAAAAATACATGGAGTTAGGAGGAAAACTTTACCTTTCTGGAAAGCTGAGAAAGAGCTCTATCCAATGGTGCCATTTCCAGAAAGTTTTGAGTCCCTGAAAAGAAAAAAATTTATGACTGAGGCATAAGAGAGGGAAGAATGAAAGGAGTTAACCAAAAAATGAGCAAGGGGTACATTTTGGATAACAATAACACAAGAGATCGAGCTTGGCTATACAATTCCTAGTAAGATTTTGGTAGAAATACAATGTAAGATAGAAAAAATTATTAGGCCATTTACTTGAATACAAGCATGGAATATATATGAATTGAGGATGGGATGTGCCTTCATGCACAAGGAAAGAAGAAGCAGTTCTAACTAATTAAATCTATTTAAAAATAGGAGGAAGGAGAACCAAGAAATAAAAGTTAATTTTAGAAAATTTAGCTCACGGATGCATGCTAAAATTAAAATTAAGTGAACTCTTGCATGTTAAAAATGCATGATGAATATGGAAAAAGTGGGTAGGACCGCTGCCCTATGTAGTGCGGCAATTTAAAGACCACCGCCTTGTTTGGGGCAGCAGTTTTAGAACCGCCACCCAAACAGGGTAGGGGTCCTAGCACTAAAAGCCAAAACATGCTTAGAAAGAGGTAGAAAGATGGGAAAATTGTGGGAATGTTAAGTAAAGACGTCTAGGCAAAAAAATATACAAT
This sequence comes from Taxus wallichiana var. yunnanensis, assembly GCA_018340775.1. Classification (NCBI taxonomy): domain Eukaryota; kingdom Viridiplantae; phylum Streptophyta; class Pinopsida; order Cupressales; family Taxaceae; genus Taxus; species Taxus wallichiana. The sequence goes on from CM031242.1 coordinate 221,444,946, forward strand.
GCGAATGAGCTTTAAAGCTCGAACACCTTCTTGAAATGACCTAAATCATCATTAGGGACTTTTGTAACCGTTTTATGATAATGTAGCACATGTAATTTTGGGTGTGTACATATTTCCCCCTCGAGAAAAGTGTATTAGCCATGAAAAAGGCATAAAATGTAGAGTCGAGTATGGCATTCCAAAAAAGGGAGTTGGAAGTTATACTTGACACGCCCGTGTGTCGAAATTTTTCCGCCCAAACTCCTGCTACCTATAAGAGAAAAATAAGACTTAAGTGCAGATAGATAAAAATTGAAAAATAAACACTAAATCAAAATGACAAGAGGACTTACCATTTGTGCGGGGATATAGAGATATACTGCGCCAATGCTCTAGCCCTGTGAAAATATACACTCAAAATGAGGTTAAAAATAACATATATATATCAAAATGAACTCACTTTTCAATTCATTTGTGCATTCTTGATTTGGTAAATTTGGAGCTCTAGATTCACGGTGACTATCTTGGATGAAAGTACATCTCGAAATGACCATTGCATGATAGTGATCATGCCTCCACATGTGGGAGATCGACCAATGTGGCAAATGTTGGTTATTTTCACTTTTATCTTTTTATACCTAAAATGAAAAAATGTTGAAAATTTTACCTAGGGGGGATTATTTTAATTTGTTTTGTCTTAAATGAGTCTCAGGGGGCGCTCATAGGGAATTATTTTATTTTATCGAATGGCCTTTTTCACTTTTGAGCATTTTTAAGGTTAAGGGCACATTTGGAAAATCAGCTTAGGACCGCTGCCTAAAATAGAGCGGTGATCACGAGACCGCCACCCAAAGTAGAGCAGCGATCACCGGGACCACCACCTTGCTTGGGTGGAGGTCCTAGAACCACCGCCCTATCTTTGGGTGTCAGTTTTGAATAGAATGACAAAAACGTTCACTAACTTTATTTTTGGATTTATCATGTTTTATCATGTTTTTGGTGAGCTTGTCTTCTTATATACATTACTAACTTTCTCTTTTCTCATGTTTTGGTGAATGCAGAAGGAGGAATACATCCGTTGGAGTCAAGAGAGAGAGTGTGATTGGCTCCATGGGATTCTGGATCAGTTGACTCAGGCCGAGAGGGACATTCTGCAGAGGGAAAGTATTTAGAGGATTGCACGGGTACCCCATGTTGCCCTTGCCAGTCACATATTGTGTGACTTGTTTTCCTATTGGGACACAGATTGGAACACTTTCTAGTTTCTAGGTGTTAGGGACGAGTGGACCATTACTCTGGAGGATGTATACCACATCCTTGGGCTCCCGATTCTTTGGATTAGATTGACTTTAGAGACAGTAGGATCCGGGGCCGTGATGAAAGCAGTGGACCACATATATGGGAGACAATGTTGACTCATCTAGTTCAAATAAGAGGATGAAAGTCTAGTCGATTGCTACTACTCCTATTTCGATCATTTGGAGAGCCATCATGGGTATCTTTTCCTTGCGATTGATCGGGGACAAGGAATGTGACACCCTTCTCTATTGTTCGGCTCCCATTATTACATAGATTGAGGGACATGAGCATAGGTATGCATGGGGAGCAGACATCTTAGGGACTACCTAACATGACTTATACATGGTATTACAATTACAGGGGAAATCACTGAGCCTCCCCACTCTTATCATGAGCTGGGTATATGAGCATATCATCCCCTATGGAAGGGGAGTATAGGTATTGGAGCTAGGGGCCATACGGGAAGTGAGGTGGAAATCTATGTTAATTCTTAGGACACCTCATCAACCAATGTCTTCTATTACTACAAAAGACATGGTTTCTACTCCCTACTAGGACATGACAGGGTTATGGGGACATGAGGTGACCACGGTGGTAGCTTTTTCTACTACATGCCAGCTAGTTGATAGGGTCGGGAGAGTCGAGATTCATCCATTTGATTAGGTTCCTTAGCAGTTTGGCCTACCATATGATGACATACTTCCCTAGTGGTATCGGTTTATAGGACCATTTAGGAGGCCGGAGGGGCCCTATAGGATATCATGGCTGGAAAATGGTTACACCATGTGTGCCTATTGAAGTTAGGCACATGGTTCATGCTCGACAGAAAATTGGTTCCCCTCGAGCACCTTTACTCTAGATTGCGGCCACTCCTACTCACAATGGAGAGGAGGATGAATCTATTAGTCTAGACTCGATTATGAGGAGCACACGGGAGGCGAGAAGGAGGAGTCATTCGGAGAGAATATTAAGGAGGATGAGGGAGTGATGCCGAGAGGCGGCAAGGCATCCCATATGGCAAAGGAGGAGAGTGATCCTAAGTGGCATGAAAATTAGGATATGTTGAGAGCCACACATGAGGAGGCTAGCATAGAGAGAGAGAGAGACCTTGGTCTCAAAGGATCCATTTCCTCTAGATGGGGAAGGGGATGATGAGTCCATGATCGAGATAGTGTTTCACCTCGGCTTTGGGAGGCCTCATAGTTACTAGTAGCATCAACAACAACAGAGCGATCGGTGACCATACTTGGATTCTCGAGAGATCCAAGTATGTTTGACACTCTTCTCTCGACTTTTTAATTTGAAACTTTAGTATTTGTATTCTCTTTTGATTTGTGTTTTGTGGTTTTCCTAACTTATTTGTTTCTTCTCTTTTCCTACTTACAGTGACTACACAATAGGGAAGAGAGCACATCGATGGGTGTGTGTGGACACCCTGTTGATCCCCTTAGGGAAGACATGAGCTGAGATGACTGGTGATTCAATTCATCTGTTGGCTTCCCGGACGACGCCGACGTGTTTTATCCTATTTAGAGGATAGTGGAGGTGGTGACCTCCCTTCATACCATGGTCACTGGATATGAGGCCACTGAGCATATGATGAGGAAGAGTCATTCCCACAATGAGACCATAGCTAGCGGGTGCCACCACGAACATTTATACCATTTGGTTCACTACCGGTGTCATTGCATTCGTGGCGGGATCTCTGGACATGGTCGTGCACTATCTAAGGGATCCCACAAGGATTGACAAGTCATTGGGCTATTTATTGCTTTGTTTCCATTTTTTCGGCACTATATGATTTTTTTGTATATTTTGGGCTCATTGCAAGTGTTTTTTCCACTCCTTATTACTTAACGACATTTTATACTAACTTGACCCACTATGAAATATACTGAATTTTATTTTTGGTTTGGTAATCCATTATATCCAAGTTGACTCTCTTTTAATTTATTTCTCATGTGTACTCTAGATGTTTAGAATTTCCATTTTTCTATGCTTTTCAAAATGTATGTAGTGGATGTGAAATGATAATAGAATGATTTTTTTGTATTTTATAATGCTTATATATGATAATGCGAACACAATGTGATGTTGAAATTTAGTTTCTTTAATCAATCTTTGATACTTCATATTATCTTGGCAAAATGTGGTGATACAATTATATGATAAGTAAATATACCCTTGCTTGTAACTCCACACAACCAGTAGGATGCAAGGGCTCAACACCAAGAGCCGGAAAAGGCACAAGTTAGGAAATTTTATTGAATGGTAATGATAATGGAAAGACAACGGTTAATAGGACCGAATTTAGACACTACAACTTCACCCTACTCAAGTTACCTCATATCTTAGAATGTGATTTACTTTCAAGTTTATCTAGACTTAGATCCGTAGATGGATACTTGGTTGACAAAATATGGTTTTGAGATTTTAAACTCTTTTGGAATTTTGGACATCTAACTCACTTTTTTTTTTACTTATAATTTCACAAAATTTGAATGAATTATTTGTAACTTTCAAGTTTATCAAAGATACCCCCTACACCTTGGCCCATGCTACCAGTAGGAAGCATGGGCTCATCACCATGGACAAGTAATAGGAAAGTAAGGGCATTTGTCTCCTTTCCCAACCCTACATCACTAAGAATAAAGATGCAGGCTCAACACTAAAGGTTGGTAGGGAAAATAAATGTGTAAAGTAAAAAAATTTTGTGGATTTTTATGACTTACTCATCTAGAAAAATGTTTAGTATGTTATTATTTACAAAGATATTTTTATGGGATAGAAGTGACACCATGAAGCTTCTAGAACAGACTATAGGAAAATACACCTAATCTAGAAAGAGACTATAAGCAGAACCAAGTATGCGAGGCCTTGATATGATTATGGTCAAAACTTTGTCTTATTCCATTTGGGTGATTAAATTATTTAAAAACAATTGATGATACAATGAAAATTTGAAGAGACATTATTTGAATGTTTTTCTAATGTTTTTCAAAAGTTTCTAGGAGTTTCTATAAGAATAAATCCCTTGATCACAAATTTTACTGAGAATGAGCTAGAAAATGAAAGTGTAATGCAGATGCGCAAGAATGTACTTATGAAAATGTTGATGGATCATACATAATACCTCTTTAGGTGAAGAGAGTTCATAGATTCGTTAAAATCCTCACCCTCTAGTGTACACAAGCAAAATGCCCCATTTTTTAGTCTTCTACTACTTGATATGGACCCAACCACCTAGGTCTAAATTTTCTTCCCTTGCCAGTCTTTTTGTCTATCTAGCTATCAAGTCTTAAGACCAAATATCCCTTGTATATTTCACACTCGTAAACCTTCTTGTTGTATTACCAAGCCATCCGGTCAGCATAAACAATGTGTCATTGTTTAGCATTGAGTCTAACCTCATCAATACTTTGTAACTAAGAGAGTCACATTTCTCAATAGCCTTCTTCTCCCAAGATTATGTGCAGCAAAATACAGAGACTCAGTATTTCAACCTCAAGTGGTAAAACTACTTCCACAAAAAATACCAAATACCTTGTTGGTATTCTAACTGATGTCCGATAGGCCCACAAGGCAGGGAAAATATTTAAATGCCAATATCATTTGTTCTCCTTAACAATCTTAAGGAGGATGAAATTTAATGTCTTATTCATAGCCTCAGCCTATCCATTGGTTGGAGGATAATAAAGAGAAGATGTGTGATAACTTATCTTGAAATTTGCACATAATTCATGCACCTCATCATTCTTGAAAGATGTTCCATTATTCGAGATAATGAATTTTGGGACCCGTACCTACAAATGATACGGTTTAAGATGAGCTTAGTGATTACATACTCAAAGATACGGTTGTAAGAGGCATGGCTTCTACCCACTTGGTAAAGTACTCTGTGGCCATGATTATGAATTTATGGCCATCTGTTGATGAGGGAGAGAATTTACCTATTAAATCTAGTCTCCACATGGAAAAGGGCCATGGGGTTGCGATCGGCTGCAAATCTTGTCCCTGTATGTGGATCTCGTGGGATAATTCTTAACATTTGTGGCATCTATGCACAAACTCTACTACATCATGCTCTAGGGTGGGCCATAAGTAGCTCATCTGATGTATCTTTTGAGAAGTGGTGTGGCTACCGAAGTGACCTCCACATACTCTGTTATGTGATTCATAAAGAATATTTTCAGATTCTTTTACATCAAAACATCTTAACAACATTCCGTCGAATGCTCTACGATAGATCACTTGCTCCAAAATAACATACTTAGCAGCAATGACGCGTAGGAGCCTTCTTTGTTGAGATGTCGCCCCTTCTAGATACATATGGTCCACTATAAAATTAATGATGTTATTATACCATGGACATGCAGAAATGGGGGGCCTAGTCTCGAAAAATTATACACACTCATTGAGGAAGTCTAGATCTACTAGATCACCTCCATCTAATGGATTATCAGCTAACCAATCCACAATGATTTTTCCTTTGATGGATTTTTTATTAACAAATGTTAGATCAAATTTTCCCATCATAGTTATGAAGTGCCCGACATTATTAGATAAGGATCCTTGTGTGAGGAATATCCGCAAGTGATCTGACTTAACAATAACCCTCGTTTCTTGATTCAACATATAATGTCTCAAGCACTTTTTCACAAATACTATGGAAAGGAATTATTTCTCTTCCTGGGTGTAACATGTCTTATAATCAAGCAACGTTTGACTAATAAAATAGATTGCATGCTCTCATTTTTCATCAACTTCTTGAGCCAACACGCAAGCTAGAGAAACATCTCAGTAAATCATGAGTAAAGATAAAGGGGCAATCTGATCTAGGCATCATGAGTGTGGGAGGGGACAATAAGAATTTTTAACCAACTCAAATGCCTCATTGCATTCATTTTTCCAATCAATGTGGGAATCCTTTTTCAAAAAATTGTTGATTGGGTGAATAACAAAGGTCAAGTCAGGGATAAATATTTGGATTTCCCAAGTTTTCCAAGAAAATATCGATGCCAAACTCATTGGTTGATGGAATAACTTCCAATACATGTCAGATTTTGGTGGGTCTACATCAATTCCTCATGAATATATGATGTAACCAAAAATATTACATCTTGTTATACCTAATACACACTTTTTGGATTCAATGTGATGTCGTATTCAATTAGGTGAGAAAGGATGATACGACGCACCTCGGGTGATCAAAATGCTTTCTTACCTTAGCCATCAGGTCATCCACATAGGATTCCACAATCTTATGTATAAGATCATGGTGTGTACATGTATTCGTTAGGAAAGTTAAGAAAGTTAGAACTAACACCTAGTAGTCCTATAACCAAACTAAATCAAATTCAATGCACCATCATGCTTAGAGCTTAAGCAAAACTAATCTAATAACATCCTTGCATTAGAACATGAACAAATATTCAAAATAACATGTTAATCCATTAATTTCTTTCTCTATTGAATGCTAAAAATGAAATTAACCTACTTAGATCCTTAGCAATCAAAGGTTTTATTTGTATGTTTGAATCCTAAGGTTTTCAAGAATGGAGTCTTATCAATCCATGACTATAAGACCATTTTACATTTCTCCATATGACTTCAAAACTTGGATGGATGAATACAAGAAATGAAAGTAGCTAGCCTCTGTAATGAAGAATGCTCCAAGATGACAAAATGGCTATAGTGTATTTACTATATGCTTCACTTTTGTTTCTCAAGGAATAGGTGTAAGTGTAAAGGTAGGAGGAGGGGTCTTTATATAGCCCAATGGATAAATCAATCTCTACATCCCTTTGCATGTGGGATAAAAGAGATGTTGAGTTAGTTTTGGATAAGTGGGGTTTAGATAGGGTTGAGTTAACTTTAGGAGAGTTTAGCTTGTCCTTTAGTGGCTCATGTGGATAAAGGAGATTTATTAATCGATTAAGATGATTAATTAATAGATGCGTAAGCTTATAAAAGTTTTTAGAGGAATATTAACATGATTTAGACTATAGAAGGGGATTAAATAAATTAAATATTGATTTATTGGTTTAATGAAAGGGGAAGCTAATTAATTAATAATAATTAATTAGTATAGATAGAATAAATGATTATTTAATGGAAGGTCCTTAATTAGGGTATTCATTGGATAGGTGACTTAATTAATTAGCGTAGTGTAATTAATTAACGACGATAGGAGAGAAGGTGAGTGCTTTTGATGATATGTCACCAATTTTTAGGAAAGGAGATAATTAGCGCAATTTAAGTATTTAAATTGCTCGGGTGTAATTATAGGTGTTTACATTTGCCTCTCTTTAGGGTGGCATAAGTCGCGCCACTTTAAAGATAGTAGAAAAATGAAATTTTGAAGGGATAGAAGAAAAAAAAGGTAGGACGGAGAGATTCCCCCTTGAGTGTCGATGGGGTGATGAAGGAAGAAGGCGATCGACGATTGAAAAAGGTGAGAAATAGATAGTAAAACGGGGTAATAGGAAAGTGATGTAGAAGAAATATGGAGAAGTGGAGAGAAGAACTTAGCCTCTATCCTTTGTATTGGAACAACTTCAGTGTCATCATATTGCCAAAATATCTACGTCATCGGTCCTTATGAAAAATATAAGCATACGAAAAAAGTTGAATGACATAAAAATCCATACTACGAACAATTTGTCCATTGCTGAAAACACCAACTCCATGTAACATACAAAAATGCAATGCAATATGAGAAGGAAACAAGCTCATTTAATAGGGAAAACAAGTATGAATGCACATATCCAACCCAACAATGGTCAAGACAGTTGTACAAATGTTTTTTTATCAAGCTAAAGAGGTCCACATATTCGTGATTGATGACAAGGCTTAAAAATGATGCCCCAAGAAAGGATACATGAAAGGGTAAATGATGATGGACACTGGGTCCAAGTAGAAAGCTTTGTGCACAACAAAACAACACAGGCAACAAGACATGCCCCAGAGTACAAATGAAGTAAGTAGCTAGCTTTTTGAATGGTTTTGAATCCAGAGATCCACGAGTCATGCTGATCGGTGAAGATGTGAAACAAACTAGCGGGATACGAAATAATACCATGCACAAGACACAAGTTTCAACCGTAATAAGCAGGTTACCTATTTTTGCAGGGTTTTTATTTTTAGGATTTTGTCGAGAATTTTGCCTTGTTTTTGGATTTTGAAGTGATATATATATTTTTGATTTTGTGTTTCTAAAATTTGGAGGATAGTAGAAGAAAATAGAATAAATAGAATGAAGTTACTAGAGGTAAAAGAAAATGTCATAGGGTGAAGAAAGAAGAAAACAAGTGACAAATAATGTCCCTATATCATGGAAAAATTACTAAATAATTATTATAAAAAGAACAATTATTCAAGAGAGTGTGGATAAGAAGAAAAATCACCTAGGAGCAATACAAAATTTCGTAGTGAGAAGAAAGGGCTTCTAGTTGGCAAAAATGCCCCAACATGGTGAAAAATGAAAGAAAAATAATTATTCAACGGTGAACAGAGGAGAAAATGGCAGTCAAAACAAGCCTCTAGACACCACATTCGGTGAAAAATAGCTTGATATACCCCACCTAGGAGGATAAATCACCACAACCAATTCATTTTGTTCATGACCACTTGCGCCAAGTTTTTACCACGAGGCTCGAAAGCGACGAGGATGATCATGAGAGAACAAGACCGATTGAGATGAGCAGACACATTCCGAGGGTATGAGTGACATGTAGATGATGGTGTCTTTGTGAGTATCCTAACCCTTTTTTCAATTTTGTAATTAATGCTCGTAGAATTAGGAAACTAGGGTTAGAGGTCATGTTAGCATGCATGCGTGAGGGCATAGGTGCATTAATGGTGGTGCAGGTTCCCAAATGGTGGTGTAGGCACCCTGGTGTGTATGCGCACATGCACAGGCACCCAAAAATACATATATGCATAAGCATATACACTTACACAAATAAGCGCACACATAGCACATGTGTGCGCACGCGCACAAATGACACAATAGTGCATACATAGAGGGCACATGCACGCGTGCATGTGCAGTACCTCAGATGATGGTAAAAGCACCAATAAGAGGATGCGTGTATGTGCATGCATTGAAAGGATGGCGCACATGCCATAGGGTGCATCCATGCCCCAAAGGGCACGTAGACTGCACCGAGGAGATGGAGGATAAATAGATCCTTAGCAATCAAAGGTTTGATTTGTATGTTTGAATCCCAAGGTTTTCATGAATGGAGTCTTGTCAATCGATGGCTACAAGACCATTTGACATATCTCCATATGACTTCAAAACTTGGATGGATGAATACAAGAAATGAAAGTATCTAGCCTCTCCAATGAAGAATGCTCCAAGATGAAAAAATGGCTATAGGGTATTTCCTCTACGCTTCACTTTTATTTCTCAAGGAATACGTGTAAGTGTAACGGTAGGAGGGGGATCTTTATATATCCCAATGGATAGAGGAATCTCTACATCCATTTGAATGTGGGATAATAGATATGTTGAGTTAGTTGTGGATAAGGGGGTTTAGAAAGGGTTGAGTTAACTTCGGGAGAGTTTAATTTGTCCTTTAGTGACTCATGTGGATAAAGGGGGTTTATTAATTAACCAAAGTGATTAATTAATAGGTGTGCAAGCTTATAAAATCTTTTTAGAGGAATAATTAGCATGATTTAGACTATTAGAGGGATTTAATCAAATAAATGATGATTTATTAATTTAATGGAAGAGGAAGCTAATTAATTAATATTAATTAACTAGTATAGGTAGAAAAGGGTATTAATTAATTAGAAATAATTAATTAATGTAGATAGAAAGGGGAGCTGATTAATGGAAGGTCATTAATTGGCGTCATTGCTTGGATAAAAGAGTTAATTAATTAATGCAATGTAATTAATTAATGATGATAGGAAAGAAGATGAGCATTATTGACAATATGTCGCCAATTTGTGGGAAAGGGGATAATTAGCACAATTTAAGTATTTAAATTGTTCGGACTAAATTATAGGTGTCTACATTTGCCCCTCTTTGGGGTGGCATAAGTGAAGCCACTTCAAAGATAATAGATGAATGAAATTTTGAAGGGTAGAAGAAAAAATGGTAGGAGGGAGATATGCCCCTCGAGTTTCGATGAAGTGATGAAAGAAGGTAATCAATGATCGAAAAAGGTGAGAGAAAGGATAGAGAAATGAGTAGAAGCCAAATACACCAGGTGAATAAGAAGAATAGTGTTTGTTAGTTGAACAATGTAGAAGAGGAATGAAGATGAAAAGAAAATAACAAGTTTTCATCCAGTGTATTGAAACAACTTTATTGTCATCATATTGCTAAAGATCTACATCATCGGTCCTTATTAAACATTTAAGCATACGAGAAAAGTAGAATGACATGAAAAGCCATACTACAAAAAATTTTCCATTGCTGAAAACACCAACTCCATGCAACATACAAAATGTAATGTAATATGAGAAAGTAAAATATTCCTAACTCCTTGCAACATACATAATGCAATGCAATATGAGAAAGTAAATAAGCTAACCTAATAGAGAAACATAATGTAATGTTTTTGTTATCAAGATTTGATTCTGACCTGTGTGAATTAATGACAAGGGTTAAAAGATGGTGCCCCCAACAAGGATACATACAAGGGGAAGAATGAAGGACACTTGGGTCCTATGAAAGGAAATTGTGCACTATGAAACAGTACCAAGAAACTCATTGTGCCCCAGAGTACAAACATAGTAAGAAAACCAATTTTGTTGATGAAGGTAGATCAAGATGATCCACGAGTCACACACAATCTCAGGAAAGAACCAAAGAGTGATGTTTTGGAGGATGATTTATATTGTTTTTTATTTTTCTCAAAGAATGTTTTTATGATTTTCTATAAGTTTTCCGAAGCTATGTATAGGAAGACAAAGAAATGTGGATTCCCCCAACGATAGATGGGATGTATAAGGGTAGAATGCCAGGCATATGAGAAAGTGAAGATGTGATATGCCCCAATGGTTAGGTGGGAGTACACAAAGAAAAAATCTTCACACATAGAAGGGGATCAAGGCCAATATATAAAATAGGTTCAATCATGAGGAAGCAAGGATGCCCCCATCCTAAGATGGCCAAGAAACACGTGATAAAAATGAAGTGTGTGATTGATTTATTAAAGGGGGACAAAGGTGTCAAAAACATAGGAAAAAGGCCATCCTATACATATGGATATTCCAAACGATTTTGAAGAACAAAAGATGCTATGAAAATATTTAGAAGGTGGTTGATGAAAAAGTGATTAGCCCAAGGCATAAATCATGAGACAAGACATGCGCTAAAGCAAGAGTTTGAACAAGGTACAAAAAGTAACACTTGCTAACATACTAATTGTGTTCACTCATCGAGATCCCATGTGTGCACATATAAATGAATTACCTCTTGAAGGAAAGAATTGATAGACATTAAGTGAAGACACTATCCAATGTGTAGGAATGATTTAGTTTGAAAGGTGATTTGTGAATGGATTGTTGAAGGAGAGTTGTACATTGCTCCCTTTGCCACCTAGGTGTCCATAGCCTCGACGAAGATGCATTTTATTCTAATCACAACACTACTCTACTACCAGTCAAGCGTCCATAGCCCCAATAGAGATTATTGAAAATACCCAAAGAGAGAATTATATATCAATTTGATTTATCTTGTATCTTTTTCTTTTTGATTGATTGATTTTGATTCTTTTTCTTTCGAAAACTTATTTCAGCGCTCTTATTTGACAAGGGTTAAGAATCATTGATGGCTATATGGAAGGATGTGGAAGTGATTTGTGATGACGACATTGGATAGTGTCAAAAATATGCCCAAAAGTTCTTCCCAAAAAGTTTATTAGATGAGAATAGTGATAGGAATCTCTAAGAGGTTAGTCATTCTTTAATTTACCAAGGTTATGAAAGACCAAGGTCAAACGGATACCATAGAGATAAATGTCACAAAATGTGTGTGAATAGGCTAACCAAAATAACATCGAAGGGATGAAAATGGTAGATGAATTGTAGATGAATATGAAAGAAAGGGAAGAAAGAACATCCATGTGTACGTAATACCTGATTGCAATGTTTGATCTTTGTACCTTTGATTTTATTTTTTTAATGTTTTAATGTTTTCTCATTTTTTTGTATTTTTGAATTGTTTTATGATTTTTTTAATTTTTGAACTGTTTTATGATTTTTTTTTTTGTTGGAAGTTGGGACCAACAATGTCAATCTGTATGATAGGATCCAACAATGATGTGTGTGACTTCCTTGATAAGGGAGACTAAGCACGTTTTTATCAAGAGTGATATTATCCCTAATCTTGATGATCGTGGTGAGTTCACACTCAACAAATGACTGTGATTTGTTTTAAAACATGGGTTTCATATGTGGGAGTTTGAGTTCCCTATCCATAGGTTTTTGCACTTTGTGCCATACTTGATGGGTACGTTGGTGTGCATTCTGGAATCACATTTGATTTTGGATTTTATGATCATTGGAGTTGTTTGTAGCTTTGGATATTTTCAGATTTTGATCTTGGCTTGATAAATAACCTATCTGGGTTTCTTATAAGCTAATGCTTGACTTGTCTGATCTCGAGAAGTGAGAGAATAATGTGGAAATTTAGAATTGATGAGAGGAATGGCAGTGGGCTTTCCATAATCTTTGGTAAAAGAATAATGAGATGGATGAAAAGGATGTGGTCCAAGGATTGAAGAAGATGGGCTACCGGGAGGTGAGCCATAGACAGAAGATGAAGGGATACTAGGATGTGGCCCAAGAATAGAAAAATAAGGGCTACTAGGATGTGACCCATAGATGTAAGATGATGAGATACTAGGATGTGGCCCAAGAATAGAAGATGATGGACTACTTGGGGGTGATCTATAAATAGAAGAATAGAAGATAATGGAATACTCAAAAATGTCCCAAAAATAATAGAGGGAGGGATACTAGAAGGTGACCCACACCTAGATGAAGATGAATGACTACTTGACATTGACCCTATAAAATATTGTGATTGAGGAATTATGATAGACAAAGAGTTATTGGGTGATGAGAAGATAGGCCATGGATCAATGCAATACCTAGGAGTTTCCTCACGTAATGAAGAATGTGAAGATGGAAGAATAAGAGGAGGATCAAGTTGTATGATCTGAGGCTCTTCCTCCATTTCTTGATAAAAGGAATCAACCTTTTCCTCACAATACATAGATGCATCAAAGTCTAAAGAGAATCCTTGCTCATAATATGCTAAAGGAATATCTTCATATGCCCTTATAAATTTCCCTGATTGTTTCTTCATTCTTAAAGAGATCAATTGGTATGAGTTATTGATCAACCACGAGGGGTTAATTGGAAGAAATAGTTCCAATTGGTGTGGAAGAATTATAAGATGTTTGCTAATGATTGATATAAGAAGATGATGTGAGGGACGAAGAAGATGTGGATCTAGATGTCTCAGAAGTAGAAGAAGGTGGTGTGGACCTACTTATACAATGGTATATCATCTGTAAACTAGTAGGATTAATTCCAAAGTCTATATATTGTGATGCATGGGTCGATTTAGACGTTTGACTTGAAGGACTTTGAGTCACACAAATCTTCAAAGAAGGAAGACTTATTGGGGGTGATTGATGAAGAAGGTCCTGCGAAGAAGGGGAGGACCATGATTCAAGAATCGCATTGGATGAATAATAACAAGGGTCCTGTAAAGAAAGAGAGGACTGCGATTCAAGAATTATATTAGATGTTTGATTGGAGGGATTTAGAGTCGCACGTATCTTCAAAGGAAGAAGACATTGTTAAGGTGATCGATAAAAGGGGTCATGTGAAGAAAGTGAGGACCATGACATAGGAGCCATATTAAATTAATGATGAAAAGGTTCCTGTGAAGATAGGGAGGACCATGACAAAGGAGTCACATTAAATGTATGATGAAGAGGTTCCTGTGAAGATAGGGAGGACCATGACATAGGAGTCACATTAGATGACTTAGGAGTTGAATTAGATGAATCCGAATAGTAGTTTGGATCCAAATAGTAGTTTGGATCTGAATCATCAGAAGAGTCAGAGGAAATATTTGGAATGGAATACTCATAAGAAGAGGAAATATTTTTATTAGAATTAGAAGAAAAGTGGGGGAACTTGAATAATAATTTAGATCGAAGCGTCATACTACCGACTATGAGATGAAGGTAGGGAACGAGTTATTTGAATGGGTTCTCTAGCATTAATAACTAATTGAGGTTTGGTCATGATGGGCGTATTTTGATGTGAACATCAAAATTTTGATTCCTTATTATCGTATGTATAAGGGACCTTACGATAATCAGTCATTGTTGGCACGTGTTGGGTTCAAAGGTCTAAACCTAGATTGTATGATCAAACTTTTTCAAAGTGAAGAAGGTTTCATGTTGATTTGGGTAGCATAATGACAACCAACTAGACATTTCATAAATATGGGGATGCTTGTATGATTTTCTAAAATGGAAGCTAAGGAAAACATACATCATGATGAATCAAGATTGATAATCCAACAAGGGATGAAGGCATAAATTTCAAAGGATTGATCAAAAATTTTAGCAACATAAAGGATACAAAGGAAATATTTCCAATGTTTGATTGATGCAAAAGTTTCTTGAATGTTTTTTCCAAGGTTTGAAAGATGTGTTCAAAAATGATCATGAACTTAGGCAAAAAAGAAGATCAAGAGGATCAAAGACCCAAAAGATTGTCCTGGAAATGAATTTATAATATGGATAAACAAAAGGAACAATCACACAAGTTCAAAACACAAATCCAAATTAATGACCAAAGAATAATGAATGATAAAGAATCAATGGATTAAAGTGATTGTCTAAAATGGATATGTCGATGTGATAAACGAGACACAATCACACAATTTTTGTTTGTTTTAAACCAATTAATCATTGAATTACTTCTCAATTCTGTTTCTAAATGATAGTTGGTGTTGTATGATGATTAAAAAAATTTCCCTACTTATGTCGAGTTCAAATAAATGAACAAGGCATAAGTAATAACAAGAAATTAACGTGATCTCCAAACAAAGTATACTAGAAGCAAGCCCAAATTCAATTAAGACCTATATTCCAAAAGGTGTTAGTTATGATTGTGAGTGACACAACAATTTCACCAAGATATGTTAACCAAACTTTGCGAGAAAGTAAGGTATTGATATCAAGATGATATTGATATAACATGCACAAGTGGTAACACTCAACACTTTTCAAAATCGAGGTAATAATTGAAATCAAACTAAAGCTATAGTATACCTAGGAATTGTTAAAGTGTATATAGTGTAACCTTACAATATAGGTATTTAGGTCAAGTTTACAAGAAACAAGATGTAAATACCAAAATTGTAGTGACATGATATAAACAAGATAAACATTCAAAGGAGAATCAAAGTGATGAACCAAGCCTAACTACAATGAAAATCTTGACTTGGGTATCAAGATAAAAAAGGCTACCAATGATATAAAAATGTCTCCACAAACTTTAGACGTTTAACAACCCAGTCGTAAACATGGATGGGTGTAAACGGACATAAAAGTGGCAAAAATAATCAATTGATAACGCAAAGGTAGTCACTCTTCTTTTGATCAACAAAGTGTTAAAAGAAAGTGAAGGAAGTAGATCAATTGGGGTTGAAAAATGTTGGTCTAACTTCGATAGAGTTTCATCTCACCTTAGGGAAAGTGAAAAACTAAGAAAAAGTAATGCTTCACATGTTTCATGATGAACAATAGCTCTTAACTCAAAATTGGCTTTGAAATGATCAAAGTGGGCTCTGGCCAAAGATATTTTCATAGGTGGCTCTCTCAACTAGGTGTTACAAAGTTGTCTTAAGTGAGCTCGATTTACCCAAAAAGTCATAATGACTAATTTGGGAGTATCTCGGCTTTACTTTACCCCCTTCAAGCATAGTGGGAAACTAGTGCATCCACGTGTACTATCACTGGGGTCATCATACAGACAACTAGTAATGCTAACTCACAAGGAATGAATAGTCAAGTAGGTTGTTCGGAGCACTTCCCATTCTTTCCACAAGGTTCCCTCTTGTGTGGACTACTTTTGGGTGCCTAAGACCACCCTGTTATTGTAGATTAAGGCTTATGCCAAAGGGGGTATGTCATAGTTTTAAGTGGACAGGACGTACCCTTATCCGAACTTGTAAATATAATGTTTTGAATGTGGTGCTCTTTTTATCTTGTTTAATTTGATGTGGTTTTCTTAAACACCTTTTGGCAACCTACACAGAAACTATATTAGAAGTTTGATTTTTTTTTATCCCACCTTTCTTTGACAAGTGATTTTGGTCTGCACAATGGATTAGTAATTTCCATAAAAATACTAAAGAGGATAAAACATCATTTCTGATTCTCAAGATCATCTTAAGATGCAAGAGAAGAGCATACATGACGTAGAATCCAACTATGAAATAAAAAATGGAAAACACTTTGTTCAAATGAAATATTTGTTCTTTTTAAAAACTTTGACATTCAATCTTGTAAGAGCATGCATTTTTAAAACAAAAATATACATAGAAATCATTTTTGATTCCTAAGATCACCTAAAAGGTGTGAGGGAAGAGCATACATGACTCTTATCTCATGATTAAACATGCAATGTTCATTAACCTTTTAAAAAATTCAAATTACCATCAAACATGTAAAAACACTCTACAAAACAGAAGTTAGATTAAAAGAAATTTGTGCAAGGTGTTAGAACATCAAAGACCAAAATTTCTAAAACATTTAGACATGTTAGAAATGAGTGGTTTTATAAAAATGAAAACCTTAAATTTTTGGTAACTTAAAAACTCAAATTTATGTTTCCATTGTGTATTTCACTTCAATACATTTCCAATGCAACAAAAATGGAGTCATTTTGAGTTCAGGAAAAAGTTATGGCCTCTGGAAGATAGGCTATGTACACACTTCTACGTGTGCGAGCCCTTTAGGATGTATGCGTGCCCACTTTGGTGTGTGTGTGACCTTTTAAGAATGTGCGCACCTACATGTGTAAAAAACATAATGAGAAATATTTCTGCATGCATAGAATGATGTGTACACTCCCTTCAATGTGTATGTGCACCCATTCATGTGTGTGCATGCTCAGGAAGAAAAACAGAAGGTACAAATGCTATGACAGTGTGTGTGCACTACCTGAGAGATTCCTACGCTAGCATATGGGTGCCTGCGCTAGTTTGACAAAAACATACAGTACTACAGTGGTGTGTGCGCTAACATAATGGTGCCTGTGCTAAGGTTAGGGTACCTGCACCAAGGTTAGGGTGTCTGCACCAAGGTTTAGGTACCTACACCAAGGTTTGGGTGTTTACACCAAGGTTAGGGTTACTGTACAAGGTTAGGGTGCTGTACCAAGGTTAGGGTGCTTGCGCCAAGGTTAGGTGCCTGCACTAAGGTTTGGGTGCCTGTAACATGGTTTGGGTGCCTGCGTCACCCTGTGTAAAAAAAACACAGTGAGATTTATGCTTGTGCAAATAGAATGATGTGTGTGCTCCCTTTCCTAGGTAAAATGTTTGATATGTTAGCTCAAAATTGACAACAACCCATCAAAATTAAACCCCTAAATAAGACTCAACACATGCAAAGTTAGCAAAATCATAAGAAATTTAACATCATTTCACACATGTAATATTAGCAAAAGACACGAAAAATCTCAAAATACTTCAGATTTTAGTATGTTAGCTTGAAAGTGACAACAACCCATCGAACTAAAGCTCTAAATGAGATCCTACACATGGAATATTAGAAAAATCTTAAGAAATTAAACATTGTTTTCCATATGTGTATATTAAGGGTTAGCAAAAACTTGAAATAACAATAAAATTTGAGCTAGAATTCTAAGGGACTAAGGACCCATCCACAGTGTGTGCCAAATGTTTACATGTTTTTTTAGTAAAGTTAAGAAAGTTAGAACCAACTCCTAGTAGTCCTATAAGCAAACTAAATCAAATTCAATGCACCATCATGCTTAGAGCTTAATAAAAACTAATCTACTAACATCCTTGCATTAGAACATGAACAAATATTCAAACTAACATGTTAATCCATTAATTTCTATCTCTATTGAATGCTAAAAATGAAATGAACCTACTTAGATCCTTAAAAATCAAAGATTTGATTTGTATGTTTGAATCCCAAGGTTTTCAAGAATGGAGTCTTGTCAATCCATGGCTACAAGACCATTTGACATATCTCCATATGACTTCAAAACTTGGATGGACGAATACAAGAAATTAAAGTAGCTAGCCTCTCCAATGAAGAATGCTCCAAGATGAAAAAATGGCTATAGTGTATTTACTATATGCTTCACTTTTGTTTCTCAAGGAATAGGTGTAAGTGTAAAGGTAGGAGGAGGGCTCTTTATATAGCCCAATGGATAAAGCAATCTCTACATCCCTTTGCATGTGGAATAATAGAGATGTTGAGTTAGTTGTGGATAAGGGGGTTTAGATAGGGTTGAGTTAACTTTAGGAGAGTTTAGCTTGTCCTTTAGTGGCTCATGTGGATAAAGGAGGTTTATTAATTGATCAAGATTATTAATTAATATATGTGCAAGCTTATAAAAACTTTTTAGAGGAATATTAACATGATTTAGAATATAGAAGGGATTAAATTAATTAAATATTGATTTATTGGTTTAATGAAAGGGGAAGCTAATTAATTAATAATAATTAATTAGTCTAGATAGAAGAAAGGATTAATTAATGGAAGGTCGTTAATTAGGGTATTCGTTAGATAGGTGACTTAATTAATTAGTGTAGTGCAATTAATTAACAATGATAGGAGAGAAGGTGAGCGCTTTTGATGATATGTTGCCAATTTGCGGGAAAGGAGATAATTAGCGCAATTTAAGTATTTAAATTTCTTAGGCATAATTATAGGTGTCTACACATGGAATATATAAGTCATCACTCGTTGAGTGCGTAGCAATAGCATTCTTAAACCCAAATAGTAGGACAACATAACACTAAGTTCCCAAGGAGTTCAAAACATAGTTTTGGCCTAATCCTATTAGGATATTACGATCGATTATACCCAAAGAATCCATCCATAAGAGACAATAACTCGATATCGGTTGTTGCGTCAATGATAACATCTATGGAAGGTAATGGGAAATAATCCTTGGGATAAACCTTATTTATATCCCAAAAATCTATGTAGATGCAGATATTTCAATTTTTCTTAAGAATGAGGACTATGTCGATACCCATTGAGATTAGTCAATTGGCTTGATGAATCCCATCCGGAGGATTTTCATCACTTCTTCCTTCACCATGAGGGCCACCTTTGGCTTCATGGGCCTTAAATTTTTCTTAATCAACTTTGCATTTGGTTTGGTGACAAGATTGTGCACCACAATGTGTGATGAAATCCCCGTCATTTCTTTGTAATTAAACGTGAATGATTTTTATGCTCCTTGAGAATTCAGGTATGTATTTCAACCTCCTTAGGAGTTAAAGAGGACCCTAGCTTCAAAATATTTTGTTCTTCCTTAGTCTATATATTTTTATTGATTGTAACCTCAATTAAGGCGGTGTTTCCTTCCTCAAACTTAGGTGGGGCTGGAGGCAACTCTAAATCCCCCTCTTCTCCTACCTCACAAATTTCAAATTCCTTCCTAGGGAAGACTATCTCATGGGATTTCCAAAATAGGAAGAAGAGTGTGGAATTAGGGAAATATTAACCTCATGATGTGTAAGATGTAACTCTATGAGAGTGTTTAGATATTCTAGAGTTGCTTTGTCAATGTCAACATGATCTGTAATGACAGACTCACTCTTAGTCTCTACGTATGTCAACATTGGAGTTACCGGTGTCTTATGAACCAAAGGTTCTATACAAACTGAGATTGTGAAGTTTGAATATTCCAACTCACCACTTGGAGTAAAGCGAGAAGTAGATGTTGTGATTGATTCTACAAGGAGATTCTGGTCTCATGGAATTGCTTCAATTGATATGAAGTCAAACCTCTTTATTAAATTCAACTGCTGTTTTGTAAAGTTGCAAATTCTCATCTCTAGTCTCATATACTTCAGATACTTGATTCACAACCAGTTGTAAATCACCCAACACCTTGATATTAAGAGCACCCATTCTTTCAGCTATGATGAGACAAAATAGAAGGGATTCATATTCAGTCCCATTATTTGTGCACTGGAAGTTTAATTTGAAGCAAAAGGTAGAATCCTTTGCTCAGGAGAGGTACGAATCACACTTGCCCTAACACCAAAATGACATTTGGCTCCATCGAAATGGAGAGTCCAATAGTTACTTGGAAAAATAGAAGTTTGATCATCTTTTGAATCTTTCTCCTTCACTTTAGTTACCTCAACCATAGAAACCTCATTTCTTGTGGCAGAGAACGATTCCTAGGGTATGTACCATGCCCATAGAATCAAAAGGAAGGAAAATGGGTAAATAATTTTCCAATAGCTTGAAAATATTTTTTTAGTTCTTAACGACAATGTCTCTATAATGACGGTTTCATCTTTGATTACCGGAATGCCTTTGTTCAAATCCATGACTTCTAATTCCATTATAGGAACCTGATTTTCCTATGGCACTGATCTTACATGTTTATTTAAATGATTTTTAGGAAGCTCAAACTCAGAGTGGATGCCTAGCCTTGTTTTCAAGTTAGCTAGGTGTATATCGAGGGTTTTGGATCACCCTGCACCACAAAGACCTTCCCTAAATATAGGAACCTAACTTCCTAAAATAAAGTGGAGGGAATAGCCTTCATGTAATAAATCAAAGGATGACCAATGATCATATTATAGTTGGTTTCCTGATCTATAATATAAAGCTCGGTTAGTACCGTCTTAGGTCAAAGGGTGACCAACAACACTATAGTTACGATTGGCGTTACTTTGATTCTATCGTAACCCCTCAAAGCATATTTCATGTCAAAGAGAAATTGGTATCTCCGTACCCTATATTTTGAAGGAAAGAGAATGGGAATATGTTGATTTCTGCCCATCATCAATCATTGTACCTTTTACATAGTTGTTGTAAATCAAGACTAGTAAAAACAACACCGGATTGCCTATATGAACTATTTCAGCATCTTTGGGCATCGTGTTGATGTCAAATACAAACCCAAAAGCTATTTCAGGTTTCCCTCAAGGATATACATCAAATTCCACGTGGTTTTTTTGTGCTTATGGAGGAGGGGTGATGTTAGCCAAATGACCAAGACCCAATGCTTCTAGTAGAGCGGCCCTATGAGTAGGGGAATTCTTTAACAGATCCAAGAAGGAAATGTGTGAGAATTTCTTAGTTAAGTCATTGATCAAATTGTAATATCCTATTAACTTTCTTGGGGTATCATGGATGTCATATGACGTAGTCAGGTAGATAAGGATAGGCTGCAAAGAATAATCCTTAGTTCTAGAATGAGCTGCGTTAGTTTGAGGTTCAATGTCCAACTCCAAAACCCCACAATATTTGTTTTTGGTGACCATCTAAAGGAGGTGCCACTTGTGGGTTTGATGAAGTTGAGGCTTCACAATCAATGGTCCTTGTTACAATCCCTTTGTTCAAACCATTGGGATTTATTCTATCGTCCTTTGGATGCATGGGGAGAGGATCGTTAAATATTTCTAGCAGTGTGTTTTGTTGAGATACCGGTC
This sequence comes from Taxus wallichiana var. yunnanensis, assembly GCA_018340775.1. Taxonomy (NCBI): domain Eukaryota; kingdom Viridiplantae; phylum Streptophyta; class Pinopsida; order Cupressales; family Taxaceae; genus Taxus; species Taxus wallichiana. The sequence goes on from CM031242.1 coordinate 221,466,940, forward strand.
CCATGTAGGTGTTCGAGTGGTAAGCTGTTGGGTTTTCCAAAAACATATCAACAAATAACTGTCTTTGATCCTCTTGAAAATTCTGTAAAAACTTGTTACAATCAGGACATGTTCTTGCATCATTCCCGTGAACCCTATGGAAACCACAATATAAATCAGGATCATAATCTCGAGGAATTAGGTTTTCTCCTTGTTGTGGTAAAAAATTATGTTTATTGTTCGGTTGTTGATTGTTATTGTTAAAATTAGGGAACCCTTGCCCTTGATTATGAAATTGGTTTATATACCCGTCTAGGTATTGGTTAGGGCCTTAGGTCTTTGTTTGTCTTACTTGTTGAGGTTGTTGTTGTTGTTGTTGACAATTAAAATCTACAACATTGAATGAGGGCGAGAACTTATTTTTTCTTCAATTATTATCACTATTATGATTATTGTTTGAAGTGTTTGTATTGGGAGTATTAATAACATTAGGTTTCTTAGGTTGGTTCGTCACTACATCCGTCGTAAGGATTTTTGGTCCTTGATTTCTATTCGTGTTGTTGGAGTAACTAGGGTTATTTTGATTAGGGTGACTAACCTTCCATTAGATCCATAAGTCTTATGACCACTATCAATGGCTGTTTGGTTAATTTAAAGAGAACCCTCTAACACCTCTTCATAGATCCTTAGCGGGAACTTTTGAACCTCTTCCTTTGTCTCCCTGTTGAGAGAGTGGAGGAACAAATCAAAAATATCCATTTGATCCATATTTGGAGTGCTTGTAGAGGAGTAGAGAACTTGTCACCACCTTTGAATGAAGTGGGCTGCAGACTCATTGTGCTCTTGCTTGATATGAAGGAATTCCCTAATTCATGTCCTTAATTTTTTTCATATCAAAAGCTTTAATAAATTTTGATACAATTTTCTTAAACGAATGTATTGAAGCCTCTGGTGTCCTATGGTACTTGTTGAGAGCAATACCTTCTAGTATCTTAGCAAAAAAATTTGTAACAAATGCATCCCATGGGAGTAACTCTCAAATGGCCACGCTGTAAGCCTTAATGTGGACATTAGGATAGCCCTCCCCTTTGAATTTCAAAAGATTAGGAAAGGGTCTTGGGAGCATGATAATCCAAATGGAGAAGTCTCGGGGTTCCTTAAGATATTCAGAATAGGTCCCCATTGCGTATGTTTCCACCATTGAAGATCTATTTTGGGGAGGTGGAGGTTGCATCGGTTACTGAAATGGGACAAAATAGACCTTTTTCGGCATATGACATCCCCTAAAGTTTTCCATATGGACCTAGGTAGGTGTACATGTCCCCCGTGGAGATTTACAATACATGTGTACATAGGGGGTTGATTAGCTTGATATTGAATCAAAGGCAAGAAGTCGGGGAACATTACATTTCAAGCTGGTATGACGTTTGAGAATGCACTTCCATCCGGTGCCTTTTGTAGATATCCATACGTGGCTTGAGGGGCATACCCAAGGTGACCGTAAGTAGATATCCATGGTTTTAAGTACTTATATAAACCAGAGGATTCTATGTAGTAGGTATTTATCTGTAATTCTACGAGCAGGGAGAAGTTTGTGCTTGCCCTATGTATAAATTTTAAGTATTTTGGGAAAGTTGTAGCTCCTTAAATTTTTCTACCAAGGTTGAGATTACATCACCCATGACAGGAAGTGATTTTCTTAGGTAATTTTTGTGAACCCTCGGAGGTTGTTGAGGAGTATGGTATCTTGCTATGAATTGTTCACTATGTTTCCACCCCTCATAGGTATTATTTCCAGTTGGTAGAGGGTAGTGTTATTGTTTTGGAGTAGAACATCACATTTTCCTTGTAACCTATTGAAAGATCAGTTCATGTTCTAGAAGTGTTGTTCACTCCTATCATATCATACCAAATATTCCTCATCTACATGTGGGAGTTGATTTAATTGCATGCTAATGGGTTTAGAAACAATACCCGAGGAGACGAACTTGCTTCACTTGTGAAATTCATGTTGTTTGAACTTGATTTTTTGTGAGGATAGGTCTGCATGACTTGATCAAGCTCCTCAATACATACAAAGGAACCAACATTGGCTACTTGAAGTAGAGGGTTTTGAGCCGATGAGTAGTCGTCCACCCACATTGAAAGTGAAGATGATTGTTGTGGCATAATTGATTAGTAGTTGTACTTGTCAAAACCCAAGATGGTTCCACCATACTTTGCGTATCCCAACATATTCGGGGTATGAGAATACTCATAGAATAAAGGATGGACGAAGAAAGTGGAAACATTTAGAGACTAGCTCTTCATGTCGGGTTCACTAATTTATACGATAGAAAATCAACACGTAACATTATTCACACCCGATCTCTTGAGGTCATGCCGAGACACCCATTGTAGAATGAATTTAAATATGAGTTTAATGATAGGGATCAAGATAATTAGGCAATATTATATCTTCAACATGTAATATCAGGATATACGAGTCTAAGGCAAATAATGCTCTCCTAACTTGAAGTGATGTGATGGTTCGGTATGAGATAATAACTTCTCGAGACTCTAATCAATGTCGATCTCTACCAAGTTTCTATCTATTGGTTGTTGAACCTGTAGAAAATGACCTGTAAGTGCCTCATAAAGATTTCTAGATAAGGTCATAGAAGTAAAACGAGGGATGTGGTGGAGATATAGGGATTTATGGGTGATTTTCTGGTTTGATCTAGAAAGTCTTAGCATGATCATATGCTATGTTTAGTAAGGAAAGTTGTTCAATAATTTTTGTGGAAGTGGTGAGGATCTGAACACTAATGTATGCAAACTAGTGCTAATATCTAACTGATTATCAAGCCCATTGGGTTGTGGGACTTGAGGATCACAACCAAAGACTCATGGAGGTTGTGGCCCTTGTATGGTCATGCATGTAATCAAACCATGTTTCTAGGAGCAGTCCAATAGTCATAAGATTGATTAAAAATGATGTTTAGCATATTGTGTTGTTCTATTTTCTCAGCAAAAGTTACAGGTGTGCGTAATAATGTCAAACATAAACTGGTATCAATGTCAGTTATCAATTCTAGTTTGTTGGGTTGTGGGACCAAGGGATCACAACTGTATGTCTTTTCTTGTTGTGGACCGTTGATGGTCATATAGAATGAAATAAATGATTTTGATAAGAAAACTAATTACTAAAGGAAATATAATCTATGTTTTTGGAGTTTTCACAATATATTGTATCAAAACAATAAAAGAAAACTAATCTATCAAAGGAAATCTTTTTATCTTTTCTAATTTTTAAGCAATGCGTTCTAATCTAATAAATAAACTAAAGAAAAGTAATCATCCATTTATTTGGTTACTTGTGAGAATGTCTCGAATCTAATCTCAAACAATTAACTTAATCCAATAAAAAACCCTTCAAACCCTACCTCAGAGATGAATAACAAATCATGACCATGAAAGGGCTATTGTTCCACATAACTTCCCTAATAATGTTAAAGAGAAAACTTCCTACCGATTTTACCTACTTGTGATTTACTAACCTATTGAAATGAATGATTTTATACTCTATTTGATATGTAATTGAAACAAGTGATTTGAAATTGACAATTTAACAAGCAAAGAAAACAAACACATAATTCTAACTTGACAAGCAAGATCTTTGGAAAATATGGTTGTATCTCGTATCTGTCCCCTCGGTATGTTCCTTTCTTTCTCTAAGTCTTCATGTGATTCCAATGGATAGGGAATGCAAGAAAAACAACGGGAGGATGTCGCTTGAGTAATGAAAACTTGATGGTAGTCCGAGTGTACTGCAAGTAGAAGAGAGATAACACAAGAGATCAGATCTTGGATATGCAATTCCTAGCAAGATTGTGGCAATGATACAATGTAAGATACATAAAAATTCTCGGGCATTTTCTTGAATACAAGCGTGGAATATATAGTAATTAAGGATGGGATGTACCTTTATGCATAAGGAAAGAAGAAGCAGTCATAACTAATTAAATATATTTAAAAATAGGAGGAAGGAGAACCAAGAAATCAAAGCTAATTTTAGACAATTTGTCTCGTGGATGCACGCTAAAAGTGAAATTAAGTGAACCGTCATATGTTAAAACATGCATGACGGAATATGGAAAAAGAGGGTAGAACCTCCGCCTTATATAGGGCGGCAATTTTAGGACCATTGGCCTATTTTGGGTGGTTGTTTGCAGAACCACCACCGGCAGGAGTGGTGGTGGTCATGGCACTAAATGCCAAAACATGTGCTAAAAGAGGTAGAAAGATAGAAAAAGCGTGGGAAGGCTAAGTAAAGACATCTAGGAAACAAATATACACTGCGAATGGGATTTGGAGCTTGAACACCTTCTTGAAAGGACCTGAATCATCATTGGGGAATTTTGTAACCATTTTCCAATAATGTAGCACATGTAATTTTTGTGCGTACATTGACACATGGAAACGGTATAAATATAGGAATTAAAACATGGCTAAAGTAAACTATTTATAGCTTGAACTATTGTAAAGAAGAGTTAGAAAAACATGTAGGTTATATTTAGATCACATCTATTATTATGAATTGCAAGTAAATAGTGAAGGAAATTCCCACCATGTATATGTGTGTATATATATATATAGATGATGCATCAGTAAAATGATTAGTGCTTCAAAATTATAAGTGTTGAGTAATTATTGAGTAGGAAATCAATGTTATAGTCTGTATAAGAACTATGGGAGCATGCATGGTACATCACATGTGTTGGTGCCTATTTTAACTTGCCACTTTTCAATTCAAAGCATGCCTATGAAACATTTTGGTTTCTTACTAAGCGAGGTAACTCCCATGTGAATATATGCTATAAAGTTGTGTCAATCCTCGCAAAGATTTTCTCATGTGCTTCCTTTTGTCAAAACCATGTGTTAACTACACCCTGTTTCCCGATGTCTAAAAAATAATGGTGAAACATTGGTTTTCTTTGATATATCGGGCTTAATTTGGAAGTTTGTAGATGGCAATGTAAATATGTAAGGCATAATATATTTCCCGAAGATCGATAAAGTACCCCAATGAGCATTCATGTGAAGTACAATAAAGAGAACGCGGAATCATCCCCATTCCCTGAAGGAAAATACAAGTAAGGATATTATGAGAATGGGGAGATGGGCCTCTACTTTCCTAGGAACTCTACACTTGGTAAAGTGTAAGATGAAGTTAAAATTCCAAAACCCGAAGGATAATGCATGTCATCTTCTGGTCAAATTCAATAAGTAAAAGGAAAGTAGTATGCAGAGAGTAAGGTCGGGAAGCTAGAAAAAAAGGTGAACAAAGTATCATGATTTTACTGGGGTGTGTAATTGGTAAAAATAAGTATGAGATCCGAGATCGTTGAGAACACGTACTAAATCTATATTATGCATAGGGGTGGGAAAAGTAATACACCTCACATTTTTCAACAATAATGTGTAAATCACTTTGTAAAATGTTCCTAAAGCTTGTTGGCATAAAATGAGGAGTTTCATTAATACACTAGGTACATGCGGGAGTAAATAATTTAATGGAAAATACTCATGTAAGGTATATATGTGAGTGATATGATGTGAAAATATTGTAACGATTGTAAGGATTAAAGAGGTTGAGAATTACAAAATACTCCCCAGGAGCGCAATCTTCAGCATTAATGCATAAATATGCAAGTTTTTAATAAGGTGACTTGTTTTAAATCCACACACATATGACCCCAAAATGTATGATATTCTTTAAGAAACAATACCAAAAGATAGTTGAATAAATAATTGAACTCAAGGCACAATTTTTAGTTGTAGAGATTTTCCAGAAACGTTTCAGAGAGTTGTCAAAAAGATGAGTTCATCAATTCCCCTTATTTCCTGTGATATTTTTAAAATTGATCTAGGAAGTCCCAAGAGGTGTGATAGAACTAAGCTGAGATTATGAAGATTCTTATGGTTCGCTTGAAAACAAGTTCTAGTATTAGTTCCCCTCTGGATAGAATCATAGACTCTGATATCACATCTGCAGACTTAGAGGATTTTAAACAAAGGTTACATTCCCCTGAAAGAAGTGATGCCATGACCCAAATAGATAATAGTTACATCGATATTTCTACTAATTTTCCTCCCGCTATGCCATGCCCATAAATTTTATGGGTATGTGCCCAAAATTACAATCCTAAAACAAAATAAGTATGCAATGGAAGAGGAGAGTTGGTCTTGTCCTTTTAGGAACATGATTTTTACAGAATGTTGGGTTTTCCTCCTACGATGGAATATGGAACTATCACTAAGGATTAAACACATGAATATTGGAACATTCATTCAAAGAAATGGAAAAAAATTATGAATGACAATTGGTTGAATATTCCTCGAACCTCTACCCATAAAATGACAAAGAAATTGAATAGGGTTGAATTTATTGAAGTCGAGGATGTGATTACCTTATTGAACCAAGAAATGGGTATGGAATCTACTTGCTTTCCTTTAGGAGTGGATTTTCCAATTCATCCAATTCACACTTTCCAACAAAAATCCTCTTCCCAGGTCTAATATTATAAGTACCCATATTCATGATAAAATGATGGGAGATTCCCAAATAGAAACAAGAGAAAATTCGGGAATGGGGGAATTATTCATGACTTCATACCTTGTCTATAATATTGATTTTCATAGGAATTTTCTAAATTACTAATGGATGGAGAACTTGATAGTTCAAAATTGTATCATGTGTTCTATTAGTTAAAATTGGAAATTTTGGAAGCACATTACATAAATATTGTCAATCACTTCTTTGCACCTACAATCTATTTGTACCATCTAGATTGGGAAAATGAAATATTCACCCCTATTTCTAAGAGATTCATTACTCAGTATGGGTGTTACTTCATTCAATTTAGAACTTTTTCATATATCAGGGTTAGTAGTTTTGATGGGAAACCATATACGTTTCTCGGATGTGTGAATGATAAATGGGAATTAATGAAACTAGTTAGACAATTGTTATCAATACACCATATCAGTGCTTAGAAACATGTAATTTCCCCAATCAAATTCCCTATAGTAATAGGAAATTATCGTTCCCTAATATCCAAAAGGCAATTCGGAGGGAGAGATGAACAGGTGTATGATAGACATGTTTGAGGATAGAAAACAATATGATATCAAACACATTTTGCATAGTATTGCACCCACGAAAGTAGAGAACAAGCCTTATTATGAAGATAAGAGATAGGTCAGAAAAAGAGAATATTTGATGATGAATTTGGTTCGAGATGGTTGATTTTGTGGTTATCCTAGCTCTTGAAGGGTTATAGGAGGATGGAAATACGGTCGGTGAATAATACATCCAGGACAACATTACTTCTCAACCTTTGCCATAAATAAATTGGAGTGTCACTAAGAAGAAGTAAGATCAAGAAAAAATGGTCACCCTATCTGACTTTCCATAAGGTGGTTTTTTTCAAAAGAAGTGGATATAAGTTACCACTAGACCCCACTACTAAGAGAATACAGAAATAATCAAATCATTCATGATATTATTCCCATTTTTATGAAGGTTTATGTCACTAGAGATGTTTCATGGAGGAAAAAAGTTAAGAAGTTTGATTCAATATGAATAACATGAGGTTTAGGTACCCAGGATAGATTCAAAGTTCTTCCTCCTAAGATATAAGGAATAACTAGTGTAACACTTCAAGATTGTAATTTTACAAGTCTTGTTGTTCATGTTACTCCCTTATAGACTGTTCCAACATCGCCTCACGAGCCAAAGGAAAAGATAAAGTAATGGAAACTGATCTCAAGAAGGCCAGGGGAATAAAAAAGGTTTAGGTTCCCCATCTTTGGAACACAAGAGGTAGAAGAGGAGAAACAAATTCAATTTTGAAAGAGGAAATGGACTAATATTTCTAAATGGGTGGATCTGGAAGAGATGAAGGCTCTTGGATAGGTAGAGAACCTTGACGTTTGTAGTGTCTTGTCTACTATCACTCAACATCTTGTATTTTTTCCCATTGAACAACCTACACCTATGATAACAAATCTTTCCATCCCAATAATTACGGTTACTTCACCCACTAGAAAACAACTCCTCATAAAAGCGTCTATACTTGATGCTTTGAAACTACACAACAACAACATGTTGAGGCCACCTTGGATTCAACACTAAATATGAAGCCTCATCTTGAGGGGATTTTGATGTAATTAACACATTATTGAGATAATACGATTGTAGTAGTTCCACAAGATGTTGAAACAAATACAAGAATCTTGAAAGCTTGTGTTCCCATGGAAGGAATTGCTCCTCGAAACTTAGTGAGATTATTCCTATTCATGTTAAAATAATGAGTAAAAGTTCAAAGAAAAAAAAATAAAGATGAGGATCAGTAACCCTTGAAAAAGGAAATTACAAAAGATCAATTTGAACCTATGGAAGTAATTCAAATTCAGGATGGCCTTATACATAAAATTTCTTAGAAGGAACCTATGTTCAAAATTTTAGGAGTATCGATACCTTCATCTTTATCTAAGGACCTTAAAATTGTACAGGACTCCGGTTTTACAATCACTTGATGAACATGAGTCTTCTATAAAAGAGTGGATCAATAACACTTTCCTTAAGAAGAAGAAGGTAGAGAAACATCTAGATGATGAAGATTTGTAAAGACTAACTCTCCTCACTTCACCAAGACAAACTAAAAATGAAAAGGTCTTCTCTAGGGAAACCTTGAATAGAAAAGGAGAAAGGTTCATAGACATTGCAACTCCCAAAGCTGATGTTCCTCGAGTAGAAGCATCCCCATCATATTTCCAAGTTTCCAGGGTCTCTCTAGGTAAGCCCTCTACTGAAGAAATGAAATATGATTTTTCTGTGGTAGTAGAAGGAGTGTTCCAAAAAATTAACGAGTTCAAATAAACAAAGAAATATTTAAAGGCTAAGAATTATTAATTTTCCAACTTAGTCATAAAATTCACTAGAACTCACCAAGAAGGAAAAAATCAGACCCCGAAGATCACTGGTGAAGATATCAGGAGGGTAAGTGATTTGAGTGAAAGAGGGGAAGCTACCATTTAGTGGGAGAATCATCTAGTAGCTAGAGGTGAAATGTTAATCATAGAGTTTGTGAAAAATACTCCTGAATATTTGAGAAGGTGGAAGTAGTTCGGGGATTACAAGACAAGTGTGAGGTTGAGTAAGCAATGTGGCAAGGTATGCTGCCAAAAATGGAAATCATCAAGAATTTAGATGATGACATAATCACTAAGGAGGGAATTATATCCCCTGGTTCTATAGGTAGTCAACATGAGTATTATAACATGAAAAAGGTAAGAGTAGAGGTCCTAGAAAATTCTCTTAAGGTCCTTGAGAAGGAGAGACATAAAAAAACATATTACATCAATCACCTTCATGATTTGATAGATATAATTATTGGAAGAGACAATGGAGATAAATTCACTAAGGAAAGCATAAAAAATATGATCATACTTTTCCAGGAACATATCATGGGAAAACAAGGAGAGCCCAAATTTTTTGATATAAATATCACAAATGATTGGGAAAGTGCTAAGACAACAATTGATAAAGTAATAAGAAAGTTAACAAGGGAAAGAGCAGTCTTCAATGATATTGATGAAATAAGTGCAAAATATGAAGTGATTTTCAACTACCACTCGGGACATGATGAAGAAGTTATAACTCAGATGTTTGAAAATTCTAATGCCTATAAAAATAGGGTAGGAGAAAGCTCAAGCCAAGTCCTTAACAAGTAAAAAATGACAAGGTTTTTTGGGAATAAGAATTATTATTTTTATTTCATCTAGATGTCACCGCATGTTCTTACTCAGCCCAATCAAAAGTGAAAGGGAATATTTTCAATTACATATTTTTCCTTTGAAGATTTTAAATTACATGGAGTAAGGATTCAAAGGCTGTCCTAAAGGAAATTTTGGGGGAAAATTAGATAAGACAAAATTATACATATGAGGGGTTTGTCCTCATACTAAAAATGGGGGTTTTTTCTAAAAACTATTTGGCAAAGAACAAGGATTGATATTTTTACTAAAATATTTCTTATATGTTTCCTAGAAGTATATTTTGGATTTTAATCTTTCAAATTCGAATGTTAAGATGATTACAGAGTATAGTCATTAAAAGGCATTGAGATCTAGTATTACCTTTATCCTTTGTCAAGAATTTGATGAATTTTAAAATGAAATCTGTTTAACTATGGGTTTGTTTTTTATGTTCTAGAATTTAAATGCTAAACAATTTGTTGATTGATTGCATTTCATTCCAAAATTCTATGTTTCTTTCTTTCTTTGAAGTACATTGGGCCTGTCCTTAGTGATTAAGTTTTGGTGATTTTCTAGTATTGTATTGTGAGCCTTTACTTTACAATGTTGAATGTGGTTATAAAATCCTTACTGAAATTATTTTGTTGATGGATCTTTGTAAGATTTTAGTGTATCTTAAGCGTATGAAATTAGAAGAAAGAAAAATTTCATTGGAATGCTTTCATGAGATTTTGTGCTAAGTATTTTGAGGATTTTGTAAAATATTTTTCTTAATTGAGCATCAATGAATGCAAATATTTATTTAATTACAAACTGTGATAAATTGATGATTTTTTCTGTGTTTTTCATAATGACACATGTGTCTAAAAAAGAAATGTGAGTAGTGTTGTCTAGAGATTTATCAGTTTCTTAAATCCCTAGTCATTATAAAATAAAAATTTAGCCTCATTGCATAAAGGAAATATCCTTTTAGTCATCTTTCCACAACACGTACGAGTACTATTGAAAGGAAACCTAGATTTCATTTTACCCTTTCATAATTATCTTTGGAACCAACAGAAATTCTCACTTTGTTTAGAGTAGCTCGAGTCTGCTTCGAGTGAAATTTGCACTATTTAGTTTGACAACTCATAGGATTTGAATTGTGTATATATTGACCATGTTCACTCGGGAATACTACTAAATCTCTCGAAGAATAGACCAAAAATCCTTGATTACGCTTATTATTTATCAAATTCAAAGTTACAAAATGGGTTCTCTCATTACCGGTCCAAGCTAAGACCTAAAGCAAAGAGGGAAGGTCATCCTCTTTGTGTGAGTCACTCGATCACATCAAAATTAGGTTCAAAAGGTTTTTCAAACATCCTCCCTTCTACAAATGACATGCACTTATAGTATTCCAATATCAAAGTTCATCAACTCATCTGTTGATACTTCCTGACCCCAAGGGGGTGTAATTTTGGGTACTAACACATTTTTCACCGTTTCTAGGGAATATTTCAAAACATTGAGTAAAATTCATGTCTCTAGTAATGATTAGTGCGTATTTATTTTAACTACATGTATGGAACACAATCCTTTGTGTAGTTTTACAAAAATAGAGCACGATCTATACTTTTGCTCTATATTTCCATAATACAAGTGAGATTTCCATTAAATTTGACTTTACTAGAAAATACTGGCAAAAAACTCTAAAGATTTGTGAATCTTTTTTCATTTATGTGTAAATTTATCCTCTAGTGAATCATTTCAAGCAATCAACATATCTAGGTTGTAAAACATTAGTAGTGACTCCATCCTTTGTGAGAATTCTAGAAAAAGTACTTCAAAATATATAAATCTTGGTTACTTTACTTGACAATTCCATAAAACATGAAGCAAGAAGATCCCTTGTTAAATTAGATCCTACTAGAAGATTGTTCCCGGAGTTGGGAAAGACTAATCCAAGAAGAAAAAATCGGACAACCTTGGGTGATCGGAGGTTAAAAGAGAAATTTTTACCTATTAGTGAAAGTGATCAACATTTAGTGGAAAATTATACCTCGAATAGTTCTTAATAAGTAGTCCTCATACCAATTTTTACTCACCAACTTAGGAGGGTCCTTCATTTACAACTAATCAGGGTATTCTTTGACTCTCTCCTTTATTGATTAGAAATAATAGAGTACTTTGTGAAACATAATCATTAAAGGATCAATACTTTGAAGATCATACACCAGTACACCAAAGATCCCCAATTCCCAATCATTTTAACCCTCCAATTAGAACACCTCCTCAAAATAATATGGAAAATCCACCCGACCTCCATTTGTAGTAAATACTTACAAACCCATAGATTTTCATGAGATGGTCCCAAATGAAGTCCCTCATGAAATAAAAAAATGATTTCCTACATTTCAAGGAAATAATGTTATAAGTGGGGATCAACATCTTAGAATCTTCTTAAATGCTATGGAATATTTTGAAATTGAACATGAGGATGTGCATATAAAATTGTTCATCTATACTTTAGATGAAGATTTCGGGAATGGTAAAAATTATTGCTTGATAATTCAATTGATTCATGGTTAGAAATGAAAAATGCCTTTAAGATGCAATATGGTGACACAAATGATCCTAGATTTATTTTTCTGAGTTTGAGAACATAAAGAAAAATCCTAATGAATTTGATTTGGATTTTAATACTAGGTTTAGTAAAATTTGGAAATATTTCTGTGAATTTGAGACCTAGTGATGATTCATGTTTGATTAAATACGAGATGCATTTGAAAAGAATGAAGCTTACTACTTGAGAGATAAGAATCCTAGAAATTTAAGGAAAGATTTTACCATGGTGGTGTAGATTTAAAATAATATCAAAGTAGATGGAAAACCTCCAAAAAGGGAAGGTGTTAAGCTAGTCAACCTAGAAAAACCTTAGCCAAGAAAATCAGTAGATTTGGAGGAAGTAGTTAAAACCCTAGTGGTGGTAGTTAAAGAAATATATTATAAGTTTGTTAGAGCTGATAAAGGCATATGAGAAAACCTCAGACTCAACATCAACATCAAGGACATAAAATTTTGGAATCACCCTAGAGGTGATCATAGAGCAGATTATAGAGGCAACAAACCCATGGGGTCGGGGAATAAACAACCAAACCGAAGAGAAAATAAATTGGTACCTACTCCATTAACTGCTAGGGTATCTCTAGTTGAAGAAGATCATGCCATTAATTAGTGTGATAATTTTTTTATGCCATATTCCCCTTAAACTCTAATATTGATGATGATGATACTAATAAAACTACTTTTGGTGATGTTTGCATCCTAGAATGTTCTGATACTACACAAATAGGGGTTACATCTCTTGAATTACTAGGTACAGTGATTTGTCGAAACATTTTGGAGTTTCTTGGAATGGGTATATTTTCCTCTTCTTACTACCAGTATTGATATAGACATGGTTCAATCTTCTTTTTAGTTTCCTAACCATGATTTTGAATATCTAAGGGATTTGATGATAAAAAAATATGATGGAGGTACTCCTTCTAAGGAAGATATGCAACTTTTGATAAATGCAGTTGTTGCTCAAGAAAAGTATTATAACCTCTGTAATAGATTGGTCAAAGGAACTATTCCGTCTTCCAAAAATAAAGTACCTATGCTAACCAATGTCCCTAAGAATTTTCCCAAGAAAGATATACCAGATAAAGAACCTGCACTTACTAGTAAGCCAAATACGAATGATGTTACCTATGTAACAAAGAACTTTATCCCATCAAAAATGCCATTACATTGTCTCCTAATACAATCTTTCCCAAGTATATCAATTGTGACATAGCTCAAATTTTGAGCCAAATTAAAATTACGAGTGCCTATTTTTGAATTTCTTAGGATTCCTAAGCATAGAAAAAGAGCTTTTGAGTACTTGGGATTCAAAGAAGAGACAATGGTTGTGAACAAAGAGTAAATAATGTGGATGTATCATCTACCATAACTAAAGTGGAAGTTCCTCAGGAACAAGAAAGCATGTGGGAATCATCATAGATATATATGGGTACTTATTGAGCATAATCTCAACTGGATGTTGATCCATTTTTAATTTCTTTGATTGTTGGTGATAGACTTGTTCACAACTGTATGTTTGATTCGGGAGCTTCATGCAATATCATGCCACTAGAAGTTATGAATGAATTAGACATAAAAATAATGGCAGCATTTGGAAAGTGTCATGCCATGGATTCAAGAGAGAATTATTGGATATGTGAAAGGGCTAGTTGTTCAATTGGTTGCCTATCTAGGCAAGTATTTGACCATGAATGTAGTTATTGTGGATTGCCCTACTAAATGGGGTATGTTATTATCAAGAAAATGGGCTGCAAGTGTGGGTGATAGTGTACAAATGGATATGTCATATGCCACCATACCTTTAGAAGGAAAATTAGTGAAATTACATGGAGAGAACAAGATGCTCCATATCATTGAAGATCCTGTAAATTCCTCTTATGATGTATTATTTGTTGACATTGATTTGGATAATTTTATAGGCTTTTTGATTTTCAAGATCAATGTACAAAATGTTGTTCATTTACAAGATTCTAGTATTCCTTGGACCATGATATTTGATGGAGCATGTTCTGCAATGGGGAATGGAGCTGGAGTAGTTTTCACATCCCTGAAAAAGAATCTCATAATTTTTTATCCAAATTAATTTTCAATGCACCAATAATATTGCAGAGTATGATGCATTGCTCCTAGGATTGAGATTTTCTTTGAAACATGGAATTAAAAACCTCATTGTTAAAGGATATTCTAAGTTAATTGTAAAGCAAGTAAGAAAATTGTATACCACTAAAAATCAACAGATGAAACAGTATAAGCATGCAACTTGGGATCTTATTGAGATGTTTGATTCATTTAATATATTGTATCATGAAAGGGCTCAGAATGCAAAAACAGATAAATTGGTTGTAATTGCATCACACTTCTCAAACTATACAATATCTCCATTTTGTAACTATGATGTTGAAGTGTTAGCCAGACCCTCTGTGCTGATAATGTCAAACACTGGTAGGTATTTGAAGATGATGATCAGATACAAAGATTCATTGAAAGTAAAAATGAATTCACAAATCAGCACATTGATTTAGAACCTATGGTTGAACTTTGTGATGGGAAAGAAAATCTCTTTGGAAAGAAGTGATCCAATTGAAAAAAAATATGATTCCCAAAGGATTGGTTTCCCTTGAATCCAATTTTGACAATGTTGATAGGATAATCAACAGGCCCATTTTTCTGTGTCTAGAGATGTTGTAGAATGTAACCTGGGGACTCAAGAAAACCCTAGGAAGGTGTGGCTAGGTTGCAATTTGAGAAAGGAATAAAATCAATCTTATACTAAGTTTTTGAGAGAATACCAAGATTATTTATCCTGGTCATATTATGAATTGAAATCCTATAGAGAAGATATTTTTCAACATGAAATACCTCTAAAACCCAATTCCAAACCTTTCAAGAAGAAACAAAGACCCATCAATCCTCTCCTATCCCTCAAGATGCAAGAAGAGATGATAAATTTGAGGGATGGAGGAATCATACAACCTGCCAAGTATTCTTCATGGGTGGCTAATTTGGTGCCAGTCAGAAAGAAAAATGGAGACATAAGGCTTTGTGTGGATTTCTAGAATCTTAACAAGGAATCTATTAAAGATAATTATCCATTGCCAAATATGGATAACATGCTACAACTTATTATAGGATATGAGTTATTATCTATGCTAGATGGGTTCTCAGGGTACAATCAAGTGGTTTTCAAGAAAACTGAATAGTTTAAGACTACATTCACTACTCCCTGGGGACATATGTTTATGTCAGAATGTCTTTCAGACTTATGAATGCTGGAGAAAATTTCTAGAGAGCTATGGATGTGGCTTTCTTGGGACTTATTAATTATTTTATGGTTTTATATCAAGATGATATAAAAATATTTTCCAAGAAAAGAGGTAACCATTTAGTAAACCTAGAAAAATGTTGCTCAAATGCGAGATAATATGGGATTTCATTAAATCCTAAGAAATGTCATTTGAGAGTTCAAAAGGCTAAACTATTGGGACATATTGTGTCAAATGAAGGGTTCATGATTAATCCTGAAAGTGTGGAAGCAATTGGTAAGGTTCTTATCCCTAAGTCTAAAAAGGGAATTCAATCTTTTTTCGGCCAAAATTTTTATAGAAGATCTATCTCTAATTTTAATGAGATAAAAATTCTATAATGAATGCTAAAAAGGACCAAGTCATTAAATGGGAAGGAGTTGTTCAAGCTTTCACATGGATTAAAAAATCATTAAATAGTGCCTGGTACTAGAAAGCCCCGACTATAAAAAGGATTTTCAGATATTTTATTTTTCCTCTAAAAATACTATTACATCAATGTTGTTGCAAAAATATGGAGATGGAAATGAAATGCCTATTGCTTTTTTCAGTAAGGCCCTACAAGGTGTTGAATTAAATTACACTATCATGGAAAATAAATCTTTTCATTTAGTAAGCACTACTAATTTTTTTAGGCCTTATACATTAAGTTATAAGATAACAACCTATGTTCCCATACCATGGTTAAAGATATATTGATAAAAATGAAGTCTCTAGAAAAAGGTGTCGTCGAGTGAATAAATTACAAGAATATGATATAGAGATACAGACCACCAAATTGGTTAGAGGTATGTGACTGGTGAAGTTGATGGCTGAAATTAATTTGCAGGTTATGGAGGTTAATGTCATTGAAGAGGATAGTATGAGTCCTCATGTAAAAGTGAATAACTCAACTCGGCATAAGGATGTAATTTATTATTTGAAGAATTTGGAGTGCTCCGGATGCCCGGAAAAAAATCGAGAGAAGAAAAATCAAGTTAGCTTCCCAAAAATATGTCATGAATGATTTTTCTTTAGCATGGAAAAATCTATAAGGTTTATTACTCGGATGCATAATTGAAGATGAAGCCCCCACAATAATTATTGAATTCCATAGAGGAGTGTGTGGGGGGCACTTTGCTAGAAGATTGACTACACATAATATTTTGAGAGTAGGATATTGGTGGCCCACGTTTTTTAAGGATTTAACTATACTTGTTAGGAAATGTGAAAGTTTTGAACATTTCTCTGGGAGATTGAATGTGACGGGTGCTCTACCATTACAAATAGTATCAATTGAATCTCCCTTCAAGTAATGGGGAATGGATTTTATTAGAGAAATATTATATGCTTCAAGTAATGGGCATAGATGGATCCTAGTTGCTATTGATTATTTCAATAAGTGTGTTAAAGTTATTCCCACTAAAAAGGAAACTCACTAAGTAGTTATGAATTTATCTTAAACAATATAATCTACATATTTGGACTTCCTATTAAAATAGTTATTGAAAATTCCATGAGCTTCAAGGCTAAACCATCAGTAGCTATGTGTAAATAATATAATATCAATTTGGCATATGGATCGAATTACAATCCACATGGAAATGGACAAGCTGAATCTAACAATAAAAATTTGCTTAAGATACTCTAAAGGACCTTAGAAGTTAATAAAAGGAAGTGGGGTGAGAAAATCTATAAAAACCGTTACACCAAAACCTTGAGGTGTTAGTGAATTTTCCACATGAAGATCATAACATCCCACCACGCTTCCGTATCCCATACCCTGAGCTAGATTTGTGCCCATATAACAGGACCACACCCTACCATATACAAGCCCCGGGAAAACACTGCAACACCAGCGTAGCTACCCATTTTGGGACTTGAACCTAGGTGATCACTCTGATACCAAATGTAACAAACCATTACACCAAAACCTTGAGGTGTTAGTGAAATCTACACATGAAGATCATAACAAACTCAAGTTTGCTTTGTGGGCATATTGAATCACCACTAAAAGAGTAACTGGTAAAAGTTCTTTTGAGCTAGTTTATGGAGTTCGGGATCTTCTACCATTACACACACAGTTGTCTTTGTATCAATTCATGCAACAACTTGGAGATGAAGGGGAAGTGAACCCTTATGAAGAAAGGATGAACCAAATTTTGGAACTAGATGAAGAAAGAAGAGAATCTCATCAGAAGCACCTAAAGTTCAAGGAAAGGCTCAAAAATATTTTTGATAAGAAAGTAACCCCAAGAGAGTTTAACATTGGAGATTTAGTCCTACTATGGGATAGTAGACATGAAGAAAAGGAAAACATGGAAAATTTGATGCTTTGTGGATGGGGCCATACTCTATTGATATCATAATTGGGGAGCATACCTTTTTCTTGAAGGAATCTAGAAGGAGATCTATTGGAATTTCCTATCAATGACAAACATCTTAAACACTTCTTGGATTGAGCTCACATAGTTAGGTATGAATTTTTGTACATTGTAATACGGTTTTTGTTTATTTATTTACTTTTATTTACCTTTTTGTATTTATGGTCTATAATGACTAGTTGTTATAATTTTTCAATTATTTGTGGTTTTGTTTGCTCATAAGTTTGTGTGTGTGTCTTTATGAATCCATTTACCTAATGAATTAAGGCACTTGGTCTATTTATCAAGTTTTAATGTTTAGTTCTTGTGGCACCCTTTGTAGGGCATGCCCATCCCATGAAGTTTGAGCTGATGTTGATAGTTGTTTTAACTCGCCCCTTTTCAATTCAAAGCATATATATGAAAATTTTCGTATCTTACTAACCGAGTTAACTCCCATGTGAAAATCCACTATAAAGTTGTGTCGAGCCCCTAATTTGCTTCATGTTGCCAAAATTTTTATGTTAACTACACATTTTTTTAATGTCTAAAAAATAATGGTGAAACATCATTTTACTTTGATATATTAGTATTAATTTGAAAATTTGCAAATGGAAATGTAAATATGTAAGGCATAAGATATTTCTTGAAGATCCGATGAAGTACACCTGATGAGCGTTCATTTGAAGTAGAATAAAGAGAACATGAAATAATCCCCATCCCAAAAGGAAAACACATGTAATGATATTATCGAACAAGGATATGGCCCTCTACTTTTGTGGGCACTCTAAACTTGGTAAAGTGCAAGATGAAGTTAAAATTATGAAACCCAAAGGATAGTGCATGTCATCTTGGTGGTCAAAGTTAATAAGTAAAAGGAAAGCAATATGCGAAGAGACTAAGGTTGAGAAGCGAGAAAAAAGGTGAAAAAGTCTCATGGTTCCGTAGGTGTGAAATTGGTAAAAATAAGTCTGAGATCCGAGATCCCTAAGAACATGGACCAATTCTATAGTATGCATGGGGGCGGGAAAATAAATAAACCTCACATATTTTAACAATAGTGTGTAGATCACTTTGTAAAATGTTCTGAAGCTTGTTGGTGGCAAAGGAGGAGGTTCATTAATGCACTAGTTGTACGGGAGTAAATACTTTAATGAAAAAGACTCATGTAAGGTAGATACGTGAGTGATATGATGTGAAAATATTACAACCGATGTAAGGATTAAAGAGGTAGAGAATTTAAATAAACCCTAGGAGTGCAATATTTGACATTAATGCATAAATATGTGAGCCGTTAATAAGGTGAATTATTTTAAAGCCACATATAGATGCCCCCAAAAGGTTTGATATTATTGAAGAGACAATAATGAAAGATAGTTGAAGAAAGAATTAAAATCAAGGTGTAATTTTTCAGTTGCAGATATTTTCCATACATGTTTTAAAGAGTTTTCAAAAAGGTGAGTTCATCAATTTCCTCTATTTCCTATGATATTAAGAAAATAAATCTAGGAAGTCCCAAGAGGTGTGATGGAAGTAAGATGAGATTATGAATATTTTTGTAGCACCCTCAAAATTTTTTTCTAGTATTAGTTACCCTCTGGATAGAATCACAGACTCTGATATCACGTCATCCGCAGACTAAGAAGATTTTAATAAGTGGTTACGTTCCCCTTAAAAAAGTGATGCCATGACCCAAATAGCTAATATTTTCATTGAAATTGCTTCTACTTTCCCTCTCTCTATGTTATTCCTAGAACTTGTATGGGTATGTGCCCAAAATTACAATCTTGAAACTAAAGAAGTCCGGAATGCAAAAGGAGAGTTGGTCTTGTCCTTTCAAGAACATGCTTTTGAGAGAATAATGGGTTTTCCTCCCATGAGGGAAGAGGGGGATATCACTAAGGATTCAACACAGGAATATTGGAACATTCATTTAAAGAAATAGAAAAAATTATGAATTACCACTTTATCGAATAGTCCTCGAACCTCGACCCTAGAGTGATAAATAAATTGAATAGGGATGAATTTATTAAAGAAGTCAAGGATGTGATCACCCTGTTGAACCGAGTAATGGGTATGGAATCTACTACTTTCTTTCAAGAGTGGATTTTCGAATTCATCCAAGTCATACTTGCCAACAAAAATCCTCTTCCCTGGGGATAATATTATAAGTACTCATATTCATGAGAAAATGATGGGAGTTTCCCAGATAGAAAGAGGAGAAAATTCAGGAATGGGGGAATTATTCATGACTTCATACCTTGTCTATAATATTGCTTTTCATAGGAATTTTCCTAAATTACTAATGGATGGAGAACTTGATAGTTCAAAAGTGTATCATGTGTTCTATCAGTTAAAATTGGAAAATTTGGAAGCACATTACATAAATATTGTCAATCACTTCTTTGCACCTACAATTTGTTTTATACCATCTAGATTGGGAAAATGAAAGATTCACCCCTGATTCTAAGAGATTCATTACTCATTATGGGTGTTATTTCATTCAATTCAGAACTTATTCATATATCAGGGTTAGTGGTTTTGATGGGAAACCTTATGTGTTGCCCAGATGTGTTAATGATAAATGGGCATTAATGGAACTAGTTAGACAATTGTTATCAATAAAACATATCAGTGTTAAGAAATATGTAATGTCCCCAATCAAATTCCCTATAGTCATAGGAAATTATACTTTCCCTAATATCCAAAAGAAAAAATGTTGGAAGGAGAGATGAACAGGTGTATGATAGACATGTTTGAGGATAGAAAACAATATGATATAAAACACATTTTTCACAAAGTATTGCACCTATGCAAATAGAGAACATGCCTCATTATGAAGATTTATGGATTAATTGTGAAGATAAGAGGGAGGTCAGATGAAGAGAATATTCAAGGATGAATTTGGTTTAGATGGTTGATTTTTTGGTTATCCCAACTCTTGAATGGTTAGAGGAGGATGAAAATACATTCATTGAAGAATAAATCTAGGAAAAATTACTTCTCAAACTTTGCCACTAATAAATTGGAGCATCACGAGAAGAAGTAAGATCAAGAGAAAACTACTCACCCTATCCAACTTTCCACAAGGTGGTTGTTTTCAAAAGGAGTGGATATAAGTTACCACTAGACCCCACTATTGAGAGAATACAAAAATAATCAACTCATTAATGATAGTATTCCCCTGTTTTGGAGAGTTTATGCCAGTAAGGATGTTTCTTGGAGGAAAAAATATAAGAATTTGGATTCAATATCAACAACAAGAGGTATGTGTGCCTAGGATAGATTCAAAGTTCTCCCTCCTCAAACATCAAGAATAAATAGTGCAACACTTCAAGAAGGTAAGTTTACAAGTCCTTTTTTTCATGTTAATCCATTATAAACTATTCCAACATCTACCTTAGGAGCCAAAGGAAAAGAGAAAGTGATGGAAACTGATCTCAAGAAGGCTAGGGGAGAAAAAAATGGTCAAGGTTACCATACTAACATACAAGAGGTAGGAGAGGAGAAGAAAATTCATTTCTAAAAGAGGAAAATAACTAAGACTGTTGAATGGGTGGATCTGGAAGAGATGGAGGCTCTTGAACATATAGAGAAACTTGAAGTTCCTAGTGTGTTTTCTACTATCGCTCAGTCTTTTGAATTTTTCCCATTGAACAACCTACACCTATGATAACAACCCTTGCCATCCCAACAACTACAGTTACTTCACCCACCAGAGAAAAACTCCTCATACAACCTTCTGTACTTGACTGCAACTACACAAAAACAACATGTTAAGGCCACCTTGGAGTCAACTCTAACTATGAAGCCTCATCCTGAGGGGATTCCAATGCAAGTAACACAAGAAGAAATTATATATATTATAGTTTTAGTAGTGCCACAATATATTGAAATAGATGCAAGAATCTCAGAAGTTTATGTTCCTATGGTAGGAGGTGCTCCTTAGGAAATTAGTGAGATTATTCATGTTCCTAGTAAAATAATGAGTGAAATTTCATAACAAATAGAAAATAAAAATAAGGATCAACATCCCCTAACAATTGTGATTATAGAATATCTATATGAGCTTATGGAAGGAATTAAAAGTCAAGATGGTCTTGTAGATCAAAGTTCTCATAAAGAACCTATGTTCGCAATTTCAAGTGTATCAATACCTTCATCTTTCTCTAAGGACCTTACAATTTTACCCTAAGAGAATCTAGTTTTATAATCACTTGATGAACATGAGTCTCCTATAAAATAGTGGATCAGTAACACTCTTACCAAGAAGAATAAGGTAGAGATACACCTGGATGATGATGATTTGCAAAGACTAGATATCCTCACTCTAGCAAGACCAACCAAAAGGATAAGTTCATCTCTAGGGTAGCCTTGAGAATAAAAGGAGAAACGTTCATAGACATTAAAACTCCCAAATCTGATGTTCCTCAGCGAAGCATCCCCATTAAAATTTCAAGTTTCCGGGGTCTCTCTAGGTAAGCCCTCTACTGAAGAAATGAAATATGATTTTTCTGTAGCAGTAGGAGTGTTCCAGAAAATTGATGAGTTCAAAGAAACAAAGAAAGATTTAAAGGATAAGAATGAGGCATTGTCCAACTTAGTCAAAAAATTGACTAGAACTCACCAAGAAGGAAAAACTCAGACCTTGGAGATCACTAGTGAAGATATCGGAGGGTAAGTGATTTGAGTGAAAGAGGGGAAGCTACCATTCAGTGGGAGAATCATCTAGTTGCTAGAGGTGAAATGTTAATCATAGAATTTGTAAAAAAGTACTCCCGAATCTTCAAGAAGGTAGAAGTAGTCCGGGTATTCTTTGGAAAAGTGTGAGGTTTAGTAAATAATATGGCAGCATATGCTACCAAAAATGGAAATCATCAAGAATTTAGATGATGAAATAATCACTAAAGAGGAATTGTATCCCTTGATTCTATAGGTAGTTAGCATGAGTATTATAACATGAAAAAGGTAAGATTAGAGGTACTAGAAAATTCTCTTAAGGTTTTTGAGAAGGTGAGACATAAAACATCATATTACATCAATCACCTTCATGATCTGATAGATAGAATGATTGGAAGAGACACTAGAGAGAAAATCACTGAGGAAAGTATTGAAAATGTGATCAAAATTTTTAGGGAACATATCATGGGTAAAACATGAGAGCCTAGAAATTTTGATATAAATATCATGAACAACTAGGAAATTGCTAAGAAAAAAATTGCTAAAGTAAGTAATAAGAAAGTTAACAAGGGAAATAACATTCTTCAATGATATTGATGAAATAACTACACAATATTAAGTTATTTTAAACTACCACTCGAGACCTAATGATGAAGTTATAACTCAGATGTTTGAAAAGTATGATGACTATAAAAATAGGGTAGGAAAATCTCATAGTCAAGTCCCTAAGCAAGTAAAATCGACAAGGTTTGTTGAGAATAAGAGAATATATTTTTACTTTGTCTAGATGTCACCGCATGTTCTTACTCAGCCCAATCAAAAGTGAAAGGGAATATTTTCAGTTACAAATTTTTCCTCTGCAGATTTTGAATTACATAGAGAAAGGATTCAAAGGTTGTCCTAAAGGACATTTTGGGGGAGAAATAAGATAGAACAAAAGTATAAGTATGAGGGGTTTTTCCTCACACAAAGGGGTGTTTTTCTATAGAATATTTGGCAAAGAACAAGGATTGATATTTTTATTGAAATACTACTTATTTGTTTCCTAGAAGTACATTTTGAGTTTTAATCTTTCAAATTCAAGTGTTAAGATGATTACAGAGTATAGTCATTAGCATGCATTGAGATCTAGTATTACCTTTTTCCCTTGTCAAGAATTTGATGAATTTTAAAATGAAATTTGTCTATGGGTTTAATTTTTATGTCCCAAAATTTAAATGCTGAAAACTTTGTTGATTGATTGCATTTCATGTTGCATATCTATGTTTTTTTATTTCTTTGAAGTACACTGGGCCTATCCTTAGCGATTAAGTTTTGGTGTTTTGCTCAAGTATTGTATTGTGAGGCTTTACTTTATAATTTTGAATGTAATTATAAAATACCTACTGAAATAATTTTGTTGATGGATATTTATAATATTTTTAGTGTATCTCAAGTGTATGAAATCGGAGAAAGAAACACTTCGTTAGAATGCTTCACGAGAGCTTTTGTGCTAAGTATTTTGAGGATTGTGTGAAATATTTGTCTTAATTGAGCATTAATGAATGAAAATAATTTTTTAAGTACCAACTATGATAAATTGATGAATTTTTCTGTGTTGTTTGAAATGACACATGTGTCTGAAAAAGCACTGTGAGTAGTGTTGTCTAGAGATTTATCAGTTTCTTAAATCCCCATCATTATAAAATAAAATTTTAGCCTCATCGCATAAAACACAAATATCATGTTAGTCATCCTACCACAACATGTATGAATACTATTGAAAGGAAACCTGGATTTCATTTTACCCTTTCATAACTATGCAGGAACCAACAAAAATTCCCACTGTCTAGAGTAGCTTGAGTCCTGCTCGAGTGACATTTTCACTATTTAGTGTGACAACTCGTAGGAGTTAAATTGTGCATATATTGACCATGTTCACTTAGGAATAATACTAAAGCTCTAAAGAATATAATATAAAGCCTCAATTACACTTATTCTTTATCAAATTTAGGTTATAAAATGGGTTCTCTCACTTTGGTCTAAGGCGGGACCTAAGGAATAGGAAGGTCATCCCCTTTGGACATGTCACCCGATCCCATCAAATTCAGGTTCAAATAGGTTTTTCAGACATCCTCCCTAGCTATAAATAACATACACTTATAGTTTTCCAATCTCAAATTTCATCAACTCATCTGTCGATACTTCCTGACCCCGAGGGGGTGTAATTTCAAGTACTAAAAACATGGAAATAGTGGGTATTACTGTAATCAACTTCTATGTTTTGTAATTAACTATAGTGCTAATGGATAACTATTTATGGATTACTATGATGACTAGATATGAACATGGCCTTATGGGTATTAAAATATTATAAGTAATTATATATGAATGCTTTCCTTATTATATGTGTTGCCATAATTGTTATGTTATGATGTATATTCTTACATGAATGGTAATGATTATGAATATGCATGTCTAACATATTGATAAGAAAAAAAATGAGGGATCGATGGTTGTATGCACTTTGGGTTAGATTTCAGACTTTTTGGATGAAGTGTCCTCATGCCTATCTAATATTGGGTAAATAAGGAAAGAAATTTTGATTCTATTTTCAAATCCTCTTTTCTTTCCATTCATCAAGATGTTGCATGCACATGGCGTTCGGTTTTCTTTGGAGACATTTAGATCTTGGTGTATGACAGATAAGATGATTTTTCTTAGAGTTATAGTATTGAACGTGATTTTAACAAACACATGTGGGTGGAAGACATCCTCTATGATTACTTGTATGAGACATTCTTCATATTTTTACCAGTAGAATTTTACGAGTGGTTAGGAGTGTATGCACAAAATAGGGGTGTTTATCTTGGGAGAAATAAATTATGGAGCTAGGAAAACTATCAACCACTCATTGATTTGGATGAACCTTGGACAAGAGATGTACATCGAAATTGGGAAGGTGTGATACATAATTAAACTTTGGAGTATGTGATTTTGACATATATGCACCTTGAGGAAGAAGAGTTTTAGTTTTTCTTTAAACCTAGGGGATCATACATATATGTGCTACCTTTAGCAAAAAATATATTAATGATTGAACTTGGAATGGAGAATTTACCAATGGAATGCTAAAATATAACTTCACACAAGGTATGGGAAATAGGTTTGGGAAGGATGGCGGTGATTTTGGTGGAAGAAAGAGAAAGGGAGGAGATAAAAATCAAGTATAATGATGCGTGAAAATGGAATTTGAGGAGGCACCAAGATCAATAAGAATGATGACTAGAGGAAGTGATTAGAACCCTGTAGAAGGTGAAGGACCACATAATTGTGTCATATCTATATTGGGGAAGCACTATAGAGATACCCCTTCAACATTAGATTAGAGTATTCTAAGGAGAGAATGAGAAGCGTGGGCACATATGTAACCCAACCTAACTACCTAGTCCTTGCGCAAGGTGTCTAGAATCCATAGGATGTTGTAGAAGAGAATCATAATGAAAGTTAGTAGGAAGGTAATCAAGTATCACCATAGCGGGATAGAGATACAAGTAGGAATATTTTAGTATCATCTTAAAAGGTGCATCCAATTAAGGATGTGCCAATGGCATTGCATTAAACACCCATATTTGGACATGGTATTTTTAGAGGTAATTTTATATGTGTGTAATTAGGATAGAACATTGGCATGCAACCCATTAGAAGTAATCATATAGGTATAATAATAGCATATGTAGTTAGTTTCCTATTCAACACAACTACTGGGACATAAGGAAGCTCATCTATAGGTCCACAGGTCACGCCGGGAGGCTCAGGAAATTCAGGATAACCACCACAAGGTGGAAATCCTGTTAGAGGTTTATGCTTAGGATCTGGCCCCACTCCAGGAAAAGGTCCATAGTATCCACAACAAAAACTCAACAACCTTAACAACCACAATATTAGACACCTCAGCTATTCTTTGAGATGTCTTCACTTACCAGATTATAGAGGTGTGGAATATTCATATCAACATGTGCATAAGTGTGAGTTATTATGGAGAGCTAAGGGAATAACAACTCATGACATGAAGGTAAGTCAATTTTCCACCACACTTCAAGGCAAGGCACATAGTTGGTACAAGAAATATGATCCAAATCAGACTATAATGGATTATGATGCATTGTGCATTTCTATTTTAGATGAGTTTTATATCCCTGAGTTTGAGCAAGTAGGGCATTACAAAACTTAAGGATATCAAGCAAGGCCTTTCTGAGAGTGTTTGAGAATATGATGCATGTTTTAAGAATTTATTATCTAAAATATACTAAGACATTCATCAAATCCACTATGTGAAGTGGTTTGTTGGATGCTTTTGAAACCATTTCGAGAGAGCATTGTCACACAAGACATTCACTAATCTACATGAAGCCTTGAAAGTAGATATGCGTGTAGAGGAAGTTGGCGAGTGATGATATAGGTAGGGAAAATTTTAGTGGCAAATATTCGTAATATGGCGAATATTCCATTTTTGAAAATTTTGAAAAGGTGAATTTTTTGGCATGGGTCAGTGACCTGTTTCGCCTAAAAATTACACTTTAAATTTTTTTAGGGGTCAACTTCGCCTACCCTTGAAAAATATCCCCTATATAAACCTAGATTATTCGTGAGGTAGAACACTTCTACTTCACATTTTTCAACAATATGATATATCCCGTATTATAGATGTGCGACAAGGGGGTAAGTTATTGACGCGCGACAAGGAGGGTTTACAGACAAGGAGATACTGTAGATATTGACACATATTAGATGCATGACAAATATTTTGTTAACGAGTGACATGGAGTTTTTTTCAATGAGCAAGAAGAGGGTAGAGGTTGTAGACGCGCGACAGGATATTTGTTGTCGCTGGCCAAAAAAATGAAGTGACGCGTCAGCCAGGCCTTAGTGGCGTGCGTCAGCGGACGCTGGTGACGCGCGTCACTAAGGTGCATTGGCGTGCGTCATTAAGGCCTATTGGCGTGTGTCACTAAGGCCTATTGACGCACGCCACGCGCATTCCTTAGTGACGCACGCCAACAAGCCTTAATGATGTGTGTCAATGACCTTAGTGTGACGCGTGTCACTAAGGTCTGTTGATGCGCGTCATTAAGGCTTATTGACACGCGTCACTAATGAATGCAGTGATGCATGTCAATAGGCCTTAGTGATGCGTGTCAACAAGCCTTAATGACGCACGTCAATAGACCTTAGTGACGCGCATCACCAAGGTCTGTTGACGTGTGTCACTAAGGCCTGTTGACGCGCGTCACTTCATTTTTTTGACATGCGACAAGGAGGTACAACAGATATTGACGCATAGCGCATGAGACACACAACAAAGAGTTTGTTGATACGTGACACGGAGATTTTTTGATGAGAAAGTAGAGGTCGGAGGTCAGACGCACGACAGGAGATTTTTCTCGGACAAGCACCCTCAGTGATGCGTGTCAATAGGTCTGTTGACATGCATCACTAAGGTCTATTGACACGCGTCACTAAGGTATTTTGACACGTGTCACTGCATTTTTTTGAGGCGCGACAGCAAAATCTCCCGTCGTACGTCTGTAGCCTTCTGTTGTAGTGCTTGATAATCAGGTGAAATTTTTTCATACAACCCCCAAAAAATTCACCTTCCCATGAAACTAGTTCCAGGGATATTCACCATGTATTCTCCACCTCTGATTTCCAGGAGGTCTCTTAAAATGAACCACGGATATAGGAGTGAGCCCTTTTCTTGAGGAACATATTATAGCAATGGATTCTAAGCTAGAAATACTCTCTACTAATTCAGATCATGAGACGTGAAGTGGTTTATGGTGTATTGATTGTGACGTTGAGGGACATATAAAGGATAATTACCTACAAAAAGTGTGTGTGAATTATTAACATCTTTTGAGATTTACAAGAATCATGATGTCTATAATTTTACACTTTTACAATGCACAACATAGAAGAACATCTCCATTTATTGCAATATTTGTAATGCACATACCTATGACACTATTGAATAATTCTTGATCAATCATATTCATGACGCATGTGAGAATGGGTATCCCAAACCACTATGAAAAGAGGCTTACATGAGAAAGAAGGATAGAATAGTGAGGTATGCAATAATGGGATTGGAGGATTTAGAGGTGGATTTAGAAGAAAAGGCAAGGGAGCCCATATAATTTTTGCATAATGGATGTGTTACATGTGTGGATTTCTTGATCATTATCAGCATGAGTGTCCTAAAAAATAGGTTTACATGTATTGTGAAAAGGCACACAAGGTGGAACATTTCCTAGATACATATGCCCATATGTGTAATAACAACAAGAAGGAAAAAGGAATGGCCATGTGTAGACAAAAATTCATGCACTTTGTGTAATTATCTAGTCTCGATCATGTGATACTATTCATATAGTTCCTAAGAAATAAAAGTACTAATTATCCCATGTCTTTGTCCATCTTTTGTTGCTACTTTTGGTCTTGCACCTTTACTAGCCTTGTTTTTCATTTCATACCTTAGTTTTACCCTTTCTAGACTAAGGCATTCAACCAGGATGCGGGACCGGATGCCCTCATCCCCTCTAGGTGCCCCCATCCTCTTTACACTTTACTCACACTTGTTGAGTCCTTTCTATCCAATTGATAATCCTATCTTTTTGGTAGTCGAATTTTGGGGTTAATTACAAAATTCAAGGGAAGGAATCATATAAATATAAAGTTATTTGATCATAATAAGGTACCAACCACTAAGTATTTCTTATCACCACATAAGGTTACATCCATAAAAGAATCTATAAATCCATTTGCATCCATCTAGCTCCATCACAAGGGACAAATGTTGGTTCATATGCATCACACTTCATAGGAGGGGAATTTATTTTATTCCATGGAGAAATTATTTACACTCTACATCTAGCTACTTGCTTGCTATTTCAAGTGTGAAACACACAAGAGAAACCTAGGGCACAATTTTGTACACACACACAAAACTACATTCGGTCTTAGATGTAGTCCAATTCTCAGTTATAAGTCCACTATTGTGGCGGATGAGGACAGTCCAACCCCTTCATTTGCATCTTTCTTTTTTCAGGGTTTGATGCTTTATTTGGGGTTTTACAGGCAATTCATTCATTCATATTTAAATATACATTCAATAATAATTGTACAACATACATGTGAAAAAAATAAAATATTTGTGACACTCTTCTGTCCTAGAAAAATTTAGATCCCGAAAAATCTTCCAGGACACTAGTGCTTAGAATCGATCTTTATGTGATAGGGGCACTCCTATCCTTCTGTGGGATCTCTTTTTTGACCTCATCCGACAATCACACAATTTTCTAATCATGATTGTGATAGTCTACACTCCCATTTTAACAATTTTTCATCTTGACATACCCTTAGAAACATTTTAAATTAACTACGTATTTTATTTCCTTCATTTTGTAACTAGGGTTTTATACTTTCTTTATTATTTTTCTTGGATCTAGATTGTACTTAATTTTTCATTAATTTACTATAAACATACGTACTTAATTGGATATAAATAGTACTTAATTTTCATTAATTTATTTTTCTTGGATATTAGTGAGCCTCAAGTCATACCATTACTAGATCCTCTCACCTTAGATTGTAATACTAAGCAACATGCCATTCTAACCGAGCTCCTTAGTCATTAATTTATCAATTTACCTCATAATCATCAATATACTCCTTATTGGATATAAAAATATCAATGTCATCCATATTGCAATTATCATCAAATAAACTGGACATAATGAAAATGATATCTATGATTTATAATGAAGAATCAAACATCTTGAGTGTCAAGGATTTATCTCATTCAATGCACAAAATTGTGTTGCATGCCCATATACAAATGATACATTTCAATGGGTTCCTAAACCTTATTTGTCTATGTCTAATGAACACCATACCATCAATTTTAATCGACATTCTATGGAAAGTCAAGCACCATCTAAGCAACCGAATCTCAAAATAAATATAACACCTCCTCTTTTTAATAAATATACATCATTATGAAGTCAAAGTACCCAAACGCCTCTCAAAATAAATCAACCTTATTCTCCTATCAACTATTCTATGGTGTCATTAATACCACAAAATTTTCCACTATTCAATCTTTCTCCCCATCCCACTCTAGTTCTGTTTCCAATTCATTTTTTCAAAAATGGCTCCTTTTACTAATGATCAAGACACATTTCAAATTCCACCACCGTCACATGGTCTTGATGTTTCTTCCACCACTATGTGGCCACTTAATCTTTGGTAGGTGAATTTTCTCACCTCATTACCCGATGATGCACTCTTGTGCTTCGGTTAATGCTTTCTTGTTGAGGGATACTATACACATGAACATCACACCCGCACCTTTGTAGATACTCCACAATACAAATCCTCACACATCCTACATATTACATAATATATCTACCACTCATCATCTACAATTTGTGATTTTTACATCTATACAACATACACATGTTATTCACCACACTCTTATACACTTTACATCATACGCCCTATACACTTGTATGCTTATATCATCTACACATCTTATATTACAACCTACATTACATATTACACATTGCATGATGAATTATCATCACTACATATATTACACATAATACACATCACATACATATACTTATACGATTTTCACTCGCTACCATATAACACAGTCTAATCTCATGTTCCATACTAAACTATTCGGGGTATACAATATCAAATGGACCAAATCACCCTCACACATTCAACCATTCAATATTTCTCTCATGTGACATTCCTATATTAGTGATATACGTCATAGGCTACATCATCAATTCATATATCATAATTTAGTGATATACTCTTTAGGCTAAATCATCACTCCTTCAGTCATCTTGTCATGATATACACATAGGTTACATCATCACACACAATTCATCTTTATCTTACATATCATCACTACACATTCAACAAATCATGTTACACAAAACACAGTCTAAACCATTTATTGATGATGCACTCTCATTTATGGTTCATTCTTGACTATTGAGGGGGAATTAATAAATGAACATTACTACATACACATCCACTTGGGAGTACTCTACTCCTATAATTCACTTTCCATCCCATTACGCCTCATTCGGAACATACCGCATATCTTGGTCACATTTACTCTTTCTTGCATTTACTTGTACATGCTCATCTTATTACATGTGATGGATAGATATTTTGTATGTCATTATCTTTATCATACAAACATGTCATTATACACAACATGGATGTTTAGAACATTAACTCATACCAGTCCCAAAGTGGCTCTGGGGAATCAATTTCATACACTACATGTGCTATTGTTTCATTTTGTTTCATAGCACACTACTTTATCAATTATACATACTTTTGACATAATTTTTATCTTTATAACATGTTAATAGGTGATTCATGTGTATCATTTGTTTTTCAGGATTATTTTCCACCATGGTTTTCTATTACACTACTTGTATTTTTTTGTCATTATATGCCTTTGTCTATAGGATTTTACCTTTTCCTTGTGTGCACACTATTTGCTTTTGGCTTCGTTGACCTTGATTATCTTGCAACACCATGAGTGGTGTATTATGTTTGTAACCCTCTTTTCATGGTCTACATTGTCTTCTTGTGTGTTTTAGCTTACACATTGTATGCTGTCTAGCTTATACTTCGTCCTATACATGCATGTATATCATTTTTACTAACACTTGTCCCCAGTCACTTGTTTACATGTGCCTTGGTATCTACAAACACATCCCCCCTTGTAGGGTAGAATTTAGCACAACAATCAGTCCTCTTTAGGGCTGCATATTCCTATGACGATGTTGCATATTCCTATAAAGATGAGGGAATCATTTAGGTGAATCAGTCACCCCATATAGAGTATAGACAACACGATCTTGGTACACTACAACATAGTTCAAAGCTAAGAATTAGACTTGGGTCCTTAGTAAAATGATGCATTTTCTAGAGCACTTATAACCAGGGGATAGTTACACAATGACATGGTTCAACACAGTCTATAGAACTCTACACAATGGATTTTACACAGGCATATTGCCCTTAACACATGCATTTTAACACATAATTTGTAGTGGTGTTTTATTTCAAGGAGAATTTAAAGGTTACAGGATAACACTATACCTTCCTCTCTATACTACTTTTGTCATGGCTTCAGATCGCCCAAAAACTAGATAATACAAAGATCTCTACATCTTTGAGAATAAATTAAAGGTTAGAGGATAAATCAGACTTTATTCCTTATACTTCTTTAAACAGTGGCATGAGATCTCCCAAAAACTCACACTTCATTAACATGATCCTTTATACACTCTTTCCTCATCACGGATTAGGTACACATGTTCCTTTTTCACATTTTCATCATTTTATTTTACATACTTCCTTACATGCTTTTTATACACATACATGTGTATTTGAATACTTGATCATCTTCTTTTTTATAGGTACTTCTATATGGGAAGCAAGAAGTCAACATCATCAACATCACTCGACATCACACATATCAATACTAATAATAGGTACATCCAGGACATCGAGAATTTACACATGCACTTTTGCCCTAGGTTCATTTTCATCACCTTTTTACACTTTTGCATCTTTAGTCTCCACGTTCCATCTTTTTATGACTCCATGCTTTTTCTAGTCCCTCGACACACTTTCTAAATAAATCTTCATTCATATCAAGTACACATCTCTATCTATTTTATGTTATCGAGAATTCTGCTCACCATCATAAAGTGGGGGAAAATGTAGACACAAAATCATGGAATTTGGGTAATTATCTAGTCTTGATCATATAATACTATTGATATGGTTCATAAGCAAGAAAATTACCGATTAACACATGTCTTTGGCCATATTTCATTACTTTCTATTACTACTTCTAGTCTTGCACCTTTACTAGCCCATTCTGTCTTTTCATACCTCATTTTTACCATTTATGGAATGAGGTGCCCATCAAGATGCTAGCGCCGGGCGCCCTTATCCCCTCTAAGACCCACGTCCTCTTTTTAATTTACTCACATTTTTTGGGTCCTTTCTAGCTGTTTGAGCATCCTATCTTTTTGGCATTCGGCCTTTTTGGGGTTAATTATGAAATTCCGGTGAAGGAATCATATAAATATAAAGTTATGTGATCATAATAAGGGACCAATAACTAAGCATTACTTATCACCATCTAAGGTTACATCCATCAAGGCATCTATCCCTCCACTTTCATCCATCTAGCTCCATCATAAGGGATAAAGGCTAGTTAAACTTCATCACACTTCATAGGAGGATTTTATTCTATTCCATGCACACATTATTTAGATTATACATCTAGCTACTTGATCACTACTTCAAGTGTGACATATACAAGAGCATCGTAAGGCACAATCCTACACACACATAACTAAATTAGATCTAAGATTTATTACGGTACTCGGTTGTAAGTCCACCATTGAGGTGACTAAGGAAAGTCGACCCCTTTATTTACATCTTTCTTGTTTAGGCTTTGATGCTTTGTTTGTTTGGGGTTTTACAAGTTATTCATTCATTCATATTTATAGATACATTCAAAAATCATTGTATAAAATACACATGACATAAAGTGAATATTTGTGACACTCTTCTAACCGAAAAAAATTAGATCACGAGAATCTGCCATGACATAAGTGCCTAAAATCGAGACTGTGTAGAGTAGGGGCACTCATGTCCTTCCGTGGGCACTCTTGTTCGACCTCGTCCAACATTCACACAATTTGTGACAGTCTTCACTTCTATTTTAATATTTTTCTAGCTCAACATACCCTTAGTAACACTGCAAATCAGCTAAGTATTTTATTTCCTTCATTTTACAACTAGGGTTTTATACTTTCTTTCTTAGTTTGCTTGGATATACATTGTACTTAATTGTTTATTAATTTACTACAAAATTTCATTAGATTGGGATATTATTTTACATTCTAGCATGATCACTATGATTAAAGTATAGTATACAAAGCATGAGCTTTGGGCACTGAAGAAGATGGTTGATCCTAAACTTCATATAATATTACTAAGTATCAGAAAGAAGTAGCGCGTGCATGATTCTATTAAAGAAAAACCACTTATCAGGAGAGATAAGGTTATACATGTTAAGTACACGAACGTGTTTCAATAGAAGGAGGTTTACTAAGAGACCATGGGAGTCATCCATGAGTTACGGGGAGGATTCAATGTTTGAAGGATTAGTCATGCAGGAGGGAACACGTGAAGAGTGTTTAACTTCCTCCTAAATAAGTTGATGATATTAAGGAAGTATGCATGATGTTGACGTAGGAAAACATTATTCCTTTTTTAGGAGAGTGGTTGTGAGAGAAATTACCACACGGAGGGACTGAAAGAGAGCATCATATCCTTCATGCAAATTTACCACCACATAACCAAGAGTATGATAAAGAGATAAAAATGGATACAGTAATAGATGGTTAGTTGGTGAGTAACATTCTTATTGATACAAGTGTAAAATTTAATTTTCTCACCATGGATTCTTGAAACAAAATGGGGATGCCACCACTGTATCCATCTTCAAATGTGTTGTATATGGAAAAAAAAATGAGACCCATGCCCATTAGAGTGTTCGAGGATGCTTGATCACTATTAAAGGTGGTAATTTTATAGGTCATTTTGAGGTATTTGAGCTTGCAAAGGTAGATAATTTCCTCATGATTCTTGGACATCATTAGTGCTATGCTAATAATGCAAACTTGCACTTCAACAAGAGATATATCAATTTTGAGAAAAAATATGAAAAATTTGTAATACCCTTGGATGATGTGAATTTTTTGACTTATAAAGAGCCAGTAAATGAAGAGGATCTTAATAGAATATATGCATATACAATGCACAACCCAAAAAACTTGGAACCATAAAAAAGGCATAGTTCACTTTGGGAATATGCATAGTCTATTAGTAATACAACTAGTGTGGCATGTAACAATTGGGCCCGTGGTACTTGTGAGAATATAGGTCTTGAAGTCAAGGGAAGAGTTTCCAAGATGATTAGGTCATACATGATTAGGCATTTGGGAAAGGATAAATTACCAAGGTACATTGGAGAACATAAAATTGACTCTTTCTTTTTGCAATGGAATACCGGTGGTGAAATGAAGGAGATAGGTAGAACACGATGGTTTACATAATACATGGGATAACAACGTCTTGGTGGGATTCACATAGAGAAAATCTATTAGGATCACATGAGATAAGAGTAGCCTTCTTAACAAGGTTTACTTAGAGAAATGTTCTTTCATATGTACATGAATATGATTATAAGTCCCTTACTTTGGTACATATAAAAAAATTAGAGAGACATTGCACTGAGAAAGGATAAGAATTTATACTACCATCTATCTAGGTGAAAAAAATTACTCTAGTTTGTGAGGATGCACGTGAGTTTAGTATGTGCATCTTTGGGTTAAAGAAAGAAACAACAAGCTAGCATAACCTAACTGAAGGTATTGTTGACACCTTTGATTATTTTTATACTAATCCTCTAGTTCATGAATCCTTTCATATCATGAGGTGCATCACGTTGGGGGATAATGCTAAGGTAGATGATATTATATCCTATTTTTAAGATAATCTAATGAATAAGTGTGTGAGGACTTGGTAGAAATAAAAGAAATAAATTTGGGATGTGCATGGGAAGAGAAAGAGAAGGAAAGCTAATTTACCTCATAAATGATGAGGAATTTTAAGACCTAGACATTAAGAATATAGAGGGTGCATGTGAGGTGATGGATTATACACATGAGAATATACACACATATCATGTGTCATTTAAGACTATAAAAGTGAGCATTGGGACTAAGGACATGCCTAAGGTGGTTATTATTGGTCTAACTTGAAGTTAAGATTATTGAGTTGATATGTGAATTTCAAGAACTATTTCCTAGGGGATATCATGTATTAAAGCGTGTACATCCATACTTGGGGAAATGAGAATTAAGTGTGCCCGAGTTCACAAGAGGCCTTATAAAATGAATCCAAACCTACGCATGAAGGTAAAAGAGGAAATTTATAAGATGTTAAAATCATGCATCATTGAGCCTATTGAGGAATCTAAATAGATAAGACCCATGTCAAACAACATCAAGAAATATGGATGGATAAGAATTTGTGTGGACTATAGGGTTCTCAATGCATCATGTGTGATAGATCCTTTTACTACACCATTCATAAAGGAGATCCTTGAAGGTGTAGTAGGGTGTGAAATCTATTCATTCACAAATGGATTTTGGATATCATCATATGCGCATTACGTGTGAGGATCAAGATAAGAACACCTTTGCAATGGAATGGGAATTTTTGCATCCATGGTCATATCCTTTGGATTACATAATGCAAAAGTAGTATTCTTGTGCATAGTTGTTCAAGAATTTAAGTACTTCATTCATAGGTTCTTGTAGTTCTACTTGGATGCTTAGACCATTTAAAGGCTAGTGAAATATCATTTTGATAACCTGAGATTGATGTTTGATAGATGTAAGAAGATTAAAATCTCTATAAAAATCAAGATTTGAATTTTTTCCACCCACTTGAGCACATTACTAGGGAATATTATTTGTAAAAAAGGATTTTTGGTGTACCTAGATAATATTGCAGTAATATTTATCTTTGGAAGAACTAAAAAATTAGTGTGAAGTGCGTGGTTTCTTGGGAAAACTTACTATTATATAAATTTTATCAAATGGTATACCAATATTTATACGCCCATTCGAGAGTTATTGAAGGATAAAGGAAAATTTTACTGGGGTGATGCGCAACAATAGGTTTTTGAGACCTTAAATTAACCATTGTGCCTATCTTTCACTTACCTTCATGGAAAAAACCTTTTCATGTCCATTTAGATGATTATGGTGTGGAAATTGGAGCAGTATTGGCGTAACCAGGTGAAGGAAACATTTATCACCCTATTTTTCTACAAGTAGGAAGATGACACCGATAGAGAAAAACTATACAACTATAGAGTGTGAAGCGTTATCCATGATCTATGCACTTCACAAGTTTAGAAAATACTTATTGGCCATATCGTTTATATTTTATACATATAAGATGGAATCAATGTACTTGGTCAATAAACTAGTCTTATAGGGCACATTTTCCCATGGATCCTTTTATTTCAAGAGTTTGATTTTATAGTAATAGTGAATATAGGAAAGATTAACTTAGGTCGACCACTTATTAAGGATTAACTCTAGAGAGGATGTGTAGATAATTTAAGACATTATGCCATATTCTCAACTATTTAGATTGAACCATTTTCCCACTAATTTAGATGATATTACAATATTATTGTGCATTGGGCTTACACAGGGGAATGAAGACCCTAAAAATAAGCATCTTGTTCTTTGTGCAATGCCATATCAACTCATTGGAGGATACCTATACAAGATGGGGAGAGATGAAATATTTCATAGATGTGTTTTAGAGCATAAGCGTGAAGCTATAATGGAAGAAGCACATGGAGGAATAGTTGGAGGACACTATATAGGAGGAGCGATTGCACATAAGATCTTATTAGTAGGTATATGGTTCAAAACATTATACAAATATACAAAGGCATTTTTAAGGCTTGTAATAATTGTTAGAGGATAAGTAAGCTGGAAATAGAGATGAGATGCTATTGCATCCCATAGTAAGTGCAAAACCATTTGAGAAGTGAGAAATTGAATTTTTATGGTCTATTGCACCTCTGCATGCTTGAAAAAGGTGCAGTATATCATCACATGTATTTGATACTAAACAAGATGAGAGGAGGCCGCTCCTACAAAAAATTGCATGCCACGACATCAAATAGTTTTTTATGGGAAAACATAATAAGTAGGTATGAATTTCCATTGATCCTTACAAGTGATAGAGAGACTCATTTTTTGAATGAGGCTATTATAATTATACCACTAGAGTTTATGTTAGAACACCATAAGAATACACCTTATCACCCACAAGATACTAGAACTATAGACTCATTCAACAATATTTTGGGACAAAATTTGACTAAGATATGTGATGTTGGAAGAAAGGATTGGGATGACAAGGTTTTAGTTTTGCTTTGGGAATATTAAACAACTTATGAATAGATTAACAATGCCACACCCTTTCATTTTATGTTTGGTGTAGAGGTTATTCTACTTGTTTAATTTATGTTACCCTCCTTGCATATTGTGCACGTAGGAGGATTGGATGATGAAGAGATAGTTGATGAGTGCATTTATAAATTTTTGCACTTAGATGAGTGACACACAATTACATGTTGGAGTTAGAAGATAAAGAAGGAAATATAGAAGGCTTGACATGATAGGCACATCAATAAAAAGTATTTTACATTTGGGAAGATGATCTTTGTTGATATATGAATCCAAGTTTGTGTGTCATCTTGGGAAGTTGAAAGTTCATTGGTTAGGAAATTTTTAGTAATAAAGATACTAGAATCAGGTACATGCCAATTACAGGTGTTGTATGGAACCATGTTTCCTAGGTACTTCAATGGTAGTAGGCTAAATCCCTACTATAAATAAGGTTATTTTGTGTTTATAATAAGGCAATATTTCCATTTAGATTAGATATCCCTTTCATGTTTGTTTTTGTAATAATTCCATTCATGCGTAGGAGTTGATTACTATCAGTTAATTTGATGAGCTAAGGGTCGTGCATAATATTAGTATGGGATGAATTAGGATAAGGTGCACAAAATAGACTAAGTGATGTTGTTAGGTTTTATGGAGTTGGTTCAAAGGCGCACAATTATATGAGATATGTGTGCTTAGGAGGAGTATGTTGGTCACGTGATGCTATGTTGCTAGATAGATAGTAAATGTGTACACGAAAGGAATAATTGTAGCTATTTTTGGATAATGGTGATGAAAGGTTATGGAATTTCTTAGAGTTTGAGAAAATGTGAGAAATATGGCCATGTAGTCTAATGCGAGGGAGGTAGTAGTAGGAAGATTACTTGGTAGATGTCACATAGGAATATTGGGTGTAGTGTAAGAAGGTCGGTGTAAGGGTGAATACATCCTTAGAAGTAGTGGTGCATTAGAAGGTTATGAATGACATGTGAAGAAGATAAAATCATAGGAAAATGAAAAAAAAACAATTTTAAATAAAAAAGTGGTGGTATGTGAGGAGCAATAAGTGCAAGAAAACTGAAAAAACTACAAATAGTTTGCGGGTGAAGTTCATTCTTACCGTTCTTTATTAAAAAACTTGTGTGATTTAAGAGAAAAATTGTAATTGAGTGTGATGAGGTTATGCAAAGGAGAAAATTGAGACAAACTAGAGAAAAACATAAGATACCTAAGTTGAAAATATCCTTTAATGGATTTGGAAGCGTGGAGGAAGGCGTGAGATAAGAATAATCAAGTTTCGAGTAAGGCTTTGAAGAGTGTGAATTTGTAGGTTTTAAAATTGACAAGATAGGGCATGACACTGAAAATATTGAAGACATATAAAATCATTGAGGTAGGAAAGAGATAGGTTTTAAGAAAGTGAAGGGGTTGATTGAAGAACTCGAATGATCGTCATTAAGGTAGAAAAATTTGAGTAAGTTTAATTAGCACCTAGGGCACATGTTTTCTGCAAATCTAAAGTTTGAAAAGCTGTGAAGTTAAAAATGGTACAAAATAATGAATCCACCATAAAAAAAAAAAAACCCAAGGGAAATAATAAGGTTAATAGTATAGTTTATGATGCACCAATGATTGGTTCTACGAGATGCAATAACCACCCAAGATTATAATATGCATTTATGGGTATGTGAACTTACAAAATTTAAAATAAGTGATTACAATCATCCCATAGAGGCCCATGAGGGAGAGAAAAGGAAGTATGTCATGAAATAATTGGTGCGAGAGAACATCAACATTGGTAATTTTGATACGGTGAAGAAGGACTTTGAGAGTGCTAGAGTTCTACAATTATATGAATTACCATACTTTGGTAAACCAGAGTTCCTCTACTTGTGGCTCATGTCATGGGTTCATGAAGACTTATTTTACTTTATGGGGAGGTGAATGAAGATTACCGCATAGTTTATTACAAAGGTGACTAGTTTGCGTAGATTAGGCATTGAGATTGGGAGGTACAAAGTTTAACTATCAATAGAGAAATAACGTGTTTGATGTCACAAGCATCACGACCCTAGAACAAGTGTTGGAACATGCCTTTTTATTTATAAGTTGGGTGAATATGAATGATGTCATAGGTAAACAAGAAGTGGCTACATGTTGCACATAAGATGGCACAAAAAAATCCTTTATAACATTGCACTTTACATTTTTGAAGGGATAGTTGAGGAAGAAATGGTACAGGTAGACAAAGGTGAGAAAATAACCTAGGGTGTGACTCTTTTGTTAATTTTATTTTTTTGGGGATCGAGGTACCAAATGGCTTGAAGGATAAAATTTGGATATATCCGGTAGATAAAAAGTCACCCACAAAGAATTTGACAACATTTACATGTGATGGGGTAGTAAAAACCCCTACAAACTATGAGTGGACAAGTGGTACAAATGAATGTGCGAGGAATTCAAAAATGAATGAAACATACTAAGGGAGTTTCCCTCACTTGATGGAGAGGAAGAATTCATGATACACTAGAACTTATACTGGGTAAATTCAAGGTAACCAATGGATAATTTGCCCCATGATACAAGTTACCCTTTTCCTTCACAATAAAATACTTCATGAGAAAAGTGAACCGAATCAAAGAATCATGCAAGATAAAATTTAATGTAGATAGTGTTGACTCATATTATCATACCTTTCACACCACCTATCTATACCCATACAGGTTAACATATGTGGAGATGGTTATTAGGAAATAAGGGATAAAATATGTGGAATAATCCCACATAGAATCGCAATAGTAGAAACTAATATGCCAGAATAATATCACATATCTAAAATAAAGGTGCAAACAATAATAAAACACAACACAAAGACAATATTTAACACGGTTCACCCAATTTTTGATATGTCCACCAATAATTACTTTCTCATATTTCATTACAATCCACCTCTTTCTCTTAATACAATATCCATATCTATTTGGAGTTGTGCTTAACAAACTCTCCTAACTTCACACTTAAACTCTCACATCTACAATGTTACATCTACCATATAATACGCACAAAATCACATCAATAGGAAACTACTTAAGCATATTTACAATGTCGTGAAATCTTCAACTTAAGTGAATTATTTAACTTTTAGTGTATAGTCTTTAACACTTCCACACATGAAAACAAGCTCCACAACATAAAAATGGTATAATATGAAAACATGGACCTAATTCCCACAACCATCATAGTGGGAAAGTAGGAATTTAAGATATTTATTTATCTCAGGCCCATATTTGAAGGATGAGAAGTACCTAAGTGAATGAGATCTTCACCTATCATAGCCCCCATAGAGGAAGAAAACTATGGGAATAAAGAGAAGGAGTGAGGAGAATCATTCTCAAGAAGAGGATGAGGAGGAAGATGAAGTGAATGAGGAGGAAAAAGAGCCCATCCTAGCCTAAATCCAAATACAAAATATAAAATAGGAGTGAAGAGAGAAAAGTAAAGGTGCATGTACTTACGAGGTGCCAAATAAGTCACCTGTGGTTGCACCAACAAAACCAATTCTGAAGAAGAAGAAAATTCCAAAGAATAAGAAGAAAAATGGTGGTTTCTAGTAAGGAAGATGAAAGGAATTTAAATTGAATGTGGATGAAGAGGAGGTGGTACGAGAGGAGGATCCCTTGGTCATCCATAACTTGGATGATGATGATGAATAAGTGGGTGATGTGTGCAATGAATAAGAGCCAACAAGGGAAGGAGAAGAGGAAGAAGGTGATGGTGAGCCAAATAAGGAATATACAAGTGGAGACAACATGTAGCATGAGGTTAAACATTGGGAGGAGGAAAATACATATGGTGGTGAAGGCACTGGTAATGTTACAGTGCAATAGAAATGGGTGGTTCACAATTTAATATTATAAAGGAAGGGACAAAGAAGCAATGTGCAAAGGGGAGAATGTGAAGGAAGCCTCAACAAGCCCCTAGATGTAGTACATTAATGACCTTGTGAAGGTGCTAAAGGCCAGATACAAAAATTTAGTACCCACAGATTACTTATTCTATTCGATAATGTTTGCTAAGAGTGAATCCCTTCCATGTGCAAGGAAAATTACCTCCTAGAACTATCAAGAACATATGGAAGAACGAGAGTTTGAGGTGAATAAGGAATTAATCTATGAGATGTGACTAAATTTTTGTTAGGGAAAACCTTTCCTATTGTGGACTTCTATTTGTTAACGAGATGAACAAACATGCAATGAACTTGATAAAATGGTTGTAGATGTGTGATTAATATTTTTGATAAATATTCCACCATTAGGAGGATTTGGGAGGACAAAGAGCACAAATATAGGAAGATTAAAAGGCTCAAGAAAATTTTGAAGGAAGAAAGGTACTATACATATGCAGCATACAAGAAGGAAGAAAACATAGTAAAATTCATCACAATTGTGCACCCAAACCTAGTAGAGAACACCTAAAATTAGTATACTACAGAGTTGCATTACTTAGAAGACTTGGTGCGGATGTTTCTACACAAGAAGTATGGACTAGGTCGATGGAAGAGTAGTTAGTGTGTATAAGAAGAGTAATAAAGACTATGTAGAAAAACACATTAATGAGTATGAAGCATTAACAATAGAGGTTAAAGAAGCCACAAAGAAGGAAAAATTTGTTTTTGATCACTGCCAATATTTTGACCCAATTTTGAGCATGAACACTACTAATGAGGAAAAATTAAATATAATGCGGG
This sequence comes from Taxus wallichiana var. yunnanensis, assembly GCA_018340775.1. Taxonomy (NCBI): domain Eukaryota; kingdom Viridiplantae; phylum Streptophyta; class Pinopsida; order Cupressales; family Taxaceae; genus Taxus; species Taxus wallichiana. Next base: position 221,510,546 of record CM031242.1, read on the forward strand.
AGAACATGTAGAACAATAGGGGCGAGCATGAAAAGATAATGGTCGAGGTCATGAAGAAAAGATACTTGATTAAGGCCATGAAGGACACACTTGGGGTAAGGCTTAAGGAGCTCTTCCATTTTGTTACACGCATGATGGATGCATTAGAAAGTGTGGCCTCGGACCTTGGTGTGATAGATAAAGAGCTCAAAGAGAAGGTAGATGACTTGAATCTTATGAAAGTAACCACTATTATAGAGGCCAATCTTGGAGAAGTGGAAAGGGAGTTATAAGGTTGGAAGGAGTTAGAAAATATATTAGACAAGGAATTTATAGAACTCCTTCCTTCGCATAAGGTCAAAGTTGAGATGTACACATATTTGATAGAGTCTCATTATTTGATTTATTTGGTGGATTTCCCTATCATTATTTGATAGTAATATTCTTTATTATTTTATTTTTAGTGATTATTTGGAGGAACATGTTTGGTTAAAATATTATAGAGGATGGACAATATCCCTAATATGGGGTAATGTTGGTCACAAAAAAAAACTAAGTATTAATTATGCATGAAGTCTTGCACACGAAGGACACACACATGGTATAAAAATGGTTGTGCATGTTTGATGGACCGTGCGAAGTGTGTGAAAAATAAAAAAAAAAAAGTGAGATAGGAAAGTGTATACAGTACGTCTACCAAAGGGAACATGTTAGTGTGTGAAAGGGCTCGTGCACATGCATATAGATTTGGTACTTAGCCAATTTTGGGACAAATAATAAAATAGAAAAAAGTAATATGACTTAGCGGGAAAGCAAGGTCTACTAATAAGATAAATCAAATGCATATTAAGACAGAGGTGACACACAGAGGCAGAGATAAATATAGGAATTAAATCATGGCTAAATAAAACTACTTATATCTTGAACTATTATAAAGAAGAGTTAGAAAAACATGAAGCTTATATTTATAGCACACCTATTATTAGGAATCACATGTAAATAGTAAATAGAAACTCCCCATTGTGTATATATATATGATGCATCCTTATAATGAATAGTGCTTTTGAGTTCTAAGTGCTTAGTAATTATTGAGTAGGAAGTCGGTCTTTAGAGTCTATATGAGCACTATAGAGCGCGCATGTTATAGCACGTAGAAATACTAGGTATTATTGTAATATTCTTCTATATTATGTAATGAACTATAGTTGTAATGGATAACTATTTATGGATTGCTAAGGTGACTATGTCTGAACATGGCTTAATGGGTATTCAAATCTTATTATTCATTATCTATGAATGATTTCCTTATTATATGTGTTTTTATAATTTTTATATTATGATGTATCTTCTTTCATGAATGCTTAGGATTATGAATATGCAAGTATAACATCTTGATAAGAAAACAAAGGAGGGATATGGTGGCTACACAATCTTTAGGTGAGCTTGAGAGTTGTCTAGATGAACTTCCAAAGACACCTAGCTAATCTTGTGTAAATAAGAGACTATAATGGCATTCATAGGTTTTTATATTTTCTCAAAAGTTTCTTAAGAAAGCAAAGGGTTTGTATTTTTTTCCCATACATAAGGTCTAATTTTATCTTTATATACTTGGGATAATTTCTCAGTTTTCGTTCTAAAAAAAATAAGATCAAATCAATTGGTACTCTAGTTAATTCCCACATCACAAGTAACCTAGATGAGGTGAAAACTACCAATTTAGGGAATGCTGACCTACATGATTTCTTAAAAATAGTTCATGCCCCAAACATGAGTGGTTTCGTGAAGGAAATTGATGTCAATGGAATTTCTTTGGCTTCTACCTTCCTGCCCTCAATTCAATGCCCAAAATTAGTATGGGAATGTGCAAAAACTATAACCAATAGACTATGGAGATATACGATGGTAGTGGTGTCAGGGTTCTTTCATTATCCTCATAAACATTCAAAGAAGTATTAGGATTAAAAAAATTCAAAAAGGAGGTGGAAATTACTACTAAGTCAGCACAATATTTATGGAATGCCAATCAATTAGATTACTCCAAAATTCGAACAATCATTTATTCTTGAAAGTCGAGAGCTATCATACTAGAGTTCCCAAGAAGTTGACCAAATCAAATTTTTAGTAGAGGTTGAGGACCTTATTACCTTGTTAATTATAATTTTAGGTTTAAAGTTTTCCTATAGTTTCAATGAATGGATTTTCAGTTACATGTAAATTATCCTATTTAGCACAACAAAAAATTGTTGGGCTGACCTTATAAGTAGGTCTATCCATGACCAGCTCATAAAAATGACCATGAAATTCAAAGATGGATCTACATTCAGATGTGAATTTTACATGACCTCCTACCTTATTTATAACATTTCATGTCATAAGTCCCTTCCAGAATTCCAAGAATGAAGGATTTATCAAACTCTAAGGTATATGATGTTTACCCTCAATTGAATTTGGAGAATCATAAAGGTAATTTCAAGAGGATACATGATGCCTTATTTGCACCCATCATTATCTATTTAGACTAGAATGGGAGAAATTATGAATATCTACATATGAAAAAAGGGTGATCAATGAGTATGGTTTCTACTTCATACAATTCATATTTTTCACTTACATAAGGGTAAGTGGTTTTCAGGGGACCCCCTACATGTTTCCCATATACTTACATGATAAGTGGGTACTTATGGAGCTTTCTAGGAATGGAAGAGGAGGTACATAGGTTGATTTTGGAAAACATAAGACCAATATCAAATTCCGAATCTCAATTAGGAGATATACATGCTCAACAATTGTTAAGGATATGCTTTTAGATAAAGAGATGAACAAATTAAACATGGACAAATTTCAATCAACACAAAATTATGAAATCAAATGGGTGATGAGAATAGTATTGGGAGGCTCATACAAGCATAAAACACATTATGAAGACTTTTGGATAAATTATAGGAATGATGAAGAAGTTATATTAAGGGACTTCTCTAGGATGACTTTGCAATAGGTAATTTATTACATGGTGGCGGTTGTCCTCCAAGATCCTCAAGATGGTAATAAAGTAGTAAGATATTTTTATATTGATATGAATTTGACAGTGTAGCCTATGGAGACATATTATTGGGATCAAGTAGAGCGAAAAAAAAATTGTTTATCAAAGCGTAGATGTGATGAGAAGAACCTTGACATGGATGATTAGGAAGGGGTTGGATTTCTCATTGAAAAATACAAATTTTCTATAAGAATTCACGGTTTCAAAAATACTTGATGATGATCTCCCTCCTTTGAGAGAGTGGAAAGTATTATGGACCCTTTAAAAGTGAAGTAACCTCATCTCCCTTCCAAGGAACCAAATTCGGAATGATAGATGAGTGGAATAATGCCACAAGAAAAATAGGTACTTCTATGTACCTTCGACTCAAAAGGCTGAGGAGATATTGATAAAAACCATGAAGGAGGTCCTAATTACATAAGAACATATATAGTAAATATTCCAGGGCCATCCAATAAGGGAAATCAAATTACATAATTCATACACTGGTGTAGACCCAAAGCTTAAACTACAATGTAATGAAGAGAGTGAGGAAACTAGTCTCAAATATTTTGAAAGAGCCAAACAAGATCAAATTATATACCCTTTAGTAAGAGGACCTGATATGACACCCATGATAAAAAAATATTCCAACTATTAGAACACATGGAAAATAAATGGAAAATCCTTAAGTAATAGATTTAATTCCACCCAATAAGGAACAAGAAGCTTTTGTTGCAGCAATGACTCAAGAAGAAGTGACTCCACAAGTTGAAGTAGTGGATATTTAGAAAGAAAAAGTAGTCCAATCATAGGTAATTGATAACCTATTGAAAGTCCTAACAAAATGAGGTGATTTCACTCCACTATATAGCCAGAAACTAGAAACTCAAGTGGTATGTAGTGAGGATCCAAGTATAACTACCCAAGTTGTTGAATAATCTAAAATTATAGTATCCATGATTGAAACATTACTAGTAGAGGTAAATACTTCATAGGAACCACTACAAGAGGTAATTTCATATAAATAAGTATAATATCAAGGAGAGGTAAGTGCCATAATCCAAGGGGGAAGATGTTATAGTGACCCCATGGATGAGGCACTAGAAATGGTCAACAAAGCACTTACACTTCATGAAGTGGTCAAAATCTAGGAGAAGGAGAAATCCCAAGAGTAAATTCAAGGGCCAACCCATACAATTGTGTTACCAAGAAATCTTTAAGTACATAAAAATAAATAGGGAAAATAGGGGAAGGTACTTCATAAGTTGAGCCAAAAAGTGTAGTAATGGGAATAAAAGAGATAAAAATCTAGTTTCTAACTTTAGGAGTTTTTCATATTAGCTATTAAGAATTTTTTTCCATTCCTATTCCATCACAATAAGTACCCCAAGATCTAAGGGGATGAAATACCGCCATAGCAGGGTGGTTAGGAAAAGCACTCCCAAGAAAAGAAAAGGAAAAATTCTGTTGGAGGCTATCAATATTGAGAGTGTTTTATTTTCTAAACCACCCATGGCCCCAAAGAAAGAAAGGTTACTGCAAAACAACCTTATAGATCCATAGGGGCATAGGATGATGGAAATTATAACTCCCAAGGGGTTGTATTAAAAACTCAGGCTACACCTAGTGATTACCAAATAACTCAAATCCCCTGGGGAAGAATAATACATACGTTTTGAAGTATTAAGATTCAATGGCCAGGATGTATCATCCATAAAATTGATAAGGATAAGGAGACTAAGAAATAGTTGAAGGAAAAGGTTGATATTTTATCAACCTATGTGCAGAAATGGTTATGACCGACCTCATTCGAGGGATAAGAGATTACCACTTTGCTATAACACAGGAATCCCTAAAAGAAATATATGAATAAATGGATAGAACCAATGCTACGAGAAGATGGGAGGACTAATTGTTAAAAAGGGGCACTAAGGCCATAAGAAGCACTTTGGAATGCTACAAACAAATAACTGAACAGCTAGAGGAAGAAAATAAATAAATAAAGAAGTGTAAGAATGAAATTTATTATAGGGATGAACTTGTTCCAAAACTTGAAGTAATAAACCATATGGATGATCAACTACTGGAAGATGAACCCATTTTTCTTGGTAATCACAAAGGGAAATAATAAACATACGAAGAAGCTATCTTGTTAAGAACAAAAACACTAAGAGGACTCATTGATAAGCTCACCACATTAAGGGATAAAATAGGGAATATATTGATGATATGCATTCCAAACTTGGGATAGTAACACCCATCCCAAACTAGCTCACATATGGATATATGATTTGATACAAATATTTCAATAATAGATCAAGGGATGACTTGATATTTCTTCTACGGGTTTCAATTATTCATCCATTCAAAGGTTTGTTCGTTTGGAGGGAATGATGACCAAGTTAATAAAAAAGTAAAAAAACATAAAGGTATTATAAGTGAATTTGAATATTTTTAAGAGAGTAAGGACTTGTGTTTATCTTTCACACTTGTCTAGATGAAGAATCCATTATTGATATGTTTAATAAATTTGATATCTATTTAGCAAAATTGAAAAAATAAGATGAAGATGTACCAATTGAAATAGAATATGTATAAGATCTTTTTAAAATATGTATAACACTAGTATATAAACAATGTAAAATGGGGATTCTATAAGGGCTCATGCCTTTGGAATTTATATAACTATTTTTGGTATATATATATATAAATAGATTTTATATGAATAATGTATTATCCATTGATGGATACAAAATCCTTTACAAAAATAGGGAGACGAACCAACATTTTATTATTCCTATACTCAAATTCTTTATGGTCTTGAGCACCATACACATACTACATGTCACCTACAAGTCTATGGGACATGCATTTATTCATGAGCTCTTTAATACTTGTTTTTAGGCCCTCCCAAATCCTTATTAATTCTAAATTTTTCTCGAAAGGAAAATTACCACTCAGAAGGTTGACTCTGTAACATATGCTTTAGTTCCTATTAGTGCAAATTCATAGCACCCCCAAAATGACCTTCAGTTTCTAAGGCAATGTCATTTTGTGTGAATACACAACATTGAGCTTTCCCAAAGTGTGGGACCTTTGCAAATGGGGAAAGCTCTCCAGAGAAGGCCAGTTCCTCTTCCTAAACTACCTGCCACAAGCTATTCCAATGCAGGAAAGCTAATCTAATCCTAATCTAACAATGCCAAGGAGACACAGAGAGAGAGAGAAAAGAGGGAAAAATAGAGCCTACACTAAAACAAAGTGATACACCGAGAGAAGGAAAACACTAAACATCTATCAAAACTACCATGGAACAAGAAGAGGTGAGCAATGGGAAGGATGGATAAGTGCATCACATGCCCGAGGATGGATTTCACATAGAAAATGTTCCAAAACTCCATGAACATAGCTCCAAACCTGCAATGAACATTCAAACATGCACAAATACCTGCAATGAAGAGAGGAAAGAAAAAAACAAGCAATGATGGACAGATGCACCAAAAACACATTTTTGTTGCTCCTAAGTTTCGCAAAACATCATTTTAATGGTAAAAGGAAAAAATGCCATTATAGAGCATGGGAGGAGGTTCTAACTCCATTTTCAACCCTGGGGAAGAAAAGAAGGGAGGGCAGAGTAGAAAATATGAACCAAACTTTTACAAATGAGCCAAAACTGGCTTTTATCATGAAGCAGAATGAAGAAAAGTGAAAAAATGCGGGAAAATTTGATTTGCAACTCCAACCACCAACAAATTCTTCTAATTAGCCTACAAAATGATGGGTTCCCATGGAAAATCCCATACTTCAAAGTACATTGCTCTACAGATCCAAAAATGACCCATACTTCATTAAATTTGGTGGTTGGGAACCATTTCTGCATTTTTTTGCATGCCAGGGACATTTCTCCATTTTCTCCCTCAAATATCCATCAAAATACAAAATTTAACCCTCCATCATGTAGATAATTTTACTAGCTTTCTAATGACACCAAGAACGCAAAAATCCAAGCTCTGGATCAAAAGTTATGCCCCTCTGAAGATTTAGGGAAAAAATGGATTGGCGGGCTGAAACTTTAAAATTTTCCCTTTTTTTAATTTGGGAAAGTTTTGCCAAAAATCCTTGCACCGCACTACTCTGCTACCATGTGGCACTTCACTATTCACTAATGGAAATGTGGGCCCAAACCTCACTTCTATCGTTTGATTTTTCATTGGGAAAATTTCCCAACTTTTCCTATGTTCTGCTGTCCGGTGACACATCTCACTTCCTCATTAGTTGGCAGGGATGCACTTCAAATTTTTCCTTTGCGCATTTTACAATTTTGGAAAATTTCACCAAAACCCTCCACACCTCCAACTTTCACCTCCGACTGGACATGTGGTGGCTTCCTATTGGTCTACTGTGCCTTGCAAATTTCTTTTCCTCTGTGGGCTTTCGGGCCAAGATTTTCCTTTGCACCATCTTTGGAAATTTTTTCAACTTAGCCCCGCCAACCCGACCTCCACTGACACATGGCACACTTTGATTTGGCATGGGCCTTAATCAATTTTATTTCTTCCACAAGCCCCGGGTAAAATTTTCCCTTCACGCCCTCCGACTTCTTTGGCAAAAAGCCAAAATTTACTCCACGCCTCCGACTTCCGCCTCTGGCTGGACATGTGGCAGCCTCCTATTAGTCCGCGGGCCTTCGGGAAAAAATTTCTCCTTCCACCCCCAGCCAAGCCCTTTGGAAAAAAATTTCAACTTACCCCCACTGACCCGCCATTCTACCCTACCACGTGGCGCATTTCTATTGGTTGCGGGCCTTCCCAGGGAAAATTTCCTAAAAAACTCCATTGAGCCATAACTTGAGAAATACAAGGAGTTAGGAGGAAAATTTTACCTTTCTGGAAAGGTGAGGAAAAATCCTATCAGATGGGATCAGATCTAGAATCTTTTGAGTCATTGAAGCATGCTAAAAATTCATTTAAGTGTCAGCAAAGGAGGAGTTAGCCAAAAATAAGCATGGGGCTTATTTTGGATAACAATTTGGCAACTCAGAGGGGTCATCTACCTGCTAGATGAATGATCAGTAGCCTTTGAAGCATCCATTGGGCATGGAGTCATGAGTAGTAGCCTACAAACTGATCTGAACTTTAAAAATTTCCTTTTGAGCCAATTAAAGCCCACTGAACTTGGAGTTGTTTTCACCAAAATGCCACTGAAATGGACTGTGTAAGAGTAAAACCAGCAGCACCAAAAACTATGTACAAACTAACAATCATACATACCCCAAGTGGGATATGTAGAGTGTGCACAAGAACTTATTCTACTAAAATCAAAACTACCTACTATGCTCTAACCGGAAGCAAAATTGGGCTAAACAAACCCCAGCGTTGGTTGTGCAAAATAGATTCCTTTCTTCAAAATTGGTAGCCATACAAATGATTTGGAGCTGAGTATGGCTGCTTGGATGAGTTGAAAATCAACAAGAAGCTAGTATTCTACCCAAATTAGCAAGGTGTTAGCTGAAAGAAAATTGAATACCTCTTTTAGTTTCTCTGCATTTGGATTGAAGAGGTATGACAGCTGATCCTTGGTACTTTGTAGCTCATCCTCATGCTTAGAAGCAAACATGACTAGTTGTAACTTCTCCTTTGGCTCCAATGAAGCCAAGTACCTTATTGGGCAAGGTCTGATCCGTTTGATATGCCTATAGCTTTGATTTTCAACTCCAAAAATAGAGTCTTCTTGTATACCTTCTTGGGTGGTTGATGTGGAAGAAGTGATGAAGTTCTTCTGTTGTTTTCCTTCCTTCATGGTAGCATGGAACTCTTCTACAATATGCAGCTCCTCATTATTGATTGCAACATCCAATGAAGTTGCTTTTGCATTGTTGTAACCTGCTGCAATACATTGTTGGCTTTGGAGTTCCTCCATTGTAGTTTTTGGAAGATCAAATTCTTCCAACTTTGATTCAAGAGGCATGTTGCAAACTACAGGCTGTTGTCCTTGAATTCTCTTGTCCATGGCAGCAAGTTCTTGTTGTTGGAGAATGAATGGTGAAGAAGGAAATGTTGTAATTTCAGCTGGCTCTTCATCCAAACATTCTTCTAAGTCTAATGGAAAATCAAACTCTTGAATGTCTTGCTGCAACAAAGTCTCTCCCTCTTATATGGTGGCCTCCAAATCTATATTTTCTTCACCATGTGTAGTTTCATTTTCAAACACGAAACTTGTCAATTCAAACTCATCCCAAAAATATGATTTTTAGAGAGATGAAGTGGGAGAGAAACATGAAATTTCTTGTGCCTTTTTCTCACAATTTGGATCTATTTTGTTCACCTCCATAATGGATTCATCAATCAAATCAGCCCCTTCAAATGAAAGTAAAAATGTATCAATAATGCTTCCTTCTTCTGCTGTTGTAAAAATTGACTTGATCTCATCTATTTGCTCCTCTTCAATGGGATTTGGAGCTAGTTTTTCTTCCTCCTCTACTTGAAAACCATCTTGCTCTTGATTAAACTCTTCATCTAGCATGAATTTTGTCAAATCAAACTCTTCAATTTGTTGCTCTAGAGAACAAGTTGGGGCTGTGAGATATTCTTCTTTTATGGTTGATTGTGTAACTTGAATTGAATCAACATTTCCTTCAAATAGAGTGCCAACATGGACACTACATTTTGAGAAAACTGATTGTTGATCTGCTTCTTCCTTTTTCTCTTCTTCTGCTACAACAAAATCAGTCCTAACCACCACTTGTTCAAATTTAACCTCCTCTGAAGGCTTAACCATCAAGGGGATATTTTTATCCCAAATTTGAGAGCCAAACTTACCAAAATTTTGATCTTTTCATCCTTGTTTGGATCTTCTTCTTGCTACTATTTTCCTTGACTGGCATTCTAATTTTTATCTTCCCAACATGGATTTGGGAATGCAAGAGGAGGGGTGGGTTGTGAATCAATTGATTTTGTAATTTTTATGGTGTTGGAGGAGGTATAAATTCTTGTTTCTTTGGAGGGAATGGCTATTTGGAAGGGAAAAGGATAGAAGAATTGAGATGGGGTGGAAGACTAGGGAATGGAGAAATGAAATTAACTCTTGGGGTAGTATTGACTAGATTTAGAATTTGGCATTGAAAATGAGATGGTGCTGCTTGAGAAATGAAAAGAGAAAAACCAGATGATGGTGTAGAAATTACCCATTGTTAAGGTTATTCAGCACCAAGTTTATAGGCCTCTATCTCTACTATCCATTGTGTAAGTTGGGGCAGCATCTCCATCATGAAGTCCAACTTCTCCTGAGGGCTGAAGTGTCTTGGAAAAGGGCCTCCCCATGGACAAGTAGTCTTGCAACCAATCTGAAATGCCTTCATTTGTGCTTGAGCCCTTGATTGCACCATGCCAACCTCTATTTTTTGGATTTTCTCCAACAAATCTGCACTTTCTTCTTGACTTCCCTCACCATATGTGTATCCTTGTGTGTGATGTACTTCATAGCCAAACTAATTTTGGCATTGCTCATATGGATATGCATACTAAATTTGAATTTGATCAAAATGCTGATTTGAAGGAGTTGTAAAACATGTTGGAGGTGAAATATATTGCTACTATTGTAAATATGAATTCCATGATGGAAATGAAGTCATGATTGCACAACTTCATGGAATGAAAGAAGATGGAAGAGATGGAAAGAAGAATGGATGAAAATGGATGGAAAACAGGTTTGTAACTTAGAGAATGAGTTATTTACCAGATGGAGTCACTAGATGTGCTTTTGAATATGCCTCCAAAGGCTGAATCCTTAACAGGAACACACCAACCTGTCAAAAATAAGGTGGAAGACCTCTAAGGTCCCACTGGGTGTGCCAAAACTGTTAGTGCAAATTCACAGCACCCCCAAAATGACCTTCAGATCTACTTTTCTAAGGAAATGTCATTTGGTGTGAATGCACAACATTGATCTTTCCCAAAGTGTGGGACCTTTGCAAATGGGGAAAGCTCTCTAGAGAAGGCCGATTCCTCTTCCTAAACTACCTGCCACAAGCTATTCCAATGCAGGCAAGCTAATCTAATCTGAATCTAACTATGCCAAGGAGAGAAAGAGAGAGAAAAGAGGGAAAAATAGAGCCTACACTAAAATGGTGATACACTAGAGAAGGAAAATGCTGAACATCTATCAAAACTACCATGGAACAAGAAGAGGTGAGCAATGGGAAGGATGGACAAGTGCATCACAGGCCCAAGGATAGATTTCACACAAAAAATGCTCCAAAACTCCATGAACATAGCTCCAAACCTGCAATGAATGTTCAAACATGCACAAATACCTACAATGAAGAGATGTAAGAAGAAAACAATCAAGGATGGACAGATGCACCACAAAACACATTTTTTATTGCTCCAGAAGTTTACACAGAACATCGTTTTAATGGTAAAAGGAAAAAATGCCATTACAGAGCATGGGAGGAAGTTCTAACTCCATTTTCAACCCTAAGGAAGAAAAGAGGGGAGGTCGGAGTAGAAAATATGAACCACACTTTTACAAATGAACCAAGTCGGCTTTTATCACGGCGAGAATGAAGAAAAGTGAAAAAATGTGGGCAAATTTGATTTGCAACTCCAACCACCAAAAATCCTTCTAATTAGCCTACAAATTGATGGTTTGCCATGGAAAAGCACATACTTCAAAGTGCATTGCTCTGCATATCCAAAACGACCCATACTTCAATTTGGTGGTTGGGAACCATTTTTGTGTTTTTTGCATGCCAGGGATGTTTCTCCATTTTTCTCCCTCAAATATCCATCAAAATAAAAATTTAACCCTCTATCATGTAGATAATTTTATCATCTTTCCAATGACACCAAGAATGCAAAAATATGAGCTTTGGATCAAAAGTTATGCCCCTTTGAAGATTTAGGGCAAAATTAGGGCAAAAATGGATTGGTGGGCTGAAACTTTAAAATTTTCCCTTTTTTAAATTTGGGAAAATTTCACCAAAATCTCCACACCCCTTTGCTCCTCTACCACATCTTTGCTTCCCTATTTTCGATGGAAATGTGGTCCCAAACCTCACTTCTATCCTTTGATTTTTCATTGGGAAAATTTCCCAACTTTGCCCCGTGCTCCGTTGTCTTGGTGACACGTGTCACTTCCTCATTGGTTGGGGGATGCACTTCCAATTTTCCTTTGCACATTTTGCAATTTTGGAAAATTTCACCAAAACCCTCCATGCCTCTGAATTTTACCTCTGGCTGGACATGTGGCGGCCTCCTATTGGTCCGCGGGCCTTCGAGAAAAAAATTCTCCTTTTGGCCCCCACCAAGCCCTTTGGAAATTTTTTTCAACTTACCCCTGCCGACCTGTGAATTCTACCCTGCCACGTGGCACATTTCTATTAGTTGCGGGCCTTCCCAGGGAAAAATTCCCTTAAAAACTCCACCGAGCCATAACTTGAGAAATACAAGGAGTTAGGAGGAAAATTTTACCTTTCTAGAAAGGTGAGGAAAAATCGTATCTAATGTGATCATCCCGATTCTTTAAGTCCCTGAAGCATGCCAAAAATTCATTTAAGTGCCAGAAAAGGAGGAGAAGGAGGAGTTAGCCAAAAATAAGCATGGGGCTTATTTTGGATAACAGATTCCATTATGAGAAGAAACCTTGGGTATTATGGATGGCTTAGGTGCATCAGTTGGATTAACTTATAAGGATTTTATGAGTCAATTAGATTGAATGGAGCCTTTTTGCACTTATTTAGAGGAGGTTGAGGTGACATAGGAGTTTTATCGAAGGAAGAATTTGCACTAGATTTCTCAATCGTGGTGAGTCTCTTCTCCACTTCAGTTAGTATGTAGGAAATTAAAGATACATCCTCTTGGGGCTCATCCATAAGTACTATAGGTACATCAGGTGGGATTTCATGCTATGTAATCTATTCGGTGAAGATTTTCTATGATATAAATATGACCTCTCATTAATGGATGGTCTACAGTGAAACTAGAAATTCTTCAATTTCTGTGGAGTTACATGGTCTTCAGGATGAAAAATATGATGAAATAAAATTTGAAATACAGAAAAGAAGTGATTCATCCCGATGATATTCCTCATTAAAGATAACCACACTATATTAGGAGTTAGTGTTCCAAGATGCTATTCTTCATATTCAACCTTAAACATCATCTTAACAAAAAGCCTCACTTGGGCACGAAAGATTGAAAATAGTTTGGAGAGCTTCATAAGATATTTTGTGAATCCAAGAGGATTTGAAAGAGAGTAAGCCTACAATTTCTAGAGGCATGAGTAGTTGTAAGTTGGTTGAATATGGTTGAATTCACATGCTAAAAATATCATTGGAGGATTTCATAATAGTTTTAGGGCATTTAGGGAAATGAAGGAATTAATTACGTGAAGTTACATCCATAAAGGTGATTGTACGTGAAATTCAATCATCCCCACCTTTCTAGGATTTTAGAAGTGCGAGTTAACTAGGATGAGGATGTGCATTCCAAGTTGATGTTGGTCGAGTGACAGATTGACTAGGATGTGCACACACTAACTAATTAATTAATCATTTAATTAATAAATGATAATTAACTTAGATAAAGGGATACTAGGTGTACATGGGATTAATTTAATTAATCCAAAGGGTGCAATGTGTATGAATTAATAAATTTAATAAATTAATCACAAATGGGTGAATAATATGGTGTATTAGGATAGTATTGGGAACATGTGGAAATAGGTGTGTAATTTAGGGTGTCTACATTTTTGTCCTCTTTAAATTGATATTGTGAAGTAATAGTGATTTAAAGATAGTAGACACATGCAAATCAATGAGAAGAAAAATTGTGAAGCACTAGGATGCCCCAACAAGTAATGATGCATTAGGATTCCATAACAAGTAATGAAGCATTAGGATGCCCCAAAAATTAGGATAATAGAGGAATCCCACCTCAAGCGGGTGGATGGCACAACAAGGTGATGGGAAACCACTTGATAGGAAGAAAAATAAGGGATTTGAAAAATATATAGGAAAGGACTGTGCTCGTAGCATGAGCATTCATTTGGAGAATAATTTTAGAGAAACCTTATTTTTCTATTACACAATAGAGTTGTCACCATGATTATGAAATAATCAAGATGGTTAACCTAGATGTGCATAAATAAACACATGCAATAAAGAAAAGATAAAAAGGAAAATAAACCAAATATACAAATTAGGTTCGACATTAGGGTTATAAAGGAACCAATCCAATCGTACTACTTGTAAGTGGTCCAAATAGTAAACATCAACAATGCAACACAAAATTGAAAAAGAAGGCAAACAACTATACCCCTAATGTGTTCCAAAATGATGATTAAGTAGATGAAAATGATCCCAAGTGGGAATAGGACCAGAATAGAAGAGAAGAGCTAAAGAGACTCCTTATGAAACTCTTTTTGGATCCATTGTGCAAATGATTGAAGTTAAAATTTCCCCAAACGAAGTTATATCATGAAGGAAATACAATTTTGTGACTTTCCCCAAACAAAGTTAGAACATCATGCAAAGGGAAGAAAGTGATAGTTGTAAGATTGGAATGGTCACTAGGGTAATAGATAAAGGTATGAAGTTTATCAATATTGTCTTGAGACGTTGAAGAATTCACTTCAAGGGTTTTCTAATTGTAGGATTTCTTTGATAAGTAAATGTTTGTTCAAATTTGTATAATTTTTGATTTTTTTGGTTTTTTGAAATATTTGATTTTTTTGAATTCGGAAATATATGATTTTTTTAATCTTGAAATATTTGAAAAGAAAATGCAAAAAAACATGAATTAACAACAAAAAGGAAAACATTCCATGGCTTAAGTAAACTAGGAGGAAAAGTAAAACACATGCAAGTGACAAGAAAACATGAAACAAAAATTATAAACAAACCCAATATGAACAGGAAGGAACCATACCAAATTTATATGTGAACTAAGATGTGAAAAATTTTCTTGCAATTGTCTCGTAGTAAAGGAAAAAAAGTACAAAAAAAAAAATTGAAAGAAACAAAAGCATCATCACAATGTTGACAAACCGTAACAATACAATACAACATGAAAAAATGGAATCAAACGACACTCCAAATGTGTTACACATTAAATAACTAGATATATTTGAATGCCCCCAAGCGATAGCTTAGAATGTGAGAGGATTGGATTGGGATGAAGAGCAGAGTGATACTTAGATGCTCTAAAATATACTCTTGTCTAGATCCTATTGAAGTTTGATCTGTAATGGATTAAAATGTAAACTCCAAATGCACCCCAAGAAAAGTTATATTATGAAAGGGTAAATGATTGTCTCAAGCATAGATATACACCATGGGAAATAAATATGATTATCAAAAGATGATATGGAATGATCATGAGGAGTGTCGTCAAAAGGTGAAATTGTTGAACTGTGTTATCCAATAACTAAATGTAAGCTATTGGGTGCTCCTAATCAATTTCATTTTCGATTTTGGGACTTGTTTATGCAAAATCACAACACCCCTGGATGTAAATCAGGTTTCTAAGTTGATGTTCAGGCATCCAGTGTGATTGCACAACATGGAATCCTTTCTCCAAGTGTGGGACTTGCAAAAATGAGAAAGGAATCTCCAGAGAAGGCTGGTTCCTATTCCTCTGTTCAGATGCACACAAAAAATTCAGAGGGTTTACTCAAAACCTAATCTAACTTGCCAAGGAGACAGGGTAAGAAGATGCATAAAAATAAACCTAAGCTAACAGAGGTGATGCACCGAGGAATGAAGAACACCTATCTTGCCAATAAACACAGACCATTCAAATGTGATGTAAGATCATGCACAAATAACAAAATTTGTAGTGAAAGATTAGGAGGATGCAAATGAACACAGAGGGTTGAGAATCATCCACAAACATGCATTACTTGCTCCAAAGATTGATACAATACACTACAAAATTCCAAGAGGTAGAGTTGCATTACAGTTTCAAATGGGAGGTTCGAACTCCACAAATTCACCTGCCAAAGAGAAGAAGGGAGGAAAAACAGGAATGTTCGACCCTTAGAAAGAAGCCCCTCTTTACAATATATAGGAAGAATGAGAGAGGGAAGAGAGAGGAAAGTCAGATCTACCCCAACCACTTCTAAGTCACATTTATTTTATCTCATTATGGCGGTGGGTGAGAACCCTGGCAAGAGCAGTGAACTGTATTTTACATTAAAAGTGGTTGTTGAAATGTCGATTCCGGCCATTACCACACACAGAGATGTTTCTTGATTTTCTCTCCAAACTGAACCAAAATGCAAGATTGACCCGAGAATCGTGTAGAGAATTTCATCAACTTTCCATTGATATAAAAATGTGAAAATTCGAGCTCTGGATCGAAAGTTATGGTGATCTCGAAGATTTAGGGTAAAAATAGGCCAAAACAGATCGGCGGGAAAATATTTGAATTTTTCCTGGCGTACCACTTGGATAACATGTGTCGGGCTCGATTCATTAGCGGGCTCATCCTTTTTTCAATTTTTCATGGCCTGCACTTGACATGTTTACGCTTGGACACGTGTCAAAACCCCATTGGGTGTGGGTTTGACACTCCAAAATTTCCCACAGCCTTTTCTCTCAAAAATTTCCTTCATTTTTACTTTGGAAAATTTTCCAAATTGGCCCCGCCTATCAGCCTGTTCGAGACACATGGAGATATCTCATTTGTTGATAGGGGCCGTGGGGCAGACCTTCATCTTTAAAATTTTTAGTGAAACACTTAGCCATATTTCCAACTTTTCCTCTTCTGACACGTGGCGCGCTCCGATTCGTCTGTGAGCCTCCTTGTCCTTTTTCACTCATTTCACCTTTTCGCGTCCCACGCGTCCCTCATGTACTTTTGGCCGGATGTCCCAAACTGTTTGGGACAAATATCTCTAAACCACCTGATTTGGGCTTCCTTGTTCTGTTTGAGGTGACGACATGTGGCGAGATTTCATTCATTGGCGAGATCTTTTGGCTTTTCGCATCCCACGTGTCCCTTTGTCTGGATGTCCTGCAGACGAAAGTCCCCTATTTCGGCCGAATTGGCTGGTTTGCGTCCTCCGCATATTTTTGGCCCAACTGTCCTAGACTGCCTGCGAGACAAATATCTCCGGCCCGCCCAAAATGGACTGACTTGCGCCAAACCGGCCGATCCGCGTCCCGCGCGTACCTTTGGCCCAGATGTCCCAAACCAAACTTGGCAATTTTTCCCACTTTCGGCCGGTTCGGCCTTTTGCGTCTGCGCGCGTCCCGACGTCCCAATTGTTGTGCAGACTACCTGGTGGCTTTTCGGCCGATTCACACCCTCGACGTCCCAACTGTCCCGCAGACCACCTGGACTAGGACTTAGCCAATTTTATTGATTTTAGGTCTTGAATCAATCTACTTGTTCGGGACTGAATAATCTGATGCATGTTATCAAAATTACCCTGGGGGGTGAATTTTAGATAAAAATTTGGTGACTCAGTGGGTCATCATCTACCTGCTAGATGAAGATCAGTGGCCTTTTAGCGATCCATTGGGCAAGGAGTCATAAGCAATAACACGAAACCAACCCGATATCTCGATCCCAAGCCCGATACTACAACTCCTTCTCCGAGAGCACGCCTGAATCGTAGAAATCCAACCTAGGAGCAAAAAAACCTGTGCCAAAGAACTTAGGGAAACTGAAACCTAACTACCACAAGACAATGTGCATATGTACTTAGAGGAATTGAAATCTAGGCTAATATTTATAAAAAGGTAAACCTTTTTATTTTCGGTGGTAATGTTTAAGATAGATTCCGTTAACCGGAATCGGGAGTTCTTCTCCGTCCAATGTAGACAATTGGAAGGCATTGCTACTCTTACATCCTGTGACCATGTAGGGGCCACTCCAAATGGCATCAAACTTGGAATGCCTTCCTGGTTTTGCCCGATCTACATCCCATTTCGAGAACTAGGTCCCCTTTCGGAAGGTCTTTGCTCTTGCTTTCTTATCAAACCATCTTTTTACTAAGGCCTGATCTTTCTCAATTGTTTGAATTGCATGTTCTCTAATTTCTTCCAATTCCATCAACTCTGCATACCTGGCCTCCATTGGTTCGAACTCAGCCAACTCTAACTGCTTCATGAACTCCAATGCAGGCAGTTCTAATGATATAGGCACATCGCCTCTTTCCCATAGACCAACTTGTAAGGGGAATTACCTGTAGACCTCTTTGGTGTTATTTTATCAGCCCATAATGCTGATTTTAGCTTGGTATGCCATGTTCTTTGGTTTTCATCCAGAGTCCTTCTAATGATTCTTAGCAAATTCTTGTTCGTGGACTCTGCTTGTCCATTACCCTGTGGGTAATAATTTGAAGAGGTGCTCAAATAGATTCCATTCTTGACAGCCCATTCTGTAATCTTGGAACCTATGAATGCCAATGCATTTTCTGATATGATAGTGGCCGGCACACCGAACCTGGTCATTATTCCTTCATAAAAGTCTAGTATGTTAGACTCATTTGCCTCTTTGAGCGCTCTTTGCTTGATCCATTTGGTGAAATAGTCCGTCACCGTGAGAATCCACTTGTGGCCTTGGCTTGAGTTTGGGTTGATGACCCTGACGAAGTCCAATCCCCATTGCATAAATGGTTGGTCAACCAAAATCGGGTGCAATGGAAGTGCTGCTAGTCTTTCTTTGCCTGTGAAGAGTGCACATTTCTTGTACTTCCTTATCCATGTATACTTGATCCATCAAGACCGCCGGCCAATAATACCACTGCCTTCATTATCTTGAGAGTCATTACTCGTGGGGAGGAATGTCCTCCGTAATCTCTATCGTGAAAATCTCATAACACCCTCTCAATTTGACTGTCCCAATGCACCTCAATAGAACTCCATTGATGTCTTTCTTGAACAGAACACCATCAACAAGCACATATAGAATGGCTTGTAATCTAAAGTATCTCCTCTTTGCTTTGCTCATTTCTGGAGGGCATAGGCCTACTTGTAGGAAGTGTATCATCTTTTGAGTCCAAAAAGGAGTGGGCACATCATCATTTTCCTATTCTTGACCATCCCTGTAGTACCAAGACAAGTATCTTTTCATCACCTGCTTCAACTTGTTGACTAAAGGCTAGCTGCTCACATAGTCCCTTTCCATGTACTAGTTTGGTGACCTTGATCTCGATGTCATATTCCATGACACGAGTGATCCACCCTACACGCTTCTCATTCAGATCCTTGTTAAGAAGGAAGTCCTTGACTCCCGCATGAGAGACCAACAATTAGATCTTATTGTTTGAGACTAGGTGCTTGAATTTCTTTAAGCTCCCGATCACTGCAAGGACATGCTTTTCAACGAAAGAGTACCTAGTTTCGTATTCCTCCAAGCCGTGACTGAAGAAAGCAACTGGTTGTTCTAATCCTTCTTTGTTTCGTTGTACTAGGATTGCAGAAATTGTGTCTCCACCACCAAAGGCATATAGCATGAAATCCTCGGAGAAGTCTGGATTGAAGAGAGTTGGAGCTTGAGATATAGCCTCTTTTATTGCCTCAAAACTTGCCTTACCTTCAGATGTCCACTTAAATGTCATGCTCTTTTTTAACATCAACGTTATTAGCTTTACGAGAGATGTAAAGTTTGGAACAAACCTGCGGACAAAATTGATCCTTCCTAAGAAGCTTTGAAGAGCCTTCTTGTGACTTGGCAATGGCAACGCTCGAATTACTTTCTAGGTCAATTGTCAACCCTTCCTTTGAAACAATATGGCCTAGAAGCTTTCCCTTGTGAGCCAAAAATATGCATTTTTTGGGATTCAATGATACCCCAAATCTTCTACATCTCTCAAATACTTGCCTCAAATGTAAGAGGTGATCTGCTGCATTTTGAGAATACGGTGATGTCATCAAGATATATCGAGAACTATTCTATTGATCAACCCCTTAAATGCCATATCCATTCCCCTTTGGAAAGTGGCCCTAGCATTTGATAGCCCAAATGGCATATTCTTGTAGGCATAGGTCCCCCATTTGGTGGTGAAAGCCATCTTGAATTGGTCATCTTCTTTTACCATCACCCTGATTATACCCTGAGTAGCCATCTAGGAGAGAGAATCTCTCTGAACCGGATACTACTTACAATATTTGTTCCATTAAAGAAAGTGGGTAATGGTCTTTGAGAGATGCCCTATTGAGGTCTCGGAAGTCCACGCATAGCCCGATCTCTCCGTTCTTCTTCCGACCGGAACCAAGTTTGCTACTCGGCTTGAGTGCTTGATCGGGAAAATAATACTTACCTACCTCTATGAGCTTGTTTAACTCTTTCTTCATTAGAGGCTCAATGTGAGGGTTAACAGGTCTCTCGTACCACGATGGCTTAGCATCCGGATCCAATTCTATGGTATGTTGTGCCAAATTCAGATTGAATCCTCTCAAGTCTTCATAGCTCCAAGACATCTGGAAATTCTTGGCAAAGTTGTATGAAATCTGATTTCTCCTGTTCAGTGGCCACTTTACCAATTTGAAGTGTTTTGCCTTCCCCAACCAGAATTGGCTCTGAATCTTCTCTCTTGACCTATATGTTAGCCTTTTCCTTACGGAACTGGTCATTAGGGTTGAAGATAGACTCCAACGTTACTAAACCCTTGGGAAGCTTGTTTGTCCGCAACTGCACTACTTGATCCCCATACTGCTGCTCTAGTCTGTCCTGATTTCTAGCTGAGAATTCAGCCTCTTCTTGTAAAAATTGACGATCTATTGATCGTTCTCAAACACCTACCAGCTTGTGTTATTATCTGGAACTGCTGGCCTCACAATCACATGGATATGTGGTTGTGTTTTTTCCCTTCTGATGTTGTCAACCACATCAAAATTTACTCCAACTGCTGCAAGCCTATCTACGGCTTCATTTTTTTTCCTGGGTATGGAAACAATGTTGAAAGCTTCGAAATCCTCAATGAGGTCCCATGCCCTATTCTTATAGCTCCTCAGCAGGTCATTCTTCATAGCATGTTGTCCCCTGACTTGGTTGACGATTATCTCGCTATCTCCAAACACCTGCAAGTTCTTTATGCCCTTTTTTCTAGCCCAATGAAGTCCATGAATTAATGCCTCGTATTCAGCCATGTTGTTTGAACAAGAAAACTTGAAATGAAAAGCTGAAAAATATTTGATGTCTTGTGGTGAAATCAACATCGCACCACCTCCAAAGACCTTGTCTACTTCTAGAACCATCAAAAATAATTTCCAAACTTTTTTCATCCTTTTGTTGAAATTTGAATGATGTTAGGAATGGGTGAATTTTCTTCATGTATACAATACACGCCCAATTCAGATTCTTCAATTTCCTTGTATGGGTCAAATTCATGACTCTTGTTTGCCCATTCATCCAAAGTTAAATCAAAAATTCCCTCAACCTTAGTACCTGTTTCTAGATCATTTGAACACTCCTCCTGATCAAGAGCCGAGCAATTTACATTGATAGGATTTGGTACATGAGGCTCAATATGGAAATTGGCAATTGGTTCTGACCTGATTGTTGCTTTGGCTCCATACCTTGTCCTAAAAATCATGTGTGACCAATCTGCCGATAAATATCCACTGATTTTTGTAGCGAAGTCTCTTGATAGGCACAACGTAAAGAGTGGTGAAAGGTCAATCACAGACACATCTTGCAGAACTGTAACATTAGGACATGAATGTAGTGTTAGGCTTAACCCCTTGATGACCCCAACTATTCCCACTACCATTCCATCTAGTTGTACTACTCCTTTCAGCACTGGCTCATACTTCAAACCCAGTTGAACCGCTATTTGCTTTGGCATCACTGAACTACTTGCCCTCGAATCTATCATGTAGTTATGTATCGAGTGGTTTCCAACAACCAATGACACATATAATGATGGAGGCTTCAAATTCTTGCTTGTCTGGCCCCCATCATGTTGCACTACATTAGTGAGAACTTTCTCATGTCCCCGATTTGATACATTTGAGGTAGACCAATTAGCCATTGCAGCTTGTAATAAATCTCGTTGCCCTGGGATCGCAAGTGATTCCCACATGGAAAAGTTCACATGTGGCTTCTTCATTTGATCGATGATGTTGAAAGGGGATGAATTGTCCTTTTGTCATCCCTTACTTGGCGCAACCTTTTCTGGAGCTTGAACAGGTGCATGTGTTGCTACAACAGGTACCTTAGGTTGATTTTGCACATTTGGAGCTGCGTTTGGTCTACTGACCCCTTGTTGTGTAAGAGCGGGCTGAGAAACAACTGGATTAGATGGTTGTCCCTCTTCTATGTTTCTCTTCTTCGACCGTGTGTTGGTAGCCACGCTTTGAAAAGGTTGTTGGTTAACTCCACAGAAGTCTTCTGTTTGCCAATTGGCCAACGTGGTCTCTGTTGGAGGTCCTTCTTGTTGTGTTTCTTGTTGATTCCCTTCTTGGCTTGGTTCTTGAGGCACACCAATGGTTTGCACCATCAAGGCCTGATTTAGTGCACCATTGAAACACACTGACTGATTGTGAGGTAGATTGCAAGGGTAACACCAATCGTACTCTTGTGCCATGTTATTTTGTGTTAGAACCAAGGCTCTTGAGGATGTCGTTGCATTTGGATCATACAGTCAAAATGGCCTGACAACTTGAGGTTGTCCTTGGGTTTGATTTTGATTTGCAGCCTGAGATGGTGGTCTATTTTGTTGGTATGAGGGTCTAGCTTGGTACTGTGCTTAAGGCTGATATGGTCTAGAAATTTGAGCTTGTTATCTTTTGATAGTCACTAGCTCATTTCCAAGGTTTTGCAGTTGTTTCATAACCTCCTGTAATTCCTTTGAAGTATTTGAAGAAGTCGATGCCTCATTATTGCTTTGATTTCGAGGAGTTGGAATGGGATTCCACTCTGGTGCTTGACTGGTTGTAGGATTTCCCATATCCGAATAGAGAGGCCTTGGTGGCCTTGGTGCAAGCTTACTAGCTTGGATCAAACAGTTCTCTGCTCTGATAGCTATGTCATAGGCCCTTGGTAGCGTTGTTCCTCCCATTGATTGGATCATCATGGCTATGTCTAAATTTATAGTCTTTAAGAAATAAAGGAATGCTCCTTTGGCAGTTGGCCTAACGGCTATTGGAATCTTGTCCCATGTCTATTGGAATCTGAAGTTGAAATCTATCATTTGTTCGTTAGGAGCCCTTTTGATTGTTGTCAGCATTGTTCCAATAAAGACAAATTATCGCCCTCTCCCCAAATTGGTTGCAAAGAGCTGAACAAAGTTGGTTCCAATTCGTAATAGACCCTACTGCTAGGCTCCTAAACCATTGTAAGGCCTTACCTTTGAAAGATGAAGCCAATAACTTGACTGCAACATCCATTTCATTTATTTCATGGATTGCACATGCATTAGCAATATCCTGGATGTGATCAATAGGAGTAGTATGATTTTCTCCTGTGAAATAGGGGATATTCTTTAGCGCTGCAACTGGAATTTGATTCTAAGCATTTAGGGCAAGTGGACTACTACCCGTGAAATTGAAAAAGGGATTCGGTGGTAGATGTGCCATTATGATTGGCCTAAGAACCCTGGTTGATGCGAGAAAAGGTCTACTAGGTGGAGGTGTAGACAAAGTCCTATTAGGTGGAGATGGTGATCTTTAGGGTCTCCTTCCTCTCCTCCCTCTACCTGGTGATAGTTGCAAGTGGACAAATAGCCCCTCTTCTCAAGTATTAGACCTCGTTAGAATTCTTGTCATGTGCCTGGGTAACTTGCGCTATTACACCGCTGAATTCTATCCCTTCGGAGTCGCCAGATGTGTTAGAGAATGAGCCTCAAAAGACTAGATTTTGCCAAGTTACACACCAAACTTGACAATATTAAAAATATAATTTAAACTTTGAAGGACCCAGAGGAGACAATCTTCAATTCGGAATTCGGGCCTTGTTGTGCAGCTGTGGATCCCCGAAAGGTACAGGTGCGGAACTCAGGTCATGCAATGCAACTTACAAAACCTGAATTGCCATGTGTCAGAACTTGGGACATGCCCGACACCCCAGAAAACCTGAAATGACTGTTTTCGGGAATAGGACCATGCAATGCATCCCCCAAAACCCGAAATGACTGTTGGGTCTTCTTTGATGTTCTCGGACCTCGAAAACCCGAAACACTAAAAACCATGAAATTTTGAAAATCAAAATCTCAAAAAACTAAGGATACCCTTTTGAAGATTACCCTCAGATCTACCAACTGTTGAAATTTTGACTTGTTTTGAGCAAGTTAAGCCCTTGAAAATTGATTTCGGAGTTCAGCCTAGAAGGTGCAAAATCCGAAATTGTAAAAACTGCAATCTTTTAGTCCAAATTTCATGAAAAATCCTTCAAATCTTTATGGAATGACCTCTTGGTCCCACCGGGCGTGCCAAAACTGTTGATGCAAAATCACAAAGACTCGGATGTAAATCAGGTTTCTAAGTTGATGTTCGGGCATCCAAGTGTGATTGCACAACATGGAATCCTTTCTCTAAGTGTAGGACTTGCAAAATTGAGAAAGGAATCTCCAGAGAAGGCTGGTTCCTATTCCTCTATTCAGATGCACATGAAAATGCAGAGGGTTTACTCAAAACCTAATCTAACTTTCTAAGGAGACAGGGGTAAGAAGATGCATAAAAATAAACCTAAGCTAATAGAGGTGATGCACCAAGGAATGAAGAACACTTATCTTGCCAATAAACACAGACCATTCAAATGTGATGCAAGATCACGCACGTATAAAAAATTTTGCGGTGAAAGATCGGGAGGATGCAAATGAACATAGAGAGGGTTGAGAATCATCCATGACATGCATTACTTGCTTTAAAGATTGATACAATACACTACAAAATGCCAAGAGGTAGAGTCGCATTACAGTTTCAAATGGGAGGTTCAAACTCCACAAATTCACCTGCCAAAGAGAAGAAGGGAGGGGCAAAACAGGAATGTTCGACCCTTAGAAAGAAGCCCCTCTTTACAATATATAGGAAGAATGAGAGAGGGAAGAGAGAGGAAAGTCAGATCTACCCCAACCACTTCTAGGTTGCATTTAGTTTATCTCATTATGGTGGTGGGTGAGAACCCTGGCAAGAGCGGCGAACTATATTTTACATTAAAGCTAGTTGTTGAAACGTCAGTTCTAGCCATTACCACATGCCAGAGATGTTTCTTGATTTTCTCTCTCCAAAATGAACCAAAATGCAAGATTGACCCCATAATCGTATAGAGAATTTCATCAGCTTTCCATTGATATAAAGAATGTGAAAATCCAAGCTCTGGATCGAAAGTTATGGCAATCTGAAGATTTAGGGTAAAAATAGGCCAAAATGGATCGGCGGGAAAATATTTGAATTTTTCCCACACGTACCACTTAAATAACACGTGTCGGGCTCTGATTCATTAGCGGGCTCATCCTTTTTCAATTTTTCGTGGCCTGCACCTGACATGTTTACGCTTGGACACGTGTCAAAACCCCATTGGGTGTGGGTTTGACACTCCAAAATTTCCCGCGGCCTTTTCTCTCAAAAATTTCCTTCATTTTTACTTTGGAAAATTTTCCAAATTGGCCCCGCCTATCCGCCTGTTCGGGACACATGGCGATATCTCATTCGCTGACAGGGGCTGTGGGGCAGACCTTCATCTTTAAAATTTTTGGTGAAACACTTAGCCATATTTCCAACTTTTCCTCTTCTGACACGTGGCATGCTCTGATTAGTCCGCGGGCCTCCTTGTCCTTTTCGCTCATTTCACCTTTCGCGCCCCACACATCCCTCGTGTACTTTTGGCCCGGATGTCCCAAACTGTCTGGGACAAATATCTCTGAACCGCCCGATTCGGGCTTCCTTGTTCCTGTTTGAGGTGAAGACACGTGGCGAGATTTCATTCGTTAGCAGCTCTTTTAGCTTTTCATGTCCCACGCGTCCCTTTGTCCGGATGTCCTATACGAAAGTCTCTGTTTCGCCGAATTGGCCGGTTCACGTCCTCCACGTACTTTTGGCCCAACTATCCCAGACTGTCTAAGACAAATATCTCCGGCCCGCCTGAAATGGACTGACTTGTGCTAAACCGGCCGGTCCGCGTCCCGCGCGTACCTTTGGCCCAGATGTCCCAAACCAAACTTGGCGATTTTTCCCACTTTCGGCTAGTTCGGCCTTTCGCATCCCACGCGTCCCGATGTCCCAATTACTGCGTGGACTTCTGGCGGCTTTTCATCCGATTCACGCCCGATGTCCCAACCTGTCGCATGAGACCACCCGAACTAGGACTTAGCCAATTTTATTGATTTTGGGTCTTGAATCGATCTACTTGTTCAGATCGAATAATCGATGCATGTTATCAAAATTACCTTGGGGGTGAATTTTAGATAACAGACTTTTACCACTATTTGTATGTTTAAGCTACTTGTTCATTGTTAGTTTCATCATTTTCACCATCAAGGATACCTTTCAAAGTTGTAAATTTAGTATTATTGGACATTTCGCTCCAATTTTCTCTTGTATTTTATAGAGGTAAATTTTTTTGGAAGTTGGTTGAACATGGTTGAATGAACATGCTAAAAAGTAATAGTGGAGGAGGTTGCTTCAATTCCAGTGGTTTTTAGGGAAATTAGAATTAATTTTGAAGTTGCATCCATAAAGGTGGATGTACTCATAATTCAATTTCCCCCACCTTTCTAGGATTCTAGAAGTGTAGTTAACTAAGATGAGGATGTGGAGTCCAAGGGGATTCCAAGTGATTATTGACTTAGTGGCAGTTGACAAGGATATGCACACACTAAGTAATTAATTATTCACTTGATTAATAAATGATAATTAACTTAGATAAAGGGGTATTATGGGTGAATGAGATCAATTTAATTAATACAAAGGGTGCAATGTGTATGAATTAATAAATTTAATTAATTAATCACAAATGGGTGGATAACAGGGTGTATTAGGATAAAATTTGGAACATGTGGCAACAAGTGTGTAATTTAGGGTTTCTACACCCGCTAGCATCATTGAAAAATATGTTCTCCCCAAAATTCCCATAAAAATGCAAGAACGACCTAGTTCTACTATCTTTAGTAACATGCGTCGATATACCGCATATATGTGATATCTTTGTGGTAAATATTATGAGTGGATATTGAATTTATGGAAATACTCATCTTAGATTGTCCCACCATTAAAAATTGAGTGGAATAAAATACAAAAATTTCTTTCCTCCACTCAAAGTTACCCCATGGGTTGTCTCACCCTAGTTTAGGAATAATCAAAATTAGTATTATCAGGTCATCCCCTCTCTATATACCTCCTAGTCATCCCAAAATCCTGGTACAAAAGAGAGTGTCGAGATAAATCCCCAATTGTAAACAACATACCCCCAAAAAAATTCATCCTCTAAGCCATCCCGCCCTTTAAAAGTGATGTCGATCATACGGGTGTAAAACTATGAACCAACAGGATACACTATGGTATAATAATAAGTTATACTTATGCAAAAATATTACACTTAAAATTTAGTTTCTCTTAAAACTCCATCCTTCTCTAGTAGGTGGCCTTTCTAGGTTTGTTAAAACTTATCACAAAATTAAGTATGATTCCTTATATGAAGGGTTACAAGGGGATGTCAATAAAATTTTAGCAAAATGTTTGGTTTTTAAGTGTAACAAGGGAGAAAATACTAATATGTCAAGTTTTAAAGAATGCCTACCTATTCCTAGTGATAAGTGGATAGATATTTACATGGATTTCATCAAAATATTGCCAAAATTTTAGGGGTAAATTTTAATTTCATCACATCCCTTTATAATGATTACAATCACCATGTATTTTATGGATACAGCCTAAAAGCTACATAGTACACCCAAAATTATGGTCAGTGATCATGGCCCTATAGTTACTAGAATTTTTAGATTGATTTATTCTCATGTTTGGGTACTCAACTAGCCCATTTTTCATCATGTCATTCCTAATATAATGGGAATATTTAGGTAAAAACAAATGTTTGGAGGGGTATCTTCATTTATTTACTTTAGATACGTAGGATAGATGGATTAAGTGGATAAAACTTGTAGAATGGTGTTATAACACTTCATTTCAATCGTCATACAAAATGTCTCCATTCTTGGTGTTGTATAGTTACCATCCACCATCCTGCGCCTCTAACTTAAGGGTTCATCCTAAAGTGAGATCATTTTAAGAGTGTATTCAACACCTACATGCGATACTTTCTAGCCTTAAAGAGAATTTGGAAATGGCATAAATCAACATGTTTATTAACATCATAGTGAGTAAAAATTTGAAGTTGTAGAATTTATTTTTAATGATTGTATACATATAAGAAAATATCATTGAAATAAAATAAAAAGGATAACAATATTTCACCTAAGTATCGCTATTATTATCAATTATTGTGAAAATTTGGTAGTGTGGGATATAAGCTAGTGGTTCCTTGGTTAAATAACATGCATATAGTTTTCTAGGTTTATTTCTTAAATAAGGTAATTAGATAATAGGTTTTTTCCCGAGTTAGTGTTACCAAAACTTGATGAGGCGAGACACATCATTCTAGATCCTAAAAACATACACTAAGAATTTGAGGAAAAGATCAGTAATAAATATCTAGTCAAGTGGAACAATTTAGAAATTGAATATGCAACATGGTAAGATGAAGTGTTCTAACAATAGCATCCAAATATTACCAACATTGAAGACAATTTTGATTTTAAGTGGAGGGGCATTTTATGCCCTTATTCGTAGGTCATAAATTGAGATATATATGTCCAACTTATGGCTAACATAATCTATTATCATGTCCTATCACATTTATTTATCATTTCATATTCTAAGTAGGTCATCCTTATTGATTTGCATAGTGTATTAGGGTATATATAGAATTTATTAACTAGTCGAGCATAATATTGAGTAATTGAATTTCATTGTATGGTTTGGTTATTTCCCCCTTGTATTGGATTAGCCATTATACTCACATATTGTGATATTTTATCTATATTTTGGTGTTATAATAATATTTATATTCATATCTATCTAAGTAATTTGATTTAACATTGTTTGTAATAACCTACAATAAATAGATACCCACGATAAACTATAGAAATATTCATCAAATGATTATATATCAAAAGGAGAAATCCTGTGCATAAATCTATGCAAAATTTGATGTTCAACCCCTACTAAACTAATCAATTTTTTGCACTATATCACCTCAAGTAGGAGTAATTATCGTGTATTTATCCAAGTGTTTTTGCATGTAGTTTATGTAATCTAATATAACCCTTATATTTTCCCTTGTGTATCTTGGCATAACGATAACATGTGTAGCTATACATAGAATAAAAATGTACCCAATGTGGTAATAGTGTGATGTAGTTAACTTTGGATGTAAATATTGATCCCATGTCTCCAATTAGACCTTTGAAAATTCTTGGAGTGACTTTATCTTACTAATACATGTCTTTAGGAAATTTTCATACTTTGTAATGGAGGAAGCTAAAATCTTGAACCTATTTTTAGTGTTTCGGACCTATGTGGTGGATTCTATAATGGATGTATAACTATAATAAGAAGATATAAGAGATCGTTTAGTTTATCTAGTGTTGATATTTTTTATTAGGAATGCTTAATAATGCTAAGTGAGTTATGAAGTTATTTTTTTCTTATGTGTTTCCAAAGGTTAGGTATTTATATTGTGGCTTATCTAAGGAAGGTGAAATGATGCACATAAAATTTTACAATTAAGAAAAGAATAATTAGAGACATGGTATGGGACCATATAGCTCAACCTACAACATATTATGGTCTAACCCTATTCTATATGGTCTCATATATGGATTTAGTGACAAAAGATATAGTGTTTGAGAGATTTTTGTGGGGATAGAAAAATATTTTTATTAGAGGTTAAAAAGGGTTGAGGGGACCCTACCCTATACATCGAAAAATCTCCATGAGAGTAGAAAAAACATTACAATAACATCAAAAACAATATTATAACTATTCATAGTAATAAGAGATCTCAGAGCCCATAAAGAAAAACTAACAAAAAAACATAGATAAACTAACATCATTAATTAAAGTAACAACCCGATGAACAGAGACAGTGAAAAAACAAAACAACCCATCCCAGGTCATTTGTAGGCTTTATCAAGCCCCTCCAACACCTTAGCCCATTCTTTTTCCAAAGCTTCAATATTAACTGCCAAGGATCCCAGGTCTAAACCATCCGGGTAGCCTTTCTCTTCCTTCCCTGACTATCCATGGCACAATAGGTATTGGCAAGTTGCCCTAGATTCGAAGGTGTTATAGGTCAATTTCACCGTCACAATGATCCATTCCATATAACTATGGAGAATTTCCTTAACCTGATCCATCTCTTTGGTTATGGCACCAAAGTTGGCCTTTAAAACCTCAATCTCTCTACCCTGCCCAATGCTGACTACTTCCTCCACCTGCTCTTTCATCTTATGCTAGTCATTGAATAAAAATTGGACTGAGCTCTTAGTGAGCCACATATCACCCTTGAGTTCCTCTATATCCATCACCATCCTTGCCAAGTGGTTTTCCCCTTTGATCGGACCAATGTGACCCA
Organism: Taxus wallichiana var. yunnanensis; assembly: GCA_018340775.1. NCBI lineage: Eukaryota > Viridiplantae > Streptophyta > Pinopsida > Cupressales > Taxaceae > Taxus > Taxus wallichiana. The sequence continues at coordinate 221,541,128 of CM031242.1, forward strand.
TTGCCTCAAAGTGTTGTTCTAGTTGAGCATTAATAGGGTTGAGACATCCTATTTGCTAGAATCACCCTTGGTGTTCGACGGGGAGAAAGGGATCTTGCTTTGATTTCAAGTCCTTAAGATTCTGGGCCACAACCACCTCCACCTCATCCTGGTCATCATCTAAGTCCCCATCCTGAGAGTTAGAATCATCACTTGATTCCTCCTCCTCCGAGTCCAAACCATTGCCATCCACATAAGCTTCTAGAGCCAACTTAAGGGAGCCAATTTTATCAATGTCCAGTGCCACCCTTTTGACTAGGGAAAGGATAAATCCTTGATGGAGAGGGACAAAAATTCTTCTCATTTTGAACTGTGAAATAGAGGCACACAAGGAATGATACAAGAAGTAGGGGAAACTAAAATCCTAGCCACACCTAAAATGATTTAGCATAGGGAGGTGGTAGGCATAAATACATTTGTGATGGCCCTTAAGGGTTAACAATTGAACGAGAGAGAGATACACATCATCATACGGATTATGTAAATACAATATAAGGTAACCAAAAAAATGGGAGGTGAGATTCTCATTACCTTTGAGAAAAATATTCAATTCTTCATATACTTCCTTCTTTGGTTTGTAGACCTCCCTCCCCACCATTGGAATGCCCATCACTTTTTCCACTAAATCCATAGTAATCTCCATCCTGATCCCCTTCATTTCAACCATAGCTCATTTTTGGTCACTTTCCAGGCGCTAGAAAAATCCTTGCTAAGATTTTCATAATGTCCTTCAAAGATTTTCAGAAAGGGGGTAAATCCCTTGCTATCAAACAGAGCCATAGCTTTAGGTGTGACCCCTTCGAGATTAGCAAGTTCATTTCTGACAAGATCACCCCATTTGGTTGAACAACAAAAACCTCTTCACGAATAGACCCAAAATCTAGAACGCCAAAAGATTACTCACATGCTAAGAACTGAAGTTTCTATAGACATGGGAGACAATAAGAGCTCTCCAAGAATACATGTGAATCTCATTCCCAATATTCTCATTATTGAGAGATAAATTCAAAATCATCATACAACCAACGATCTTGATGAGATTGACACCCCATGAAAGGACCTTATACGTGTGCATTGGTGTCTTTTAATAAGTGTGCCCGCACCTTGGGATCGAGAATTTCCACCTCCTTCAAAAGTGTCAACTCAAGCCCATTAACCCCCATATTAGCAAAGAAGTCTGCCACAACATTAGCCTCCCTATACACATGTTTGAAGGTGATAAAATTAAAAGATAGAGCCATTTGCTTAATACTCTTAATAGAGTTATGGTTGGAGATAGAGATGGAGCCTTTCCCATTTATGCTATTAATTATGTTCAGGGAGTCCCCTTCCACTTCCAAATTGGCAAAATTATGTTACAGAGCTATAGATAGACCCCAAAAGACCCCAACAACTTCAGTGACATTATTAGTTTGAGTTCCCAAATTATGATAGAACCCAAGGATAAATCTACCTTCAGAATTCTTAAAACCCCCCTACACAACCAGGGTTTCCTTGGAAGCCCCATCAAAGTTTAATTTTAAACATTCCTTGCTAGGTTTCACCCAACCTTTGAGTCAAGGGTTAAGACTAGGGGGCTAATGGTAGTGGGTCCTAGACCCCACTTCAAAGAAAACCTGGATTCATTCTAAAAGGACTTTTTTGGAAGTTCAGATTAGAGAAGTTAGCCAGGATAGAATTCACACAGCGGGCTCCAATTTTTCTAGGGGTTCTTTTTTTCCTTTAAAGATTCTTCTATTTCTTTCCTTCCATATCTCCCAAGCCAAATGCATAATAGAGAAGGTCCATAAAAAATTTAACCCTTGGCTCTTAAAAGGACTTGACCATTGGATCCACAATAGTTTTATGGAATCTAGAAAAACCCAATTAACTTCAAAAAGATTGAGGATGGTTTTCCTGACCAAGACAAGAAAGGGGAAATTGAGGAACAGGTGTGAGGCATCTTCACAATCAGATTCACACAAAACACATCTATTAATCATGTGGAAATTTCTCTTGTTCAGGTTGCCAACCGTAAGAATCTTGTCATGGATAACCAACCACCAAAACATATTAATCTTGGGTATTAATTATTTGACCCAAACACTTCCCCAGTTAAAATTATCATTTCCCCCCCTCTTGAAAGAAAGAGTAGTAGGCACTTTTGACCGAGAAAAAACCATTATCTTCCTTAGTCCAGAATATACTATCCTCTTCAGGATTCTCTTTGTTAATAATAACTCCTCTTAATCTGTTGTTAATAGAAGAGATCTCAATGCTGTTAGAATGATCCAGAGCTATGGTTTTCCATTGTCCCAAAGGGTCATCCAAATTGAAGAAGTATCGACCTTGGTCCCATATTTGGTCATAGAATCTCTATAGACTGTTGGGTAAATAGTCTTAAGAGGAAGGTCCTCCAGCCATTTTTCCTCCCAAAAGTTAATGGTTCGCCCATTTCCAACAAGCCATTTGCAGCCCTCAGAGACCACATGTTTAGCCTAGTTTAAATATTTCTAGAAATAGGAAGAAGCATTAGAGTTAGGTGCAGAAGCACCATTCGTTAGTAGACAGATTAGGCCAATATTTCCTTCTTATAATACTAGTCCAAACACTCTCTTCCTTTAATAGTCTCCAACTCATTTTTTCCAGCATAGCTTTATTCATTTTGGTCCAATCTCTGATACCAAGGCCACCAAGTTTTTTGAGGAGGGTAATCTATAGATAGACATCGTATAAACTGGTAAATTCTGAATAGAGCATTTGAGAAGAACAAATTTTCCAGCTTGAGATAGCAAAGTGACCCTTTCCACCCTTCCAGTTTCTTTAGAAATCTATCAATTAGAAAATTCCAATCAGCATTATTTGGTTTTTCCACCCCAATAAGCATACCAAGATACTAAGTTGGGAGAGTTTTAGAAGGAAAACCAAGAATACCAGTATTTTGATGCTTCTTCTTTCAGGGGTATTGATAAAGAAGACAGAGCTTTTCCCATAGTTGATCAATTGATCTGATGCCTCCTCATAATCCTTCATTAACTATTTGAATTCTCTAGCTTCTGGGATAGATGCCACACCAATCAACATAGTGTCATCAACAAAATGTTGATGAGAAACCCTCTGACAGTTGACAACCGGAGAAATACCACTGATTCTACCCTCCACGGTAGCCTTATTAAGAGATCTGCTAAGGGTCTCAGCCATAATAATGAAAAGAAAAGGTGAGATAGGATCACCTTGTCTTAAACCATGCATGCTATTAAAAAACCCACAAGGGGTCCCATTAACTAGGACCAAGAACTTGGCTATGGAAATACATGAGAGAATCAACTCCTTAAAGTCCTCTCCAAAGCCGAACCTCAAAAGAATCTTCAGAAGGAAAGACCAAGAGACTCTGTCATAGGATTTTTCCATATCAAGCTTAATAAACATGGCTTCCTTCTTATTCTGTTTCACCAAGTGGAGGGTCTCCTAGATGGTGACAATGCCATCTTGGATCTATCTTCCCATAACAAAGCCTCCTACTGATCAGATATAATCGTAGGTAACACAAGCTGAATTCTTAGAGCCAAAAGTTTTAGCACATTTTGTAAACATAGTTGCAAAGACTTATGGGTCTGAAATTTTTTAACTCCATAGGATCATGATTCTTAGGGACCAAAGCCAGAAAGGTGCTATTTAACTCCTGAAGCATCCTTTTATTCTAAAAAAATTCTGAATAGCATTGCATATATCATCTCTCACAATCTCCTAGAAAGTTTGGAAGAAGAAAGCAGGGAAACCATCAAGTCCCGGGGCTTTATCAGGGTTTAAGGATTTTATCATGAATTCAATTTCTTCCATGAAGGGATTTTAGTGAGCATGAAGTTTTCTTCATCATTAATTAGATGGGGGATAACATCTAGAAACTACTCTTCCTTAGTGTTGTTAGAATCTCTAGAGGATGTCAGAAGCCTCTTTGAAGAAAGAACATGCCTCTTGTTGAATTTCCTTAGAGTCATTGAGCATAACTCCCTCTTCATTTTTTATGCATATAATTATATTTGAGCTCCTCCTTTTGAGAGTGGAGATATGAAAGAACTTGAGTTCTTGTCACCATCTTTGAGCCATAAAACTCTAGATTTCTATTTCCAAAAAAATTCCTCCTTCCAAAGGATGTTATGATACTCAACAAGTAAATCCTTCTCATTATTTTGGATGAGCATAGTATTGCCCTCCCAGGAGATTCTAGATCTCCCTGGAGGAGTGAAATATCATTAGCCAAAACTTTTTTTTTTAAAATGTTACCAAAACTTATTTTATTCCATTCTTTCATATTTTTTTTAACATGAGAAAGCTTTTTAACAATTCTAAATAAATTCGTACCTTTAATTTTCACATTCCACCATCCCTTAACTAAATCAATAATATCCTCATCTTGCAGCCACATATTTTCAAATCTAAAAGGGATTCTCCTCCTATCCTTAGCCTTGATCTGGAAGAGGATAGGATTGTGATCAGATCCTATGCATGGAAGGGAAAATAACCTAACTTCTTTGTTCAACCATCCCCAAGAGATCAGAGCTCTATCTAGTTTTACCTGAATCAGCTGGTCACCCTTTCTTCTGTTAGACCAAGTAAATCTACTTCCTCTAAGCTCAACATCCATAAGATTATTGAGGGAAATAAAATCTTGAAGGTCTTCCATGCTTTCAGTGAGATCAATATTTCCCCCCTTCTTTTCTCCAGGACACAAAGGGGTGTTAAAATCCCCCAAAATCACCCATTCTATCCCTTTGATCATGTTTTGAAATTTGGAGAGATCGGCCCAGAGTTTTTTCCTTTCACTTTTACTATTCGGGGCATAAATATTTGATAAGATCCGAACTCCTTGGATTTCTTATCCTGAAAAAGCAAATCCATATGGTTATTTCTATTAAGAAGCTTCATACCTTTGAGTTTTTCTTCATTCCAAATAACTACCATACCCCCAGCAGTGCATGTCGAACTAACAAGAAAAACCCCAAAATTTATTGCAATACCTTCCACAAGTCTCTAAAAAAGGGGCCTCCACCATCTTAGTTTCCTGCAGAGCCAGAATGTCAAAATTGTGAGTCATCTCCAAATATTTTATCAATCTCCACTTGATAGGGTTATTCAACCCCTAATATTCCAAGATATTATATTCATTTAGTCACTTGGTTCTTTGATCTTCTAAAGCTTCTTAGATCCATTTTCGATTGGGTTCCATCATCTATTTCCTTTTGACTCTGTTTCTTCCTCGCCACCTATTTGGAAGGTCTCCCAGATCCAAATTTTTTTGGGGTCCCTTTGGAATTTTCCCCTTTGAGAGGAGTAGACAAAGAAGTATCAATTACTACTTGGTTAAATTCCCCTTCCCAGACTTGATCAACTCATAGGCCTCTACAGTTTGAGTAGAAACTACTTCCTTAATAATGTCATGGATGTTGTTAAAAACTAGCTGATTTTCATTTCCAAGGGTCACAACATCCTTTTCCTTAACCTGAATATTTTCAAAGGGATTTGAAATCATTTCAAAAGACTCATTGAAGCTACTATCACCCAGATATTTTGACTGAAAATTTTCCTTGGCTACTTCCTTAAGCAGATTATCTAGTTTTTTTGTGGAAAGAGCCTTTTTAGCTTGAACATGGATCATATCCTTCTAGAACCACGAGTTCGAATGGGCATTCCATTGGGACTTCTTATGCCTTACTTCTATAAAACCTTCTTCATCCATAAAGATAGACTTCAAGACATTTTTCTCTCTAGATTCATTTCCATTATTTTCTGTTATTTGGATGCCCTTATTAGTATTTACCTTCTTTAGAGAGACCAGAGGGGCACTTCCTTTTCCTTTGTCCATTTCCTTTGGATGATTTTCCCAGTAGATCTTAGAGATAGTCAACTTACATTGATGCTTTGCATGCCCCCATCCCTGACATTTCTCACATCTTAGAGGGCAGTTTTCAAAATCAATTTTTGTTCCCAACTACCAGTTTCAACCGCAAGGAGATGGATTTAGGAAGGGAAGAGCCCATCAGAGAATAGATACAAAATCTCACACAAACCACTCTAGATTTAGTGAGCATCACATTATCAACAACAACAAAAGTTCCAAGGGTGTTAGCAACTCCTTTTATAATATCCACATCCCATAGTTCTAGTGGTAGCCTGGGAGTCTCACCCAAACAGGGAACTGATTAATATTCTCTTTGTCAGGGTTGAATTTGGGGGTCCATTTCCTTAGGAAGAGGCCAAGTTTCCCTAGGAACCATGGGCCGTCATTGAGGATCCTCTGTGGATCTTCAAAGTTGTTGAAACTAAATAAGAAAAATCCATTTGGGAGGGTTGTGACATCCATATGCCCCTTAGGTTTCCATTTTGCAACAGACCAAGACCTAATGGAGTCAATATTTGGTCTACCCCCACCAGTTTTCCTATCAAGGCATTCTCCATTTTACTCAAATTTCGGTCTATAATGATATCTGGGATATCTAAGAATTTTCTGAAGCATCTTATTTAAGCTGAGGAATGATTCCAGGACTTTTCTCTTTCTCCAAGTTCAAAATATTCACATAAGTTTTGGGGGACCTAGTCACCACATGATTCCCATCCACCGAAAGGGTTTCACACATACCTATTTCCCTTGAAGACTGGTCCACAACATCTGTAAGATCTCTAGGAGGAATCTATCTATTGTCAGTCTCCCATCCATTGTTGTTTAACCCTTCTTCCTCATCCTCATCCTACTAGTCCTTCCTCCCACTTGATCACCCTTCCCGCTTGCCTAAGCACCCTTCCTTCCCACCTCATCACCCTTCCCGCTTGTCCTCATCGCCCTTCCTAACCTTGATTTTGATTTATGGATTCCAAATCAATTTTTACCGATAGAAAGCTATTTTGGATGATTAATATTGAGTTAATAAATGAAAAATTAGTTCATGTATATTATAAATTCATAATATAGAGAGATAGAGAAGAATATATTAATGTATCTTATAATGTAAAATTTTGTCTTAGTATAGAGAAAATTCAAACTTTTCATTTATAAAGCATAAGTTACTGATTTGAATTTCTATTCCATAAGACATTTACTCACATATGTACATATATCATAAAGTAATGAAAATTTAAAATAAAGGCATAACCCACATTTATATATTTTGTATTATTACTACCTCTTTTTATTAAAATATCTATATTTAATTTTCTATCATATGCATGACTCTCTTTCATAATCAATATGTCTAACACTATCTTTCTTTGTTTTTATAAAAACAAGTAGAAGCTATTGTTAGGGTTTAAAGGTAAATTCAATTACAAATATTTTGTTTTTGATCCATTAATAATGGAATTCAATTAACTCAATAAATTGATTAATAATATTCTATATTAATAGATCTGGACAAATGTGAACCTATAGACACAAAATTGCACATTTTGGGTAATTATCTAGTCCCGATTACATACTATTATTCATATGATTCATAACTAAGAAAATTAATAATCAACCCATGTATTTGGGCACCTTTCTTTGCTTTTTGTTGCCAATTTTGGTCTTACACCCTTACTTTCATAGTCTTCTTTTTTATATCTTTGCATTTATCATCCTAGACACTCAAGACCCAACCAAGACACCAATGCTAGGCACCCTCATCCCCTCTAGGCCCCGACCCCTTTGTAATTTATTCACATCTTTTAGGTCCTTTCTATCTATTTGATCATCTTATATTTTTGGCGAGTTAGCATTTTTAGGGTTAATTACTAAATTCAAGCAAGGGAATCATATAAATATAAAGTTATGTGATCATAATAAGGGGAAAAGTACTAAGCATTAGCTATCACCACCTAAGGTTACATACATCAAGAATCCAAGAGCTCCATTGCATCCATCAAGCATATAAGATCTCCCTTGCATCAATCTATCACCATCTAAGGGACATAGGGGTTGTATATTATGCATACACTTCGTATGAGGGAATTTAATTCTATTCAATTCACACATATGTTACATTTATTTACATCTAACTTATTTACACGCTATTAAGTGTGACACGTACAAGAGCCACCTAGGGCATGATTACGCACACACACATAGAACTAAAATGGTTTTGAGATGTAGTGTAGTGCTCAATTGTAAGATCACCAATGTAACAGATGAGGATAGTCGACCCCTCATTCTACATGTTGAAGTTAGTGACATTTCGTGTTCTTTGGGAGGACCGCAACAAGGGTATACCTATGTATAAGAACTAAGTATGAGAAAGGTGATTATGTTGAAAATGATGTCTCTATCTGAGTATAACCCACTATAAGGAATAAGTTCATGCCAAGGAAAAGGGAGAGAGAGGATGCCCTTGATAAAAAAACCAAGTACACATACATTGCAGTGCAGTAGGTGCACGAAGTCGAGCATAAAACAAAGCACTTGTGCATTGAGGAATAAGTCACAAGAAGATGAGAAGGAGAAGATACTTGAGGGAGAGGCACTAGAGAAAGAGAAGTCCCCTATGAAAGAAGAATCTCCAGAAAGAAAGGATTCACCTAGGGAAGAAGAAAAATAAAAGTCTCCTATATTGGAATCACCAGTTAGGAAGAAGCAAAGAGTAATAGAAAAGGAAGACTTAGAAGAAACAAAGAGCATGGAGGCCGACAAGGGTGACAAGGACAATGAAGATCATGGTGAGGCATAGAACTATCCTGTGTATGATGTACATGAGTGAAAGGAATAGGGATATTAAGATAAGGATGAGGAAGAATTTGGTGCTCACGGAAAGGGGGCAAGTTAAGAAGTAAACATGAAGGATCAAAAGACTCCAAGCCTGACTAAGGAGAAGATAGAGGATGTCATGGAGAGGGAGGTAACATGCATTATAAATAACTTGGTGGATCAAGAGGTGGAGTGTAGTGCCGAATAAGTACTAAAGGAGATGGAGGAAAGTGAAAGTTTGGGAAAGGAGTATGGAAGCATGGGTGGAGACCCCAACTTAGTAGTAAGCTTCCCAAAGGTAGCACACATAGGTGGAAAGGGCGTAGTAGTGACGTAGGAACAAGAAATGACTTACATTAATGATCTAAACAAGGTATTGTGTGTGAATTTCCAAAGTATCGTGCATTTAAAACAACTCCTTACATGGTATTCTTTCGATGAAGAGGGTGCATACCCACGCACGAGGAAAATTATATCTTTGGATTTTGAGTCCCATGTTGATGAACCTAAATTCAAGGTCAACTAAGATGCATTGATGAAGATACCAGATGCCAAGGGAGTAAACCCTCTGGTGAATGCCCAACAACTATCTAATGAGCAAGTTTACAATGCACTCAACAAAGTATCAGTAGAAGTTGAGGCGAGGCTCTTTGGGAGAAATGACAGAATAAGGGTCTTGGAGGAAGAGCTTGAGAAGAAAAATGAAGAGATCAATGAAAGAGACAAGGAGATAAAATGGAAGGAATTAATTAGTAAGAAATTAACGCGTGAATTGAGGGATCAAAAGGAAAAGGTGCATAATATCCATAAGAAGACTAGAGATTATTTTAGACATCATAATCTTGAATTACCGGACCTATCCCCACCTGAGAAGAAATATGAGTCAACCATGCAATTATTGGAATACTTGACCCACATCCTCACCATGGAAAGGTGGCCACTCACATTGGAGTCGACAGAAGAGGCAATGGCATGCCAGAAGGAGGAAGAAAAAATGAATATTGGGGAGATAGTTACTCGGTATTCTCGAACTCCTTACCACCGTAAATATTGTCCAAAAATAGCCGAGGTTGTAAATGAAAATTACACCGATAAAGACGGGGTAGAAAGCATATTGGTTGCTATGCATGAGGCATATCTGAAGGAATTTCAAGAGAAGAAAAAAGGAAATAGGGTGGAGCATGATAAGATCCTAGCCAAGGTTAAAAAAATAGAAGTAATAGAAACCTTGCGGGGTTCGATTAAGAATCGACTCAAGGAGCTATATCACAAGGTCACTCGCATAATGCACATGCTGGACAATCTTAGCAAGTAACTAGAAGGATTTATAGATACACTGAATGCTAAGAGAAATAAATTATGTTTTGATGAAGTGAGAACTCTATTAGGTGACTGATTTTAGTAGGTGCGGGGTGAGGTAGATGCCTGGGAAAAGATTGAGGCAACCATGAAGAAGGAATTTCCACTCCTCCTACAATAGTAGCAAATTCTTCTATTCTTTCATTCTTTATTCATATTGTCCTAGTTATGATATTACTTATTATTTAGAGAGGCAAGATGTTTTCGAGGATGGAGAACACGCATAGTGTGGGGTGATGTTAGACCCTAAATATTGACTAAGGAAAAAAAGGCATGTGCACACAAGACCAAAGTGAGAAGAAGGGAACTCTGGGGAAAGTGCACACGATAAAGGGGTTTAAGAGAAGATAGGGTATACATGGGAGGAAAACATGGGTTTAAAGGAATTATCCATAGTTGGCATTCTAGAGGCACTTGAGGAAAAGCATGAGAATCCAACTAGGTGTGATGAGTAGATAAGGTGCCATCCTAGAACCTTGGAGGTCAAGAAAAGGATATTCCCCACAAGGAATAATCCCATAAGACATCATTTCTAATGCAACCTATAATTCACGAATATAAGCTCGGGCACATTAGCACATTAGTCAGCCTAGACCGAGTGCTCACCCAAAGCACACAAAGTTACCAAGCCCCTCTTTAGGGGTGATGTTATAGGATGTTAGCATGATGACTACTTTAAGAATTCAGATCTATGACTAATATATCATTCTCTAGGGATGTTTAGATCTTTATCTAGAGAAGAACAGAGACTTAATAGACAACCATAATGGAATCAAGCATGCAATACTAAACTATAACCATGATAACACCTTGATTTTTTCCATAATATCCATTATATTAATTGTATTAACACACATAAGCTTCCTTACAATAATAGTAGTATACTCTCATGTGCATAAAAATTTGTCAAAGATAATCTCACTATAGCATAGTTCTCACACCTATCCTATGCTCTCTCTCTCTCTCTCGATACATATTTTACTATATATTTATAAGGGTGGGGAATTTCCCTTCACTGATTATCTAATCCCAAAATAGGTCACATGCTATTATTAGCCACGAACCGTTACAAAAACAACCACACATGTAAGTGCACTAACAATAGATGGCATTTAGTTAACTAATAGTAGTAGATCTTTTCCTAGTTGTGTCCATGCAAAGTGCTTCGTAGATGATCCTCTAAAAATAGCCAATACATGTTTTGCACGTCTCGACCGATTTGTGTGCTCCACACACTATCTCTAAAAATCAATCCTCATTATAAAAATGGCTTATTCTGAACCTATTTATGTTCTTCATACATGATCCTTTCTAATACTTCTACACCTTTGAATGTAGTTTTCCTTTCGCATGAACATTCTATATTTCCTTCACTAAGTACCATTCTCGACCGATCAACATTACCCCACACTAGTTGCATTTCTACCCTAGCAATGGCTGTCTCCAAAATGAATCAAAGAATATGAACAGAAAAATAGAAAGAGTTTTGATGAATAAAATAATGTGGTTACCTGCAAAGATCTTCTCGCTTCAACCCGAATAATCAATTTTAGATACTCTTCTTTTATTTTTTCCTCTAGAGTCTTCCAATCATTGAGCGGGGCCTCTAGCTTCTCTAGAATATCCACTGTAATTGAATCTAATTCACCCCATGCAATATCTCCCTTCTCATTCTATAAGACCAAAACAATGTTGGACATGCCAGTCATTCTCCCTTCCAACAAGTCCATCTTTTGAGTGACGAGTTTCCAAATATCATCTAGCCTTTCCTTATGTGGTTCTTGAGCTATTATAAGGGCCTCACACTTCTTCTTAACAAGCACTAACCATTTTTGTGGCCCAATGTCTCATATTTCATGTCCTTCAGGACTTCATTATCCTCTAAAATGATCATGGTCCTTATAACAGCTTCCGGCGTTGTACAAATATTCAACACTTTATCAGTCTTCTTTAGTTCCTCCTATAAGATTTGAAGCAACCCTTCATATGATGCAATCTTCCACATCACTAAAGCCTTTTACCACTATTCTTCCTATACTGGATCCTTTGGTTCTAGCATGCACAAAGGTTCATCTTTAAGCACTAAGTCCACCAATGTACTTACATAATGTATGTTTGAAGGAAACATCTTGGGTACCTTTGGCTCTAAGTGTGGCCTAACCTTCATGACATTATCACCAATCTCCTCTACCATGCTGATAAACACAATGTCCTTCTTCGTGTCAAGTATTTTCCTTCTTTAGGCATTCTATTTCCTCATCCTTAGTCTTGATCTCCTCCCTTAGTGACCTAATTGTTGTAGCTTAATCCATATTTTATCGTGCCACCTCTGTTGATACTTTCACCAAAGCTTTGCTTACTTTCTCATCATCGACATAACAATAGGCTTGATCATGTTATGTATTTGGCCTGAGGTGTCTTTTTCAACCTCCTTGATACACATCAAATTTTGGTTCATCCATGTGCGTGTGCATTGACCATGACAATTTCTTCCTTGTGTGCATGGTTGCCATATCTTCATCCATCAACTCCCAACCATACAACTCCTTTTGTGTCATTGTGCTCTGGAAATGGGTGTGGACAATTTTACTGTGTCCTCGGCATAGCCCATGGCTGGTGGAATATATTCCCCACTTGTTCTTCTTGATCTAGGCTGCTTAGGAACTTGGGCTTCAAGATTTGGAACTTGTGCTACTATGTCCTGAGTAGTCTCGGTTGTTGTCTCATCGACCCTTTTTCTCCCTCTTCTCCATCCTTCATTTCTTCATATTTTTGTTCTTCCATGTTCTCTAGAGGTGTAGGATAATTTGGTGCACTTTCCTCAAACTCTTCTCGCTTCCTCATTCAGCTTTAATTTCCTTCTTCTTTTCTCAGTTATCTCCTTATGTGGAGAGAGTCGAGGTGATCTGCGCACTATTTGTAGAGTAGCACCTTGGGTCCTTTTTCTCCTGAATACTCTCTTGAAACAAAACTCTCCTTGGACTACTTCCAATTCCTCATCATATCCTTCTTGTGGTTGAGGTGGTGTATTCGTGCACTCAGATTCTTCCTTATTTGGAGGTTGTCTTCTACCTCTGTGTTCCAAACCACCACAATATTCATCCTATTATTCTTCATCATCTACTTGAATTTTTTTTGTGGGCTTAGGTGTTTGAACATTTTTATTGTATGCTTACCTTTTGGCAGCCTTGGGAGCACGAACTCATTCTCCACATACTTATTGTTATCCATCTTGGGTTTGAGTTACAAGTACACAAGTGCTGGTCCAGTACACAAGTCTTGCATGCTTCATGCTTATAATATCGAGATAAGTCTCTCAATGTAGACATTCCACCCTATATATACATATTTCTTTCGAGTGTGGTCGTCGCAATCTACCTTGTCTCGCATTGAAGGTTAGGTGATGTAAATCTGAAAACCGGTGAATCGATGCCTAAAAATACCTTGCTTTGAAGGCATATGATAATTTTCACCATGGGATCTAAGCTCCATCCTTCATCACAAATCACGCGATGCAAAAATGTTGGTAGAATGCAAACTGCATCTACTGCCTTACCCACCACTGAAGGAAAATCCTAGGGTATGTGCCACTCTTCTTCGAATGCCACATGAATTATATCATACCACATCTCCACCCTCTACTTGAATGGTCTACACATTGATCCGTCACATAGGTATTTTCCAAATATTTCTGTAGGAGACTTGTGTTCCATGGGGTACTCCTAAATCTTCTCCTTTGGCCCATCAGGCACCCCAAAATCCATAAACACTAAAGATACTAACACATCACCAAAGCTTATTCTGTCACCTATTTATTTTTCTACAATGATTGTCTTTTCTATGTGATCTATAATATTTTATACCACTCCTTTAGACATCTTCTTTGTGACGTATAATCACATTGTGTTTACCTACAACCACCTTCCCTGGTCATTCAACTTTGTTACAAGATGTGCAGTTGCCTGCACCACTAGGTACTTTTTCAATTTGTCAATGTCCATGCTGTGTGGACCTTTAGTATACCCCATCTCCTTCCTCGTCTCCAAGATTATGGCCTTATTAGTTAAATCACTATCCAGATCCACTCCTGAGACCCTTAGTCCTATCACAGTTGAAATCAAAGAATCTATGAGTCTAACCCTTCATCTTGTAAAGTAGAAGAAGTCCTCATGGACTCTTCTCATCAACCATTGATACAATGGTTAATAGTTTCCAAAGTATGGAAGCTCATATAGTTGGTAGACTCTATTCTCGCTTCAACAAATTTTCACCTATGTCATCGTATACCGATATATCTTCTCATGTGCACTTGTTCATTTTTGTGGTCAAGCAATGCATCGAGATCATTCTTATTATCTGATATTTGATTGTTACAATCATTTCTTTTACAACGATAGATGTGGGAATCCCATTCTTATCCCATAATCATGCCCTTTGGATATTACATTTATGAGAAATTAGTCTCGGGAGAAATTTCTTCTTCCCCTTCTCTTCCACTGTGGGTGCTTTCTTCATGCCATTTGAAAAATCTATCTTTTATTCCCTCTATAATCATGCAAGTCAAAACCCTAGTTTAAATCTCCGTGACCTAGTGAAAATCACGTGCCCTAGCTCATTTATGATGCGTCTTCTTTGCTCAAACCCTTCACCTATGGGAATGCAAGGTTTTCCTACACATAACCCATCTCTCCACATCTGGTTTCAAACTCTTCACACCTTAACATGATTGATCGGCTTGTTCGCATTTAAGCCTTTTCAAATTCTCTCAATTGCAACAATAAAAATGAACTCACATCTTGTCCTTATATATAATTTCAAATAATTAGTGTAATTATTTCTCCTCCACCTACCAACAATCCTCTCATTAATAGACCATTTTTCATTCTTTTTGTGTAGTGCATCTTTGCAGCCAAGCTATAAACTTCTAGCATGCCCTTATACCTTTTGTCTCGCAGAATTCTCTTCAGTGTGCTTCCATGCACCTCAGTACCTCATCAGTGTACCTTCCACTGGTAGTCTTCCTGGCCTCTTCTTACCTCACGTTATACTTTTTTCTTAATTCCTCTTTATCTATGGTCCTTTTGTCCAGAAGTAATCTCTCTTGTTTTTCAATTCTACAACCTTGAATAACACCCGTAGATAGTTATCTTCATGTGTACTTATCTCCATTAGTCCTATACTTGGATATCAACAACCTACCCCACACTAAGGGTATGTGTAGTCCTCTACGCATAAAAATTATTCAAATAGTAATTAGCTTTTGGTGCGTAAACACACTTATTACACAAACACACCAAATAAATTGACAAAGCATAGAAATAAAGAAGGAAACACAGAAAGAAATGCAAAATTGAAAACATAATTTAAATGACAACACTACCTTATTAAAAACACCAAGAAGACTTATTTATAGTAGGGCTTCACCTATTCTCGTTGAAGTAAGGGTAACCGTATTCCATCAAGTGCCTCTAATTGAAAAGTGCCTGATTTGAGTATGCAAGTGATAAAATATGGCCCCAACCAATGTACCTTGAGTTTTCCTGGATGGTGCAAAAAAATAGAATCATAAAGGAGCACCATCTATCCTATCTCAAGATTTTTACCCCTGATGTGTCAGTCATGCCATGATTTCTACCTAGCCTTCTCTTTTTTTTGACTCCAACGTGTTATGGCTCATCGCTCATCTAGCTTAATTAAATTTTCAATCTGTTCTTCTAATGCTTGCTCATCAACTAAACCTTTAGCACGTGTAATACACAAAGAAGGTAACATAAATTCTATAGGAAGAACTACTTCTGCATCAAACACTAATTGAAATGGTGTGGCTTTGTTCAACCTTTTATATGTTGTCTCGATATGCCCAAAGTATTGCAAATACTTTATCATCCCAATCCTTTCTTCCAACATCACAAATTTTTGTCAATGTTTGGCTCAATTTTTTTGAAAGCCTCAGCAATCCCATTTGTCTGAGGATGATAGGGTGTAGTCTTATGGTGTGCAATCATGAATTCATCCAATAAAATTATGATTTTCTCATTAAGAAAATGTGTGCCTATATCACTGGTCAAACTTAAAGGACATCCATACCTCATAATAATATTTTCCCAAATAAACTTGGCTGTTATAGCTGCTATACAATCCTTTGTAGGTTTTTCTTCTACCCACATTTTTAGATAGTTTATGTAAGTTATGATGTAGTGTGATCCATTTTTTCACGCAGTTGGTGAAAGAGGACCCAAAAATATATAGCCCATTTCTCAAATGGTTCTACACTAGTAATGGGTCTTAGAGGCATTTCATCTCGCTAACCTAGTTTCCCAAGATGTTGACAATGATCACATGCCTTACAAAATTCCTTAAAATATTTATATAGGGTCTCCCACCATAATCCAATGAGTAGAATCTTGTGCACAGTGGCATCACCTACATAGTGGCCACTTGCAATACCACCATGAGATTCTTCCATAATATCTGTGCACTCATGTTCTAATACACAACAACACAATACTTCATCCCGACCTAATTTGTATAGGTCATCATTAATTAACATATAGGGTGATGTGCATATAGCAATTTTTTTCTTCTCCAAGGATTTCATTCCTTTTGGTGCCATACCTATTCGTAGAAAGACAACAATGTCCTCTAGTTTTGATGGTGCTCATTGTAACCTATATAACTATGCATCTGACATGGTATCTTCAATTGCATGTGCTTCTTCTCCTGACTATATTCTGGATAGATGGTTTGGTCCATAATTACTTTTCCCTGGTTTTACCATAACTGTGAAATCAAATTCCTAAAATAAGAGTACCCATCTACATATGCACCCTTGTAGAATGGAATTATTTACCAAATACTTCAATTCCATGTGATCTGTATAAAAGATGAATGGTGTAGCTAGTAGGTACTTGTCAGAATTTATGTAGTGAATAGATCATTGAAAAATATTCACGCTCTATAGTTGTGTAATTCTATTCTGTAGGATTCAAATTTCTACTAGAAAAATAGATAGGATGATCTACAATACCTTCTCCAGGTTGAGCCAACTTTGCTCCAATGTCCTGCTAGAGGCATCAACATGTACATTAAATGGTTGGTCCCAAAAAGGAAAAAAAAGAATAGGCGTGGTAGTAAGTTTCTCCTTTAATGTCTCAAATGCATGTTATTACAATTATCCCTAATAGAATGTATTTTTCCCTTTCGTAACTCCTTCAATAGTGCGGAAAATTTTGTATATCCTTTGATAAATTGATTGTAATATCTTGTGTGACCAAAAAAATCTACGTAATTCACTCCGAGCGGTAGGCTCTCTTAGGCCTATAATGACTACAACCTTGGCTGGATCAACCAACAAACCTTCCTTACAGATTATGTGTCCTAACAATATTCCAAATGGTGTAGCAAATATGTACTTCTTGATGTTCAAAGAGATACTCAATTGTCTACATATTTCAAACATTAAGCACATATTGTCACAATGATCCTTAACTAATCCATACACCATCCAATAATCTAAATAGACCTGTAAGAAGTTGTGAATAAATTCCTTAAATGCTTAAACAACTATGTACGAAAATACGGCAGCACATTTTTTAGACCAAAGGCATTACAGTATAGGCGAAGCTAGCCCATTTAGTAGTAAAAGTAGTATTTTCTGATTGTCCTAAGCAATCCAAACTTGATGACACCAGAGAACCCATCTCGTAAATGAATAGATTTCACACCCGTGATGCTTTCTAGTATTTCCTCGGTGAATGGTGTAGAAAAGGGATCAACTACACATGCAACATTGGTCCCTGTAGTCCACGCAAATCATAATTTGTCCATCCTTCTTGATATTGATCACCGGTGGAATAACCCATTCGACTCATCAAGGGGCTTGATAATTCTAGACTTCAACATTTTATCAATCTCTTCTTTAAAATTTTCATGCAAGTTGGGGTTCGTCTGTATGGTCTCTTTCTAACTAGGCATGCACCCTCTTTAAGCTTTATCTTCATCTCCCTTAACGATTCATGCACACCTTTAAGTTCATGGTACCCCCTAGGGAATAAGTCTTGATAATCCCTTAGTAACTCTATGATTTTTGCCACTTCAGAGTCTAACCAATAGTCTCCAATTATGGCTTCCTTAGGCTCAACATCTAACCCAATATTCACCTTTTTGTCTTCATAGGTTCATGATAAGAGTGTTTGGTATTATCTGCGACTTGCCCAATACCTCATGCCTACCTGTTGAATGGTTTACATCTAGATTTTCTACTTCTTCATCATCCACTAAGTAGACCATTTTTCCTTTTTCTTTCTCAAGGAAAGCACATTGAAGTAGTGTGGCATCGGCCTTTGTTTCTTCAACAAGACACACTCCTAAGTTTCCTTCATTCAATAACTCCTAAAGGATTTCTTCATCCTTGGCACTATCTCCCATAGTTAATCACTTTATGATTTCTAATTCTTCTTCCACCAGAGGCTTTGTAGAGAAGAAGTCAAAAATCCTAGCCATTCTTGCAATTAAATCCTCGCTAATTTCTAATCTCTCTATAGAGTTTTGAATATACATACCAAGCACACGCGCAACCTTGTAAAGTGGAATAAGAATTGTGCACCCATAGCAATGTTTGTAAATATTCCTACCCTTCTGTCTAGAGTCTCTCACACTTCTGAACGTGGTTTTGAACAAGGTTGATTACCATGATAAGTGTAGATTTGAGTAGGTGCATTACTCTTGAAGAACCTAGTAGTAAGAGAAATCCTAATTTCATTCCATCCTACAAGATTATCCAACGGGTATATCCACATAGTGTATATGCTAGCATATTTATTCTTTCTAGTGGGTATATCCACTATTCCTCCATGGCATGCAGGAATACCATAGGATCTCCTTCTCTAGTGTAACAAGGTACCGAGTTGTTACCTATCCTCCTGACATAACGTAATTTTCTTTCCTTAGGAAATATGCTCTTGACTTTGTGCCCTACCAACTCATAAGTGCTATGAGCCCAATTATCACAAGCAACACTTGTAGTATCGCTAATAGACTGTGTATCCTCCCACTGAATTATTCCTTCTTTAGTTGGTGAAGCATATTTAGATCTTGGATGACGCATACATAAATCCTATTCAGATCTTATTCACTTAAGGGCTCAACATAGGGCATAGATTTACCATCTGTTAAAGGGATAATAACTCTTTCCTCTTTGTTTTCAAAACTGATATAACCCTTGTTGAACCAAATATCAACATTATTTACATAGCACTAAGGATGCCCCAATAGAGATGGGAAGCTATCTGAATCTGCCACTCTAAAACCTCAAAATCTCTAGTGAACTTGGCTCCTTGTATAGTAATGGATGCATCTTTCAAAACTACGATGGGAGTGGCCTTAGTCTGATTAGCCATGAACAATACATTAGAGGATGGTTGTAATGGAGGTCTCCCCATTTGTACCCATGCATATAAGGTAAGAACATTGACTTCCACACCTATATCAATCAATATATTACTCAATAGCCACCCATCCACAACAAAATTTAGAGTTATTTCCTTGTCATAATCTAGGCTATGAGGGGGAAGATTTACATGCAGGATATTTCATCCAGTCTCAATACTTGCACACAAAGTGTTTCCCTTTAACCAATTCCCTAATAATGGAATGATATTTTCCTAGCGCAACATTTTGCATACTTCTATTAAGTCATCCATATCAATTTGGACTGTCTATGATGCTTTCTTTTGCTCCATCTTTTGTGATTTCTCTTTTAAGTATTATATCTCACACTGAAGATTCCTGAGAACTTCCATGGTTTCTTGGTAAACCTCCTTTTGATGGGCAAGATCTAGGTACTGTGCATGTAGAACCTTCTCTTTAGTGATGGTAGGCTTCTGCTACAATGCTTCTCTGGCATGTTCTACCTCAATGCGGGTTGTGATCTTTACTTGCAATGCCTCGAATCTACTTCCAACTTAGGCATATAATTATTTTCCATAGCACATTGTATCGTGACCATCCCTACGCCTTTGTTTTCTTTTTTATGTTGCTTACGAAGATGCTCATACAAGTCCTGGGAAATCCTCATAACTATGGTTCTTTCCAAAAATAACATGTAATATTCTCGAGGACATTCATTCTCGTAGTGGTCAGGAGATCCACATGTATAACATGTTCCACAAGGGAAATCACTTCTTCCACCACCACAGCCTCATCCTCTAAATCCACCACGGTATCCTTGACCTATGCCACAACCACCTTCAAAATTCCCTTCATTCCGATCATAGTGTTCCTTATTGTAATATCGATTCGGATACTCGTTCTTTCCTTTAGAGTTATCTCGAGACTCATGTCTACGTTGTACACTAATATCTATAGCATAATATATATGACTAATCATCTGGTATTATTCCATGTCATGAGTCATGGACCTGCTTATTTTTCAAGTAGATTGAAATGTTCTTCTTATCACACATTGTAATAATGGGAAACGACTAGCATCATGGTTTAAATTGCATATCTCAAAATCCAGCAACAATGAGTGCACGATATGCAAGGAAAACTATCCTTTGTAGGACCTTCTACTTCACAATCCATGCACCAAATACTTGTGCGCATCTCATGTGCTAAATTTGCTGATAGTTTCTCCTACTATTTTTCTATAGTTGTGATCTATGTTTCTGAAAATGGGCTCACCCTAGTGTCTATGCTTCCAACTACCTTAGCGCGTAAGGATGCTTCAAGTGCTTCGTGAGGATGAGTGTGTGTATTATGTGATAATTCCCTCCTAAAAGGGTTAATCAGACCCCCAATGAACCATTTTGCATGCTTTGGATTGCATGTATGTCATAAGAAAGCTTAGATAGTAGTTTTTTAAAATAGGCATCATACTTTCTAACACTTTCACTAGTTCCTTGTTTAATATCCTTGAGTGCACTTATACTCTTCTACTCAAACTCAGTGATGTGAAAATCTGTAAGGAATGCATATTTTAAAGTTGTATAGTCTACACAAGTCTGATTAGGGTCAAAATTTTTGTACCAGTTGTGTGTGCGCCCTTGTAACATAGTAGTAAATTGGATTGCGGTACAATTAGAATCTGTGATTCCTTTTGAGCACCACAAGATTTCACACCTATGCACATGTTCATCGGTATCTTCTACACCCCTATAATCCAGAAGATGAAGAGACATCTCCATGTAAATATTTTGGGGTTGGTGTAGACCTTTCCCACCTGATCCAAAACCTCTTGTGTTTCCTCTACCTCCAGAACCATTAGATCCACTTTGAAACTAGAGCTACCTATGCCTATTGATCTTGAACTGTAGCTGGGTTTGTACCAAAAGATGTACTTCCATTTGTCCCAACATTAGAACTAAATTATACCCTACCAAGTATATGAATTGTTACCACTCCCGAAGTTACTCCAAAATCAGCGTGCATGTATTCTGCGTTGATGATACACCGAAAAGGTACTCCTATATAACAATGAAGCAATTTGCACTACCATCACTATGCCTTTCATAAGACTCGCTCCTACTCTCCTACTAGTTGAATTAGATTGTTGATTTTTTGTCTTACTAGATACTAGAAAACCAAGTGCAAGGGCAAGGTTTCTAGGTGGATTTAGATGTGTGCCCACATCCCAGGTCATCTCTACTGGCACACTTTTACATGAGGCTAAGGAGGGATCCCTGTCATGTTTTCCTAGATGGGGGAGTTCCCGATGCTCCGGTTCCATGTCTCCTTTGTGAGCTCAAAATCCTTCATGAGCCATCTCTCTCCTTATCACTATCCACTCTGCAATGTCACATTGCTTCTCGCCTCCCTCTTGCGTACCTCATTATACTCAAGCCACATTTCCTCTCTCTTCCTTTCTACTACTAGGTCTACCATATTTCAACAACTCTGCTCCTACCCCCACGTGTGGTGGGGTTAAGTTAGCCATCGGTTTACTCTCCAAATTCAAATTTACCATCAAGATATTAATCACCAAAGTGGAATGCCTAATAATTAAGTTCCCCTTGGATATCGTAAAAACTAGAATTTAGCTACCTCTCGGGCCCGAATAAGTGGAAACTAAATACTCTAAGATATAACCATCTAAAATAGCATGGAACCACGTATCCACAATCCGAGTCCAAATCAGATCAGCATCATAAAGGTCCTGAAATTATTCCTGTGTCCAGACAAGTGTGTAATACCTCCAATTCCACTTAGATACATAAGTAATCAGCCACTCGTACAATTCTACTGAAAAGATAACAAAAAGATCTCATATAAACTGTCATACATATTTTGTTCCACCCACACACGTGTGTTAAACTTAGATCTAGTGTTGAACCACCATGCGTATTCTTCTTCCAGATCATGTATCCACTCCTCAACACTTGCTAAGGTCAACCGGTATGTCTTCATCACAAACCATCCTGAAAACAATTGAAAAGAGGTCTCGGAAACAAAACCAATGATACAGCCTAGAATTCACCAATACAAGCCCAGTGCACTAGCACATCACTCAACCTAGACTAAGCGCTCACCCAAAGCACACAAAGGTACTAGGCCCCTCTTTAGGGTTGTTGTTGTAGGATGTTAGCATGATGAATACTTTAAGCATTCAGATCTATGAATAATATATCATTCTACACACATGTTGTATTTAGGTCTAGAGAATAACAGACTTAATAGACAATAATAATGGAATCAAGCATGCAATAATGAACTATAACCATGATAACACCTTGATTCCATCCATAATAATCATTATATTAAATACGTAAGTAATACGAAGCTTCCTTATAATAACTGTAGTATACGCTCATGTGCGTAATAGATTTGTCATCATAATCTCACTATAACACGGTTGTCACACCTATCATATGCTATCTCTTTATCTCTCGATACATAATTTACTATATATTTATGAGGGTGGGGACTTTCCCTTCACCTCTTATCTAATCCCAAAATAGATTGCATGCTAATATTAGCCACATGTTGTTACAAAAACAACGACACATGTAAGTGTGCTAACAATAGACTACTTTTAGTTAACGCTTTGACACTTTCGAGCCCCGACAAGGGAATTTATAACAATATTCCTCTATTTGACAACCTTTTACTACATCCTTAATCATATATAGTGTATCGACGGAGATGCCAACATGTGGCACACATTCCCTTGGTTATTCATATGTCATTATCATTATATATTTCATTCACATAATTTTTAGGTCATCCTCGGTTGTGGCCATAGCATATGAAGGGTATATATAGGAGATAATAGTGTGTAGTTAAGGATATATTGAACACTTGAGTCTTATTGTATGGTTTAGAGGTTACCCCCTCGAAGTGGCTAAGCTATTATACTTGCATATTGAGATCATTTATCTAAATTTTTCTATCCTTTGGTTTTATATTGTTGTTGATGTTCTAATTTATCCAAGTAATTCCATTGCAAGTGGTATCAGAGCTGTGATCTAGGCCAAAATTAGGGTAAAAACCCTAATTTTTTATTTCCACTATATATTTCAAATGAAAGTAAATTTGTTTGAGATATTTTTACAGAGTAGAGAATCATTCCAAGTAAGATTCCCTAAAAATTTCAGATTTTCTTTATTTATTTTTAAAACATTATTGCAAATTTAGGGTTTTTCATAAATTTTCTCCCTAGGGTGCAAATTATGGAGTTTTTCCAAGTTCTTTACATATTCGAAAAATGGATAAAACATTAGTGGGAGTTTTTTCTTTAAGTTTTTTTATATTTTTTCTAATTCATATTGAAATCCAAAACCCTAAAATTTGACCTTGATCCCCAAATCCTACTATTTTGGGGCATCATGGTGGGGCCTTCCATAAGAGGAAAAAATAATCCCATAACATCGGGTAAAAATCCAGAGAAGGATGAGATAATAGTCAAAGAGTTAGAGTAAGAATGGTTAACTACATATTCCTCAAGGTTATGGTTTACCTCGACGAACTATAGGTAAGCCAACTTGAGTTTGACTGCGAAACCTCGTGTCTAGTGTCCAAAAATAAGATGTACACAGATTGGAAAAATATTGGAGGATTTCATTCATCAATTAAGTACACACATAATTTGTAATCATACTTCTATCAACCAAGGTGGATCTTCAGGTCAAAGTAATAGGAAAATGAGCTAGGGAGGATCTTTAAGCATGCCCAATCCAAATACAAACACTTTGCAGGCCCGTAACATGTTTCCAAAAGTGGAGATGCATAAGTTTGATGGAAAAGTATCCAATCAATTGGATTAATCAATGGATAATTTCTTTGATCTACATCAGATTCCATCATGATGAAATGTGACCATGACATCTTTATATCTTGAACATGACCAGTTCATCTTGTATCAATGGTTATGTTCTCAAAGAAAAAGAGTGTTCTTAATGTTACATAGACAATCTTCACAAAATATTTACAATTACATTATAGTTCTAGTGTGTTAGAGAATTACTTGAGATAATTTTCAAAGTTAAGACATACATGATCCATTAAGGATTACATTCATCAATTCCAAAACCTTTCCTTGTGGGTAGAAAATATTACTAAAGAGAATCGAATGACCTATTTCTTAGGGGTCTTAAGGATCACATTGAGAATGAGGTGCATATGTTTAATCCTCATAAGGCTTATGACTCTATGATTATGTCACATTGGGAAGAGGAAATATTGGTTTCAAATAGGTGATGAAATTTCACTAATATAAGAACTCGCAACACCTTTCCTTTAGCACTCCCTCAACCAGTTAGATTGAAACCTCAAAAAATTGAAGAAAAGAGAACAAAAGTGTTATTTTTAAACTATGACAATAAATATGGATGAGGACATAAATTTCTTGACAAAAATTTGTTCTACATTGATGGGTCTAGTGAAGATGAAGAGAAAGAATAATATTAAGATTCGAAGTCGTGGTCGAGCTCAAGGAGGAATTAGGAGATCCCCAACCAATAATCTCATTCCATGAAATTTCAAGAATTAACACCCCTAAACCCTTAAGGTTGTTGGATTATTAAAAAAAAAAGAGCGTCACAAAGTGTGGATTGACTCATGAAGTCCTTAAAACTTCACCATGTGAGATTATATACTAAATAGCCCCATGTATGCCATTTCTATGGGAGGAGTAGACATTGTGTTAGGAGTTCAATGGATTACCACCTTGGGAACCATTGAGATTAAATTCCAAGATTTTTTCATGTGCTTTTAGTATGAAGGAAGGAATTTTGAGCTAACAGGCTTAAGAGAAAAGTCTCCATAGCTAGTGAGCTCTCATCAGATGCAAAAATGCTAAAAATGGGTGCAGAGGGATTTTTAGCACAACTATTTTCATTGGAGGCACATAAGTCTAAGGAAATTATAGCATCAGATATGTGAGTAGTGTTGGATGCACACTCTGTTGTGTTTGAAAATATGCCAAAGGTTTTACCTCCAAAGAGATATCATGATCATGCTATTCAGTTAGTACCAAGGAGCCAACCACACAACATCAGACCTTATAGGTACCCATATGTGCAAAAGAGTAAGATCAAGAATATTGTACAAGATATGTTGGAAGTAGGAATCATCTGTCATAGTCATAGTGCTTATTCTTCTCCAATAGTGATGGTGCATAAGAAAGATGACATGTGGCAAATGTGTCCCGATTATAGGGAACTTAATAAGTACACAGTCAAAGATAATTTTACTATTCCTATAATTGATTATTTTATTGATGAGTTACATGGTGTTGTTTACTTTACAAGTCTCGATCTTCATTTTGGATACCACCAAATCAAAATCGAGGATGAGGATGTTCCTAAAACTAGCTTTCAAACACATGAATGCCATTATGAATTCTTGGTAATGCCTTTTGGACTCACAAATGCACCTTCTACATTTTAAAGTTTGATGAATTCTATTTTTAGGCCATTCTTGTGGAGGTTTTTTTAGTGTTCTTTAATGATATATTAATCTATAACAAAACATGGGAGGAACACTTACATCATGTAAATAAGGTTTGGAAACCCTTGAGCAATATTAAGTTTATGCAAAGCCCTCTAAGTGTTATTTTTGAGTCAAGGAGGATGAATATTTGGGTCACATTATCTCTCATGAAGGTGTTAAAGTGGATCCTAATAAGGTCAAGGCCATGAGAGAGTAGAAGGTTCCAAAACCCTAAAGAATCTCTCGAGGATTTTTAGGGCTTATAGGTTGTTATTGTAGATTTTCAAGGCATTATGGAAGTATAAAAATGCCTCTCACAACTTTATTAAAGGACTCTTTTCATTGGAATGAGGATGCTACCAAATCATTTTAGAATTTAAAGGAGTCCATGTGCACCATTCTAGTCTAGGCTACTCCAGATTTTTCCAAAACATTCACTGTTGAATGTGATGCATAAAGGTCGAGTATGGGGAAATTATCATGCAAGAAGGCCATCCTACTACCTTTTTGAGCCTTCCATTCAAAGGTAATAATTTTCAAAGCCAACTTATGAGAAGAAATGTTATCCATACTTCATACAAGAAAGCAATGGAGACCACTATTTTGGTAGAGTAAATTAGCATATAGTAAATAATCTTCATATATATTACACAAAGAATTTGGCTATTATATAGCCATTACAAAAATAGAACATATTCCTACTAAATAGGAAGACTATAACAAATAACCCATTTAACAAATATACGGGTGTAACAAATTAACCACTTACCTAGGTAACACAACAACCTAGTAAGTGTTATTTACAACATAATAAATATGAGTAGCTCATATAATGTGAGCACTAGATTGATTTCCTAACATTCCCCCTTAGTGTGAACATGGGGAAAACCTATCTTTGTACTTGCACCTACTTTCATGATTAGGTGATTTTTACTGCAAGATGATCACAAACCCGTTGTATGGTTTTCAAATGGTTAACCACAAACCGAAAATGGTGGTTTTCAATTGGAGTACCACAAACAAAAAATGAAGGTTTTCAAGTGGTTTACCTACAACCACATCATGATGTGCCAAATATTATTATCATCCCTCATCACATCTCACTATAGGGAATAACATACACACAAACTGAAAACAAACTTCAAACACACACGTCACCAAACCTTCATGAGACCCATCAATGGCAACTAACGAGATGTCATTGATTAACCTCCATCCTCTAATGCCTCCATCCTATGGTATGATGTTGTTAACTCATCTTAATTTGGATTTGAGGATCTTTGAAAAATTCACCCCATAAAGTAGACATCGCTTATAAGTGAAATGCGTCAAATTATTGAAAAATGAGGTAATTTTTTTATATTTCTTGAACATTTTTGTGCAAATTTGACATTCATTATATAATGATGATAACTTTTGACTCTATGTAATACAAATAATATTTTAAAATTTGAATAAGTGACTCTTAAACAAGATGATATTACTAATCCTAAGATCACATATAAAAATAACTCCCTAGACTCTTTTTATAAAAAATGACATATAGATTTGGACAACTTTTAAATTTTTGACAAGTAACTTGACTTTAGAATATAATTTAATTTCACACATTTTAACGTAAGAAAAATGATAAGTACACTATTCATAAAAAGAGATAACAACTCATCAACTATGCTTAGCCATTTTTAATGTTGAGCGGGAAAGAAGGATCTCCGAAAATAGTTGAGCGGGAAAGTGATGGAAGGGAAATTCCACCCAGTTAGAGGATCTTGTGGTAGAAGAAGGTGAGATTAATGAACATGAAGATCAACTGGAAAGGAGTCCCCTAGCTAATCCCTTGGATTCCTAGTTGAATAAAGTTAGAAATGGTGGATATGTTTAAAACCCAAAATTTCTTCCTCCAAGTGGTTAAAGAGGCTTCTGGAAGCATTCTTGAAATACTGGATTCTCTACTTAAATGCACTATGGATAACCTAAACCAAGCCTTGGTGGGGAAACTAGTGGGTGGAAGACCCAATATTGATGTTGTTAGAAGATGGGCCAAACTGAAATGGATTCCAAAAGGGCATCTGGAGGTAAGTGCTCTCACTAATGGTTTTTTCCTCTTTAAATTCATTAGCTGTGAAGATATGTAGAAGGTCTTGGAAGAAGGACCCTGGTTCTAGGGAAAATCTGGCTGGTATATGAGGAAATGGGAACCAACCTTTAACCCTAAAAGGAAAATCTGAATCAGTTTCCTATTTGGATATGCCTTCCAAACCTACCTTTGGAATTTTGGCATGAAGATATTGTAAAAGGCATAGAAAACTCTCTAGGATCTTTGGTTATAATAGATAATGCCACAAGGAATATGACAAGACTTATCGTGCTATATTTTGTATCTATACAATAACTGATAAGGAGATCCCTAGTAGTATTAAGCTAAAATCTAGACTAGGGATATGGGAGAAAAATATCGAAATGGAAAGTACTCCAAAAAATGCACTAAATGTAATTGGTGGGGTCACATGAACCAGAATTGTAAGTTCAAAGTTTCAAAAAGTATATTGTTGTGCCAGGGAATGAAGGAAAAGGGGAGAAAGGAAAAGGTATAATGCAAAGTGTAGATGATCATAGGAAATATTTTTCAAAAAAATCTTGGAAGGTTTTACTCCCTTGCGAATTCAAGAGAAGAATGGGACCGAAATCCCTCCATTAAAAGATGCTCTAGAAAAGGATGAGGAAGGTTTTACCCTAGTGGTCAATAGAAGAAAATCCAAAAATCAGGCCTGGTCAGATTCAAAGGTAAAGGAAAAAATGAAGGAACTTGTAAAAGATCCCACAAAAGGTAGAAAGCTGGAATTATTTCCATTAATAGGTGAAGAAAGTAAACTAAAGGAACATGTAAGTATAGAGAAAATTCCACAGAGGGACTTAATGCTAGTTGATAGTGTTCTGGAGGAAACAGTGAAGGAACAGAGTAAAGTTGAGGGTATCTAGATGTCGGAGGAAAGTTTGGACACTTTTGTGAGAGAAGGGATGATAGTTGGAAATAACCACCCCATGGAAAAATTAATGGATGCTCAACTATCCCCAAATAAGGAGATGGAAGGAAAGAAAGAAATGTTAACGCCTAGAAATAAAAGGATCACTAAGGAAACAACTCCTTCAAGAAAAATAAAAGCAGAACCGAATGTTAAAAAGGGTGAATCCTCTAAGATTTCCACTCCTAATTAGGATTTTTTGAACCCTATAAATGTGGATCTTACCAACAAAAAATAAGGTAGACCAAGCAAATTTGAATCTAGGAAAAAAACTACTTAGAAGGATATAGACTCAGGGAAACAACTATGTTTAGACCAGAAGGTTTTTAAAAAGAACAAACCCAATCTTAGGAAATGAATTACATCTCATGGAATGGATGAGGGATCAATAGCCCTGTGAAATGGAGGATTCTTAAAGATATGATTGAAGGACATAAAATTGATGTTTTAGCTGTGCAAGAAACTAAAATGAAAGAAGACATTTTCTTAAACTCTTGCAAGTCCTTTTGGATAAATTCCAAAGCTTTTGCTGTTAGTTCGAAAGGGGCATCAGGAGGACTAGTTGTGGTTTGGAATCCTGCCCACTTTGAAGGGACTTTTTGGTGAAAAGAGATCATCATATGGTTGTGATGATAAAAAATCTTGAAAATAGAAAAATATGGGTCTTATCTAATATATATGCCCCTACCCTTCATAAAGAGAGGAAAAATATTTGGCTTCATCTTCTTTTGTTTAATTGCTCTATCAAGGGATCTGAATGGATAATGATGGGGATTTCAACACCCCTCTATCTCCGAGGGAAAAAAAGGAGGATCCAAGGAGTTCACTATTGGCATGGAGGATTTTAATGAATTTATTTTTGCCTCTCAACTTCATGATATTGACCTTAAAGGTAGTAGTTTTACATGGTCTAACAGAAGAGAAGGTGCTCATCATATTCAGGTAATATTGGATAGAGTCTTAGTCTAGAAGAGTGGTTATCCCAGGACATATCTCTTTTCTCTCTTCCTGCATTAGGTCTGATCATATGCCTATCCTTCTGCAAATCAAGAACCCTACAAGGAAAATAACCCCCTTCCATTTTGAGAAGATGTGGCTTCATAGTGAGGAACTGAAATATCTCCTAACTAATTGGTGGAAACTTAAGGTTAAGGGATCTGCGATGTATAGATTAACCAAAAACTTTAGAATGTCAAAAATCATCTTAAAGATTGGAATAAGAAGAGTTTTGGTAATATTTTCCAAAAGAAAATGGAAACTAGAACTGAATTACAGAACCTCCAAAGACAGATTGAAAGTAGGGATCTTGAAAGGGATCTCAAAGAAAAGGAAATATCTCTCTGGAAGAGTACCATAATATTATGAGAAAAGAGGAAATCTTCTGGAGACAAAAATATCATATTACTTGGCTCAAGGAAGGGGAAAAAAATACTAGGTTCTTCCATTTGTCTACTCTAAAATGTATAAGTTTTAATAGAATTAGTAGAATCAGAAAAGAAGATGGATATCTTGTGGAAGAGAAAGAAGAAATAAATAAAGAGGCTATTTCTTTCTTTCAAAAGCTGCTAACTAATCAAGGTACCCCAAATTTGGCCAAAGAGAAAGATTTTCTAAGTTGCATTCCTTCCTTAGTCTCTAATGATGATAATCAGATGCTCTCTTCAATCCCATCAATGGAGGAATTGGAATTCAAGTGAAACATCTTAACCTAGATAAGGCACAGTCCGGATGGTTTTCAAGCCTTTTCTTTCAGCACTTCTGGGACATTTAAAAAAAGATGTGTACAATGCTGTGAAAGAATTCTTCATCTAGAAAAATATGCTAAAGGATATGAATTGTACCTTCCTAACTTTGGTTCTAAAATGTGGTAATGCCATGGAATTTAAAGAATTTATACCTATAATTCTTTGCAACACCACCTATAAAATTTGTACTAAAATTTTGGCCCTCCATTTGCAAGTGATTCTCCCCTCTATCATATCTGATCAACAAGGGGGATTTGTTATTGGATGCCAAATTCAAGATGGGATCATCACAATAAAAGAGACTATTCATTCAGATAAACTCAGTAAGAAGGAAGCTTTGTTTTTTAAATTGGACATGGCTAAATCCTATGACAGGGTCTCATGGAGTTTTCTTGATAAAATCCTTGATAGGTTTGGCTTTGATTTTTCCCTACGAAGCTTGGTTAAGGCTTGTATCTCTAGTGCATGGTTTTCATTCTCATTAATGGGACCCCTTTTGGTTTTTTCCTAGCTCTCAAGGTTTAAGGCAAGGGGATCCTCTCTCCCCTTTCCTTTTCATTATTATGGTTGAAGCTCTAAGAAGAAGACTGAATGTTGAGACTGAGAATGGTTACATTAAAGGGATTTCTACAGTGAAGGAAATGGATAATGTGTCTCACCAAAATTTTGTGGATGACACATTCCTTGTGGGAGAAGCTACTATTCCAAAAGCTAAGAAGCTTAAACGCCTTCTAGATGACTACATGGAAGTTTCTAGCTAGATGGTGAACTATAGAAAAATATCTCTTTTCTTCTCCATACCTTAGAGATTCGTTGTAAGAAGATTTCTGAAATTATGGATTGTTCCTATAAGTCCTTCCCTACTGTCTATCTAGGAATCCCTCTTGGGGATAAGAGACCCTCTAGTTCAGAGTGGAACTTCCTGATTGAAAGGTTTGATAAAAAAACTTGCAGGGTGGAAAGCTAATTTGTTATCTCAGGCTAGAAAAATTACTCTTCTTTCTAGCTCACTCCAGAGTCTTCCGGTTTATGTCATGTCTCTTTATCAACTTCCGAGAGCATAGGGGAAAACTAGAAAAGATCCAAAAATGTTTCTTATGGAGTGGAACTGAAAGTAAGGAAATAATTCCACTTGTGGCATGGAATAGAGTTTGTAAACCAAAAGCATTGGGGGTCTTGGTCTTAGAGACTGGACTAAAATGAATAAAGCCCTCTTAGCTAAAATTGGTTAGAGGTTAATGAAAGAAAACAGTATGTGGAACAAAATTCTTAAGAGAAAATATTGGATGGATGCAAATGAAAAAAGATGGATATTCAAACAGGCTTCTTTCAATGGTTAAGCATATGTAAAGCTATAAATTGGGCTAAATAAATTGTTGCTAGGGGCAGTAGTTGGAAAATAGGGAAAGGAAATGAGATATGTTTCTGGAATGATCAATGGGCTAGGAATTTTACCCTAAAAGAAAAATTTCCCCAAATTAAAAGTTTGTATGAAGAGAAATATGGGAAAAAATTATCAATTATATGGAAGATGAAGACAACTTTCAAACATGGAAAATTATAGAATTGGACAGTCAGGAAGTCAAAGAACACTTGGTTTCTCTCAATGATTTTCTAAAAATTATGTGTCTTCTAACAACAAGGATCTAGATAGAATTGTGTGGGACAAAGAACAAAATGGTAATTTCTCAATCAAATCTTCCTACTCTCTATTCTTTGAGGGGGAAACTAGAGATGAAGATTTAATGGTTGGAAAAATATGGAACAAGAACATATCTCCTAAAGTCAATGTGTTTAGTTGGCTTGTTGTGATAAATAAGATTCTAACAGTGGATAACCTAAATAAAAGAGGATTCCAAATGGTCAATAGATGTGTTCTTTGTGAAAAGAACATGGAAACGGTGAACCATCTATTCTTAGAATTCCCTCTCACTCTTCAGATGCTATCTTCTATTTTGGTTTGCTTTTCAGTTCCTTGGGTAAACCCTAATGAAATCCAAGATGCATGGATTCAATGGAAATTCCCTTTCATCAGTCAAGGGCTTAAAAATCTTTGGATAATGAGCCTAAGTCACCTATGGTGGGAAATATGGAAAGAAAGAAACAAGAGGATCTTCAAAAATAAAATTCTTTATAATAGGTTGTTAATAAACAATTTCTTTCAAGTTGTTAGAAATAATTTTTCTATCCTCGGGAAAAAGAAGTTGAAGTTCTTGAATGTGAACAAAATATCATAAGGAATTGGAATTTAACTTATGACCCTCAACCTAAGAAGCCCAACCCTCGAGAGGGGGTTAAGTGGACTCCTCCTAGAGGTGGCTTTCTTAAACTCAACTTTGATGGAGCTGCTAAAGGGAATCCTGGGAAAACATGAGGAGGAGGTGTTTTTCATGATGATGAAGGGAAGTTTCCTCTGGCCTATTTTTTTAATTTAGGTTTCCAATCAAACAATATTGTAGACATAGCTTCTTTGTTCTGGGCAGTGAAGTTAGAGGAAGAGAAAGGTTTCAAGCATCTAGTTGTCAAAGTGGACTCTTTGTATACTATCTCTTGTGTGAAGGGAGTGCCTTAGGACTTTATTTCTATAGTTGAATTCATCAATAAATCCATGGGTAGATTATCCTCTTTTGAAACTATATCCTTTCAACATGTGTGATGTCTGTTATAACAACCCACTTGAGACCCAAGAAACAACCTAGGATTAGTTAGGAAAATTATGGAATAATTTATTTTATTAGAAGTGCCTACAACCAGGTTACAAGAAAGCAATTGACACTAATAGGTTTTGGAACAAGTTTAATCTGCTAGGACATAATTTTATTTTATTACAATTATCAGGGGTCACAAGGTCCACATATTAGGGTTAGAAGTTTTAGTTAGGATCAGGGGGTAAATTATCACCATACCCACTCTCTAATAGATTCAGAGTTTCAACTTGATTTTTCTCACACTTAACACATTCAAAATTTCCATAAATCATTCCCATTGGATAGGAAATTTTCTCACCTTTTTGATGATATAAAGAAGTCCTCCTAAATCCTTGTAGAACTCATGATATGGACTAGCAGACCTTAGGGGTCAAATCTTCCTCTAAGGGGACACATGTCAAGTGGGGAAGAAGAGAAATTTTTTTGGGTTGGCAGGTCATGGGGTGGTGTTTGCAATTTTTTTCTTGTGTAGGAGAAAATTCCCATTTGCACCTGTGCCTCCTTTGTCGCCGGGGACATGTGTTGGGCTTCGAGCTCACGCGGGAAGGTTGGAAAAATTTTCCAAAGGGAGGGAAAGAATCTAACTGGCACCCACATGCCCGTGGGTCTACCAGGGACATGTGATGCTCAACCAAAAACAAGGGAAGGGAAGAGGGAGGAAATTTGGGTCAAAAGGGGTTAGTTGGAAAATTTCTCCAAGGGAGGGAAAGGTGTTAGTTTTTCGCGTGGGTCCGTGCATCCACGGAGGGATAACACCAAGGCGAGGGTGGGAGTGTGGGGCCACAAAGGTTTTAAGGAAATTTTCCCAAAAAAATTTCAAAAGCAAAAAGTTCACGAGGATTTTACCCCTCTACCATCTCCTCATGCTACCACGTGGCAGCTTGTGATAGCAGGGTACGGCTGGAAAAAAGTAAAAAAATTCAAATTTTTTAAAAGGCCCAAGGGCTAAAATGATGCCACACCTTTGTTATTACCAGTGAGGACATGTGGAAACCTCTAATTCACTCGCGGGATGGTGGAGGAAAATTTAAAAATTTTCCTCAAGAATTTAAAAAAATTTCCTTAGGATATTTCAACGGGAAATTTTTGGGCCGCGGGCCCGCCAGGGAAAATTTTCCCAAATTTTCGTACGAGGAAGAAAAACTTCAGAGGGCCATAACTTTGGCTAGGAAACTCGATTTTGGGAAAACAAGGACTTTCTGGAAATCTCTCGATGCCCTCTTGCACTGGGAATCATAAATTTTACATGTTGATAAATTTTAAGGGGTCAATTTTATGAAAAAAATCTTCATTTATATTTTAAGGGGTCGATTTTGATAAATTTTAAGGGGTTGATGTAATTTCACTTGTTTGATTTCTAATTTACATTTTTCCAACAATTGACAAAAAAATGACATGGTGAAAGGGATTGGGCTCGATTTCCAATGTTTTAAATTGTTTTCTTAATTGTTCTTTGTCAATTTGAGTTCCTTAATAACACATCATGCTAAATTTTAACATTTCCAAGTTGATTATAATGTGCAGCCCAAATTTGTGCATTTAATTAAATTTATTTATCGATTTTGAATTTACAACAGAGATCAATTTCTAGCAAATTTTGTATATCAATTTCATCATTTAAGTTTGGTATTTCATTTCTAATCTATTCTAATACATTTAGTTGTTTATAAACAAATCATTAAAAAGATAAATTGTAAATTCGATTTGAATTTAATATATTTCAAAAAGAGACAAAGCAATATGATTCCCTCATACGTATTTCTTCTTTTTCCATTTTTCTAAACAGGGATTCCAATCACAATTTGATATTCCAATTCCACACAACAATGCAAATGAGAGAAAATATTGCAATTATTTATTAATTCCAAGTATACAACTTTACATCTTTCCATGTTTGAATACAATTAACACCTTTCTATTTATTTCTTTCCAATAAACAGAACAAAATATAATTATCCTTCACATTCAAATGTACAACTTCCACAATCAATTACATACATATTTTCTTCACAAATATAATTATTACAATTTCATTCACTGCAAGTGGGAAAGGTTACAAATGAATTTGTTTCACAAAGGACTATCAAAACTACATTTTCCTTTGCTCCAGAACAACAACATGCAAGTTTTCTTTTTCTCCAAGTTGATCACAAAAAAAGTGGAGGAAAGGAAACGCTCTCCACCCAACTAAGACATATAATGAAAGGAGAATCCATCCTTCATCATTGGCCCTTGAGCCCCAACCAAAATACAATAAGAGGTGTGATTCAACCCATGGAAACAACTGGCTTCCACAAACACAACATTCTTTCAACATACACATTTCAATTTAAAACACAATTCAACACAAAACAACAGTTCACAACTGCATTTGAAGACATTCTAAAACAGAACTCAGGCTTGATCATGCAAGCCAAAGGAGCAAGGTCTATAAGGAAAGATACTTATGCCTCCCAATGGGAATTGGGAATCCACCAATAACACACCGCCAATAAATTTCACCACACATATCCTTATGCCACCCACAATCCCTCCTTATGCCCCCCACAAAGTAAGAAATGCAAGCTATTTCTTTTCCATGGTGGATCCCAAACCCAAACTCCCTCCAAAAGATTCTAATGCAAATGTCATTCCCTTATGCCCCCTACATGGAATCCCCATAACCTTATCCTACACCATTCCTATGGAAGTCTACCCATATAGCCAACAAAAAAACATAACAACATTCACCATTCACCATTCACACAACAACAAGAAAATAACAACATAAAAGAAGAGTTAAAATCCTATCTCTCCATGATAGTTTTTGTTTCCAAACAAAAAGCTTCAATTCCTAAAACACAGTCCCAAAAAAAAATTCCAAGTATGAAAATATCTCCAATCTCCTCCACAATCCACAAGAGCTCCAAACAGAAAAAATGCGCCCCCAAAGAAGTTTGCAAAATGATTCAACAACCCAAAACAAGAAAAGACTTTGAATTTTATAGAAGAGGGAAGAGAAGAGGATGATGTGGATCCATGTAGGATGCCACATCACACATCTTCAACTCCTACACAAAAGAAAAAATTTCATTCCCCCAAGCACAATAAAGAGGTGGGTGAAAATATGACAAATTACTTGTACACTCCAAAAAGCCCACACCCCAAAGGACTGCAAATTAATTAAAATGTAAGAGAGTGCAATCAAAACTTGCAACATGATTAGTAAAATGCATTATAAAAGTCTAAAATCACCTCTCCAACCATAAGTATGGTTGGTAAATTAAATTTAGAGGTATGAGACAAGTTTTACTTGTCCCACAAGCCTCCAAAAACATTCCCCAAGGACAAATTCGAATTTCCAAGGAGGTGGAGTGTTTCATACTCCAAAATTTGACTTACACAACTCTTACACAACTTACACATCCCTTACATATTTAATACAAAGAACCAACAACTTCCATTATTACTTTCCCATATCCCAATTTGATTTATTTAATTTTTAACCATATGATTTCTCACATTAATCTACCAAAATTTAATAAAATAAAATAAAGGGACACATTACTAAAAAATACATACACACAATAAATAAAATTTAACCACATTAATAATTACACAAAACCCATGGTCACATTTAAAGGTGATCCCGCTATGGGAATCCCTATTAACAAACAAACACAACACAATAAAATGGTTAACATGGTGACCTTGTCGAATTCACCTAGAATTCCATTGTGGTTGGTCTCATCCCCCGATGTTTGTTGTGATATTTAACCTGCAAAACACAAATACCTCCTTGACCTCATGGCCATATCAGAACATCCAACATGATATAAATATAATCACAAAATCATCTAAATAAGTGAATCACAACAACATCAAGGCAATTTAACATTATCACATATAATTTATATCAACAACTATATCATCATCATATAATATCCATTTTCTAGATCTACTCATAATATCCAAAATCACATGTCCGAACAACATCCATAAAACATCCATGTCAAATAGTATATCATCATCCACATATGAGTGTCTCTAATAATCATCATGCATCATAACCAAATCAAGATCAACAATAATCCATGATCAAATGTCTAACATCATACTAAATCAAAACATAATAATGTCCATAATGAAATCAATCATATCAAAATAAGTATCAACTGGTGTCAAAGGGAAGTGGGCACTACAACATGTGTTTCATGAAGGAAACAAAATCATTGATATTTTGGCTAATATGGGGGTGGATGGTAAGGAATTAAAGGTGGTCGAGGATCTTAAAGAGATGGATGCTAATTTCATAGAAACCTTGAAAAGGGAAAGAATCCCTAATAACACACCTTTCAATGAGGACGTAATTATTCCTTTGGTTTGATGTCTCATGATTTCATGTATCTCAATATCATTCAAACATTTATTTCATATCTTCGCAAGGGTAGGGAGATCTCTTCGTGTTGTGGAATATTATCATCAAGTCTGGTATAGACAGTCATCCTCAGAAGAAAAATAAGAATAACATTAGTATAATGGGAGGGGATTTAGTATGTACTGAACCAAGAAAGGTCCTAGTGATGTCAAAAGAGGCTGAGGTTTTTCTCGAAAAGGTAGGATTGTTACATTTCTTTAGCATTTTTGATGGGCATGATGAAAATTTGAGTGAAGCTGTGGTGAAAAAATATGGAAGGAAGGCCACATCCGGGTTGGAAATTTCTCTTTCACCATTTCCCCCAAGCTTATTGCTAAAGTATCTAGTCTGTCCATGGAAGGAAGAAGAATTTTCAAACCTAAGTCGAGACTACAGCTAGGAGATTGACTACTTCATACAAGGTAAGGGTGTTCCCGTCTCTCTCCATAATGGTTATGCTAGAGGTAATTTGCCCCATCCTTATGGGGAAATTACTCAATTAATTATGGCCTATATTACTCTTGCAGGAATTACTCGATTAATTATGGCCTATATCCCACGAGGAAAATTTTAGACTCAAGAAGAAGTGCATGGAGGAGAAGGTTTCACTTGGACTGAGAAGGTGGAAGTTATTTTGGTGTCGAGAGAGAATTGGGGAAGGTTAGTCGACCATTCTCGCTCCCAGTGAAAATCATGATGAAGAGGCCTTGGAAGGGGATCACAGTGAGGAGATGGAAAGTGGGAAATCTCCTAAAGCATCTGAGGGAAAGAGATCAAATAAGTGAGAGAAGCTATTGAAAGCTTGCATGCTTTTAAAACTACCCAAAATAAACTCTTTAATCCTCAAGACTATACAATCAAATCCAATGTTTTTATGAGGGAATTTGAGAATTGTAGGTTATACACTGACATTAATAAACATAAGATCAATATGGTGTCTATGGAATTGAGGGAATTGAATGAAAAAGTGGAGAATTTGTCCTCTATTGTTCTTAGTGAACAATTAAAAAATGCTAATGAAAGAATTCGGCTATGGAAAATGAAATGTTGAAGATGAAGGAAATAATTCTTTAGATAAGAGATGTTCACATTCTCAATGTTAAAAGTACCATTCACCACCTTAAACTCCTTATAGAGATGATCCATTCTATGGAATTAGCTAAGGAGAAATAAAAAGAAGGAAATGGCCCCAAAGTACAAATAGTTGAACCGAACTACAAGTTCGGAAGTCTACTATAGACAACTTAGTCAAAGAATGGAATGGATGCATGAGTACTATGGGGGAACTAGTAAAAGAAGGATGAAGGGTCTAGTCTCCTGGATTATGGTTTCTTCTTGCTTGTTAATACTTTGTTAGTTCATAAGTTTTATGATGTTAGTTACTCGAGACCCTGTTAGTTACTCTTCCTTGGGTTATCTATGTAGTTTTTTTGATGTTTTGAACTGTTGATCTTTTGGTTCTGTATGGGATTCAATGGTTAATCCCTTGGCCTTTATGTTTATCAGGTTGTAATATTTGTATGGGGTAGGGTCCCCTCAACCCTCTTTTACCTCTTATAAAAAAACTATTTACCTAAAATACTTTTAACAAGTTATAGATTTAAAAATTAACTCAACTTAAACATGTTATTATCAAGAATGAATTTTGCTTCTAAAATTTCCCATAATTTTATCATAATGGAGATATTGGGTGATCAGTTTATCATAATTTTAGATCAATCCACTTCATATTTATGCCTCATGCACATTCATCCTCACATAAATTTGAATGGTATATTCTTTATATATGTGGCACAATAGGAGGGTCTCCTTCTGTTGGTATAAAAGAACATGTGTCGACAAATAAAACTTTATGCCAATCAAGTCTACAAGGTTGTAGAATGAGATCTATTGCAAATGGGAAATTACCAACCGGGAGTCTCCATTGAGGAGTTCGGGTGATGGCGAGAAAGAAATGAGATGTTGGT
Source organism: Taxus wallichiana var. yunnanensis (assembly GCA_018340775.1). Lineage (NCBI taxonomy): Eukaryota > Viridiplantae > Streptophyta > Pinopsida > Cupressales > Taxaceae > Taxus > Taxus wallichiana. The sequence continues at coordinate 221,580,981 of CM031242.1, forward strand.
GTAAAGCCAATATTATGCAATGGATCTCCCAAGAAATCTAATACAAATATAATTAAGGCATGAAGACTCGAGTAGGTAGATTAAATGAATATGATGGCAGAATATGATGTATGTCCTTTCAGAAAATTAAAAAAATCACAAACTCCAAGATCTCTAAAAACTTCCTTTACTTGTCGGGTTATTTATCTAAAACCTTAAGTACTCATAGGATTCCACACACACCTATATATTCTATAACTACAATAATTACTTCTCGCATAATCTCATAACTCAAGGAAAGTAATAGATTTGTAGAAGAGTCCCTTCATAGATTTAATAGATCATTGATCGCTCTCCGATACAAAATATTTTGGTAGAGTAAATTAGCATACAAAAAATAATCTTCGTATATATTACACAAAGCATTTGGCTATTATATAGCCATTACAACAACAAAATATCTTCCTACTAAATAGGAAGACAATATAATAAATAACTCATTTAACACATTTATAGGTGTAACAAATTAACCACTTACCTAGGTAATACAACAACCTAGTAAGTGTTATTTACAACACAATAAATACGATTAGCTCATATAATGTGAGCACTAGATTGATTTCCTAACATATAGATTTATTTCCTAACAACCATATCTCATAAGAAGACACTTTAAAGTTAATAAATATCATGATAATATGAAACAATTATTGAAGCATCAATTTTCATTTGAAAAACAACAAAAATAGGTCTTAAAGATGTTGGGATATGATTTTTAGATTATATAGAAGAAAGGGAAGGACAATGTATTCGTGGATACTCTAGCTAGGAAAGATGAATAAGATATAGCATTGTTATGTGCCATATCCATCTTACGGGAAGATTGGGTAAAGGAGACAAGGACCAAATGGAGAAATGACCTAACTACACAAAACCTCATTCATAATCTCCAGAATGATCCAAGCATGTCCAAACTTTTTTATGGAAATGGGATGCTTCATGGTATAAAGATATATTATACCTATATAAGAAATCCTCCCTTAAAAATAGGGTTCTATTTGAGCTTCACACTTCTCCAAAGTAGGGGGCACTTTGGATTCTTGAAGAGTTATCATTGAAAGCAAACAAGATTTTTTTAGGAAGGCCTTAAAGGGGATGTCAAATTATTTTTGGCCGATTGTATGGTTTTTCATAAAAATAAGGGTGAAATAGTTCAGTCCCAAAGTCTTCTATAACCTCTATATATTCCTAGCCAGCGGTGGGAAGAGGTTTCTATGAGCTTCATCACATGATTTCCTAAATCTGAAGGAAAAAATTTCATCATGGTTGTGGTGGATAAACTCACCAAATATTCTCATTTTTTTCCTTGTAATACCCATTTTCTGCAAGCATATTAGCAACATCTTTCATGGACATAGTTTAGAAGCTACATGGGACACCAGATATTATAGTAATTTATCTAGACCCTATATTTACTAGTAATTTTTAGAATGATTTATTCTCATGTTTGGGTACTTAGTTAGCTCTTAGATCTTCTTATCATCCCCATTTTGATGGGAAAGAATAAGTTTTAAATAATTTTTAGAGGGATATCTTCATTACTTCACCTCAGATAAACAAGCGAGATGGGTCCAATGGCCACCACTTGTTGAATCCCGATATAACACTTCCTTGTATACTTCATCTAAAATGTCTCCTTTTTGGCACTCTATGGGTACCAACCACCACCCTTCACATCATCATTGAGAGGAAATCTAAGGGTTAGAGTAGTGGAAGAACACATTAAATATCAACAAGAGGTCCTATCTAGTCTCGGGAGAACTTTTCCATGACACAACATCACGTGAAGCATTAGGATGATCAACATTTCACTAAATGAAATTTTGAATTCAAAGTGATCTGGGTTTTTGTTTGTTTACAACCATATAAGAAATTTATTTAAAACAACAATAGAAGGATAACAAACTTTCACCTAAGTATTATGGCCCCTATCAAGTATTGTAGAATATTGGTACATGTAGCATACAAATTAGAAACTTCGCAGAAAACTAGAATACATCCATTCTTTCATCTTTCTTTCCTACAGAAAGTAATTGGATAGAGGTTATCAAACCAAATAGTGTTACCTAGGCTCTATGAGGAGAGGAGAGTCTTCTTGGAACCTAAATGCATCCTTAAAAAAATACACCAAAATATTGAGGATAGGGGTTATTACTGAGTACCTAATCAAGTGGAAGAATATGGAAAATGAAGATGTAACATGGGAGGATATAACATTCTTGCAGCAGCACCCGAAGCTTCTCAACATTGGGGACAATGTTTCTTTGAAGGGGAAGGGCATGCTACACCCTTAATCATATATAGTGTATTGGATGGAGATGTCAACATGTGGCACACATTCCCTTGGTTATTCATATGTTCTTATCATTTTATATTTCATTCATATCATTAGTAGGTCAGCCTCAGTGGTGGCCATAGCATAGGAAGGGTATATATAGGAGATAATAGTGTGTAGTTAAGGATATATTGAACACTTGAGTCTTATTGTATGGTTTGGAGGTTTCCCCCTCGAAGTGGATAAGCTATTATACTTGCATATTGAGATCATTTATCTATATTTTTATCCTATTGTTTTATATTGCTACTGACATTCTAATTTCTATAAAATGAAAATTGTTGCAGATGTGCAACTTGCAATGTCATCCCTGAGGCTTGAATAACATAATATTCAGAGCATATTAATGAAGTAATGCATATTTTTTTTTAACATTTTGTAGTTGGAAGCTCCCGGTTATTGCAAGACTAAAATTTATGTTCCCATCTCTTAATTCAGATGAAAAAGGAAATGTGACACATTCTAATGATAATCAGCCAAAGAAGCATCATCACAATTTAGTGGTTGGTAACCTTGAAAATTTTCTAATGTTGCAAGTTACACATCCATCTCTACAAATATAATGGCACCTTGAGGTAGGACATCTTTACAACTCCACAGTTGACATCCATGTTCCTATAATGTTGTAAGTTACATGTCCACCCCCAAATATACTAATAAGGTGGACATGTGGTGCATTTTGGAGCCATCATGTGGTAAGAGGAACTTTATAGTCTTATATTTGGAAGCTTCATAGTTTTTGCAAGACTATTAACTGCTCCCCTACCCCCACAAACCCATAAAAAGGAAAGGTGGAAACTTTATCCATTTGTAAGGCCCATAATCAAACTTGAAACATAAGGTAAACAATTAAAAATATTAAAAATCTAGGGAGATTTCTGCCATTAATGAAAGTGGGAAAGGAACTATATTATCAACATTTTGTCTAAGTCCTACACTTTGCATTTGAATTTTAAGATGTTGAGAATTGTGGATCCCTAGAAAATGGAAAATCCCTAATTCATACAATTAAGTTGTGTGTAAGTGTGTTCAAAGTAGGAAATAAATTTAAAGGATTTAGTTGGTTCAAGAAAAATAAACTACAACTAATTTGGCACATGGTTAAGTCCTTGAATACATTATATCCTTGTTGCATTGAGTTATGAGATTGTGTCAAGTAGTGAGGGGAATTATTGAGTGTCCTTAGTCTTTAGAAGTATTCTTCTCAAAGAAAGATTGTCTTTCTTTTTTATTAATACATTGAAGATTCAATTTTATTGAGCAAAAACTTCATCCCACCTCATTTATGACCTAGACAACATAACTAACACAAATTTGGGAAATGTGTATTTGAATGTTTTCATCTAAAGGATGCATACAAATTATAGGAGTGATACCATGAATAAATTTATGAAAGTGACATTGCCCTAGCAGAAAAATTTTCTCCTTCATCTTTGTACCTAGAACTGGTATGGGCATATGTACAAAAATACAACCCAAAATGAAGGGATGATAGAGATGGGAGTGGTGTTGTGGTCTTGTATCTAACTCTAGACACTTTAGATGAGATGCTTGGACTTTTGTATGTAGATGAGGTGGTGGAAATAATAGTTGAAAGTTTGGAAAAGTTTTATACTACCAACTAGGTCAGTACTCAAAAGTGTTAAACAATCGTGTCTTGTAAATTCAAGGATTTATGACACCAGGATTCCTAAGATATTAAATAGGGATGATTTTATTGAGGAAATTAGAGACCTCATTACCTTTCTAAACATGAATTTGGGAAATAAATATTCCATTTACTACCATAAATAGAAAATCATTAGAATAGTAGTGAAAATTCAGGAAGGGTCTAAGAAGATGTGTGAATTCTACATGGCTTCCTAGTTGGTCTAAAAATTTTCATGCCACAAGTTTTTCCATGGGTTGGTGAGAGACAAGGAATTCTCTAAGTATAGGGTATATGATGTATACCCACAACTTAACTAGGAAAATTAGAAATATAATTTCAGAAGGGTTCATGATTCCTTCTTTACACATGTCCTTCTATTTGTTCAAACTTGAATGATAACAATATTGAATTTCATCCATATCTAGGGAAATAATCAATGAATATAGATGTTACTTCATCCAATTAAAATTCACATATATCATGAATAATGGTTTCAAGGAACTCCATACATCCTATCAAGATATGTAGATAATAGGTGGGCACTATTTGAGTTATCAAGATATCTTGTGGATTTCCATAAGCTAATTGTTAGAAAGAACAAAATAAATATTACATTATAAATTATAATTGGGAGATATACATGCCCCATAGTGGTCAAGGTCATACTCCTTGAAGAAGATATTAATGGATTCATCATGTAAAAATTCTAGGAAAGATAAAATTATAATACCAAATGCATAATACAAGGAGCACTTGGTAACTCATATGAACATGAGCCTTATTATGAGGACCACAGGATGGATTACAAAGATGAGGAAGATTTGAGATTAACAAATTTTTCCAGAATGACCCTCACTCAAATAATTGACAATAAGATTGTAGTGGCTCCAGAGTGATTAATAGATGATAAAATCTTAGTGAGAAATTACTACTTAGAAAAAATTGTTGCATCTCACCTAATGCCACCTCTCAATTAGAATGAAAAAAACCAATATATTTACATGAGAGGACAATTCAAGTCATAAGGAGAACCCTCTCTTAGCTCCTAACTAAAGGAAATTACCTATCCCTCTAGAACATTGTAGTGATAAGGGAGTACAGAACTTCAAGAGCAGTAAAATATGTAATTCCCCATAAAAAGGAGATTCTAGTTTGGACCCCTTGAAAGAAAAATCTCCCAAAATTTCTATTAAGGGACCTGACATGAGAAATAGTGGAAGAATTAAGTGTAACTAAAAATAGAAATATTACTATAGTATCTCAATTGACACAAAAGGATAAGAATACACTAAATATGGTAATGAAATATTCTCTCATCACTCAATCCACACCACTCTAGGCTATACCTCATTTCATATCAAGGACCAAAGTAATTGTTCCTCGTGAGAAGAAACTAGAAGGTGCATAATCCTCTAACCTAGAAGGATCTTCTAGCAAGGGGAAAATTATGAGTGGGAGTGTTTCACCATGTCATCCAAGGGTGATTCCATCATTGGATTCCATTATTGAAGGGGTGGAGGAGGTAGAGCCATTGACTAGACACTTTGTTAGGACAAAGAGAGAAAAGGTGGAAAACCCTACATTTGAAACAACCACAAGTATAACGATAGAAGGAGCTTTCCCAAGCATTGAAATTCTCTCCAAAATTTCAAAGAATCATAAGGTAGTTGACACTACCTCAAATCCATTTTCACAAGAATATCCTATCTTAATCATCACCCTTGAAGAAAAATTTATGTCATTCAAATTTGTGGAGCATGAGGTGCAGGATTCATATCATGAACAAGTTTTTACTCACTTTTTGAATCGATTGGTACAAGATGTGGGAGCATACATTTAATTTGAAAATATAAAATTTGTGTCTACTCAGGTTACACTAGTAGTGGTGGAGGAAGAGGCCCCAATATCTCCGAAGGAATTCACCAAGGAAGAAGTAATAATGAAAACACAATCAGATTAACCAAGTGTTGAAGAAACTCTAGTAACAAAGTTTGAGAATTCAATAATCTTTGATCCTCTTTAATCATATTTAGAAATAGTACAAGGAAATGAAGTCAAAGTGGTTGATCCAGCATTTACAAGAGCCTCACACCCTTCAAAAAATAAGTAAGAGTAAGTAAAGGATCAAGGATTAGGAGAGGAGGAAACCCAAGTGTAAATGACATAAAATGTGGAAACCCCATAATTACAGGTTCATGACTCTAGCCTTGCAGTATCCAAATCAAACAATCTTGTTATTTTACCAAGTACTTCCTAGCAACATACACAAGAAGAAGGTAACACTCCAAGTGAGGCATGGTTTGGAGTAGCACTCCCAAGAAAAAAAAAGGTAATGGTGCAAGTGGAAGAGGATGATCATGGAAATATTATCTCTTTGATACCATCAAGAGAACCAAAAAAGGCAAAAGTTATCTCAAGAACAATGGTTGTGCCATAAGGAGATAGGTTTGGGGATATTTACACTCCATAGGGTGATATTTCAAGGGATTTATCCAATCCATCTTATTACCAAATTACTCAAGTCCCTTTTTGGAAACCAAATATTGAGGTTATAAAATATGAGGTCACTATGGAAATCAGACATCTTTTCTAGAATATGGATAAATACAAAGAAAACAATAAGCAACTTAAGGATAAGTTAGAAATATTTTCAACCTATGTACAAAAATGGCTGCAAACTCCCAAAGAAGGCTGAGAAATTACAATAGTTGTCACCCCTAAGGTAATGGAGTGTTGAATATATTTTTTTATTAGTGGTAAAAAGAGGGTTAAGGGGACCCTACCCCATATAACCAGAAAGCTCCATGAGAGTAGATAAAGTAAAATTATAATAACATCAAAACACCATAGTATAAAATTTCATAGTAATAAGGGCACTTAGGAGCCCAATAAGAGAAACTAACAACAACAAAAAACCATAGTGCAACTAACAACATCGACAAAACTAACAGTACCAAAGATAGAGATAGTGAAAAAACAAAACACCCCGCACCAAATTCATTTGTAGGATTTTTCAAGCCCCTCCAACACCTTAGCCCATTATTTAGCAATAACATCAATATTAATAGCCAAAGAGCCCAAGTCTAAACCATCTAGGGTCACCTTCTGTTTCCTTCCTTGACTATCCACAACACAATAAGAATTGGCAAGCTGCCCTAGAGTTTGAAGGTGTAGCAGGGTCGACTTAACAGTCATGATGCTCCATTCCATATAGCTATGGAGGATAGATTTAACTTGATCCATATCCCTAGTAATGGCCCCCAAGTTGGCCTTTAGGATCTCGATCTCACCACCCTACCCATTGCTAACAGCTTCCTACACCTGCTCCCTCATCTTGTGCCAATCATTAAAAAGAAACTAGACCGAGCTCTTAGTGAGCCACATGTCCCCCTTGAGTTCATCAATATCGAAACCATCCTGGCCAAGTGATTTTCCCCTTTGATCGAGCTAACCTGACCCATAGCTTCATAGTGTTGTTCTAATTGAGCATTTATAGGAGTTAGGGTACCCTATTTGCTAGACTCACCCTTAGTGTTGGCTCAGTGTTCGAGGTCTACTTTGATTTTAGGTCCTATAGGTTTTGGGCCACAACCACCTCCACCTCATCCTCTTCGTGTTTCCATCCAGAGAATCCTCATCATCACTTGAATCCTCCTCTAAAACAGACTCTGAACTGTCCACATAAGCTTCCAAAGCCAACTTGAGAGCACCAGTTTTATCAATGTCCAAGGCCGCCCTTTTGACAAGGGAAAGGATAAATCCTCGTGAAGATGGAAAAGGATCCTACGTGATTTAAACTGTGAGACAGAGGAACATAAATAATGATACAAGAAATAGGGGAAACTAAAAGCCTACCCCATCTAAAATGGTTTAGCATTGGGAGGTGGTAAGCATAGAAATATTTGTGGTGACCTTCCAAGGTTAAGAATTGAATTAAGGTGATAGACACCTCATCAAAAGGTTTAGGTAAAGACATTCTAAGATAGCCAAAAAATGGGAGGTGAGATTCTCATTACCTTTAAGAAACAAATTCAGTTCTTTAGAGGCTTCCTTCTTCAGTTTGTAGACCTCTCTACCAACCACCGGAATGCCCATAACTCTAGCCAAAAATACACAGTGATCTCCGAATGATCCCTTTCATCTCCACAATAACACCTTTTTTGGTCACCTTCCAAGTGCTAGCAAAGTCTTTGCTGAGATTCTCGTAGTGCCCTTCAAATATTTTTAGAAAAGGGGTAAAACCCTTGCTATCAAATAGGGACATAGCATCGGGAGTGACCCCAGTGAGGTCAATAGGTTCAGTCCTAATGAGATCCCCACCCATACTACTAAACAACAAAGGCCTCTTCACAAAATGACTCAGAAACCAAAGAGCCGAGAGCTTACTCACACACCACAAAATGATTCTACAAAGTAGTGGTTTCCATATAAAGTTATCGAAAAATACGTGTAAATCACCACCCCGATCTTCTCATAATTGAGAAATAAATGCCAATTCATCATACACAAAAAATCATGACAGGATAGTCCTCCCATGAAGAGACCTTATACGTGGGCATTAGTGTCTTTTAATAAGTGTGCCCGCACCTTGGGATCAAGAATTTCACACTCCCTAAAAATTGTCAAATCATGCCCATCAACCCCCATGTTAGCAAAGAAATCCATCATGACATTAGCTTCCCTATACACATGTTTGAAGGAGATGAAATTAAAATAATGGGACATTTACTTAATACTCTTAATAGAGTTAACAAATGGCAATAGAGATAAGACCTTCCTTATTTATGCATTTAATTATGTTGAGGGAATCACCTTCCACCTCTAGATTAACAAAGTTATGTTGGATAGCTATAGATATACTCCAAAAGACCCCAACAGCTTCAGCAACATTATTTGTGTGAGTGCCCAAATTGTATAAGTATCCAAGAATAACACTTCCTTCAGAATCACGAAATACCCCACCATAACCAACACACCCAAGATTACCTTTGGAGGCCACATCAAAGTTTAATATTAAACAATCCATTAAGTCTAGGGTTTAGACCTAGGGGCCTAATGGTAGAAGGTCCCAAAACCCACTTCATGGTGAAATAAACTTCTTCTGTTGAGAGAAAGACTTCTTTTGGGAGTTCAAGATAGAAAAGTTAGCCAGGATGGATCTCACACAGCGGGCTCCAATTTTAACATGGGAATCTTTTTCCCCTTTAAAGATTCTTCTATTTATTTCCTTCCATATTTCCCATGCCAAATGAATTATAGAGAAAATCCATAAGAACTTCAGACCTTGGCTCTTAAAAGGACTAGTCCATTGGATCCACAACAATTTTATGGAATCTGGGAAGACCCAGTTGACACCAAAGATGTTAAGGATGGTTTCCCTAACTAAAAAAAGGAAAGGGAAGTTAAGGAATAGGTGTGAGGCATCTTCACAATCTAATTCACACAAAACACATCTATTAACCATGTGGAAATTTATCTTGTTCAGATTGCCAAAAATAAGAGTCTTATCATGGATAATCAACCACAAAAACATATTAATCTTTAGGATTAATTCTTTGATCCATATGCTCCCCAATTAAAATTATCACCTATCTCCTCCTCATGAAAGAAGGAGCGGTAGGCACTTTTGACCGAGAAAATACCATTTTCTTCCTTAGACCAATATAAGCTATCTTCAACAGGAATCTCTCTATTAATAATAACTCCTCTTAATTTTTTGTTAATAGCAGAGATCTCTAAGCTGTTAGAATGATCCAAAGATATGGTTTTCCACTAACCCAAAGGATCATCCATATTGAAATAATCTCTCACCTTAGTCCCATATTTGGACACAGAGTCTTTGTAGATAGAAGGGAAGATAGTCTTGAGAGGAACAATTCTCCAGCCAGTTGTCCTCCCAGAAGTTAATGATGTGACCATTTCCAACAAGCCATTTACATCCTTCAGTTAACACATGTTTATCCCAATTTAAGGACTTCCAAAAGAAAGAAGAAGCATTAGAGTTCTGGGTACAAAAGCACCATTCATTAGCAGTCAAGTTGGGCTAGTATTTACATCTTATGATACTAGTCTAGACACTATCTTCCTTTAATAGTCTCCAACTCATTTTGGCTAGCATAGCTTTATTCATTTTAGTCCAATCTCTGATACCCAGGCCACCAATTTTTTTGGGGAAACAAACCTTATCCCAGGAAATTAGAGGAATTATGTCTTTTGATTTAGTTCCACTCCATAGAAATATTTTTGTATGCTCTCTAGCTTGCATGAAATCTTAGAGGGTAATCTATAGATAGACATCATATAAACTAGTAAATTCTATATAGATCATTTAAGAAGGACAACTTTTCCTACTTGAGATAGAAGCGAGCCTTTCCACCCTTCAAGTTTCTTCAGAAATCTATCAATTAATAAATTCCATTTAGCATTCTTTGGTTTTTCTATCCCAATAAGTATACCAAGGTATCTGGTTGGGAGGGTTTTTGAAGAGCAACCAATAATACCGGAAAGTTTGATGTTTCTTCTTTCAGGGGTATTGATAAAGAATACAGAGATTTTCCCATAGTTTATCAATTGATCCGAAGCTTCCTCATAATCCATCATTAACTTCTTGAATTCTCTAGCCTCAGGGACAAAAGCCACTGATTAACATGGTATCATCCACAAAATGTTGATGAGAAACCCTCTGGCAGTTTATAGCAGGGGAGATACCTCTGATTCTTCCCTCCATGGTAGCCTTATTAAGAGTTCTACTTAGGGTTTCAGCCAAAATAATGAAAAGAAAGGGTGATATAGGATCACCTTGTCTTAAACCATGTGAGCTATTAAAATAACCACAAGGAGTCCCATTAACCAGGACCAAGAACTTGGTAGTGGAGATGCAAGATAGAATCATCTCCTTAAAATCCTCACCAAAGCCAAATCTTGAGAGAATCTTCAGAAGGAAAGACCAAGAGACTCTGTCATAGGTTTTTTTGCATATCTAGCTTAATGAACATATCTTATTTATTGTTCTATTTCAAAGAGTGGAGGGTCTCCTATATGGTGATGATTCCATCTTGAATCTATCTACCCATAACAAAACCTCCCTACTGATCAGAGATAATTGAAGGTAGCACAACCTGGATTCTCAAGGCCAAAAATTTTGAGCACATTTTATAAACATAGTTGCATAGAATTATGGGACTAAATTTTTAAACTTCGTAGGATCATGATTCTTAGGAACCAAAGTCAGAAAAGTGCTATTAATCTCCTGTAGCATCTTTTTTTTTCTTGAAGAATTCCTAGATAGCACTGTAAATATCATCTCTCACAATATCCCAAAAAGTTTGAAAGAAGAAACCATAAGGTCTCGGGGCTTTATCAGGGTTTAGATATTTGATCATGAATTCAATTTCTTCCATTGAAGGTATTTTAGTGAGCATGAGATTTTCTTCATCATTTATCAAATGGGGAATCACGTCAAGAAATTGCTCTTCCTTAGTGTTGTTAGGAACCTGAGAAGAGGTCAAAAGCCTGCTGAAGAAAGAACATGCCTCTTGTTGAATTTTCACAGAGTCATTGATCATAACTCCCTCTCCATTTTTTATACTTATAATTCTATTAGAGCTCCTCCTTTTGAGAGTAGAGATATGAAAGAACCTTGTGTTCTTGTCACCCTCTTTAAGCCAAAGGGCTCTAGATTTTTGTTTCCAAAAAAATTCCTCCTTCCAGAGGATGTTATGATACTCAACAAGTAAATCCTTCCGGAGTGTTGAATATTTGAATAATAGGGAAAAGGTACTAAAAATGGGAAAAGGAGCTGATAAGTATAGGTAGCCAAGTCATTAGAGAAGTAAGTGAGTGTTATAGCCACGTCTCAAAACAAATAGAGGTAGGTAAAACACTAATTGAAAAATATTAAGATGAAGTGGAATATTAGGATGGTATGTTTCCCAAACTTGAATCAATGACTTCCATGGGGATGAAGAAATAGAAAAAGACCAAATAGTATCCATAGACTACAGAGGAAGCCAATATGAATATGAGGGTGATATCAAAATGTGGATTGAGACTTTGGGATATTGTATTAGCAAGCTCTAGAATATGAGGGTGAAGGCAGTAGAATATGTTAAGGACCTAAAATCTAAGATTGAGAAGATGATTCCCATTTAAGGTGCATATACTCAAGGGATTACAGATATAGAAAGATTGATTGAAATTATAAAAAATATGTTAGAGGGAGTTTGAATCTCCAATAAATTATTTATTATTCTTTAATTTGAAGATTTATCCATATGAAAAGTTCCAACAATAAATATGCCAAGAGGGTTAAGAAAAGGAGAGTTATTTCTATAGAGATGGACAACGTAATTTCCAAAAAAAAGAGAATATTTCTCTATCATACATGACTAGATTAAGAACCCCTTTTGGGATGTATGAGTGTCTAGATGCATACAATTTTTTTAAAAAGGTGGAAAATAACAAAATCTCCCTAAAAGTGCACACATGATGGTGACATTACAAAAAGAGACAAAGAATATATTATTAAATGGAATATTTTTCATTCTCTATGATTTTCCAAGGTTTTTCCAGCTGACATATGAAGATTAAATATTTTTAGTTGGAATGGCCTTTCTTTTCATTTTGGCAGACTAAGGGCCTTTATCCTACATTTATGATATACTTAAAAGTTTTTCTTAGTGAGAATATTAGCATATTCCCTTGGGGAATTTTTTTATAAGAATGAAGGATTTTCTTCATTATAAGGGTCGATTACGGTTCTATTTTTTTGTCTAGTTATAGGTTTTTTCTAAGGTGATTACATTGTATAGTCATTAGTAGACATTGACAACATTTTAATGCCCCCTATCTAAATTGAAGCGTATAAAAATGTTTTCCATATTTCTTTATGGAATTTTAGGATGTAAATGAGAACCAATTTTGATGGATATAACTTTTGATGTAATCTTATGTTTGTTAAATAAATGAAATATAAAGTATTTCTTTTTGTTATTACATAGTATTTTTCTTGAGTGTTAATTTTTAATATTTATTTAGTTTTAAAATAATTTATATAATATTACTTAAGAAGTGACTATTTACAACCCTTGAGTGTATCTTGGGCACTATGATTTGAGAAAATAAACATTTTTCAAGAATTTGGCATCAATTAATGCAAATGCCCCTTCAAATGTTTTTTCCTCTCAATTTTGTTTCTCCATATCTTGAAAGAAACATGTATAAATGGTGAGTGTTAATATTTTTCTCCATTATATCCAGAAACCACACCAAATTTAAATAAGTATTACCTTGTCCCACCCATTGTAAATTACATTAACTCTATTTATTTTACATGTTTTTACACGTAAATAACACCTATATTGTGTATTTTGAGTGAATTTTCTATGAATTGTAAAGATCATCATCACAAGTATAAATTTACCCCAAGTTGTCAATATATTCCTTCCGAATGATGCTTATGATCACATTTTATTTGTCAACATTGGACCGTGTTTAGTGTATCAATTGTGTGACCATTATTTTGAATGAGCATTGCATTTAGTGGTTGCATTTGATCTCAAATTGAGGTTCTAACAAATTTTAAGGTTGAAATCATAAAATATCCCTCACTCTTACAAGCCACCCTTCATGTTATCTCACCTTGGTTTAGGAAGAGCCATAAAGTAGCAGGATAACAACCACATTATATTCACATGCTTCCCTATCATTCGAATAGGCATGGCCAAGATAAATGAATAGACTAGTCTGTGGCTATGAAAATGACACATCCATAGATCTATCATTTTTTTACGTTTTCCATTACAAAATACTTTATCTAGGGTGTTAGTTTGGGAATCAACATTAGACATATAGGGTTAAAGTTTTTCGTGCTTAGTGGTGCCATGATTTTTAATTCTCATAACATGTCATTTTCTTTTCTGTTAAATTTTTTGGCACACTGTTAGTATAATAGATAGATATCTAGAAATAATGATAGTTTTCCTTGTCATGTAACTATTGTTACAAGCCTTACCCTTATAGGTAGCTAGAATTTGTACTTCTCCTTAAATTTTCATGTTAATATAGTCATGTCGAGTTTGGGTCCATCATGTTTAGGGTGGTTGTTAATTTTATTTCTCCAGACATGTGTTTACGGTTTGGGTGATTTTTACTATATGTTGTGTTTAGGGTTTAAGTATCATGTGTTTAGGGTGGTTGTGAATTTTACCTCTCTAGCTATGATTTTTTATATTTTCTTATTTTATCACTCCATCTATGCTATGCATTACTTTCTTTTGTTTTGGTCCAAGATGTAGATGTCATATTAATTAATTCTTAAATTTCTTAAAAATCATAATTTGGAAGGTAATGTATTCTAGAATATACGTCTTTCTTTATTGTGTGTTGTCCCTAACATGTTGATTTTATATAAATTACTTCTTGGATTACTTAAATAAAAATCAAGATTGTGTTGTATTCTATCTTAAACATTTGTCTTGTTATTTTTTATTTTTGGTACTTTCTTTTCAAACTATAATATATAATAAAGGTTATCATTTCAGATCTAAAATAATTTTTGTATTAACATTGGTTCAAAATAATAATTAGCCATATGAAAAATAAATCCAGGCTAGAAGCATGAATGGTCCGGAGTCTGGAAGTATGGGTTGTCTAGAGTTGGAAGTATGAATTGTCAATGGGATATCAAGAAGAATAAATATTTTGGAGTTAAAAGTATGAATGGTCCGGAGCTAGAAGTATGGATTGTAAATAACATAATAATGTAGATTCAAAAACTAGACCCTTTACCATTGTGTCTAGTTTAACCATCATTTGGAATCCATGTTATAATTGGATTCTTGTCAATTTATATTTTAATCATGATGATGTGAAACTCTAGTTATTAGGATAAAGTTGGAAATAGGGTTTGTTCTACCTTTGAACTATTGTGTTAATTATTTTGACCATTATTATATAACAAAAATAATTTTGACCAAATTTATGATATATTTTCTTTACAAGGTAAACACCTCTCCAAAGTTACAACATATTCATATAAATTTTTCTAGGTAGCTAGAATCTAGAATGAACAATAACCATAATCATATTATTAAGTGCTTAGTACATATATATCTAATATTTAGTATGGAAGAGAGATAATAAGTTACTTTCTAGTTTTGATGAGTGGCCCTCCAAACTATTTGTTACAGGGGAGTTGGAGGAGAATTTTGTTAATGTGGATGGAAACTTATTTGACCTGATTTGAACATTTAAAGATAATGTAGATACTTCAAGCCCTTGCATGGGTAAAAAATATGTTAAAGAATATTATGAATATATACCCATCTTGAAAGGACAAAGGAGAAAGGAGAATGGATACCCATGACTTGTAAAGAGACTATCCATCTACTTGTATTTGATCACAATGATATTGGGGAAAATTGTAACACTTGAGAATTTATTAATAAGAAGACGTTATGTGAATGGAATAAGGTATTCTTCACTTCAAATTGTTACTCATTCCTATGTTGAGTTATTTTATTTGAATTATTAATATACTATCTGTTGGTACCCAAATTTACACCTCCTTTCGGGCCAAGGACTTTTAGAGAATAGAATGAGCTAATTTTAATAATGTCAGGCTTAGATATTTTACGTCATTTGCAGCCAGGAAAATTTCTGAAAAACCTATTGAGACTGGGCTTTAGAGGGCTTGGGTGACACATACAAAAGGAATGGCCAACCCTACTACTTTCGATCTGCCTTTGATCGGGGTGAGAGAACCCAAGGGGTAACCTAAAATATAGTAAGAGGGATAAATATTTTACTTCTCAATATATTTGGCATAATGGATTAGTCTGGGTCAAGCATGGCCATAGATACAACACTTCACTTTCATAAATTTTCACACAAAGTCATGTATACACTTAGTTCACTAGACACAGGTTACTATAGACATATCAGATGTATTGTTGTTGCATTTTTTGATGAAGTGAGGTAATATCACAAGTTCCTTTCACTAATATTTGTAAATAACACAACAAGATGATAGAAAAATGGTTTGTATTGTATGATGAGACTTGAATTATGTTTTGTTTATAAGGATGGGGGATTTGTAAGATAATAGATCACTTAATGACACTACTCACAGTATGCATTCAGACATATATGACATCCCAGAAAATAAAGAACAATTCATCAATTAGTCACAATTTCCATTTAAAGAAATATTTACATTCATTGATACTCAATTATGACAAATATTTCACACAATCCTTAAAATACTCAACACAAAAGCTCATGCAAATATTTTAATGAATAATTTCTTTCTTCTGATCTCATATGCTTAAGATACACTCGAAATATTACAAAAATCCATCAACAAAATTTGATTTCAAATAGGATTTTATAATTGCATTCAATATTGTAAATTAAAAGCTCACACCAAAATATTGAACAAATGACCAAAGCTTAATCACTAAGGACAGACCTAGTGTAATTTCAGAGAAGCAAGAAATACATAATTGCAATACAAAATGAAATTGTTCAACTAAATGTTTAGTACATAAAATCCATAACATGTAAGCCAAACTCATAGTCAGACAAATTTCATTCTAATCTACCAAATTCTTGATAATTTAACATGAAAAATAATGATCTCAATGCTTGTTAATGACTATACACTGTAATCATCTTAACATTTGAATTTGAAAGAGTAAACTTAAAATGTATTTATTCCAGAGAACTTAAGTAGTATCACATCAAAATATATCAATTTTTATTTTTGTAAAAATCTTAATAAAAATCCCCACTTTGGTATGAGGAAAAACCCCTCATACTTGTACTATTTACTTCGACTTAATTTTCCCCCAAAAACATCTTAAAAGATCCTTCAAACTCAACTCGTGCAATTCAAAATCTTCTTAAAGGAAGTATCTTTTAACTGAAAAGATTCCCTTTTTCTCCTGATTGGGCTGAGTGAAGAAATAACCATGTGGTGACACCTGGGAGAGATGGAAAAGATATTATTTTACTTATAACAAAATTTTGTCTTTTAGTAAGCTGCACTCTATTTTGAGGAAATCCTTGATCCAAAATGCATTGTGAAAGTAAGTTTGTTTTAAACTCTGTTGCTCTTATTTTTACTTTTCATGACCCTTTTCAGTGGGTTGATTTGAGCTTTCCCCTACCCTATTCTTATAGGCATCAAAATTTTCAAACATTTGAGTAACAATTTCCTCATTGGCCCTGAGTGGTAGTTGAAAACTACTTCATGTTTCATACTTATTTCATCAAGCTCCACAAAGATAGATTTTTCTTTCTTCATCTTCTTTATCAATTTATCAATTTTTAACTCAATGTATGCCTAGTCCTACATGGTGGATACACTAAAAACCCTTGGCTCTCCGGTTTACCCATAACATACTCCTGAAAATTCTAATCAAATTTTTGGTGCTCTCCATTCTAATTATTTCTCCACTATCTGTCCCAATTAATTTATCTATCAGAGCATGAAGGCCACCAATATAATCCATTGTTTTGTCTCTCAATTCATCGAGAATTTTAACAGATTCTGTTAAAATCTCCACTCTGAATTTTTCCATATTGTAATATTCCTATTGATTCCCCATGATTCAAGAGACACAATTTCTTCTTTAACAACCAAGTCATCACCAATTTTTTTGATAGCTTCCATTTTTTGTATCATATCAGTCCACATTAATTTCTCAGCTTCACATTTATCCATTAATTATTTGGTTTCTTCTACCATTTAAAAAATATAGGAATACTATTTCACAAATTCTGTGATGATAGATTCACCTCTAGTAACCATATCATTCTCCCATTGGATACTAGCCTCCCCTCTCTCTCTTAAGTCAGTTACTCTCCTGATGTCATCATTGGTGATCTCGGGACTTTAACCTTCTGTTCCTTGTGAGTTCTATTCAATTTTCTAACCAAGTTGGATAATGCATCATTTTTTTCCTTTAAATCCTTCGTAGTTTCTTTAAACTCATCAATCCTTTGGAATACCCCTTCTACTGCTATAGAAAAATCATATTTCATTTCTTCAGTAGAAGGCTTACCTAATGAGATCCATGGAGACCTGAAAATCAGATGGGGATGCTTCTCCTTGAGGTGCATTTGCTTTAGGAGTTGTAATATATATGAATCGATCTCCATTCTTACTCGGGGTTTCCATGGAGATAACTTTTTCCTTTTTGGTGGTCTTGCTAGATTGAGGAAAACCAATCTTTGTAAATAATCATCATTCAGATTGTATTTATGCCTTCTTCTTCTTTAAAAGAGTACTAACTATTAACTCTCTTATAGGAGACTCACGTTCATCAAGTGACTTTACAATTAGAGTTCCAGGATAATTGCAAGGAATTTTTAATAGGAAGAAGGCATATACATACCTTCTAAAGCTGCATATATTGGTGTACCATGAGTACCTAGTCCTCCAAATCCACCTTGAAACTCAATTACATCCATAGATTCAGATTGGTCCCATATTTCTTCAATTGTCGTGAAATGTTGGTCATCAAATTAATTTTCTAATCGTCTTTGAGTCCTCCCCATTTTCTTACTAGGAACAAATATCATCTAGTTAGGTTCTGGGAGATGGCTTTAGTTGTGGGAATGCAAGATTTAAGAAATATTGCATTTAATTTATTATCCTGAGGTACTGCTGCAACTGTGACCACCTGAAATTTCTTCTTGTGCTTCATGTACTGGAATTTCCAAAACATGAGGTTGTGCTTCATGTCTAATAATATTCTCCTCTTCTACTACAACACTACTTGGAGTCGGCTCTAGGAAGTATCAACATGTTGTTATGGAATAGTTGAGGCATCAAGTATAGGAGCATTCATGAGGGAATGTTCCTTGATAGGTTATGCAAATGGAGATATTATAATGGAAAGGGTTGTCATCACAGGTATAGGATACTCAATGAGCAAGTTTTTTGGAGTTTGGGTGATAACAAACGAGACAACAAGGACATCAAGATTCATTACTTGTCTAGGGGTCTCTTCCTCTAAATCAACCCATTCATATTTTTTATTTCACTTCCGCTTTCTAAGCTTGAATTTTTACTCATCCTTTGATCCTTGTAGGATAGTATTTGGTGTTTAAAGTCCATGAGGAGTCTGAAACAAATTTTCCTCCTTAGGCTTTTTAAGAGTGGATTCCATCACTTTCTCTTTTCCTTTGAATCTCAATATGGATGCCAGAATAATCTGTATTAGAGTAGCATGAACAATAGGGCCCTCGACCATACCTTCCTAGAGAATTTCTAAGGTTCTTATCATTATTTGAGGAGGGGAAGTTCTTATTCTACTATCCTAGGCACTTACATCACCCATTACTAGAAATGAGTCTAACTTCTTAATATTTTGTCTCCATGAAACCTCCCTAGTGGCATAAACCCTCCGATATGAGGGAATAACATCATCAATGAGATTTTTATTTCTATATTATCTTAATAATGGGGTCTTTTGGTAACTTATATGCAATCCTTTTAAAAATAACTATTAGTGAAGAATCCTAGCACGCCCAAATGGTCTCGAGTGTGATGTGGGTAATTCAGTGTGATTGCACAACATGGAGAATCTCTCAAGGTGTGGGACCCTATGAGTTGAGAGAGATCTCTAGATTGAGGTCGGTTCCTATCCCTTTGTTCAGGTATATAAAAACAAATTGTAGAGGATCTATTCTAAGTCTATTCTATCTACCAAGGAGACAAGGTTAGAGAGATGCAAGGAAATAAACCTAAGCTAATGAGGTGATACACCAAAGGAATGTTAGACACTCATTTTGTAGTTTAACACAGACCATAGGAATGTAATACAAATAATATGCATAGATGACCAAATTGCAATAAGAGATCATAGAGACAATAATGAATACATGAGAGGGTCGAGAAACATCGACAAACATATATATTATTTCTTAGGAGTCAATACACGGTATACTACAATAGTCAAGCGAGAAAAAAATTGTATTACAACCTGAAGGAGAGGTTTGAAAAGATCCACAAATCCTTTTGTAAACAAAAAAAGAAGGGGGGGCACAAAACAAAAATGTCCAACCTTTTACAATGAGTCCCAATCCTACTTTTATAGATTTAACATAGAGGGAAGAAGGAGAGAGAAGTGGGAAAACCAGTTCAAAGTTAAACCACTACCATTAATTCCTCTTACCAAAAATCTGCCCCAAATCTACCTTGACCGCATCCACTATTGGTTCGGCACCTTGAAGGAGGAGGAAATGGTGGATCAGATCGAATTTAATCTGGGTTTCTTTGGGGAAAATAGATCTTGTATTAATGGCCCAAAAATGTTTCTTCATTTTTCCCCACCTAACCTCTCCAAACCTAAATTTTTAGATCTCTATGGCATAGAATAGGCTGATATCTTTCCAATGGTGCCATATTTGCTGGATTTTGAGCCCCAAGTCGAAAGATATGCCCATTTGAAATTTGAATCGAGTCCATACAAAATAGTGGGAAAACTAGTTTGAAAACGGGCCCCTTTTTGAAACCAAACACGTGGAGGGTTATCACATGTCTGAGGGAAGCCTTTATATTTTTCTTTTGGAGTGGTGTGGGGCTGACACATGGTTTCCTCCGCAACTTGCTCTAGTTTTTTTTTTTTTGCTAAGTCTTTTGCTTGGTAGGGTCATATATCTGACCGGGGACACGCGGTAGCCTAGTGCTTGTTTGGAAACCTTCCCTTAATTTTTCTCTTGAATTAGTTCCTTTTGGACACTTGGCACCTCTCGTTGTCCTATCTCAATGCATTGACTATTTAACCCGACTCTGTCCCTTTATGAAACCAGACGCGTGGAGGCTTCGCGCTTACTTAAAAACCCGCTCAGGATTTTCCTTTGAAGGAGCATCGGGTTGACATGTGGAAGGCTTCACAAGTTCCTAGAATTTTCAACAACATCTCTTACCATTTCAAACCCTAGACATATGGTGAGCTTATGCTCATTTGGGCCTCCACTTTTGGATTAAATTTTGGAGATGCACCAAGCTGATGTGTGGCGGCTTCTGCTAGCATTTCTATACTTAGTCTTTTTGAGGCCCTCTTTGTTTGCCTTTGACTTTTAGCTTTGAATTTTCCCCCACTTCGAGCCGGGACACATGGGGCCTAGCACTTGTTCAAGTATCCCTTTTTGGATAAAAATTTGGAGGTGCACCGCTTGGACACTTGGAAATGTCCATTGTTTCCTCCATACTTAGTCAATTTTTAGACTCATTCTAAACCATTTCAGAGCCCGAAGACTTTGAACCTTTGTCGTTCCTTCTCTTTTGAGCTTCTGGCTTCTTTGACACTATCTCCTCCTTTCCGTGACCCCGCTACTCCATTTCGAGCCTCGCTTGTAACTGCTTAATGGATTTAAGGCACGGATTCACTGAGATAGAGCCGTTTCTTGAATTTCTTCTTGCACGGGGTCGTTTGATCTTTCACAGCCCCGCCACTCTATGTAGAGTCCTCTCGTAACCTATTTACAAGATTTGAATAGTTCCTTCGTGTAGGGTTATGGCTGATCCAATGTTTTTCCGAGGGGAGAAATATGGATAACAATTTTGTGACTCACAGGGGTATTCGCCTACTAGATGAGAGGACCATTTTTCTTCTTATATCCATTGGGCATGGAATCAAGAATGATGGCCTGATACCGATAGTGCCTCGATCCATGAGCCTAACTGTTTAAAATCTCAATTTTCATAAGAAATCTCAAAATAATGGTTTTTGAGAGTAGAAAATTTCTTCAATCCAGGCTTTCATTTGTCCTTGAATAGATTTTAGTTGCTCTGTATTTATTTAATATTAAAGATAACAACTATTATAGGAAACTATGAGTTTCCCTATCGTGAATACTGAAAGGGATAACACATCCACTTGGAGGCACGATGGATGGGCTATGTAATGACGTAACCTGGAGAAACAAAGAACTGTGCCACAACACTTAGGGAAACAAAAACTACACTACAACAAAACAACGTGCATACACACTTAGGGAAATTAAAATACTATGCTAATATTTATAGGGGTGTAAACTTCCCATTCAGTAGAAATGTTTGAGATGGATCCCATTCACTGGGATATGCAATTCTTCACCATCCAATTTAGCTAGCTGGAAGGCATTGCTACTCTTGCACTCTATGATCATGTAAGGGCCACTCCAGATAGCATCAAATTTGGAGTGTTTTCCTAGCTTTTCCCGATCTGCATCCCACTTTAGGACTAAGTCTCCTTCCTGAAAGGTCCTTATCCTTGCCTTCTTATCAAAAATCTTTTTTATCAATGCTTGATCCTTTTCCATGACCTGCATTGCATGCTCTCTTGCCTCTCCTACCTCCATTAGCTCTACATACTTGATTGTCATGGGTTCAAACTCAGCTAGCTCTAACTATTTCATGAGTTCCAAAGTGGGAAACTCCAATGAGATGGGAAATACTACCTCCTTTCCATATACAAGTTTGTATGGGGAGCTACCTGTGGACCTCTTTGATGTGATCCTATCAGCCCATAGAGCTGATTTGAGCCTTGTATGCCAAGTCCTTTGATTTTCATCAAGATTCCTTCTGATAATCCTTAATAGGTTCTTATTTGTGGACTCTTCTTGGCCATTACCTTGAGGGTAATAATTTGATGAGGTGCTGAGATACACACCATTCTTAACTACCCATTCAAGTGATCTTTGTACCAAGGAATGCCAATGCATTATCTGATATAATAGTGGCAGGGACTCCAAACCTGGTGGCTATTCCTTCATAAAAATCCAAGATGTTGGATTCATTTGCTTCTTTTAGTGCCACTGCTTTAGTCCACTTGGTGAAATAATTTGTGGCTATAAGTATCCACTTGTGGCCTTGGCTTGAATTTGGGTTAATCACCCCAATGAAGTCTAGTCCCCATTGCATGAATGATTGATCCACTGAAATGGGATGAAGGGGTAGGGATACTAGCTTCTCCTTTCCTATGAAGAATGCACATTTTTACACTTCTTGACCCATGAGTAACAGTCTCTAAACACTATAGGCCAATAATAACCAGTGTTTATGATCTTTAGAGCTATTTCTCGAGGTACAAAGGGACCTCCTGCTTCTCCATCATGGAATTCATGCAACAATCTCTTAATTTTTCTGTCTCAATGCAACTCAATAGAATACCATTGATATCCTACTTAAACAAGACACCACCAATAAACACATAAGGGATATCTTGTAGTATGAAGTATCTTCTCTTTTCCTTGTTCCATTCTAGAGGGAACAGACCTATTTGAAGGTAATGCACCAAAGCTTGGGTCCAACATGGAGCAGGTGCATCATTAGCTGATTGTTCTTGATCACTCTATAGAAATAGGATAGCCTCCTTTTCACCCATTAACTCAGCCTATTGCTTAGAGGTGAGTTGTTCACACAATCCCTTGCCTCTAACCAATTTGGTCACCTTGATCTCAATGTCATATTCCATTACCCGGGTGATCCAACCTACCCTCTTCTCATTCAAATCCTTATTTAAAAGGAAGTCCTTAACACCAGCATGAGATACTAGTAGTTGAATCTTATTATTTGAGACCAAGTGCCTAAATTTCTTTAAGCTCCTAATAATAGTAAGGACATGTTTTTTAATGAAAGAGTATTTTACCTCATAGTCCTCCAGGATCTGGCTGAAGAAAGCTATGGGTTGCTTTGAACCTTCATTTTTGGGCTGGACCAAGATGGCTGAGATGGTATCTGACCCTCCAAAAGTATATAACATGAAGTCTTTGGAAAATTCTGGGTTAATGAGAGTTGGAGCTGTGATATTGCGAGTTTGATGGCCTCAAAAATCTCTTTTCCCTCTTGTTGTCCATTTAAATGTAAGACTCTTCTTTAACATCATTGTTAAAGGCTTCACAAGAGTAGAAAAGTTAGGTATAAACCTACGAACAAAGTTTATCCTCCCAAGAAGCTTTGGAGAGACCTTTTATGTTGTGGTAATGGAAGGGTCTGGATGGCTTCAACCCTTTCAGGATCAATTGTCAACCCCTTCCTTGAGACAATGTGGCCCAGCAATTTCCCTTCATGAGCCAGAACACACACTTTTTGGGTTTAATGACACCCTAAACCTCCTACATCTCTGGAATACCTATCTAAGGTGAAAGAGATGATCTACAACATTCTTGGAGAAAACAATGATATCATCAAGATATATCAGGACTATGTTGTTAATTAAGCCTTTGAATGCCATGTCCATAGCTCTCTGAAATGTTGCTCCAACATTTGATAGTCCAAATGGCATCTTCTTATAAGCATAGGTTCCCCATTTGGTGGTGAAGGTTGTCTTGAATTGATCTTCCTCTTTCACCATTATTTGGTTATAACCTAAGTATCCATCCAACAATGAAAACCTCTCAAAACTAGCTACAACTTGTAGGATTTGTTCCATTGATGGGAGTGGGTAGTGATCCTTAAGTGATGCTTTATTCAGATCACGAAAGTCCACACACAACCTAATTTCTCCATTTTTATTCCTCACAGGCACCAAGTTAGCAACCCAACTCAAATTCTTGATGGGAAATATGATGTTGGCCTCAATTAATTTGTTCAATTCCTTCCTCATGAGGGACTCAATGTGGGGATTAATTGGGCTTTGCTTCTGTCTAAAAGGCTTGGCTCCTGGATCCAACTTGATGGTGTGATATGCCAAATTTGGGTTGAAACCTTTTAAATATTTATAAGTCCAAGCAAAGACATCTGGGAACTCTTGAAAAACTTGAGAAAATTCAGATTTTTCTTTTTGAGTGCTTACTCTGCCAATCTACAATGTTTTGCCTTCTTCTATAAAAATAGGTTCGAATCTTCACCCTTTACCTAAATATTTGCCTTTTCTTTTGGAATTGGTCATTTGGGTTGAAGATTGATTCCAAAGTGACAAGACCCTTTGGTAGTTTGTTGGTCCTTAGTTGTACCACTTGATCTCCATACTGTTGCTCCAATTTGTCTTGATTCTTGGAAGAGAACTCAACTTCCTCTTGTAGAAAGTTGACAATTTGTTGGTCATTTTCAAAGACTTGCCAACTTGTGTTGTTGTCTAGGATAGCTGGTCTTACAACCAACTTGATATGGGGCTGATGCTTATCATTCTTGATACTCTCTACAATGTCAAATGCTGCCCCAACCGCCACCATTTTGTCTTCTCGCTTAATTTTTCTTCTTATAGATGAAGCTAATGCTGAATGCCTCAAAATCCTCAATGAGGTCCCATACCCAGTTCTTATAACTCTTTAATAGGTCATTCTTAACATCATTATGTCCTCAGACCTCATTAGTAACTAGTTCACTGTCACCAAACACTTGCAAAGTTCTTGATTCCTCGTTTCCTTTCCCAATGCAATCCATGAACCAAAGCCTCATATTCTGTTGTGTTGTTTGAACAGGAAAATTGGAAACAGAAAAGCTAAGTAGTATTTCATACCTTGGGGTGACACAATCATAGCTCCTCCTCTGGCTCCTTTCCTACTTCTCGAGCCATAAAAGAAAAATTTCAATACTTCATTGTCATCTTTGTGTTCTAGCTTAATGATGTTAGGAAGATGATGATTCTCCTCATGTAGATAGTAGACTCCTAGTTCAGATTCTTCCATCTCCTTATAGGGGTCAAAAGCATGTCTTTTGTTTGCCCACTTGTCGAGAGTCAAGTCTGGGATACACCCCACCTTGGTATCTACTTCAAAAGTGCTTAGGAGGTCCTCCTGATCAAAGGATAAACAATTGGCATTGATTGGGCTGGGTACATAAGACTCAATATGGTAATCTGCTATGGGCTTAGATATAATTATGGCCTTAGCTCCATACCTTGTTCTAAAAAGCATATGTGACCAATCAACAGACAAATAGCCTCCAATTTTGGCAGTGAAGTCCTTGGACAAACATAATGCAAAATGTGGTGGCAAGTCTATGACTGATACATTCTCGTAATACAGTCACATTAGGGCAGGCATGCAATGTGAGGCTTAGATATTTGATGACTCCAACAGTTTTCACTATTGTCCCATCCAATTGCACTACCACTTTGGAGATGACTTCATATTGAATACCCAGTTGATCGGCTATTTGTTTGGGCATTACATAACTACTTTCCCCGAATCAATCATGTAATTATGTACCAATTTGTCCCCAATGATCAATGAAACATAGAATGGAGGAGGATTGATATTCTTACCTTGTTTTCCTCCATGGTTTCCCTCAGGTTGAGCTACATTGGAAAACACTTTCTCTTGCTAGCTAGGGGGATTATTTGAGCTTGACCAATTGGCCATGGCAGTCTACAACAGATCCCTCTATCCTGGAATGGCCAGTGACTCCCACAGTGAAATGTTCACATTTGTCTTCTTCATTTTCTCAATGATATTAAATGAGCTATCCTTTTTGTCCCTTCCTAGCACATTTTTCTCTTGCACATGGGTTGTTACAACTAGTGCTTGAGTAGATTTGGAAGGTGGTTTGGATTGACTCTGCATATTGGGAGTTGTATTTTGAATGCCAATACCTTGTGGAGCAATGGAGGATTGAGGATTACCTGAGTTTGGTGACTATCCTTCTCCAATATTTCTCTTCTTGAACCATGTATTAATATCTATACTTTGAGAAGGGTCTGATTCATTCCACATAAGTCTTCAGCTTGCCAATTGACAAGCATAGTTTCACTTGGAGGTGCCTCTTACTAAGCTCCTTGTTGCTGATTTTCTTCTTGGCTAGACTCTTGTGACACACTAGTGGTTTATACCATCAAGGCCTGGTTTAGTGCACCATTGAAGCACATTGATTGATTATGTGGCTGATTACATGGGAAACACCAATCATATTCTTGTGCCATGTTGTTTTGTTCTAGAACCAATGCCCTTGATGTTGAAGCTATATTTGGATCATATGACCTGAAAGGTCTACCAGCTTGAGGTTTTCCTTGGTTTTGAATCTAATTTACAGCTTGAGATGGTGGTCTATTTTGTTGATACGGGGTCTAGCTTGATATTGAGCTTGAGGATGATATGGCCTAGAGCTCTGAGCATGTTGTCTCTTGATAGTTACTAACTCATTCCCTAGGTTCTGAAGCTATTTCATAACTTCCTGAAGCTCTTTTGAGGTGTTAGAGGATGAGGTGGAGGCTTCAGCTAAACTTTGATTCCTAGGAGTAGGTATAGGAGCTAATGTGGGTGTCTGGCTAGTGCTTGGGTTTCCTAATTCTAGGTATAGAGGCATGGGTGGCCTAGGAGCAAGTTTTCCAACCCAAATTAAACAATTTTCAGCTCCTATGGAAAGGCTATAAGCTACAGGTAAGGTTTTGCCTCCCATTGACTAAATCATTAAAGTAATATCAGAATTTAGAGCTCTAAGGAAGTATAAGAAAGAACCTACTTCTATGGGCCTTACAACTAATGGAACTCTATCCCAGGTCCTTTGAAATCTGAGGTTGAAATTTGTCAACTGCTCGTTAGGAGCTCTTTTGATCATTTCCATTGCTCCAACAAGGACATGTTATCTCCTTTTTCTCCAAACTGGTCATAAAGAGCTCTGCACAGATGGTCCCAATTTTGAATAGAGCCTGCTGCTAGGCTCTTGAACCATTGTGAAGATTTTCCCTTGAGTGAAGAGGCAAGCAACTTAACTATAATTTCCATCTCAGTGATCTCATGGATTGCACAGACATTTGTAATATCTTGAATGTGGTCACTAGGAGAAGTCTGGTTCTCTCTCAGTGAAATATGGGATGCTCTTTAATGCTGCCACTGGGACTGGATTTTGTGCATTAAGAGCGAGTGGGCTGCTGCCAGTGAAACTGACATAAGGATTTGGTTGTGCCATCCTGATCAGCCTGAGAACCCTCACTGATTGAAAGAATGGCCTACTAGGAGGAGGTGTTGACAGGGCTCTATTTAGTGGAGATGGAGACCTCTAGACTCTTCTCCCCTTATCCTTATGTCTAGAGAAAAGTGCGGGTGGACAAACTATCCCTCTTATCTAGATCTTGACCTTGTTTACATTCTTCTCATGAAATTGGCAAGCTTGGACTACTAAAACCACTTGGATTCTTCCCCTTTTGAGTCACAAAATGTATAATTTTAAAACTTCTTAAAGATTGAATCACAATAAGTACACATCAATCTTACTATAATAAAGATGGAGACTTCTTGGTCCTACTGGGTGTGCAAAATGTTAGTGCATAATCACATTACCACCGAATGGCCCGAGTGTGAAGTGGGGCATTCGGTGTGATTACACAACATGGAGCATATCTCAAAGGTGTGGGACCTTGCAAGTCGAGAGAGATCTCTCGGATTGAGGCCAGTTCCTATCCCTTTGTTCGGTATATACAAAGAAATTGTAGAGGATCTATTCTAAGTCTATTATATCTACCAAGGAGATAGGGTTAGAGAGATGTACGGAAATAAAACTAAGCTAATGAGGTGATACACCAGAGGAATGTTAGACACTTTTTTATAGTTTAACACAGACCACATGAATGTAATACAAATAACATGCATAGATGACCAAATCACAATAAGAGATCAGAGAGACAATAATGAATACATGAGAGGGTTGAGAAACATCCACAGACATATATATTATTACTCAGGATTCAATTTAATATACAGTAGTATTCAAGAGGAAAAATTGTATTACAACCCGAAGGAGAGGTTAGAAAAGCTCTATAAATCCTTTTGTAAACAAAAGAAGAAGGGAGGGCACAAAGCAGAAATGTCCAACCTTTTACAATGAGTCCCAACCCTACTTTTATAGATTCAACACAGAGGGAAGAAGCAGAGAGAAGAGGGAAAACTAATTCAAATCTAAACCACTACCATCAATGCCTCCTACAAAAAATCTACCCCAAATCTACCTTAACTACATCAACTCTTGGTTTGGTGCATGAAAGGAGGAGGAAACAATGGATCGATCAAATCGATCACGGTTCTTTGGGTAAATAGATCCTGTATTAATGTCCCAAAGATTTTCATTCATTTTTTCCCCACCTAACCTCTCTAAACTTAAATTTTCATATCTCCATGGCGTAGATGAGGCCCCGAGTCGAAATATATGCCCATTTAAAATTTGAATCGAGTCTATACAAAATAGCAGGAAACTGGACACGTGGAGGAGTGGTGCATGTCCGAGGGTAGCCTCTGTATTTTTATTTTGGAGTGGCATAGGGTGACACGTGGTTTCCTCCCCAACTTGCTCAATTTCTATGTTTTTTTGGCTAAGTCTTTTTCTCGGTGGGGTCATACATTAGGACTGGGACACACGGTGGCCTAGATCTTGTTTTGAAACCTTCCCTTAATTATGCTCTTTAATTAGCACTGTTTGGACACTTGGCACCCTCTTCTGGCCTATTTCAATGCATTGACTATTCAACCTAACCTTGTCCCTTTATGAAATCATACATGTGGAGGCTCCACGATTACTTAAAAACTTGCTCGGGATTTTCCTTTGAAGGAGCGTCAGGTTAACACATGGAAGCCTCCATAGGTTCTGGACTTTTCAATGGCCTCTCTTACCTTTTTGGACCCTAGACACGTGGCAAGCTTGCACTCATTTGGGCCTCCACTTTTGGAGATGCGCGAGATGATGTGTGGCGTTTATGCTAGCATTTCTATACTTAGTCTTTTTTAGGCCTTCCCTATCCACTTTTGAATTTTAGATTTGATTCTACCCTCGCTTTAGGCTTGGGATACATGGGGCCCTGGCACTTATTCAATTCTCCCTTTTTAGATTCAACTTTGGAGGTGCATCACTTGGACACTAGGAAGCGTTTCTTTGTCTCCTCCATACTTAGTTGATTTTTGGACTCATTCTGAACCATTTCAGATCCCGAAGACTTTGAACCTTTTTTATTCCTTCTCTTTTGAGATTCTAGCTTCTTTGACACTGTCTCCTCCTTCCCTAACCCTATTACTCCATTTTTGAGCCCGCCTGTAATCTATTTGATGAA
Source organism: Taxus wallichiana var. yunnanensis (assembly GCA_018340775.1). NCBI lineage: Eukaryota > Viridiplantae > Streptophyta > Pinopsida > Cupressales > Taxaceae > Taxus > Taxus wallichiana. Next base: position 221,610,976 of record CM031242.1, read on the forward strand.
TTTAAGGCATGGATTCACTTGATAGAGTTGTTTCTTGAATTTCTTCTTGCATGGGGTCATTTGATCTTTTACAGCCCCGCCACTCCATTGTAGAGTCCCTCTGCAACCTGTTTGCAAGATTTGAACGTGATTTCTCTAGTTCCTTCTATGCGGGGTCATGGATGATCTAATATTTTTCCGAGGGGAAAAATATGGATAACAATAACCACCTTATGGAGAGTCGATGGGATTCACGGTCTTTTCTTGGTTATAATTTTTCTCACTAATGTCCTAATTGATTGGTAGAAAATTTTGAGAAGTAACATCGTCCCATATGTATTCTTAACTAATCACATTACCATCTTCCTCTAACCCTTCAGGAGTTTGGATAACCCCAGAGTCACTCGTCTATTATAACGTCATTCTTGAATGTTCTCTTCATCTGAATTCCCTTTCATCTTCACAATTCATCTAGAAATCCTCATAATGAGGTTTGTTCTATACCTTAGTGGGCGTAATACTATGTAATATATGTTTTATATCATAATGTTTTTGTCCTCAAATCTATCCATCATGCACATGTTCATCTCTCCTTCCAACATTTTTTCCTTCTGGATGTTCAAAAAAGTGTAATTCCCTATGACTATGGGAAATTTGATTGGGGATGTTATATGCTTTTGGAAATGAACTGATGTACTAATAGAAACTATTTGACCAATTCTATTAATGACCATTTGTCATTTACACACTTGGGTAGCACATAGGGTTTCCCATCAAAACTAGTAACCCTGATAATGAATACATCCTAAATTGGATGAAGTATCAATCGTATTGATTAATGAATATCTTGGCATCAAGGGAAACTATTTCAATCTCCCAGTCAGGTGGTATAAACAAATTATAGGTGTAAAGAAGTGATTGGAAATATTTATGTAGTGCATATCATAACTTGTCAGCTTTAGCTGATAGAATATTCCATACACCTTAGAACTATTAAGACTCCCTTCTATTAGAAATTATGCAAAATATCAATGAAAAGTAGTATATAAACAAGGTAAGAAGTCATGAAAAATTCTACCATTCCAGGATTTTCTCCTCTCGCAATCTGGGAAACTCCCATCATTTGTTCATGAATATGGTTACTTATGATCTATACCTAGGGAGAGGATTTTTGTTTGTAAGTATCACCTAAATGAATTGAAACATCCATTCTTGAAATAAAGCAGTATATTCCATACCCATTACTCGGTTCAATAGTGTAATTACATCTTTGACTTCCTCAATAAATTCATCCCTATTCAACTTCTTTGTCATTCTGGGGGCAGAAGGTCATAAATTATTCATTAAATGGCCATTTATAGCCTTCATCCAGTTATTTGAATGTGAGTTCCAATACTCATGTGAAGAGTCCTTTGTAATAACCCCTGCTCTGGAATGATTAACCAAAATTCTCCCTTCCATCTCAAACTTCTCTAGTTATAGGATTGTAATTTTTAGCACATACCCATATAATCTTCGGGCATGGCATAGTGGGAGGGAAAGAAGCGGCGAAGTCAATGCAATTGTTAGCTATTTGAGTCATGGAATTACCTATTTTAGGGAGTGTAGACTCTACTTAAAATCTTCTAAGTCGCAAGATGCAATATCATAATCTACAATTTTGTCTAGAGGGGAACTAAGGTTGGAAATTTTTTTTTTTTTTTGGGGGAACACGTGGATATTCATGATTCTGGTTTAGATCTATCACCTCTTTTCACAAAAACCCCTTATCTCTTAAACCAAATTTCAAAATATCACAAAAGATATGGGAACTGATGAACTCACCTTTTAATAAATTTCTGGGTGATGCTAGGAACCTAATATAAGAGTTTTGCAACCAAATTCTGAGCATTGGAGTTAAAGCTTACTTCGACTATCCTTTAATACTAACTATCCTTCAATGGTACTAGTAGAGTTATTTATAAAAATTTACGTTATTAATGACTCACAAATTCATGCATTAATGCCAAAGATTTTGTTCGTGGGGAAATTTCATAATTCTCATGTTTTTCATCTTTTTAACCGTTGCAATATTTTCGTGTCCTATCATCCATGTATTCACCTTACAAGTGTCTTTCAAATTAATGGGCCTAGATCTCATACAACTAGTATATTAATGAACTCCCTTTCTTATATTTTAATGGGATTTGAAATAATTTTGTAAAATGATCTCGCACATTGTCATTGTAACATGTGAAATGCACTTCTTTCTCCATTCATGTGTATGTCATATGCTTGGTTCATGATTCTAAGTCATTGGGCCTCATGATTTTTTTACCAATTACACGTCTGAAAAATCATAAGACTTTGTTTACCTTTCACCTAGCTTCCTAACCCTCCCCTAAACAAATTGCTTTCCTTTTACTTATCTAATGAAGGGGTGTGAAACTATACACTTGACTCGATCGGTGACTATTGAATTTTTACCAAGTTAACACATGTCCCCCTTTGGGATTCAGACTTACAACTTTAGTTTGCACTTTACAGTGTAAAGTGTAAAGGTGAATAAAACCCATCTCCCCTGCTCCAATAATGTCTTTATACATGTTTCATTTAGGGGACCAGGGATGTGTTTGCATTTTACATTCTGCTCATATGAGTATTCTATAGAGTATTCCATCGAGCCTCGGGAATTATTTTAAACCTTGCATATTTACATTACTTTTGAAAAAATTCAAAATATGTTTGATATTGAGAAGAAAACCAAAAAATGCCACGTGGCTTCAAGCGTTGGGAAAAAAATACAATTTGTAGAAGGATTAACAAAGGACAAAACACAAGGATAATTTTGTAAGGATTGATATGAGTGTTCAAAAAAAATTACATGAAAATATTTCTATAAAAGAGAATGAAAATTTCTTGGAGGAAAATTTAAAACTAAGGCGTGATCTTAAAACCAACACAAACATTGGCTCGACTTGGGGATGGGAATCCCCACGGGTGTCACAAGAACTAAATAGATAATTTGAAATATAAACCAAGTGCCTTAATATATTAAGCAACAAAATAATAACATAAACATACAAATGGTATAATAAGCGAGATACACATGATAAATTCTTGAGATACCAAGACAACTGGTCACTATAGACCAAAAAAAAAAGGGAAACAAAAACAATGAACAACAAAAACTATACACTATACAAAAAGTCATACCTGACCGTGTGGGCTTTGTCCAAAAAGTTCTTGAGATGCCTTCCATTGACAAGAAATTCCAATAAGTATCCTTCTATATATTTCAAGAAAAATGTGTGTTCACTAATTCTGATGTCAATTGAGTATGGTCCCATCCATAAGGCATCAAACTTTCCATGTTTTCCCTTTTCTTCATGCCTGTTGTCCCATAACAAGACTAAATCTCTGATATTAAACTCTCTTGGGGTCACTTTCTTATCAAATATATTTTTAAGCCTTTCCTTGAACTTTAAGTTCTTTTAATGGGATTCTCTTCTTTCTTCATCCAATTCCAGGATTTGATAGCTTTGTAAGGGTTAATTTCTCCTTCATTCTAAAGTTGTTGCATAAAATCATATGATGATAATTAAATATACAGGGGTAAAATATCTTGGACTCCATACACCAAATGAAAATGAATCTTTCTATTGGCTTGTTTGGTAGTAACTTTGTTTACCCATAGATAAAACTTGAGTTGTTCACCCCATTTTCTCTTGTTAATTTCTAATGTCCTTCTGAGTATTTTGAGAAATTTTTTTGCTAGATTAAGCTTAACCATTCCCTTGAGGGTTGTAATTAGAAGCATAAGTCAAGTTAATACCATATTCTTGGCACATAGCCACTAAAGGTTTTTCTCTAAAGCTCATGGCATTATCAACAACTATCTTTGTAGGAACCCCAAATCTATAGATGATATTATTGAAAATGAAGTCCATAAGTACTTGATGAGTTAATTTCTTTATAGGGATAGCTTCAACCCACGTAGTATAAGAATATGTAGCTACTAATATCCATCTTTGTCCTACATTTGAGGAATATGAAATTTCCCTAATAAAGTCCAACACCCATTGCTTGAAATGTGCTTCAATTGATACTAGCTATAAAGGTAGGGCTCCTGAGGCTTTCAACCTCCTGGTGAATATTTGGAAAATTTCACATATTATGAATAATATTGTTATATATTTGAATAATGTGGGCCACCAATATCCTTCTCTCAAAATTTTATGAGCAAGTTACTCTTCCAACAAAGTAGCCCCACACACTCCTCCATGGAACTTTGCAATAATCTTGGGGGCCTCTTCCTCTGTGATGCACCTTAATAAAATTCCCTCTGGGTTTTTCCAAGCCAACCCATAATCAGTCATAACATATTTCTGGGAATCCAACTTAAGTTTCCTTATTTGATTTTTATCTAGATGCCCTGGACACTCCAAATTCTTCAGGTAATATATTACATCTTTATACCAAATGGAATTGGTCATTTTTTCCTAGAGGTCCAAATTTCCCTCCTTAATTGCATTGATTTACATTACTTGCAGATTTCTTTTAGCCATCAATTTTTTTAGGTCCAAGTATCTAACCATTTTAGTAGTTTGAATATCCATATCATACTCCTAGAGCTTGTTTACCCAATGACATATATTACTAGATATTTCCATCTCAGACAATATATCCTTGACCATTGTGTGGGGAACATAGGCTATAATCTTTGAACTCAAGATATAAGGCCTAAATATTTTAGTATCTCTTACCAAAGAAAAGTCTTCTTTTCCATGATAGTGTATTTCAACTCAACACCTTGCATGAATTTGATGAAACAACAATGGACATTTCATTTCCTTATTCATTTTTCTATAATTACACCGATGTAATGGTATTCTTGGATGTAAAAGAAAATATTTGAAAATATTTCTTATAGTCAGGACTCACCAATACTGGGGCATTTTTCAAAGTGCTTCCTTTATTCTAGTGAAATCTTGAATAACTCCTTCTTCCCATTTGATGACTTGGTATTTCTTCAACATGTTTGTTATAGGAATAGTTATCTCAGCAAAGTTGGAGATGAACCTCCTAATAAAATTTATTTGACCAAAAAATACATTGAATTCCCTTTTTTGATTTGGGGATAGGAACCTTACCAATTGCTTCCACTCTCTCAAGATCTATCATGACCCCTTCTTTGGATACTATATGTCCCAATAACTTTTCCTTTTGAACACCAAAGTGAAATTTCTTGGGATTTAATGAAATTCCATATTCCGGCATCTGATTAACATCTTCTCTACATGCCCCAAGTGGTCACCTCTTTTTCTAGAAAATACAGTCACATCATCTTGGTACACAACTATGAAATCATGAATGCCACATCCATGGCCCTTTGAAAAGTAGCTCCAACATTCATTAGCCCAAATGGCATCCTAACATACACATATGTTCCAAGGGGTGGTGAAGGAAATTTTAAATATTTTGGATTGCTTCACAACCACCTGATTATACCCTAAGAATCTATCCAGTGTTGAGAGTAATTTAAATCCTGTAACCAGTTGCAACATATTGTCCATATTGGGCAATGGATAATTAACTTCAATTGAAACATTTTTTAGATCCTTAAAATCTAAACAAATTCTTATATCTCCATTTTTCTTTCTCACCAAGCAGTGCATTAGCCACCCATGAAGAATATCTAGTGGGTTGTATTATTCCTCCCTCTCTTAGATTTTTCAACTCTTCTTGCATATTGAGTGAGATAAGAGGGTTAATGGGCCTTTTATTTTGTCTAAATGGCTTAGTATGAGGCTCCAAAGGTATCTCATGTTGGAACAAGTCCTCTCTATAAGCCTTTAGCTATGAATAGGACCATGCCAAAAAATATTGGTATTTTGTCAATAGCTTTATATAAGCTTGCTTCTCTTCTTTGCTTAGATTACATCCCAACCAGACCTTCCTGGGTTTTTGCAGGGTTCCTAAGTTGTATTCTTCAACTTCTCTTGAAGTAGAGATGGGCATGTTTATTACCATGTCGAATTATCAAAATTAGACTCAAGGGAAACTAACCCTCTGGGAATTGTGTTGGTTTTCAGTTGAATTATGTCTTTCCCAAATAAGGTTTCCTTCCCATCACAAACTAAAACCATTGGCTCAAGATCCATGTATTGATTTGTAAACTCACCTTCATTTTTCATGAACCTTCATATCTGAGCATCATCCTCAAATACTTGTCAATATTTGACATTATCAAGAACATATGGTCTACATACTATCTCAACATCATAGCTACAATAAGGGGAAGCCATGAAATTATCAAATTGGGATGTAATAACAGTAATCTTGTCGGCTTGTGCATTCTGATATCTTTCATGGTATAAAATGTTGAAGGACTCAAACATTTCAATAAAGTCCCATACTTGCATGCTTGTACTGTTTCATTATTTGATTATTTGTTGCATATAGTTGTCTGACTTGCTTCACTACCAATTCAAAATCTCATTTGACAAAATATCTTTAATCCCATATTTCCATGCAATTCTTAGACCCAAGAGCAATGCTTCATACTCTGCAATGTTTTTGTGCACTCAAATTTTAATTTGAATGAAAAATTAAATGTTTATTTGTCTAGGGAAATGAGCACCACTCCATCCCCATTGCCTATTTTAGAACATGCTCCATCAAACATCATAACATAAGGGGCACTAACACTTTCCAATTTTACACTGTCTTTTATATTGTGGTCCTCAAATTCTGTATAATCCACAAAGTTATCTACATCCACATCAACAAATAACACTTCATAGGAAGCATTTTTGGATCTTCAATCAAATGTAACATCTTCTTCTCACCTTGTAATTTCACCAAGTTTCCCTCCAGGGGTATAATAGTATAGGACATATCCATTTAAACACAACATCTCACACTTGTAGGCCAATTTCTAGATAACAACATGCCCCATTTAGCGGGAAATCAAAAATGACCACATTCATGGTCAATTATTTACTAGGATAAGAAACTAATTGCACAACCAAACCTTTTACATATCTAATTACAAGAACTTCCCTTGAATCCATGGCATGGTATTTTACAAAAGATGATATCACGTTTATGTCCAACTCATTCATAACCTCTAGTGGCATTATGTTACATGAGGCTCCTGAATCAAATATATAATTATGGACTAGTTTTTCCTTAATGATTAGTGTGGTAAAAATATGTATACATCCAACTAGGATTCAACCAAAGAAGTGCCTAAATATACTTTTGGGGACTCCCCCATGCTTTCTGGTTCTTAAGGCTCTTCTATCATGAAAAAATAGGTGGAACATTGACATTGTTGACATATTTACTTGTGAAAACAATTTCCTCCTTGAATCCTAAGTATTAAAATGCCCTCCTTCTGTGCTCAGGGATCCTAAACAGCTCAATAATAGGCACAATATATTTTATCTAGCTCAACTTTTGAGCTATATCATAGGGGTTGTACATAAGAAAATTTTTAATAGGAGGAAAAGTGATTACCTTTTCTGGTGGGATGATGTCCTTACTACTTGACTATTAGTAGGGCACTTGGCTTATTGACAACAACTAGGATTTTGTTGGGTGTATCTTTCTTTGGGCCATTCTTGGGGATGTTAGTTAGGATATGTACCTTTGGTTTAGGTTGTGGCCCTAGTCCTTTGACCATCCTATTTCACAAATTGTATTCCTTTTCTTGTGTTACTACTACATTCATCAGAAGCTTCCTATCCTCTTCAGAGGGTACACCACCATCATAAATTTTTATCATTAAATATCTCAAATTCATGGTTAGGTAATTCAAATTCTTAAACCATATCTATATCAACACAACTAGTAGAGGGGAAAGAAGATACTCAACTTACACATTCCTAAAAATAATCCACAGTCTTGGCACTTAGAAACTCAGTGGAAGTAGCTCCTTGTGGTGGGTAGTCAGCACATTCAAACATACATACATCACCAAAGGTAGCCTCATCATTAACCTCTTCTTCTTCTACACTAGGGTCACATGGGGAATGCAATAGAAAATATTTGTCACACCATTCAATGATGTGATCCTCTTCTACTAATGACACTGGCAGTCAATGGATCAGGGACTAACTTATTTTCTCTAGGGGTTTGTTGTTTGTTCCCTGACCCCATATGTCCTTTCCTATATCGTCTTCTCTATGATCACCTCCGGGATGATTCTCATTTTTTCCCCTAAGGTTAGTGTTGAGCTTGGGGATTTGAAGCTAAACCCTTCTCTTCTCCAAAGCTTGTATGATATTTCCTTTTCGCCCCGCCAGAATCTTGACCACCTCCTCTAGATTTACTCCCTTACTTCTTTAAGGATTTTTAGATTGATTAACTTGAAACCTTCCCTCTTTGGAGGTTTCTCTGCTTCCTTAATATTATTCTCAATCAGATCTTGCTATAGAGAAATCTTTCCTTGAAGTTCTAGGGTTTTTTTCACTCAAATAATATGTTGCTTTCTTGTCAAAGGAATCATAATATTTAATTAGGTAGGATTCATCACTCGACCTCAAGTTTACAGGAAGTATGGTCAAGGTCTTATTAAATCTGGTGTTAAAATCCTAGACAAGCTCATTAGGGTTTTTATTTATATTCTCAAATTCAGTGAGAAGGAACCTGGGGTCAGTTTTATCACCATATTGTGATTTGAATGCATTATTCATTTCTAAAAAGAGTTAATAGAATTGTCACAAAATGATTTGTACTAATCCCGAAATATTCTTCTTGAGTATGTATAAATAACTTCACATATACATCCTCGTGCTTGATCTCAAAATCTTCCATAGTATTATGAAAAATCTTAAGATGTTGGTCTCCATTGATGGAATTATTGCCCTAAAATTTGGACAACCTATTTCTGACTTTAGGTGGGACTACATTTGGATAACCTACCATTCCATGGAAGTTTATAGGGTTGTATACATTCACAACAAAATGAGGTCTAGTCGAGAGGTTGGGCCATATTGATTTGAAGAGGTGTTCTAATAGGAGGATTAAAATGATGGGGAACTGGAGGTCTTCGAGGTAATGGAGTGTGATATTAAAAGTAATAATCCTTTAATGACTAAATTTCACAAAATATTCTCTTAATTTTAATCAATAAAGGAGGGAATTGAATAATAATACCCTAATCACTTGTAAATGAAGGACCCTCCTGAGCTAGAGTATATAAAGTAGCACATGGACTACTTGATCTAGAACTGTCTGAAGTGTTAGAGTAATATTCCACTAAAGGTTGATTATTCTCAACAATAGGTATAATGTTTTCTCTAGATATTTGATAAACCAATGCTTTTCAGACTTGTTTTCTTCCTGGATTAGTCTTTCCTAACTCTAGGAACAATCTTCTAGAAGGATATGATTTGAAGAAGGATCTCCTTCCTTCCAGCTTTGTGAAATTGACAAGTTAATCAATAAATATTTAGATAATTTTCACTAGTTTACACAAGAATTATCACAGAAGATAGAGGCACCACTAAGGTTTTACACCTTAGATATGTTTATTACTTGAAATAACTTGTTAAATGATGATTTCACACACAATTTAAATTGAGATTTACAAATTTTCATAGTCTTTGGTCAGGCCTCTCCCAAGGGAGTCAAATTTAATGGAAATCTTGCTCATACTAGGAAAATATAGAGCAAATTGATTCAGATGGGGCTCTATTTTAGCAAATATTAACAAAGGATCGGGCTCTAGATGTGAATTTTTATCAGATACACTGTAAATGTTACTAGAGACACTTATTTTAATCAATTCCAAGAAATAGTTCCCTGAAAATGATGTAAGAAGCGTGTTGGTACCAAAATTTACACCTCTTTTTGGGAAAGGTAGTTTCAATGAATAGACCGAGGTAATTTTTGAATGTCATTCTTGGAGATTTTACATCGTTTGCAGCTGGGAAATGTCTAATAAAACTATTGAGAGTGAGATTTAGAGATGGCTTGGGTGACACGTACAAAAGAAATGGACAAACTTGCTACTTTTGGTCTTGCCTTTGAACAGAATGAGAGAACCCAAGGGGTAACTTGAAATTCAGTAAGAGGGATAAAGTTTTTACTTCTCAATCTCTTTAGGGAAATGGATCAGTCTAGGACAAGAATGGTCATAGATACAACACTTCACTTTCACAAGTTTTCACACAAAGTGATGTATACACTTAGTTCACCAGACATAGGTTAGTATAGACAAATGAGTTACATTTTTGTTGCATTTTTTGATAAAGGGAATTAAGATCATAGGTTCCTTTCGGTGATATTTGTAAAATAACATAACAACATGGAAAACGAGAGGATTTGTATTTTACGATGACACTTAATTTTTTTATAAGGATGGTGGATTTGTAAGATAATATATCACTTAATAACACTACTCACAATACTCATTCAAACATATATGACATCCCAGACAATAAATAAAAATTCCTCAATTATTCATGGTTTTCTTTTGAAGAAATATTTACATTTATTGATACTCAATTATGACAAATATTTCACACAATCCTTAAAATAATCAACAAAAAATTTCATGCAATTATTTTATTGAAAAAATTCTTGCTTCTGATCTCATATGCTTAAGATACACTTGAAAGCTTACAAAATTCCATCAAAAAAATGATTTCAGCAAGGATTTTATAATTGCATTCAATATTGTAAAGTAAAATCTCACACCACAATATTGAATAAATGACCAAAGCTTAATCACTAAGGATAAACCTAGTGTAATTCAAAGAAGAAAGAAATACAAAATTGTAACAGAAAATGTAATTGATCAACTAAATGTTCAATACATAAAATCTAGAATATGTAAGCCAAACTCATAGTAAAAAAATTTCATTCTAATCTACCAAATTCTTGACAAGGGAACATGAAAACAAATGATCTCAATTCCTGTTAATGACTATACATTGTAATCATCTTAACATTTGAATTTGAAAGAGTAAACTTAAAATGTATTTCTTCCAGACAATTTAAGTAGTATCACAACAAAATATATCAATTCTTGTTTTTATAAAAATATTAAGAAAAACCCTCACTTTGGTATGAGGACAAACCCCTCATACTTATACTATTTATTTCGACTTAATTTTACCCCCAAAAACATCTTAAAGGATCCTTCAAATTGAGCTCTGTGAAATTCAAAATATTCTTGAAGGAAGTGGATTTTAACTGAAAATATTAACTTTTGCTCTTGATTTGGTTGAGTAAAGAAAGAACCATGCGGTGACACCCGAGAGAGATGGAAAAGATATTCTTTTACTTCTAAAAAAATTTTGTCTTTTAGTAAGCCACACTATGTTTCAAGGAAATCCTTGATCCAGAATGCATTGCACATGTAAGTTTGTTTTAAAATATGTTTCTCTTCTTTTTAATTTTCATGACCCTTTTCATGGGTAGATTTGAGATTTCTGCTACCCTGTTCTTGTTGGCATGAAAATTTTCAAACATTTGAGTAACAAATTCCTCATCAAGCCCTGAGTGGTAGTTGAAAACTACTTCATGTTTCATACTTATTTCATCAAGCTTCGCAAAGACATATTTTTATTTCTCCATATTCTTTATCAATTTATCAATTGTTAACTCAATGTATGCCAGTCCTGCATGGTGCATACACTGAAAAACCCTCAACTCTCTCGGTTTACCCATAACATACTCCCTAAAAATTCTAATCAAATTTTTGGTGCTCTCCATTCTAATTGTTTCTCCACTGTCTGTCCCAATTAATTTTTCTATCAGATCATGAAGGCCACCAATATAGTCCATTATTTTGTCTCTCAATTCATCAAGAATTTTATGATTCTGTTAAAATCTCCACTCTTAATTTTTCCATATTGTAATATTCCTATTGATTTCCCACATAGTCAAGAGACACAATTCCTTCTTTAACAACCAAGTCATCACCTAAGTTTTTGATAGCTTCCATTTTTGGTAGCATATCAGTCCACATTAATTTCTTAGCTTCACATTTATCCATTAATGCCTTGGTTTCTTCTACCTTTTCAAAAATATGGGAATATTGTTTCACAAATTCTATGATTATTGATTCACCTCTGGTAACCAAATCATTCTCCCATTGGATAGTGGCCTCCCCTCTTTCTCTTAAGTCACTTACTCTCCTAATGTCATCATTGGTGATCTCTGGGACTCTAACCTGCCCTTCCTTGTGATTTTTGGTCAATTTTCTAACCAAGTTGGATAGTGCCTCATTCTTGGCCTTTAAATCCTTCTTAGTTTCTTTGAACTCATCAATCCTTTGGAATACTTCTTCTACTGCTACAAAAAAATCATATTTCATTTCTTTAGTAGAAGGCTTACCTAATGAGATCCTGGAGACCTAAAAATTAGATGGGGATGCTTCTCCTCAAGGTACATCAACTTTGGGAGTTGCAATATCTATGAATTGTTCTCCTTTATTACTCAGGGTTGCCCTAGAGATAATTTTTTCCTTTTTGGTGGTCTTTTTGGATTGAGGAGAGCCAAGATTTGTAAATCATCATCATTCAATTGTATTTCCACCTTCTTCTTCTTTAGGAGAGTACTACCTATCCACTCTCTTATAGGAGACTCATGTTCATCAAGTGATTATAGAACTGGAGTTATAGGGATAACTACAAGGGATTTGGAAGAGGAAGAAGGCATAAAAATACCTTCTGAAGCTACATATATTGGTTCCCCCTGAGTACCTAGTCCTATAAGTCCACCCTGAACCTCAATTCCATCCATAGATTTAGATTGGTCCCTTATTTCTTCAACTTTCGAAGACTATTGGTCATCAACTTCCTTTTCTTCTCATGTTGAGTCCTCACCCATTTTATTACTAGAAGAATAGATCATCTTATTGGGTTCATGGGAGATGGCTTTAGTTTGGGAATGCAAGGTTCAATAACTCTAGCATTTACTTTAGTATCTTGAGGTATTATTGCAAATTTGACACCTAAAATTTCTTCTGTGTTATGTGTACTAGAATTTCCTCAACATGAGGTTATGCTTCATGTCTAATACTCTGATCCTCTTCTTCTACCACACTACTTGGAGTTGGCTCTGGGGTGGTCTCAACATGATGTTATGGAATATTTGAGGCATCAAGTATAGGAGCATTCATGAGGGATTGTTCCTTGATAGGTGAAGCAACTGGAGCTATTGGAATGGAAAGGGTTGTCATCATAGGTACAAGCTTCTCAATGAGAAGAGTTGTAGGAGATTGGGTGATAGCATATGAGACAATAGGGACATCAAGATTCATTACCTATCTAGGGGTCTCTTCCTCCTCCAAATCAACCCATTCAAATGTTTTATTTTGATTCCTCTTTCAAAGCTAGAGTTGTTACTCCTCCTATGATACTGTAGGCCATTATTTGGTGTTTTAAGTCCATGAGGATTTTTTTAAAAAATCTCCTTAGGCTTCTTAAGAGTGGATTCCATCACTTTATCTTTTCCTTTGGATCTCGAAGTGGATATTGGAAAAATATGTATTCGAGTAGAATGAAAAATAGGGCCCTCGATCATACCTTCCTAAAGAATTTCTCTAGTTCTTGTCATTTTTTGAGGAGGGGAATTTCTAATTTTTCTATCCTGGGCACTTACATCACCTATTACTGGAAATGAGTCCAACTTCTTAATCTTTTGTCTCCATGAAACCTCCCTAGTGGCATAAACCCTGTAGTATGAGGGGAGAACATCATCAATGAGCTTGTTATTTCTATATTCTCTTAATAATGGGGTCTGTTGGTAACTTATATCCACTCCTTTTGAAAATAACCACCTTATGGAGAGTCAGATGGGATTTGTAGTCTTTTCTTGGTTATATTTTTTCTCACTAATGTCCCAATTGATTGGTGGCAAAGGTTGAGAAGCAATATTGTCCTAGATGTATTCTTCACTAATCACATTACCATCATCCTCTAACCCTTCAGGATTTTGGATAACCCAAAATCACTCATCTGGGACAAGGTCATTCTTGAATGTTCTCTTCATTTAACTTCCCTTTCATCTTCACAGTTCATCCAAAAATCCTCATAATGAGGTTTGTGCTCTACCTAAGTGGGTGCAATATTGTGTAAGATATACTTTATATCATAATGTTTTCTGTCCTCAAATTTATCCATCATGCATTTGTTCATCTCTCCTTCTAACATTTTTTCCTTCTAGATGTTTGGACAAGTGTAATTCCCTATGACTATGGGAAATTTGATTGGGGATGTTAGATGCTTTTGGGAAATGAACTGATGTACTGATAGAAACTATCTGACCAATTCCATTAATGCCCATTTTTCATTTACACACCTGGGTAGCACATAGGGTTTCCCATCAAAACCACTAACACCTATATATGAATAAGTCCTGAATTGGATGAAGTAACACCCATATTGAGTAATGACTCTCTTGGCATCAGGGGAAAATATTTCAATCTCCTAGTTAGGGTGGTATAAACAAATTATAGGTGCAAATAAGTGATTGTAAATATTTATGTAGTGCATATCATAAATTTCCAACTTCAGCTGATAGAAGACGTCATACACCTTAGAACTATTAAGATTCCCTTCCATTAGCAATTATTGAAAATATCTATAAAAATAAATATTATAAACAAGGTAAGAATTCATGAACCATTCTACCATTCTGGGATTTTCTCCTCTCATAATCTGGGAAAATCCCATCATTTGTTCATGAATACAACTACTTATGATCTCTTCCCAAGGGAGAGGATTTTTGTTTGTAAGTATCACCTGAATGAATTAAAACATCCATTCCTGAAATAAGGTAGTAGATTCCATACCCATTACTCGGTTTAGCAAAGTGTAATCACATCTCTGAATTCCTCAATAAATTCAGCCCTATTCAACTTCTTTGTCATTTTGGGGGTAGAAGTTCATAGATTATTCAACCAATGGTCATTCATAGATTTTGTCCATTTCTTTGAATGTGAGTTCCAAGTACTCTATTCAAAGTCCTTAGTAATAGTCCCATCTTCACTTGTGGGAGGAAAACCCAACATTATTTCAAACACCTTTTCCTGGAATGATAAAACCAAATCTCCCCTTCCGTCCCAAACTTATCTAGTTGTATTTTACTTTTCACACATACCCATACAAGTTACGGGCATGGCACAAGTAGGAGGGAAAACATTAGAGAGGTTAATGAAACTATTAGCTATTTGGTTCATGGCATTAATTCTTTCATGGGAGTGTATCCTTTGCTTAAAATATTCTAAGTCACAAGATGCAATATAAGAATATGTAATTCTTGCTAGAGGGTAACTAAGGTTGGAGATTGTTTTTGGGGAAACATATAGATGTTCATGATTCTATTTTAGTTCTATCACCTCTTTTCAAAAAAAAACCCAGATCTCTTAAACCAATTTTTGAAATATCGTAGAAGATATGGGAACCGATGAACTCACCTTTTAAAAAAATTTGGTCACTGAACCTGGAACTAACAAAGAGTTATGCAACCAAATTTTGAGTGTTGGGATTAATGCTTACTTCGACTATCCTTCAATATTGCTTGAAAATATTTTCAGAACATCAAACCTTGGGGGTACTAGTAGAGTTTTTAAATACTAATTTACCTTATTAATGACTCACAATTTCATGCATTAATGTCGAAGACTGCGTTCATGGGGAATTTCATAATTCTCATATTTTTCATCTTTTCAACCATTACAATCTTTTTGCATCCTATCATCCGTGTATTCACCCTACATGAGTCTTTTGCATTAATATGGCTAGTGCATTAATAAACCCCCTTTCTTGAATTTTAATAGGATTCAAAACAAATTTGTAAATTGATCTGCGTAGTGTCATTATATCTTGCGAAATTCACTTCTTTCTCCATTCCTGTGTATGCCATATGCTTGGTTCATGCTTCTAAGTCATCGGGCCTCAGGTTTGTTTTTACCAATTACACATCCTCAAAAATCATAAGATTCTAATCACTTTTCACCTAGTTTCCCAACCCTCCCTTCACAGATTGCTTTCCTTTTACTTATTTATCAAAGGGGTGCAAAACTATAAACCTGATCCGATTAGCCACTATTGAATTTTATTATCAAGTTGACATATGTACCCCTTTGGGCTTCATAATTATAACTTCAGTTTTCACTTTACCGGGTGTAAAATGCAAAGGTGAATAAAGGCACGTCTCCTCATTCCAATAATATCTTTATACATGTTTCCTTTCGGGAACAGGGATGTGTCTGCATTTTACATTATGCTCATGTGAGTATTCCTAGATTATTTCATTGGGCCTCAAGAATTATTTTAAACCTTGCATATTTACATTACTTCTATAAACATTCAAATTAGGTCGATATCGTGAAGCAAACCAAAACATGCCACATGCCTTCAGTCATTGGTAAATAAAATATATTTTGCACAAGTATTAACAAAGGATGACACACAAGGATACTTTTGCAAGGATTGATACGATTGTTTAACAAATTTTACATGAAAATATTTTTATAAACAGGACATGAAAATTTCTTGGAGGAACATTTAAAACTAAGGGGCGAGCTTAAAATGAGCACCAACACTATCAATAGAGGAATAAATATATATATAATACCATAACATATATATATGTATGTATGTATGTATATATGTATGTATGTATGTATGTATGTATGTATGTATGTATGTATGTATGTATATATGTATATATATGTGTGTGTATCAACACAACAATTACTCATGTTATTAAGGATATCTCTTGTAAGAGTAGTTAAAACATTTAAATGTAAAAAATTAAAATAATTTTTTTATGATAAATATTATTACGTTTAAGTAATTTTATAGATAATTTAAATAAGTCATGTCTAGTACAATATGGGGTTTAAGAAGAATTAAAAGTGTGAATTGATTAAGGACTTATTAAAATATAGGAAATTGCATCTATTTTTAAGACAACTATGTGGCTAGGGTTTTGAAGAAATTTGAGGGTTATAACTTACAACTGGTAGAGGAATTTTCTATGAACCTTCAAACTAACCATACTATTGAAAAATTCAAAATCCCTATGAAAATTAATATTATTACACAAATTTCTAAAACTTTGGACACAAGCATAGTGTTTTTGGTATCAAAATATCATACTCATCTCTTGCTAGATATTTTTTTAGTAGACAATGAAAAAGTAGAGATAATATGTGACCAACAGGGTAAGAAAAAGGGAATCAAAATAAACCCTACCTAAACCCTAGGACATGGTGGACATTTTGCTTCGAGGTTTTCTTCTGTGATGGTCAATTTGGGATTTTTAGGAGTTTCATGAAAATGATGATCCATCTCAAAAAGGGGAAAGAACATCCTTACAACCTCCCTCATTTTTTGTATCAATCTCTTCATTTTATTTCTCAATGGTCTCAACAAGATAAAAGGGGCTGATACATCACAAGATGATATAATTGATTATCAAGAACCCGTTATCCAAATTTCACCCCGAGTTAATTTGATAACATGCATCAGAGTTTTTAGTTCCAAGCAAGTAGATTGATTCAGGGGAAAATCATAAAATTGGCTAAGTCCTGCTCAAGGCCACCTTTGGGACAGTTGGAACAATTATACGCGGAAGGTGCGGATCCGTTGAAAAGCCTCCAGGTGACCCAAACAGAAAAGGGACATCTGGGACAAATGGATGTGAAATGCCCGGATTGGCCGAAAGAAAGAAAATTTTTCCAAGTCCTTTATTGGGAGCAAGCGGGACAAGAGTGCATAGAGGATGCGAACCGGCTGAATTGGGTGAACCGGAAGAATTTGTCCCAGACAACACTGGGACATTTGGGACAAATGGACGCGAAGGATGCGAACCGGATGGATCGGCCGAAACAGGAAACTTCAGCACAAGGACAAGTGGGACAAAGGGGCACGCGAGATGCGGATAGCCGAAGGAGCCGAAAGCCAATCAGATCACGCCACGTGTCACCGGCAGAAAAGGGACGAGGAAGCCCATTTTGGGCGGATCAGAAGATTCTATCTCGTGAAGCACTGGGAAATACGGGAAAAAAAGATGTGGTGGACGCAAAAATCTGGCAGGCCTATGGAAAAATCACAGCATGACACGTGTCACCAAGGAAAAGGGTCCAAAAAGTCAAAGGGGCGAGTTTTCGAGCATTGATCCGAACCAATGAAATAGTGCCACGTGTCCAAGTTTAAGGGGCCCACAAGAAAATCCCACGAAAAGGTGGAGAGAGAAAATTACTCGGTGAACAGATCCCCGCCACGTGTCATCCGGATGGCGGCAGCGCGGGAAAAGAAATTTAAAAATCAGTTTTTCTGCCTGCTTTGTGCCCTAAATCTTCGAGATCATCATATCTTTCGATCTAGAGCTCGATTTGCATGTTCTTTATATCAACGGAAAGTGTTGAAGTTCTCTACATGATTATACAATAAATCTCACATTTTCGTGTAGTTTAGAGGGAGAAAATTAAGAAAACATCTCTGACGCGTGGCGATAGATAGAAGTAATGCTTCAACAACCAACTTTAATGCAGCAAACACTACTCGCCGCTCGTTAGACAACTGTTTGCTTTGCTAGGATCCGCCGCGCTTCGTCATAAAGAGATGATTTTAAATGCTACCAAGAAGTGGTTGGGGAAGATTCTAGATTTCCTCTCTCTTCCCTCTCTCATTTCTTGATATATATTGTAAAGAAGAGCTCCTTTAAGGGGTCAGACATTCTTGTTTTGCATCCTCCCTTCTTCCCTCGCCTACAAGATAAATTGTGGAGCTTTCAAACCTCCCATATGGGTTGTAATGCCGTATTTTTGCCTCTTGGCTACTACGATGTCTTGTATTGACTCTTGAGCAATAATATATATGTTGTGATTGACTCTCGACCCTCTCATGTATTCATTCATTTGTCATTTTGATCTCTTATTGCAGTTTGGTTACCTGTGCATGGTTTTTGTATTGCATCTATGTGGTCTGTGTTAAATTTTCAAAACGAGTGTCTAACATTCCTCGGTGCATCACCTTTGTAGTTTAGGTTTTATTCTATGCATTTTCTTACCCCTGTCTCCTGGCAAGTTAGATTAGGTTTTAGCAAACCCTCTGCATTTTTGTGTGCATCGAACAGAGGAATAGGAACCACCTTCTCGGAGAATCTTTTCTCATCTTTACAAGTCCCACACTTGGAGAAAGGATTCCATGTTTTGCAATCACATTGGATGCTTGAACATCAACCTAGAAGCCTGATTTTCATCCGGGGTGCTTTGTGAGTATGTAACAACAGTTTTGGCACACCCGGTGGGACTTAGAGGTCTCATTTTTATTGTAGCAAAGTTGATATGCATCTCGCTTATAGTTTTCTTGCTTATAAGAGTTATTATCTCGCATATCCGGTGACTCCAAGGGAAGAATCGACTAGTTTCAGCAAGTGTAGGCTGTAAACTCATGAGAAGAATCACCACAAGGTCAAGAGTTGGAGAAGAAGAAGTGTTGTTTGAATACCTATAGTTATCTCAAGAAGAAGGAAAAGAGGAAGAAGGATTCAGAGTCTCCATCTCCACCAAATGAACTCTCTCAACTCCTCCACCGATGTGCCTTTCATTCAGTATACAAGGGTTTTAAGACCGATTAGAATGGCTCAGAACAATCCCTATGTCAACTTCACAGGCAGCAGCCCACTTGCTCTCAATGCACAACATCCAGTTCCTATTGCAGCCTTGAAGAACATTCCCTACTTCACCGGAGAAAATCAGACTACTCCAGGTGATCATGTTAAAGATATTGCTAACCTTTGTGCAATCCATGAAATCAATGAAATGCAAGTGGCTGTCAAGTTACTGGCATCTTCCTTCAAGGGTAAAGCATTACAATGGTTTAGGAGCCTTGGAGCTGGTTCTATCACAAACTGGAATCAGCTGTGTATTGCACTTCACGAGCAATTTGGAGAGAAGGGAGACAACTTGTCTCTTTTGGAGCAGCTGACAACTATCAAGAGAGCCCCCAACGAGTAGCTGACTGACTTCAACTTCAGATTTCAAAGGTCTTGGGATAGGATTCCAGTGGCAGTCAGGCCAACAGCAGAAGGTGCTTTTCTATATTACCTTAAAGCTTTGAATTCTGATATTTCTATGTTAATTCAGTCCATGGGAGGCACAACAATCCCTATGGCTTATAACATTGCCATTAGAGCTGAAAACTGTCTTATTCAAGCTGGTAAACTGGCTCCTAGGCCTCCCATGCCCTTGTATCCAAACTTAGAAAATCCAAGCACTAGTCAAGCACCCACTTTGGCTCTTGTTCCCACTCCTAGAAATCAGAGTTCAAATGAAGCTTCCACTTCATCTCCAAGTGCTTCAAATGAACTCCAAGAGGTCATGAAATAGTTACAAAATTTGGGAAATGAGCTGGTTACTATTAAGAGGCAACAAGCCCAAGGTTTCAGACCTTCCTATCAACCTCAAGCTCAGCCTAATAGGTAGCCATACCAACCACAAAGACCACCTAATCCAGTTGCAAATGTGAATCAAACAAGGCCTCCCTCTAATAGACCATTCCAGCCCTATAATCCAAATGCTATATCTACCTCTAAGGCATTAGTGCCAACACAGAACAACATTGCTCAGGAATATGACTGGTGCTTTCCATGCAACGAGCCTCATAACCAATCCATGTGTTTCAATGGTGCTCTCAATCAAGCACTGATGGTGATGACTACTGGTGTGGAGGACGAGGGCGATCAAGGAAACAGTCAACAACAAGAAACATTCCAACAACAATCAACCCCAAATGACACCATGTTGGTGAACTGACAAGCAGAAGATTTCTGTGGCATGAATCAAGCAGTTTCTCAAGGTGTCACAGCCAACACAAGGTCAAAGAGGAGAAATTTGGGTGAAGAACAGCCATTAGCCCCAGCCAATCCACCACCTTCCATGGCTCCACAAATGATTGGCAAGCGAGTCCAGTTTCAAATACACAAGGAAGCTAAGAATAGCCCCTAGGCCAACTCAAATGCCAGCTGTTGCTGCCCATGTACAAGGAGTAAGTGTACAAACCAAGGGACAACAAAAGGATACTTCATCCCCATTTAGTATCATTGAACAGATGAAGAAGACTAACGTCAATATATCAATGTGGGAATCCCTATCCATCCCGGGACAAAGAGATCTGCACGCAAGCTGCCATGAAGGATTAGACAACTTCAAATCAAGGTTCGGATGCAAGACAAAGTGCTTACAAATGCTGCCCACCAAGGAAGCCATGGAGGGAAACAAGGTAAAATGTTGAAGCCCCCTCCTTTCTATGTTTCATTAATCATTGGGGATAAACTAGTACACAATTGCATGATTGATTCCAGGGCAAGTAGCTCAGTGATGCCCAAGCAAATAGCTGATCAGCTGGGTCTCCAATATGAAGTAATATCTAAAGGGGTAGTGCAATTGGATGGGACAGCAATAGAAACAGTTGGAGTGATTAAAAACTTGAGTCTTACCTTGCATGCATGTCCAAATGTTGTTGTCTTACAAGATATATCAATCATAGACCTTCCACCACTCTTTGCCCTTTGCTTGTCAAGGGACTTTACAGCCAAGATTGGGGGGTATTTGTCTGCTGATTGGTCTCATATGTTGTTTAGAACAAGGTATGGAACTAAGGCTACAATTAGGTTTGAACCTATTGCAAACTTCCATATTGAGCCTTACACTCCTAGTCAGATTAATGCCAATTGCTCAGCATTTGATCAAGAAGATCACCCTAGTACTGATGAGGCTGACACCAAGGTTGGAAGTATCCCGGACCTAACTCTTGATGAATGGGCAAACAAGATACATGCTTTTGATCCCTATCAAGAAGTAGAAGAATCTGAGCTGGGAGTCTATTGTATACACAAAGAAAATCAACCTATTCCTAGCATCACCAAGCCAAGCCATAATGATGACAATGAGGTATGGTGGCTGTTTTTTGACGGATCAAGGAGTAGGCAAGGTGCAGGAGGTGGATCCATGCTTGTTTCACCTCAAGGCATCAAATATTATTCAGCTTTTCGTTTCCAGTTTTCTTGTTCAAACAACACAGCTGAATATGAGGCCTTGATTCATGGACTTCATTGGGCTAGGAAAAAAGGGATAAATAACTTGCAGGTGTTCGGGGATAGCGAGCTAATCATCAACCAAGTTAGAGGACAACATGCTATGAAGAATGACTTGTCTGAAGAGCTACAAGAATAGGGTATGGGACCTCATTAAGGATTTGAAGCTTTCAACATTGTGTCCATACCCGGAAGAAAAATGAAGCCGTGGATAGGCTCATGCAGGTTGAGCAACGTTTGATGTGGTTGACAACATCAAAAGGGAAAAAACACAGCCATATATCCATGTGATTGTGAAGCCAGCAGTTCCAGACAATAACACAAGCTGACAGGTGTTTGAGAATGATCAACAGATCGTCAATTTTCTATAGGAAGAGGCTGAATTCTCAGCTAGAAATCAGGACAGATTAGAGCAGCAGTATGGGGATCAAGTAGTGCAGCTGTGGACAAACAAGCTTCCTAAGGGTTTAGTAACATTGGAGTCTATCTTCAACCCTAATGACTAGTTCCGTAAGGAAAAGGCTAACATACAGGTCAAGAGAGAAGATTCAGAGCCAATTCTAGTTGAGGAAGGCAAAATACTTCAAATTGGTAAAGTGGCCACTGAGCAAGAGAAATCAGATTTCATACAACTTTGCCAAGAATTTCTAGATGTTTTCGCTTGGAGCTATGAAGACTTGAGAGGATTCAATCCGAAGTTGGCACAACATACCATAGAATTGGATCCAGATGCTAAACCCATCAGGTAGAAGCAGAGACCTGTCAACCCTCACATTGAGCCTCTAATGAAGAAAGAGCTTAACAAGCTAATAGAGGAAAGCATTATATTCCCGATCAAGTACTCAAGATGGGTTGCAAAATTGGTTTTGGTCAGGAAGAAGAGCGGAGAAATCAGGTTGTGTGTAGATTTCCGGGACCTCAATAGGGCATCTCTCAAAGACCATTACCCACTTCCTTCAATGGAACAAATATTGCAAGTAGTATCCAGTTCAGAGAGATTCTCTCTCCTAGATGGCTACTTAGGGTATAATCAGGTGATGGTGAAAGAAGATGACTAATTCAAGATGGCTTTCACCACAAAATGGGGGACCTATGCCTACAAGAAGATGCCATTTGGACTATCAAATGCTGGAGCCACCTTCCAAAGGGCAATGGATATGGCATTTAAAGGGTTGATCAACAAAATAGTTCGATATATCTTGACGACATCTTTGTATTCTCAAAAATGCAGCAGATCACCTCTGTCATTTGAGGCAAGTATTTCAGATATGTAGAAGATTTGGGGTATCATTGAATCCCAAAAATTGCATATTCTTGGCTCACAAGGGAAAACTTCTAGGCCATATTGTTTGTTTCAAGGAAGGGTTGACGATTGACCTAGAATGGGTTGAAGCAATTCAAGCCTTGCCATTGCCAAGTCACAAGAAGGCTCTTCAAAGCTTCTTGGGAAGGATCAATTTTGTCTGCAGGTTTGTTCCAAACTTTGCATCTCTCGTAAAGCCAATAACGATGATGTTAAAGAAGAGCATGGCATTTAAGTGGACATCTAAAGGCAAGGCAATTTTTGAGGCAATAAAAGAGGCTATATCTCAAGCCCCAACTCTCGTCAATCCAGACTTCTCCAAGGACTTCGTGCTATATGCCTTCGGTGATGGAGACATAATTTCTACAATCCTGGCACAACAAAACAAAGAAGGATTAGAACAACCAGTTGCTTTCTTCAGTCAAGGCTTGGAGGAATATGAAACTAGATACTCTTTCATTGAAAAGCATGTACTTGCAGTGATCAGGAGTTTAAAGAAATTCAAGCACCTAGTCTCAAAAAACAAGACCCAATTATTGGTCTCTCATGCGAGAGTCAAGGACTTCCTTCTAAACAAGGATCTGAATGAGAAGCGTGCAGGGTGGATAACTCGTGTCATGGAATATGACATCGAGATCAAGGTCACTAAACTAGTACGTGGAAAGGGACTATGTGAACAGCTAGCCTTGAGTCAACAGGTTGAAGCAGGTGATGAAAAAGAGACTGTCTTGGTACTACAGGATGGCCAAGAACATGAAAATGATGATGTGCCTACTCCTTGTTGGACTCAAAATATGATACACTTCCTACAGACAGGACTATGCCCTCCAGAGATGAACAAGACCCAAAGGAGATACTTCAGATTACAGGCTGTCCCGTATGCCATTGTTGATGGAGTTTTGTTCAAGAAAGATGTAAATGGAGTGCTGCTGAGATGCATTAGTACAGGTCAGATTCAAAGGGTATTGAAAGAGTTTCATGGTGGACCAGCTGGTGGCCATTTTTCACTAAGAGTGACAGCTCTAAAAATTATGAAGGCTGGTTATTATTGGCCTAAAATCTTCAGCGATTGCCACGCATGGATCAAGAGGTGTAAGAATTGTGCATTCTTCATAGGAAAGGAGAAGTTTTCTGCCCTTCCATTACATCCAATCTCGTTGACCAGCCATTCATGCAATGGGGTTTGGACTTCATTGAGTCATTAATCCCAATTCAAGCCAAGGGCATAAATGGATTTTGATGACCACACGACTACTTCACCAAATGGATGAGAAAAGTAGCACTCAAAGAGGCAAATGAGTCTAGCATCTTAGAATTTTATGAGGGAATAACAACCAAATTTTGTTGTACCTACCACAATAATCTCTCGATAATGCATTAGAATTCATTGGATCTAAGGTGACTGAGTGGGCTGTCAAGAACGGTATTTACCTAAGCACTTCATCGAACTATTACCCTCAGGGTAATGGCCAAGCCGAGTCTACAAACAAGAACTTGTTGAGGATCATTAGGAGAACTCTTGATGAGAATCAGAGGTCTTGGCATACCAAGTTGAAATCAGCCTTATGGGCTGATAGGATCACTCCCAAAAGATCCACAGGTAACTCTCCATTCAAGCTTGTCTATGGAAGAGAGGCAATCTTGCCCATGTCACTTGAGTTGCCAACATTGGAACTCATGAAGCAGCTGGAGTTACTTGAATTTGAGCCCATGGAGGTGAGGTATGCAGAGTTGATGGAGCTGCAAGAGATCAGAAATCAGGCATCCCAAACAATGGAAAAGGATTAAGCTTTGATCAAGAAGACCTTTGATAGGAAGGCCAAAGATAGATCTTTTCAAGTTGGAGATCTAGTGTTGAAATGGGATGTGGACAGGGAAAAACCGGGAAGTTATTCAAAATTTGATGCCATTTGGAGTGGCCCATACATG
Organism: Taxus wallichiana var. yunnanensis; assembly: GCA_018340775.1. Lineage (NCBI taxonomy): Eukaryota > Viridiplantae > Streptophyta > Pinopsida > Cupressales > Taxaceae > Taxus > Taxus wallichiana. Next base: position 221,636,237 of record CM031242.1, read on the forward strand.
GTCACGAAGTGCAAGAGCAACAATGCTTTCCAATTGGCCTCATTGGACGGTGAAGAACTACAGATTCTAGTAAATGGAATCTATCTCAAACATTGCTACTGAAAATAAAAGGTTCACCCTTGTAAATATTAGCCTAGATTTCAATTCCTCTAAGTGCGTATGCACATTGTCTTGTTGTAGTTAGGTTTCAGTTTCCCTAAGTGCTTTGGCGCAGGTTTTGTCACTCCTAGATTGAGTTTTTACAGTTCAACGTGCTCTCGTAGAGGGAGTTACAGCATCAGGCTCATTTCAGGTTATTGCTTATGACTCCATGCCCAACGGATCGCTAAAAGGCCACTGATCTTCTACCTAGCAGGCAGGTGACCCCGAAAAGTCACCAAATTGTTATCCAAATTTCACCCCCCAGAGTTAATTTGATAACATGCATTAGAGTTTTTAGTTCCAAGCAAGTAGATTGATTCAGGGAAAATCGTAAAATTGGCTAAGTCCTGCTCAAGGCCACCTTTGGGACAGTTGGAACAATTATACGCGGAAGGCGTGGATCAGCCGAAAAGCCTCTAGGTGGCCCAAACAGAAAAGGGACATCTAGGACAAATGGATACGAAATGCCCGGATCGGCCGAAAGAAAGAAAATTTGTCCAAGTCCTTTACTGGGAGCAAGCGGGACAAGAGTGCGCGGAGGATGCGAACCGGCCGAATCGGGTGAACCGGAAGAATTTGTCCCAGAAAACACTAGGACATTTGGGACAAATGGATGTGAAGGACGCAAACCGGCTGGATCGGCTGAAACAGGAAACTTCAGCACAAGGACAAGTGGGACAAAGGGGCGCGCGGGACACGGATAGTGAAGGAGCCGAAAGCCAATCGAGATCATGCCACGTGTCACTTTGGTAGAAAAGGGACGACAAAGCCCATTTTGGGTGGATCGGAGGATTTCGTCCCATGAAGCACCTGGGACATCCGGGACAAAAAAACATGGTGGATGTGAAAATCGGGCAGCCCGTGGACAAATCACGGCATGACACATGTCGCCAATGAAAAGGGTCCAAAAAGTCAAAGGGGTGAGTTTTCGAGCACCGATCCAAACCAATGAAATAGTGCTACGTGTCCAAGTTTAAGGGGCCCACAAGAAAATCCTGTGAAAAGGTGAGAGAGAAAATTGCTCAACAACTGCAGAGCCACGCCACGTGTCGTCCGGATGGCGAGCGGGAAAAGAAATTTAAAAATCTGTGTTTTCACTGTTTTGTGCCCTAAATCTTGAGATCATCATATCTTTCGATCCGAGCTCGCATTTTCACATTATTTATATCAACGGAAAGATGTTGAAGTTATCTACATGATTCTCGGGATCAATCTCACATTTTGGTATAGTTTGGAGGAGAAAATTAAGAAAATGTCTCGATGCGTGGTGATAGATGTAAGTAATGCTTCAACAACCAACTTTAATGCAGCAGAGACAACTCTCGCGCTCTGTTAGAAAGCCCGCCATTTTGCTAGGTTCCGCCGCTTCTGTCATAAAGAGATGATTTTAAATGCTACCAAGAAGTGGTTGGGGTAGATTCTAGATTTCCTCTCTCTTCCCTCTCTCATTTCTTGAGATATATTGTAAAGAAGAGCTCCTTTAAGGGGTCAGACATTCTTGTTTTGCATCCTCCCTTCTTCCCTCACCTACAAGATAAATTGTGGAGCTTTCAAACCTCCCATATGGGTTGTAATGCCAGTCTTTTTGCCTCTTGGCTACTGCAATGTACTGTATCGACTCTTGAGCAATAATATATGTGTTGTGATTGACTCTCGACCCTCTCATGTATTCATTGTTGTCATTTTGATCTCTTATTGCAGTTTGGTTACCTGTGCATGGTTTTTGTATTGCATCTATGTGGTCTATGTTAAATTTTCAAAATGAGTGTCTAACATTCCTCGGTGCATCACCTTTGTAGTTTAGGTTTTATTCTATGAATTTTCTTACCCTGTCTCCTTGGCAAGTTAGATTAGGTTTTAGCAAACCCTCTGCATTTTTTGTGTGCATCTGAATAGAGGAATAGGAACCAGCCTTCTCTGGAGAATCTTTTCTCATCTTTACAAGTCCCACGCTTGGAGAAAGGATTCCATGTTGTGTAATCACACTGGATGCCTGAACATCAACCTAGAAGCCTGATTTGCATCCAGGGGTGCTGTGAGTCTGCAACAACATAACCATTTTCTATAACATGAAAAGGGGGAGAAAAAATAAGAGTGGATTATTAAAGAATATTTTGAACTCAATCCTCCAATTATACCTACTAAGGACCATACATAGAAAAAAGAGGAAGAAAAACTAGAATCTCCTACCTATAAAAGAAATAAAATTTAAAAAATAGTTCAGCCATTTGTTCCTTTAGTTATATCTAAAGGAGATTATTAAGAGTAAAATCCTCAAATATATATAAGAACAAAAAGAAATAGGCTATTCATTACTCATAAGTAATCCAGTAAAGAAGAACAAATGGTAGGTAAAACCATGGAAAGCATGAGGGATGAAACAAAGGTGAGGCATAACATTGTACTTGAAGAAAAGGAAGAGACTATTCATAATACTCCAATGAGGGATCTAAGGAAAGATAAAGGGAAGGCCCCAATTGAATAAGAAGTTGAGAATATACCACCTCCACCAAATGAAAGTAGAGAATTAAAATATGCATTACAATTGGATAAATTTGAGAGGATTATTGAATAATAGAGGAGATAAAATATTATCCTAAAGAAAGTAATAAAGGAGAAGGATGTGACCATTCAAGCACTCCAAAAATATATACTAATGAGGTAATCACTCAACCAAATGAAAATCCACCACCCACCCAAAATGAAGTTGTAGATATAGAATCTTCTCAAACACATTTTAGTCCACCACATGTTGATTCAGAGGAAATTATTGAAGATACTAATCAAGCAACCCAAAATCCACCTACTACACATAAGGAGACTGCACAAGTAACCACTCAGATAGACATAATCTAAATTTATACTATGATAAGATGATTAAAAATAGAAGCTATAAGATAGGAGAATAATTTAAATGCTAGCAAAACATATCCAAATTTTATAGATAAATTGAAGAAATTAGAAAAAAGAAGGAATCTGGGATAGAAAATAAAATATTGAAAAGAGGATACTCCATGCATGTTCTATGGTAAATCATCTATTGTCTTGTAGAAAACCATCTCCCCTTTACAATATGTTTATTCTAGAACAATATTTTAGGTGGGTGTTATTAAGGATTTATTATGACCTCCCTTATGATATTGAAGATGGGAAACAATTTGTAGAGGCCTTTGTGATGGAAAATGAGGAACATAAAAATATCCTTTGTGAGTTATTTCTATATGGACTCTTAATACCCCATGACACCACTTTCATGATCAATATTTATGTAGGAGAAGTCCAACTAAGATATTTTGCATCCCTATTACAAAATAAAATCAATTGGGATGCTCACACAAATGAATTTGATCATATGGAGAAGTCTACATAAGGACTATATATTTTCCCAACTATCCAAAAAAATATACTTTTGTTACAAAATTTAGAAGGTGGGTATATTCTCCAAAACTTATAGGAAAACATGACACAAGTTTACTGACTTGTATAAAGGCATATAAAAAATTGGTCTAAAAAAACCATCTTTCACCATAAAATTTGGTAACCATGGGTGGGAATCATTGTCTTATCTAATGAGGAGAAAGGATCCAATCTCTTCTCCCAATTTGAAATGGTCAATAAGAAGAGCTAAGGTTGTGGTGGAATTAATTATTGAATTTAAAAAGGGATTGGGTTGGAATGTGGTATAGACCTCCTCTTTTACTAGTTTTAACACCACATTGGGTCCGCTATAGAGCTCGAGATAGGTATGAGTTAAAAATTGGATTGAGATAATTACCACAAACAAAGGACATAGAGAACCTATTTGAAAGGATTGGGTAGCTTTGTTTGAACAATATAACCCAAGTTTGCTACACGAGACAAGCCAAGGATGAAAACATGAGAGAAACCAAGGATTAAAATTCCTATCAGAAATGCATTAAAGTAAGTGTGGGAGGATGATGAGACCCATAAATACCTCATTATTTACTTCTCATTGACAGTGTTAACCAACTTAGACTAGAAATGTGGATTTGATTGTAGTTTTAGAAACTTGTATTTGAATTAGAGTTATCAATTTAAATGCATATTTAGTATTTTTATACCACTAATAACTTGTAAAAAAAACAAACCTCTTAGTGTTTCTGAGATCAAAATAGGTGTAAAAAGTATTTTTTTTTACTTCCATCTCTAGACCATATATTGTTCTAGCTCCAGGTAATTCATTATTCTCACCCAATTCCATTCATACTTCTAGCTCTAGCACATATATACTTCAATATCTAGACCATCAATACTTCTAACTCGAACCATTCACACTTTTAGCTCTAGAAACTTTGTACTTCCATCTCTGAACCTTATATACTTCTATCTCTAGACCATGTGTACTTCTATCTCTAGACCATATATACTTCCATCTCTAGTCCATTCACACTTGCGGCTCTGGATAATACATACATCCAACTCTATACCATTTCTAATTCCATCTCGAACCATATGTTGGCTCCTAATTTTACATCCCCTTGGGGATTGGAAACACTTTCCTAGGGAGAGTGGCTTAGAGTAAGAAATAAGTTTATGGGATATGTCGTTTTTTATCGAGAATGTTTATGAAATTATATTTTGTGCCATTTTATTTAGGATGATTAAGACTCATGTACAAATGGGATGGCATGATCCCGCTATTTTTGGTCCTGCCTAAACCAGGGTAAGAGGACCCTTAATATAACCTGAATGGAAGAAGAAAATTCTATAGTGTGTTCTTCTTGATTTGTAAATGATGGGTCAATCTAGGCTGAGTATGGCCATGGAAATAAATATCTACTCACAAGAGTTGTCATAGGGATATTAAATATACTCGTATCTCGGACATAGGTTACTAAAGATAGAGGGGCCTTGTTGTTTGTACATCATCAATAAGAGTCTAGGTGTAATGCATTTTTAGGGATTCTGGGTTAGAACACAAGTATGGTAGGTAAAATTTTATAGTTATGGTAATAATGGTAGGGTGTTCTGGGAGATAGGTTCGCTTATAGAAAAAGGGGGAACAAATGATATCCAATTTTATGAAAACAATGTATTACTAATCACTAAGACAACATGCTTTTCTAGAAACGTAGTAAAATGAAAATTAAGTAATAATAACTTATAAGAAAATATTCTCACTCATTGATACCAAATTAATGAAATATCTCTAACACAATCCTTAAAACTCTCAACACAAATACTTAAGCATGATTTCTAATAAAATATGCATTGAGTTTACTTTCATATGCCAAAGATACACTCTAAGGCTGAAAAAATCACTCAACAAGATGGTTGCAATATGGATTTATAACCCTATCAAATATTACAGAGTAAATGTTGCAATACAATATTGATTTAATGACCAAAAATGCAACAACCAAGGACTGATCTAGTGTATTATATAAATGCAATGAAGACAAATATTGTAACAGAAGTTAGGATTCATTAATCTTTATTCAACATACAGAATACCAAAACACATATTGGAAATCATAGATAGACATATTTCATTTTAAATTTTCCATTCCTTAACAAGGGGACATATATTAAATGTCTTCAATGATTTCCAATGGCTATACAATGTAACCACCTTGGCATAAAGAGTCCAAAATTTAAAGTTCACACAATTTCTATTGATGGAAGACAAAAATACAAAGTTACAACAATCTTTTCTCAACTTATCAGATAAAAACTATCCCCCCTTTTCATATGAGGATAGACCCTCATATTTATACAAAATTTGTTATGAATTTACTTTGATTTCCCCCCAAAAGCATATGAAAAAAATCCTCAAAGGTGCAACAATGAACTCTAGATTTTCCAGAATGTAAGAAAATATATTTCAACTTAAAATATTCCTTTTTCCTCCTACTAACTTGATTCTGTTTTAAGTTGCGAGATATGTACATGTGTAAGATATTTAACTTGTTATTCCTAATACACTGTTTCTTGTTTATCCTGTCACAAGCACTTATGTGCCCAAGTCATAAATTGTTTGTTCCTTTATGCCATTACTCCAACCGATTCACACTTTCCCTTTTATATAATATGTTGTGGGAAATGAATAATAATGGACATTCATTTTAATTTGGTGCTTTCCTCATGAAAAAAAAATCAAGCCAAAAGATCACTATTTGACATACATCATTCTACCTTCCCCTTTTTTGAATTTGTGCAAGCATCCAAAATTGATCTTGCATTCAATCACATCATGATAATTTAAACAGAGACTCTCCAGGATTCACCATATTATAAATTCTCACTTATTTCTTATGAATTGTAAGTTCCATTGAGTATTATAAATGAATTTTATTTTGAAAGAATAAATGTTATCCCTTTTAAAGCAATGTAAGAGATTTAACTCGGAAATTTTTAGAAAGAGATTTCTTTAGAAGCTTTACACATGATATTTAATCTTTCTATCCTGTGTGAAGCATTCGTTAAGATGTTGTTCATGGTTGAAGAAGTTGAATAAGTTTTTTATTCATTATAGGATAGTGGTTAATGAGAATTAAATATAGATATCACCCACTTTTTAAACAAGGAGATGGTAGAAAAATAAATCCCACCTAATGTTCATGTAGTGTCTGATGACAAGCCTCAACAGGACATATCCTCAATTTATCACAAAATAGCCAAAATAGAGCAAATGGTCAACATTATTGAAAATGATTATGTGAATTCTACCTCTAAGGAATATCTTGAAGTGCTTCTACATCCATTGAAGAAATTTAAAAGGGACCTAGTTGATCCAACTAGTGTATCCAAGCTAGTCCTCGCTAAGACAATCGATGTATTTGGGACATCCACAACCTCCAAAAATTTTAGTTGTCGAGTTACCAAGGCATATCTCATAGGAGGGATTAAACTTCTTGAATGGGCCTCTTCTTATGGGAAAAAAATGGAATTGATTGATATTTTGGAAGGCCCAAGGGTAAGTATTAAGGAACTTATGGACAAGGGTATGTCTCACAAATTAGTAGGATATGTATAGTATGTTTATGGCATTAAAAAATTAAGGAGTTTGATTTTAGGAAGAAAAATATGTTAGCTCATTTTCCTGTCTTTTCAGAGGAGTTTTTAGTCATAAATTGACAATGTATCTAGTTACACAAAACCCCCTTTTTATATGTATACCAAAAAGTTATATAAATTTCAAGGGCAGGGGCCCCTATAGAATCCCCATTTTGTACCTAGCATATACATATGTTACAAATTTATTACAAACTTCTTATGTTGATTCCACTTCAATTGATGCATCTTTGTTTGATTCCCTCAGTTTTTTCATTTGATCATTTGCTTCATCTAGCTGCTCTGAGAGTTTCTTGTAGCACTCCCAAGTGTTCCTTATGGATTTTGTGCTTTTATTGGTCAATGATTCTTTCCACTTTTTTGTATCATTTATTATTTTTGACTCAAAAGTCATTGGTAGGGTCTCTAGAGTTATAACGGTTGAAATTTCCTATCCTTTAGAAGGATATTACAACCATTTTTGCACATAGGTTGATAAAACATCAACATCCTATCTTAATTATTTCTTGGTTTCCTTATCCTCATCAATATTTTGGATAAGCCCCCCCTATGGCCATTATATCATCATGCTTCAAATTATTTGTGAGATTTCAATACCCAATAATGTTTTAATTTTTGATGTTCTTTGGCCCTAGAATATAGCCATTAATGAGACCTTTACAAAAATATCAATCTTGCATGATTTGGTTAACCACAATGAGAGTTATAGGTGAAAATTCTCCATTACTCGCTCCACAACTTTCCTTGCATTTCTCTCTTCCTCATGGGTATTTTTAAATATTTGAATATTTTGAATGCCTTGCAGCATTTTGATCATTGGAGAATTCTTGAGTATCTCATGATTTTGAATTATGTGGAACACTAACCTTTGAAACACATGCAAAACATTGAATAAGTGTGCTACATATTTATTACATAGCCACACTCTTCAATCCTTTGCAAAAGGTCACCCCGTGGTATTATAACCCTCAACAGTTGATTGATTCTACTTAAAGCATTATCCACTCACTTCCTTTATTTCATGGATTTTGTCTTTAGCCTATTTTAAAATATCTCGAGGGTTTAAAACCCATGGTACCCTAAATTTCTTTATCTTATGAAAGTGAATTGATGCTTTGGTGGAAAAATGTACCATAATCTTGCCTAAATCTTGATATGATTCCCATTGTTCTGCGGATTGGGGAAAACCCATGGAACATGAATCTCTACACTACATGGACTAGGGAAAACCCGTGGAATACTAAGTTCTACACTCCACGATGATTAACTTAGTGTACCACATATTTCTTAGAGCATAATGTCCAAGCCCATTTTACAAGTTGTTTAAAATTATGGGAGGGGTTAATCTTTGATAATATTTCTCTTTGGTGTTATTGAATCAATGTAAAGTAGAGTCATAAGGATAAGGGAAAATCATGGAAAATTCACTCTAATTGTACATACTACTTTAGAATGAATACCAACACCATACATACTTCCATATCAAAACCATTCACATTTCCAACTCTTTAAAATGTATAAATCCAACTCCAAACCATTTACATTTCTAGATCTAGACCATAAATACTTCCATCTCTGGACCACTCAAACATTTAGCTTTGGACCATTTATACTTCTAGATCCAAACCATAAATATTACCAAATCAGGACCATTCAAACTTGTAGATCCAAACCATTTATACTTCATATCCATAATATGTATACTTCTAGAGCCCAGTTGTATTTTTATTTACAAACTAATATAAGAATGGAAGTAGCTTAGTAGAGAAGTAATTTTTGTATTATAAGGTAAGAACATGAATGTGCTCCCAAGGGCCGTACAATAAAGATAACATCATGAAAGTTTTACAAAAATACGCAGAAGAAGAAATATGACCAAAGGAAGTTAAACTAGATTAATTAAAAGGATATAAGGTCTAGAAACACCAACCAAAGAAAAAACAAAAACAAAGAGAACACGGAAACATAACTAGTTCGCAAAAGACTGCCAAAAGATAGAACAAAATTACGACATTACACTAATTTTTCTTTTGGCTTTTGGAGGGTTTGTTCTTCATGGTAATAGTTCCTTGTTTGTGCTCAAGCTACCCCTATTTCTGGGTTTTATCATCCTCGTGCTCATCCTCATCCTCTTCATCGGAGCATGTGTCATTGGAATGGTATTTATTTTTTCTAACTTCTCTTCCACCACTATAGATAAGTGGTTATTATAATAGATTATGTTACCGATAAAATTTCCACTTCCAATTAATAGACATTCCATTATGTTTTTTACAAATTATATATTCCAAATTGACCCAATGGATTATACTCTATTATTAAACTAGATACAATGATAAGTGGTCATGTCCTTTCCCCCCATGATTATATTTTTTTACCTCCACAAACCATATTATAGAAAGCTTTGTTTGTGTTTAATTTTATATAAATATGAAGGCACAATGGATAAGGATATAAAATAATTCAAAATTATGAATACAATAAAAATTGACAAGAATACAATTATAACATGGTCTCCAAATGATTATTAAAATTGACCTAATTGATTTCAAATGATGGGAAAAATAATGGTTACAATTTTATTTACATAGAATGAAGGTAAGAAGATAGTTCATTGGTAACCACTTCTTCCAATAGGAATTCTAGCATCTTATTAATAAAAGGAATGTATCCAGATTTCTGTAACTATTAGAATTTCAAATACTCATGATTAAATTAAAAATTGACAAGAATCCAATAATAACATTTGATTATTTTATAACATTTATCTAAGAATATTTAGAAAGGGTATATTCCCATTCTATATAAAGTAAAAATGTAACCTCTATTCCATGAAAAGTACAAATGAAATGGAAAAACAAAAAACAAAACAATACCATGAAAGACATCTATGTTGGAAAACAATACCTAATAGTATTAAACTTATATATTACCTATATGAGAATGGGCATCTTCCTATTCTAAATATTTTCCTGCAATAAATACAAGTAATATTCAAAAAGAGTACCTTCTGCATTATGAAATTAAGCAATACAAGTAATTTGTATGACATCCACATATTAGGGCCAAAACACAAAAATACATTGCGAGTTAAGTTCATGAGTAGTTTAATGCACAAAACATGGACACTATGAACCAACAATATTCAAATAACACCAACAATATTTGATATAAAGTTATGGACATTATTTATATATGTTGCTTTAATGAGAATGTGAATTTCGATTTAAGAAATACAAGATTCCAGCTTTGGAAAATTTATACTTCTAGCTCCATATTATTTGCACTTCTATATTCAGACCATACTATGTTTTTCATTCATTCTAAATTACCGAATGTTCGGAATTTACATATGTCCATTATATTCATCTCCTATAATATGATAATGGACATCAATCCATTATATTCATTCTCATACAATCATATAAATTCTCATTCATTCTATATTACCTAAATGAGAATGGACATCTTCCCATTTTATTCATTCTCATACAATCATCTTTCTCATTCCTTCTATATTTCCTTTATGAGAATGGGCATATGCCAATTATAAACACTCTCATACAATCATATTTCTCATTCATTCTACATTACCTAAATGGGAATATGGCCATTATAATAATCACCTACAATATGAGAATGGAGATCTTCCCATTGTATTCATTCTCATACAATCATCCTTCTTATTCATTCTATATCACTTAAATAAGAATTGTCATCTTCCCATTTTATTAATTCTCATACAATCATCTTTCTCATTCATTCTATATCATCTAAATGAGGATGGAAATATTCCAATTTTATTCATTCTAATACAATTATCTTTCTTGTTCCTTTTATATTTCCTTTAATATGAGAATGACATATGCCAATTGTAAACACTCTCATACAATCATCTTTCTTATTCACTCTATATTACCTGAATTTTTAATAAGAGCTTATTCCTATTCTAATAATTTTTTATAATATGAGAATGTACATCTACCCATTTTATTCATTCTCATACAATCATCTTTGAATTATTACCTACATGTTCAGAATGGGCATATTCCCATTCTAATCATTTATTATAATATGAGAATGAGTATCTCTACATTCTATTCATTCTTGTACAATCATCCTTCTCATTCCTTATATATTTCCTTTATAATAATGGACATCTATCCATTCTATTCATTCTCATACAATCATCTTTCTCATTCCTTATTTATTTCTTGAATGTATAGAATGGATGTATACCCATTTTAATCATTTATTATAATACACAAATGGACTTCTAATTATATTCATTCTCATATAATCATCTTTCTCATTCCTTCTATATTGCCTTTAGGATAATGGACATATGCCAATTGTAAACACTCTCATACAATAATCTTTCTCATTCATTCTATATTACCTGAATGTTCAAAATAGGCATATGCCGATTCTAATCATTTTCTATAGTATGAGAATGGAAATTTTCCCATTATATTCATTATCATACAATCATATTTCTTATTCTAACTATATTTAACCTGGATGAGAATAGACATCTTCCCATTCTATTCATTTTCATCCAATCATCTTTCAAATTATTTCTATATTGCCTAAATTCAAAATGGAGGTATGCCCATTCTAATCATTTCCTATAATATGAGAATGGACACATGCCAATAGTAAACACTCTCATAAAATCATATTTCTCATTATTTTTATATTTCCTCTAATATGAGAATTTTTTGAATGATATAGCCCGGTCTTAATTATGCTATTTAGTTCAAGGTTATACTATGTTTATAACTATTTAATATGACACAAACTATACTTCCATTTCTGGAAATTACATACTTCCATCTCCAGACCATCCCTACTTAAATCTTTGGACCATCCATACTTCCAAATATAGAAAATACATACTTTTATATTTGTACCATCCAATTTCTATCACTTTTTTATTCTATCGGTGTAGGTGGATTTGTAGAGCATTTGTGGAACTAAGGAACTATTATCCAAGTTTCAAAAAGGTCTATTTAATTGATCTTTACCTTTCACTTAGTTTGGAGTTGTGGATAACTTTAAGAACACAAAAAATATTCCAATAGTTTGTGAAATGGACAACATAAGTGAATATTATCCTTTTCCTTTTTTTTTTCAGACTAAGTAGGGTTATGGGAATAAGAGAAATGAGATAATGTGAAGAACATTCCACTTACTTCCATGAGAGCCAAATTTACTCGACTATAATACTAGTCTTTCCAAGGGGTTGGATAAGGTAGAGGTTTAGTGAACATGGATAACTTAAGAAAATTTCCCACAATTCTGAAAAAACCCAATTTCTTTGTGCAAATCAACTACTATTATATTCATTCTCATATAATCATCTATCTCATTCATTCTATATTACTTGAATGAGAATGGACATCGCCCATTATATTCATTCTAAAACAATCATCTTTCTCATTCCTTCTATATTTCCTTTATGAGAGTGGGCATATGCAAATACTAAAAACTTTCATAATATAAAATTTACATTCATTCTATATTAAATGAATGCGCATATTCCAATTCTAATAATTTCCTAATATATTAGAATGGACATATGTTGGAATGTTGAGTTCTAGGTGTTGTCATTGATGTAAAAGCTCATTAATGATAAAGAGGAAAATGAATATTTGTCGAGTATGCTTAGTAGAATGATGACATGGAGACTTATGATATTTCATGATGGAAAAAGTGGATTCAGTGAGATTGGCTTGGTCTAGTAAGCCTAGTCAGGTGACCTAGATAGCCTAGGTGATGGAGAATGGTGAATTGAGGATATTAGTAGTAGTATGAGGAGCATGTTTAGAGAGTATTTATGAAAAACACAAGTTTTAAAGTGTAGCTAAAGGTTAAAGACCTTATAGCAGGTGCTCATCTAGACATATTCTTTGTGTTTGGAGACCCAATGAGGAGGTATACAACCATGTGATCTCATGGAGTCATGTAGGTAAGTGAGACATGATGTAATAAGGTTTTTTGTTCCATTTGGAGAGGTTTCTTAATGATTTATAGTGTTGGTTTAGTTGAACCTAGCCTAAACCATGCATAACCTTAAGGTCTAGTCATGCAAATGACATGGGTTAAGAATATGGAAACCTATTTGAATTATGAAGATGATTGGAGATTGTTCACATGGGTATTTGTACGCACCTAAAATTACATGTGCTAAATTTTCGGAAAGTGGTTACAAAAGTAATGACAATTCTCTTTCCTTTTAGAATATGTTCAAGATCCTAAACCATTTTTTAGTGTATATTTGTAGCCTAGACACCCTTATTTATCTCTTTCATGATTTTTCCATTTTCTCACTTCATTCTATGCATGTTTTGGCCTTTAGTACTAGGACCACTACCTTTCCTGGGTGACGGTTCTAAAACCACCACCAAAGGAAGGGAGGTGCCCTGAGATATTTTTCTAAATTTGATTAAGTTTTTTTTTGACATGCAACGATTCACTTAACTTAACTTTTAGGATGCATTTGTGAACTAAATTGCCTAAAAATAGTCTTGATTGCTTAGTTTTCCTTGCCTCTTCTATTTTTCAATAGATTTAATTAGTTTGAACTACCTCTTCTTGCCTTCTACATGAAGGCACATCTCAGCCCAATGCCTATATATTCCATACTTGTATTTAAGAAAATTCTTAAGAATTTTCGTATCTCGCATAGTATTGCTGCCATAATCATGCTAGGAATTGCATAGAAAAACTCAGATCTCTTGTGTTGTCTCTCCTCTACTTGCATTATAACCAGAATTCCTTCAAGCTACCATTGCTCAAGCATCTTCTCTTGCTATTGTTCTTACATTCCCAATCCCTTGGACTCATATGAACACATGGAGAAAGAAAGGAACAAACTAAGGGGACAGATACAGATACAACAAGATTTTCCAAAGCTCTTTCTTATCCAAGTTGGAATTATTTTTTTGTTTGCTTCATTTGTTGTGTTATCAATTATGAATCATTCATTTCAAACACATATCAAATAGATTAGTAAAATTGTTCATTTCAATTGATTAAGCAATTACAAATAGATTAAGTCAGTAGAAATTTTGCTCTTTGACATTACCAGGGAAGTAGTAGGGAACAATAGCTCTTATAGGGTTATAATTTGTTCTCACCTCTGAGGTAGGGTTTGAAGGGTTTTTATTAAATTAGATTAGTTGTTTTAGATTTAGATTTACACATCTTCTCAAGTAGTTAGCTACAACTGGCTGATTATTTGTATTTAGTTTTGTTTATTAGATTAAAAGCAATTCTTAAAAAATAGAAAAGATAAATAATTTTATTAGATTAGTTTACTTTCATTATTTTTTTCAGATATACTATGAAAAATACCGACAACATAGATTAAATTTCCTTTAATAGTTACCTTGTTTTATCAAATCAATTCAATTAATTCCTCATGGCCATTAATGGCCCACAATAATAAAAGATGTATGGTTTTGATCCATTAGTCCCACAACCCAATGGGCCAAAATTGTTGACCGAAATTGATAGGGTTTTATGCTTAGTTTTACACACACCGTTAGGTATTCGTAAAATATTGAACAATTAAACACGTTAAACATTGTGGCTAATCTAGCCTACAATTATTAGACCGATCTTGGAAACAGGTTTGATTTCCACATGACCATAAAAGGACCACAATCTCCACAAGTTTTTAGTTATGATCCCGTGTCCCACAACCAAATGGGCCTAGTGACTAAATAGACATTGACAACGGTTTACGTGTATCACTATTTACATCATCACCACTTTCTTCTCGATATCATTACACGCCTTTCATTATTGAACATAACGGTGATCGGGATAATATTCTCTGGACTAGACTGGAAAATCATCCATAGTCCATGTGGTTTCATTACGCCTCTCTCTCTCACTTCCATGAACTTGTCTAGAAATATATATGAGGCACCTACAGGTAACTTTCCAAGTGTTCAAGAACTAGTGGATAGAATCTCGGCAGAGCTTGATATTGACTAGAGTTTCGAGAAGCTATTATATCAGATCTGTAGTGCCCACTTCCCTTTGACACTGTTTAGATACTGATCTTGATAGTGTTGATCTCATTTTGGACATTATTATGTTTTGATTTAGTATGATGTTTAGATGTTAGATCATAGATTATTATGGACCTTGATTCAGTTAGCATGCATGATGATTATTAGAGACATTATTATGTATGGATGATGATATACTGATGACATGGATATAGTATTGATGTTGATTTTAGACATGTGACATTTGATATTAAGAGTAACACTAGTATAGAGATTCATTGGATGATGATATAGTTGTAAATTGAAATTAAATGATGATGTTGAATTCTTGATGTTGTTGTGATTTGGATTTGATCTTTATATGTTTTTTATATCATTTTGTATTTTCTAATATAGCCACAAGGCTGAAGGAGGTATTGTTATTTTGTAAGTTAAAATATCACAACAATGTCGGGGGACTGAAGACTAACCATATTAGAATTCTAGATGAATTCATTGAGGTCACCATGGAAACTACATTTGTTTGTATGTTGTGTTTCTTAGGGATTCCCATGGGGAAATCACCTTTAAAATGTGACCAAGGGATTTCATGTATTACTTTAATGTGTTTCTTTTTTTGTAATGTTTGCATGTATTTTATTTGTGATGTGTTACCCCTTTCATTAGTTGTTAATTGATTTGGGTTTATGTTATATATAACCATGTGTTAAATAAATAAATCATTATGTCAAAAGAATGTAATAAATGAAGTCATAGATATTAATGCATGTTGTAAGAATGTGTAAGAAGATGTAAGTGATGTGAAAGATTGTGTAAGTCAGATTTTGGAGTGTAGGACACTTCATCCTCAAAGGAATTCGAATTTGTCCTTGAGGGCTGCATTTTGAGGCTTGTGGGACAAGTTAAACTTGTCCCACACCTCTTAAAATCATCCACCAACCATACCTATGGTTTGGGGGTCAAAATTAGCCTTTTTAATTATATTTTGAAATGACTATGTGTAAGTTTTTATTGCACTTTCCTTACAAGCTTTTAATTCAGTCCTTGTTAAAGTATGGGTTAATTTTGAGTGTGTAAGTTGATTGTCATCTCCATTTATTGTGTTTAGTTGTGGGGTTGACTTTATATTTTTGGGGTTGAGGAAGAATGATGTGGCATCCCACTTGGAATCCACATCATCCTCTCCTCTTCCTCTCCTTTAAAATTTGAATTCTTCTCTTAGTTATGGTTGTTGAAACTTTTCTCTTTCTTCTTTGGGTCAAATTTTATTGTTGTGGGAGTCTTTCTTGTGGAGAAGGTTTGAAAATTCATTTGCATGCTTGGTGTTGCTATTCTTGGACTACTTTTTGGTCATTGAAGAGCTGGCTATTTTGGACTATATTTTTGAGCATTGAAGGAGCTTGTTGTTTTGGAAACAAAATCCATTATGGAGAGGTAGGATCTTGCCCTTTTTAAATGTTGTTTTCTTTCCTTGCATGAGAAAAATGGTGAATGTGTTGTGTATTTTTGGCTGGTTGGGTAGAATGCTTAGGGAAAGGTGTAGGAGAAGGATATGGGAGTTTATATGGGGGCATAAGGGATTTCCAATGGCACTTGTTCTATTTTGGAGGGAGTTTTGGATTGGGATCCACCTGGGAAAAGAAAATGCTTGCATTTATTACTCTTGGGGGCATAAGGAGGGGTTGGGAGATATAAGGTTTATGGGATTTGATATGGTTATTGGTGGTATGATTTAGGTGGATGCCCAATTCCAAATAGGGAGGCATAAGTAGTTCCCCATAGTTCTTGCTCTTGATGGCTTGCTTGATCAAGCCCATGTGTTGTGTGTATGATTCTTATTGCAGTTATGAGTTGTTGCCTTTGTTTGGAATGTGTACTTTGTTGTGTTATGCATGTGAAAGGAATGTTGTTTATTGTTATAGAATCCTTTGTTGCCGTGTGTTGATGTTCATACTCTATTCCAATATGGTTGGGGCTCAGGGGCCAATGGGGAAATATGGCTTCTCCTTTCCCATTGGATTTCTTGGTTGGGTGGAGAGCATTTCCTTTCCCCCTTCCTTGTTGTGATCAAGATGAAAAGATGAAGAAATCAACATGCTACTATTTTGGAGCAAAAGAAAATATAGTTTGACAGTCCCTTCCTTTGAGAAAAATTATTGTAACCTTCCCACTTTGAAGAGGATGATTGTATTATTGTTTGTAATGAGAAGACACCTTGTAATGCAAAGGAAAAGATAGAGATTCATTTGTGAAATGCAAAGAGTTATTATTTCATACTCTATTTTGATAATAACGTGAAAGAATGAGACATGTATTGTATTTTGTAATTTGAAGCTCCAAGAAAGAATGAAGTAGTAATGTTGTTGTTGAAATCAATAAAATAAATACATTCCTTTCTCAAATTTGTATTGTTGTTTTGAATTGGAGTTCTTTGTTTTGAAATGATATCTCTGTGTGAAAAGAAAATGCGTATGAGAGGAAAGGACAACATTATGTTCTTTGTATTTGATTAAAATTTGAGATATCAAATGTTGTCTTGATGCTCTTGAATGATAAGATAGATCAATTAATTGTTTAGACAAAATTTGGAATGCTTTTCCATAGTTGGAAGTTGTAAATTGATTAATGAACTTGTTAAGTGAAATATCTTTGTCTTGTTTTAAATCTGGCAATCAATTTTATCTAACAAATGCACAGCTTGAAATTACAACTTGTAATAAGAAAATAAACCTTGAAATTTAGCTTTAGTATACCCAAATGAACTTAATTGGAACTCTACATTTGTGAAATACATTTTAGAACTTCTTGAAATCAAATTCCAAACTTGCATAATCATTTTCCTGTCAAAAGTTGTAAAATTATAAAATTACACTCAACTAACAAATTGAACCTTGAAAATATCCTTAAAATTACCCAAGATCAATCCTCCATGTTCAATTGACATGTTGAGAAGAAGAAAATCAAAATTTGATCAAAATCTTACAAGTGGAAAATTGCCAGTTTTGAATTGTAAACCCTGCAGATTTATTTCTTAAAATTGACCCTCAAAACTTCATTAAAATCTAAAATTGATGATTTCTATGCAAAGAGGACTCCAAGATCTTTCTGGAAAGTCCTTGTTTTCCCAAAACTAACTTTTCTATCAAAATTTATGGCCATTTGAAGTTTTACTTCAAAATGGCCATCCAAAAATTAATCTAACTGTTTAAAAATCAAAATTTAACCTTTGGAAAAATTTCCTCAAAAATTCTACATCCCCACAACCCTCACAACCAATCATAAGTTTCCACATGGCACTTCGGAGGGCAGACTCATTTTGAAAACTTAACCTTTTGAAAATTTGACCTTGGGAAAATTTTCCCATTTTTCCCCGCATCCCCACAGCCAATCACGTGTTGACACGTGGCTTGGAGGGCGCGTGGAATAAATTTGAAAACTAAATCCTTTTGGCTCAAATTCTTAAACCTCTCCACCGTTCGCCAGCTCGTGTCCAATCATAGGATTCCACATGGCTTTTTTGATGACGGCGGATGAGGGAAGGAAAATTTTCCTTTGGAAAATTTGGTTTTCGACCTTGGGAAAAATTCCCAATTTTTCCCGTGACCGCCGGCCCATGTCTAATCATGTGATGACATGTGGTAATTTGGACCTTAGTGGGAGTGTGGAGTTTCTTTCACCATTGAGATTTTAACTTCTAAAATATCAATTTTCCTTTTGCTCCATCGGTCCGTGACCCCGCGACCAATAGGATTTTGACACGTGGCATGGGTTTTCTCCTTGGCAGAGGCACGCGATGAATTTCTCCCTTGGGCTTTTGGCCTAAAAATTCTAATTTTTAACTTTCTCTACTCCTTTTCTTTTCCCCAGTGCAATCGGGAAGTAACATGTGTCTTTTCGGACTCACGGGCGTGTAAAGGAAATTGCGCTTTTTCACTCAAGAAAGAAAAATTCCCAATTTTCCTCCCCGCCTTGCCGACCTGCTCAAGGGAAAAAATTTCTCCCTAAGCCCGTGGACTCTCCCTAGGGAAAATTTCTCCCTAAACTTTGTTGGCCCATAACTTGAGATTTATAAGGATTTAGGAGGACTTCTTTATATGGTTGGAAAGGTGAGGAAAATTCCTATCTAATGGACATGATTTAGGAAAGTTTTGATGACTCTTATTGTGTGAAAAATAAATTTTAACCCTGTAATCTTGTTAGAGCAGGGTTGAGTGATAAATTACTCTCCTAACCTAAGTGATGAATTTAACCTCTTGTTTTGACCATGTGTCTTGTTGATAATGGTTGTTAGAAGCACTTGTTACAAGTCAGTATTGATTGTTAATCTTAACCATGTTTGTGTCAACTGTGATTTTGTAACCTTATTGTAAACACTCTTAATAAAAAATAAATTATTCCATAATTTTTCCTAGATAAACGTAGTTTGTTTCTTGATCTCAAGTGGTAGTTTGAAGTGGGCATTACAAGATCGATGTATCGCACTATTTCAGATTAGGAGAGCATTATTTTCCTTAGACTCATAGATCTCATTATTTCATTTCAAATATATAAGGTTTCCTCATTATCTTATCCATCATCACCATACATACACTCATTTCCATTCTACAGTGGTTGTCTCGGTATGACCTCAGGAAGTTGGGTGCAAAGAAGGTCATGTGTTGATTTTATTTCATAAAAATTGGTGAACCCAAAGTGAATAGTTAGTCTCTAAACATTTCCACTTTATTCATCCATCCTTTATTTTGCGGATATTCTTATAACCCCCAAATATTTTAGGATACGATGAGTACAATCTACCCACCCTAAGTTTTGATATATACAGTTATCAAACAGGTAGATAACAATAATAACCTTCACTCTCTACATGGGTAGATAATAATTCAACTTCTCAAGACTATGGGGTTTTTACAATGGAACTTTAACAAACCACGGTCAGGGGACAACAAGTCTCTCCTATTTAATGGGATAGGTTCCCTTATTGAAAGAAGCAACAAAAATTATATACAAATGTACAAATTTCAAAGTGTAGATTCTGATACTTTGAAATGTTTTATGTGCAAAGATCATCAATACAAAATAATGGAAGAATTAAGGAGATGAGAGAGGAAGAACATAAAAATACCTTCAGGAAATATAGATAACAGAGTATAACCTTATGCGTATTAAACTAGGGAGATGCAGTAGAATCATTCACTTTCATAACTAAGATAATTACACAGACACAAAGTTCTAGAAATCATATAAACAAGAACACAAAGTTTCTTATCATAAAAGATGGATGATTCCCAAATTTTAGATAAGGAAAGAAGAAATAGCAGAGGAAGAAAGGGAAAAACTTTTGTATTGATTACTTCAAATCTATTACCTTTACAGAGTATCAGGATCCAACCCTAACAACAATGTGGAGAAGAAATTCAATAGATTATAAGAACAGATTACATTCATATACGTAAATGATGAAACTGATTCAAGAAAATGATGTCCGAGCCTCTCTAACTCCTTGGATGTTTCCATACCTAGCAACAAAACTAGATGCATTGAATTGCAGCCATTCATCCTGCCTTTGCAAACTTTGAATTCAAGTTGTCCATGTGGGAGAGATTTAAACTGAAGCGGGCCTGAGGATGCCTTTTGTATTTTTTTCCTTTTAGAGAAATGGAACTTTGGAACATTTTGTCCCACCCACCCACTTTTGATACAAACTCAAAACATGGTTTTACTTGAGTGGTGATAGAGCCGCAGTCACTTTTATAATTTTACCTCTTTTCAACGTGGGCTCAAAAACTCAAATTGCTCACGCCCGCTTCCCGCTTTGATTTTTGATGTGGGATCAACATTTTAATTTATCCCTTCACATGGGGGGCCACGGGTCACTTTATAACTTTGATCTCTTTATGGAAACAAAGCCCAAATTCCCAAATCGCTCTAACGACCCGCTTTCCCACTTTGACTTTTCAACAGCAGAGTCATGGCTTACTTTATACTTTACACCCTTTTGGAAATTAAAAAAATTACTAAATCACCCCAATGTACCGCTTTGAGTTTTCAAAGCATCAAAACACAAAAATGACTGCCTTTCCACCTTCTCTTGAAACATGACCACATATCCCTTTGCGAGACTAGTTCGGCTTTTTGTGTTTTTTTTCTGCGTCCCTTTTGTTTAGCGGTACCATATGTATGACCCGGACATGTGGAGGCTCAATAAACATTTGGGACCTATCCCCAAATTTTTCCTTTTAAGTTGTGTAGAGCTAACATGTGGAGGCTTCCGCAAACCTTTCTATACTTAGTCAATTAAATGGATGGCTCTGCTCCTTCTTTGACTATGACCATGTGGCGAGCCTACGCACACTTGGAGACCTACTCTTGATTCTTCCTTTGAAGTTACATGCTGAAGAGACATGTGGAGAATTCTACCAGTTCTTTTATACTTATCCGATTCAGGGCCTGCTACCCACTTGACTTGTGTTGAACCCTAGACACATGGAGAGTTAATGCTCATTTGATTTTCCACTTTAGATTCACCTCTTAAAAGGGTCCGAGAGATGACATGTGTCTCCTTCCTCTCGGGTCGTGGAATCTTCAACATTTGAATCTGTCTCATTTTTAACTCTAACCACATGGAAAGGTTGCACTTATTTCGAGACTATCCTTTTGGTCTCACTTCGAAGTTGCGTCATTGAGGAACGTGGAGGATTCTCAAGACCCTCTTGTACTTAGTAAATTAGACTAACTCTATCCCTTTTTTGGACCTGGGACACATGGAGGGCTGGTGTAAGTTTGGGGAACCACCCTCGGCATTGACCCTTGAAGCTACACTAATGAGACACGTGGCAATGTCCGCTGAACCTTCCATACTTAGCCAATTTGGGATTGTTCTATCTTCATTTCGGGCCTTTGACACGTGGAAAGCCTGTGCTTATTTAAGGATTATCCCTTGGGCCCTATCCTTGGAGTTACGTCATTTAGACACGTGGAGGCTTCCACTACCACTTGAAACATGGCCATGTAGGATCTAATCAAATATGTCCATGTACTACCCATGGATGTTGGGGAAAAAATTGACAAGGAAGATATGCTTGTCATTCACGACTATGGAAAAATAACAAGAAAGGGAAAACCCCACCTTTACGCCCAAATTTCAAATTTTTCTCCATGGAATGAAAAATTACAAACAATACCAGGCTCGACATGATCCATAACCAAAGAGAAGGATTGACAACAACATCTGAGTGAAGGAAAATATTTTCAATAAAAAGCATGGATTACTCCAAGGTATCGACTCAAAATTTTTAAAACTTGACTTCAAAAAGAGGGGAATTTTGAGGGCGAAAACAACTGGCTCTTTTTGGGGATGAATTGATGAGGAACAAGGCAAGATCAAGAACCATAGAAAAACTCTGGGAAAGCATACTAGTGCCTTATCCATTAGGAAAATAGAGTCAAAGGAAAAACCAATACAGAAACAAAACACACGAAAGGGAAACAAACCAAAAAGGAAAGACAAAAAAAACACAAAGGAACGACTAAAACCAAAACACTGTACACAATATACATAAGGACTTCCTAGTCACCTAGGACTTGAAAAAATTCAAATATTTCCCACTATAAGGAAGTGGGAGAGGAGATCCATCTATATAATCCAAATAGAAAGATTTTCTCTAGTAAAGTGCCTAATTTTGAAGGGACCAAGACAAAGAGAATCAAGCTTACCATGGCTTCCTCGAGGTTCATGCCTTTTGTCCCACGAGTAGAGAACAATGTATCCCACTTGACAATCTCTAGGTCTAGATTTCTTGTCAAATAAAGCTTCCCCTCAGTTGATGAGTGATATTCTATCAAAAACCCGTAATTTGTCTTCATGCGGCTTCGGAGATACATGATCCTCTTATCTAAGGAACTAGTAAAACTTGAATATTTAATAGCCTTTGTTAAGTGCAAGGCTCATAATTCCATTGTTAATAGCAAATGAGCTTTAACACCATACACCACTCAAAATGGAGACCTACCAATTGCTCTTTTGGGTTTAATCCTATCTTCCGAGAGAGCATCATAAATTTTCTTGTAGCAATTCCTCCGAGAGTCATTGAAAAGCTTCCAAATGATGGTTACCGTATTCTTATTTGTTGATTCTACTTGTCCATTCTCTGGGGGTAGTAGTCGAAGAATGAGCAAGGGAAATTCCATAACCATAGTAGAAATCTATCATCTCGAGAAGAAGAAAAATAATCAATATGGACTTTTTCCCCTTTCTTCCTCTTCTATTTCTTCTTTCCTTGTCTAAAATTTGGGAATCATCCATCTTTTATGATAAAAACATTGTGTTCTTGTTTATATGATTTTGAAACTTTGTGTCTGTGGAATTATATTGGTTATGAAAGTGAATGATTCTACTCGCATCTCCCGGTTCAATACATATAAGGTTATACTCTGCTATCTATGTTTCCTTAAGGTATTGTTATGTTCTTCTAATCTCATCTCCTTAATTATTTAATTCTTTTGTATTGATGATATTTAGGCATAAAACATTTCAAAGTATTAGGAATGCTCAAAATTATCTTCTTCATGGAACCAATGTTTGTTCCTCCATACGTATCAAGGAGATTGACCAAATCACATAGACACATCCTCCGAACATTTATGTTCTAACAATATGACCTTCACTAGGGAGGCAAGTTTGTCTCCTTGGGGTTTTTTCCAACAACCCATTAGCATGTAGTTAGACTAACTCCTGCCTCTAGATGAGGATTACTTAGCAAGATATGCAAAAATACAACAATGCTTCCATAATATAAACCGTGCTTTTGACATGTTACAAGGACATGTTGATGTATTTCTCCAAAACAATATCACTACCCCTCCAAGAATGGAAAACATTACGACGAGAGGTGGTAGAACAATGAATAATTCATAGCAAGATATCACTCCCTCAACTACCTCCAAAAGTTCAACAACAAGCAGTGAAACAAAAACCACCCCATCAATAGGTGACATCATCTCGGCATTAGTAGAAAAATTCAAAGAGTTAGAGATTTCCCAAAATACTCAAAATTCATACGTAGGGAAAGTAAGAGTTTCTCACTATCCACAAAATTATGGACAAGTACCTACTACACACACTCCTCTAGTCTATACAGGAAATCTAAGCCTAGGATATTTGCTAATTGGGATGGGCACCTTAGGTATTCCCCCTTATGCCACATATGGATATTTAAAATAGGCACCAGTCGGAAGTGCATTCTCAAATGCTATACTAGCAGGAAATGCAATGTTCCCTGGCTTTGTGCCTTCCAATCCATATCAAAGTAGTCAACCTCCTTATGTACACATGTACTTTAAATCACCATAGGGGGATATGTACACTTACCAAGGTCCATATGGACAACCACAAGGGATGCCATATGCCCAAAAAAATTTTACACTGTACCATTTCACCAACCAATGTAAACACCACCTCCCTAATAGGGTCTTCAATGGTTGAAACATATGTAATGGGGACCTACTATGAATGTCTTAAGGAGCTGCTAGACTTTTCTATCCGGACAATCATGCTCCCAAGACCCTTTCCGATCTTCGAAGTTCAAATGGGAGGCGATCCCGATTCTCCCATCAAATCTTATGTAATGACCTTTCAAGATTTTCTCCCATGGGACGCAATTTTTTTGAATATTTTTCCTTATACGCTAGAAGGTATTACTCTCGATTGGTACTATGGGATACCGAAGACTTCAATACACTCCTTTAAATAACTCATGCTAGATTTTATTAAGGCTTTTGATATGAACAAGATTTTAAGGACATGAATTAGAGAATTCCTTTATATCAAACAAGAGCACAATGAGTCCACAACCCACTTCATTCAAAGGTGGTAAAAGGTTCTCTACTCCTCTACAAGTGCTCCAAACATGGATCAGACAGAGATTTGTGATTTTTTCCTCCACTCCCTCAATAGAGAGATAAAGGAAGAAGTCCAAAATTTTCCGCTAAGGAGCTCAAGAGGTGCTAGAAGGTGCTCTCGAATTGATTAATCAGCCATTGTCAAGTGGTCGTAAGACTTATGGAGCAAATGGAAGGTTACTCAATCCTAACCAGAATAACCCTGGTTACTCCAACAATGCGAACAATAATTAGGGACCAAAGGTCCTTAATAAGAATTAGGGGGTTACAAGTGATGGTGTTACCAATCAGCCCAAGAAACCCAATGTTTTTAATTCTCCCAATATGAAAACTAACAAAAACAAAAACAACAATGGAAATAATAATAGGAATAATAATTTCTTGCCCTCAATCAACATTATGGATTTTAATCTTCCTCAACAACAACAAAAACCTCAATAACCAAGACAAGTGTAGAATCAAGGCTCTAATCAACACCCAAGCGGGTATTCAAACTAATTCGAAAACCAAGGGCATGGGTTCCCAAATTATAACTATAAAAATCAATAGTTTAACAATAATCATAATTTTGGACCACAACAAGGTGAAAACAAAATGCCTTGAGATTATGATCCCGATTTGTATTACGGTTTTCGAGAGGGTTTCAAGCATGATGTAAGAGCATGTCGTGATTGCAACAAATTTTTACAAAGTGCTTGTCGGAGGATCAAAGGTAATTATTTCTGACATATTTTTGGAAAACCCAATAGTGCTAAATCAGAACACTTACATAGGGCCGTATCCCCACAAAACTCTCCTCTTAGGATCTTTAATGATCCTCTCCCCACATACCCAAAATATGGTAGAATAGATCCCAATGGTTCAAACAAAGGAATTTCAATAGGAACTACTGATCATGAAGCCTCAAATTCATTAAAATAATAGGTGGCACATACTTTTTATGGTTGTCAACAAATACAAATTATGGGATTGGTAGAGTTGGACACCGAACTTCAAGTTAACGTTGCCACTAGAACCAAATATTATTCTTTGCAACCTATCCCGATCTACCTGAATATATCAGATGGCATTTGTGATACACTGGGAAAGTCAATAGGATATTATGACTTGATCAATGAATTGACTAAAACCTTCTCTCACATTTCCTTCTTGGATCTGTTAACAAATTCCCCGCTCACAAAGCCACTTTATTAGAAGCACTAGTTCTTGGGAATCTAATTAATGTTACCCATCCACAAAAAGCATAGATAAATCACATAGATATTGATGTTTATCCTCTAGGGTAGCCTAAAAGAGATATTGAATTCATATTTGACATCAACAAGATGCCCACGGACACCGAAATCTACAACTCTACAAAACAACAAAGTGTTAAATCTAACAAAAGGGTTTGACTTCATATCAATTGAAGTGATTCCACAGGAACAAAACCTTCTTGTGGACTCTATAGTAACTTCTACTTCCTAATTCACTCCAAGTAGTGAGTTAGAAGATACAAAATTCACTGAAGATCGGTTCATGTTATACCTTTGGTTCATAAAGTATTGATAACCCCAATGTTGACATATATAGAATTTGAGAACGAATCTATCATCTCGAGACCATGTTGATAGGGATAAATCAACACCGGGATATCTAAACACTTTTTTAGAATTACATCTTGCTCATCACAAGGTTGATATTTCCTTAATCCCACACTCTTCTTCATATTTTGGAAATCCCATGATAGAATCTTCCTCTAGGAAGGATCTTGAGATTTATGAGATAGGAGAAGAAGTGAATTTAGAGTTACCTCCATCCTTTCCTGATTTTGAGGAAGGAAATGTCTTGTTAATTGAGGGAACGATCAATATAAACATTGGGACAGAGGAGGAACCAAAAATCTTTAAGCTAGGGTCCTCTTTAACTCTAGAGGAAGTATAAATACATACCCGAATCCTCAAGGAGAATGAAAAATATTTTGCATTTAGCTACAAGAAAATGACGGGAGTTGTGCCACACATTGCGGTTCACAACCTTGTTACTAAGCCAAATGCTAATTTGATCAAAAAATTTGAGGCCCATGAAGCCAAAGGTGGCCCTCATGGTAAAATAAGAAGTGATGAAACTACTACAAGTGGGGTTCTTCAAGCCGATCGACTATTCATTCACAATGGGTGTCTAATATCATCCCCATTCTAAAGAATAATAGAAAAATATGCATTTTCATAGAATTTTGGGATATCAATAAGGATTGTCCTAAAGATGATTTTCCACTACCATCCATTGATGTTATTGCTGATACGAAAGCTGGTTTTGAGATGTTGTCTCTAATGGATGGGTTTTTTGGGTATAACCAAATTAGAATCTCTGAGGAGGATCAGACCAAAACTACATTCATCACTCCTTGGGGAACATACTATTATGTTGTCATGTCATTCAGACTTAAGAACTCGGTGCCACATACCAATGGGTGATGACTTATATATTCCATGATCTTATCCATAAGATTGTGGAATCCTACGTGGATGATTTTACGGCAAGGATAGAAAATTCTATGATCACCCATAGGTGCTTTGTATCACCTCTCTCTCTTAATCAAATACAAAGTGTCACATTGAATCCGAGAAAAATGTGTATTCGGTGTAATGGGAGGAAATATTTTAAGATACATCATATCTTCATGAGGGATTGATGTAGACCCAACCAAAATCCAAGCTATACTAGAAATGAATCCACCATCGAAAATTCGGCATTAAATATTTTCTTGGAAAAATTAGTGCAATCGAAGGTTTATCCTTGATCGACCTTTTTATTCACCCAATCAAAAATTTATTGAAAAATAATTTCTACATTAATTGGATGGAATAATTTAGTGAGGTATTTAAGTCCATTAAATAGTTCTTACTTGTCTCCTCCCACAATCATGCTACCTAGGTCGGATCGCCTCGAATCCAGTATTCACGAGCTACGGATGTCTCATTATCCCGCATGTTATCTCAAGAAGATGATGATAAACATGAACGTGTGGTCTATTTCATTAGTAAAAATTTATTGATTATGAGACACATTATAAGCAAGAAGATATGGAATGCCTTTCTATAGTCTTCACGATAAAGTGCTTAAGACGTTACATGATTAACCAAGAAAAAAGAGTTATTGTTAAATGAAATCACCTGTGGACATTTCTCATGCAAGGGTCCTTATATAATAAATTTGGATGCTTCATAACTCGATGGGCAAGTTTGAGTTAATATTTGTTAATTATAAATCCGTCAAAGGAAAAATTATTACGAATGGTTGGTCGACAACCCATTGGATAGAAACAATCTAGTAATCTATACTTCCCGACTAGTGTGTGTATTTTTTTGAAACTAAGCCTCCCATTTATGCATGCCCATGGTATACTGACATCATTAACTTCATCATGGACCATACATATCTAGAAGGGGAAACGTCACATCAAATAATATGGTTGTGTATTATAACCACCAAGTATGTCATCTTGGAATAGGTGCTCTATTGTAGAGCCCTTGATGGAATGTTGTTAATATGTGTTGATGAAGAATAATTTGAAAAGGCTATTCATGAATTACATAGTGGAGTATGTGGAGGTCACTTTGGCGGGCACGCCAAGACTCAAAATATAAATTATATGGGCTACCCCTGCCCACACTAGAATACGATGTGTTAGAGTTTGTGTGAAAATTCCATTAATGTTAAGATTTCTCCCATGAGATTCACATACCAACACAAGATTTGTAACCAATTGCAATACCATGGCCATTTTCCATGTGGGGCCTAGATTTGATAGGGAAATTCTCTCCCTCATCAATGGATGGTCATAACTTCATCATAAAGGCCACATAATACTTTACTAAGTAGGTAGAAGTCATGCCTCTTACCACCATTCCAAGATTTGTAATCACTAAGTTCATTCTAAACCAAATCATTTGTAGGTAGGTGGTCCCACAAGTCATTATCTCATGATAATGGAACATCTTTCAAGAATGAGGAAGTATGTGGATTATGTGAAAATTTAAAGATAAATCACCATATGGATTCTCTCTATTATCCTTAGCCCAATGAATAGGATAAGGCTACAAATAAGACATTAAAATACATTCTCCTTAAGACAGGTTAAGGATAACAAATGAGATTGTAATTTGAAGCTTTTTCCAACCTTATGGTCCTACGGTAAGAACGTCGATGGGTGCAACCCCTTTTCTTTGGTATTTGGTGTACAAGTGGTTTTACCACTCAAAGTTGAAATCCCTAGTCTCTATATTTCATTTCAAGGAATTCTAGGAGAAGAGGGTTATCGAGAGGTGTAAATGTCTCAATTAGAAAGTCTTCATAAAGCTAGACTCAACATTGAACAACGACATAATGTTTCCACTGACTGGATGGCTCAAAAATACAATAAGAAAGTCTAGGAGCATGAAATATATGAGGGAGATTTGGTTTTGAGACTTGACAACCGAATAGACAAAAGGACCAGTGTAAGAAGTAAACTCAGGCTCAAGTGGTTGGGCCCATATCTAGTAATAGAATACTACAAAAATGGGGCATTTCATGTGTGTACACTAGAGGGTGAGGATTTTAGCAAATCTATAAACTCTCTTCACCTAAAGAGGTACTACGCATGATCTATTAACATTTTCATATGTATATTACTACATCTGCATTACATTTTCATCTGCCAGTTCATTTTGTAAAATTTTTGATCAAGGGACTTATTCTTATAGCAATTCCTAAAAAAATCTAAAAACATTGGCAAAACATTCAAATCATACCTCTACAAATATCCACAGTGTCATCAATTGTTTATGAATCATTACATCAATTCAAGTAAGATAAGCCAAAGATTTAATGGTAACCATACCAAGGCTCGCATACTTGGTTCTACTTGTAGTCTTTTTCTAGATTAGGTGTCTTTTCCTATAGTCCGTTATAGAAGCTTCATGGTGTCACATCTAATACATATCTTTGGAAATAAGAAAATTCTATCCATTTTTCCTAGATAATTAAGTCAAATGAAAATCCACACAAATTTGTTATTTTACACATTTCTTTTCCCTACCAACCTTCAATGTTGAGCTTGCGTCTCTTACTAGTGATGTATGATTGGGAAATGAGAGAAATGCCCTTACTCGCCTATGCCTTTCCCATGGTGATGAGCCCATAATTCCTACTGGTAGCATGGGGTAAGGTGTAGGGGTCTCTTTAACAAACTCAAAGGATAGAAATAGTTCATTCAAACTCATAAGTCAAAACAAAATGGATTAGATGCCCAAAATTCCAAAAGAGTTTAAAACCTCAAAACCAGATTTTGTCAACCAAGTAGCCATCTACGGATCTAAGTCTAGAAAAACTATAAAGCAATTCACATTATAAAATATGAAGCAAACTTGAGTAGAGTGAGGTTGTAGTGTCTCAATTTGGTTTTGTCAAATCCTTGTATTTCTCTCATCATTACCATTCAAAAAATTTCATAACTTGTGTCCTTTCTGGCTCTCAGTGTTGAGCCCTCGCATCTTATTGGTTGTGTGGAGTTAGGAGCAGGGAAAGTTCATTCACTTATCATATCACCCTTTCACCATGTTTCTCCAAAACAATATGAAGTACCAAAAGTTTCTTATAGAAACTAAAGTTCAACATTAAAATGTGATTGCATTATCATATATCAGCATTACAAAAAAAAAGACAAATCATTGTATTAGCATTCATTTCCACTACATACATTCTGAAAATCATATAAAAATGGAAGTTCTAAACATCTAGAGTACACATGCAAAGTGAGACAAGAGGAATTTAACTTAGATACAAATAATTACCAAACCAAAAGAAGAGTCTTTATATATCATAATAAATCGAGTTTGTGTACAATGCCATCATGCACTATGAGTGGTTAAAATGCTCACAATGAACCTAAAATATACAAAAAAACATCTAATGCTAGAAAAAATGGAAACAAAGAAATAAAAGGCCCAATGGCCTATCAATCCCTATGGGATCCCTCAGATGGTGCACGACCGTATCCAAGACTCCTACTACAGCCACAAAGATGAGAATGAACTGAATGGTGTGAGTGCTTGTGGTGGTGGCCACTAGTCATGGTCTCATTGTGAAAGTGACTCCACCTCATCAATCTCTCGGTTGCCTCATACCTAGCCACCTAAGTGTGAAGCGAGGTCATCACCTCCAATGTTCTCCAATGTATAAACACATCGGTGTGTCATGTAGAATTGCTGCTAGTAGCAGAAATGGTGAATCCTTAGTCATCTCAGCTCGAGTCTTCCCTAAGGGGATCAATAGGGTGTCCATGTACACCCATTGAATAAGCTCTTGCCACTCTGTGTAGTCACTACAAGTAAGAAAAGAAGAAGAAATAATGAGTTATAAAATTACAAAAACAAAACAAATAAAAAGAAATACTTGACTAACATTTCCAAGTAACAAAGTCAAGGGAAGAGTATAAATGTACTTGCATCTCTAGGAATCCAAGTAAGGTCGGTGTCTACTGTGGTTACTTTTGGTGGCTGTAGGGTATCCCCAAAGCTAGAGGTAAGATGTTGTCCTATCATGGGATCATTGTCTCCCTCTCCATCTCGAGGAAGTGGTCCCTCCGAGACCAAGGTCTCTCTCTACGTGCTTGCCTCATCTCGCTCCGATCTCAAGCACATCTTGAGTGTTATGCCAATCAAGTTCACTCTCCTCTACCTCCATGTGAGTTGTCCCACTAGCCTCACCACCTAGCCCCTCATCACTTTTCCCCTCTCTAATTGAATCATCCTTAGTCTCATCTCCTGTGTACTCCTCAAAGTTAGAGTCTATGTCAATGGGCTCATCCTCCTCTCCAATAGAAGTAGGAGTAGAATCAATCTGAAGTAAGGGTGCTTGAGGGGCACCAGCCTTCCCGTCGGGAATGAGCCACCTATCTAACTATCTGGGCACTCCTATAGTAACCACTATCCATCCACGATCTCCTCTAGGGACCTTCCAGGCCTCCTAAATAGTCTTATATATGGGTGCCACTGGAGGAAACATATCAACATAAGGGAGGCCAAACTACTGAGGAACCCAGTTAAATGGATGAATCTTGACTCTCCCCTCTCAACCAACCGACCAAGTAGTGGAGAAATATACCATTTTGTTTGCCTCTTGTCCCCATAATCTGTCATATACTACTAAGGTGTGAAAAGCGTGTCTTTTTAGTTAGAGAAGCCTTTGGGTGATGTGGAATAAGAAGAAATGAAATCACTATCCACCTAGTTGCTCAGACAACCCCCGGGTCCTGCACTAGTATTCCCCTCCCATAAGGGGTAATATGCTCATATACCCAGCTCATGACTAGCATGGGATGGCTCAATGACTATCCTTGTAATCGATAACCATGTATAGGTCATGATAGGTGGTCCCAAGGATGTATACTCCCCAAGCATAGATGTGTCCATTCCCCTCAATTTTTGTGACGATGGGAGCCCAAAAGTAAAGAAGAGTGTCACCTCCCTTGTCCCCGATCAATCGTGAGGACAAGATACCCATGATATATTTGTGAATGTTGGGAATAGGAGAAGTGGTAATAGATCATACCTTTATCCCCTTCTTTAAACCAAATGATACAACGACATTCCCGTGTAGGTGGCCCACTGATTCATTGTAGTTCTATATCATGTTGTCTCTAAGGTTAGTCTCCTCCCAAGTATTAGAAGAGAAAGAATGTGGTACACATCCTTCTGGGTGATATTCCACTAAACCTTAGCACTTGGAAGCCAGAAAGTGTTCCAGTTTACATCCTAGTAACAAACCAAGTCACACAATATGTGACTAGCAGGAGTGACATGAGGCACTGCGTAATCTTCTAAATACTTTCCTCCGGAGGGTATCTGTATCGTCCGAGTCAGCTGGTCTAAAATCTCCAGGAGCTAATCACACTCCCTCTCACAACTCCAATGGATGTATTACTCCTTCTGCATCCACCAAAACATAGAAAAAGAGAAAGTTAGTAATGTATTTCAAGAAATAAGCTCAACAAAAACATGACAAAACATCAAAAAATTTAAAAAAATCAATTTAGCATGCGTTTTGGTTATTTTGTTCAACACCACCACCCAGTCTAGGGTGATAATTTTAGATCGCCACTGCAAGGTGGCGGAGGTCCTGGACCGATTTTCCAAACATGTTTTAACCCTAGAAAATGCCCAAAAATGCAAAAAAAAACCATTTTAGATGAAATAAAAGACTACCCTATGGGTGCCCCCTAGAGACTCATTTAAAACAAGAAATTTCAAAAATGATCCCTCCTAGGTAAACTTTTCAACATTTTTACATTTTAGGTTTAAAAACACAAAAGTGAAAAAAACTAACCTTAGACCACGTGGGTTGATCTCCCACTCGTGGGGGCATGATCACAATTTTGTAATGGACATTTTGGTTGTACTCTTGTCAAAAATGGTCACCATGAGTCCATAACTCCAAAATAACCAAATCAAATATACACAAATGAATTTAAAAATGAGTTTGTTTTGATATTTATATGTTGTTTTAACCTCACTTTGAGTGTATATGTTTACAGGGCTGGAGTGTTAGCACAAGTATATCTCTATATCCCCACACAAATGGTAAGTCATCTTGTCATTTTAATTTAGTGTTTATTTTTCCATATCTTATCTATCTGCACTTGAGTCTTCTCCTCATCTTGTAGGTAACGGGGTATGGATGATGACATTTCAACACACATGCATGTTAGGTATAGCTTCTAACTCCCCATTTTAGGAATGCCATACTTGGACTCTGTGTTTTACAGCTTTTCAAGACTAAGACACTTCTCGAGGGGGTAATATGTATGCACACAAAACTACATTGTTGGAAAATGGTTACAAAAGTCCCCAATGATGATTCTTATCTTTTCGAGAAGATGGTTGAGCTCATAAACCAATTCGCAGTGTATATGTATAGCCTAACCACCCTTACTTATCTTTTCCATGCTTTTTCCACATTCTCACTTCATTCGTGCATGTTTTGGTCTTTAGTGCTAAGACTTCCACCCTACCTAGGTAGTGGTTCTCCGAGGGGGCAATATGTACGCACCCAAAATCACATGTGCTACATTGTCAGAAAATGGTTTAAAAAGTCCCCAATGATGATTCTTGTCTTTTAAGAAGATGTTCGAGCTCCTCAACCAATTCGAAGTGTATATTTATAGCCTAAATACCCTTACTTATCTTTTCCACATTTTTTCTAGCTTCTCGCTTCATTCTATGCATGTTTTGGCCTTTAGTGCTATGATCGCCACCTTGTGCAGGTGGCACTTTTGAAACCGTTGCCGAGGCAGGAGGTAGTCATGAGTGATTTTTCTAGATTTTTTCATGCATGTTTTTGACATGCGGTGCTTTAATTTACTTAACTTTTAGGATGTGTTTGTGAACCAAATTGCCTAAAAATAGTCTTGATTGCTTAGTTTTCCTTCCCTCTTCTATTTTTAAATATATTTAATTAGTTTGAACTACCTCTTCTTGCCTTGTGCATGAAGGCACATCCTAGCCCAATTCCTATATATTCCATTTTTGTATTCAAGCAAAAGGACTAATAATTTTGTGTATCTTGCATATTATTGCTTCCAAAATCTGTTAGGAATTACATAGCCAATCTCATATCTCTTTTGTTATCACTCTTCTACTTTCATTACAACCAAACTTCATTCAATCTACCATTGGTCAAATGTATTCTCTTGTTGTTGTTCTTGCATTCCTAATCCCTGGACTCATATGAACACAAGGAGAAAGAAAGGAACAAACGAGGGGGAAAGATACAACCAGATTTCCCAAAGCTCTTTCTTATCTAGGTTGGTATTATTTGTTTGTTTGCATCATTTGTTGTGTTATTAATTTTTAATCATTCATTTCAAACACATATAAAATAGAGTAGTAAAATTTTTCGTTTCAATTGATTAAACAATTACAAATAGAGTAATTCAATATAAATTTTGCTATTTGACATTATTAGGAAGTAGTGGGGGAACAATAGCTCTTATAGGGTTATGATTTGTTCTCCACCTCTGAGGTAGGGTTTGAAGGGTTTTGATTAAATTAGATTAGTTGTTTTAGATCTAGATTCACACCTCGCTCAAGTAGTTAGCTACAACCAACTGATTATTTCTATTTAGTTTTGTTTATTAGATTAGAAGCATAGCTTAAAAAATAGAAAAGTTCAAAAAAATTTACTTTTATTATATTATTTTACTTTCATTATTTTGTTTAGATATCTTGTTAAAAGTACAAAAACATAGATTAAATTTCCTTTGATAGTTAGCTTGTTTTATCAAATCAATTCAATTCATTCCGCATGACCATCAATGACCCATAATAAGAAAATACATGTGGTTGTGATCCATTGGTACCAAAACCCAATGGGACAAAATTATTGGTAGACATTGATATGGGTTTACGCTTGTTAGTTTTATGCACACTTGCTAGGTATTCAGAAAATATTGAAAAATTAAAAACATTAAACATTATGGTTAGTCAAGCCTACAATTATTAGACTTCTCCTCGCAATAGGGTTTGATTTCTGCATGACCATACAAGGACCACAACCTACATGAGTTTTTAATTTTGATCCCGAGGTCCCACAAACCAATGGGCCTACTTACCAATTAGACATTTATATTGGTTTGCGTACATAAATATTTAGATCATTACCACTTCCACCGATATCATTACAAAACTTTCATTATTAAACATAACACCCAATTAGGCTAAGAATTTTTGACTAGACCGTAAAATAACCCATAGTCCCTATGGTTTCATTACTCCTCTCATTCTCACTTCTATGACCTTTCTAGAAATCTAGATGAGGCACACTGTATGTAAATTTCTGCGTGTTCAACAACCAATGCATAGAATCTCAGCAGAGCTCAATATTTACTTTGGAGTCTTCGAGAAAATATTATATCAAATCAATCCATCACACCACTTCATCTTAGGAGATAATTATTTTCCTTAGACTCATAGATCTTGTTATTACGTGTCGAAGATATAAGGTTGCTTCATTATCTTATCCATCATTACCATACATATACTCATTTCCATTATACACTGGATATCTCTTCATGATATCGAGAAGTCCGTTGTGAATAAGCTCACATGTTGATTTTATTTTGTACGGTATCCTATAGGTGTGAGAAAAACTTCAAGTCATTCGAACAATAATATTGAAACTATGATGTTTTATGTGAAAGCAGTGTCCAAGAAAGTGAATTTTCCAGCTCAAATTACTACTTCGATGCTCACCATGAATTATATGCTTGTCATGGGACTCGAATGTTTTGGATGATGTTTCTCCATAAAACTAAAAAGGTTTACCAAAAATAATGAGGTTATTTCATCATCACATTTTTTGAATGATCGTTAAGAAGAAAAGTGGTTTGAAACCCTCCTAAAACCATAGGTCAAAAGCAATGGAGAAGATATGCTTGGTAAATATCCAAAATTTATTATTTTTGATAGTATGATGATTGTATGATTTAGAATACTCCTCTAGGTTTCACGAGACATAAGATATAGAAAATAGTGATGAGTGGACCCCACCTAAAAATGTATGTTTCGAAGAAGTTCGGTTTGGGAAAAAGTTGTCGAATCAAGTGAAATAAATTGGTATTGTTTTTATACTAATATTTTTAATTTATTTCCATAATGGTTTCATATCATCATTGATATTATATATGGAAAAGTGTTCCTATTTATGAATATTGGTCTTAAGGAAGTTTTGGGGAAGTTCTGGAGCAGTTTCAAAGATCTACTAGGTTGGAAGCCTTCCACTTAGAGTTGGAAGGAAATGTAAAATTTTATGGAAAGTATAATTAGATAAAAATTTTATGG
The DNA here is from genome assembly GCA_018340775.1 of Taxus wallichiana var. yunnanensis. NCBI lineage: Eukaryota > Viridiplantae > Streptophyta > Pinopsida > Cupressales > Taxaceae > Taxus > Taxus wallichiana. The sequence goes on from CM031242.1 coordinate 221,673,195, forward strand.
TAGACGGTTTTTGTACTTATGATGAGGTTTGATTGGTGACCTAGCTCAATTTGTAAATAATAAGGATGTTTGTTTCTAGGAAAGAATTTCTTTGGCTAGAAGATGGAGGTAGAAGATGCATGAGATGGATGATTTTATGCTTTATATAAGTATAAGAGTTAAGTGGGATGAATTTATGTTCCTATTTAAGGCCTTCAGATGTATATGAAGTGGCAGAAAGGGTGAAAACTAGTTGTGTTTCTAAAAATACCTTTTTGAGAACCTAGTTTGGTGAAGAGGAAAGTTTTTGATGGTTTTCATGTATGGATGTTTCATGATATATAACAAACATAGATATGATATAAATGTTAGGGGATTTAAAATTAGTGGTTACATGCCATATTTTAGGTCTTTTGTGTGTTCTTCAATTCCACAAGTGAAGACAAAGTGTCATGAAAACAACTATTTTGAGAAGGATATGAGCCTTCTTGAGCGAGTTATGAATAATTTGATTAGTGCAAGATAATTTAAAACATCCACACCAGTTTCTAGGGAGCTCTATCGGATGACAAGTCCAGATCTTCATGAGCTCAAGATTCAGTTAGAGGAGTTGTTAGATAAGGGTCTCATTTTCCCTAGTGTATCTCCTTGGGGAGCGCCAGTCATTTTTGTGAAGAAGGATGGTTCTCTCAGACTTTGTGTAGACTTCAGGAAAATCAACAAGATCACAATAATGAACCATTATCCACTCCCTAGGATTGATGACTTGTTTGATCAGATGTAGGGAGTGAGATTATTCTCTAAAATCGATCTCAAGTCAGGTTACCATCAGTTGTGCATATCAGATGTAGACATTTATAAGACATCATTTCACACACGTTATGGGCATTATGAGTTCACAGTTGTTCCATTTGGTTTTACTAATGCCCCAGTTGTCTTCATGAGCCTCATGAATGGAGTATTCAGGACATTTCTGGATCACTTTCTCTTAGTGTTTCTTGATGACATATTGATATATTCTCGTTTTGAGGAGGAACACAAGGAGCATTTGAGGCAGGTACTTCAGGTTTTGAGAGAGTAGAAGTTGTATGGGAACTTAGAAAAATGCAGCTTCTTTCAGACAGAGATTTAGTACTTGGGTCATATCATATCAAGTGAGGGTATCTCAATAGATCCCTCTAAGATACAGGATATCCTGGATTGGCGCCCACATCAGTTACTAAGGTGAGGAGTTTTATGGGTTTAGCAGGTATTACCACAGGTTTGTATAGGACTTTTCTAGGATTTCTCACCCTATCACTTCTCTTCAGAGAAAAGGGAAGAATTTTGATTGGTTAGAAAAGTGTGAGTAGACCTTTTAGTTACTTAAGGAAAGGTTAACCATGGCGCCCATCTTAGTAGTTCCGGACCCAATAGAGGATTTTGTTGTTTGTACTGATGCATGACTAGAGCATTTGGGAGCAGTTCTTATGCAGGAGCCTCAGGTTATTACCTTTGAGTCTCGTAAGCTCAAGGACTATGAGCTTAACTATCCTAATCATGACTTGAAGCTTGTAGCAGGTGTTCATGCACTTGTGCGTTGGCGACATTTCCTTTTGGGTAGACCTTTCTTTTTGAGGACAGATTATCATAGCTTACAACATATCTTCTCACATCTGAACCTCAACACTCATCAACGGTGTTGGATGGAGTTCCTATGTGAGTATGACATGGAGGTGCAGTATATAAAAGGAAAGGAAAATGTTGTTGTAGATGAACTTAGTAGATGATGACATGTCCTTGCTTCATTGACACTGCAGTCTAATTTGAGAGGTAGGATTCTTCAGCATCTTCCAGAGGATAGGTTTTATGAGGGAGCTAGACAGATGTTGGAGTCTCAAGGTTCATTAGAGGGAAGATATTCAGGGTGTGTTTTAGAGACAGATGGTTTACTTCAGTTCAATAGGAACATCTACGTTCCTAAGTCGGGTGATCTCAGTATAGCTTCATCCTTACAGAGGCACATCGATTCCCATATGCAAGCACACCTAGGCATGAAGAAAATGGACACCAATATGAGGGAGTTATATTATTTTCCAGGTCTTTGATGGGACATAGTATATTTTTCCATACATTGCCTCAAGTTTCATAGGGTCAAGGAAGAGCATTCTCATCCTGCAAGAATTTTACATCCTCATGATATTCCCGAGTGGAAATGGGATGTGATCTCCATGGATTTCATAGTCGGACTTCCTATGTCTTCTTATCATCATGATGCCATTATGGTCACTGTGGATAAGTTAGCCAAGGTTATGCACTTCTCACCAACCACGGTCACCTATAATGCATAGGCCATCACCAAGGTATTTATGGAGGACATTGTTAGGTTTCATGGGATTCGAAGACCATCATCAATGACAAGGATACCATCTACACTTCAGTTTTTAGACTTCCTTTCAAACCGCTCTAGGTACTCAGATTAATTTCAGCTCAGCTTATCATCTAGAGACAGATGGATAGACAAAGAGAGTTAATCAGGTACTAGAAGGACATGTTGAGGATGTATGTGATGGACCAGCAGAAGAAATGGGAAGATTATTTACATTTAGTTGAGTTTGCCTACAACAATAGCTATCATAGTTCCATTGGTATGGCTCCTTACCAGGCTTTGTATGGACGACCTTGTAGGAAACCTTTGAGTTGGGACAGACTAGATGACATGATTATTCTGGGACCAGCTTACCTATATGATTTAGAGCAGTAGGTTGTTTTGATTAGACAACGTCTTGAGTAGGCTAGAGCACGCTAGAAGGTGTATGTAGACACCAAGAGGATTGATCGTCACTTCTCATTGGGTGACAAAGTCTTCTTGAGAGTTCATCCGCATAAGAGCCCAATCCACTATGGAAAGGGTTCTAAGCTATCACCTCTGTTTTGTGGGGCCTTTTGATATTTTAGAGGTCATCGGTCCAGTTGCCTATCACCTAGCTTTGCCACCATGCCTTGCATAGGACTACAATGTTTTTCATGTTTCTATACTATGTAGATATGTACCAGATGCTTCTCATGTTTTGGATTGGTCGGCATTATAGGTAAAAGATAAAGGTCAATGGAGACCTGAAGCCCATACACATATTGGAGCACCAGAGGTTGGCCCTTCGAGGTCGATACTTGGACTAGGTTAGAGTGTAGTGGGACCAATACAATGAGATAGCAACTACTCCGGGAGGATGCAACACCTTTGAGGGCTAGATATCCTTATCTCTTTCAGTGACTTCCAGGAGGAAGTCTAATTTCATAGATGGGGATGTAGTGCCCACATTTTTATAGCTCAGTTACTTGTTTCTCATTCCGCATAGACATGTTTTGATAGAGATTCCATATACTTTGGACATTACATTAGGAGATTTGATCGATTAGGCATGTATGGACATTTAGGCGTATAGCACCAATTTAGCTTGATTACTATGTTGTTTGCATTATTTTATGATGTCATGGATACTAATTTATATGATGTTGTTTTGGAACGTAATTATATTGAGGGATACTTAGTTGTTGCATGTTGGGATTCTATGGATACATCTCATTTTATCATTATGACTAAGCGATGGTGAAGTATGTATAGTTGTGCACGTTGTCGCACTTTCGATTCTAGAAAGATGTTATGTTAGTCTAGAATTCATTGTTATCTTGTTTATTAGTTGATTTATATTTTATCAAACAGTGCATTTAATGTGTGTAATGAGTGTGCAGTGACAGTCACAGGAGAATGTGGGACTCAGGCTAGCTACGTAACTTTACACAAGTAGCTCATGGGCTAAGTCCTAGTCATGTTTATTACTTGAAGCCTTAGCATTAGAATTATTATTTTGGGCACCATGCGTGACCCTCATTTGTAATGTAATATGTCTTGTAATTATTAATTTTTCTTAGGGTGTCTAGTTGTGTTGTAAACTTGTTTTGGGGAATTATGGACCCCACTTGCATTAAGTCTTGAATTATTTTAATGATGTATTTAATCTAAAGGGTTTAGGGTCACATGTGAACCCTTGGGTGGGCCCCACACCCTCTAACCTTGTGCCAAATTTTCCAAACCCGAAATTGGGTTATTTTGGGCATTTTTAGGGACCCCTTTTTAGTTTGGGAGTTCCCTTAACATGAAAATGAGCCCTTGGACCCTACCTAATAGGTAGGGGGCTTATTTCCAAGGCTAGAGGGAGTTTTCCCTCCCTTTTTGTCTCTTTTTAGTCACATCCATGTAATGGGTATGGATTAGTGTGCTTGTTAAAATTTTCACAAGAAGTTTTTTGTTATCATTTAGAGTAATTTGGGAGAAGAGGGTTAAAAGTCATTTTATCCTTTCTCTCATTTATCTTTGGCATCTTTGACCTTGAAGGAGGAGAGGGGTGACACATGTCACCCCCTCATTTGTGAGGATTTTTACTTTCTCCTCTTCAAATTCCCCCTCATGGGAAAAGAACAAAATTTTTTTGGAGGAGCTTTTGCTTGCATTTTTGTGGATTTTGGAGCTAGAGTTTGCTTGGGTCAAGAAGTGGAAGAGATTGAAGTTTGGAGAGCTTTTCTTTGAGGTAGGCTTCTTGAACTTATTGTGTTTGTTATATCATGCTTGAAATTAGTTGTTTACTTGGAAATGTTGTTGTTGCATGAAGATCTTGTTGTTGTTTATTTGATTTTTCTCCCTCCATCATATGGCATGATGGAGTTTTAGAGTTGTGGGGGAAGAGAGGGGAATTTTCCCTCTCAATCCTTATAGGCTTGATGGACAAGCCTTGTAGGATTTAGTTACTCCCCTCAAATGGTTGAGGTGGGGAAGGTGGGTCATTTGGCATGAACCTCGTCCCCAATTATTGGTAAGGAAACCCCTTTGGGGTTTGAAAATCCTTCCAAGAAGGATTTGTGAAAGGGTGGAGGAATAAGGAGGGCTTGAATGAAAATGGAGAAATAAGGAGGATGTGGAGATCTTGATTTTTTGCATTTAATGTTGGTTATGGCATTTGGAGAACTTTCTTTTCTCTTCCCCATTTTTGAGGTAGAACACGGTTTCTCATCTTGTTCATCTTGTAAAATTTGGAGTCTTGTCTTAGTCATTGCCTTGTTTTAGTATGAATGTATTGTTGTTTGTCACCCTCATTCTTGTGCATAGTTTTGGATAGTATTCCTCTTTCCTGTGGGCTTGGGGGTGGATAGCATGCATCCCAACCTTGGGAAAGGCATGTAATGATGCCTATGGTTGGGTGATAAAACAAGCTTCTTCTCCTTGCATAGATTTCTTGAAGGCATGGAAGTTGGGTCTTAAAGTTGGAGTTTGTGAATTCTTTCTCTCTCCTTATAACTGTAAGGATATGGGTTAGTGGAAACTTGTACTTCTTGTAAAATCTCTATTTGTTGTATTTGATATTACTTGTAAAACTAGATTCATATTTGTTGTTGCCTTCATCAAACTTGTAAGATACTTGTAATAAGGTTATTCAGTATTTCACATAGATTGCAACATGTTGGATTAGTGTGCCTAATCTATTTGAAAATAAACCTTGAAAGAGAATTATTATTTGAGTTTGCAATGATTGAAATAAATCCTTTTTGAATAAAAAGTTGATTTTGAAAGCATGTCCCTTCAAAAGAAAATATCATAATTATTGGATATCTTGCTTGTGTGTGCAAATTTGAAAATCTGAAATTTGTCTTGCATTGGAAAGGAAATTTTGTTACATGAAGTTTGGTATTTAATAGTGGAAGAAAATATTATCATTTTAAAATGTACATCCCTTGCAAATATTCATAGGCTTAGATACTAAGTGAAATTAGACAAAAAATATATTTTTCTACCATTAAATGTTTTTAGAAATATTATTATTTGTGTCAAAGAAAATTTTGATTTATTGGGAATATGGTTATTGTGATATTTTTCAAAAGAGTAATGAAATAAATTAACCTGTATTGTTCATATTTCCTTGGTTATTTATTGAAAACAAGTCTTGCAGATTTATAGTTTTAAACTATCTTTTTTTTGCTAAGCACAATACCATTAGTCTTATTATATTTTTATTTCATTATGTGTGTGTGTGTAGAAAAACATCAAATATTATCAATTTAAATTGTTAAATGATAAATACACACACACACACACACACACACACACACACACACACACACACACACACACACACACACACACACACACACACATGTATGTGTGTGTGTGTGTGTGTGTGTGTGTGTGTGTCTATATAATATAGGATATTATATCATATATTATATATTATACATTTTAATATATAATATATGTTTTAAGTTTTTTTAATAAAAAAATAAAAATAGGAAAACAAAATAAACATCGTTTTTTAAAGTTTTTAAACAAAAAAAAATGTAAAAAAATTGGTTTGGGGGAGGCCGAACCCTTCCCCCAATCCACCGTGATCGCTCCCCCAACCGCCTGTCTACTACACATACCGCTTCTGCCCCCATCCTCCGCAATTCACTACAACCCGCCACCCCCTTCCTTTGAAACCTCGTTGCCCTCTACCGCATCCCCACAACCCCTCGCCATACGCCCGACCTCCCTCCCTCCACTGTCCTCCCTCCGTGCCCTCTCTCCATGTCGACCCTATCCCCTACTCCCTACACAGTCCTCCCTCTACAAAAAAAGTTGCCGCCCTTGTTTGCCAAAAACAAAGTAAATATGTGCATAACCAAAAAAAGAGAGAAACCCTAGCCGTATATATATATATATATATATATATATATATATATATATATATATATATATATATATATATATATATATATATATATATATATATATATATATATATATATAGATATATTTGTTGGTATATATAAATATACACGAATTAAAGATGGAGGCTCTCCATCAAGATCTCCATGGAAGCAAGTATTCAAGCTTCCTTCCCACCTACACCTGCAAATGACAACACAAAACAAAATGAGAAGAGAAATGAAAAAAAAGAAAGAAAAAGAACCATAGAGAAAGTTAGGGCAGCATTAGGGAAAATTTCAAATCAAGGGCCAGGATTAGATTAGATCCAAGGGCCCATGTTTACTCCTCCACATCTTAAGTCATGAACATTTTATGGGAGTGAGAAAATAAATTAAAAATGGGTATAGGGCAATTAATTAAAGAGGGGAGACTAATCGAATTAAAAAGGTTGTATAGACTTAGTAAACTTTGTGTTTTCAAATTAATACTTAGTAAATAAAATAATCAAGTTTGCATTGGGCTAGTGTTTAGGCAACTTCAGAAATTAATAATTAATATGAATTAAATATTAATGAAAAGGGGTTAAGAAGATCATTAGTTCACTATAAAAAAATTCCGACTTAGTGGACTGGTTTCCGGTGTCCTGAGGCGGGGCATTACAGATCGGTTCCCAAGAAATGAAGCAAGTCAAATATCCATTGACGAAACTTGCACAAAACAAAATTCGAGCCGTCCTCAAAACCCCGCAACCAAAAATATTGAACCCGTAAGCTATCCATAGCGAAATCCACCCTCATTTGCGACCTATACCCTTTAAAACATGGTGAAAGAAAATCAAATCCTTGGAGAGAAATTAAAAAAATGGTGAGAAAACAAAGAAAAAGGAAAATGCGGTGCTAGCATATAAAAAGGTGCGAAGAAATAAATTTTGATCCATTTTTGGTGTTCAAACCCTAATCTACATGCAAGCTCTCCTCCAAAATCGTAGTCCACCTGGAGCTCCACCTCAACCACATTTTCATTTTCAAAAGGTTAGTCTATATTTTTAATACAAAGTTACTTTCCTTCTTTTCATATCACAAGCACTCATAGAGCCTAGGCGGTTAAGTGGAATGACTTAGAAGTGGGAGGTGTGGGGTTCGAATCACACTCCCAACATAAAATTTTGAATTTTGAAATTTTGTGGAAATTTGGAGGAACCACCAACTATGGAGGTGAATTTGGTGGAAAAACCACCTCTAAACCGTTAGTTACAGCTAAACCTGCCTCTAAATATTTTAGCGAGAAAAACCCTAATTTAGGGAAAATTTTATTTTTCTCCTAATAGGCCTGATTTTTATTCCAAACAACATTTTCCAAAGAAATATTGTCCAAAAAAATTCATTTTGGGCCACTTTTTAATGGATTTTTGCATTGAGGGTTGTATTGGGCTCGGAGGCCACTAGGGCCCGCAAAACAAAAAAATTTGCTTGCCATTCAATTTTTTATAAATTTTTGAATGTAATTGCATGTTTCAATATATTGTACTAATTTTTAGGTTGCCATAGTCAACCACAAATATTATAATCGCTCGTAAACCGACAAAGAGTTGTAATCCAAAACAATAAAAATTGGTTCTCAGTAACACTCGTGAGATCCTAGATCTCATTCACATCGTTTGGTATATATAGTGCCTCTGGGAAGCGCTTACGAGTAAAGTCATCATGACTAATACTACACTTAATTCCTAATATAGTTGCAACAACATCGTCTAGGCATCGACCCTTTAAATTGAAGGGGAGTAATAAGGTCACAAAGTGCACACACTATGAGCCATCCCATCCATCTATGAATGATTGCACGACATAAATCCAGACTGAGAAATTATCCAAGTATATAGAAAATTTACACATGTGTATGATAATATTTCTTTGATCTGGTTTCAATAATCTCACAAAACCCTTTCAAGATCTTGTCTTGATATTATGTATTGAATTCTTTCACATACATTAATGCCTCTTTCACATACTGCCAGGTATATATAAAGGGTGAGCTTCTTCCATGTACCACCGGGTATATCGGAAGGGTGCACATATAGAAAGGTTTAGTATATTGGACTGACGGTATATAGATTGGGAGACCTTATACCTAGAGTGATAAGATCCAAACCTTGTCAGTGATTTCTACAACATGGGCACCAATGCCCCCAAATGATTTTCTTCCATATTCACAACTACTCAGAAGAAACAACTATGTTGCATGGAAGACTAAAATCAAGAAACAACTTGAGTTTAAAGAGATCTAGATTTCTATGAATGGTACTTTGACTTGATCAACTACTAATACACCACAACAGCTTGTAGTTTGATAAAGCGAGCATCGTAAGGCCAAAATCATTATCTTGTTTGGATTTTCGATGATGTGTAACCCTAAATTTGAGATGCCAGAATAACCAAATAAGTGTGGGATAAATCACGCATAGTATATGAAGCTAAAAACAAGAATGTCATACTAAATTTGCAAAATTAGTTACATACATCGAAGTTCAAGAAGAATGAGAAAATTGAAGCTTTCTTAAGAAGAATTTCAGAGTTAAGGGCTTCACTTCTAGCCCTAGGAGAAGTGGTCACTTATGAATCTCTCATTCCCATTTTTATGAGAGAAATCCCCTCTATTTACCACATTTTTGTCACATAACACTAAATGTGTCAAATACAAAAATTAGTTTTGACAAGTGGTAAACCTATTATAACAAGAGGAAGACATGCACAATAAGGATAATGAAGAGGAGTAAACACTTTCTTCACATCAAAAATGCAAAGGAAAAGTTAAATGAAAACCAAATTCCTATCAAAATTCCCAACATCGAATCAATATTAAGGGGACAAACAACAAAAGAAACAATGTCCAATTTGTAAAAGTGGACATGACTTAAAAGATTGTTGGTATAATATTTACAAAAAGGTTCATCCAAAGAACTCTAGACCTCTACAACAAAAATCTTACAAGGGACATTCTAACGACAATCAAGGGCAAAAAAAGGGGAACTAGAAAAGAAGACCCCATCAGCAAGGAAATATTGTTGAGTAAGAAGAACATTAAGATAATGAAGACTTCTTGTACATTGCTTAACCAAGTGAACCATCCACATCATCTAGTGATGTTTATGTTGATTCGGGGGAGTCATTCAACACATGACCAACCACAGAGACTGGTTTACCTCAATGAGGGACACACCTTTGAAAAACCATGTTTCATTGGGTGATAATTCTTCATATACGATTCTGTGTGGGATTGGGAACATTTCTCTACCCTTTGTTTCACGCAACTATAGACTATCGATGTCTTATATGTCCATGGGTTGACAAAGAATCTACTTTTAGTCAGTTAAATCCTAGATCACAATCTAAAATTGAATTTGATACTCATTTCGACAAGAAAACGTGTTTGATTCAAGATAAATCACGAGGCTCGAAAATAGTTGCAAAAGCCTCCAATGTGGGATGCATGTTCCAGCTTGATTTTTTTCATAGAGATGATCAAGCACTTGTGGCATCAGAGACTTGGTCATGTTAGTTTCAAGTATCTCGAGACACTATGCCGACGCAATATGGTACATGGGATACCATCTCTTTAGAAGGATACAAACAAGTGTCTTCACTACCTAGCAGAAAACAACAAAGAGCATCATTCCATAAGAGTACATATCAATGTCATGGTAAGCTTAATCTGTTCATACCGATCTTTGGATTTTAGTAATTCATACAATGTGTTGATGACTATTAAAGGAAAATGTTGATATTTTGTCTTCGCAAGAAAAGTGAAGCTTTTGAAACTTTCAAGAAGTTCAAAGTAGTAGTTGAGGATGAAACTAGTCATCACATCAGAACTCTCCACTCAAATCGAGGGGGGGAATTCACCAGTAATGATTTCAAATACTATCTACAAAATCATGGGATTCATTAAAAAATGCCTCCTTCACACACACCCCAACATAATGGTGTTGTTGAGAGAATAAATCGTACTATCATGAAAATGGTGCAATGCATGATCAATGACTCTAGAATTGCAAAGACATTCTGGGCAGAAGCCGTAAAGACATCAGTGATTTTTTTAACAAATTTCCCATAGTTACTCTTGAAGGAGTAACACAAAAGAAGCATGGTCAAAGTGGAAACAATGTATTACACACCTTAGAGTATTCGAGTGTAAAGCAAGTATGCACATACACAAAAAGAATAGAAAAAAAATTTGGACATGAATTCACGTAAACTCATCTTCATTGGGTACAAAGTGAGGATACTCTTGGGTACATATTAATGGATCCAAAGACTAGAAAATTCTACACCAAGTAGGGATGTTGATTTTTTTGAGAAGAAGGAAGCAGAGTCTCTTCCTCCAAACTAACTCCGATGTAGATTCTTCACCGGTTGTAAAAATTGAAAACCGATGTTCCCACGAGATGAGGAAAGTGATGATGGGGATGGCGGTGTTGATCAAATAGAACCATGACCCATAGGAATAGTTCAGCATATTCCCAAGTGGTGTACTAGCATATTACGAGATGTAAGAATGGATCTTCCACTGGATACATCCACCCCTAGACCACGTACTTGCAGTAAAGCAAGAGAAGAAGTTAACTTTGCTTTGATTAGTAGAGTGATTGAATCGAGGAGCCCTTTATTGTCTGCAGGAAGCCCTACATTCAAAATCTTGGAAAGATACCATAGATTTTGAATATCAATCAGTGATGAAAAATAACACTTGGCAGCTTGTCGATCTTCCACCAGGGAAGAAACCCATTGGATGTAGATGGATATTTAAAACAAAGCAAAAGTCAGATGGGATAGTGGAAAATGTATAAAGAAATACTTGTAACAAAGGGGTATGCACAAAAAGAATGCATTAACTATGAGGAGACCTTTTCTCCCACAAATAAGATGAAAATGATCAGGATGATCTTTTCTCTAGCTACATGGTTTAGATGGAAAGTCCATCAGATGGACGTAAAAATTTCCTTCTTGAATGGAGATTTACAAGAAGAATTCTATATGAATCAACTTGAGGGATATGTTGTACCTAGTCAATAAGTAAAGGTATGCAGACTCAGGAAAACTATATATGTCCTTAAACAGCCACCTCGGGCATGGTACATCAAGATTGATGAGCATCTCATACAACATGGATTTGTTAGAAATCCATATGACTTTCGATCTCTACCTCAAAAATTATGGGGGAGATTGTGATTGTCATTGTCTATGTTGAAGATATAGTCATCATTGGAAGTTCAAAGTGAGGATAATCAATGCAACAAACAAATATCCGAATCAATCATTTGACATGACCAATCTCGTGTTAAGGCATTATTTTCCTAGATTGGAAGTATGGAAGAAAGAGAATCACATCTTTGTTTCTCAGATGAAATATACCAATAAAAATCTCGAGAAATTGAGGATGATGGATTTCACACCAATTGCTACACCTACAGAAAATAGATTGTCGTTATCTTGTTTATATCCATCTCCCGAAGTAAGTGCCACTCTCTATTGGCAAGTTGATCTGGGAGTCTCATTTACCTAACCCGCATTAGACCAAATATCATTTTTATAGTGAGCTATCTTTCTAGGTTCATGTAGGAACCCAAATTTTTTCATTGGAAAGCAGTAAGGCACATCTTGAGATATCTCAAAGGATCAGTGGATTTTGGTCTAGAATATAAGAAGAATGACAACTTCTTCTTGTCAGGATATTCAAATTCAAATCATGCAGGTAATATTGATGATAGAAAATCCACTTCAAGATTTTTATTCTTTATCGGATCTTGACCAATATCGTGGGGAAGCAAAAACAACACTTTGTTTCTCATTCTTCCACAGAAGTTGAGTATCGTTCTATAGGTGAATTTGTTTGTGAATTGATTTGGCTACATCACATACTAAAAGGACTTGGAATACCATAGGATAAACCGATCACCATATATGTTGACAATGAAGGTGTTCTCGAGATTGTTTGCAATCCAATGTTTCATGAAAGAAAAATCACATTTAGGTACATGTTCATTTCATACATGAGCATGTGTTGAAGCACAACATCCAACTTCAATTTTGTCCAATAGCTGAACAACAAGCAGATATCTTCACAAATTCACTTGCACGTGAAAAGTTTGAGTTTTTAGAGGGTTCCTCTCCTTATCCATTGAGACAATGCACAATTAAGGGGGGAATATTAGGTTAATTAATTATGCATTATATAATTAATTACTTAATTAATTTTATTAATTAAATATTTTTGTTATTTGTTTTTATTAGCCATATTTGTTTTATTTCTTCACGAGTATAATTGTTATGATTGTTATAACAATTATGTGCTTCCCCGATGTAATATTTGAAGCTTATGTAATCAAGATTATTGTTACACTGTGTAACTTATTTTCTTATTTCTTTCATTGTACAATACCTATAAGTATTGCAGCTCATACATATTTAACTTGACCGATTCAAATTAATATAATTTATAGGCTTCCGTCCTGTTTTACAATATTTTTATTTTTTTGGGTCACTTTGGTGTTGGCTTTGGGCCTTGTGTGATTTATGATGTCAAGTGTTTTGGGAAACCTACTAAAATGTTAAAAATTGAAATTATTAAAATGCGATAACATTGTGATAATTAAGAAAGTGAATGGTGCAATCGATAAAATTAAAAATATCTTTATGAGAAAAAAACAAATGGACGTGTTTTAAAATGATTATCAAAACTTGATTTGAATTGGTCGGGGATTTGAACTATTGAACAATGAAATCTTATGAACCTTGAAATTAAGAAAAGTAATTACGAGAAAAGATTAATTGAGTGATAAAAATAAGGAGTAATGTCAATCTTCCTAGAACATTAAGAAATTGGGAATATTATAAAATATGTTTAATTTTTAATGGTCGTGGTTGTAAGCAATTGAGCCTTCTCCCTAAACAGACTTGTTATTTGCTTTCCTAATTCATTATCCCTCTTGATACCATTGGGGTTATGTCACATCGAGGATAATTCTCTTATAAGGAGAGGGAGATATAGTTCCCTACTCTATAATTCCTTTTCAAAAATATCTTGAAGACCCTTAAGTGGGTTACGTTTCCTTTACGGACAACATTTTGAAAGATTGTATGATTAAATCATTGTAATGATTTCTTTCTAACCTTATATGGGAAACTCAAAGCTACCTTATAAGATATGAGTGAGGGCTCAATCCTTGTATGAGTTCAACTCATCTTGGCCTAACTTGGCATGTTGGATGGTTCACATACCAATTTGATTTAGTTATTAACTTTCAATAGGTAAATTCATACACTTTAATGTATAGGTGGCCAACTTGGTAGTGCGATCTCACCTTGTCACGAGTTATGTTGTTACCATTTGCTATTTTTTATTGGGATCGGTTATAAAGAGATAGATGGATGATCTGAAATGGTTGCAAAAAATAAAATAAAAAATCTTGATCATGATATTATGAGTGAATTGAAGAGTGAATTGGGGAAAATCCTTTGCAATTCACTCGATAGACAAGAACAACAATAATAAATAAAATAAATTTGGGTAATGAGATTTCTCACAAAATAAGAATAATGGAATTAAAATTAAGGTAAATAAAAATCTAACTATATTTAAAATGGGGGATGATTCTTTTACGCTTATTAATTCTTTTAGGTTAAAAAATAAAAATTATTTAATTAAAATCATGTGAAAAGGGTGGTCTAGGGGAAAAGGGAGGCTATGGTTATTTTCTTTTTTTTAATTTTATTTTATTTGTATGGAGGCATAGCAATCACCACCATAGAGGAAGGGGAGCTTTGAAGTAGATATTCACATCCACCAAAAAATTAAGGAAGGTAGGTTTATGGATCTGCAAGGATTTCAGATTTGTACAAATGTGAAGGAATAGCGACCATGGGTGCGTTGAAATGGTTGTACAAAATTTCTAGAAAATGGAAGTGGATGGAGTAAATCCAAATTCAAAACCTTTCCAAAGACACATTATCTTCCAAAGCATGTTCATCAAATCATAGAGGAAAAAGGACTTTTTGTTGGTTTTTGTTGTCTTGTTTGCTGCCCTAGTAGATGTGTGGAGGTAGTTTGTGAAAGAAAAAAGTGGCATATGATGTTTTAATAAGGGACACATGCTTTTAAGCATTGGGGTTGTTTCACCAAATGAAAACAATAGGGTTCCATATGTTTGGACCACCTTTGTTGACATACTCTAAGTCTATGTTAAAATGTGATCTTTAGGACAAGGTTTGTACATAAATCAAAGCCTAATGAATTTTTATTCTTGTAAACCTATAGCTTGAACCAAAATGGAGAATGCCTCCAATGGGAGGTAGGTAGATTTATACAAAAAATGTGGAATCCTGGACTTAATATTCAAACTATTTAAAAATACGAAAAAGGTGTTGTCTCAAAAAATGCAATGGTTGTAGGATAAAAACCAAATGGGTTTACTAAAAATGCCTTGGAACCATTTCATAAAATGGGTTTTTAAATTGTTAACCAAATATTTTAAAACCACTTCCAACATCGCCATCAATCAATTTAAAAAAATTAAAATAAAAAGTAAAGAGGAGGTCCTAGGGAATGATATGATTGTTGGATATCCATGAAATGGATTCACGAGAAAAAGGAATCAAAACTTCAACCAAATGGTTTTCACTAGTCAAGAGCCATGGTGAAAATCCCTAATCGATGTCTCCAACAAGCATTGGTAAAAGGTGTGGATCTCCCTTCCTCGAGTAAAAAAATGCACTTCTTCATTTCTATTTTTTTAAAAATAAATATATTGGATAGTTGAAGATGCAACTAGAATGTGTGATTACACATTTTTAAAACATATAAAATTTTGATCTTGAAAACCACGTGCATGGAGGGCCAAACCAAGTTGTACCAAAAATTAAAATCTCTTGTATGATCCATGTCAACCTAGGACATCATAAAGGCCCTTAACCAACATAAGGAATTTAATTTGATACCTTAATGTGATGATTTTGAAGCCCATTTAACATTACTCACACTTGCGACATTCTTGTCTTAAGAAAATGTGGCCAATTTTGGTGAGTAGTTGTCATTTCAATTGGGTGAAATAGAAAACCACCTCCACCTACCTCTAGAATGTGAACATGAGAATTGTAACCAACTCTCATTTCAATGAAAATGGTTTCAGAGGTTATTTTTGCAAGTGGGTTTTAGTGCCCACTGGTCCCTCGTGCAAAAAGAGTTTCTGACACTATTACGATAAAACACCCCAGAGTTACCTTGGTATCTTGAGCCCTTCTTATCACAATAAAATTCCATCAGATGTGATGAATTGTTTGTATATAGTGGAGTAAGTAAGAATCATTAGATTTTTTTTTTTGAAATTAAAACGAGCATGTTTGGGCCCCAATTCATAAACACTTTAATTATTTCTACAAGCTTCCTCAAAATTGAAACTTTAGCTAGACCAACCTTTTGAGGCCCTTGTTTGACTTCAGAATTACTCATGGAACCTTTTTAAATCTCATCTCGTACTTGATAGAGTATGAATTGGTCAATTTCTTGTATAAATTATTTTCAAGAATTTTATAATAATTTCTCTCTTCCCTTCTCTCTATTTAGAAATAATTATGAAATTTTTAATTGGTTTTGAAAAATATACATGTGCTAAAAATGTATATGGATTAAAAATGAAATGAAAATTGATATATGATGTGTTGGTATCCAAATTGATTCTCCTTGGCAACTAAGTGACATCAAAGATTTAGCCAGGAGGGATTTGTCGATTCGTTGTCACTTGGGCATCGGAGAAATGGATACCACCTTCATTAAGGATTTGATCTATCCTCACTACTTTAGGTGTGCCTTTTAACCAGGGTGAGAGGACCAATTTTGTAACCTCTGTCAATGAAGGAGAACAAAGATATCCTTCTTTGCACAAATTTTAAAGGGAATCCCGCTGCGAAAATATGATCAATGCACCACAATTTAACTCTCATGAGTTGTCACTTCTAAAGAATGGTGATATTTAGTAGACAGGCTAAGATTAATAAAGACATTATGGAATCCTGATTGCTTCTACATATTATAGTAGTAGAATTTATACATTTGTGGACACAAAGAAAATAGGGGTAGTTCAAGATGGATTCATTGTTTTTGAGTAATTTTGGTGGGAGATTAAGTAGGATAAAATTGATTATACCAGATATTTGAGAGACTTCACAACAATTGGAAAGATAAATGATAGAAAGCTTCATAATAGCTAAAATATTCCTTCAACCAAAAGGTGTGCATCAATGGAGGCCCAGATTTACATGGTTTTACACAATCTCCAAGAATTTAACATGAAGGCTCAAGCTAAAGACTCAATAAAACATCAAATACCCCTAGTTCCTCATGCCTAAGATACAATCAAAGGATTATAGACAATATTTATCAACAAATGACAGTGAAGTGATTTTAAATTGTTTATCTCATTACATGATGAAGGATCTTCTTGAAATTAAATTACAAATGCCACTTAACTATCACAGGGATGAGATCCTATGTGATTCGAAGGGACTTTAACACAAGATTGCAATAGGAATAAGAAAAACTACTTGTAGACATTTTGAAATAAAGAAGAACCAAATTGCTACAAGATTGACATAGATTAACTCAAAATTGATTATATTCATTAGCAGGGGAAAGTTTCTTTGAACAGTCTCAAATATTTTCAATGGTTGTACACTCACAACAAACTTGATGTGATTGAAATCTAAAACACTAGAAATTACTAGGTTTCTTAGATTGGTCTCTCAGGAAGATGGGTTCTCTAAAATTTTCTCTTAAGAATTCAACCCCCCGACCATTTGCAAGAGTATTCCCATTGCATTTATACATTTTACTTACTCACTCATCCCAAATTTTCCCTCCCACAAAGAAGAATATTCAAGGGACATTTGCTTGTTACCAATTTGTCTCAGATAGTGATGTTTAACAAATTTGTAACAAAAATTTTCCAGTTGGACAAATCATGAACTGATCATGTTTCACATACCCTTGACTAATGACTAGGATGCCATGCCAAAACTTTTTTACAATCCTTCTAATCATTCTCTTTATTCTGTCATGTGATAAATCCCCATTTTAATCATTTTCTAGAGGCTCTGTATAGATGGATATGATAGGTAATCCTTTTCACCCTCAAGGTAACACCTTTTTCATCCTTTCGCGCCTATAACCTCCATTATTTCATGCTTTTCCCTCTCTTTCCTCTGTAACTCTATCCCGCATCCATCCTCTCTTGTACTTCACATTTTGCAAGTGCCCGAGAAATTCCATCTTCAAAATATCAATCTTAAAAATCCTTGGACTCACAAATTAAGTTCTAAATCTATTCAATAGCACTTTGCAAAAAAAAATGACAAGGAATTTCATTAAAAATGATGAAAAATAGTGCGTATTCACATCTCTAGGAGTCTTGGAGAAAAAATGGCGAAAAATAGATGCAATGCACAACAACCATTGATTCTTCCCCTTCTCAACTTTGGATTAGAGTTTTCCATGTGTTTCCTTGGCACAACTATAAATGTGAGGTATAGAGGCAAGTTTCCAAATAAGAATGGGCCTTCCACATGCCCTGGGCCCAAGAAAAACACCTTTTGGCCTTTGAAAAAATCTCAGTAAAAAAGGATCTAGCAGAAGCCTCCACATGTTGCCTTAGTGCACCTTTGGTATGGTCCTCAAAAGTGGATACCCCAAACAAGCGCAGGCTCGACACGTGTCGCATTCAAGCAGAGGTTTGTTGAAATATTGAAGGATCGGAAAAAGGAACCATGTATCTAGGGTGCGAGAAAATTTTCCTTTCTTTGTTGAAAAGTCCAAGTAAGAGCAGAGTGAGCGGAAGACTCCAAGTGTCCTTACGGTGCTTTTAAAAAAAAAAAAAAATTAGGGGTAGGTCACGAAACAGGTGTGGTCCCTCCACGTGTCCTAGGCCTTTAGAAAGTTTCTTGAAAAGTTTAAGTATAAAGAGGAGCCAGCAGAAGCCTCCACGTGTCTCCTTGGTGCAACTTTGAGATGGTTCCCAAAAGCAGAGACCCTGAACAAGTGTGGGCTCACCACGTGTCCCCTTAGTGTAATAGTTAAGGTGGGACCCTGAGGCAGATCCTCAAATGAGTACCGACCCTCCACATGTCCATGGTCTGATAGAGCTACACCATTTGCATAAAAATGTCTAAGTCTCGGGTAAGGCGGCGGATACCTCCACATGTCTCCCTGACACAATTCTAAGGTCAAACCAAAAGGTGAATTTTCAGATGAGTGTTGGCCCTCTATGTGGAATTTTTTAAGTTGAAGCACAGGGCCTTAGAGTTTCAAAGTGCCCCGTCAATCCACATCTAACTAGAAAGGACCATGTTTCCACATGTATTAGGACAAAATTGACAGGAAAACAAAAATGACTATGGAAAAATGGAAGGAAGGAAAAAACCCAAGTTTACGCCCAAGTTACAAATTATTCCACATGGAGACATGAATAGAAAACAAATTATAGACTTAAAGTGATCCTTGACCAAAGGAAGGAACTGATCATGGAGACCAAATTGAGGAAAAGGTTTTCATGAATTAATACGGGGGAGATAGAAAAGATGACAAAGCGCGTAAACTAAATAATTTCAAGGACAAATGGGGTGAGATCAAATTATGCACCAACATTGGTTCGACTCGGGATGGGCGCTCCCTATGAGTTCCACAAGAATAAATAGAAGACCAAGTGCCAAAAATGAACCATTGGGAAATGGATTCAAATAATAAGCTTACAGAGAAGAACAATAATAACCAACTCCCCCAAGGAAAACTAAGAAACCAAAAAAATGGCTGCTAAGGACCAGGACAAACAAAAACAGAAAAACAAAAAAGCGGGAAGAAACCAAAAGACTATACACTATACAATGGAGTATACCTTGATTCTAAGAAATCAGTCAAGGAAATGTTCCAAATGCCTACCATTAACATGTAATTCAAGCAATTCCCCATCTAAGTCTTTTAAGAAGAAAGTATGTTCACTAATTCAAATGTCAATTGAATAAGGGCCCATCCACAATGCATCAAACTTTCCATGTTTTCCCTTATCCTCATGCCTGATGTCCCATAATAACATAATATCTCGACACACTAAAGATCTCTTGGAGTCACTTTTTTATCAAACAAATTCTTCAATTTTTGACTGAATTTCACATGCCTCTAATGGGATTCCTTTCTTTCTTCATCTAACTTAATAATCTGATTTATGCGAGCATCATAGGGACTAACCTCTTGATCTTCCAATTGTTGAAGAAATTGAAAAGAAGACAATTGCATATGTAGGGGCAACAGATCTTGAGTTCCATACACCAACACAAATGGGATTTTTCTAGTAGCTCATTTAATAGTGATTCGATCAGCCCAAACAGAAAACTTCAACTACTCACCCCACTTCCTTTTGTTCAAATCCAAAGTTCTTCTAATTATATTCAACATATTTTTATTGTTGGACTCTACTTTTCCATTTCCTTGGGGATTATAATTAGAAGCGAGATGTCAAACCGATCCTAATTCATGGCACATGGCCACCAAAGGTTTAGCCCGGAAGCTTATGGCATTATCCACAACTATTTTGGAAAGTACCCCAAATCTGTAAATGATATAATTCAGGATAAAATCCATGACAATTTGGTGAGTTGCCTTCTTGGTGGGGATTGCCTCCACCCACTTGGTGAAGTAATATGTGGCCACTAGTATCCACTTATGGCCCACACTTGAAGGATCATAAATTTCCCCATTTCCTAAATGGGGCTTCAACTGATATATGATGCAAAGGAAGGGAGATTGAAGCTTTCAGTCTTCTAGAAAAGCATTGGCAACTTTCACATCTTCTTACCAACAGAGTTGTATTCTTGAAGAGAGTTGGCCACCAATAACCAGCCCTTAAGATCTTAAGATTTGTGACTCTTCTAGCAAAATCCCCCTGCAAAATCCTCCAAAAAGATTGGTAATTATATTCGGGGCTTCATCTTTAGCAATGCATCTTAAGATAACTCCCTTAGGGTTCTTCCAATCTAACCTAAAATTAGTAATGACATATATTTGGGAAGCTAACTTAAGTGCTCTTTTCTCGATTCTTGCTCATATGTTCAGTGGCACCTTGTAGATGTTTGAGATAAAAAAATAATGTCCTTGTACCATTCAGAATTTATCAATTTTTCAAGGACATTTATCCTTTCTTCTTCAACTTAATTTACCTCGATTGTTTACATATTGCTCTTTGTCATAAGTTTTTCCATGCCTAAACCTCGACCAATTTTTTTTTTTGGATATCAATATCATACTCTTGCTTGCAGTTTGTTTACCAATCGACATCTCTTGCTTGAAACTTCCATTTACGATAGGATATCTTCCACCATGGTGTGGGGAACATAAGCAATGACTTTGGAACTCATAATATATGTCTTAAAGACCTTT
The DNA here is from genome assembly GCA_018340775.1 of Taxus wallichiana var. yunnanensis. Lineage (NCBI taxonomy): Eukaryota > Viridiplantae > Streptophyta > Pinopsida > Cupressales > Taxaceae > Taxus > Taxus wallichiana. The sequence continues at coordinate 221,694,364 of CM031242.1, forward strand.
TTTTCTTTTACCAGCAGAGCAAATGTACGCTTCTCTATGATAGTATATTATAGCTCACTACCTGTAATGCCTTAATGAAAAAGGTAATGGTTCTTTCATCTCCCTCATCATCCTTCTATAATATACGAGATGCAATAGTACTTTCTAAAGAAAAATAAAACATTTGGAAAGCCTTGTTATAATTTGGAGCTTCCAAAATAGGGGAATTCTTTAATGCTTCTTTGATCTTGGAAAAATATTGAATAGTTGCTTCTTCCCATTTGATACTTTGGTTCTTTTTAAGCATGATAGTTATCGGGGTAGTTAGTTCAAAGCAAAGTTGGAGATAAATATCTTAATAAAATTAATCTACCCAAAAAGGATTGAATTCCCTTCTTAGTTCTTGGAATGGGGACTTTCTTTGATGGCTTCCACCCTTTTAGGATCAATCATGACCACTTCCTTTGACATAATGTGTCCAAGCATATTTGATTGTTGAACACCAAAATGGAACTTCTTGGGATTTAGTTAGATACCATACTCCCTTCACCATAACAACATTTTATCTAAGTGTTTCAAGTGGTCACTTCCTTTTCTAGAGAAAACAGTCACATCATCTTGATATACAACAATGAAATTATTAATATAGTAAGAAAAAGCTACATTCATTTCTCTTTGGAAAGTGACTCTAACATTCATTTGACCAAAAGGCATTTTGACATATACATATGTTCCCCAAGGAATGGTAAAGGCAGTCTTGATTCACTCGATTCCTTCATAACTACCTAGTTATATCCGGAAAAAACATCTAAGGTGAATAAAAATTCTGAACCAAGAACCGATTATAACATATTGTCCATATTTGGCAGAGGGTATTTATCCTTCATTGATGCTCTATTCAAGTTTCTAAAGTCCACACACAGCCTTATATCTCTGTTCTTCTTTCTGATAGGTACCAAGTTTGTAACCCATGATCAATATCTTGTGGGCTATATGATTCCTCCATCCCTCAATTTTTCAATTCTTCTTGCATCTTCAAGGAAAGGAGTGGATTGATTGGCCTATGTTTCTACCTAAAACGACAAGCGAGGAAGCTTCTAAGGGTCCTACTAGAAAATATCCTCTCTGTATGCTTTTAGTTCAGAATAAGACCATGCTAAGTAGTCCTAGTATTTCTTCAACAATTGGACATATGACTACTTTTCTTCCTTGCTTATATTGCTACCTAACCAGATCTTATGTGGTTTATCCTTCATGCCCAGGTCATGCTCTTCAACATCCCTCGAGGCCGACATGTGTCTATTGAAAATGCAATAAACATTATCAAATTTTTATTCAAGTGCCACCAAACCTATGGGGATAGTATTAGTCTTCAACTGAATGATGTCTTTTCCAAATAGAGTCTCCTTTGCATTAGCCGCACAACCCATTGGCTCCCAATCTATACGTTGATAAGAAAATTCTCCTTGGTTTTCACAAAAACCTTTACATCCGGGTGTCATCTACGAATACTTGCCAGTGTTTAACATTTTTAGGAATAGATGGTCTAGTTAATACCTCAATATTATATTCACAATAGGGGGATGAAGTATAATTTTCAAATCTGGACCCAAATACTGGCCAATTTGTCTGCTAGAGTATTGTACTTCCTATTGTGATGTGTTATGTTGAAGGAGTCAAACATCTCAATGAAATCCCAAACTGCATACTTATACTACTTCATTCCCTTATTTTTTATTACATACAGCTTTTCTAACTTTTGTTTGACAATTAGCTCGAATCTACTTTAATAATGATGTCTCTAATACCATATTGCTAAGTAATTCTAAGACCCAATAATAGTGCTTCATATTTAGCAATATTGTTAGTGCACTCAAAGTTGAGTTTAAAAGAGAAAACAAACTCTTCTTGGCCTGGAGATATCAGAACAATACCAACACCCTTTCCAAATTTAGAGCAAGCCCCATCAAACAACAAAGTACAAGGAGAACCTACTTGATTAAGAGACTTGCATTCATCAATTTTGTTCTCTTTACCATCAAAAAATCCAACAAAGTTATACTGCATCGGTGTTAGTGTATAACACTTCATAGGAAGCATTATTGGGATCCTTAATGATATGTAGCATATTATTTTCACCATAAAACTTTACAAGGCTTCCCTCAATAGGTATAGTGGCAAAAGACATATCAATTTACACACTAACGCTCACACTTTGGTAGCCCACTTTCTTGATAAAAACATACCCCATTTGGTAGGGAAATCAACAATAACAACATCTAATTTTAAGATCTTTCCTGGGTAAGCTACAAGTTACAGTATCAAACCCTTAACACATCCAACCACTGGCACCTCTCTGGATTCCATGGCAGTGCGCTTCCCATAAGTGGTTGTCACTTTGATATCTAATTCATTCATGACCTCAAGAGGTATAACAATGCATGATGCTCCAAAATCAAACATACAATTGTGTAACAACCTATCCTTAATAATCAGAGTGGTGAAAAATGGATCTACATTCAGCTGGGACTCAACTAAGGACGTTCCCAAATATACTTCAGGTGGCTCATCCAGTTCTTCCAAAACTCAAGGTTTTTTCAACTTTGAAATGGTAGGAGGAGTCTCAAATCTGTTTACATTTTTGCCTTGGGTAATCTTTTCTTCTTTTAATCCCAAATACTCAAAGGACCTTTTCTTGTGCTCAGGAATTTGAAGTAGTTCAATAATTAGAACATAAATCTTGATCTAATTCAAGACATGGGAAATGTCAAAAGGAACGTGTTTGGGTAAGGAAACATTTGGAGGAAGACTGAGAAATTCATCTAACAACAAATGATTTTTCATGGTCTGAGCATGGGCACAGATACCAGTTCTTCCTGGGGACACAAAGCTCCTGCCAGATGTATCTTTCTTAGGAGTTTATTTTGAAATATTGGTGAGAACTAGAGTTTTTTGTTTGGCTTGAGTCCCTACCCTTCGACAACTTTACTCCTAGTTTTATATTCCTTCTCATGGTCAACTACAAAATTCATTAACAACTACCTATCCTTCTTAGAAGGGATTCCTCCATCATACTTTTTAATCATTAGTGCCCTTAAGTATTCAAAATCATTACTAGGAAATTCAAAAGCTTGTACCATATCTATTTCAAAAGTATGAGAGGGAGGAAGGGGTAATACCGGTGGATGTAATCCCAAAAATCTGCAACAGATTAAAGCACCGATTAATTTCGTCAAAGTTGTTCCTTGTTATGAGCTTCAGAGCACCCCACCATGCACACATCATCATCAGTTTCATCATCATATTCCTCAACTTATTTTTCTTCATCACATGGGGCATGTGGCAAGAAAAATCTATCACACCACTCAATTTCATTGGCTTCTTCCATAACAACAACTCTAGCAGTCAAAGGACCAGGCACAATTCTATTCTCATGGGATTGGGGTTGTTTATTTCCGATCGCATGAGTCCTTTACCTCTATCATAAGATCTCACGATCACGTCTGGGATGAATGGAAAATATTTCTTGACCTTATGGCCTATGCTGATCCTGGGAACCTTGTCCAATCCCCTTCTCTTCTTTGGCCATTTTATAGGAGATTTCCTTAATAGCTCTAGCCAAATTTTTCGCAACCTCCTCCAGATCCATAGCTTTACTTGGTGAGGATTCTATGGATTGATCATCTTGATGCCTTCCCTCTTAGGAGGCTTACAAACTACTTTAATATTATTTTCAATCTATAAAGCCATGGTGAAGACCCACCTTAATGTTGTTGGGTTCTTGTCTCTTAAATAATAGGAAGTTTTCTTTTCAAAAGCATCAGAGTATTTTATTAAACAAGAAACATCACTTGGCCTTAAGATCACAAGTATCCTATTTAGGGTCTTATTGAACCTTGTATTAAAGTCATGAACAGACTCATTAGGATTATTTTTTATATTTTCAAATTCTGATAAAAGAAACCTAGGGTCTGTTTTATCTCCATATTGCAATCTAAAAGCATTCTTCATTTTTGTCCATGAATCAATGGAGTTGTCTGGAAAAGATTTATACCAGTCCCATGCATCTTCCTCTAGAGTATGAATAAACAAATTTATGTACACATCCTCAAATTCAATCTCAAATTCTTCCATCATATTAACAAAAATATGTAATCGATAATCACCAGAGTAATAGAATTATTTCCTTGAAATTAGGAAATCTAATCCAAACATCTTGGGGTACAACATTTGGATATCCAAACCATACCTCTAAAATCTATAGGACCAAAAGTGTTCACAACAACCTAGGAGGTCTTGGTGGGGTTGGGCCATATTTTTTTGGGAGGTGATCTTATAGGAGAAATAGAATGATGGGGGTGAGGGGTTTGTGGGGCACGGGAATGCAATCCTCGAATGAATTTTCTCTAAAAATCTATTTCTTAGAAGATCCTATCGGCTTTGGAGAACACAGAATAGAGTGAGATGTAAATTTTTCAAACACAACGAAGGACCCTCTCCGGTTGGAGAATTCAGATCTACAAAAATACTACCTAATTCAAAATAAATTGAAGAAGTATGGCAATCTTTAATGACAAAGTTGATCGGTTTCCACAATTAATAACTCTTTTCTTGATTTTTGATCTTCAACAACTTTCCATATTCTTCTTCCTTCATATTTTTCCTTTCCTAGCTCGGGAAACAACCTTCTAAAGCAAGGTATTTAAAAACAAAGATATTCTTCCTTCAGATTTGCAAAGATTAGTGATAAATTTCAATTGAGAGGTTAAGACACCGGCATTTATCAAAAATTCATTCAACACAGAGTCGTCACTAAGGATTTTCACCTCAATTGTGCAAATGCACTAAAACTCGATCTCTTAAATGTCTATCAACACTAGATTCATGAAAATCTTCACAGATCGACCATCCTTTACCCATAATTACATTTCATGATATAAACTTAGTGCAAAAACCATAGAAACTAGAAACATTACACACAAAACTTGTAACTTTGCTAAATTATTACAAATCGGACACAAGATGATATTTCAACAATGTATTTGCACTTATATTATGTACAAAATGTTACTAGGGTCGTTATGTGTGCACCTTTATTCAAATAGTCCATGGAAAGCAGTGTCATTCTAGTATTGGTATCCAAATTGATTCTCCCTTATAAACCGAGCAAAGATCAAATATTTACCAAGACACTAAGAGACAGACAAATCTTATTATGGTCCTTTTGTAGCTGGGAGGAGATTTGTCGACACTTTTTCACTCGGGCATCAAAGAAATGGATAGTACCTTCATTAAGGATTTGATCTATCCCCACTGCTTTAGGTCATGCCTTTTGACCAGGGTGAGAGGACCCATTTTGTAACATCTTTCGGTGAAGGAGAATGAAGATATCCTTATTTTCACAAATCAAAGGGGACTTTGAGAAAATATGATCAATGCACCACAATTTAACTCTCACAAGTTATCACTTCTAAAGAATTGTGATATTTCCTAGACAGGGCTAAGGTTATTAAAGACATTATGGAATCGATTGCTTCGCATATTTTAACAATAGAATTTATACATTTTTCGACACACAGGGAAATCGGGGGTAGTTTAGGATGGATTCATTGCTTTTGAGTAATTTTGGATGGATATTAAGAAAGATAAAATTGATTATATCAGATCTTTGAGATACTTCACAACAATCAAAAAGTTAAATAATAGAACGCTTCATAATAGCTAAAATATTCCTTCAACGGAAGGTGCGCATCAATGGAGGCCCAAATTTACATGGTTTCACATAATCTCCAAGAATTTAACATGAAGGCTCGAGCTAAAGACTCAATAAAACATCAAAGACCCTGGTTCCTCACACCTAAGATACACTTGAAGGCTTATAGACAATCTTTATCAACAAATGACAATGAAGTGATTTTAAATTATTTATCTCATTACAGGATGAAGGCTCTTCTTGAAATGAAATTGTAAATGCCACTAAACTATCATAGGGATGAGATCATGTGTGATTTGGAGGGAATTTAACACAAGATTGCAATAGGAATAAGAAAAATTACTTGTAGACATTCTGAAATAAAGCAAACAAAAATTGCTCCAAGATTGACACAGATTAACTCGAAATTGATTAGATTCATCAGCATGGGAAAGTTTCTTTGAACAATATCAGAGCTTGTCAATGGTTGTAAACTCTTAAAATACTTGATGTGATTGAAATATAAAACAATGGAAATTAACAGGTTTCTCAGATTGGTCTCTTGGGAATATGGGCTCTCTCAAATTTTCTCTTAAGAATTCAACCCCCCGATCATTTGCACAAGTATTCTCATTGCATTTATACAATTTACTTGGTCACTCATCCCAAATTTTCCCCCCAAAAAGAAGAATATTCGAGGGACATTTTCTTGTTACCAATTTGTCTCGAAAAGTGATGTTTAACAAATTTGCAACAAAATTTTTCTAGTTGGACAAATCATGAACTGATCATGTTTCCCAAACTCTTGAATAATGACTAGGATGTCATGCCACAACATTTTTACAGTCCTTCTATATATTCTCTTTATTCTTTCATGCAACAAATCCCTGTTATAATAATTTTTGAAGGCTTTGTATAGTTGGATCGACAGGAAATCCTTTTTGCCCTCGAGGAAACACCTTTTAAATCCTTTATGCATGCAACCTCCATCATTTCATCCTTTTCCCTTTCTTTCCTCTACAACTCTATCATGCATACAACCTCTCGGTAATTCACATTTTTGCAAGTGCTCAAGTAATTCCATCTTTAAAATATCGACCTTAACAATCCTTGGACTCATAAATTAAGTTCTAAATCCATTCAATAGCACTTTGAAAACAAAAATGACATGGAATTTCATCAAAAATGATGAAAGACAGTGCGTATTCACATCTCTAGGAGTCTTGGAGAAAAACTGGAGGAAAAATAGATGTAAGGCACAACAACCCTTTATTCTACCCCTTCTCAACTTTGGATCGAGTTTTGCATGTGTTTCCTTAGTGCAACTATAAAGGTGAGGTACATAGGAAAGTTTCCAAACAAGCGCGGGCCTTCCACGTTCCCTGGGCTAAAGAAAAATGCTTTTGGCCTTTGAAAAACTCTCAGTAAAAAAGGAGCCAGGGGAAGCCTCCACGTGTCGCCTTGGCACACCTTTGGTATGGTCCTTAAAAGTGGAGACCCCAAACAATTACTGTGCTCGAGTATGTGTCTCATTCCGGCAGAGTTGTTGAAAAATTTGAAGGATAAATGAAAGGCGCTATTTGTCTAGGGTACGAGATAGTTTTCCTTGGCTGTTGAAAATTCCAAGAAAGGGAAGAGTGAGTGGAAGCCTCTCCGAGTTTCCTCCTGGAACTTCTTTAAAATAAAATTTAGGGGTCAATCCCCAAACGGGTGTGGTCACTCCACGTGTCCTAGGCCTTTACAAAGTTTCTTGAAAAGTTTAAGTATAAAGAGGAACTAGCAGAAGCCTCCACATGTCTCTCTGGTGTAACTTTGAGATGGTCCCCAAAAGCAAAGACCTTGAATAAGCATGGGCTCACCATGTGTCCCCTTGGCACAACTATTATGGTGGGACCCTGAGGTGGATCCTTAAATAAGCATCGACCCTCCATGTTTCCATGGGTTTACAGAGATGCACTGGCCACATAAAAAATGTCTAAGTCTTGGCAAGGTAGCGGATACCTCCACATGTCTCCCTGGCTCAACTCCAAGATCAAACCAAAAGGAAAATTTTCATATGAGCATTGGCCCTCCACATGGAAAAAATTTGAGTTGAATCGGGCCTTAGAGTTGTAAATTTCCATGCCGAGCCACATCCAACAAGAAGGGCCACGTTTCCATAGGTATTAGGACAAAATTTGATAGGGAAAACAAAATGTGACTGTCGAAGAACAGAAGGAAGGGAAAAAACCCAAGTTTACACCCAAGTTACAAATTCTTCCACATGGAGAGAGGAACGAAAAAAAAATCTAGACTTAAAGTGATCCTCGACCAAAGGAAGGGAATGATCATGACAACCAAATGGAGGAAAAATTTTCATGCATTAATATGGGGAGATAGAAAAGACAACAGAGCCCATAAACTGAAGAATTTCAAGGACAAATGGGGCGAGATCAAATTGAGCACCAACATGATGTATGTGGTTATGATATGGTGAATAGAAAATAAGATTAATTTCATATTCTTTCTCTCTTCCTTACTCTCTCTAGACTTGTTGGCAAGAAAAAAATCTCGGGAACAAATTTTGGATTTCTTACAAATGTCTCCAGGACTCTAGGTCCCTCTACTTAGGTGGTGCAACTCCACTTTATTATGAATGATGGAAATGGGAAATTTTTGGTTGGCCTAGAGTTCAGAGATCCAATAGGTACACTCCACTATACCCACAAAAACACTTACAAGGAATTATAAGGGAAGAATTTTCTGAAGTGTGGGGAAATGGGAGTGGGAAGTTAGATAAGTAAAATTAAACCTGAAAGTAGAAAATTAGATTCTTGCAAGAGCCAATTAGACAGCTCACATTCACAATTAATTAGAAAGAAACAACAAGATTATTATGCCAATGACTAGAGGAAACCATGCACACAAAGTTGCACACATTCATAAGCCATGAAAATAAACAATCCCTTTCTTTATTGACATTTTCATCAAGTTGTACAATGCAGAAATGGAAGAAAAATGGAGGAAAGTGGAAGAATGCTATCTCTCTTGTATTGCTCAATAAATCATTATCTTGAGTCTAAAAATTGAAAACCCTTAAGAATTAGGGTGTTATTACATTATATAGAATTAGAATTGACTCTTCATCTATCCCCCTTATGATCTTTTGTTTGTCCTCATAAAATGTGACTATTGACATTAATAGGAATAGAATTAAGTTCCATTTTATATTAATCAAGGGAAACTTATTACAAAGTTTTTAAACCTACATATAAATAAAAAGGACAAACATCATGATTTCTCACAAAAAAGAATTAGAAAGGGAGTAGAGAAGAGGAGGAAGAATGAGAGAATATATGGAAGAAGGGATGCTTTAGTGAAGATAATGACATGCCACCTTTGCTTAATTAACTGATGAAATATACCGGTGTAGTGAACTCGGATCTTTGACATTTTTATACTATGAGAAACCTCCTTCAGATGATGCATGAACACCTCAAACTGAGTTTTTAGAAACACTTCTAAATTATCACTTGGTTGATTGCAAACGTTTCTCGTTGAGGTTCACTTTGAAGAAGTTGGAGGATGGAGAACAATCTTTGATGACATTCTACTACATAGCCACACTATTGTACTCATCAGAAATATTTGATGAAATGCATTCAAAATAATTTTTCTTTGTCAATGGTGATCACAACGTCCCCTTGGTACATGATGCTCGGGCATCTCGGGTCATGAAATGAGTGTTGAGAAACACTGTTTAAAGATTTCCCCATGTGAGTTTGAGATGGACGCGGGTATTACTTACGATGATCCTCTTTGATAATTGATTGAAAAACCATTTGATCTCACTAATATCTCCCTGACCAAATCATTTTTAATCACCTAGATCTTGAAGTGATGGGGGTGGATTTATTTGTTGTGCCTTGCGATGTCTTGCAATACTTATGAACACACTTGAATTCACAAAAATGCTTCCAACACCCATATGAAGTTATCAATAATTTGTTTGAGCCTTGGAATAATATTTCATTCCCGAAAAGATGAATAAAATCAATGGTCTAAGTTACCATGGATATGACAACAAGTTCCTACAACCGAGACTGAAAAACTACTATTTTTGGAAATCAGGACCGAAGGGATACTATTTCGGGAAGGTTTCTTTTTCATCAACCATCTTCACCAAAGTGTTTCCTTCACTTTCTAAATATTCCATAGATGTTTTGGGGTCAATTCCAAGCACTTCCCATTTTTGGAAAGTTGTTTTTTTCTTTTTGGTTTTTCTCCCCATGTGCCCTAGTTTCCATCTGAATGATTTTCAAAGTTTATTCTTACGAAACAATTTGTTGTTTTCAGAAAGTTACTAAAAATGGAAAATGTGAACCAGTGAAAATTTATATTTTTATAATATTAAAATAATGGTGTCATATTTACAAGAAAATTACGGATTCTTTCTATGTTTTCTCTCCCGATGATATATTCATATTTTTAGGTCGATTCATTTTGCCTTTGATTGACGATAAGCGAGGAAAACGTATTGAGGTAGAATTTTTTTGAATGGTTGTTGTTAAAAATATAATCCATATCAAAGATATTTTTTTCTTCCCATGTTGTTTGCGTAATGAATATTTTCTCAAAATATTGTAGGGATCACATGCACGGTTTAGAAGATATGAGCAATTTGTGATTTTCTTTCCCTAGGGTTTTTGGTAGCTCTTGGCTATGGAGTTTTGTTGAAATAATTAATTATTCATGTTTAAGAAGCATGAAGTGATGGATAAATGACATTTTATGTGTTGGAAATGTTGTGGAATCAGCAGTAATGGAGGAGAGTAAGATATCTCAACAGATTTGCAAAAAAGTTATGTGTGTGTGTAAGAAGAATGGAAGCAAGCGTAGTGGCAGCCAGAAAGTTAGAAAAAAATACATATTTTGATGTATTAGGGAGAAGATAAATTTTGTGCACCAATTGAAAAAAAGGTTTGGTGAAATTTATGTAAATTTTTTTTCTCCATCCCTATTGGTCCACTTGGCAACACATGATTTGATGATGGGCTAAGTGGGGGACTTAGAAAAAGCACCTTAAGCAGTTGTCGGGGGCACATGGGTGACCAAGAGACTAAATGGGAGGGTTGAGGAGTTTTATTGCACCAGATGTACCAAAAATTTTGTGAACTTTTTGCATAAATGATCACCCTATTCTAATTGTGACACTTGATGGCACGAGATTGCACAGAGTAGAATTTGGGAAGGCACGGGGCCTTTACTTGAGAGAAAGGGTTGAATGATGGTCATCTAGAGGTCCAAATGGAAAAATGAGGGAGAGGAACATTTTATTGAACTTTTTGCACCAAAATTTTTGTGCACTTGGTGCAAAAAAGTGCACTGCATTCCTATTGGTTGGTTTTCCAAAGCCCAAAAATTGGCTAACTATTTGAACATGTGCCTTGGAGAGTGACTTGTCGGAACCATAACTTGAGTTCCAAGAGGAGTTTTTAATGAAATTGTATATGATATTAACTAAAAATTGTCTTCTTAATCCAATGATGGGACTTTCATACCTTTATTCCACAATTTACCCCCTGAAATTTAGGATTTTTGTTCTAGCTCCAAGGTTGTGCATGAGAAAAATTAGATGGGGACATAGTGCACCAAGGTGTTGTGAAGAATCTGATTTCACCATCTTGTAGAGATTTGAATTACCTTTCTTATAGTATATTTTTTGAATCTTAAATCCTTCCAAAGTTCCTAGGATCACTTCCTGAAGTTCAAGTAGCTTTTTGTTTTTGCCATGTGCCTTACTTAGGCCTCCAAGACCCACTTTTGTTGAACTTGCTCCAAAACTTGTGAATCTTCCCAAAACCTTCCAAAATTGATTTCAACATTTTATTCACTCCATGATATGCCTCCATGATGAATTTAGGCCTTTTTTTCTATTCGGAGGGTGTGCACCAACTTTGGGAAAAATGGAATGTGAGCTTTCCCAAGCTTGTCGAAAGGCTTGTCTTGATGGATCTTGCTTGGGAAGCTCTTAAAAAGACTGAGTACCCATATATCACCTATGGGAACATTGAACATGGGATTAGGGTGATATGAAGGAGGTCCCATAGTTACCTTTGAGTAAATTATTTAGGTAGGGTGTCATTGTTATGCTCAAAAATTGTGATTTTCCTTGTTGCAAATTTACATGACAACAAGACTCGAAAAAGAAAAATAAAAAAGGAATGTGAAATTGTGAATGTGTGATAAAATGACCTCTCTCTCTCTCTCTCTCTCTCTCTCTCTCTCTCTCTCTCTCCCCCTTATATGTATCTATTTTTCTTCCTTCTTTTGAATTACTTGAAATGATGAATGTGTTATTTCATGCTTGAGTGTAAGGGATTTCCATACCAGTCCTAGGACTGACGCAACATTGGTTGCAGGTACTCCAAACAAGAAGGATTAAGAGTGTGATATGTTGTAATCAGTGAAATATTGTACATTGATATAGATTACAAATATTAGATAGAAGTGAATTAAAGATAATTACATTATTAAAATTATTGTGTCAAAAACCATTGTTCCTCTTAGATTCTTATGTTTCAAGCATTATACCTAGAAAACTATGTGGTTTGTATTTTCTTTTTCTTAAAGATAAAATTTGAATAATTGGTAGGATAATAACATAACGAATGTAGGACCAAGTATGTTAGCTATATAAACGAGGAAGATAATTGATAATGTAAATGGGTAAAATATGTATTGTTTACTTCATGAGTGTTAAGTTCATTTAGATTTAAATGTACTTCTTATGGTTTAGATGATTGAAGCAATCACTTTTCAGATAGTTATTTTGGTTCATACATAAACACAAATGTATGGTAGTAACTTATTATTATTAAACCATATAAATGAAGTTAGTATTTAACCTTTGTTGTACCCTCCCTCTTAATCTAGTCAAATTAGTTTTGTAAAACGCTAACATCTTAAGAGATAATTAATCCTTACAACTATAATTAGTGTACTAAATCTAAGAAAATTCTTCAAAAGATCATTTCTATAACTTAGTATTCCTTGTTTGAAGTAACAACTATGCAGTGTGACCTTACCATATATGGGGTAAGTATAACTAACACTTCCTTAGTATCCTATTGGACAACCAAAGTCTTCCTAAGTTAGGTGTGAGACAAATGGAGTTAGTGAAATAGATTTCATATGCATTAAAATCTTGTTAATGATCTCCTTAGTTTCTCACAAATAAATGTGTTACCTTAGATAGTAACAATATAACATCTTTCTTTTTTACAAAGGTTTTATAGGATAATTATGTTTTCACACCTTAAACTGATCTATAGTTGGGTGTAGAGACTTGAGTTCATTTTGAATTATACTAAACCTCGACTAAATAGGAGGTTAACTTGTGGGTGGAAAATTGTAACTAAATCTTAGCAAATGAATTTTTTTGGAAGATGTTGACTTAAGAGAAATGGGGAAACTAAAAACTTGGTCCCGTAACCCCTATTTATGTCCTTTTATGACATTTAGGATAAAGAAAATGTCCCATGTAGGATCATGAAATATTGAAACATGAGATCTTACCTGGAACATGAACCACTTGTGTTTCATGTGTAGTTTAAAATGCTTCTAAACATGTATTCTTCAATATGTTAGGCACATAATTTATAGCTCATATTTTCATAAAGGGGCGCAATTAGAGACCAAAGGAACCACATAAATGTAATGGAATCAAGAGTAAATAAGATGTTTGTTTAGGAATAAATTTATACCTGAAGTATTTATAATTGATTTAGGCATTCTCTTGTTCTTAATAATGAATATGAATTGTTCTCGGAGAAAACAAGCATTTGAGTGACACAAACTTTTATAAAAAAAAAATGATGTGTAAATGTTAAATTAACTTAAAATAACTTTTCAACTGTAGCATCTCTAACAAGTGAATAAATGTGCTCTAATGGAGGTAAGTTTAAGGAAATAGATAACTTGAACCTTCATCTTCTTGGAATCATATGATTTTCCCGTCAAATTCATGTTAGTTCCCTTGCGTAATGAGGGTAAAATTAAACGTCAACTAAACATATTTTGAGAAACAAACCTTTAACGTAAGAACGAGTATTAGGAGACTCGTAATTGTTTAAAATGAATTTAATTAACAAATGAGCTATGGATAATTAATGGAATTTGAGAAAGGAACCAATAGTGTGTTCTCCTTTAAATACTAATTCTCTACGAAATCAAGTAATTCAAGTTTAAAAATAGGAAAGTTTACATTGTATTTATCTTGAAAACTATAAGGTCGTACAATGGAAACCTAAAGGTAATCAATACGTAAACCTTGAAAAGGCCATGTTGTGGAGTATGCCTATCCTTGTGTTTCTTACTATAGTTGGGTCATTGTCCTAGTTTACGTCATTTGAGTAAGACATTGATGTGTACCTTATGTTATCATATTGTATGAGTGGGTTCATGTTTGTATAAGTGTCTCATGTCATGTGGATTTTTACGAGTAACCCCACGTGTTATCTTGTAAGAAGTAATGAAAATAAAAAAATTACTGGTTTATTTAGTAATGGAATTATTAGGTGTGTATTTGTGGGAATTATAATATCACATGAGAATCTTGGTGCTTCTTCGTCATCATCATCTTAAATTTTTGAAAGATACTAAAAAGGTCATTTTTCATGTCACTATCAACTTCTTCAACTTCAAAGAGTTTCCATCATCACCCTCTTCTTCTTCTTTAGGTACTTCAATATCTTCTTCCTCTTCTTGTCATTCAGCATCACAAGTGGCATTAACCAGGCGGTGCTTCGAGGGAAAGCCAGAGAGGAGGTGGGGTGATTCTTCGCCAATTTAGAGAATTATGCTTCTTTGGAGCATTCTTCATGGTGATCTACGAAAGTTGTTTCTTCAAGGATATCATATCATTATCCATCTTATGGATCATTGGATTAGTGAAATTCAAACCAAAACTTTGACCTTTCTATTTTCCGTTAGGCCCCTTTAATTTTCCAGAGATGATTAGGTCATCTTCTGTCTCGATCGGGTAATATTTTGCTTCTTTAAAATCCCTAGGTTGGGATTTTATTAGGAAGAAACCAACTTCCAGTTGAAGGGAACTAATAAAGAATATTTTAAGGTTTTTATCTAAAAGAAAAAAATCTTTGAGAATCCTTATGATCATTCGATTATACTTGGATATGAATTCTCTCATAGAACCAGTAGACTCCTTTTTATTTGCACTAATTGGACAAGAGATGTTGGAATTCTTCCATAGTCTTGAATTTATTCTCAAATTTGGTTTTTATATATGCCCAAAGCAAGTGGTAGATATTTCGGTAACATATAAAACCATTCCACATCCTTTTCTTGCAATGACTCCATGAATAAGTTGGTGATACATCTTTTTGTTCCATAGCCAACATGCCACAAGCGGTGACAAATACCACTACATTCTCCTAAGGGATTTGGGAACAATATCCTCTAATTTTTTTAAATTTCCTCCTTGATCCTTTGGGTAGCTCATGGTGTGGTAGAAATTGGGCTAGTATTTCCACCCCATGGGACATTTGATCTACATTCTTCTTATTATTCCATTTTGTTCTGAGTCCGGCTTCCAGCCTTTCTAGGACCATAGCTTGGGCTACTACTCTTGTGTCTATTTCTACTTGAGCTCTTTTAATATCTTCAATTTCATCTCTTATCTCAGCCTCCGCTCTTGCTTCTATTTCTCGGTGTTCCTCTTCGTTTCCATGTCCTTGAAATTTTAAATATGCTCATAAATGTATGGAAACTTGATGTCCAACAGTTCAAAATGCTTGGGATTCCGGTGGGAGTAGTTGCTAGATGAAGGGGAGACCTTGGATTTCTGAGAATATTTTTCCTTCCTTGAAGTTCTTCAAAGATAGGGTCAATTTTTCCTCCTTTCCTTTATAGCCGAGTATATATTTTATGCGCTAGCTTCAATAATTATGATCTTCTTGGTTTTTCCTTAATCTACCTCACTCTTTCTAATTCAATGGCATGTTCTTCTTCAAGGTCCAATATTCTCATGGCAATAAAATACTGAGTGAAACTTTATCTATTATTCCAAATAGCCTCTCTTAAATAAAAAGCAATATCCCTTTAAAATTGAATAATAAATCGGGTATTTCAACAAGAATATTACTCATAATAGCCATGGATATGAGACATAGGATCTTGTGACTCTTCAAATTTCAAAAAAAAATATTTTTAAAATTTTTTATTTTTCTTTTGGATTTTCTCGAGGTTGTATTTTGGTGCGATGATCTGCCAAGTCTGCTCCATGGTGGGACCCAAAACTCTTAGCGATAAATTTTTTTGGGTGGTCAAATCTATGAACTTCTTACCAACACTGGGAATATGATTCCCTTTACTTATACAATGCAAATTTTTGTTTACATGCACAATTAAAGGGGTTTCTCTAGTGGCTTTTCGATCGGGGATCCAATAGAGGCACTCACTAAACGTTTGGAAAATTATTGTTGTTTCCTACAAGAGAATAATTTTCTTGGAGAGAAATAAAGAGAGTGAGAAAAAGAGGAATGGGAATTAATGTTGTGGGTATAATATTAGATTCATGCACACACTAATTACAAATTTTAACACACATTTATGAAAATAAACAAAAATCTTTAATACTATTGGCTAGAGGAAACCATGCATACAAATATGCACACATTCATGTGCCTAGGAAAAATAAAACTTATTCCTTTATTAACATCTCAACAAGGTTATACATAGCATGAGAATGGATGAAATATGGAGGGGAGAAGGAAGAATTGGCTAAATATTTTATCTTTAACAAGGAAATAATAAATACTCTCTCATGAACACACAAAATTACAACCCCTTTGAAATGGGAAGCCTTTACATTTTTATAAGAAGAAAAGTGACTCTTCATCTACCCCCAATGAACCTTCATATGTCTTTACACAACTTGAAACTTTTCACCTTCCAAGGAAAATATTAAGTCCCTTTTTATAACATAAAGGTGACTTATTATAATAGAAACCAAAATTTACTTTTAAATTATATTAAATACATATGAAAAAGTGAAAACCCGATGAATAATTAGAACATTGAAGAGAGATAAGTTTTGGAGTAGGAAAAGAAGATATAGAAAGAAGAGAAGGTAAGAATCATGCTAAAGAAGAAGCGACCACTATTCATCTTATGTCATAGGAAATATCTCAAATCCCTTGAACTCTTTGTTGAGTAGAGCTATAGCAGATGCCACTTTATCAACATAAGGAATATGCATGTAACTCGTAGTTTTATCCACCCGTCCAAAAAATTGTTGATGTCTATGCACTTTTGGAAAAAAAAAGAATGATTCTCTATAATGAGTGTAATGGTGGAACGAATCCTAGCTAGATACTCAAGAGTTTCTTCATTGAATGTCAATGGATCTCCCACTCTT
The DNA here is from genome assembly GCA_018340775.1 of Taxus wallichiana var. yunnanensis. Taxonomy (NCBI): domain Eukaryota; kingdom Viridiplantae; phylum Streptophyta; class Pinopsida; order Cupressales; family Taxaceae; genus Taxus; species Taxus wallichiana. Next base: position 221,711,454 of record CM031242.1, read on the forward strand.
TCTTGACGTACTCCTTGAATGCTATAGTCAGCTCATTTATCGTTATATTATATTCTATCACAGGCACTCCATGTTTTTGAATTCAGTGATTCATGTTATCATGTAAATTATATGCCCATTCTTCATTTTCATTCAAATTTGTGATGGCTCAATTGATCATCTCATACCTAGTCACTAGAGACCTTTCACACACATCTAACAAGTCTTTTGAAAAAAAAAAATCTGATCAACAATTAAGAGCGAGTGTCACCCATTTATGCCACCAACCGATGAAGGGGTTCCCAATTTTCTTTTTCTTTCTCCAAATCCTCCCTAACCATATTTTCCTTACTAGAAGTGACACACATGTACTTTAAAATTTTTCCTTCCTGGGAGAAATTACCTTCCTTTCTCAACAATTGTCCCTACCAATTTTCTCTTATCTTGTCCTTGTCTTGTGAACTCTTGTACCTTCTTGATGAATTCAAGATTAAATTTATTTATTGGTGCAAATTCCTCAATAGGCTTGTTAAATAACTTAGATCCACTAGGTGTTGTACATATGATGAAGGGTTTTTACGTGTTCCTCCAACTGATCGTTTCTCTTCTTATATTCTCGATTCCTCACCATGATGTGAGTGGATGATTCCTAGAACATATGTTCATCTCCTTCATTACTAGCAAAACCCAAAGGAATGATGTTCATCTCGTAATAAAATGGAGTAATTTCTTCAACCAGATTTATTACCTTGGTTTGGACCACTTCAATGTACTATTTACTTGTCTCTTTTCTATAGAAACATGAGGTTGTATGAGAAAAAATTCTTTTCTTTCCCCTAGGTAATGATGTAAGTGTTGATAGATCAAAGATAGTGACATGACGGATGGTAGAGGTGTCTTGTGTAATTTTCTCCTTCATCCAAGAGAAAATTTCATTAGATTTAGGTTTAGCAACTGAAATATCAATTCGCTACCTACTTAATTGGTAGATATGTCTCTTGTACCAGGAGGAAGGAGTGATTACAAGAGGTGAAACCTCTTGTGGCTTCTTAGGAGTTGGATCCTAGACTATTTCCTATTTCTCAATTTTTACTTCCTCCACTAGGACTTGTTCTATTCTAGCCCTCTTAGGTGATCTCTCATGGTGGTGGGCCTCCAACTCTACAGACTTTCATTTTTAACTTTTTTTAGAATGGCCCGAACTTGAAATAACCTCCATAAACTTTGACGAAGAGTGTTGCAAAGCCTATTTTTGAGGTGTGGGGAAACTTATTGACTAAATGGAAGTGATATTATTCCTTTGGAACTATTTCTTCGTTATCTTGATTAAATTTTCTATCTGGTGCATAATGTTTCCAGACTCACGAACAATCCAATTTACCTAAGGATAATGGGAAACCTTTACCACCCCATACTCTGGATCATATAGTTTAGTTTCATTGTCTTGTACACCCTCTTCATACCATGGGAACTAATATTTCCTTATTTCTCCTATCATCATCCTCATATGATCTCTCTCTTGCACATTGAATTCATCTACATAGTTGGCCCAATAATATTTTATTTGTGGAACATGGCACAACTTTGGGAAAGAGAATGTCTCTGGATTAACCCCTATGTCAAAGCCGGACTTGGGATGTATGAGTTTAGAGTTATGTTTGTAAAATCCACCTCCAAGAAAGATGCATCATTGACATTCTTGCACATGAAAACCTCAAGTGAGATGGGGAAAGAGACAAGTTTCTTCTTTTGGTTCTAAGTCTTTATTCATCTATGTAAGCTTCCTACAGATCTCGAACAATACTATCGATCACTAAGGTACTGGGTAACCTTAGTGGAGCTTGATCAAAGCCGAGAGAATCAAATGTAGGAGAAATTGGGAGACTGGATGAAAAGGGAGCTATGTGCAAAGACATTCTTGTGTACAAGTCACCCTCTAGGTTTCTGAGAATGAACATCATGAAAGCATCGTTTACGCAGTGAAGTTTATATGAATTTCACAACACGAATTAAGGGAACTTATTGAATGTAGGTAATTTAGAAGATATGCTTTGATTGTTATCGATACCTTGAATGGCCTTTAGCTAGTGGGGAGATACAGTAAGTAAGAATTCATGAAGAACTTCTTTATTATAGGCACCTAGAGAAATTGACGATGTAAGTTGTCGCTTATGTTCTAGCCCTAGTCTATCTTTTAATATCCTTTAGTCATCAGTAGGATGAATACCACCACCCAATATTAGAAATACCTTATGCTTGCTTCTACCATCACCCTATTAGGAAGATTGATTGCATCTAAAAACCTTCATGGAGTTCACATGTTGAGATAGTCTTTGGCTTTCGGAAGAATTTCTCCTTTTCTTCATCCATGAGCCCAATGCAATTCCTTATAGATACAAATCCATGTTATTCCATTCATTCAAGACCCTTTCATTTGCAATGACTACCATATTGGTCCAAGTTGGAATTTGCAATGAAAGAGAGATAGCCTTAGGGGACATGATTGACATGGTTGTGTCGTTGTCACCCATATTGTCTATGTATCAAGTTTATAGTGATGTTAGAAGGAAAATACCAACTCAATGATTTGTACTAACACATGATTCCCTCCATCTACGAACAACCCACTTATGAATACTATTTCTTCAATTTCCCCTTTTGGCCAACTAGCATGTGTGACTTAAAATCATCAAGATCTATATAGGTGAAATCATTGTCACCCACTTCATCATACTCTAACAAGAGAGACTACACTGGGTTTACCCATGTGAATTTGAACTTCATGTTTCCTTGACACTTACTATATTTGGAAAAGGTAACTTTCTATTTTTAATAAGTATTATAATTTACCTTTCTGGATCCCAACTAATGCTATTATCCTAAATGATTACCCTTATGTGCACTCCTTCTACAGAACAACTATTTTTATATGGCTTACTATTAATAGTAAGCATCGATATAAGGCACTTACTATATTTAGTAAGTGGTGATTTTGACCCTTTTACCGCCCCAGGTGAGATTTAATTTCTCAATTATCCCTATATTCAATATTTTATCCTTGACTAATTCTTGGAATGACTTACTATTTATAGATAGTACCCATATATGGAGATTACTATTTTTAGTAAGTGGTTGTTTTCATGATTACGGCATAGAAATACTACTCTGTCCTTCTTAATGTCCTCTATGCACATTGTCTTTACCGCAACTACTTCTGGTGTTAACTTTCCAAAAATAGTCACTCCCCATATAGGAAGGCTTACTATTTTTTGAAAGTGGGTCTCTGGGCCTCATTTTTTGATGAAAAAAACTTTCCTGAAATGGTTTTTTGATCTTCGGTTCTCTTCTATATTTTTAGCTCAAACTGGTTTCTATATTGAAAAATTTAAAATTTAAATATGTTTCCATGGGAAACCTTGGGTTTCTTCACTATAAATAATCCATACTGTGCATGTGAGAGATTATTCTAGGATATTCAAGGCACCGAGAAACTTTATGAATTCATAAAATGTCACCCGAATCCATCTTACGGTTTGTGAGATATGAGAATTTTTTCTTCCACTAAGTATGCGGTTTTCGGCAAAGAAAAATTGTTATTTTCTTCTTCATTTAAATAAATTATTTTTTAATTTTTTTTTAGATAATGGAAAACTTCACAGGATAATTTGAGGAAAATCTTTTTGGTTTTGATGTCTAGAAAAAAATTCCAGCATTCTGGCAACATTTAGAGGTGTGGGGGATGAAAATTGGTGAAAATGACTAAGTGCCCGCTATTTATAAGCTTGAAATGGAAGGAGGAAGGGTGGATAAAATTTTATTCCCCTCACGTCCCTTTTAAAGTTCCAAAGGGGACATAAAAAAATTCCTTTCCCTAGCTTGAGAAGTTTCGAGTGTTGTTTCGTTGAGCAACTTAAATGAGGCAAATGCTAAAGTGGAGCACCTCAGAGCTAGGAGATGTTCACACGTGTGACCAAAGGGAAAAAGAGGGTAAGGTGAATTTTTATGTCCCTATTTTCACTTTAATTAAGGTACAAGTGTCATGCATGTAGGAATAGGTAGGTGTTTATGTCAAAGTGGTCAAAGGGGCTTAGGTGATCGCTAACAGGTCATATGGGTATCCAAAGGGATACATAGGGATTTAGAGAATTTTTTTCACCTCATGTTCCTTTGAAAATGTGTACAAGGTACATGAAAATTCTCCTTCACCTGGTTGTGCCATGTCTCCTACTAAAAAATTGCCTAACCACCGAAGAACGTGTGCTTTGAGAGTCGACTTGTGAAGGCCATATCTTGAGCTTCTAAATGAGTTTTCAGGTGATTCCTTATATGATTTTTCATTAAAAACATCATATGAGAATAATATTGAAGCAAAAAAGACTTGAATAATACCAGAACACCTCAAAATGTCTCTTTTTTCTTAGGACCACTAGTTGTGCGTGAAAATAATGAGTTACCTAGAGAAATGCATGCGGTTTCAAGATGTCATGTATTTTCCACCATGTAGAGTATTGAAAATTATTTCCATAAGTACTATTTTACACTTTAATATAATTTTAGAGCTCCCAAAATCTTGCTTCGAAGTTCAGGTCCTCTTTCACAGTGGAGGCTATTTCCGGTTCAAAAACCTATTTTCTCTGAATTGGCTCAAAAACCTCTTAAACTTCCTAAAATATTCCAAAATAAATTACAATTTTTTTCATCTCTTTAATACTCCTCCATGTTTTTTATCCTTTAGATATTCTCCAAGGATGATGCACTAGTCATCAGAAGGTTGATGATAGCCTTTCCTAAAATGGCTCGAAATTCCATTATTGAACTCTTTGCTCGGAAGTTCCTTAAATGAATTTTCCTTCTTAAATCACCTACGGGGATACATGAAAATCACTTAGTGGTAAATTTTATGAAAATATGGAGCTGGTATTGTGGATGAACTTACCTCGGGGGTGTCTTGAGAAGGTATGACTTTAAATTTTTTTGACATTTTAATATAGTTGTCATGTTTTTCTAGTGATTTTTTCCCCTGGAAAAACACAAGAAAAAAATAATGCACATACAAATATAAGACTCGAGATAACCATCCAAGATTTCATTGATGTTATTTCTTTTAGAGAACCATGAGTGATGTTTCTTTATAATGTTTTGATATTTTGGCTCTAATATCAACAAGAGACTCTAGTGTATCCTCATTGAAAGAAAATGGGCCCCCAAATTCATTATTGACATATTCCTTGAATGGATTCAAAAATTAATGAATTGAGGTGTTCCCATCAATGGAATACACTCTAAGGTTTTACATCCTAACATCAACATCATCTTTCATTTTGAAGGCACATTCCTCATTTGATTCCAACTCATCAATAGCCTGATTCAACATTTCAAACTAAGAGACAAGATTCCTCTCCCATATATGTGACAAGTTGTCAAATGGAGAATAAAATATCTTCATGTTTATCAACACATGAGCATGAGAATTTCCCATCTCCATCACGACTAGATGTACCTGATCCCAATGTTCTATTTCTTTTTAATCCCATCTCTTATCATCTAGACTTTATTTTTAGTCATGCACATGTACTTGTATAGTGAGATCATTTTTGGAAGAAGTACTTTCCCTTTATCCAAAACCCTTTTCAACCATTTTCTTTGGATCATTTTTTATATGGTTAAACATTTTGCCTTTCAAATGGACTCCGGATTGAAGCTAATGATGGGAGAAACTTCTTCAATTGGGATATATTACAAAGTATTCAATTCCATGAAATGTTACATGTATGAGGTGAACAAGAACACGTGGTCTTCTAAATGATCTTTTTATATTTTTACTCCTAATTCCTTGCACGAATGTGAGTGTAAGACTACCTTTGGAATATATGTGCATCTCCCTCCCGAGTTTTTGGGCATAGGGAAATTTTGTTCATCTCATAGTCAAATGAGGTAATTTCTTTAATGGGATTTATTTCCTTGTCCCGAATACCTCCAAATACTAATTTTCCGAGGCACCATTGAAAAAGTGAGAAGTTTCTTGTGTAAACTTTTTCTTATTCCCTTAACCAATGATGATATAACAAATAAATCAGGTATTGTCACTTGTTGGAGTATATCGTTCTCTTTCGTGATCATTTATCGCATGCAAGGGAACTTTTCATTTATCTCAAGATAAAAACTATCATGATTATAATTTCCTTCTCAGGGTGAGAAGATACATCTTTTTTAGGAGGAGTAGCATTGGTGATGAAAGGTGAGGAGATATGAGGTTATTAAGGGCCTAAAGGATGGACTAGATTATTCTTTGTAAGCTCCATTTCTACCACAAGATAATCTATTCTTTTTAAATTATTTTGCAACCTTATGTAGTAGGGGGCTTGTTATTCCACTACCTTTTCTTTGAACTCTCTCTAGAATGGACTCGGGAAATAGGTATTTTCTATGACCTTCGAAGAAGATTGATGAGATGTATACCTTTGAAGAGTGGGCAAATTTTTGAATGTGGTGGAGGTAGAGTTCTTCTTTCTAAACTATTCCTTTGACCTTTGATGATAGCATTGGTTCACTCACTTATATCTCTCGATTCACAGATGCTCCATGTCATTGGTGGGAGAGGTGAGGCCTTTCTTGCTCAATATTTTGAATCATACATAGTAGTTTCATCATCTTCAATGCCTTCCTTGTACAAATAAAATTTTAATTTTTTCATTTTCGTGATGGTCATCTGCATGTGGTATATTTCCTTGAAATCAAAATCATCTATGCAATTTACCCCATAGTCCTCAATTTGTAGAACATTATATGAATTTGTGAGATAAAATTGTTTAGATCACTTTAGATATCAAAGTATTCCCTTTTTGTACATGAATACAAAATCAACATGGAAAAGGAAAATTTGAGGTTTGTAACATCAATAACACTTCAAGATTATATTCCAAGAGAGATGGGAGATAAAAATTCTTCCTTTTCCTATTCTTGAGCTTATTGTGAACATGGGAAAGCTATCTACATAGCTCAAACAATATGATATTGTCATCGAGATACCATGGTAACCTTCATGGATCAATATCTAAGATTTATACTCAAATGTAGGAGAATGTGGAAAACTGGATGAAATACGACCCATACGTTTTTATCAAAGAGGCCACATGTGGCGATAATTTTGAGTGAGGATTTCCTTCCGGTGTTTCTAATGGAAAACATCATTGATGCATCGCTCTTCCCTCATGAAATGTTGATTAATCTCCTTCAATATAAAATTTGGGTATATTTTAAATTTTAGAGCCTTATGGGATATATTATGAGAAATTTATAACCATTTGAATGGTCTCAAGCTCGCAAGAGCATATACCAAGTACGAGGTGATCATGAACTTCTTGGAGATCGGTACTTGGAGAAACTAATGGTGCAAGTTATTGTTGATAATTTTTCCACAATCAATCCTCTACTTTCCTTTAATGATAGTCAACATGAATAGGGCCATCCAATCTTGAAAGTACTTTGTGGTTTCCTCTCCCATCACCTAAATTAGAAGGATGATTGCATTAGAGTAACATTCATGGAATTCACTTCATGAGAGATAATTCGACACACGAGAAGGATTTTTCATTATTTTAACCATAAACCATATACAAGGATCTAAAAATAAGATTTTTATAGACCATTCACTTGTTATAATTCCCTTTGAGATGATGGCCATATTGTTCCAAGTTGGAATCTATAGTGAGTAAGAAGTTTCCTTATGAGCAAGTACTTTTAGCACCGAGTTTTCATGTTCTCGTATACTTTGGTTGTTTGGATCATAGTGGTGAGAGCATTCTAATACTAATTTGACACTCTATACTAAAAATAGATGGCCACCTATTGTGTACAACTTGGTCATTAAAATTGTGTCCTCCAATGGTTCTTTGTGTCTTCCAAACATCAAGTTTTTAAAGTCTTCTAGGTCTATATGGGTAACATCATTGTCACCCAAACCTAATTATTTAGATGAGAGAGTGGAGACAGGATCAACACCTACAAATTTGAATTTCATGGTTGAAAATGACACCCCTTCTATACCTGGAATGAGGATTTACAATTTTGAGAAAATTTCCTTTTTCACTTTTGATCATTTTTTTGGTTGTCCTGGTTGTTCCTTGTGAACACTACCTTGAAGAAATTTTCCTCTATGATAGTTTACTATTTATAGTAAGTACTCATATAGATAATTACTATTTTTGGAAAGTTCCCTTCCACACCTCAGATTGTGATGAAACCACCTCCACTGGAATAGGTTTCTTCTCTCGATCTCACATACAATTTTTCAACTCAATCCGATCACCAGAATGACGGTAAATAAAAATTACAAAACTAGGGCATGAATTCGGGTTTTTTCCATAAAAATTTTCACACACATGAAATTTAAATCAATTTTGTTCTAAAGGAATCTATAAATGGTGAAAATTTCAAAAACCTCACCTTGATCTCATGCACCGATTTGCAAGATATGATAATTTCACCTTCCGGGTTACAAAGTCATTCTCACAAAAGGTGTACCTAAAGATTTTTAAAAAATAAAATTTTATGATAAATTATTCTACTTTGATCATGGATATATGGATGGAGGAATGAAGGAGAAACAATGGTAGAGGAGCAATCTAGTAAGCCAATGTTCCCTGTAGATTTGGGGCAAAATGGGGAAGATGAAAAATGGATATCTCCTCGGTTTGCATACCTTTGGTAGAGTGAAATTTTTATTTCCCCCTTATCCCCTTGGAAATAGAAAAATGGGATGCAAAATTGTGCCCTAACCCTAAGTGTACAAGTGGCAAGCATGCACAAGTGAAGGAGAGAGAGGAAAAGCTCAATTTAAGCGCCATAGCCAAACTTGGTCATGTGAGGAATCAAATGGGAACAAGGTGGAAGGGAAAATTTTTATATCCCCTTAGAAAGGAACAATAGTGACACAAAAATTTTCCTTAGCCTTCTAGTGACAAGTGGCAGGCATGCATGACATGGAATAGGGGCTAGAAAATTACCAAAAGATGTTTATGAAAACCTCCTAGTGTCATGTGGTGGGTACAGAGATCTAAGGTGGGGTAGAACATTTTCAATACCCTTTTTTGACTAGAAAGGTATTAAGGGGACAAAAATTACACCTTATCCTTATTTTGCAACGTGGCATTAAAAAACTTGGCTAAGGATAAATCTTGTACCTTGAGAAGGAGCTTGAAAATGATGTTGTATGAGCTCCCTAATAACGTTTTGGGAACTTCACTATATGAATTTGAATAAAAAATACATATTTAGAAGAATGGGATGGGTCTCGAGTTTTGGTTAAGCATTAAATGTACTCAAAAATGACATTTTATATCAGGATTGCTAGTTATGCCTACCAAGATCGAGTGGTGGAAAGAAATACATGGGCCTTGTGAAAATTTTGAAAATTCCACCATGTAGGGAATTGAATAAGATTTACATTTTAATATTATTTTACCTCTAACTCATTCAAGATATCTCAAAATTATATTTCAAAGCTTAGGTTCTTTTTTCAAGTCTGCAAACTCCTTTGACCCTAAAAACCCACTTTTGTTGAATTTGCTACTAAATCTCCATATATTTCCTAAATCTTAGAAATTACATTGCAAAATGATCTTGGATGATTAATACAACTCCATGATTAATTTAGGGCTTCAAATACACTTTTATTAATATGCATCAACCTTAGAAAGGAAAAAAATTCATTCCTAAGCATACAAAGATTCACCTTGAAAGACGCCTCAAAATAATCTTGTGAACTTGTTTTCATCTCTCGAACACATGAGAAAGGTTAAGAACCTATACATGAGTATTATATGTATGGGGATATGCCTAAAACAAGGGATAAAATATTCTATAAGGGTATATGAGAAGGTTTACGGTGAAAAATTTTGCCACTAGGGTAGAGTTGTCCTATTTTCAAGTTGATTTTTTTCCTTTCCAAAACATAGGACAACCTTTGCAGAAAATGCCATGAGTTTCAAATATAAACCTATTACTATAATTTGCAAATAGTATGGGACAAACCTCACTTAATCTTCAAAATATAACCCCAAAGGAAACGTAAAAGATGAGTTAAGTAACAAGAACTTACTCAAGATAATTAAGATGACCTGGAGGCTAACAAGAAGAAACAAGGTGAGTAATTTAAATTTATAGTATGGGATTACAAAATCACACCCAAAAGTTCAATTAGAAAGAGATTATTTGTGAATATGTATGACACCTAAGTTGTTCTTCCTCTTCATTTTAAATTATCAATGTATCAATTCATACAACAACTTAGAGACAAAGAAGGAATTAATCCTTATGTAAAAATAATCAAGTAGATTATTAAACTTGATGACATTAGGAGAGAATCTCACTAAAGGTGCATAAATTTATGTTGTAAAAATAATTTATCACAAATAAACATTATTTTATTTTCACCAATTCTCTAGTATTATGTCCCTCCCTTTTTCATGCAAAGGAACCCATTTATTAAATACATATAAAACACATATCATGGGTGGCCAATAGATTGGGAGCACACATGAACACTCCACCGAACTTGTGGAAAATTATTTCACCTAGTGCAAGAAAATAATTTTCTTGAGTGGTCAGGTAAGGGAGTGAGAAGTTAAAAAGGAAGAGGGTTGATATTTTAAATAAGAACTAGAATATTTCTACAAGCTTTAACCTTAATTAATTTGTGCACAATTAGAAGAAATACACTTTGTTGACAATGGGAAGACACAATGAATCATGAACAAAAAATTTCATTATTCCACTCATCAAGGGATTTAACACCTTTCTTGGTTATACAAGATTTTCATATGCACAAATCTTAAAATTAATGAGATGGAGGAAACGTAGATAAAATAAATAGAAGAAATCTATCTTTTACTTAATTCTTAGTAGTGAAATAACTATCTACTCGTAGAGACTCACAATTGAAAACCCTTTTAAATGAGGGATTTATATAATATATATATTTTTAAAAATGCTCTTCACATACCCCTACATGAATTTCCACTTACCCTTATAACTTATGACCTTTCATATTCCTGGGAAAGAAAATGGGTCCTTTTATTAACTAAAAGGAACTACTTACAATGTTTTACCATAGGTCACATTTAAATGAATAACTCAAAAAATTAAACCCCCTCCTAATGAGGAATTAGAACATGGGAGGAGAGAAGAAAGGGTGGGGGGAGAAAGAAGAAGGAAGATAGATATGCAAAAGAAGATGATAAATTTTCGATGAAGATCCACTTTTGAAGGACTCTAAGATAATGCTCATGGAGAAATTTATATTCCTTTGAAATATTTTCAAAAATGATCCACTATGGGTTCTACATTCTCTATATGAGGAATGCACACGAAGCTTAAATCCTTAAGACAGATTATCGAAGTATTGTTGATGATTTTACATTTATTGAACTATTACAATGCTATAAATAACACGATTGATCTCTGTAAGGGATTGCAAGGTGTCCTCATTCAAGGATAAGGGGTATCTTACCTCTTTTCTAAGTTGTTTCTTGAATGGATTCATAAGATCATTCGCTAAAGTATTTTTATTTATCGAAGGTGCTCCAAGCTTCGAACTTCCTTATTTCTATTTTTTTCATTTGGTAAGTAAGTTCATTAAGGGCATTATTCAACATCTCATACAAAAGCAAACCAACATTCAAGACCAAATTGGAGATATGTTCTCTGATATGGATTTGAACACATTTTTCCCTACCAATATAAAAGAATCAATTTTGACCATCTCTATCACCGGTGAAAACACTTCATCTTAATGATCTTTTACTTTTCAATCTTATTCTTAATCATATTCACCTTTGTAGTGGTGGAAATCATGTATTAAAGTAACAAAATATTCTCACGGAAACAAGGATTTACCTTTCTCAAGGATTTTTTCCACCCACTTGTCATTGGCCCTCCTTGCATCATATATCCCCGCACCTTCTTGATTGATTATAGATCAAATATTCTGATTGGAGTGACATCTTGGTTAGGGTGAGATGGGATAATATGACGCTCCATGAATGATTAAACATATGAAGTCAATGTTCTCACATGTTCCTAAATTTTTTAAATATTCTCTTTGTATTCTTTATTTCTCACAAGAAGATGGGTGTAATAATATTGGAAAAAATGAGCATCCCCTTCATGTGTTTCTTGTCCTAAGGTAATTATCATCATTTCATATTGTTATGGGGTTATTGGACATACCCAAAATTGTAGGTACTATACTGCTGGAAAGAGGTTACAAAAACCTGAATGATGATTTAGATCTCTTCGCAATGTGATCAAAATTCAAAAATCACACTAAGTATACATATACATCCAAAAATGCCATATCCAGCCTCCGCATGATTTTTTCTGACCCCATTCCACTCTTTTCTTGCATTTTGTTCTTTAGTTTCAACACCGCCCTGCCTAGGTGGTAGTCCCGTGACCGCCACCCAAGATCAGGCAGCGGTCCTATAACCACCACCCTATGCAGGGCGACGGTCTTGTGAACATTTTCTAGAAATTTCGACACTTTCATTTGGTACTCGCATTTCTCAACCACTCTTGCTTGCATTTAAGTTTTAGCCACCTAGTAAATAGTAATTTCTCTTTGTTTATAATAGAAGATTTCAATTCAAACTTACCCTCTGGTAAATCCAAATGCTATAAATACCAAGCTTGTTTATAAGCAAATGGCCCTCACCTTCTATGAATTATTATTCAAAGTGTGTTTTGAAAGTTCTTCAATACATTTCAATAAATTTAGATTTTGTAAAATCTTTTCAACCTCTCATTTCAATGCTCTATAGTTCTGGTCCTAGATCATTTCCATTTAAATATTAATTCTGTTTAAAATTATAGGTTGTTATTTTGTCATAGGAAGTGTAAGTCTTATAGATTTTAGTATGCTTGTATTATATCCCCGTAACAATCCCACTAGGAATTGAATAGTCAAGCTTTGTTCTCATGCACTATCCCTCTCCTACTCACATTTTGTTTGGCTTACATCCAAGTTTCCATTGTTTGAGCATATTCTCCTCGCTACCACTATCACATTCCTACTTTTGTGGATTCATGAGAACATAAAGAAATGATGAGATTACACCGAGGGGATAAGTAACGATATAACTGGATTTACTGGTGTGTTGTAAACTCTAGGTTTAAATTGTCAAAGTTGTAGTTACAATATATCAAATAGAATAGGAAATAATTTTATTTTAGTTAAGCTTTCTTTCAAAAGATTACGGGGAGGTGTGGGGAACGATAGATTCTAAGAATTTGTGATTTATTCCTCACTTCTAAGGTAAGATTGAAGGTATTTCAGATTAAATTAGTTATTTAATATTTAGGATAAATTCACAAGTGCACAAATAAATAGCTATAGCAGGATAACTTGCTTGTTTTAATTATGTTATTAGATTAATTGTTCGTTATTTGAATATATTAGAATAGCTTCTCTGTAAATTCTATTCAAATTCACATCCTTGAAAATACAAAACAAAAGAATATAAGCGTAGTGTAGATTTATTTTAATAATTAGTTTACTTATTTAAGTTAAAGTCGATTATCTCTTGCATGAAAATTATGGGACCCGAGAGAGCACATATTCAAACCGATAGTACCTCAACCAAATCTCTTCTCAACATTAACACATATAGATCAAAGCCTTAGGATTCATGTCTTTCAAATGACAATAAACCCACAAGCAGTTAGTGAATAATTGAGAGAATTGAACATTGAAGATGACAAAGCATACACATGTTGGTTAAGTCAACCCAACTATAGATTGCATTGATAGGATATATGCATGACCATATAGGAACCTGAAAGAGAACAAATATTTGGTTGTGATCCATTAGTTCCACAACCAAATGCTACGAGACCTCATCATTGAAATAGACACGAGACTTATGTATACAAGTTTCCAGAACACCCGTAAGGTATTCTGAGAAGATCGCACAACTCTTGGTATTAAACATAGAAGCTAAAAAGGCTTATGACCATTAGATAGTCAGAAGAAGATATTGACTCTTCACATGACCATAACAGGTCCAAAACAACCATGAACTCATGGTTTTGATCCCTGTGTTCCACAAACCAACTAGCTTTCTAATCGTTAAACATTGACACCAGTTTACGTATGCATTTAGATCCTCACCACTCCCACCTTTGGATATCATAACATAATTTTCCACATTAAACATAGAAGCCAATCAATCCAACATTTTATGGGTTAGACCAAAAAACCACCCATAGTTCCCTATAAATCCACTACCATTTTCCATGACCTTGTTTGAAATATACACGAAGCACCTATGGTCACTTTCCATGCATCCAATTTCTAGTAGATAAGATCTCAAAAGATCTCGACATTGATTGGACCCTCCGAGCAGCTATTATATCTGAACGATCCATTACACCAATTCAAGTGAGAGATTTCTTTTCCTTAGACTCACATATCCCATTATTGTGTGTTGAGGATATAAGATTTCCCAACTAGTTTGTACATACCCACATATATTTCATTTCCACCGGCTATCTCGGTATGATATCGAGAGGTCAAGTACGAAGAGGGTCTACTTGTAGTTTCTCATACTCATATTTTAGTTTTCTATCACACAAAATTGGTGAACCCAACTTGAACAAAACAACTATTCCCCTTTTATTTTCATTTACTTCATCCATCTTCACTCTTTTCCATTATTATGTGGGTATTTATATACCCCCCAAATATGTCAGGATATGACGCATATGGCATACCTCTCTCGGTATCGAAGCATATTATGGTCAAACAAATAGACAATCGTCACCCTTGATTTCTGCATGGGCTAACAACTATTCAAGAAACTACTTGTCATCACAAACTCCTCCACAAATAACTAGCTCTAGTTATTTATTCCGAATTGAGGAGCTAGATCAGATCACACAAACACAACAACCGAGCCCTCGTGCTCTAATAATATGACGTTCTTGGAGAATCCATTTCATCTCCTCGTGTTTTGTTCGGACCACAAATCGGTAGAGCAGTTAGATCCACTCCCATTTTTGGATGAAGAGTATTTAGCATGCTACGCTAGAAGTGAAAAACACTTCCAAGACATGTACACACCTATAGGAATTTTTTAAACACAACCCAACACCCTGCTCCAAGAAAACACCCCTATTCCTCCACCTATGGAAAATACTCTTGGCAAAGCTTGGCAGAGTAATGATCAATTCATAGTAGGATACCATACACCTCTACAACCTCAAGGTGTACAACAACATCCATTAAGGAAAAACACTATGTCATCACCAATCGAAGTCATCTCGACTTTGGTTGAGAAGGTTAGAGGACTAGAACTTGCTCAAGAAAATCAAAATTCACACTTTGGGCAAGCAGGAACTTCTAACCCTCCACATCATCCCAGTCAAGTTGACCTCCTCACAGAATGGACACATTAGGCATACTTCCTCAACATTCGTATAACTACCCACAATAAACACAAACTAGAACCATGTTTTCAAACGCTGATCTAGTTGAAAGTATGATATCTCCCAATTTAGTATCAAATAACACATATAAGAGAAATGCTCCTCCCTACTTAAAAAATTATTCAAAATCACAACAGGGAGACATGTTCTCCTCTCCCGGTGATGTTCTCTCAACCATAGGGATTTCCTTATGTCCCTACAAATACATATGCTATGCCATATCAACAACCCATTCCACCTCCACCCCCTCGGTAGAGGCACCATCAATGGTCAAAACCTACACGGTAGGTACTTACTCAGAATATTTAAAGGAACCTCTAGATTTCACCATATGAAGTGTCATGCTTCCAATACCTCTTCCTAATTTTCATAAATACAAAGTTGAGGGAGATCCAAATGCACATATCAAGGCCTATGCCATGACCATTTGATAATTTATCCCTTGGGATGCGGTTGTTGCTAAGATATTCCCTAAAATCTTAGAGGGTATTGCCCTTGATTGGTATTACAGAATAAATGAAGCCTTGATACACTCATTCAAACAACTTGTGTCAGATTTTATCAAATATTTTGATATGAACACATTGTTAACAATAGGGATTAGGGAATTCTTACATATTAAACAAGAGCACAATGAATCTACTGCCCATTTTATTCAAAGATGGTGTACGGTCCTCTACTCATCAGCAAGTGCTCCAAACATGGATCAGATGGAACTATGCAACTTATTCCTTCATTCTCTCAATAGAGAGATAAAGGAAGAAGTCCAAAATTCCCACTAAGGAATTATGATGAAGTACTTGAGAGTACTTTACGAATAGATCAAGCGGTAATAGATAGCGGTCGTAAGACATATGTAACAAATGGGAAATTAATCACTCCCAATCAAAAACTACAACTTATCCTAATGTTGGGAATACCAATAAAGGACCCAAAATCCTTTAAAAAAGCATGGGGTTACAAAAATGGAGTCATAGACCAGGTTAAAAGGACAAACATCGTGAACATTTCACCACCTGTTAACAATCAACGAAATAAAAACTTCACTCCAATAATCAACGCAGTGCATTTTAATTGTCCATCATGACAACAAGAACAACAACAACAACAACAATGGAAAATCTAGACAAAATGTCCTATATGAAACCCAACTGGATATTAGAATCAAAACCAAAGGTAAAAGCCTCAAAATTTTAACTCTAAGAACCAAAGCAACCTAATCATAGTTTTGGACCACAACGGGTTTCAAACCAACAACCTCAAAACTATAATCCCAACTTGTATTTCAGTTTTTACAAAATTCAAGGACATTATACTAGGACTTGTTGTGACTACAATAAATTCATGCAACATTTTCTAGAAGACCAAAGATAACTCTTTATAGATATGTTTTTAGCAAATTCTACAGTACCCATGCCAAACACTTATACGGAAGCAGTTTCCCCTCAAAATGTACCCCTCAATATTTTTAATGAACCGCTCCCAAATCACTCTAAAAATAACATGTTAGATTCAAACGGGATGAAACAAGGTGTTATAATAGGAAATAATGATCATGAAGCCTCAACTTCATTAAATCCACTAGTCACACCCCAATTAGGAACTCGACCACAAACCAAGATAGTTTGTCTAGTAGAGTTAGATACCGAGCTACACGTAGAAACAATAACAAGAACATGAGATTATTCTTCTCAACCAATTCCAACATACCCATTAGAACCAAACAACATTCAACAAACATTGATAAAACTCATAGGCTCTTACAATCTAATTAATGACCTAACAAAGACCTCTCACATTTCTTTCTTAGATTTTTTGAAGAACTCTCCCACCCAAATGGTTGATCTCTTAGAAGCATTAGGTATTGGTCATCTAATTAACATCACTCCTCCTCCGAAATGCAAGTAAACCATGTAGAATTTGACGTCTACCCTCCAAGGTAGCTAGATAAGGATACCGAGTTTATATTTGATATAAGCAAAATTCCAACAAATGCTGAAATTAGACGTAGAGGTGACCTAGCCTTGCATTTATAGGTAAGTGTGAAATGATTGATGATGGGGCAGTAGTTAACATAGTCCCCATTGCTTTTCTTCAAAATCTAGGATATGGAGAAAAAAATTGTTCCACAACACGAAATACACTAAGAGGTTATGATAGCCTCAAGGCCACTTCAATTAGGACTATAGTATTACCCGGTCACCTTAGGACATGAGACAGGCCTCACCAAATTTTATATTATAGATCGGGAAACCAACTATAATATGATTCTCAGTCGACCATGGATACATTACATGAAGGAAATAACTTCCACGTTATTCCAAGAAATAAGATTTTTGCACCTAGGGAAAATATTTGTGGTGCAAGGTGACCAAAAACCATTCGATATACACCTAGCAGATTTGAAGAAAAAACTAGGAATTCACTCGAGTTTGAACTCCCAACGAATCAACTTAAAAAAGCAATCAATTCAAAATCAGAAGAAAATTTGATACCTACAACATAATTAAAAATTACAAATCTAGTCAAAGGAATTCTAGCACTCAAAAATGAGACTAACGTCATAGAGATGGTATCATTAGGGACTACCGCAAATTTTTTTGAGTTACTAGAGAAATATCTACCCATTCTCCTAACATTTGATTCCATGGGTATGGGATAAACCCTAGGAATTAGCTCCCTTCCAGCAAACAAAGTTTGTATGATAGAAGTAACCGAGGAAAAAGAAGTAGACATGAAGAATGTCCCAACATCCATTTTTTTGAGCAAATATTGGACTCTCCACTTCGATGGAGCTAAGTTTCATTTCAGAGCTAGGGCAGGTGTGATATTTACTTCTCCCGAGGGAAATATCCTACCTTTTTCCTGTAAGTTAAACTTCAAATGTATGAACAAGGGGGCTGAATACGAATCCCTTCTCCTTGGCCTTATCATAGCTAAAAGGATGGGTGTTGATAACATTAGAGTACTAGGAGACTCATAATTAGTCGTAAACTAAGTCTCTGATGTATATGAGACTAGAGATGAACACTTAAAACTCTATAAAATGGCGGTATTAGATCTAACCAAAGGATTTAACTTCATATCAATCGAAATAATCCCATGAGATCAAAACCTTCTTGCTGATTAAATAGCAATCTTAGCTTCCCATTTCACTCCAAGCAATGAGCTAGAAAATATGAGTTTCATGGTATCACTTCATATTGAACCATTGGTGCGTAAAATACCAATAAATCCAATCTTGACACATATAGAAGCTGAGAATGAGTTTTCTATCCTAGACCACTTTGACAGTGATAGGGTCACTCTTGAATATCTAAATGCCTATGTAGAATTACATCTCACTCATCACATAGAGGATTTCTCCCTAATCCCATCTTCCTCTTCCTATTTTGGAAACCCCATGATAGAATCCCTCCCATAAAATAATCTTGATATCTACGAGGTAGAGAATGAAGAAGGTTTGGAACTACCTCGAGCCTCACCTGAATTTTAAGAAGGCAACACTTCCTTAATCAAAGGAATGATTGACATAAATATTGGAACGAATGAAGAACAAAAGGTTTTAAAGTTGGTATCCTCGTTAACTCTGGAGGAGATAGAAATACATACCTATATCCTTAAGGAACATCAAAAGGCTTTTGCATTTAATCACAAAGAAATGACGGGAATTGCACCACATATCGCAGTAAAAAATCTTATCACCAAACTAGATGCAAAGCCAATCAAGCAAAAGTTGAGACTAATGAAACCAAAAGTGGCTCTCATGGTGAAAGAAGAAGTAATTTAACTTCTCTAGGTGGGATTCATCAAACCAGTTGGCTATTCACAATGGGTATCTAATATCGTTGTTGTTCTCAAAAATAATGGGAAGATACGCATTTGCATAGAATTTTGGGACATAAATAAAGCTTGCCCCAAAGATGACTTCTCAGTACCATCCATTGATGTTATTATTGACATAACAACTAGATTTGATATTTTGTCTCTCATGGATGGGTTCTTGGGATATAATCAAATCTAAATATTTGAACAGGACCAAGCCAAGACTATGCTTATAACTCCTTGGGAACTTATTGTTATGTTTTCATGCCATTTGGTCTTGAGAATGCCGACGCTACATACCAACGGGAAATGACATACATATTCCATGACCTTATTCATAAGATTGTGGAATCCTATGTAGATGACTTGTTGGCTAAAGCCAAGAACCGTTTTGATCACCCAGAAGTACTTTGTATCATTCTCTCACAATTGATCGAATATGGCATCATATTGAATCTAGATAAATGTGTATTTGGCATGGTTGTAGGCAAGCTTCTAGGTTACATTATATCATCATGAGGGATTGATGTCAATCCAACCAAAATCTGGGTTGTTCTTGAAATGATTCCACCATCAAATGAGTCTGGTATTAGATCATTTCTTTGGAAACTCAGCGCAATTCGAAGGTTCATCCCTAACATAAGTTTTACTATTCATCCAATCGATAATTTATTAAAGAAGGATTATAGAATAATGTAACAAGGCCTTTGAAGTAGTTCAACACTTCTTGTTGTCTCCTCCCACATTAATGCCTCCTATACCAGATCATCCTTTAATCCTGTATTCACGGGCCACTGATGTCTCACTAGCCTACATGTTGGCTCAAGAAGATAATGATAAACAGGAACGTGCAGTCTATTTCATTAGCCAGATGTTGTTTGATTATGAAATGTGTTACACACAGGTAGAAAGAGAATTCCTTATCATAGTCTTTACAATGAAACGTTTAAGACATTACATGTTAAATCAAGAAACAAGGGTCATCGTAAAGACAAATCACTTACGAACATTCCTCACGCAAGGGTCTTTATCTAAAAAGGATGGACATTTCATAACCTTAATGGGTGAATTTGAATTAAAATTTTGTAAACCAGAAATCGAAGGGACAAATCATTACTGCATGGTTAGCTGAAAATCCGTTAGATGGAGGTGATCGGTGGATCTAGAATTTCTCGATGAGTGTATATATTTTGTTGAAACTAGGCTCCCCATCTCTATATGTCCTTGGTACACTGACACCATCAATTTTATCATGGATCATACATACCCAGAAGGTGCCACATCACAACAAAGAAGACAGTTATGCATTATCATTGCTAAATATGTTATTTTAGAACAGGTTCTCTATCGTAAAGCCTTCGATGGAATGCTCTTAAGATGCTTTGACACAGAAGAATCCAAAAATATTCTTTACAAATCCCATAGTGGGATATATAGAGGCCATTTTGGTGGCCACACAACTACTCACAAAATACATCGAATAGGCTATTTATGGCCCACTCTAGAACATGACGCAGTATAATTTATGTGCAAGTGTCATAAATGCCAATATTTCTCCCATGAGATTCACATGCCAGCACAAGCTCAGAATTCAATCGCAACCCCATGGCCCTTTTCCATGTGGGGACTATATTTAATAGGAAATTCTCTCCCTTGTTAATGAGATGGCCACAACTTTATAATCACATCCACGAAATACTTTACTAAATGGGTAGAGGCCATGCCTCTCACCACCGTACCAGGTTTTGTAATTGCTAAGTTCATTTTGAATCAAATCATTTGTAGGTACGGTGTCCCGTAAGTCATTATCTCAGATAATGGCACATCCTTTAAGAATGATGAGGTCCGTGAGTTATGCATCAAATTCAAGATAAACCATCATACGACCTCTCTTTATTACCCTCAAGCCAATGGACAGTCAAGCAAAAATACAATGTTAAAATCTATTCTCCTCAAAATAGTTAAGGAGAACAAATGGGATTGACATTTAAAATTATATCTGACCTTGTGGGCCCATTGAACCTCAATAAGAATAGGGGCAAACCCTTTCTCATTAGTATTCGGGGAAAAATCATTTCTCCCGCTTGAGGTCAAAATACCCCTCTCCGCATCTCATTACAAGGATTTTTGGAGAAGACGCCTATAGAGAGGCACACATCTCTCAACTAGAAAGTCTTGATGAGGCCAAGCTAAATGTTAAACAACAAAGCACATATCCTATGCTGATCGGATGTACCTAGGAAATATAACAAAAAGGTCTACAAACAAGAAATATATGAGGGAAATCTAGTTCTAAGACTAGACAACCTGAATTGATAAGAAAACATTCAAAGGAAGGAAATTCCGACCCAAGTGGTTGGGCCCATATTGAGTCATGAAAGACTACGGAAATGGTGTGTATCTCTTGTGTACACTAGAAGGTGAGGAATTCAATGAAACTGTCAATTCCTTGCATCTTAAACAGTTTTACGCATAGGTCATCAACATCACCATTTGTATATTATATCTACCTACATTGCATTAGTCACTCAGTTGTTTCATTTTTTTCACTCATTTCATTAAATTTTGTGGCCAAGGAACTTATTATCAAGAAATTTATTATAAGCTTCTGAAAATATTGGCAAAAACATTCAAATCATATCTCTTCAATTTTCATAATATCATCAAATGATTCCAAAATCATCTCATCAATTTGTGAGACAAATTCTTGAGAAATACCATAACAAGGCCTCGTATACTTGGTCATACTCATTATTTTCTACTAGGTTAAGTTGTTCTTACCTATGGTCTATTCTAGAAGCTTCTTGGTGTCACATCTATCCTTCTTACATCTCTTTGAAACAAGGATACTCCAAAATCACAAATCAGAAATGTCAAATTAAATAAAAAATACTAAACAAAATAGAATATTTTATTTTTACACACTTCTTTGCCCCACCAACCTTCGGTGATGAGCCCACATCTCTTACTAGTAGTGCGAGGTTGAGAAAGGAAAGAAGTTCCCTTACTCACCTATGTCTTGCCTTCGGTGATGAGCCCATGCTTCTTACCAGTAGCATGAGATAGGGCGTAGGGGGTCCATTCATGCAAATCAATGAATCTTAGCATTTTAAAAATGCAAAGAAAGTGTATTAAGTGAAATTAAGTATCCAAATTCCAAAGAGATCAAATCCTCAAAACCAGATTTTGTCAACCAAATTGTCATCCATGGATCTAAGTCTAGATAAACTAGAAAGTAAGTTGCATTCTGAACTATGTAGTAGTTTCAAGTAAGAGTAAGTGCGTAGGTCTAAATTTGATTAATGTCAATACCTTGTCTTTGTCTCATCATTTCCATTCAGTCAAACTCATAAAATTTGTACCCTTTGCAACTCTTGGTGTTGATCCCTTGTGTCTTACTAGTTGCGTGGAATTAGGAATGGGGCAAGTTCATCTCATTATCACTATATATTCATCAAGTTTTTCCAAAATAAAAAGAAGCAACAAAAATTTCCCAAAGAAGCCAAAATTTTAGTACTACAATATGTTTGCATCATCACATATCAACATTACAAAAATGAATAAAAGAGAAACATTCTATTCAACACTTGTTATCACTTGTCATCCATTCGCATACATTCGAAAAGCATATAGAAACAAAGATTTTAAAGACATCTAGTGTACACATGGGAAACAAACCACAAAAAATCTAGATACTAAGAAGATCTAGATACCAAAAAAATTATATGTATATATATATATAAGAATCGTGTTTTACATACAATTCCATCATGCACTAGGCATGGTCAAAATTCTCAATGAGCTCGAAAAATACAAAAAAAAATCAATAAAGATCTAGAAAAATCACTAAAAAAACACCAAATGGCCTCTCAATCCCTGTGGGATCCCTCAAAGGGTGCATGATCATGTCTAGGACTCCTACTATGATGACACTCTGAATGAACTGAGTGCTCATGATCACGACCACTGGCTGTGGTCTCACTATGAGAATGACTCTGCCTCATCAGATGCTCAACAGTCCTATATCCAGCTACCTCAGCACGAAGGGAGGTCACTAACTTTGCTACCTTCTAGACAGGGGAAAACACATCAATATGTCTATCACCATCTGAAGCCTCTCTAATGTCCTCGTAAGCTCATCCTAAATACTCTCTGAGGGGATCAATAGGGTGTCTCGCACACACTCGATGAATCAAGTCTTGCCATCCCTCAACAGTCACTGCAAATAAAAAGAGAAATAACAAGTTAGAAAATCACCAAAAATAAAGTCAAAAGCAAGCGAAGCAACAAAAAGGAAATATTAACTGACATTTCTAGATAACAAGGTCGAGAAAAGAGTAGTAACTCACTCAGATCTCTAGGCATCCAGGTAGGGTCTCTAGGGTTTGCACTGCATCGCGCGTTGCTCGCCGATTGTGGAACCTCCCCCAAATCAAGAAAGAAATGATGTCCTGCCATAGACTCATCATCTCCCCAATGTCTTGAGAAGGAAACTCCTCTGAAATCAAGGTCACCTTCTTTACACTCACCTCTTCCCTCTCGGCCCTCAAGATGTCCTGAGTATCATGCGACTCATAATTGTTGACATCCTCCTAAGTCATCCCACCAGTCTCGCCTCCCATCATCTCCTCCTCTGTCTCCCCTCTTGTGAACTCCTCAGATTCTAAGTCCACATCAATAGGCTCATCCTCCCCCATTGAAAGTAGGAGTGGCTCCGATATAAAGTAAAGGTGCTTGAGGAGCACTGGCTCCCCCTCGAGCCTGAACCACCCACCTAACCGCAATAGGAACTCTAGGAGTAACCGTGGTCTAACCCCGATCTTATCTATGGCCTCCCTGTGCCTCATGAATAGTCATGTATATTGGCCCCACCTTAGGAGGAAGCATATCAATGTAAGGGATACCAAAGCGCTGAGTGACTCGATCAAATGGGTGGACCTCCACCCTCTCTATTGTGTCTACCAACTAAGTTGTGGTAGAGCAGGAAATCAATGTAAGCGTCTCCTCTCCCCATACTCTTGTCATGGCCTCATAGGGAGTGGCCTCCATCTCTCGCAGTAGTCAATGAAGCCACTAGCTGATGTGGTGCCCCGAGTACTATCATCCCCATCCACCTCGTTGCTCTAACAGCCACCGGATCCTCTACTAGTACACCCCTTCCATAGGGGACGATGTGCTCATACACCCAACTCATAACTAGAGTGGGATGACTGAAGTACTTCCTGTAACCTAACCACCCTGTATAATTCATGGTATGTGGTCCCAAGAATGTCTACTCCCCAAGGATAAGTATGGCCATGGGCCTCAATCTGTCCAATAATAGGAGCCCAGCAATATAGGAGAGTATCTCCTCCCTTATCCCCAATCAACCGTGAGGCCAAGATACCCATAATAGCCTTATGGATGATAAGGATAGAAAATGTAGCAATGGATCGAACATGCACCCCTTCTTTAAGCCAAAGGAGACAACAACATCTCCCATATAGATGGCCTACTAAACCATCTAAGACCTGGATCTTGTTGTCTTAAGAGACAACCACCTCCTAAGAATCAAAACCCCCAGTATGCGATATATGTTCTCCAGGGTGATAGTCCACTCACCCCCAACACCTAAAAACTAGAAAGTATTTCGGTCCACATCCCAAGATAAGAAAAAGTCACACAATATGTGACTGGCAGGAGCAACATGAGGAACTTATGAAATCCTCAAAATATTGGCCCTCTACAAAGTGTCTCTCTTTGTATGGGTCAATGTATCCAATACTACCAAGAGTCAATCACACTCCCTCTCTCGCTTCATATAATATACTCCTCCTTCGCATCTACTCAAAACATAGAAAAAGAGCATGTTAGCAACATAATCCAATAGATAAGCTCATCGAAAACATAGAAAAATGTCAAAAATGCAAAAATATTTAATTAAGGAATCTATTTTCACTTTTAATCTTGAAGCGCCACCCAATGCAGAGCGGTGATTCTGTGACCACTTCCATCTAAGGGTGGTGGTCCTACAATCACCACCATCACAGGAAGTGATCCGTGACCTTTGCTCTATGCGGGGTGGTTGTCTGTTTTGATTCGGTGTGCACTCATGAGGCCCTAAAAATGCCTAAAAACAACAAAAATACACCATTTTGACTGAAATAAAATCCTACCCTATGGGTGATCCCCCTAGAGACTCATTTAATGATAATATTTTTAAAATAACCCCAAGACAAATATTTCCACATTTCTATATTTTAGGTTTAAAAATAATGAATTGAGAAAAACTAACTTGACACTTCGCAGGTTGATGTCTTGCTCTCATAGGCATGATCACAATCTCACAATGAACATTTTGACTATACTCTCATCAAAAATGGTTATTGTGGGTCTAAGAGCTCAAAAATACCAAATCAACACGCATAAATGAATAGGAAAATAAGCTCATTATATATATATATATATATAATATTCTAACCTTGTTTTGAATATTCTCTTGTAAAGTTGGAGCACCAACCGAGGTAAGTTCTTATCCCGCTTAAAAATGGTAAGTCCTTTTTCATTTTAATTTAGTATTTATTTTTCGATTTCTTTATCTATTTGCACTTGAGTCCTCTTTTCATTTTGTAGATAGTGGGAATCTAGATGGTGACATTGCGACACATGGGTATGTCAAGTATAGCTTCTAACTCCCCATTTTGGGACCGCCATACTTGGACCCACCATTTTATGCCCCTTCATGGCTAAAATGCTTCTCCGAGGGGGCAATATGTATGTACCCAAAATTGTAGGTATTGTACTACGAAAGAGGTTATAAAAACCCCAATGATGATTCAGATCTCTTTGCAAGGTGTTTGGAATCCAAAATCATGTTGAGTATACATCTACATCCCAAAATGCCATATCCAGCCTCCACATGCTTTGTTCTGACCTCATTCCGCTCTTTTCTTGTATTTTGGTCTTTAGTTTCAAGACCTCTGCCCGCCTCTGGTGGTAATCCCATGACCGCCACCCGGGACGGGGTGGTGGTCCTATAACCGCTTCCTGTGTAGGGTGGTGGTCTGTGCACATTTTTGAGAACTTTCGATGCTTTCTTCAATGTGAGAAATCAAGTGGCACTCACATTTCTTAACCACTCTTGCTTACATTTAAGTTTTAGCTACCTAGTAAATAGTAATTTCTTTTTTTTATTATTATGGGTAAATAGTTTTGAAGGGACTATACCTTGTGTACAAAAAGGCTCAAAATCCAGATACCAAAAGAGGAAAAACTAACCCTAAAAATGCAAAACATCCAACATCAGGGGGCTCAACAGCTAGATAATACAATATAGTAACAAAATAGGATCAAGACAAACAGTGATCCAAATAAAAGTAGAAGAGACAAAATATAAACAAGAGATAACCACCACTGGTCTTCCAGACCAAAAATAACACCAAAAACACCAGTGAACAACAACTTCACCACCAGTAAACAACAATAGAGCTCCGCATCACTTGACAACCCGGTCAATATTGGCTTTAATTTTTGGAGTGAGACAAAGAATGCAATGGCGGTGGCCTGGGATGGATCTTTCAAATCCACAGGCAATTAAAATATCTCTATTCTTCTTGGAACCCCAAATATCCTCAATAATACCACTGAGACTGCAAATACTATACACATGTTACTCGATAAAAGTGTAGATGCTTTGAAGAGCTAAGAGGATACAGTCAATACGCCATTTTACATTGTCGAGCCTGGTATCTAGAGATAGAAGCTTCTTGAAAAATTCAGTAGTGATATCATCATCTTCATCGTTTTGCAGTTTCCTTTTGCCCTTAGTTTTATCCATATCCCTAATAGCACTCTTTAGGTCCTGAATCTCCTTTTCCATCTTTTCTACTCTGACCAACAAGTCCTCATCTTTAGGCTCCTCCACCGGATTACTAATGTGCAGTAAATTTGTAGCAAGCTCCAGGTCTTTATGACTTCTAAGAACCCTCTGAGAAGCAAGGACCTTAGTTTTCATCTCTTTCCTTTTCCTGCTAGTGGTAGCAATGTCAAGTTTCCTATCAGGAAGGGGAGGGATGGAGGCAGGGGGAGGAGCAGAATCTAGCGAGGGGCAAGGTGAGCAGTGGCGGTGAATGAGAAGTATTAACCCTTGATGAAGGGGAACAACCCTAGTGTGGTTTTGCACTTCTAGAACAGATTTCTCCAGAGAATTCAACAAGTAATGAGGAAATTTTATGGTGAGGTTTCTATGGAAGTGATTAAGGAAGATTAAGTGCTTTTGGGGAATAGTGACAAATCTCCCCTCCAGAGTAACGTACCTTACCACCATCCTTGCGATCTCAGCAAAAGGCTCTGGAACAGAAGCAATTTTGATGCCAGCCATCACAAACTCTAGATTCTCTCCCTCATCTAGAAAATTCTTAGCCTCCACCTCTCTGTCCATGCACTTGTTGAAGAATTTGGTTCCATCTAGACTGAGCCCGGTGACCTGGGCAATAAGCTCCTCAGAAATATCAACCTTGATATTATTGTACTCAACCACATGATTCCTCCATCCATGAGCAAATTTAATTGAGAGATCCTGATCAAAACCTTGGACTTTTTCAATAAAGTTCATGAGACCCCCTTTTGTAAATAGTTCCAGAGAACTGTATCATCTTTCCATGCGTTGGATTATGGGTGGGCTCAGTCTTGCAAGGTGGTCCCCCCATTTTTCCTGTGATATTACCTCTTCCCGCAATGGTAAAAATTTGAAAACTATACAAATCATCCTCAGCTCTACTTTTGAAGCCCTCCCAATCATGTGGAGAGATGTAATTATTAATCCTCACTTTGTAATTAATTAACCGCTCCTTAGCATCTTCCCTATATCTATTAATGATGACGCTCCAAGTCATGCAAATCTTTGATGATGTCATCACTTTGCACTTAAAAAGCTGCTCCTTAGCATCAACACTACAACTATTAGTGATTACATTCCAAGTCATGCAAATCTTTGATGATGTCATCATTTACTTTAGTAGGAAGAATGTCACCCCTTAACCAAGTTTGAAAAGTATTATTTACCCCAATATTTGCCAAACCATCTGCCACACTATTGCCTTCACGGTAGGTATGTTTGATTTCAAAATTTTCAAAACTCTTGCAAATATCAGTAGCTTCAGCAATAAAGTCCCTGATTGACCAACTGGGGGGTTGTTTTTGGTTTAAAATATTGATAATGTTCAGCGAATCACCCTCAATTATAATATTGGAAATATTACAATCTCTGGCTAGCCTTATTCCCCAAAGAGTAGCAAGAGCTTCAGAGTAGTGATTAGTTTGCCTACCCATTTTACCAGAAAAAGTAGCAACAAAATAGCCTCTGTGATCTCTAATGACTCCCCCACCTCCAGAATCTCTAGGATTTCCTTTTGAGGCCCCATCAAAATTCAACTTATGCCAAGCACTGGGAGGCTGAATCCATCAGACAGTGGATCTATCAATACTATTGTTATTCTTGTTCAAAACAGTGCCAATATTCCAAGCAGCCAGAATGTGCTCTTCTTCCTCAGGGTAAAGTCTATTTTTGGGGGGTTTAAATCTTTCAATGTTGTCTTTCACAGCAATGATAATTTCTTTGTAGACTTTTTTGCATAACTTTCTAGTATTCCTGAAAATGACATCATTACGAGCTTTCCAAACTCGCCACATGGTGTGAGGGAGAACCAGTTGCCATAATCTCCTCACCACATAATGTTTGTAAGGAGAGTTCCATTGTTCCCAGGCCTGAAGACAAGTATGGGGAAATATCCATTCCTGATTAAAGTTTTCAAAAATGAGATGCCAAATTTTGGAAGTGTACTTACAATGAAGAAAGAGGTGTTTGATGTCTTCTGCTTCTTCCTGACACATGCAACATCTGTTAGGCATGATGAATCCTTTCCTAATGAGATTTTCATTAGTTAGGATCTTGCCTTTAATGATAAGCCACCAGAAAAAGTTTACTCTAGGGGTTAGCTCGGGCATCCACAGCTTATGCCACTCAGTATCACTTTCAATAGAGGCAAAGAAAGAGTTGTAGCCAGATTTAACCGAGTACTCTCCATCAAAGGAATCTTTCCAAATGAGTTCATCCTTATGATTTTGAGGACTGATATGAATTAGGGAGAGATGACTCTGCATGGATGAAACATCAGACTACACATTATCCTCATCTACTTTGATCTGTTTCCATTTCCTTTTATTTTCAACCACCTCAATATAGTCCTGGACTTTGTGCCCATAATTTCTAATTAAGTTGTCTTTAATGTGACCATAAGAGGAAATCCAGTTAATATCCAACCATTTTTCAGTCTAGAAATCAATGTCTTGTCCATCCCCAAGCTTCCACTACATCCCTGAGAGAGAATATGTCTGATGTGGAGAAGATTGTTCCAGAAAATAGAACCATTCGGAAGTAACTGATCAAAAATAAAGGAATTCATGCTTTGATTGGAAAGGTATTTGATTTTGATCAACTTGGTCCAAGGCTTGTGCTCTTTTATAAGTCTCCAACCCAACTTTGCAATAAGAGCAGCATTCATATGTTTGATATCTTTGATTCCTAAACCCCCAATCCTCTTTGGTTTACAGACCTACTCCCAAGCAACTAAATGGTACCTAAACCTGTCTTCAGTACCATGCCATAAAAAGTGCTTTTGAATTTTTTCAATGCTATTCATCACTGTTGTTGGAATGCTGAACATTGACATGATATAAATAGGTAAGTTCTGAAGAGTGATTTTTATCAATAAACACTTGCCTGCACTTGAAAGTAAAGCTCCTTTCCAACCAGCAAGTTTTTTTGAAATCTCTTAAGAAGATCATTCCAAACCTCATTAGAAACCTTACTAGTACTCATAGGGAGCCCTAAATAAGTAGCAGGGAGGGAATTAATAGTACATCCAAGAATGAGAGCAATCTTTCTTTTCCTTTCAATAGGAGTATTGAAAAAATAGATTGAGCTTTTGTCAAAATTAACTTTCTGTCCGAGGCTTCCTCATAAAATCTAAGGATAGTTTTGATAGCCTTCACTTCAATTATTGAGGCCATCAGAAGTAGGAGAGTGTCATCAGAAAACTACTGGTGAGAGGAAACCTGATTACCAGAAGTAGGTTGAAAGCCCTTTATCATACCAATATGGATAGATTTTGAAATAGATCGGCTTAAACTGTCAACCATTATAATGAAAAGAAAGGGGAGATGGGGTCCCCTTATCGAATTCCTCTATTGCTGGCAAAAAAACCGGTTCACCATTAACAACCACTAAGAATCTAGATGAAGATATGCAAGAATGTATAATTTTCCTGAATTTATTTTGAAATCCAAACTTGGATAAAACCTCATCCATGAATTTCCAGGAGACTCTGTCAAAATCCTTATGCATGTCTAACTTGATAGCCATCCCAACTTTTTACTTTTATCCATTGAATGAATTGTTTCATGAACCATAATAACTCCATCCTGAATAATTCTACCTTGTATGAATCTGCTCTATTGTTGGGAAATAATTTCCATTAGAATAGGTTGTAGCCTAGTGGTTAAAATATTTGTGAAGATCCGATAGATTACATTAACCAAACTGATTGGCCTAAAATCTTTGAAATCCTTTACATCCAACTTCTTAGGAGCAAGCACAATATGTGTATTGTTTAACTCTTTTATGAGATTTCCAGTTCTATAGAACTCATTAACAACTTTCAACAAATCTTTGGAGTAGATTTCCCAACATCTTTGGAAGAAGTTTGTAGAAAAACCATCAAGGCCCGGAGCCTTATCCCTTTTCGAGAAAAATAGATTTTTTCAATTCCTCGATGGTGACTGTTTTGGAAAGACTCTTAAACCTCTTGGCAGGTAGTAAATTATTAGGAATGGAGTCTAAGAGAAAGGAGGCTGCTTGCTCATTGTAGGAATTATTCTCTGTGAGTAGATTCTTGTAGAATTTGAGGGCTTCATCTTTGATGTCTTCAGAATCCATAGTAATGGTCCCATTACCCTTTGAGACTTCAGTAATTCTATTACAAGCCCTATGTTTGAGGGTTGTCATATGAAAATATTTTGTATTTCTATCTCCTGCTTTTAACCAGAGGGCTCTAGACTTCATTCTCCAAAAGGATTCCTCACAGCTGTTTATATTATGTAGGGCAGAGAGAAGCTTTTTTCCGTTGATGATCCTCGAGGGTCATACCTTTCAATGAAACTTTAAGCTCAAACTCTTCCAGTTGTTGTTTAAGCTCTTTCTTTTTTTCAAAAATATTCCCAAAACCTCTTTATTCCAGATTCTAACCTTTTGTTTCACATTTTTCAGCTTCTGAAGAAGCTTGAATTGAGCAGTTCCAGTCCCTTCCCAAGACCACCACTCTTTAATTCTATCCTAGAATGTCCTCATGTTCAAGCCACATCTTTTCAAATTTAAAATTGCAGTGGAAAGGTTTTGACCAATTGAAGAAATTAAGGGCAATAGGATTGTGGTCTGAACCCGTTTTGGGAAGGGAGGAGAGATGAAAATTCTTATCTAAGATCTAGTTAGCAGAAATGAGAGCTCTATCCAATCTAACTTGAATCAGATTTTCCCCAATTCTTCTGTTAGACTAGGTGTATTGATTACCATGAAGTTCAATGTCCATAAGATTAAGAGTCGATATGAAGCCAACAAAATCTTCCATGCTGATAGAGAAATCAGAGTTCCCTCTAAAATTTTCCCCAAATTTAAAGGAGTGTTAAATTCCCCATTATCAACTAGTTCATATCCTCAAAATTATTCGAAACAAGACTAACTCTTTCCACAAATTTCTTCTACCAGCAATAGTATTAGGGGCATAAATATTGGAAAGAATCCAACTAGAATTATTCTCAAGGATTTTAAAAATTATAGCTAAATGATTCTGGGAGGATGAAAGCACATTACCATGAATAGTTTTAGTGTCCCAGAAGACCGCTAAGCCTCCAGAAGCACCTTGAGAATCAACAACAGCAAAGGCAACATTCTCCCAGAAAGATCTTTTGCAATCTTCAACAACTTTATTTTTCATTTTTGTTTCCGAATTAGAAGGATGTTGGGCCTGCTTGATCTTTTGATTTCCTTAAGCATTCTTTGTTTAGGTCCCCCATTGAGTCCTCTGACATTCCAAGAAATAACCTTCATTAAAAAAATTTTGGGGATGTAGTTGTCGGATGGTTCAAAAGCCTTTGAGTACCATCTGCAATTTCTTTCTCAGTCTCTTTTTCTCTTACTTCTCTCTTGGAGAGTCTACCTTTTCTATAGGTGACTCCAATATTTGCAGTTCTCCTGGCAGTAGCCCTTGTGATTCTTGAGGTGGAAGCTTCCCAACTTCCTATCTGTTTCTTTTTATCACTATAGAGTGATTCCGAATTTCTTCAAATCCTTTTAGTCTTCATTTCTTACTTCTCACTATGATGAATCCATCTTTATCACATTTAATGAATTTTCTTTAGAGTAGGAGTAATTTCCCCTTCCTCTTTTCCTTTATCAAAATCAAGTTGTTGAGCTATTTTAGGAGTGAGCTCCTCCATATCTGCAAACTCTTTATCCTAGTTTAGATCTCTTGCTATGGATTCCAGAATATCTTTGGCTTTTCCTTGTCTCATCTTGTGCAGCTCCAGAGAGCTATTCTTAGTTATCAGTTCTTGATGAGGAAAAGGAGTAATTTTTTCCATCTCTTCTTCCTTAGAAGTGGTTAGATGAATGTATACTTTTTCATTTTCTTCATCCACTTCCATGTTCACTTTATCAGATTTGATTTCTCAAGTATCATTGTTTGATCTACTTCCATTTCCCTCTTGATTTCTTCACCCTTTGTCAGTTCAGGATATTTTTCCTTTTGGGCTTTATCATGCTTTTTCGACTAGTGGATTTTGGGTCTCCATAGTTTCCTATAAACCGGTGGCCTCTTTATTATGGTCTTAAAGCCTTTTTCCGGTCCTTTATCCTTAGGTTCATTTGCATGCAGCGATCCCTTACATTCTAGTTTTGTCCATCAGTTAGAGAGACTTTATCATCCTCATCCATCTGCTTCTGCCCTTGCTTTTCAGAATGATCCAAGGGTTTTTCTAACTGTTGCTTCATTTTCCAGCAAAATGCCCTAATTTATGACATTTGTTACATCTTAGCTGGAAAGCCTCATATTCTATTGGTTGTTTCCATGCCCCAAATTTGGATTGTAGAATGATGTGTTCAGGAAGCTCCTGATCCATTTCAGATGAGACACAGAACCTTGCAAAGGCAAGTCTGGATCTATTTTTCATAGGTCCATCTAGCCCAATTGGTGAACCAATCAATCTAGCTACATGAAGAAGGATCTCATCATCCCATAGATGCAGGGGCAGCCCTAGGAGTCTACACCAGATGGGTATGGCATGAATGTTCTCAGTATTTGGGTTAAACCCGGGATACCATTTTTTCAGAAAAAGCCCCATATTACCAATACACCAGGGACCACCCAATAAGATAGAGTCCACATCAGCTTGTAGATTGAATCAGGCTAGAAAAAAACCCTTGGCCATGGTGGTGATAATCAAATCTCCTTTTGGTTTCCATCTGGCATATGGCCCATTTTCTTATAATATCGACATTGGGTCTAGATCCCAAAAACTTTCCAACTAGGGCTAGATTAGTTTTCTCAAGAGCTCTATGCAGACATCCATCAGGCACTTGTATGTGGGTCACCCCCTCATTATCTTTTGTACTTTTAAAATTCAGTCTAGATGCAGGAGAAAGAGGACCCACATTTTTTTCAGGAGGTACCTTAACAATATCAGCCTAGGCTCTAGATCCAATACTAATACCTTTATTCAGTTCTCCTCTATTAATGATGCCTTATCAGCTTGTTCATAGCCTCTTGAAAGACATTCAGCGGCCAGAGCGGCTGAAACCACACTCTCAAAACCCTCCCGCAGTCCTCCATGAGCTTCAAACCCATAGTCCTCCATCCTACTCCGTCCAAAATACATGTTATTATGAAGGTATATTTATCTTTGTTTATAATAGAAGAGTTTAATTCAAACTTACCCTCTCGGTAAATCCAAATGTTATAAATACCATGCTTATTTACAAGAAAATGTCCCCTCACCTTCTATGAATTATTTTTCAAGTGTGTTTTGAAAGTTCTTCAATAAGTCTCAATAAGTTTAGATTTTGTAAAATCTTTCACCTCTCGATTCAATGTTCCATAGTTCTGGTCCTAGATCATGTCCATTTAAATCTTAATTCTATTTCAAATTATAGGTTGTTGTTTTGTCACAGGAAGTATAAGTTTTATAAATTTCAGTATGCTTGTATTATATCCCTGTAATAATCCCGCTAGGAATTGAATAGTCAATCTTTGTTCTTTTGCACTATCCCTCTCCTACTCACATTTTGTCAACTTACGTCCAAGCTGCCACTATTTGAGAATCTTCTCTCCGCCACCACTATCACATTCCCACTTTTTAGATTCATGAGAACATGAAGGAATGATGAGATCACACTCGAGGGAAAATTAACAATACAACTAGATTTTATGTTGTGTTGTAAACTCCAGAGTTTGAATTGTCAAAGTTATAGTTACAATATATCAAATAGAATAACAAATCATTTTATTTCAGTTAAGCTTGCTTTTAGTATTACCAGGAAGTGTGGGGAATGATAAATTTACGAGAATATGTGATTTATTCCTCACTTCGAGGTAAGATTGAAGGTATTTTACTTAAATTAGTTAGTTATTTAATATTTAGGATAAATTCACAAGTACATGTGCAAATTCTATATCAAGGCTAACTTGTTTGTTTTAATTCTCGTTATTAGATGAATTGTTCGTTAACTAAATATATTAGAATAGTTGCTCTTTAAATTTCATTCAAATTCACATCCTTGAAAATACAAAAATATATATAAGCATAGTGTAAATTTATTTTAATAATTAGTTTACTTATTTAAGTTAAAGTATGATTATCTCTTGCATGAAAATTATGGGACCCAGAGAGCCCAGGGATTACGTATTTAAACTAGTAGTACCTTAGCCAAATATCTTCGCAACATTAATGGATATAGATCAAGGCCTTAGGATTCATGTCTTTTAAATGACAATAAACCCACAAGTAGTTAGTGAACAATTAAGTGAATTGAACATTGAAGATGAAAAATCATACACATTCTAGTCAAGTCAACCCAACTATAGATGGCATTGATAGGATATCCACATGACCATACAAGAACCTGAAAGAGAACAAATATTTGGTTGTGATCCATTAGTTCCGCAACCAAACATAGGAGAACGTCTCATCAAAATAGATATAGGATTACGTATACAAGTTTCCAGAACACCCGTAAGGTATTCTGAGAAGATCGTACAACTCCTAGTATTAAACATAGAAGCTGAAAAGGCTTATGACCATTGGATAGTTGGAAGAAGAGATTGACTCTTCACATGACCATAATAGGTCCACAACAACCACAAACTCATGGTTGTGATCCCCAGGTCCCATAACCCAATGGGCCTACTAGTCGGATTAAACATTGACACCAATTTACGTACATTGGTATTTTGATCTCGCCACTCCTCTGTCGGATATCATAACATAATTTTCCACATTACACATAAAATCCAATCAAGCTAATATTTTCTTGGTTAGACATGAAAACTACTCATAGTTTCCTATAAATCCACTACCATTTTCCATGACCTTGTCTCAGTAAATATACACAAAGCACCTACGAGTCACTTTCCATGCCTCCAACGGCCAATAGATAGGATCTCGGTAGAGCTTGACATTGATTAGAGCCTCTGAGAATCTATTATATTTGAATGATCCATTACACCAATTCAGGTTAGGAGAGCTTTCTTTGCCTTAGACTCACAGATCCCATTATTGCATGTTGAGGATATAAGATTTCCCAACTAGTATTTCCATAGCCCCATATATTTCTTTTCCACCAGCTATCTTGGCATGACCTTGGGAGGTTGGAGTACGAAGAAGGGATACTTTTAGATTCTCATGCTTGCATGTCACTTTTCTATCACACATTTATCTCCCCAATGTTTTTTACTACCTTTAGTTAAGAAAGCTATACATATTGGTTTCGAGGCACTACCGAAAAGAGAAGTTATTTGGGCCTTTTTACCTTTTCTTTATTTTACCATATTTTAAATAGATAGGAAATATGGCACTAGTTCTTGTTACACTATATGAGTATCTTCTACAATTATCTCTTGTACCCATGGGAAGACATTCATTTTTGCAAGTTTGGAACTTGGTATGATTGTATTTTCGGGCTTTGACCAAGAGGGTACCTCTTATATTTAGGGAATTGAATCCATAGTAGAAGAAGACATTCTTAGGGACTAATGTGGAATTAGAGGTTAGGAAGGACCCACTTCACCTTTTTCTAACTTTTTTCAAGCTTTTGGGTGAATTTTTATTTCTTGTGAAACCTCCAGAGGGGGAGCCTTGATATCTATTGTTTTTCTTTTCACCCAATCTCTTAAATGAGAAGAGCTCACATTCCTCTCATATTTCGTTATAGATTCATGCCTTGTGAGATTCAAAAAGAACCTGATTTTATAAATGTAACCCTCTTTTACATGAACTACTCAACCATCTAGATCACTATCATAGTTCTTTCATTGACATCTCCTAACTCACAAACACTCAAAGAGATTGGTGGGAGAGGTGAAACCTTCACTATTTGGTATTCAATATTTTACAAATCGGTTCCATCATCTTCCACACCTTCTATGAACCAATAAAATATGAATTTACTCATGTGGTCAATAGTCATCCTCATGCGAGTCTCACTTTGTTATCTCAAAATCATCTACGTAGTTGAACCAATAATCTTTAATCTAGGGAGCATAGTGAAACTCAAGGAGACTGAAGGTTTAAGAAATTATTTGGATATTGAAATCAATCTTGGATGTGTATGAATAGAGTCTCAAGGAGGAATAAAAGTCTTCAAGATTTGAGGTATCCATGAAATTATTTCATGAGCAAATTCCAAGAGAAATGGGAAGAAACACTTTTCTTCCTATAGATCTTCGGTTTTATATTGACATAAAAAGTTTTCGACATAGTTCAAACATCACTATCTTATCATTAAGATATCTCAAGAGCTTACAGGGAGTGAGATCAAATCTTGAAACCATGATATTGGAAAATTTTGAGAATTGAGTCAAGTAAGACCCATACTTTTCAATCAAAGTTGTAACTTGGGAACAAAATCTCAATTCAAGGTTGCCTTCAAGAAATCGAATGCTAAACATGGTGAATGCATCCTTCGCCTAGAAAAGTGTTGATCAATTTCCTTAAGAGAAATTTTAGGGCACCTTTTGTAATTTGGTGCATTCTGCGATGAATTTTCATCAAGATTTAGGCCTCTGAGTAATCGTGTACTCTATGAGAGCATACACCATATATGATGTCATTTTGAACTTATTTATGACTTGAAACTGGACAAATTGATGATGAATGCTATCACTTATTATTTATCCCTAATCAACCATATGATTCCATTTATTTAAAATGAGAATAAATTGTGTCATCCAATCTTGAAAGTCTCTTGTGCTTTCTTCGCACATTACCCTTCTCAGTAAAATGATAATATCTGAGTAACCCTCATAAAACTCACTCCTTGACAAAGTTTTTTGAATACGTGATGGTTTTATTCCTTTACTTAACAGTTAGCCTAGTGCAAGGCCCTAGAGATAGGATTCATACTTTTCCCACACACTATATGCAAACTCATTTGTGATTATGACCATGTGGTTTCCAATTGGAATATACAAACATTGTGAGATGCCCTTCGGGGTGAGCACTGCAAGTATGGAATTGTCATCTTCCCTTACAATCCTCATTCTTTTCTCATAGTATTAATTTTCTACTATCACCAATTATCTACTCTAAAATAATATAGAATGGCCTCCTACAACATACAACTGGTTTGTGAAAATATTTTCTTCAACCGATTCTCTTGGGACTTCGAGCATCCAAGTCTTTAGGTCCTCCATGTCCATGTGAGTGACATCACAATCATCCACACCTAGATATTCTATGTCCATGGTTGAAACACATTCCAAAAATATAATTTGAGTTTCATGATTCCAAAACTCATCAACATGAGTGAAAATGAAACCAACATCAACTTTTTGCATTAGAATCCAAAACTTTCTATTTTTGGCAGGTAGGGTTTAAGATCTGCTATTTTGGGAAAACTTACCTTTTTGATTAATTTTTTTCATCTGAAGCTCCTAGCATGTTATAATACCTTCATTGATGATTATTTATTTTTTTAAGGAATTTTCTATTTTAGTAAGATGATTTTGGAAAACTTCTATTTAGGGAAAATTGCTTGTTTTGCCTCATTTCTTATTTTTCATTGTTTCGGATTTCTTGATAAGTTAGAGATTCTTGTTGTGGGAGGATTACTATTTTAATTAATTTATTATGAAGATAAATTTTAAATTTTATGAATTTCACTTACCAATTTCCATTTGTAATGAAAACACTCTCATTGTATTCAACTCGCACTGTGATTCTGTCCTCCAATTTTCATAGTAATCCTTTCTTTGGAACTCTTGCAAACTTAAAATACAAATTTTAGGATGAGGGTTTCAAATTTTCAGATATTAAAAGTTTAGGAAATCATATTATGTACAAAAATATTATTCTCAAATGTTCCCGGGAGGATGATCTTCGTGAAAATCTCACTTGAATACGATTACGGGTTAAAAAGTTAAGAAGAATTTTAAGTTTCCAAGGCCATTGTTGTTATGGAATAATTTTGGTAGCATGATTGGTGTATTTTTATGTTTATTGAGGTAGTAAAATAGATTCAATTGATTATGGTTTGACTTATGCAAGAAAATCCCCTTTTAAACAAGTTCGGTTATGTTTTATGTATTCTTGGTAGCTGCAGTTTAACTCTAGTTGAATGATAGCTAAGTGTGGTTAAAAATAGGGTTTAATGAGCTGATCATGGGTTTAATTTTATTTACCCTATATCCCTTGGAAAAAAGGGGAAAAATTACACTTTTATCAATATCATGACAAGTGTCGTCATGAGGTTCAATGTGAGGGAGATTTAAAACGTTTTTGAGCACCTAAGGGTTGAAAATGGTCTCATGAAGAACCCTTGAATGATCTTTCTCATGGGAAAATTTTTTTGTCCCCTCTATCACCTTGGAAAAATTATAATGACACAAAAAAATTCTTCCATAAATATGTTGACATGTGGTGGGATCTCGTGCATTGTGCAGATGAGGGGTTTAGCTAGTTAAGTACCTTGTGGAGCTACAAAGGATCACATGAGGGACTAGACAGGGGATTTCTCATGGGCACAATTTTTTTCCATTCTCTCCCCTTGGGAAAGGGATAATATGGACACAAAATTTCACTTTTATAGATATTCTAACATTTTTAGTTAGAAATTTGGCATGTATGGGATTAACACACTCTACACTAGACAAGACATGAAAAGTTATCTCCCAAAGGTTGTAAAGCTATTTTTAGATGAAATTCTACATGATTATGACTCCAAGATAAAATATAAAATAATTTTTTTAGATTTTAGGACCTTATTATTCATGTAACTCTCAAAAATGGATCCTTTTTCTTTTGGACAATTGGGTGTGCATGCAAATATTGAAATGTTTCAAGAAACTATCAAGTATTAGATATAATATTATTCTTCCCCCATGTAGAAGATTCACCAATATTTCCATTTCCTAATTTTTCATATTATAAAAACTTATAGATCACCTGAAATCATCTCGTATAATTTAGGTTCATATTTTGACCGTTCATTTGTTATACCTAAAAACCCACTTTTGCACAAATTGTCTCTTAAAAATCAATTATTCCCTATATCTTCCTAAAACACTTCCAA
Source organism: Taxus wallichiana var. yunnanensis (assembly GCA_018340775.1). Classification (NCBI taxonomy): domain Eukaryota; kingdom Viridiplantae; phylum Streptophyta; class Pinopsida; order Cupressales; family Taxaceae; genus Taxus; species Taxus wallichiana. The sequence goes on from CM031242.1 coordinate 221,751,616, forward strand.
CACCTTCTTGTATCTCTAATACCACCTCTATATTATTATTCTATTTTGGAAAATTTCTGTACGATGCAAAACTACCTTTAAATGACCAAAATTGGTCTTTCTAGGCCTATTAGAAAACTAAAATTAAGTCGTACTTTGTGCAATGAAAGAATTTACCTTGTTGTATCATCTCAAAAAATTACACATGTTTATTCAATCTGATAGTTGGATGTTCAAGGATATGGTGATCATCGTATAGAAGAAAAAATGACCAGGTGGGTGGTTTAGGAGGATTTGGAAGCATGTTTTCACATTTGTCTTAGTAGTCATGGCTCAAGTTTTGAATTTTGGGGCTTACACAAGTGCATGAAAACAATTGGGTTTTATTTGGGGAAAGCTGGACCATGAGGGGAAATAGAGGACTCCATTTTTCTCTTAGGTCGAGTAGAGAAGTGCCTTATCCATTACAAAATAGAGTCTTTATTACAAGCAATAGATATGAATGGACCAATACACAAAAACACAATAGAAAGGAAATACGCCAAACATGGAAAGGGAAAACACACACAATAAAAATGGAAATTATATTACAAAGGATAGGTTGACCAACCTCATTTCTTGTAGATTTTGATATATTTCCCATTATGAGGAAAATGTAATGGGGTTCCATATAGGTATGTCAAGTAAATAAGTATTCTCCCCACATAAATGTTTGAATTTTAATGGACCAATCTGGAGATAATCAAATTTTCCATGACTCCCTTTGGGTTATCTTCTCTTATCCCATAATAGGACAAGCTATCTAATTTGGAAGCTTATGTCTTGTGTCTTTTGATCAAATATATTGTTCATCTTAGATTTTTTTCTTCTAAGTTTTTCCAGTACTATGAACCTATCTTGATTTAACTTCTCCAAGTAAGAGATCCTCTTATATAGAGCATATGAACAATCTCCATATTCCAAAGTACCTTCACAAGTTGTAAGGCGGGTAGATCTTAAGAAATGGGAATTCGAGCCTCAATCCCATATAATGGTTTGAAAATATAATTACAAATATATTTTTTAAGTTTGATTCGGTCATCTCATAGGGAATCATATAACTTATTATTCCGATCCCTTTGATTTACATCCACTAGTTTGTGAACAATTGTGACAATATTCATATTTTGATATTTCCCTCTGTCATTTCCTTTTGGGAAATAATCGGAGGAGTGAGATAAATAAATACCATGGTTGTAGTATAAATCCATTGGCTCACCTAAGGATAAGTAGGTGACATTTTCCACTACAATATTCCTAGGTACTCCAAATATGACGATGAAATTTTCTTTTAATAAATTGCATACAATCTCTTAATTCAAATGGTTGGTAGGGATGTTATCTACCCACTTTGTGAAGTAATATATGGTAGATAGCACATAAACGTGGCTCATGCAATAGAGTGAGGATTGTGGCTAACTCCTCTCATTCTTCCCTCTCTTGTGCCTCGATCACAAAATTTTGCTTTTAGGCACTCAAAACCTTTGAAAATGGCACCATTGGATAGAGCTCTTTCTCGGACTTTCAAGAAAGGTAAATTATTCCTCCTAACTCCATGTATTTTTCAAGTTATGGCTCGGTAGAGTTTTGTGGGAAATTTTCCCCTATAAGGCCCATGACCAATCGAACTCGCCACGTGTCCATGCCAAAAATATCAAAGCGACCCAATTTGACCCCTGTTTTCCCTAAAACTTCAAATTGCCATATCTTTCGATCGAGCTTGGTTTTTGTGTTATTTATATCAATGGAAAGATGGTGAAATTATCTACAAGATTCCAGGGTCAATTTTTCATTTTGGTGGAGTTTGGAGAGAGAAAATCAAAAATGCTTTTGGCATGTGGTCATGAATAGAAATGACGTTTCAACCACCAATTTTAATGAAGAATGGCTTGCATTCTCTCCCAACATGGTTAAAAATGTCAAGGAATGGGTCTTTCAGGTCACCCATGTTGTTTTGATGGAATTTTGGTCAATGGTTGAATCCCTTCCATGTTTTCCCATGTTTCTCTCTCCTAGGCTCGTCCCTTGCACTGTAAAAGCCAGATTTGGCTCATTTTTCAAAGGGTTGAACATTTTTTGTGTATGGAAAGCTCCCTTTTTCACCTTGGAAGTGATTTAGTGGAATAACAGACCTTTTCTAGAAACTGCAACTATATTTTTGCCTTTCAGGTGTTTGAATGCAAGTGATTTTGATGTTAAAATAACAATACAGGCCCTGTGATTAGTTTTTATCCTCTGCTGGTGTTGTTTTCCTAATTTCTAACACTTCATTACATATATTAGTTTGTGCATGTTGTTTTTGTTGAATTTTATGAACTGTGTCAATTTTCAAAAGTAAAAAATGCTCACCACTCCTTTGGTGCATCACCTATTAGCATTAGTTCTTTTTTTTTTTTTTGCATTCTCTATCTCTGTCTCCTTGGAATTTAGAGTAGATTTAGGAGTTTAAACCTCTGCAATTGTGCAAGTGAAATAGATGATCAGAGGAGTTGAGGAACCAGCCTCTAATCTGGAGATTCCTCTTCCATTTTGCAAGTCCCACACTTGGGAAGAGGATTCAATGTTGTGCAATCACATTGGATGCATAGGGTGATCAAACTAGAAGCCTGATCAACATCCAAGGGTGCTGCTGATTTGCAACAATAGTTTTGGCACACCCAGTGGGACCTTAGAGGTCTTTCACTTTATCTTTGACAGGTTGGTGTGTTCCTGTTAAAGATTCAGCCTTTTGGAGGCACTTTCAAAAGCACATCTGGTAACTCCATCTGGTAAACAACTCATTCTCTAAGTTACAGGACTGTTTTCCATTCATTTCCATCCATTCTTCTTTCCATCATTTTCATTCTTTTCCATTCCATGAAGTTGTGCAATCATGACTTCATTTCCATCATGGAATTCACATTTACAACAGCAGTTTATCACACCTCCAACATGTTTTACAAATCCTCCAAATCAGCATTTTGATCAAATTCAAAATCAGCATGTCTACCCATATGAGCAGCAGTGCCAAAGTCAGTTTGGATATGAAGCATGTCAAGCACAAGGGTATGCTGGTTGTGAGGGAAGTCAAGAAGAAAATGCAGATCTACTGGAACAAATCCAAAAGATGGAGGCAAAGATGGTGCAATCAAGAGAAACAGCTCAAATGAAAGCTTTCAAGAATTGGTTGCAGGACTCCTTGTCCATGGGGAGGCCCTTTTCCAAGACATTTCAGCCCTCAGGAGAAGCTAGACTTCATGATGAAGATGCTGCCCCAACTTGCACAATGGACAACAGAAATAGAGGCCTATACACTTGGTGTTGAACAACCTTGTCAATGGGTAAGTTCTACACCATCATCTAGTTTTTCTCTTCCCATTACTCAAGTAGCATCATCTCATTTAAAATTTCAAATTCTAAATCTAGTCAATGCTGCCCCAGGAGTTAATTCCATTTCTCCATTCCCTAGTCTTCCACCACATCTCAATTCTTCTTTCCCCTTTCCTTCCAAACAGTCATCCCCTCCACAAAAGCTAACAAAAATACCCTCTCCTCTAAAGAAACAAGAGTTTCTACCTCCTCCACCACCATGAAAAATTTCAAAATCAATTGAGTTACAATCCACTTCTCCTCTTGCATTCCCAAATCCATGTTGGGAGGATAAAAATCAGAATTCTAGTCAAGGAAAACAACAGCAAAAAGAAAAGCCAAACAAGGATGAAGAAATTTGAAGTCTCAAGAGTTGGGCTCTTAAATTTGGGATGACAAATATCCCCTTGATGGTTAAGCCTTTAGAAGAGGTTGGAGTTGGAAAACAAGTGGTGGTTAGGACTGAATTTGTTGCAGCAGGAGAAGAGAAAAAAGAAGAAGCAGATCAGCAATCAGTTTTCTCAGAAAGTAGTGTCCATGTTAGCATTCTATTCAAAGAGAATGCTGATTCAATTCAAGTTACACAATCAGCCATGGAGGAAGAAATCTCTAAAGAAGATCCTACAGTCCCAACTTGTCCTCTAGAGCAATAGATCGAAGAGTTTGACTTAACGAACTTCGTGCTAGAGGAAGAGTTCTATCAAGAACAAGATTGTCTTCAAGTAGTAGAAGAGGGAGAAGCTGCTCCAAATCCAAAAGAAGAGGAGCACATTCTAGTTGTGGAGGAGAAAATTACAGATCCAAGGGCTTTGAGTGCAAAGCAGGCTACAAGAGAACCTTCAATTCTTCTTTCTACTTCATCTCTCTCGAGTTCTAGTGCTAAAGAAGAGTTTGATCCCTCAAACTCAATGTTGGAGGATGAAAGAAACCATGATGATCAAGAGGATACTATGGAGGAAGTTGAGCATTTGCAGTAGGACAACAATGAGGTAGTTTATCTGTCAGATTTGGAGGACTGTTTTGATGAAGAAGAACCGGTTGAGTTCCTACCATTCTCTCTTTCATCATCCACGTTCCAAACACCTGAGCCTACTGTCATGAAGGAGAGCACCCATTTGCAGCAGCCTGCATCTTATAGCAGCTCTTTGGAACCAAGATTGGAAGATTTTAATCTTTCATGTCCTTCATTGGAGGAAGAGAAAGGGCAAAAAGGTTCTACCTTTGCTTCTGCACCATCCATTCAAAAGGGTTTACAAGAGAACTCCATTCTTGGAGTTGAAAATCAGGGCAATGGGTATACTCAAAGGACCATACCTTGCCCAATCAGGTATCTGGCTTCATTGGAACCAAAGGAGAAGTCACAATCAGTCATGCTTGCTCCTAAGCATGAGGATGAGCTACAAAGAACCAAGGATCAGCTGTCATACCTCTCCAATCCAAATGTAGAACAACTAAAAGAGGTATTGAATTTTCCTTCACCTGATACCTTGATGATTTGGGTGGAAGACCAGCTTCTTGTTGATTTTCCATTCATCCAATCAGCCATGTTCAATGCCAAATCAGTTGCATGGTTGGGAATTTTGAATAAACGAAGCTATTTTACACAACCAGTTGCAGGGTTTGTTTAGCCCACTTTTTCTTCCAATTAGAGTAGGATAGGTAGTTTTGCTTTCAGTAAAAGAAGTGCTTGTGCACACTCTGCATGTTCCATTTTGGAGCATGTATGACCCTTTATTTTTGTACATAGTTTTTGTGGTGTTGGTTTTGCTCTTGCACAGTCCATTTCAGTGGGTTTCCAAGTGGCTCAGAGAGGAGGTTTTCAAAGTTCAGATCAGTTTGTAGGCTACAACTCATGACTCCATGCCCAATGGATGCTTCAGGAAACTGGTAACTTCATCCAGTAGGTAGATGACCCCTCTGAGTCACCAAAATTGTTATCCAAAATGTGCCCCTTGCTCATTTTGTGGCTAACTCCTCTCATTCTTCCCTCTCTTGTGCCTCAGTCACAAAATTTTGCTTTTCAAGCACTCAAAACCTTCTGGAAATGGCACCATTGGATAGAGCTCTTTCTCAGCTTTCTAGAAAGGTAAAGTTTTCCTCCTAACTCCATGTATTTTTCAAGTTATGGCTCATGGAGTTTTTGTGGGAAATTTTCCCCTAGAAGGCCCGCAGCCAATCAGAACTCGCCACGTGTCTAGGCCAAAAATATCAAAGTGACCCGATTTGGCCCTATTTTTCCCTAAAACTTCAAATCGCCATATCTTTCGATCCACAGCTTGGTTTGTCATGTTCTTTATATCAATGGAAATCTGGTGAAATTCTCTACAAGATTTCAGGGTCAATTTTGTATTTTGGTGGAGTTTGGAGAGATAAAATCAAAAAACTCTGGCACGTGGTCATGAACAGAAATGACGTTTCAACCACCGATTTTAATGAAGAATGGCTCGCATTCTCTCCTAGCATGGTTAAAAATGTCAAGGAATGGGTCTGTCAAGTCACCCATGTTGTTTTGATGGAATTTTGGTCAATGGTTGAATCCCTTCCACGTTTTCCCACGTTTCTCTCTCCTGGGCTCATCCCTTGCACTGTAAAAGCCAGATTTGGCTCATTTTTTAAAGGGTTGAACATTTTTTGTGTATGGAAAGCTCCCTTTTTCACCTTGGAAGTGATTTAGTGGAATAACAGACCTTTTCTAGAAACTGCAACTATATTTTTGCCTTTCAGGTGTTTGAATGCAAGTGATTTTGATGTTAAAATAACAATATAGGCCCTGTGATTAGTTTTTATCCTCTGTTGGTGTTGTTTTCCTAATTTCTAACACTTCATTACAGCTATCAATTTGTGCATGTTGTTTTTGTTGCATTTTATGAACTGTGTCAATTTGTAGAAGTAAAAAATGCTCACCACTCCTTTGGTGCATCACCTATTAGCATTAGTTTTTTTTTTTTTGCATTCTCTATCTCTGTCTCCTTGGAATTTAGAGTAGATTTAGGAGTTTAAACCTCTGTAATTGTGCAAGTGAAATAGCTGATTAGAGGAGTTGAGGAACTAGCCTCTAATCTAGAGATTCCTCTTCCATTTTGCAAGTCCCACACTTGGGAAGAGGATTCAATGTTGTGCAATCACACTAGATGCATAGGGTGATCAAACTAGAAGCCTGATCAACATCCAGTGTCTTTGTTGATTTGCAACAACAAGTTAAATTTACCAAATAAAGAATTCACCCCTGGTTTACTAGTAGGAAAGGATTGTCTTTAGATAGCTTCTACCCTCTATGGATCAATCTTGGTGCCCTCATTTCTCACAATGTGACCAAGAATATTTCCTTTAGTATCTCCAAATATGGACATTATTGGATTGAGGTAAATATGATGCGTCTTATAAAATATAAACACATATTTAAGTTGTTGTAGATGTACACCTTCTTTCTTAGAGTATACGGTTACATCATCAAGGTATAGTACAATGCACTTCACCTTCAAGTCTTTGAATTCCAAGTCCATAGCTTACTAAAATGTTACACATTCATTGATCGTGCCAAATGGAATGTAGTGGTAGGAAAATTTACCCCATGGGGTAATGAAAGCGGTCTTGGATTGATATTCCTTAGTAACTTCAAGTTGATTATACCCCAAGAATCCATCCAACATGGACATAATTTTTGAACCATTAACCCGTTGGAATATGTGGTCCATGATGGGTAGTGGGTAATTATCTTAGAGAAGAATAGCTCATATTTTTACAAAGACATACACATACAAATATCACTACTCTTCTTTCTCACTAATACAATATTAGCAGTCTACATTAAGTGATGGATGTGGAAGATGATCCAAGATTGAGTATCATTTCAACCTCTACTCGATGGTTTTGGAAATATTTGGATTATAATTCCTTTTATTTTTCTAGAAGTTCTTCGCATTAGGATTTAGAGAATAGAATTATTCATTAACTACGTTAAAATGAATTTAAATAATCATAAAATTCCATGAACACATCGGAGTATCTCTTTATTGATGCATAAAAATTCCTTCATTCCTTAGTTGAATAAACTTTCCCAATGTTCACTATCCTTAGCTTCTCACTAGTTCTAATATTAATTTTTTCATACTCCAAAGAGAACCTTGGTTCTTTGTGTTTCTATGGATGAATCAATCAATTTTTTTGAACAACTCTTTTATAGATACCAAACCTTTTAGAATATTTTTCCCTTTTATCTGAATCCCTTCATCTTCATCCACTTGATCACTTTGGTTATTGTCACTTTTAGTGTTAGAAAAATCTCATGGGAGTGAGTCAATTCCTTCAAAATATATTGATCTTAAGTCCCAGGTTTATTGTAGGAAGGACTGAATTTGATTATCATCTTTAAAAACCTACCATCTCATTGAATTGTCTAGAATTCTTGGCCAAGAAGATCATTTCCTCTCATAAATTTTACCTTGAAGTTGGGATGTGAAATCATCAATGATGTGGACATGGCCAATGATTCAGCTCTAGCATTTTGATCTGTTGGGTCTTTATTTATGTCAAATACATCAAAATATTTAATTCACACCTAGATACTATTCCTATAATGGTAGAGATAGGAATCATTTAATTTAAATATGCCTCTCACCTACTTTACAATCAGTTCAACATTAGTCTATACAACAAAATTATTTATTTATATATCCTCGATGTCTCTCAACACAAGCAACATAGCTTCATATTTATCTTTATTATTGGTGTTTGATGATTGTAACTTGTAGGATAATGGGAACAAATTTCCTTGTTGAAAAGATAGGAAAATGCCAGCTCTGGAACTAGTTGTAAAACAACTTCCATTAAACTTCATTTTCCAAGCGTTTTCAGCTATGTTGGCTGGATTTTCTTCATAGATGGGAATATCCTCAATTATTTCCAATCTCATGAACATTACATCTTTGTTTGTATTGGATTATTCCTAATTATTCAAATGAATATTTCCTAAACTCCATGCTCTAAAATAGTATATTGGTTCTAGGATCATATTCTTTCTACATGGTTTATTTCATTTTTATTTGAGAATAAGTTTCTTTATCTCTCTATTTATGAGTATCAATGTAGAATACTAGTACATTTGTTTTTATCCTCCCATCTCCTATAAAAATATTATATGAGAAACATTCCATAAGTATCTATCATGTCAGTTACTAAGATTTTTCCTTTACTCACTTTTTTGGATATGCCATAGAGCCTTTTCTACATATTTAATTTTCCCAACCAAAGTGGAACTTCCTTTGTCTCCATAGAGTAACCATGGAAAAACTCCCATGAGAAAATCAAACTGAAGGCTTGAGTAGCTTTAGAAAGAATGACATTATCAAAGGTACCCAAATCAATGATACAATTGTTCAATTGGTACCCATTCATCAGTAAAGAGACATAAAAAGGTTTAATTTTTCCTAGTGTAGGAAAGAGTAGAGGCCATGAGATTTTTCTTGGGATAGGCTCATGGGTAAGAAGTGGGCATGTTGAATTTGATGGTACCTTTAAGCAACATGAAAATTTGGATTTAGAGATACCAATTTTAATTAAGTTAACCAACTTTTTAATTTTCTCAAGATGGGTTTTAAAGTACTCTGATTTTGATATTTGGACTTTAGTTTTTTTAACATCATCAATGATATCAAAGTTGGAAGAGGTGTTCTCTGTATCACTAGAAGTATTAGATTGATATGATTTATAGGAATTTATTGTTGATTTACCATCATTCTTATGTTTTGTAAAAACAAAAGATAATATTTGGTAGAATTTCACTTACCTTGTTTAGAAGAAGTATTTCAAGGAAGTGCAACTTCAATATTTTTCTTAGAAGACTCCAAGGATGGAGGAAGAAGATACCCTATTTTTATTATATTTTCAAGGCGTAGATTATCTAGTTGAGGATATTCTTTCTCATTGTCTTTTTTATTGGAATATTTATCCTTCTTCATAGTCTTTGACTGGATAAACATAACACAAGAATGGTTTTTCATATCTCCTATGGAGTCTTCATATGCATCCTCTGATGAGGAGGAATATTCAAAGAAACCAAATTCCACTAATATAATTTCCTTGATCATTAATTATCCTTCCTCTTATGCACTTTCTGAGCCTTCACCTTCTTCTCTTTCTTCATCTCGATTTAATACCACATGTTTCATTCATAGGAAGGGATTTGAGATAATACTTTGAGGTGGATGATAAATCCTCTTCTTATTGGAAATTTTCTTCCTAGGGACATACTTATACATGGAAGTTTGAGCTAATTGATTCTTGAGAGAAAGAACCTCATTAGCCAAATTTTGTACTAATGAGTATGTGCCTCCAAAACTTGAACTCGAGCCTTCGATTTCTTATACACTTCTTGATTTTACTGGACATTATTAATTCATATTCTACATGAAATGCAAGATCTTGAGACAGTTCCAAAGTAGCTGGTTTGAGACCATCTCAAAGCATGAAACTAAGTTTAGGAAGTTATGCATTAGTGAAGAACCTTAATTTATTATCCTCTATGGGTTGGGTAGCTTCTAATATATTATAGAACATTCTATTGAATTTGACCAGAAAATCCTTCGTGTTCTCATAAGGCTCTTTCTTTAACTAATACCATTGGGTAAGAAGAACATCAAAATATTTGGTTGGTTTCAATATAGATGTAAATTTGGATTTCATATTATCCTAGTTGGTAATAGATATCCTTAGAAAATGATAGAACCATTATGTAATAGAATCTTGTAAGTATTCTATAAACAAACAGACCGAGACATTTTTCGTATTCCACACCAAACATCCCATAAGCTGTTATGAATGTTTTGATGTGATCATCAAGGTGTTTGTTCTCATCTCCTCTAAACATAGGGAATTTATTTCTAGATCCTTTGGGTAAGTTATGCAATGGAGGATTCAGAGCCAATGGGCATGTGTTCTATCCCCAATGTATTGGTTTTTATTATTCCATTGTGAGTTTTTATTCCTCTTCTTATTCCATTAATTCTTCCTCTTCTTCTTCTTCAACTTATTCCTCTAGATGAATGAAATTTAATGGTTAAATTTTTAGTCCTTCAATGGGATTTCAAGAGGAAAAGTAGGATCAAAATTAGGAAAATATTCTTGACATGTCCTTCTTACTATTTAGGTAATGGGAAGCCTCAAATAAACTAGTTAATGATCTTTTAATGTTGGATTAGTTTCACCACTAGCTCGAGTAGACCTTTTATATCTTCTTTCAACTAGTTTGGAGGATTGATGTATATTTCAAATAATATCTTTTATTCCCTTCTTTTTTAATCAAAATATTTCATTTCATATTGCAGATCTTGTGCACGTTTTTCTAACAAATCCAAATTTATTGAGGTTGTGTGGTAGTGATTGATATTGTCTATGTTATTCAATATGTAGTTCCTAAAATTAGTTGTGAATTATTCTTGAGTTTCCTAAAATAAAACAATATTAGGCTGTAATACATGAGAATTTCCAGGAATGGTCATGGCTCTTATGATTTTCAAATTATGTTTTTTTTTTGGTTTTCAGATATTTGCTTTTTATGGATTTTGTGGTTTATGAGGTGGTAAAAAGACAACAAAATCACCCCATGGTGGCCATGAAAACTGTTGGCAATTTGTTTTTCACAAGAAAAAATTAGCTTATTTTCACCAATGTTCCAAGACTATGTCTCACCTCTTTGTGATGAGGATTCTCTCATTTATTCAATGTGGCTTAAAAATATCGTGGGTGGAAAATAGCACGAGGATCACACAAGAACACTCCATTGAACTTACGGAAAATTCTTTCACCTAGTGTAATAGAAGAATTTTCTTGGGAGGTAATGTAAAGGTGGTGAGAAGTTAGAAAGAAAGGGGGTTAATATTGTAAATAGGCACTAGCATATTTTTACAAGATTTAACAAGAATCAATCCACACAAAAATAGAAGAAATTAACTTTTTTAACAATGACAAATCATAATGAATCATGAACACATAATTTCATTAATCCATTCATCATTGTCTCTAACACCTTTTTGGTTATACAATATTTTCATATGCACAAAGATGATGATGATGATTACAATTGAGTATGTTTCAAATTCTAATGAGACAATGAAATGTATTTGTGACTAGTGTATTTTATTATTAATTTAATACTAGTGATTTGGTTAATCTATTTGAGTGTATATGATGTGTGTGTTGAGTGTGCGAGATAACAAATATGTACCTTGAAGGTTACACGTAATATATATAATGTTCACACACACAAAATCCAAATATGCTGAATGTGTACTAACTCCCATGAAGCTTCCTAGCCAAAGACAAGTCACCTAAATTCACATATTTAAGGGTTAGGATTATGTGTAATGTGAAAAGTTCTTAATTTATTTATTTTGGGTTACCTTAGCTTGTTTCTTAACCCTTTTCATGACCCTTACCCAATTTTTTATGTTGTTTAATTAATGTCTTTTGTAATTTATTTTAGTATTATTAATGGGGGTAAATGATTTCCATTTTTGTAGCTTTTGGATTTTATCTTTGGGGCCACTTTTGAGTGAAGTGTGGGACAAGTAAACATTTTCCCACACTCCCAATACTAATCCTTACAGCTACCCATGGGGTAGGTGTAATTATTTTAGAGTTTTAAGCCATTTGGGGCTCATAAATACCCCATAAATGTACCTTGAAAAACTTTCCATGTATCCTTATAAATTTTAATGTAAGTTACTTTTGGAACGACTTATGAGTTAACTTATGTAAGTTAATTTTAATATAAATTCTAATGTAAGTTAATTTTATTATAAATTTAAATGGAGGTTACTTTTGGAATATAAAAACATTTAAGTTTTGTGGCTGAACATGGATTTTTATTTGATTTTTCCCATGTGGACATGGATTTTGAATTTAATGGAATTTTGGGACTTTAACTTACATTTGGAAATTAGTATGTTACAACTTCACACAATCTTAAAGGGGTACCATTTGAATCATTTTCTATTTAAGTGATCTTATTTTTCCATTTTTGGGGAAAGGATTAGTCTTGGATTTATGGTGTTGGATTGTTTTTGAGTGATTAAAGATTGTTGTTGAAGAGATGACAAGATGAGAAATATGTGGGTACTTTTCCATGTTTATATTTTTTCAAATTTTGATTTGTTTTACCATATTTCGATGTAATGTTGTGATTTTGATGCTTGATTGAGTTGTATGTGAAATTTCCATGTGTTTTGTACTTGATTTCACCCATTGTGGGGATATCAAGCATGTTGTGCATATGGGGGAAGGTAGGAGCATTTGGGAGGCGTGAGTATATATTAAAATGAACTAAATTTTTTGTTTTGTTAGAGGAACCAAAGGGTCTTAGGGCTTGTTCTAGTGGAGTGATAAGTGGGTTTTGGTATAAAATAGGTGGAGGGATAAGTGGCATGCATATTATTTATTTGATGGAACCATGAACTCACACTCAATCCCTTAGTGGAGTGATAAATATCCCGGTAATTCCTCTAGTTCCTCTTGTAAGATTAAAAATCTTGGTAGTTTGTGTTTGTTTTGAAATGTATCCCATTTTCCTCATGATTCATATTATTCAAACTTATATTTGATGGTCTTGATATTGTTGTGTGTTAGGAATGTTGAAATAATTTGTTATTCCAAGTCTCGAGAGTTGGCTATGGAGTCTTTTAATGATTTAGAGGTTTGGTGTTGGGGTGAGCATGATGGTTTTATAGATGTATTAATCATACAACTATATTTAATGTGGTTCACCTAGTGTGGGCTATGTCCACTAAGAAACAACTAATTTATTATCATAGAGGAAGTACATTGAATATTTAAAATATTCCAGACCTTCTTTGATTTCTGTACTTTCTTCTCTACAAATTTATCTCTTTCTCTCTAAAGGAAAATTCTCTTAATTCTCAATTGAATTATCTCTTCTAAACTATATCTTTATGCTTATAAATGCATCTATAACTAGAGGTAAATTTAACTATGCAACTAAAACCATTAGATTCACTTTACAACTAAATATATATCTAATTCCCACAACTTAATTATAGTAGTCATGAACAGGAAACCGATGTTGGTTAGCCCTAACCGATGTCGGTTCCTTCTTTCTTGACGAATATTAGTCTATGGGTGACCAATGCCAGTTCTTCAAATGATGTTAGTTATTGTGTATTCCAGCAAGTCTATAAAAGCATGCTACTGAAGCAATTAAGCTCCACAACTCAATAATCTCCCACTTGGAGATAAATTGTTGCATTGTACCATACAACTCCTTCCTTTTATCCTTTCATTATTATGTTTCTCTCTCCTCAAGTCTCAAACTTGAAAACCAACAGAAGTGGAGTCTAGCTCCAACTTCTCCTTTGCTAATGGATTCATTAGCATATCCATAGGGTTCTCCTTTGTATGAATTTTCTCCAACTTCATCTTCCCATCCTCCAATACCTATCGTATGAAGTGATATCTCAACTAAATGTGTTTTTTTCTAGAATGAAATGTTGAGTTATTTTCTAGATGAATCACACTTTTACTATCACTGTATAATTTTTAATCCTCTTTCTCCTTTCCCAACTCTTCCATGAACTTTCTCATACATATCATCTCTTTTCTACCTTATGTAGTTGCAACATACTCGGGCTCTATAGTAGACATGGCCACAACCTTCTCAGAATCTATAAATTCAGATAATTTTCATGCCACCTTATGTGAAAACATATCTAGAAGTGTTCCTCCTACCATCTAAATTACCAGCCATGTATTAATCCAAATAGCCATGTAAAGAACTATTTTACCCTTTATAGCATTACTACATGCTCAATGTCCCTCTCAAATACTTGATAATCCATTGGATGGATTTCCAATTCTCTTTACCTGGATTAGCCATAAATCTACTCACAACTCCCACTACATGTGCAATGTTTGGTCTAGTACAAACCATAGCATACATCAAGCTCCCAACTGCTGAAGCATACAGAACTCGTGCCATGTACTCAACCTCCTTGTGTGATGTAGGACATTGATATTTTATCAATTTAAAATGTCTATCCATATGTGTACTTAAAGGTTTTGAATTTTGCAAATTAAATCTTTCCAACACCTTATTGATATAATGCTCTTGAGACAAATACAACTTCTTGTTCTTCTTGTCTCTGTGAATTTTCATGCCAAGGATTCTCTTTGCAGCTCCCAAATCCTTCATTGCAAATGTGTGAGCTAGATTTTCTTTAAGCTCACCAATGTCCTGCATACTAGATCCTACAATAAGAATATCATCCACATACAATAACAAAATAATATAGCTCCCATTTCCAAGCATCTTGAAATAAACATAATGGTCAGATTCACATCTCAAATAACCATGCTCATGCATGAAACTATCAAACCTCATATACCATTGCCTCGGAGCTTGTTTGATCCCATAGAGGCTCTTATTCAATATGCACACAAATTTCTCCTTACCCTTCACTTCATACCCGAGCGGTGATTCATGTAAATATCTTCCTCTAAATCACCATGAAGAAATGTCATCTTGACATCAAGTTGCTCTAAATGCAAATCCTCTACTATAACTAAACTCAATATAGTACGAGTAAAATTCATCTTAATAATAGGAGAAAATATTTCACCAAATTATTTATGTGCAAACTCGTTTATTACAAGACTTTTCTTGTATCTCTTTTTGTCCACCCTCTTCTTACTTGATCCTTTAAATCCACTTGTTCACTAATGCTCTTTTGCACTCACTGGAAAATTAACCAAATTCCATGTCTGGTTCTTCTCTAAGGAGTCCATATCCTCATTCATGCCATGCTCCCACTACTTTTGGGATTTATCCTACATTGCTTCTTCAAAGATTTTTGGTTCACCACTATCAGTCAATAATAAATAAGACAAAGAAGGTGAAAATATTTCTTGAGGTCTACTTACCCTTTTTGACCTTCTCAGTAAGATTTGGGGTGCCAAAGGTTCAATATACTCATCATGTAGATTTGTATCTAAATCTGACAGTGATTGACGTTGGTCACCTTCTACCAATGCTAGTTCAACTAAGCGACACTGGTTTGGCTCTTCTCTAACTGATGCTAGTATAGGGGACAAATGTCGTTCAGGGGAAAACTGATATCGGTTACTATGTAAACCTGTAGATGTTAATTTTGAATTTTAGATTTCATTTTCATCCACAAAATTCTCCATTGGTTCACCTTTGGGTACCTAAAAGTTATCCATGTGCATTCTCTTTTCATTTCAATTAATGTCATGACTCTTAATTATCTTAGAACCTTCAAAATCCCAAAACCAAAATCCAAAATCACCAGAACCATAACCAATGAAACTGCATCTTTTATATTTTACGTCCAATTTATTTCTATTTTCCTTATCAATATGCACAAAATCTTCTGAGCTAAATACTCTAAGAAAAGAAATATCTACCTCTTTTCTAGTCTAAGCTTCTTCTATTATTCCACCATCCAGTGCACTTGAAGGTCCACGGTTAATTAAATAAATCATTGTGTCTACTACTTCTGCCCAAAACTGTAAGGGCAATCCAACATGTATCCTCATGCTTCTAGCTCGTTTCATGATTTTCATGTTTATTCTCTCTGCAACACCATTCTCTTGTGGTGTTCTAGGAACCATCCTTTCTTGGTGTATTCTATTTACTGAATAATAATCATTGAAATCCTTGTTGTAGTACTCACCACCATTATCAAATCTAAGGCATTTTAAATTTGAATTTGATTCATTTTTCACAAGGTCTTTCCATCTTTTAAAATTTTCAAAAACATAAAAGTTAAGATTAATACAATAAACCCATACCTTTCTTGTGGCATCATCAATGAAAGTAACATAGTATTGGGATCCTTCATGAGAAGCTATTTGGGCAGGTCCCCACACATCTGAGTGTACAAGACCTAATTTACACGTCTTCTTTGTTGCCCCAACTTTGAGAAATCTAACTATCTTCTTCTTTCCAAGAATACAATGATCAGAAAAATCAAGATCTACACATTTCAGATCTGATAACTTACCCTTTTCCTTTAATATCTACATTGCCTTTTCACTCATATGGCATATTTGATTGTGCCACATGCTTATATTTGAATCTGAAGTAATAGAAAAATAGGAATCAATAATACAAGTAGATAAATACAATGATCCTACCTTCTTGCCTCTTTCTATAACAAGAGATCCCTTGGTAACTTTCTAAGATTCGGCTATGAGTGTAACCATGCAACTAGTTTCACACAATTGTCCTACATAAATTAGATTTCTTTTGAGGCTTGGAACATGCCTCACATATTTCAATATCAATTTATTTATATTCCTTTATTTAATATGAACTTAACCTTTAGTGGTAATATTTCATGGTTCATCATCTCCTAAATAAACATGCCCAAAATTACCCTAGACATAATTTTTGAAATAACCCTTATTAGGGGTTGCATGGAAAGAAGATCTTGAATCTAAAACCCATGACTCAATTTTACTATCCAAGGAGAGAATTAGGGCATCTTGCATTACCTCTTTTGTAGCAACATTTTCCTCTTTACCTTTCTCTGGTACATTCTCTTTGTTTTCCTTAAACCAACAATCCTTCTTTGCATGACCTTTCTTTCCACAATTCCAGCAGATTATACCTCTACCTCTAGATTTAGATATGCCATTCTTAGACTTTTATTTCCCATTATTATTTCTCTTGGATCTCTCATTTTTCCTTCCCTTGATTTCTACATTCAAAGCATTCCCAGATGATGATTATCTTGTACTTTTCCTACGTATTTCTTCATTCAGGATTATACTAACCACATCATCAAACTTTAAAACATTAGTAGTAGACAATGTATTACTAACAACCATTACCAAGTTATCCCAACTATCTGTCAAAGAGAATAATAACAAAAGTTCTTTTACTTCATCCCGAAATGGTATACTAACTAATTTTCATTTATTTACAATCGACTAGGAATCATTCAAATGACTTGATGCAGATCGACCTTCTTGCATCTTTAAATTACACAATTTTTTATCAAATAAAATTCGTTTGAAGCACTATAATTTTCATATATATGCTAAAGATTTCATCAACTCTACCATAGATCTTGCTTCGGTAATATTCGTAGCCACATATGCTCTCAAACTCGGTCTTATAGATCCCAGAGTCTTTCTATCAATAATTTTCCATTATTCATTAGTCATCTTTACAGGTCTTTCCTTGGCATCTAACGGTAAGTATAAATCTTTCTAATACAAATAATCCTCCACCTACATCTTCCATAATAGATAATCATAGATGTCAAATTTCTCTACTCTGAATTTTCTTTCTTCTCCCATTGCTTTTCTCCCACTCAATTAAAAATCCCTCTGTGAGTAAATTTGTCAACACACACAACCCTCAAACAAATAATCTTTGATACCAATTTTTGGGGTTAGCACACCGGTTGTACAAATATATTAATAAGATCTAAGCATATAAGCAATAAATATAGAAATAAATAAGAAGAAACAATACACAATCTTTAATGTGGTTCACCCAATGTGGGCTACATCTACCAAGAAACATCCAATTTATTGTCATAGAGGAAATACAATGAAGATTTGCAATCTTTTACACCTTCTTGGATGTCCTCTACTTTCTTCTCTAAAAATTTCTCTTTTTCTCTCTAAAGGAAATTTCTCTTAATTCTCAATTGAATTCTTTTCTCGAACCCTAGCTTTATGCTTATATATACATCTAAAATCTTAGGGAACTTTATCTACACAATTACAACCATTAGATTCAATTTACAACTAAAGATAGATCTAATTCCTATAACTTAATTATAGTAGTCACGCACAGAAACCGGTGTCAATTCCTTCTTACCTAATTGATACCGGTCCATGGGTGACCAACTCTAGTTTATCAACCGATGTCGGTTATTTTGTATTCCAGGAAGTTTGTAAAAGTATTCCAATGAAAAACTAAGCTCCACAACTCAACATTGTGGGTAAATGGGATAATATTTCCCATTACATAGCTAGGAGGTGAACGTATCCTTCACCTCTCTCTTTTTGTCTCTTAAGAAATGAAGGTGGTTGGTGGAAGAAGTGTTGAAAAGAATAATACTATATATTTGTGTATTTTATTAATTGAATTTGAGGGATATTTGAACGAAAGTAGTAATCTAGTTGTGCTTGTGTATTCAAGTGTAATTTGGATCATTTTAATGTATTTCAAGTGCTAGTAAAGGTTGCAAATGTAAGGAGTTAAGGAAAGAATGTCATAAATGAATAGTTACTATTATGTATTAATGTATATTTGATTTCAAAGAAATGAAAGTTTCACTTTAAGGGAATTAGTATAATAACTCAAAGAATATTGTGAGTTTTGGCTATGTCTCTTTCCTTAATGGTTTTAATTATGGGATATTTACTTGATAAATGTTGAAATCATTGTTGTGTTGTTTCTTGGATAATTTTAATAGTTCATTTAAGATAAGGAAGTTGATTTAGACAAGAAAATAAATTGTTTAGTGAACACACTACTTAAATTTGTTTGCAACTAAGAATATTATAGGATTTTCCTCACCATTATTTATAACTTTATTTGGAAATATGTCCTAAATTTTATATCATCCTTGTTTTTAAGTTTTATTATGGGTTACTAGAATCAACAAGTAGTATTGGTTAGCTCCACCTTAACGTGAACTAAGGATCTTGAATAAAAATAATAACATATGAGTCTTTGTGGTCATAAAAACTATTGTAAAATTATACCCAAATCTCATATTCAACTAACTTATAGTGTTAATTCATCTTCATGGATCCTTGACTTAACTAAACATTCGGATATATATATATATCCTTATATTATTTATAACCCTTAATATTATATTATCACTATTTTAGTATAATATATTATTTTCCATATAAGAACACGTGTATATATATAATTATAATATAATATCGGGATTATATAAAACAAAAGGATATATATATATATATATATATATAAGAAATTTGTTATATATATACAAACATTCTTATGTGGAAAATAATATATTATAATAAAATAGTTATACTATAATATTGGGGGTTATAAATATTAAATATATATATATATATATATATATATATATATATATATATATATATATATGTGGGGTGGGAGGGTTCAGCCCTACCCACCCCTATATGTGTTTTATATTATATAAGTAAAGAAGATATTTTTTGGGCCATGGATACATAGGTAGTGACCCCCTTCCCTTATTATGTTGGATGACTAATCTATGACTCACCTCTCCCCTCTCGCCACTATCTCACCCTCACCACTCCATCATTGTTTCTCCTAAAGCAGCACATTGTTCATCCTTGTCGTTTCCCTTCCCACCTCATGTTCACCCCCAACACCCTATCTTGGGCCTTATAACACCTCATCATCACCTACGCTATTCATCCCCTCCCTCACCTCTATCGTAATTGAATATACATTGGACACAATATGGCCATCCTCCTCTCCCTTTCTCCTGTAATGGACATTTGTAAAAAATAATAATAAATAAATAAAAGGTATTTTATACTTTATATGTGTGTTTATGTGCAAATGTGCGCACACACATGCATGTGTCTAGACACACACACATACCATGCATATTTATATAAATTTTCCTAACCTACCATTCTTGAAGCTCCCTCCATTAAAGATGCACAAAAGAGAAATAGGAGGAAAACATGTGTAAATATGAAATAAAATAGGAGTGATGGAGGGAGAGTAAATATTTTTTTTAGATGGGTTAGGCTTTGTAGGTGCCCTAGATCCTAGGGAGGATAATGATCATATTTTAGGGCTCACATTATACCCTCCTCCCCACTTGTTAACTAGTTGACCAAGCTTAATACTAGCTCCCATTTAGGATTTTATCCTAAGGTTTATGAACTTTTATAAACTAGGGACCTAATATAAAATATTATCAATGTAATAACATATGTTATTGTCCCTTATAACTTAGGGGTGATATTATTATAAGCCTACATCATGATTATTAAGTGGGTTAATCTACCTTCTTTAAATAAGGTAGTGTTCTAGTAATGAGAGTCTTGGTAAATAATGAGTCATTTAGAACTTAGTAAAATATTTTACTTCCTTGATTTAAATGGACTAGTCACCTAATATGGGTGGATGTGTAGGCATATTTATATGCAGTTATGTAGTATTAACAACGTGGTATCATCTCCATGACTACTCTTTACCACCATGTGAAACTAGTTCTCTTACATGGTTATTGGCTCTGTCAATTTAACAACCTATCATTTGATGCAATCGCGTCACACACGACATTTTGAGAAAGGAAAATTATCTTTCACGATAATGTCAAAATCTATAGATATCATGGGCTTGTGATTTTTCTCTTTAATTCTTTCTTAAAAAAATTTAAAAAATCTATTCCATAATTTTACATCTAATTTTAATTATTTTTGTGTGTTTAATTTAGGCGTCACATTTTGGTATCAAAGTGTGAGGTTGAAGCACTAAGAATGGGTAACATCTAGTTAATTAATTTACCTCTTAAACTATTTTAGTGACATTACAAAACCTTGTCATGGGATTTTGCAATATTACATGTGTACGGGACCTAATGGATCCAACACATAGTGGATCATCCATGCCACCCGAGAAGAACCAAACTGTTTTGGGGATTATATCTTACAGCACCGTAGGAGGTTGCAAGATCCCTCCAAGAGCATGTTTTAGTGAGACCGGAGAAGTGTAGAGCTTGTTCACCACCCCTATAATAGGAGGGAAGTGGGTCTCCACCTCCTACTATAGATAGAGAGGCTGTGTTAGAGCACATAAAGAGGACTAGGAGTCAACTACCTCATCGACGAGAAGATAGACAATAATTTAAGGAGAGGCCTAGGTCCACAAAATTGGATACGAGATAACAACATCAAGGATATTTTGAGACACCAACTTCCCACTTACTCTTGAGAAACTACAGGATTATAGGATGAGGCATGGTTGGTGAGCTTGACAAGTTATTTGAAGCTTCTCCCTTATGCAAGAAATACAAAATCTTATCGAACTATCCATTTAATGATAGACAATGTCATAGTTTCTTAGAGGACATAGGATAAGAATATCCTAATAGATTCAAATAAAGTCACCTAATATTTTTTTAGGAGAGTTTCAAGGTGAGATATATATCTATATTCTTAACATGAAAACAAAGTTATGAGTTTCATGATTTGAGTTAGGAACTATTATGGTGTTAGAGTATGAGGGTAAGTTTTCTCGTTCTCTTATAATATGTGGACTATATACACGATGAAAATTTTTAAATTCACTTATTTTTATGAAGTCCGAAGTTAGATATTGGAGAAGTGGTACACAAGAACTACCCATAAACCCTCTCCAAGATAGTGGAGAAGAAATTTATCACCAAGGAGAACAAAGGAATGACCTATTATAAGTAAAATTCCAGAGTGCACATTAAGGATATGTAGAATATTCAATCAAGGGTGTACCACCTCCTATAGGGGTGGATTCTAGCCACTTGGAGAGACACCCGACCCTAGCAATAGTAGCAATAACAATGTTCTCACCTTTATCATGGAGCATATAGATATATAGGCATTCGCTCCAAGTTTCAATGGAATTCCGAGTCTAGAGATAATAGAGAAAGTAGAATAGGCCAACCCAATCATAACATTTGTACAAAACATGGCCCACATGATACAATGCACCGAGCTCATGAGGTACAAGTAGTATAGGCTTGGCCTAGAGATGGGGATAAAATTGTCTCACTTATGGGGATCCTACTCTAGCAAAAGAAGGATTTCCCATAGAATATTTCAGAAAATAAGATGGGGAAAACCTTTACATCCGAGACTATAGTTAAAGACATGGGTAGAGATCACATGGTATATGCAATAGTGGATAAGCGCCAAATAGAACACGAAGCCATAGTGATTAAGCCAACATGTAGTATTAGAGAAGTTATTATTTTTGTTTTGTTTGACTTTGGGTCCTTTGAATCATTCATATCACCTAGATTATTGGATGGATGTAGGGTGGTTGAAGTAAGGTAGGGTTTAGACTCGGGAGCTTGAGATTGATTTTGGATCCAAGTTACTATTAAGCACAATGATTAGGATTTTTTCCTATATTTAGGATCCTTTACAAAAATAAATGACCTATGAGTTCTTCCACTACGATCATACGAGGTTATTTTGAGGATAAACTAGCTCACAACACATCGAACTAAGGTGGATTTCTACCACTCGGGTCATTGATTACCATGATGACCCTAGTAAAAGGAATTAGTGATAGGGATTCGAGACCTATTTCCATATATATTATTTATGTCGTGCATCTTAAGTGGAGTATGCGTAAGGGATGTAAGTTTTTTCCACCATGATTAGTGATAGATTGAAGGATGAGTCTTCAAAACCATCATTGAATGACCACCATATCCTTGTCCATTTTGTATAGGTGTTCCCGATAAGTTTTCAAGAATGCCACCATAGAGAGAGATTAAATTCCATATTGACTTAGTATCTCGTAGAGTCAATTTATATAGCACCTTATAGGATGAACACACCTAATATTTGTGATTTCAATGTGCAATTATAGGGTCTGTTGTGTCCCCTTAGGGAGCACCAATCAAATTTGTTAAGAAGTATGGGTTTCTAAGGCTTTTCATAAATCACATATAACTGGATAATTTAACAAGTGAAGAATCAATATCACCTTCCACAGATAGATAACATCTTTTTGAGAATGTATGGTGTCGTCATTTTCTCAAATATTGATATGAAGTTCAGATATCATCATTGGATAATTGTAAAGGAACACATCCATAAGAATACATTTTGAACAAGGTGCAACAACTATGATTTTACAAAGTAGTTCCTATTTTTCTAATCAACACCCCAATCGTGTTCATGAGTTTGATGAACGAGGTGTCCAAAACTTCCTAGAAAATTTGTTCCTTGTGTTCCTTGATGATATCTCAATATTCTAACGTATAGTGGAGGAACATGAGGACCATCTTCATCAAGTTTTGCAAGTATTTGTAGGAGAACCAGTTATTTAGGAACATTTCTAAGTGTTATTTCTTTCATACTGAGGTACAATATCTAGGACACATTATCTTAGTAGAGGGAATCACTATTAATCCCTCCAACATTAGAATAGTTATAGATTGGTCTGCACCCACTAGTGTTACTGAGGTGTACAGTTTCATGGGATTTGTAGGGCACTAATGTATATTTTTACATGGCTTATCCAATTTATCTCATCATATTTATCCTCGTTGGAAGAAAGGGAAGTAATTTGAGTGGATAGAAAAGTGTAAGCAGGCCTTCAAGACACTTAAAGAGAATCTAACTACTACTCGTATTTTAGTAGTTCCTGACCCACACCAAGACTTCACAATTTATACAAATGCTTCATTGGTAGGTTTGGGGAATTTGTCATGCAAGAAGGTCATGTGATATCTTTTTAGTCATATAATCTTAAGGACTATCAGCTAAATAATCCCATTCATGACCTCTATCTTGCAACATTGGCTCATTCCTTATTTTGTTGGTGTAAGTTTCTTCTGAGGAGGATTTTTTTTATAACAGATCACTTGAGCCTCTAACACATTATTACTCGGCCCAATCTAAACACCGACTAATGGCATTAGATGGAGATTATATGTGAGTATGAGATGGATATTGAGCATGTAAAAGGAAAGGAGAATGTAGTTACCGATTCTCTAAGATGCATGTGGTTAATAATGATGGCTTTGACTATCTATAAATACTTGATAGGAAATATTCTAGGAGAGCTTCCTATTGATATATATTATTTATCTATTTAGAAGGATATTGAGGTGCAACGAGCCCTTAAGAGAAAGTGTTTGGGTTATACCTTGGAGTAAGATGGACTGTTAAGGAATAAAGGATGCATCTATGTACCTAGAGAGGGTGATTTTAATCGATTCATTTAGCAGGCCCATCATGCACCTAATCAGCCCACCCAAGGGTGAATAAGATGTGCATAGAGCTATGATAGTTGTATCAATGGGTATGTTATGGAGAGACATTGCATATTTTAGGACATGATTTATATAGTGCCAAAGATTGAAGACAAAACATCAACATATTGTCAAGTACTCTATATATACATGACATTATAAAGTGGAAATGGGTTGAAATTTCCATGGATTTTTTTTTGGTCTACCCACATAAGCATACCATGATGATGTGATCATGGTCATGGTAGAAAAATTTACCAAGGTAACACACTTTTCTCATGTGAAGAAAATCTATGCAATCAAATCTATAACTAGAGTCTACTTGGATGATATTTTTAGGTTGTAAGGGATTCAATGTAAAATCATATGTGATTTTGATCCTTTATAAACTTCTAATAGTTGGACCATAATGTAGGAAAACTTGGGCACAAAAATTAATTTTATCATTGATTACCACCCTCGGATAGATGGTCGATTGAGAAATTTAATAAGGTATTAGGAGATATGTTTCACACGTATGTTATGCATCATCAATCATGTTGGGAAGAGTAATTTTCCTTGGTAGAGTTTTCTTATAATATTATTTATCATATTTCTATTGTTATGTCACCTTATAAGGAATTGTATGGGTGAGAGTGGATGATTTCTTAAATTTTGGACCATACTAAGGATAGAGTGTTTGTAGTTCTTGTCATGGTTTAGAATATGGAACAATAAGTAGTTCTTAACAGATATCAACTACATAAGGCACATGAAAGATAGAAGAAGTATGCAGATTCCCATGAGACGATCATAGTTTTTATGTGGGCAAAAGGTGGTTCTGCAAGTTAAACCACATAAGATTCCTATCTGTTATGGGAAAGGATCTAATATTGCACCACAATTTTGGGACCCTTTGATATTTTAGAGTGGATTGGACTAGTAACCTATCACCTTACTTTTCCACCTAGCTTGTCACATATCTATGATGTTTTTCATGTTTATCTTTTAAGGAGGTATGTACAAGATTGTTCTCAAATTCTATATTGGGCATCCTTGCAGCACATGAGGATGATGCAGTGTGACCTGGAGCCTCTGCGTATTCTAAAGGAAAAAACTCGGGCCTTCAAGGTTGTGATATTGATCACATGTGAGTACAAAGTGTGATCAATGTGTTGATATTGTTGCCAAATGGGAGGAATTTGCTACACTAAGGGTCTAGTACCCTCACTTATTATTCTAGTGACTACCATGAGGAATTCATATTCTAGGGGAGGGGATGTAGTGTGTAATTTCATCATATACCCTTTAGATATATTTACTTCCATATTATATATGCATCATATAATCATTGTATATGTTGTATCAGCTCTGGGTCCCTAGATGTGTAGTTCACATAGAACATGTTTCTATTATGAATTTGAATTGGCATGGGGTGTCATCCCTATGATCTTACTAGCATGATTATGGCATGACATGTTGATATATTGTTGCTTTTGATATATGTACATGGTTGATGTTTCAATATTATGACTTGTATATATTATGAATATGACAACAACGATGGTTACATTTGAGTATGTTTTAAATTATAATGAAATAATGAAATATATGTGTGATTGGTGTTTTTATTCTAAATTTAATAGTAGTGATTTGGTTAATATAGTTGAGTGGATATGTCATGTGTGTTGAGTTGTAGATAACAAATAGGTATGGAAGGTTAAGCTTAAAAATAACGAAAATATATATACTTAAAACACTAAAGAGGATGGAAGGGGACTAACTCCCATGAAGCTACCTATCTAAAAAAAAGTCACCTGGATTTGGATATTTAAGGGTTGGGATTATGTGTAAGGTTAAAAGTTCTTTATTTATTTATTTTGGTTTACCTTGTCTTGTTGTTTGACCCTTTTTATGACCCTTAGCCAAATTTTTAAGTTGTTTAATTAATCTATCTTGTAATGTATTTTAGTATTATTTTTGAAGGAGGGTAAATTTGAGGATTTTAAAAGGACCAAAATCCTTGTATATTTAGAGGGCTTTTTGAGAGGATATACGACCTAGTTACAATGAAGGGAACAAACAAGAGGAGCTCAAATTAAATAGCCTTAGTAACCGAGAATGAAGATGCAGATCTACAAGTGAGTGAAGTAATATCTAGAGTGAAGTGAACAAGAATGCACCTGATGAAGCAAGTGAAGAAGAGGTCCGAGTGAAGAAAGAACCAACATGCTGTAATTGTAGCGAGTAAAGAAACCAACATGTTTTAATTTCAGTGAATAGAGATGTTGCATCTAGCGGTGAAACCACCTCATAGAGGATCATGATTTGGGGGTATTTGAACATGGGTGGGAAAGCACACAAGTGTGTGACTTGACCACACCACTCCCATCCCATAGGAAGTTATTCTATTATTATTATTGGGGATAAATGATTTCCATTTTGAATTGATTCTTACTTTAATTTGTGTGCTTGAAACTTCCCATTTTTGTAAAGTTCGGATTTTCTCTTTAGGGCCATTTTTGAGCGAAGTGTAGGAAAATTAATCCTTGTCCCACACTCCCAAAACTCATCTTTACACATACCCATGGGTTGGGTTTACTTATTTTATATTTTTAAGCCATTTGGGGCTCATAAAGACCCCATAAAGGTACTTTGGAAAACTTTCCATCTACCCTTATTAATTTTGATGTAAGTTGTTTTTAGAATGACTTGTGAGTTGAGTGTTATTTATTTTGGGTTGTTGGATTTTTTTTTCTATGTTTACTTTTAGTTTCTTTTCTTGTAAGAGAATTTAATTATTGTGGTTGAATTTGGATTTTGATTTTATTTGGCCCATGTGGGCATAGATTTTGCATTTAATGGAATTTTGGGGATTTAAATTTTCTTGGGAACTTAGGATGTTACCACTTAGCACCATCCTAAGAGGGTACCTTTTAAATATTTACCTATTTAAGTGAGCTTATTTTTCAATTTTTTTGGGAATCCTTACTCTTTGATTTATGTTGATGGATTGTTTTGAAGTGATTGAAGCTTGGTGTTGAAGAGAGGACAAGATGAGCAAGAGGTGGGTACTTTTCCATGTTTATATCTATACAATTTTTCATTTAGTTTACCATATTTTGATGGAATTTTTGGATTTTGATGCTCGGTTGAGTTGTATGTGGAATTTAAATTTGTTTTCTACTTGATTTCACCCATTTTGTGGTTATCAATCATGTTGTATGTATGGGGAAGGTAGGGGCATTTGCATATTGGCCAATGTGCATTTGGTATTTTCCTTGATTTCAAAGATCATTAATGGAAAAGGGTGTCAAGGTTTGTTAGGATTATTCATAGTTTTTCATTCATAGTCAAACATGAAGGTTGATTAGTAGTGTCATGATTTGGTGAAGTTAATATGGTGTCTTGGTAGTGTCTTGATCATGGTCACTCTAAAGTTGGTCAAGGTATTCATAAGGTCAAACATGGTCACTATAAAGTTGGTTGAAGGTATTCATAAGTTCAAACATGGTTATTATTATGTGGAAAATGTGTCCATGTGTCCGTAAGTGGTCAACAAGGTCATTTCATGTGAAATCATGGTAGAGTCAAGTCATTCTAGGCCCATTCCTAGACCTAGTCCAAGCATTATGGTGGATTAACATGAACTATGGAGTAGGTAATTCATCTAAAAGAATGGTATATATTTTATTATGTTTCATATCACATGTATGCGGAGTTTCATGTCAATATCTAGAGGTTTAATGCGTATATAATGGCCTTATGGAGCAAGAAAGTGAAGACTAGTCAAGAAGACCTACGTAAGTCTTAGTGGTTGGAGAGTTTCATAGGATTTTTAGAAATTATGAGACTAGATATTTTTAGAGGAGGTCATCATGGTGCTTCAGGTAAAATTTCAGGTTAAGGAAGTAAAGACAAAACAATAAATTTGATTTTTATCTAAATCGATCTCTTAAGAAGCTAAAACCATCTCAATAGGTAATCTTGTTTGGCTCATTCAAAAATGTGGGTTCTACACGGGAGATTGAGGATTTTGAGTATATTTTTTAATTGACCTAAGATCATTTTGAAAAATAATGTCTTTATTTTGTCATCAGACATTTATAAATAATCATTAAGAAGTGAATCTTGTATTAAACCCAAGTGAAACCCTCGTAACTAAGTGATATGGAATATAAGCATGGTGTGGTCTCCAAATTATTTGGGAATGTAAATTTGATGTATCATGGTTGAATATGATTCTCCAAGGCTAATTTTTGTGATGATTTCATGGCTCAATTGTTTCAAAAAGATGAAGAGAAACCTTTTTGTGGATATTTGTAGTTTCGGGGTTTAGATGAAAGCTTCATGATGAAAAGGGAAATATTGAATAAATATTGGGAGGTTTGCTAGATGGCCATGAAAATGTTTAGGTAGCTTCAGTGGATAAATTTTGAGTTACAGGTCAGAAAATTTTACCAACTTTTAGCTTAGAAGGGCTAAAATTAGCTATGGAGGTTTTAGTTGACCTAGGTTGATTTGTTTGTTGTAGATATGGTTTTGGTCATGGATAACTATGAGAAACCTTCCATGATGTGTTTAATCTCTTGTAATTTTTTAATGAAGTAATTTTATGTTGAAACCATAATGGCCTAATTGGTCCTATTAGGCTTGCCAAGATTGGTGACTAAAATAAGTGTGCTTGGATAAGTTTCTCCACATGAGGTATGATTGTGAATGCTTGGAGAGGTATAACATGTTTCCCTTAATTTTTCTAGATGGTTGTTATTCTTGGAAGTTTATTTGGAGGTGTTTGAGCATATTTCTCTCAAGACTTATCCTTGATCCTTTGTTTGTTATTTTGACATGTTTCATAGATTAAGTTTGTTGGAGGCATTATGTTATGTTTTGAAGAGTAAAGTGAGTTTTTTAATAAATTTTACTCAGATACATTTCTAATGGTATGATACTTGAGCTTTGATGATGTGTAATTCTATGAGAAGTTGCTTGTTTTCAAGGACTAATTTCAGTTGCTTAAATACCTAGATGTGTTTGTTTGCTTCTTGGTGTGCTTCATAGTGTAGATAAAATTTCCAAAGATTATTGTGATTTTTGGTGATGCTTTGAGAAATTTTTATTTAGGTGTGTTGATCTTTTTATGTCTTAAATAATCTAGAGAGTTCCCTTGAAGATCCTTATCCACTCGTTGGAGGTGTAGATTTTGTTTTAGGCTGATTTTAGAAGCCTTAGGGCTAATCCTTGATGGTGTGATCCTTGCCAACCTACTTGGGTATCTTTGAGTGATTTATATAAGTTTATTGATATATTTTATTATTGGAATGAGTGACCTATATGGTCATGACTGACCTATATGTGGTTATGATTGAGTGTCATGCATATAATGCATGTTATATTTGACCATTGTGAGTAGTTGTGAAAAGAAGGAAATGAGATAGCTATCGGTGGTGAAGTAAGAGTTACGAGGGGTCAAGTAAAGATCCAAGAATAGGTTTGATGAAATGATAAAATTTTAATAGTAGGTGGGAAAGGTCAATTGACCTAATCAACATGTGACCGAGAATATTTGAGCTAGTTGGAGAAGAGCTTGTTTGTTTGAACAAGCAGTGTGTAGCTAAATATATTATCACAATCAGTTGTGAAAGAAATGATCCCTAAAGGATATTTATCTTTAGGTGGTTGATTTGGTGCTTGATCACCTTATGGTGTAGTATCCTCCTTGTATAGTGGGTGTTATACTAAATAGCGGTGGGTGTTATTTATTAATTGGGTGCTTCAATAAAGAAATATTGCTTGATGTGTAATATTCTTAGAATTCCTTTGTTATGAGTAATATTATCATAGGTTTAAGTGGATGTTCTTCCCATTGAGGGTTTACTATATTATATGTTGTGTAATTTTGTTCTCTTTCATTTCACACACTTGTTGGTGATTAATACACACATAATAAGCTCACATTGATTGTATAAGTTGAATAACTAATCTAAATGATGTTGTAAGCTATGGAAAATGAATTTAAAGGTTTGTAAGAATGATTTAACCCTACCCCCTCTCAAGTATATATGCTTCTAAAAATTGGTATCTGAGCAAGGTCCTTGTGAAGAAAATTTGACCACTCAAGGAGATTCTCTCAAGCACAATATGGGTAAATGTTATGAGAATCCATATGAAGTTGGTAATAACTATGTGTATGATGATTGTGAGGTTATAGTTAACCTACAAGATTAGTTGACACTTCAAATAAGGAAGAATATCGAGTTAGATTCAATCATCAAGGAGCTTGAATCTAAAATGAAGTCCTTGAAGGAAGAGTTAAACAAAGTATCTAGTAAGTTAGAATAAATGCTAATAAGTGTTTCTCATAGCAAATAAGTTGGTGGTTCAAGTTACAAAGAAGATCATATGAAAAACATAAAAGCAATGTCCATCGAGAAAACATAATGCATTAAGGTGTGAGATTATTTTAAATGGCTATTGTTATGCATGTAATGTATTTGGTCATAGGGAAAAGTATTGTGAAATAAAATTCTCAAGGAATGAATAATAATGGGGGTTATGAAAGATTCTTAAATGGTCACTATTGTTAATGCAATGAATATAGACATAAGGCCATGGATTTTCATAGGAATCTCAGCTCATACAAGTCAAAAGGTAATGAGAATGTCATGTGTTATAATTGTCAAAATGTTGATCACATGGCAATTTTATATCTTGATAGACCATCTAGAAAAAATAAACATGTTCAAAAGGATAAGAAATTTACAAATATTTACACCAAAAGATACAAACCTATAAGTGAATTGAAGAATGAGCCTAAGCATGAAATGAGGATTGAATCTGTTAAGACAATTAAGACATCTAAAAATTAAATTCTTATAAAGTAGGATGAAACAAAAGGAATTAATAAATCTGAGCCTATAGAGACGTTCAAAGAAATCAATAAGAATGACCATGAAAATTAAGCAAAATAAAATCCACGAAATAATCAAGATACTTAAGAAATTTAATCATTGAGATCAAGGTAAGAAGGGTGATTAAAAATAAGTGGCACAAAGAATGAAATATGAACCTATAAATTTGTAAAATAATGATCAAGTTCAAACAAGATGCTAGATATTATAGATAAGAAGAAGGAAGTAAAAACAGTCAAGCTTAAGCTTGATAAAATCAAAAGTGATTTATTAGCTCTAGTTGATAATGAGATTGTGTTTAAAGAGAATCATATGTGGTTATTAGGTTTTTATTCAAAAGACACAGGTAAAAGGAACTCAAGGATAAGTCAAATAATGAAATAAAATAAGGATGAAGTCAATATAGTGAAATTTGATCAGTCATCAAACTAAGAAGGTATACAGACAAAGGAGGGTAAGAGAGAAAAGGTAGATATCAAACCTAGTGTGATCATGAAAAACAAAAGGGATCTAAAGATTGATAGCAATGTGGATAGGAGGAAGATGGAGATTTGGGAATCTCCTAAGTTGTGGGTGTTTTAGTGTCCTAATATTCACCGGGTGTCTCAGATGCACCCAAAATTGCACATGTGCTACATCGAGGTACGATAAAAGTATCCACCGATGAATTATTTATTTATTTATAATGTTCATGAGATCCAAATCCTCTCCCTTTACCTTTGGCATGCTTATCTGATTTTTTTATCCTTATTTCAAAATTTTCTATATTTTTAAGACTTCGTGATCCATTTTGTGATCTTTTTGTGATTATCGTGACTTTAAGTCGCATAACCACCACCACGGTGGTTACGTATCCAGTGGTCTTCCTAAATCGGTGGTTGTGTAATCGCCATGGTCGTTCTATAACTACTGGTTTACACAAACCGGTGATTTTATGTGCATTTAAATGAGAATATAGACTACATGTTTTGAAGACATGTCTCAAGTTTTTGAGTGTCTTTCTCGCTCACTTCTTGACCATTTTTATTGATTTTTATCTTATTGGATACATATTAGAATCCTATTCTTAGTTTACTATTATTAGAATTTTGATTCCCCTTTATGGATGATTGGGAACTTCTTAATTTCCATCTATGTTAGACTGTTAATCAAAGAATACTTGGTAAATATCACACAAGGAGTCCGTGCCGGATATAAGGCTAGGATTGAAGGCACAGAAAGATAGGAAGGACCCATGCGTAGAAGGCAAGTTCAGATTTTAGGACTTAGCTGATTTTGAGCAGAAGATCTATATTTAGGATATGGCGTGTGGAACACACCAACGAAGCAGGAAACACACGACATGCATTATATATATTTGGAGAATCGGTTCAAAGCATCTATACATGAAGACAAGCTAGGAATAGAATGAACACTTCAATTATCTATAAGAGAACTGTAGATAGTGCACTTGCATGTGTGTCTATAATTTTAAATGGCGTGTCGCTATTAATAGCATGTGACCTATTTCTGGAGTATTCAAGTGGTGAAGGGAAAGTCCCGACCTATATATATGATGATTAGATGCATAATACATATAGATAGATAGATAGATAGATAGATAGAGATATATGATGTATCAGAGAGATCTGTATGTATGATTCTGAATATGTGTATTAGGTTCATATGCACCTTAAGATGAATTGATAGTACTGTAAGGAGATTCTATAATTATTAATACAAGGAGGAAATTGGCTGAATCTAAGTGTTATTTTGTGTAATTGTGTTGTGCACATTAGTATTTCAATCATGGATACCATTCAAGCTTATTCTTTCATAATTCTGTGAGTAGCATGCACTATAGAATGATGGATTAGTTGTGACTCTATATGTTTTCATCTTCATCATGCTAACATCCTATTATAAAGCAACCCTAAAGAGGAATCTCGGTACCTTTACATGCTTTGGGTGAGTGCTCAGTCTAGGTTGAGTGATATGCTAGCGTGACTAGGATGTCATCTTGCAAATTCTAGGCTGCATCATTGGTTCTGTTTAGGGACCTCTTTTTAAGTTTTTCTTAGGATGGTTCACAATGAAGACATACCGGTTAACTCTAGTAAGTATTGAGGAATGGATACATGATCTGGAGGAAGAATATGCATGATGATTTAGCACTGGATCTGGGTTTAACATGTGAACTTGGGTAAAATAGAACCTATATGACAGTTTATATGAGATATTTTTGTTATCTTCCCAGTAGAACTATACGAGTGGCTTACTGCTTATGCATCTCAGTGGAATTAGAGGTATCACACACTTGTTTGGATGCAAGAAGAATTTTAGGCTCTTTATGATGCTGATCTAATTTGGACTTGCATGATGGATATGTGGTTTTGTGGTGTTCTAAATAGTTATACTCTGGAATATTCAATTTCGACATACTCTTGCCCAGAGGTCACTAAATTTAAGTTTTTGAGGTATCCAAGAGGAATGTATTTGCATGGTATTCCACTGGAAATCAAGATCTTAATGGTAAATTTGAACCTGGAGAGTAAGCCGATGGCCAACTAAAATTCACCATGTGTGAAGGTAGGAATAGAGTTAGTATTAAGATGGTGGACCTGGCAAGTGCGTAAAAGTAGAGAGAGGAAAGATGGCTTAAGTATAATGAGGTACGAGAAAGGTAAATAGAGAAGCAATGTTCCATTGCAAAAAGTATGGAATTGAGGAGACAGATGGCTCGTGAAGGATTTACGGTTCATGTAGAGGACGTGGACCTAGAGCATCAGGAACTCCCCCATCTTGGAAAGCATGATAGAGATCCCTTCTTGGCCTCGCATGGAAGTATGCCAGCAGAGACTACTTGGGCCACAGGTGTGCATCTTAATCCACCTGATGACCTAGCCTTTGCGCTTGGTTTTCTAGTATCTAGTATGACAAGTAATCAACAAGCTAATTTGGGAAGTAGGGAGGATGGGAGTAAGTCAGGGATCAAGTACATTAATGGCAGGACAGACGGCTTCAATTTTATTTGGAGGAACCTTTTAGGCGCATCATCCACATAGAATGCGAGTGCACGAGAATGTTGGATTCACCTCTAGAAGTGGGACATCCTCACAAACTATAGTGGTTTTATATAGTACTACTATCGAGCACAAGGGATTACATCTACAGTCCTAATTTAGCTATATAGGTGGAGGATCGGGGAATAGGAGGTTCTAATTCTAGTGGATCCGGTGGTTTTGGAGGCAAAGAGGGAACACAAGAGATTCGGGTTAGGTGTTCAAGGTTCGCAAAGAACCACAAAATATCTATATGGAGATGTCCCTTCATCTCCCAGAGTATAGAGGTATAGAGGATGCTGCCAAACATGTGCATATGTGTGAAATTTTGTGGCGTACTAAAGGGATTACAACTGCTGAGTGAAAGGCAAGTCAATTCACTACTACATTACAGGGTGCACACACACTGGTATAGGAAGTTTGACCTTGATCAAACTTGCATGGATTATGCAGCACTGAAAGATGCATTCTTAAAAGAGTTCCATATTCCTGAGTTTGAGTAGAAGAGTATAAGTGCACTCAAATATATTAAGCAAGGCACTACTGAGAGTGTACATGAGTATGATGCTCATTTTAAGACACTTCTATCTAAGTTATCTTATGATATACATGCTAGCCAAAGATGCTCAACAGATTTGTTGGAGGATTGATTACACATTTTAGGAGGGTACTATCACATAAGACATATACGAGATCCACATGAAGCACTGGAAGTAGCTTTACGCACTGAGGCATGTGGAAGCATTGACACTGGCATTAGTCCATTTCTAGAGGCACAGATTGCAGTTATGGCAAAGCGCTTAAAAGCTATCGGAAAATTTAGAGCATGAAATGTGCTCAGGAATTTTGTGTACAGATTGTGAAGTGGAAGGTCACACCAAGGATAGTTGTCCTCACAGATATGTACATTCATTATTACTAGATTGTGAGATTTTCCATTTGAATCATGATGTTAGTCACTGTCCATTGTTACAAAGACGTGATAAGGAAGAATGTATCTTGCTTTTGTAATATTTGTAGGTCCATGACCCATAATACTAAGGATTTTCAGTTGATTGGTCAGATCCATGATGCTATAGACATTGGAGTACGCTGACAAGTATAAAAGATAATTCTAAGGGTAGGAATGAGCACCAGGACCGGGAGCATAATTAGACGTGCTATGAAAAGAATGAGGGGTGTTTTGAAGGAGGTCACAAAAGAGGACATGGATATCGTGGTGGATATGGAGGATGAGGCCATGGTGGAGGAAGAGGAGAGTTCCCTCATGGAACATGTTATACATGTGGATCTTTGGATCACTACAGGCGTAAATGTCCTTAGAACAATGCATTTTCTTTCTTTGGGAAGAACCATAGCTATAAAGAGTGCCTGGACCTATATGAGCATCTGAGTAAATAGCATAAGCAAGAAAACAAAGGCACTTGAATGGTTAGAATCTAGTGCGTAGTAGAAGACTAATGGATGCCCAAGGTAATAGAAGGACCTGAGGCATTAACAGTAAAGATCACTAGACACGCTGAAGATGCATATGTGCGAGAGGCATTACATCAGAATCCTACAATTACCAAGGAGGAAGTTTTGCATGTGAGGTATCCAAATCCTGCTCATCAAAAAGAAGTTTACTAGGATACTATGGAAGTGCTAAGGAATCTTCAGGGTGAGATATAGTACCTAAAGTAACAAAATAAAGCATTAGAGACATCTCAAACTGATATTGATGATCTGTGGGAGATATGCAAGATGTTGCGTCAGGAGAACATTATCCCACTATTGGGGAGTTGGCTAAAAGGGAACACTGCGCGTAAGTCTTGAGACCGGAAGGTAGATTATTCATGCCAATCTTCCCCTCATGGCATTGATTATGATAAGGAAATTACTCTGAATGTTGTTGTGGATGGGTGGTTGTTGAGCAATATATTGATTGATACAGGCGCGGAAGTAAATGTGTTGACATTAGATGTTTGGGTATAAATGGGGAGGCCCTATCATTGCAGCCATCGTCTAATGTGTTTTTATGGAAAACTGGACTAAGGATGATCCTATAGGAGTGTTGAAGAATGCATCTATAACTATACAAGGAGCCAATTTTATTGGGGATTTTGAGGTGTTAGCATTTGCAGAAGTAGATAATTTCCCAGCCTTGCTTGGACACCTCTCGGGTGTTATGTGAATAATGAGATTCAATAAGGGAAACATTAGCTTTGAAAACAAGGAGGAAAGGGTTGTGATACCCTTGATAGATGGGAAGTCTACGCCCTATGTAGAGCCTCTAAGTGAGGAGGATTTGAATAGAATCTATGTACGTGCTATTCAGGATCCAGAGGTCAATGAGCCATCAAAAGAAGGCATTCTCAAGGTGGGAAGATTCTCAATCTATTAGTGATACTATGAGTATTCTTTGTTACAATTGGGCTCATGGTACATATGAACTGGTAGGGCATGAGGTGAAAAGCATAGTTGCACACGCAAATAAATCTTGCTCAATTCAATGGATCTGTGGCACAAGATCTTGGTATACAGGATAGAAGATCTTTCTACCTTTCAAGGTTATGGAAACACGATCGGTAGATCTAGTTAAACAGAGGGATATGTTAGTGTATACACTGGCGGGATAGCAATGTGCTAGTGGGTAGTCCACATAGATAATATTATAAACCTGGAAAGAGATTGGAATATCTATATCCACTAGGTTTATAAGGAACAATGCACCTAGGTAAATATGTACTTGTCATGGTAATCAACATGTTCAAGATCACATTCAAAGAAAGTGTGAGAGACTCTAGACAAACCTAGATAGAAAGCATTACCACCATCACTCTGGGTGCATAAATTTTATCCCACGCTCTAAGGATGTGCACGTGCTTAGTATGTATATGTAGAACTACATAGAGAAACTAGGAATTGGCAAAATTTTACTATAAGTATGACTCAGACATTTGATTATTTCTCGACTCAACCTCTAGTAGCAGAAGCATTAAAAATTTTCAAGCACTTAACTATGGGAGATATTTTAAAATCAGAGGATCATATTTAGGAATTATTCAAATGCATGCAGATTCGGAGCATGTCTTGAAAGGGAAGAAGAAATAGACTCTTTACTACTTGAGTGCACTTTCCTTGAGAGAGAAAAAGGAAAGATGGTTTACATCGTGGATGACGAGGAATTCAAAAATTTGGATATTGAGCATTCACATGGGGTGCACGAGGTTTTGGATAGTGCAGACAAGGATATGTGCATCTACCATGAACCCATGAAGACAACGAAGGTGAATATAGGTTTGGAGGATGAGCCTAAGGAGGTCATAATTGGAGATTACTGGTCAGACTTGGAGGTAGCAAAGATCATTGAATTACTCAGATATTATCAGGACTTATTCCCTAGAGGGTATCATGAACTTAAAGGCATACATGAATCACTTGGGGAAATGAAGATAAAACTTAAGGATGGTGCACGGCCAGTTAGGAAGAGACCTTACAGGATGAATCCTAATTTGTGCAAAAAGGTAAAGGAAGAAATTGGTAAAATGCTGAAATCTAGAATTATCAAGCCCCTTGATGAGTCAGAATGGGTTAGCCCAATGGTGATCAGTATCAAGAAGGATGGGCGGATTAGGATATGTGTGGATTATAGGGAGCTGAATGCCACATGTGTTACAGATCCTTTCCCTACGCCTTTCACTAAGGAGATACTGGAAGGAGTTGCAGGGTGTAAAATATATTCTTTCACAGATGGATTTTCCGGGTATCATCAACTTCAGATTGCGTGGGAGGATCAAGAAAAGACAACATTTACAACTAAATGGGGTAGTTTTCCCTATACGGTGATTCCATTTGGATTGAAAAATGCGCCAGCTATATTTTCATGCATAGTTTTTTAGGCATTCCAAGATTTTATTCACAACTTCTTACAGGTTTATCTAGATGATTGGAAAGTATACGGGCTTGTGAATGATCATTGTGATAATCTGCACTTAATGTTTGAACTATGTAGGAAATTGAGTATCTCTTTCAATATCAAGAAGTGCATATTTTCTATGCCATTCAGGGTACTGTTAGGACATATAATCTGCAAGGAAGGTTTGCTAGTTGGTCGAACCAAGGTTGCAGTGATTTTAAGCTTGGAAGCACCTACTAGTCAAAGTGAGGTGTGTGGATTCTTAGGTCATACAGGGTATTACAGAAAGTTTATAAAAGGGTATGCCAAAATTGCAGCACCCTTGGAAGAACTACTGAAGGGGAAAGGTACATTTTATTGGGGAGAACTATAGCAGCACGTGTTTGAGGTATTAAAAGAGATACTGAATACCATGACCATTATGTGCTTTCCATCATGGGATAAACCATTTCATGTACATGTGGACACTTCTGGTATGGCCATTGGTGTTGTGTTAGCTCAACCTGGTGAAGGTATTATTGATCATCCAATCTATTTTGCCAGTAGGAAGATGACTCCTGCTGAACGAAATTACATGACTACAGAGTGCAAAGCTTTGTCAATGATTTATGCATTGTACAAGTTTCGACAGTACCTATTAGCAACACCATTTTTGTTTTATATAGATCACATGGCATTGAAGTACTTGGTAAATAAGCCAGTTTTATAGGGGTGCATATGCAGATGGGTGCTACTATTTCAAGAATTTGACTTCACAGTTGTGGTGAAACTAGGGAAAAGCAACTCTGGACCAGACCATTTATCTAGAATCAATACGGGAGAGGAGGCACAGATAATTGAAGAAACAATGTTGGATGCACAGTTATACATGTTGCAATGTGCACCCATAGAACTAGAGGACATTGTTGTCTTTCTACAAACAAGTATGGCCCCAGAAGGAATGAAAGCATTAGAAAAGAAGAAAAATTCTATACGTGTGGCACCATTTATGTTAATCAGTGGTGACATGTACAAGTTAGAAAGAGATGAAGTGTTACACCATTGTGTGTTAGAACATGAGTGCAAGGATATCATGGAAGAATCTCATGGTGGTATTGCAGGAGGACATTATGCAGGTGATGTGACTTCCCGAAAGATCTTGATTGTTGGATTATGGTGGGAGACATTGTATAAAGAATGTAAATACTATTGCAAGGCATGTGACCATTGTTAGCACCTAGGAAAACTAGGGCAAAGAGATGAAATTCCTTTAAGACCAATTACTAGTGCTAAACCATTTAAGAAATGGGCCATTGATTTTGTAGGACCTATTTCACCAGCCACACACAAGAATAGATCATGCTATATCATTACTTGCATGGATTATCTCACAAGGTGGGAAAAATCAGCCCCTACCAAAGACTATACGGCAGCTACAACAGCTAGGTTTCTATGGGAGAATCTTCTTACATGATATGGGTTTCCTTTGAGCTTAACAAGTGATAAAGGTACACATTTTTTGAATGAGACAATTAGAATCCTATTAGATGAGTTTATGGTGGTCCACCATAAAAATACACCATACCATCCTCAGGAAAACGGAACTACTGAGGCCTTCAACAATATTTTGAGAAACACTTTGACAAAAATATGTGATGTTGGAAGAAAGGATTGGGGTCACAAGGTGTCAGCTATGCTTTGGGCATATAGAACAACTTACAAGAGATTGAACAAATCCACAATGTTTTAATTGGTGTTTGGCACAGAATTTGTTCTTCCTATAGAATTTATGTTACCTTCCTTACACATTGCACAAATTGGAGGTCTAGCTGATGAACATGATTTAGAAGAATGGATTGAAAAGATGATTCAACTGGATGAGCATCGAGCCATAACACAAAGTGGAGTTAGAAGTAGGAAAAGGCCAAGCAGAAAGCATGGCATGACAAAAACATAAGATATAAAAATTTTAAGATTGTACAAATTGTTCTTCTTTATGACTCAAAGTTCTTGTGCCATCCAAGCAAGCTCAAAGTACATTGGTTGGGGTCATATGTTATAACTTCTATACTGGAATCAGGTGCTTTCCAGTTAGAAGCACTTGATGGAACACAGCTACCCAATTACTTTAACGGGAGTAGGCTAAATCCCTACTATAAATAAGTCTTCTTGGTGTTTGTAATAAGGTAGTGTTGCCATTTAGCCTAGGTTTTCAATTCGGTATTTCTTTAATGTATTTCCTTTATTGTCATTATGCTTTGTCAATTTAGTTGTTTTTGTAATAAGCGCGCTTGCACGCATGAAGCTAATTACTATATGAAGAATTTTTATGCGCAGAGGACTACACATACCTTCAGTGTGGGGTGGTTGTCATTATTCAAGAAAATGATTGAGGGACTTGAAAGGTGAAATAAATAAGCTACTACAGGTGTGCTTTAAAGAGGATTGCTTCTCAAAAGGTGACCAAAGATGAAGATGGATGAAGGAATAGTATAACATGAGGTAAGCGGATGCCATGATAACTACCAGGAGAAGGTGCATTGACAAGGTACTTGCACGTAGGAGCACGCGGTGAAGATAATTTTGTGACCAGAAGGTAGGAAGGTGCACTAGAAGGTTATAGTTGGGCGCAGAGATGTACCGCACGGAACGAGTGGATTTGGTCAATAAATGAAGGGATATTTTATAGGTGAGGAGCAATAAATGCATCAAAATTTGAAAAATTATATAAGGAAGGGATGTAGATTCATTTTTACCGTTGTAACTAAGAGTATTCATGAGAAGATCCAAATACAAAGAGTCGAGTGATCGATTTAAGGTGCAAAGGGTGTGAAGTCGAGCATGGTAACTAGATTTGTGTTTTAAGAAGCTTGTGTCCCTAGTGGTGAAGGGTTTGAGTAAAGTAGGGAGACAGAAGAGAGTTAGGTTACAAGGTTTCCACCTAGGGCAGAGTTGGATCGAGCTAGGGTTTGATTCACGAGTTGCAGGGTTGAAGAAGAAATATTTACAAGGTAAAAATGGCACCAAAGAAGGCATCTACAAAGCAACAAAAGAAAATAAGAAGGTGGTCATTGAGGAAGAAGAAATGGCACCCAAAATCCATTTCTCATAAATGTAATACCCAGAAGGGGTTATTTTCGGACAAGAATGGGATTCACCCATTAGAAAAAGCAAGGTGAGCGAATACAACCACAGGATGTCGAAAACAAGGAGCTTGATTCTTTACTGATGACCAGAACAAACAAATGCACGGCAGATGACATGCCAGTATATGATGATGTGGGTGAGAAACTTTTGAAGAAAATCAGGGTATATCAGTTGTATGAGCTGCCATACTTCAGAAATATGAGCCCTTGTACCAGTGGCTCATGAGCAGGGTTCATGAAGACTACTTCTACTTTGTGGGATGTAGAGTTAGAATATCATCTACACTTGTTTCATCAGTGATAGGTCTGAAGGCCACAGGAGAAGATATAAAAAGTGACCTCACAGAAAAAGCCATGATTTTGAAGACCAAACAGGAGTTGGGATATCTGAAGGGTCCGCATGGAATGGACATCGAAAAATTCAAGAATTGTCTAGTTGTACAAGCTGCAACACACTTAGTTACTAAGTTAAATGATCAGGAGCGGTGGTCACAGTAAACACTATGTGGCTACACATGGCATGGAGGATGTCAAAAGGAACAATATACAACATCATCAGCTATATCGCAGAGAAAATAGTCGAGGAGGCACGTAATGGAGGAAAGATCAGCTTTGGGGTTGTCTTACTGTCACTGGTCTTCATGGAAATTGGAGTGCAGATGGACCAAAAGATAAGATGTGGGAATACCCCATGGACAATAAGTCCCCAATAGAAAGGTTCAATAGGTAATTATACAAGGGGGCCATGACAGATGAAGTAAGACAAAGGGTGGAGAAGTGGTATGATAGGCTTCGTACAACATTTGGGGAGGAATGGTGCATTCCAAAGGACCTACCAGCAGTGGTAGGAAAAAAGTTCAGTTTGTGGTATACCAGCACTTCTATATCATGTGATTTCCAATGAAAGATGGATCCTGGAGCCCTTGGTGCAAGTTTCCTTACGCATTCACCGTGAGATATTTTCAAGCTTCCGTGCATAGATTTACAGACACGCAAAGACTAAATTTCAATGTAGACAAGGTAGAATGTGACTACCATACACTACGGAAGAAGTATGTATACCCTGGCAAGAGCACCTACATAGAGAGAATCATCTTTGAAGTGCTAAACATCAAGCCAATAGGCTTGGCTATCAAAGATTTGGGGGCAGCATTGGTATATCTCTATTTGAAGCTGAAGATGGAGAACAAA
Source organism: Taxus wallichiana var. yunnanensis (assembly GCA_018340775.1). Classification (NCBI taxonomy): domain Eukaryota; kingdom Viridiplantae; phylum Streptophyta; class Pinopsida; order Cupressales; family Taxaceae; genus Taxus; species Taxus wallichiana. The sequence goes on from CM031242.1 coordinate 221,794,129, forward strand.
AAATACGTTGAAGGTGAGTTAGCACTTCTCGAACCACCCAAGGGGAAGCATACAATGGAGAGTATGCTATCACCCAATCCTACAGAGAAAATGGAGATACAAGATGAGGAGGAAGAGTGTGAAGATAGTGGTGGTTTAGACCATCAAGGTAGGAGACATCCCACAAGTCAGAAAGACGTTGAGCGCGTTGTTACACCACCTCAACCACAAGAGGGGGATGAAGAGGACTTGACTATAGTTCAAGGGGAGCACATATTTAAAAGGGTATTCAGGAGAACAAGGACCCAAGGTGCTACCCCGACTACTATGTGTAAATCACCCTGGCTCTCCCCACAGAAGGAAGCAACTACGCCGAGAATAAGGAAATTGAAGTTAAGCAAGGAGGAGGAAGAGTCTGAAGAAAGCATGCCTACATCTCCTACACCCTAGAGCACATAGAAGAAAAGGGTGAGGCAACAAAGGAGAAGGATGAAGAAGAAAGAAGACCAGAGGAAATAGCTGCAGAAGATGCACAGGACATGGAGACACAAGCTCCAAATTTGGAAGCTAGAGTTCCTAAGCAGCAGAGGTCTAGAAGGGTGAGTGGAGAGCACATTCCACTAGCCATGGGGTATGCAGAGGACACATGAAAGATTGTTTATGCCCACTTCCAAAGCACAATAGCGCAGAAGGATCTATTTGGCTGGGAGTTGATGGATGAAGATATGGCGACCGTGCGAACATGAAAGCAACTATCCTGGTTGATGCACACCCACATAGATGAGCCTGATTTCAATGTATGTGAAGAATCATGCATGTCAAGGTGATTGAAGAAGGTGCCTTAAGCTAGGCACATGACATTAAAGCCCTCTTGTCAGGCCATACAACGATCAAGTCAGAATGCGTTGGTGAAAGTTTCAGCGGAGGTGGCCAAAAGGAGCATGGATAAATAAACCATAATTAGAGCACTGCGTGAAGAGGTAAAGACAAAAGACGAAGAGATAGCACACTTAAAATAGGAAAATGATTTCGCATAGAGAAATAATGACATCTTTATAAGCATCGCAGAGGAGATTGGGGACACTGTAATCAAAGCAAGGCCACACTTAGAACCCAAGGTACCACAAACATTTCCTTCAACAATACACTATGTAGGGAAGTTGGTGGACTTGGTGCTCGAAGATGAGACTCTAAGTGTGCAAGTTCAAACAATCAAAGAAGGATTTGGAAATAAAAAGGCATCAGTGATGAGGAAAATCACGTCATACGAAGGGCTATTACAGGCATTACAAGATGTTTTAAAGAAGGTGGATCAATCTTTGAATATATGCACAACTCCGGAGGTGCTCATCAGCATTAAGACCTTAGAAGAGAAAAATGAGGTCCAAAAGGCCATGAAAGATGAGACATTGGGCCATGTAGAGAGGTTGGCCATGTTTAAACAAAAGCACAAGGCCCTGACAAAGCATCACAAGATCTACACAAGACTTAGCTGGAAGAGCTTGGAAAACTGATTACATAGAAGATGGACCTTTTGGAAGGAAGGATGACATCTATGTCAAGTGTTGTGTTGGTTCTGCAGAATGAGAAAGGGGAGATTGAGTGGGATGAGTTGGAGTCCATAGCTATGGACATCCTAGAGAAAGTAGAAGAGGCACTCACTGAATGGTAGGATTTAGAGGCAACAATAAAAGAGGAGTATCCAGAGCTGATGCTGACGACTGATACAGAGGAGGTTGTTTAAATAACATCGTATAAATTATTTATTGGTCCACATTCTTCATTCTTAATTATTCATTGATATTCTTTACTTCAAATTTTGGAGAAACCTATTGTCGGGATGGAAATGAGATTAGATTTGGGTAATGTTGATCAAAGAATACTTGGCAAAGATCACACAAGGAATCTGTGTGGGATCGAAGGCTAGGATCGAAGGCACAGAAAGATAGGAAGGACCCGCACATGGAAGGAAAGTTTAGATTTCAGGACTTAGCCAATTTTGAGCAGAAGATCTATATTTAGGAGATGGGGTGCGAAACATACCAACGAAGAAGGGACACATGTGCCATGCATTATATATATTTGGAGAAGTGGTTCAAAGTGTCTATGCATGAAGACAATATAGGAATAGAATGAACACTTGCTTATCTCGTAAGAGAACTGTAGATAGCGCACTTGCATGTGTGGCTATAATTGTAAACGACATGTGGCTATTAATAGCATGTGACCTATTTTTGGAGTAGTTAAGTGGTGAAGGGAAATTCCCACCCTATATATATGATGATTAGATGCATAATACATAGAGATAGATAGATAGAGATATATGATGTATCAGAGAGATCTGTATGTATGATTCTAAATATGTGTATCAGGTTCATATGTGCCTTAAGATGAATTGACAGTACTATAAGGAGCTTCTATACTTATTAATAGAAGGAGGAAATTGGCTGAATCTAAGTGTTATTCTATGTAATTGTGTTGTGCACATTAGTATTTCAATCATGGATACCGTTCAAGCTTATTCTTTCATAATTCTGTGAGTAGCATGCACTATAGAATGATGGATTAGTTGTGACTCTATATGTTTTCATCTTCATCATGCTAACATCCTGTTATAGAAACCCTAAAGAGGAATCTGGTACCTTTGCACACTTTGGGTGAGCACTCAGTCTTGGCTGAGTGATATGCTAGTGTGACTAGGATGTCATCTTGCAAATTCTAGGCTGCATCATAGACTTACTCTCTTCTAATTTATCTTAAAAATGTAATTTTACCTATATTATGGGTTGGATATTTTTTATTTGAATTGAATCTACTCTTGCAAAATGCTTCTCACAATTAAATAGAAAAAATATTAAATTTCTCTATTTTACCCCACTTGCATTTGTGATCAGTTTCCCTATAACAAATTTACTCCAGCATCTTCTTGATTTATTCTTACAACCACCCAGCACTGCATCATGGATCATTTGGATTTTAATATCTAGAAATGAATCTAAGGAGACAATAAAATCATAACCACATTTGGGAACCTTTCACATTAATATAGTAACTAGGTTGGGGATGTTTCTCATTTCTTTGAAGCTTTTATGTTGAATATTGTTTTTAAAATTAAAAGAAACAATATACTAGTTCTAAGAGGCATAACTACTTGTTTATTCATTTCCAATTTATAATATTCCATTATATTATTCCCAACTTATCCTTGTGGATATATATGGGAAATAAGTTGGAGGAATATTTTGTGCCTCAATTTATTCACCTCTTTATTTTAGAATAGATGTGCATTTATTTATTTTTGGTGGGAAGTTTTGGGTGAATGAAGAAATTCTTTAGAGAAGATTTCTCCCTTTCCCATGAATATAAGGAAATTGAAAGAAGATGTATTTTCAATGTAATAATCACAGATTAAATTCTATATTTAAATCAGATTTAATTACACAACCATGAAATGGTGGAATAGCTACATCCAAAGTGATTCCACATTTGATATATTTTCTTAGAAGTACCACTGTTTTGATTTCTTGTGTCTGTAGAAGTAGATTTATTTTATTTTAATTAATTTAGAAAATTTAGATGTTAGTTTTGTTTAATTACTTCATTTTAGTTCATTTCTTTCTCAATAAAATAGATTAGATGATTCATTTCATTTTATTTAATTAATTGGGAATGAATTTGGTTAATTAAAATATTAAACACACTTGTATTTTATTTAAGATAGATTTAATTTCCTTATTCATTTAAAATGAACTTTCAATATAGTTTAGTATTCAAATCAAAACAAATAGTCAAATGATAGAGAACTTATGCTACCCATACATAACCTCTTATTCATCTCTTACTAACTCATCTCGTTAAGAATTTACACTACTTGTCCTTAGTCCTTGGTTATCCTTTAGCTTCCCATCAGCATCCCCCTCAATCCTACAAATCCCAACAGCCTCAGAATGACCTTGGGAGGTTAAGTGCATATAAAATCACGTGTTGATTTTTAGGCTTATAAAATTAGTGAACTTGATGTGAACGACTAGTTCCTTTTGGTTTTTTTAAGTTTCATTTCCATTAATGCACATTTCCTTATCTTCCCCTATTAGGTAGGTATTTTATACCTCCCAAATATTTTTGGTATAGAGTTTTTAGGCTATTTGGATTTGATAGGTAATATACCAATGTTTAACCGCAATAATTCCCTTCCCTTTCGGGATGGGATGACAATTTGCGTAAACAACGTGCAAACCTCCCTAATTTACATCTCAAATCCTACTAGTCATTTGAGAATAGAGGATGCCAAGAAACCTTTAAACATATAATATGGTCAATCCAATTGAAGAAACATAACCTTTATAAGTGAAACAATTACTTACCTAAAGTCTTCTCAAGACCTTACATTAGCATGCAATCTATAGAGGATGAAATTTTTACGTGAATTTCTAATCCACTTCACACAATTGACAAGTCCTTCAAAGTATGAAGAATTATATCTTTGAGATGTTAAAAATAACGTATCAGCCATAAATCTTGAAACCCTTATTTTTTAGGAAAGAAAGAATTACAACACTAAAAATTTTAGAACATGGTATCATGTCTCCTCTCAACCAGGTCCTACACAACATACACCAAATTGGGAATTCAATCCTCACCCCATGATGTTATTTATACTTTAGTAGGAAGGATTAGAGAACTATAGAATTCCCAAGCTTCAAAACCAACTTATGCAATAGTGAAGAACATGGGGTATCCCATTGATAATAAAAGATAAACCCCTACAAATGCACAACCAATGCAATGTCTTTTGCAACTAGGTTATCCAGTCTAATCAAACCTAGGTGATCTTCTCATAGGATCTTGACACACTAGGGATGGGTCCTCATCCATCTCACACTTATCATACACAATCAGTTGTCTAGAACTACGTTCTCAAATGTCGCTCCTTAGAGAAATGCAACCTTCCCTAGTTTTACACCAGCTAGTTCATATCCTATTGTTCTTCTAACTTACCTGAATATGTATTCAAAATCCCCTCAAATAAACATATATCATGTCCCTTCTCCTTATATGTAGTATCAAGGATCTTTTTCATTTTTTCCAATGCTTAAACCGTACCTTATCCAAATCCTCCTCGCCCTCATCGGGGATATTCAAAGGTGGAATATTATGCAATGGGTACCTACATTGAGTAATTTAAGGAAATCCTTGAGTTCATAATATGGGGTTTCATGCTTCCATGCCCATTTCTTGATCTTCCTAAGTTTAAATGATAAGGATATATTAATGATCATATCAAGGCTTGCACTAATTTCATTAGGGAATTTCTTCCATGGGATGCTATAGGTAGTTAAAATATATCTAAATAATCTTGAAGGGATCACTTTAGATTAGTAGAATCGTATTACTTAAAGATTCCATACATCACTTCAATCAACTTTTTCTCGAGTTCATCAGATATTTTGACACTAATAAGTTGTTTTGAATGAGGATTAATGATTTTATCCATTTAGGTAGGAAAAAACAAGTCCACTACCCATTTCATCTAGAGATGGCATCAAGTTATTTGCTCCTATGTGAGTGCACCTAACATAGATGAAATGGAACTTTGCAACCTCTTCCTTCACTCACATAACTCGGGAGACTAAGGAGGCATTCCAAAAGTTTCTTTTCTATAGCTATGAGGAAGTGTTAGAAGGTTCACTCGAATTAAACAAGCCGCTATTGATAATGGGTGTAAGTCTTACGGTCTTAATGGGAAGTTTTTGTCCCCTAAAAAAATTTCAAACCATTAAAAAATAGAGCTAATAAGAAAGGACCCAAGGTCATGAATTTAAATCACGGTGTTACCGTAAAACAAGTTGTTATCGACCAAGAAAATAATGTTGTTTTTATGAATAATGGTAACCCTAATAATAATTACAACATGGGAAATTGAAGAGTCCCTAATTCTATTTCCTATATCAACATGGTTGATGTAAACCATCCCCATCCATGATAGGCTCAAACCTAAGGCCTGAACCAATACCAAAATCCTTGCCAAAGGGAAACAAATTACGATTATAAAAAATTTCAAAACTACAATCGGGGTCATAATCAATAGAAAAAAATCAAAGGCCAAGAGATTACGATCTCAATATTTATTGTGGTTTTCATTGCGATATTGGTCATGATGTTATGTCTTGTAGTGATTGCAAAAATTTATACAAAGAATCCCCAAAAATCTAAGACCGCTCTTTGTGGATATGTTTCTAATGGGTCCTTAAGGAACTTCATAACAGGATACACGTGACATGTTTCACCTCATAATGAAAACATAGGCATCAATCGAATCCATTCCCTAAATGTCTCAAGGATAGAAAGGTAGATCCACATAACATAAACAAGAGTATTCATGTTGGGAATAAAAACAACGAGGCATCAACTTCTCGACAACTCTCGAGTTTCCCTATCCTTAGCTAAAACAAAAATACAAAGATTTTGGGATTAGTTGAGTTAAAGGTTGAACAAAAAATTAATGCAATAACTTGGTCAAGGGAGTACACTCCACAATGTATTCCCACTCATTCTCTATTGCATGATTATGTTTCTATAGTCTTGAAACCTTTAGGATCTTATAATTTTATTTCAGATTTGAACAAGATTTTTCTAACATTTTGTTTCTAGATTTGTTAAAGAATTCCCCATGCATCATTTTGTGTTACTAGATACACTGGGTCTTGGTTACCTTATTCAAGTTTTGCTTCCACCTAGGGATTAAATTAATCATATTGAATTTAGCATACATACTCCAAGATAATTTTATAGTGATATTGGTTTCATCTTTGATATAAGAAAGGTGGCATCGACATTGAAATATCCTGAAGAGGAGATCTTGATTTATATTTGCAAGTATGAATCTATATAGATTGCATCAAGATAGCTATGATTGATGATAGGTCTGTTGTAAATGTAGTTACCTTATCTTTATTGTAGAAGTTGGGATATAGGAGACTAATTTCTCCTCTACTAGAAACATGTTGTGAGGGTATGACAATCTTAAAGCTACCTCAATTAGAACTATAGTTCTTCCTATGTCACTCGTAACAAAAACTATTCTAACCGAGTTTTACATCATTACAAAATAAATGAGTTATAACATGATCCTTAGTAGACCATGGATTCATTGGATGAAGGTTAGTCCTTCCACTTTATTCCAAGAGGTTAGATTCCTCCATGTGGAAAAATTCTTTATCATTCAAGGGATCCCAAAACCTTTGATATACATCACAAGAATCTCAATAAGAAACTAGGGATTCATTAGAAGTATGAGCTACCTGAAAATCAACTAAAAAAATTTCTTCCATCAAAGTAATTTGTCATAACCACCCATAATGTTGCAAATTTTGAGTTTGATGACCCAAAAACTTTTACAATGGAAAAAATAGATAAGGGTAATGTTTTATTTATTGAAAGTGTATCCATGAAAACATAGTAGATATTTTCAAGATCTTAAAAAGTGATGAGTTGATCATTATCCCCTTCAAACCAAAAGGAGTTGGTAATTTCATTAGTTTAGCCTCTTTTCCCGTGGATGATATTGGTCTAGATATACATAAGATATAAGTATCAAAGGAGGAGGAGGATTTTCATAGTGGTTTTGTGCTCATTGAAGCCATATTTAGGTATTCTCCCAATTCTAACCTTTTCTAGATGCAAAAATATATAAAATTAAGCTTATCATGTCCACGATACATTATCTTATAGTGCAACAAATTTGAAATTTGATCAGGTATCTAAATGTAGAAAACAGAGTTAAACAAAACCATCATGTTCATATGAACACAATCATCAATAACATGACACATAGGTTTACAAATGCCTTGTACAAGTGGAAGGTCATACGCCAAGATTATATGTTTGGATAAATATGATAACAGAAAGGGTTGTAAGTTTAATCCCATGGTATTATGCCATTTTCAAGTAAATGGAAATTTCAAGAATCCTTCTCATTATTTATGTACCTTTGGAGGTGAGGAGTATGGTGAAACCATCAACTCATATCACCTAAGACATTTCTATATATATTCATTGCATTTTTGCATTGTCCTTCATTGCATTCACATTCTCTTTTTTATTAGATAAGGTAAAAATAGGGATCAGCTCCTGGGGGCCTTACAAAAGGAGGAACAAGAACCAACGAGAAAGAAAGAAATAGAAAATTCCTCTAAAGGAGTTAAACATGCTTAACTCAGACAATGAAGATCAGGAATTTAACCAAAAAAGGAAAGAGAGTAAAACAGAGAAAAGAAACCAGCCCTAAAACATCAAACTACAAAAGTTCACCAAAAGTCTGCCAACAATCTAGAAATACCCAACTAATTTTTAGGAAAAACTTCACTACTTCCAACATGACTTTCTTTGATCACAACACCCTCAGTACCCTTGTCATTCATATCTTCCTCTAGCTCATCCTTGGAACTACTGATGCGCAAATTGAAACTCCTCCTTTTAGTGCCTTCCTCCATCCCTTCCAACCTATCACTCAACTTTTTGACCTAAAACTCTAGCTCCAAAACCTTTTGTTTGGACTTCACCTGGGCTAAGACAATTTTATTTGAAACATTAATGACATCCAACATGGTTTCCCTTTGACCAACATTGGTTTCCTCCATCGCTTGAAGCACCCTCTAAATAATTCATCTTTCTACTCCACTCCTGAAGCACCCCCTCTAAATACTTAACCTTTATACTCCACTCCTCAAGCCCTTAAAATTTCCATCACAACCCCTCTTTCTTGAGGTGCTCCCTTCACCACAACCTTCCTCAATCTTCTCCTTTTTAGAATCCTCTCGCCTCATTTTTACATCTCCCATCCTTTATCTTATTAACTAATTTTGTAAGAGTAAGATCATCCTCCTCCACCTTATCTTTCAAGGAAGAGTTTAGAATAGGTTTCCCTTTTCAATAAATATGAGGATGAGTCCTTCATGTAAAGGTATCTTTGCCTTCCGTGCTAGAATGCCATCAAATAATTTTTCATTGACAAAAACACAAAAAAGGAATTCTTGAAATGACCTTATGATGAAACATATTCAAAGGGTCATATGATGAGTATATAATTTTTTGGTATTTTCCTTATAGAGTGATATACTTCATGATTTGAAGGCACACTTCTCTCCATATTCCCAAGATACACAACATAGAAATACCATCAAGTAAATAAAGAGAAACTTTCATTTCCCACAAAGAATAGCTCAATTTCATGCTCTCTATGCATTTTATCCTTAAATATTTTGAGCCCATTCATTTTAATCTTCATCACAAAGGAAATGGTGGACTCTAAAACCTCAATTTCCATACCTCTAACCTTGAACTTTCCTCTTTACAAGATTTTCCAAATTCCTTTGACAGGAAGGGTCATGACCATATAATTTAGCAATGAAATTACTAAAACCCCCAATCTTAAGCTTGTTCCATAAATGTTGATTAAAAGCTTCAATGTTCTCAAGCTAGCCATCTCAACCTTGATTCTATCACCACCCATCTTCACAAAACCAAACTTCCCCTATTCGCTAACAGTTCTCAAATTCAAACCCTCTTTCATGCCAAAAAACCCAAGGAATAGATCTTTTATGTAAGTGGTCACAAGAGCTGAGATCACTTGTACCAGCATCATCAAACTTATTGCCCTCTATCTCTAATAATGAATTAATTAATGTCTGTGGAAAAATCATATCCTTCACACTAGATCTTATAATCATGACTATGAACTCCATAATTTTCCATCTTATCTACACACTTATTTCCTTTCCACAAAGTGTGATTAAAAAGAAGCATTTATAAAACATTTTAAAGTTTCCTTAACATCATTAAGGATATTTCTTAAGGGCCAATTAATGGATCCCTTATTTTTAAGAGCATTGATAATGATGAATGAATCACCCTCAATCTTGATATCCTTGAATCCTTTTTCTTTGGCCAACAAAATCCCTTAAAGGAGAGCTCTAACATCCACCATATTTTTGTTTGTCATCTTAAAGGACCAACATAAACAAACAACCATTCACCTTTGTTGTTTCTTAAAATTCCACCTCCCCATCTTGACTCGGATTCCCTTTAGATGACCCAAAAATTTTATCTTAACAACATTTTCCTCAGGCTTATTCCAAATGGAGATCTTACTAGGTCTATGTAATTCCACCGGTCCAAGTGTGAACTTATCAATAACTTTATACTCCCCTTTCAGGTAGGGTTTCTTTGCCTTACCTTTAAAGAGTTTGATATTTTCCTTGATGGATGCCAAAAAATTCTTTTAACTTTCAAGAGAAGAGCTTTCTGGTCCTGGAAGATACAATCATTCCTAGCCTTCCATTAACCCCAAAAAAAGTGAGGGAGGGAAATATTCTAGGCCCATACCAAGATGGGACAAAGCATAAGGGACTCTCCCATTGAAAACAATAGTCCTCAATATTCAAAGGAAAAATCCATTTGATATTGAACAGATCTAGAATGGAAGCAAAAATATCATAGGAGGAGCAAAGTGAAGGAGAAGATGGTTGACATTTCCTCCTCTTTCTCGCAAATAGAAAATCTATTGGGTAGCTTCATTCCACTTTTCCTGAGATTATCCACAGTCATAATTATATTTTAGACAACCAACCAGTAAAATATTTTAACCTTCGAGATAAGATACTTCACCCTAATCTTACCCCAATAGTCTTTTTGCAGATCATCCTTGAAATTTAACATATAGGAATATTTGACCGAGAAAATCCCCGAATCTTCCTCTTTCCATTTAATGGAGTCATCCTTGGTCTAAAAATGGGGATATGGAAATCCCTTAATTTATTTTTGAGAACCCAAAAGGGTTGGATATCTCCATAAAATTCCATAGGAGGATCAATGATTTCCTACCTAATAGTATCCTCCTGAATCCAGAAGTCTCTTATCCAGAATTTTCCTTTTTCCTCATAGAACTAAGAAACCCTTTTCTAGATTACCAAGTTAGCTAAGGGGAAATCCTCAATCCAACTATCATACCAGAAACTAATTCTATTACATTTTCCTATCTCCCACATAGTACCTTTGGTTAAAATTTCTTTAGAGGCCAAAAATAGTTCCGAAAAGAAGACCCTCTAGGAATATTGTTTTCATTAAAAAGGACTCCATTCTACTTATATTCCACAAATATTTCATCTTTATGATTTCCACCTAGAGACCTTCGACTCTAGCAATCCTCCATCCAACTTTCGCAATCATGGCCTCATTCATAAGTGAGATATTTTTTAACCCCAAGCCCCTATAAATATTTGTTTTAGTGACTTTTTCCCAAGCCAAAAGAGGGAATTTAAACTTCTCCATAGCACCCATCTAAAGGAGTCTCTTCGGATTTTCACCAAGGACCCAATATTATTAACAGGATCGGAAAAGTGGCATCACATAAATGGGAATATCTTGTAGAGAGCTTTGAATTAATTGAAGCTTACCAGCCTGAGAAAGCAAGAGACCTTTCCAAGATGAAATTTTACTATTTACTCTTTCCAGCAGACCATTCCAAACCAAAATGTCAGGCTTCTTTTGGATCAGGGGCATACCCAAATAAGAATCTAGAAAATGCTTAATCCTACACCCCAGGATGCATGCTAATCTAGCTTGAACTTGATTCTCCACATTGATGAAAAAAAAAAAACTTTTATGGAATTTAATCATCTGTCCTGAAAAGAATTCATAATAATTAAGAGCCACCTTAAAATTGCAGGTTTCATGGACAAAGGCCTTACCCATCATAAAATTATCATCCAAAAATTGATTGAGACATATAGAGGGGAGACCATTAGATATTTTTATACCCTAGATACAATTAGAAAGTATAGAATCTTGATAGATTCTACTCAAAGATTCAACCATTATAACATAAAGGAAAGGCAAAAGAGGATCACCTTGTCTCAAACCTCTACCTACTTAGAAAAAACCCTCTTGCTTACCATTCACCAAAACAAAATAACTATCAGTGGATATACAAGTCATCATCATCTTTACCAGAATGTTATCAAAACAAACCTTTAAGAGGATAGCCTGGAGGGAAGACCACATAATCCTATCATAGGATTTCTGCATATCCAACTTAAGAAACATAGCCAATCTACCAGAGCTTTTAATGGAATGGATGGATTCTTTAATCATGATAATGTTGTCAGTGATTTGCCTTCCTGGAACAAAATCCCCTTGATTTCCCAAGATGAATTTTGAAAGAACCATTCTAATCCTACCAGCTATGATTTTATTCAATAATTTATAATTGGTGTTACAAAGGCTTATTGGTCTGAAATCCTTAACTTCTTTAGCTCTAGCAATTTTTGGCACTAGGACTAGGAAGGTGTTATTCATTTTCCTCAAAAGATGACCATTTTTGAAGAATTCTTGGACCATTTCAATGACCTCTTGCTTTATCACCTCCCATAATTTTTGAAAGAAGAAGGTAGGGAAACCATCTCGAGCCCAGAGATTTATCCGGTTCCATATCAAAGACCGCAAAATGAATTTCCTCCTCCGAAGGACTCCTTAAGAGATCTCTATTTTAAAGGGGGTGATAACATTCTGGAATAGATCTAGGACTTTATTTTGAACCAACTCCTCCACCCTCTACCCCTGCTTAAAAATCTCCTTGAAGTAATTTATTATAGTCATATTGATATCCTTACTTTCCGAGTAAATCTCACCATTCTCACTTCTTATCTCATTAATCTTAAGGAGATTAGCTCTGGAGGTGGTAGAGAAATGGAAAAATTTAGTATTCCTATCACCCTCCTTAAGCCATTTTAGCCTTGATATTTGTCTCATATAAACCTCTTCTTTAGCCAAGATCTCATGGTACTCGGACATGAGTTTTTGTTATTGATCCGAGAACTATATTAAGACCATTATTCTCCATAAGCTCCTCAATATTTCTTAATTACTCAAAATTCTACTTTTTCCTAGATAATATTTCTAAAAGTCTCCTTATTCTATCTTTTAAGGTTACTTTTAATATGCTTTAGTTTTAAACACAATCGAACCTAAGCAACCACAAAAACCTTAATGTCCCACCATTCTTGAATTATGTTGAAAATATCGTGGTGATTTAACCACATCTTTTCAAATATGAAGGGTCTAGATTTTTAATATTGATACATCCCCAAATCAAGAAGAAGGGGTTATGATCTGATCGATTCTCGGGGAGAGTTTTTAGAGAATATAGTTGATTGATCATATAAATATGACTCACCATGAACTTGTCCAAGATGATCTAGATGAGATTAGGTCCCATCCTCCTGTTTTCCCAATAAATTTGGATCCGTCCAATTCTAAATCAAACAGACCATTAATGTTTAGGAAATCAACTAAATCATCCATACTCTCAGAATAAGATATTGAGCCCCCCTTCTTTTCATTAGGGGAAAGGGGGGTATTGAAATATCCTCCAACTATCCAATCTTTATCTTTAAAAATTTGTCTAAAACTCAAAAGATCCCTCCAAAACTTCCTTCTTTCACTGAGTTTATTGGGAACATAAATATTAGAAACATACCAAGATTTCTTAGAAGTAATTTCCATGAAACTCAAGACCACATGACTAGGGGAAGAAAGAATCAAAGAACCTTGCACAATTATAGGATCCCACAAAGTGACAACACCTCCAGAGGATCCCGAGGAGCTACACCCCTCCCAACAACTTTCTTTCCAAATAAACCTACCCACCTCTTTAAATTTTTCCATATTCATTTGATTTTCTTGAAGCATGAAAATATCCAGTTTGTTTTTAAATCTAACACCCTTAGCAATTATTTGTTTATTGGGATTATTCAATCCCCTAATGTTCCAAGAGAGAAATATCATTTAATATTTCTTATTACGAGGGAAAAACTTCCTCAGAGTACTCTGAATACCAGCATCCACTTCCCTCCTAGAATTAGTCTCCCTTAATTCCTTATTACTCTTCCTACCCTTAAGAGCTAAATCTTTACCAATATCAGATTTAGAATGACTATGAGTAACAAGTTTAGATTTACTTACTGAGTCTTAAGATAAGTTGTAATTTCATATGTATCAACAATATAGTCCAATAAAATCCTCAAGACATTAGACATGGGGAAGGTTTCTTTTGTCTCTGGCCAAAGGAACTCTAGCTAATAGATGAAACCTCATCCAACGAACGTTCACGAGCCACTTGCAGAGAAAAATAATTACCTTTCAAATCATGGCTAGCCACTTCTTCTGTTTCTAGAGCCATGTCTTTCAAAACTAGATCTTCATTTTCATCTTCATAATCATTTATATTTTCTTGAAAACCAGAAATAACCAATTCCTTGCAAGGGGTGTTAATATGATCCAAGGGTTCCAATTATTTTATATCCTCCTAGATGATTACATGATCCTTAGCTTCTACAACTCTTCCATTTTTCCTAATCAACCTCCATTCCTTAGCCTCCTTATTAGTTAGCATTTGAGGATTGACAAAGTGGGATCAATCTTTTTTTTCTGAAGAGGACAATTTATATGATCATGACCTACCATATTACATTTTCTGCAAGCAAAGGGAGATGGATCATAGTCAAATATCTCGCACCTTAATCCCTCAGAACTCAATAGTTTGATATTAATTTTTAGAATAGCATCTTGACCCATATTGACACAAAATGTGGTGTGAGTAAATATAGATTTATCCTTAGTGAATAGATCTAGATCAATCATCTTACCCAAGATTTTCACAATGCCAATAAGGACTTTCGGCTCCCAAAATTCTAGGGATAAGCTCGGAAGGTTGACTCTGATTGGGAACTCCAAAATATATGTCACATAAGGTTTGAAGGTTAGTTCCCATTTCGAACAACCACCTAATATTTTCCAATAAACCATGGGCCTCTAGCCAAAATCTTCGCCACATGGTCTTTACCAAGCAAATAGACTAAGAAGAAACCATTTGCATACGCTGAAACTTTAATGGAACCATTAGATGATCATATCCTCTTGACCCATCCTATAAAATAATCAATATTTGGTCTAGAGCCTAGGAACTTTGCAAATAAAGAACCTTCCATGGAGGCTTTAGTTCTAGTCATAATAATCTCGGGAATTTTAAGGGATGAATTACCTTTCTCTTTAGACGGTCTCGGGACCTCCAAAATCCATTTGTCCAAACTTTTACCGACTAAACGTTACTCCTACATACTCACCACCCCGTCCTTATCCTTATTTTCCTTGGGCTCAATAATCACGTGATCCTTTACTGTGTTACGAACCCACTCATCTTGTTGCTCCGTCTACCCCCCTGGAGATTCCCGCTCATTTCCTAATTTATAAATTTCCTTTTCCCGCAACTCCCTCTCCCACTCCCGCTCAATTTTTATTTTTATTCACATCCTCTTTTTACTTTCATTATCACTTTGTTAAAATTTTAAAATGGAAACTCTATGTTCAAGTAATTATTTATCTTATAAACCTTGGAAAATATCTCACTTGTACATGTTCTACATTCTTCTCATACATTCAAACTATATACTCTCTATCATAAATTTTATTCAAGAGAAAATTTTTGAGATTACTTTATGAGGACTTGCATGCACAATATTCTTCATGGTTACTTACAATTTGGATGTTTCTTGCACATGATTTTCTCTAGAATATTCTTGATGATGAGTTTTCCCATAAAATATCTCCCATGACATAAACATTCTAAACATTTAAGATGGATATTTTCTTTTCCTATCTCAACCTTGGTGATGAGCCATCACATTCTACTAGTTGCATGGGATTGAGATTAGGGAAAATGCTTCTTACAAAAAAGAACAATTAAAATTCATATATATATAAACAATAAACATAAATGCTTTTATTTGTAAATGACTACACTTTTTAGTCCCTACCAACCTTCATGATGATCCCATACTTCTTACTAATAGCATGAGGTTGGGAAAGGAGGAAGTTATCTTATTCGCTTCTATATTTTCCTCGGTGATGAGTTCATTCTTCTTACTATTAGCATGGGGTAAGACGTAGGGGGTCGTATAAATAAATCGAAGTTTCAAATAAGGAAATAAAAGTGCTTGAAAATATAAAAATTCCCAAGAAAATGACTTAGATGCATATGTTAGGAGAGACAACCATTATTTGAACCAGATCTTATCAATCAATAGGCCATCTATGGATCTAAGTCTAGTCAAAACTTGCAAGAAAAATTCATTTCAAATTAGTTAAGTTAATCTTGGTTTGGGTTGGGTTGTAGGTTTCTTGGTAAATCCTTGTCAAAATTCTTGTCTCTTAGTCATCATCCTTGTTCACATTCTTCAAAACATATATCTCATGTTATTCTTGACTTTTGATGGTGATCCCTCACATCTTCTTTGGTTTTGTGGTGTTGAGAACAAAGTGAGGTCATCTTATCATCATACTACATTCAACACATTTTTCCAATGGAATAGAAGTGCTAAACATTACTTGAAAAATAAACTTTCATAATTATAGTTTCTTCCTTGTGCATAATCATGTGTGTGTGTGTGTGTGTGTGTGTGTGCGTGCGTGCACCATTTTGTTTATCACATTACATCATCATCTATAGCATGCACTCAAAACAATAAAAATATAAAAAATTCTAAACCATCTAAGAGTACATAAATGAGATAAACCATGTTGTAAATAAATGTTGAACCAAAAATATGTCAATATGTATATATAATCTATCAAGTGTCTCATATACAATGTCATCACACCATAGGACATGTGTGGTAAAAATTATAATTATGAGCTCAAACTATTAAAAAATTAAAACATACATAAATTCATGCAAAGGGGCAAGGCGAGAGCTTTTGTTATGGCTCTTGCGATGATATTGGCTTGGTTCAATAGAGGATCCTCTATATGTGAATCACTCGAGATTGTACATGTGAATGAATTGCATTAGTAATGGTTCTCCGCTTCATGATTTTCCTTGTCACCTCTCTTGGTCCTTGTGCATTGAAATCTTGGTCCTCATCTAAGTCATCACCACCACAACATGCCATGCTAGTGTAAATACATCGTATACCGACCGAGCCATTTTAGGAGTCCAAGGTATACAAGTAACTACTCTTGAGTCTTCGTAGAGGGGATCGAAATAAGTCCAGGAGTGTATCCCAAATAATATCCCACCATCCATCAGTTGGGGTTACAAAGAGAAATAAAAACATTACTAGTTAGAATGTGTATTATAAAACAAAAAAGAAGAAAGATCTTACTAACATCTAATATAGGAGGTAAAGATAGAATAAGTGTGTTTATAATCACTCAAGTCTCCAAGCATCTAGCTTGGATAAATAAATAGGGCTATTGCATGAGCTGGTAAAGCCTCCTCCTCCTTAACTATCTTCTCCTCCTCCATACCTTGTTGATGCATGGCTACCTACTCCATCTCCTAATTGTATACTTACTACTCCTCTTCCTCCACTTCGGCTCTAGAAGCCATTGAGACCTCTCCAGACCCTACCACTCAAATTTTGACTCCTCATCTAATCCAAAGTCTATCTTGTCCTCCTTGTCACCCCGCATCACCCCTGAAGCAATATGCAAAACTTGCCTCATTCTAACTACATTACTAGTAACTAGATCTGGTTCATCCGACGATGTGCCAATGGGAACCCGTGCACTATAAATGTGTATTGTATTTATCCCTCTTAGTGGATCTCGCCTCCCATATCCCTTTGAAACTACTAGCGCACCCAAAGTGCCGATGAGTCTTGACTCTACTACTCAATTCAACCACATGTATAGTAGTTATTCATGTAGATAATGTAATCCCCTCTACTCCCCATCAATAATCCATGTCTTGATATGGTTGCATAATCATATCTGTTGTGGTCAAATTTGACACTAACTATCATGGTCCCCTGAGTGGAGACACATTTACCCACCGGCTCCTCTTATCTCTATGGGATATTCTATCCCAACACCCCTCTAGTAGGGGATCATCTTCTCATACACCCATGACATGACTAGTGTAGGATGGATTATAGATCTAGCCCCGCATCTAATAGCCCGATACAAGTCATGGTAAGTAGTGACAAGGATATCAACCCCCCATGCATACACCCTTCTATACAGCTTAATGTTCTCAACGATCAGATCCAAAAAAAATAGGAACCTTTATTTTACCTTATCAACAATAAAAATCAAGGCCATTATACGAATGATGGCCTTATGAAAGAGAGTGGGGATAGGTGCGGTCTCATCTGTAACTAGACAAACCCCTTGTTTGGAATTTTTGTCATGTTCTTATGCATCTCCAAGGTAAGTGGCCCACTTGTGGGCCTCAAATACTAAATAAACACTCTTTAGTGCCAACTTACCACTAGATAAAGGAACTCTGAGGATGTAATAAACATCCTCTAGTGTAATTTTCCACTTTCCCATAACTTCAAGATACCGGAAAGTGTTCTATTCCACATCCCAATAATTGAATAAGTCACAAAGAAGGTGAATCATGACGGAAATAGGTTGTTTCTTTGTAATCCTCAACATAATAGTCATTGTTAATACCCCCCTCTCTGGTTGTTGCAATAACTATAGGATCCGACATAACCAATTATTCTCTCGGGTTCTTTTCCATCTAATGTAGCTCTCTTGCATCCAAAAGCAATGAGAAAAGAGTAAGTTAGAATCTTATAAGTGCATAATAAGATTACAAAAATAATAAAAATGTGAGTAAAAACAAAAATAAACTTCATACTTAGATTTTTAAACATAAAAATTTGTGATGGTTACATAACCACTGCTCTAAGTAGAGTGGAAGTTACACAACTATTGCAGTGGTTGCATAATCACTACTTTGCTATAGAAGTGGTAATTTAATTGTCATGACATTTATGTAAATTTTAGTGGCCTACATAACCACCACAAAATTCATGTCAAATCATATCAAAATGACCTACACCACTCAAATAAATTGCATAACCTACAATAAGCACCCCACAGTCATTTTGACTACCAAATCACCGAACATCGATTGTCCTATAGCTAGTTGTAAGAAATTTCTACATTTTAGGGTGAAAACAAAAAAATCATATAACTTACATGTTTTTGACCCTCTTCTCCTACCATTGGTTGTGCTACCATCATCATTTATCACTCTTTAATTTGAATTTATTCTCATGAAAAATGGTCACTAGTAATCCATATCTCAAAAATTAGCGAGGAGTGTGTGTGAAAATGATTTCTAAGAATAGTAAAAATTGATATATATGTCGCAAATTTAGCTTCATAATATCACCTTGAGTGATTGTATGCATGGTCATCGTGATGGAGTAGGTATATTTCTCACCCTCGTAGATATTATAAGTAATCGTGTCATTTTATTTCAGACTATTTTGTTAATCATATTTTATATATGCACTTGATTCATGTATCTATTTTACATGTGGTGGGAAGGTTGGATTGGTGTGGTTTCAACACACTGGTGATTAAGGTATAATTTATAACTCTCCCATTTGGGAGTACCATACTCAAAATTCATGTTTTATGTCCATTCATTTTCAAAATGATTCTTTGAGGGGGAAACATGTACGCAAGAAAAATTACATAGGTACTATATGGCGGTATGATAAAATATCTAATGACAAAATATTTATTTTCAAGAACAATGATGAGATCCAAATCCTCTCCATTTACCTTCAACATGTTTATCTAACTTTTTAATCCTTGTTTCGATGTTTTCTAGATATTCAAGCCTTTACGATTAATCTTGCACTCTTGTTGTAGTTATCGTGACTTTAAGTCACACAACCTGTCATGATGGTTATAAAACCACTAGTCTTCTTAGACCTGGTGACAACGAAACTTTTGGTATGTGTAGACTTACGGCTCCATGTGCATTTAAATTAGAATCCAAACTACATGCATCATGTTTTTGAGTGTTTTTCTCATCCTTTTATTGACTATCTATCTTCATTTTTGGCTTGTTGGATAAGTATTGGAATCCTCTTATTATTTTATTATTATTATAAGTTTGACTCTAATTTTTGGATAATATGGAACTTCTTTATTTCCATGTGTGCTAGACTTATTATCTTTCATTTTTAAATTAAAAATAGAATATTACTCAAATCATGGGCTAGATATTTTTATTTTAATTGCATTATTACTCTACTAAAATCCTACTAAGAAGTACACATACAACACAATATATTTATCTATTTCTTCCCACTTGCATTTTTTTATTGGTTTTCCTATAACAATTCTACTCAAACATCTTCTTGATTTCTTATTACAACCAACCAACATTGCATCTTGGATGATTTGAATTTTCATCTCTAGAAAGGAAGTTGAAGAGACAATACAATCGTCACCACATTTGGGAAGTTTTCATAGTACTTGAAGAATAAGGTTCAGGATGTATTTCACTTCTTTGAAGCGTTTATTTTGAATATTTTCCTTGAAATAAAAAAAAGCAAACACTTGTTTTAAGAGGTATAATTTCTTGTTTATTCATTTATATTATATAATCTTCCATTGATATCTTCTTCCCAGATATCCATGTGGGTCTTCATGCGAAAAACGTTAGAGGAAGGTTATGTCCTCGGTTTCTTCGCCTCTTTATTTTAGAAAATATGAAAAATTATTTTGTTTTTTCAGGAAGCTCTATGTAAATGAGGAAATCCTTCCGAGAAGATTTTTCGTTTCCGTGAATATGAGGAAATTAGAAGAAGTTATATTTTCAAAGTAATAATCATATATTATATTTAATTACACAACTTGCAATGGTGAAATAACTAAATCCAGTTATTCCATGTTTGATTTTTTTCTTATAAGTGGCGGTGTTTTGATTTCCTATTTTTGTAGATGTAGTAGTATTATTTTATTTTAATTAATTTAGAAAAGGTAGATGTTTTTATTTGATTACTTCATTTTAATTCATTTATTTCTCAAGAAAATAGTTTAGATGGTTCATTTCATTTTATTTAATTAATCAAGAATTAATTTAGTTAATTATAATAATAAACACACTTTTCTTTTATTTAAGATATATTTACTTTTCTTATTAATTTAAAACAAACTTTGAACATAGGTTAGTATTCAAATAAAAAATAGTCAAACGATAGGGAATTTATGTTACCCGTAAACAACCCCTAATTCCCCTCTTGTCAACTTAGCTATTAGGAATTCACTCTACTTATCCTTGGTCCCCGATTATCCTTTATTTTCCTATCAACATCCCCCATAATCCTACATATCATGATTGTCTCTGCATGACCTCGGAACTTGAGTGCCTCTAAAATGGTGTGTTTATTTTCAGGTGTACAATGTCTTCATCATTCTTCTTGAAGGAATTCATATCCCATGAGAATCAATGTATATGGATTGCCATGTTAAATCCCTATAGCTGATAAGGAAAGGTAATTTTTTATCTTGTGTCATCTATTAGGTTTCTACTCTATTAAGGAAGGAATAAGGTATGTCCTGGGTCCGTCTAATGTGTTTTAATTTTAGTCTTAACAAGTGATATTTGTGTCTTATTTATCCAAGGTATGAAATGTGTGTTGTTACTAGGTCAGTTAGTGGCTTGGATTGGTTTTCATAATTTACCTAAGTTTAGGTATAAATTTTGAACATAACATTGGTGTCATACTTGAATGATTTTTTAGGTTGCATTTTAACGATTGGTTTTCCCTTTTAGGCCCAATTTTTAAGTTCCTAAATTGTCATTATGTTCATACAATGGTTCACACAGATATATGATTGTCAAAATGTCATCATGGTCTTGTGTATCCATATAAAGTTATATGAAGAAGTACTCATGGTTTCATCTCGTGTCATGAAGTATAAGTGTTACTAATATGGTCTGCAACTATGTGTGTGAGTCGTTGGAACTCTATGATATGGGATTGAAATAATCATTGAAAGGTATGAAAATTGAATTATAGAGGTCTTAGTTTTTTAAGAAGTAATGGTAAAGTCGAGTCTTTGTTAAGAACTA
Source organism: Taxus wallichiana var. yunnanensis (assembly GCA_018340775.1). Classification (NCBI taxonomy): domain Eukaryota; kingdom Viridiplantae; phylum Streptophyta; class Pinopsida; order Cupressales; family Taxaceae; genus Taxus; species Taxus wallichiana. The sequence continues at coordinate 221,816,054 of CM031242.1, forward strand.
TGATTTCATGATCTATGTTAGTTCCATTTAAGGGTAATATGAGATTATTAGATACTTATTACGATGATGATTTGTATATAATCCTGGTGATTTCTAAAAGGTGCCAAGAATATTGTAACATATATGTGAAGTATAAAGTGAAGCATAAATAAGGTATTCTAGGTCTATAAAGTGGTCTCAGGTAACTATGAGGCAATGATTGGTCATCGGACTATTTGGCACTAGGATGAAGGTTACATCATCTTAGGGAAGTCCATCTACAATTTTTGGTATGTTTTTTTTTTAAAGGATTAGTTTCTCTTGAAATTTATATTCATTCTTAGGAAGGCAAAGTGAGTGGTCATCAATAAAAAGTCTATCAAGGAAAGATATTTTCATATGTATTTGTATACATGGCATGGTTCTCGTATGATGTGGTATTATTCATGTATTTGATGTTTTAGCCTTGAGGCAAGGGGAAAAGTGATAGTATTAAGGTTTATATATTCATCCCAAGGAGCAGATCCATGAAATGAAGGTATTATGATCTATAAATGGGAACATTGACTATTGAAGATGTGTGTGTGGGTTTCATGTAGGTGGATAAGGATGAAATTAAGGTTTGAGTGGAAGTTTCTCTAAGAGCTACTTATTGATGAAGTATAATAGGGCCTCAAAAAGTTTCTTTCTAGTCGTGAAGGAAGAGAAATGAGTTGAGTTTTGTGTAGAAATGATTCTAATAGGAGTTTACATATTGTCAAGATTATCTGTCATCATTGTGAAGATTAGAAGATATATTGAGAAGGTACGATCATTGAAAGGTCTTGCTAATAAGGTATGTGAGTTTTTGTGATTTTTAGTATGAGTTATTAATATCTATCTTTATGATCTCGAGAACTTGATTTAAGAGGAATTATATGTCATAACCGGTACACTTTGTGAAAAAGAAAAAATAATGTCAAGAATAAAGGAAGTATGAATCCCTTTATTTTATTGAGTAATTTGACTCAAGTATAGGAAGCTATGAAGAATCCTACTAACAAGAATAAAGATAAAAACTTGTTGTTTATCTCTTAGTTAGTATCAATACTAACCATTTAGACAACCTCGTTCAGGGGAAGTCAATTTCTTCTATTATATTCTCTAAAGTAAGAAAATAGGCGCACACATTCATTGAAAAACATGTTTAAGATTTGTGGTATCATATTTGACCCTTATTCATGACATGTGTTCAAGATATGAGCTCATATATGTGTATATGAAGTTAGAAAATGATGATATGATGTTAAGAGGATAATTTAGATGATGGTTCACATGTTTGGTATGCTTATATGGAAAATAAAAAAGTTGACACAATTAGTGTGAATGAGAGCTTTAAGGATCTTAGTCCTAAAAGGAGTTACTAGTAAGTTTTGAGAAAGATCAATTTGGTTTTATTTTATGTGATGACTAAGTCAAGGTGAGTCTAAATTCATGAATGTGTACAACTATGTTCCAAGGATGATCATATGCTTCAAGGATGAAAAAAATTGATACGTGGTCTTTGATGTCATGCAATAGTGTTGCAGGTCACGAAGCTTGAGAAGTTATGTTTTATGGTATAAAACAAAGATTGAGTCCATTTTTCAATGGGATTTAAGCACGATTCAGTCATCCAAGATAAATATACTCTCGGGAAGAGCTATGTGCATTGTCATTTAAAGTTCATGGATCTCATTTTCTACTATTGAAGTCAATAAAAAAGAATACAGCCCTAAAGCGGGTTTGTGAACAATTAAGTAAGTTGGCATGTACATTGTTTCCATTGTTTTCATATTGATTTATCATAGTTCCTTTTTCATAGATTTAAAATCGGGAGATTAGGCTTAGAAATATGAAAAAGGGATTCTTGTAGGTGTTTGGTCTTGTGGTTGCCATTAATGTGTCTGAAGGTGTTTGTCATCAATGAAAAAGGGGGAGATTGTTTGACATTCTGTCTTTGGTCTTGTCATTGATGTCAAAGGTCATTTATGGAAAATTTTATCAAGGTGTGTTAGGATTCTCCATGAGTAGTCATTTAAAATAAAACATGAAGGTTGATTGGTAGTGTCTATTTTTTGTGATGCTACTATGGTGTCTTTGCATGGTCTTGACCATGGACTAGTATGCATGGTCACTCCAAATTTTATTTAATGACTTCATAAGGTCAAAAAAATATTATGATTTTGAAAAGGTGTATATGTGTCTACAAGTATCCAACAAGGTCGGTTCAAGTGAAGTCATGGTTCAGTCATATCATTCTAGGCCTATTCCTAGAGCTAATCCAAGTATTATGCTGGAGTTCCATGAAGTATAGAGTAATGAAGTCATGTACAAGAATAGGATACATGTTATGATTTTGTGTAAAATATGTATGAGAAGTTTCAAGTTAATATTGAGAGGTTTAGTGTATATACAAGGTCCTTGTGGACTAATAAATCAAAGACTAGTCAAGAAGACACAATCAAGTCTTAGTGGTTGGAGATCAGAGGAATTTGAGCATAATATATACTTTGTAATGTTATATAAGGTCATCATGGTTCTTCAAATCAGATTTCAGGTCACAGAATCAAAGACAAAGTAATAAATTTGATTTTTAGCTAAATTGAGCTCTTAAACAGCTAAAATCAACTTGATAGTTCATATTGTTTTGCTCACTCACATGTTTGGGTTGTGAATGGGGGATTGAGGATTTACGGGATGTTTTTTCATTTATCTAATATCATTTTGTAAAAATAATGGATTGATTTGGCTGTCAAATATTTATAAATAGTGTTTAATAAGTCAATCTTGTCTTAAACCAAAGTGAAACCCTCATAGCTTAGAGATATGAAAGAAATGCATGTTGTGGTATCTAAACAATCTAGGAAAGAAAATTTGATAAATAATGGTTGAAAAGGATTATAAGGGGCTTATTTTAGTGGTGGTTTCATGATTGAATTATTTCATGAAGATGCAAAGAAACCATTTTTATAGAGATTTACAATTTCATGGTAAAGGTGTAAGCTTAGTGATGAAAAGTAATATGTTCTAGGAATATTTTTAGGTGTTATATATGGAAATGACATGTTTCAGTGGAGAAATGTTGAGTTACTGTGTCCTCAAATTTTCCTTACCACTTTTGGCCTATAAGGGCTACAACTAGGTATGGAGATTTGAGTTGAGCTAAGTTGATTTGCTTGTTGTATCTATGGTTTTTCATCATGGATATATATATGAGACACCTGACATGATTTTTTGATCCCTTGTAATGTTTTGATGAAGTTATTTTGCTTGAAACCTTAATGGCCTAATTGGTCCTATTAGGCTTGCAAAGATTGGTTACAAAAACATGTGTGTTTGGTTAATTTTCTACACACAAGATATCCTTGTGAATTATTGGAGAGGTGTAAAAGGTATCACTTAATGTGTTACAAGTGGTTCTTTTTCTTGGAATTTGTTATGGAGGTGTTTGGAAATTTTCTCTCAAGATTGGTTCTTGAGCCCTTATTGGAATTTTTCACTTGTTTATGAGATTTGGATGGTTACACCCTTGTGTTATGTTTTGATGAATGAAGTGATTTGTTTTATAACTTAGAATAAGAGATATTTCAATTGATATACTAATTGAGCCTTGATGATATGTTTTTCTATGATAAGTTTCTTGTTTTTCGGGATTGATTTATGGATGCTTGAAGACTACTTGTGTTTGCTTTCTTCTTGGTGAGATTCATGGTGGAGATAGTAGTTGCAAATATTCTTGTGCTTATTAGTGATAATGAGAGATTTTTCATGAGGTTTTTTGAGATTCTTGTGTCTTAGCAAATATGGAGAGTGTCATTGAAGGTCCTTATCCATTGATTGGAGGTGTACAACTTGTTTTTAACTTGTTTAAGATTCCTTGGAGTTATTCCTTGATGGTGTGACCCTTGCTGGCCTATTTGGGTCTCTTGGAGTGATTTATATGAGTATGTTGGTATGTTTTATTATTTTTATGTCTGACCTATATTTTCATGTACAACGTAGAGTTGATTATGAGCTAGTGTCATGTATATAAAACATGTTATATTTTATCATTGTGAGTAGTTGTGATGAGGAGGAAATGGGCGAGATATAGGAGCTCAAAGAAGAGTTGTGAGAGGTAAATTGAATAGCCAATAAAAGGTTTGATGATCGAGAGGAGTTGAAGATCATTTTTCAAGGTCAATATACTTGATCGGCTTGTGAGTGAGAATATTTGACCGAGATGGAGAAAATTATTTTTGAGAAGGGCTCAAGAGTGTGGAGCTGAAAATGTGATCACAAACAGTTGTGAAAGAAAAAAATACCTAAGTTATCTTTATTTTAGTTGGTTGAGAGTTTTATTGATCACCTTATGGGGTAGTAGCCTCCTTGTATAGTGGGTGTTATAATAAATAGGGGTGGGTGTTTCTTGTGAAGTGGTTTCTTCACTAGAGAAATATTGCTTGATGTGTAGTATTCTTGCGCAGTCCATTGTTATGAGTAATATTAGTAATGACTACACTAGATTTTCATCCCCTTAAGGGTTTCTAAAATTATATGATGTGTACGTGTGTTCTATTTTGTTTCATGCACTTGTGTATGATTAATACACTCCTAATAAGCTCACATTGAATTTATAAGTTGAGTGACTAATCGAATAATGTTATAAGCTATGGAAAATGAAGTTAAGGTTTTGTAAGATTGATGCAACCCTACTTCAATATTTGTACTTACAACATTTGGAGGTGTAAGTAGATGTTAAAATAATGTAAACTTGTATTTTTGGAGGAACCAAAGGGGCTTACGATTTTCTCTAGTGGAGAGATAAGTGGGTTTTCAAATAAAATAGAAGGATTGATAAGTGGCATGCATATTATTTATTTGGTGAAACCAAGAACACATTTCCAACCTCTTAGTGAGTCTATAAGTGGCTTGGGATTTCCTCTAGTTCCCCTTGCAAGTTTTAAAATCTTAGTAGTGCATGTTTGTTTTGAAATATTTCCCCTTATCCTCATGAGTCCTCTTATTCATACATGTGTTTGATTTTCTGATATTCTTTGTGTGTTGGGAATGTTGGGAAAATTTTATGATTCCATGTTTCAAAGTGTTGGATATGGACTCTTTTAAGGAATTAGGGGTTTCATTGGGTAATGTGATGTGATTTTCCCCATTGCACGAGATGAGAAGTGAAAGTTTCCTCTAACTCTCATTTTGGTGTCTTAAGAAACAATGTTAGGTGGTGGAAGAAGCTTTGAAATGGATAATATTTTATATTTGTGTATTTTATTACTTGAAATCGAGGGATATTTGAAATAAAGTTGTAATCTAGTTGTGGTTGTGTATTCAAGTGTATTTTTATCATTTTAATGTATTTGACTAACTAAAACGTGTAATAATTATAGTTAATCTAACTAGGAACAATAATAAATATAAGTAAATAAAAGTAGTAAATAAATATAGAAAGTGAACCAAACAATTGAGAAGGTAGATATGTAAAACCCTAAAGTGAAAAGAGAGTTAGAAATAGCTCACTGATCGAAGGTTAATCTAGATTATGTCATAAAATAAACTGAATATTTTGGAATAAAGAATGAACATGCAGAGGTCTTGAAAAGGAAAAATATGAGTTGTTTGACTAGACTAGGGTGCCTAGATAGGTGTAGGGGGACCTTTGGGTGCCCTAGTCCGAGAAATCAATGCCCTAGTCTATTTAAAAGCTCTTTAACCTTCCTCAAATGTGTCACTTGATGGTTTTCTTCCTTCAATTATCTTGTCGCACTAACTTCATCGTATTGTGTCATATGTCACCGTTAATAAGTGATGAAGAAAAGACCTATAAAATACCAATACAAACGTCATACCCTAAAAAAGAAATATGCATATGAAGGTGTCAGACTCACCTCAGCTACCACAATTGTAGACTTGCTAAATGAGCACTACATTACATCTCAGACTGATGTAGTTTAATTTACAAGTGTTTCTAATCATACCCAACATGATCGTATGCAAGCCACACTTTGTGAAAGTAGCAAGCAATAACTATGTGTAGAAAATGTAATATAATGGTTGGTGGAATAGAATAAACTTCCCTCCTATACTTGTGTGATCTAGATGAACCAGCCTCGTGCCTTATGATGGAGCTAGACAAATACAAATGGATCCTTTTATGGATGTAATGTTAGATGATGATAGTAGTGCTTAGTTTTTGGTCCCTCATTATGGTCTCATAACTTTATATTTATATGGTTCTCTTTTTCTAATTTCGTAATTAACCCTGAAAAAGTCAACCAATAAAAAGATAGAAAGCTCAAATGGATAGAAAGTTCCCAAAAAGTGGCGGGAAAGTGTAAAAGGATCAAGGTACCCCAACTAGGACCAGGGAACCTATGGGTACCCGGTCAAGGCTAAAATGGTGTAAAATGAAAAAAGCAGACTAGGCATGTATGTGCGAGAGGTCAACAAAGTGACAATAGAAAGAAAAGTAAAATGGCCAAAGAAAATGGGTTAATTAGTAATTTCTTCACTCAAAAACCATATGAATAGTAGTATGATATCAATTCTAAATAATGTCTAAAGTACATGATTTTATGTCTACATATTCCCCCACTTTATGTTGGTGAGTGAAAAGTGTTGTAAAATAAAGTAGATATAGATGCATACCTAATAATCAATGTAGGGTGATGTAGAAATGTGTTGAAGGTCTAGACAAAGAGTGGAATGAAAAAATATGATGGATCATGGAAGCTAAAGATACAAAAGTGCAAAAAAGTGATGAGAGTGAACCTAGGGTGGAAAAATATGTGTAGTTGCTGATGTGTGTGATGTACCTACATGGTTAGTATCGTGTGTGCTGCTACAAAATGTTGTTGTTTCACCTATTTTTGTAGATTTCATTGTTGATGCTTTCTTCTCATATGATCGGAAATGCAAGGAAAAGACATGTGAACCTAGGGTGGAAAAATATGTGTAGTTTCCGATGTGTGTGATGTACCTGCATGGTTAGTATCGTGTGTGTTGCTGCAAAATGTTGTTGTTGTTGTCCCCATTTGTTGTAGTTATTATTGTTGACTACTTTCTTCTCATATGGTTGGACATGCAAGGAGAAGATGATCAAGTAGTCAAATATGCATGTATATATGTCAAAAACACATGTAAAATATGCATGTATATGTAATGAAAATATTGAAATGAAAGTATGAAAAGTGTAAAAGGAACATGTGCACCTAATCCGTGATGAGAGAAAGGGTGTAGAAAGAGGATATCTTGTCCTATGTTTTTGGGTGATCCGACGCCATAGGCTGAAGAAGTGTAGGGAGAAATTTGCATTATTCTCTAACCTCTAACTACTTTCCGAAGTTGTATGAAGAGATCTTTATACAACCTAGTATTTTGAGTGATCCAACGTCACTAGATGAAGTAGTATAGAGAGGAAGTCCATTGTATCCTCTAACCTGTAACTACTCTCTAGAATTCTAAATACTACCATGTCCTCGTAAAATTTGTTGTGTACGGGGTTTGTAGACTAGTTTGAGCCCACTTGTTGTATAACCCACAATGTCATGGGCAGAAAATGAACTGAACTAAACTAGTGTAGAATCATTGTATAATATGTAAACCCCAAATGATACCCCTCTTTTGGGGTGCATGCGATGTCAATGATAGGAAAATGCCGCCCCAAAATAGGACCCACCACATGAACTTTGTAACTATTCCTTGCAGGGGGAGGAAAGTGCTTGGTAAAAACTAAGGTGCACATAAACAAGAGGCTAGCCAAAGAGAAGTGTTATTACAAACAAGCATGTATGCATAAAGTAATGTGTAGACTAATAAAATAGTGTATAAGCTACCAATAAATATAGTAATGTAAACACACAAGAAGAAAAATTAAGCCACACAAAGTGGGCTACAAACATGGGACATCACTCATGATGTCACAAGACACACAAGGCCATCATGGTCATATAAAAAAACAAGTGTAAACATAAAACAAAGGGCAACACCTACGTAAAATAGAAAACGAAACATGAAATTAAAACAAGCAGATAGCCATGGAAGAAAATAATCTTGCAAAACAAATGTTGCACATGAATCACCCATCAACATGTTAGAAAAATAACTCATATGTAAAAAGTGTGTATAAGAAATTAATTTAAAGTGTTAAGTACAAAATGAAACAATAGAACCTGTGAGGGACAAATGTGGATGCCTCCAATGACCAATGTAAGATGGGTAGATTGAAAGCATCTGTACTACATGAAAAATTCCTATATCTATGATCACAATTCAGAAAATACATGAACATGCATGTGTGTATGGTATAGATAAATGACATATAAAAGATCTAACTATCATGTGTAATAAAGGAGCCATATACAAGCAAAGGCAAGAAAAAGCAAAAACAACCAAGCTATGCAATATGTTATGGATGGATAGAATGGAATGCAAGTTGGATGATAGGAGACATATTCCTCCCAATTGAATGGGATTATATTCAATGAAGTTCATTTGGTTTCCCCCTCAGCAGTCAAGAGTGAACTGTAAACAAGAGTGCATCATCGGGAAATGGTTGAAATGTGTGTTGTGTCTAACGCACTGTGATTAATGTGTATGTGTGTGTTGATGAGATGCAACCTAGAAATGAAGTATGTGCATGACCCTTATAGCCAAAGCGTATATCACGACAAGATGATAGAAAGAGTGATGATGTAGCCCAAAGTGTATATCACTACTAGATGAATATAGGGAGTGGTGATGTAGCCTAAAGTGCATACCACTACAAGGTGAAGGGATATGTGACTATTTAGCCTAAAGTGTATGTCACCAATCTATGTATGTCACCAATCTATTATTGTCACATGATAGAAGGTTGAATGATGAACATGTAAGAATGAGAAGGCCCATTTGATTGGTAAACCCTCGATAATCAAGTATGGACTGGATTAGATTGCATCATCGGATAATGGTTGAAATGTGTGTTGTGTCTAGGCATAGTTTAAGTGTCAATGATCTGATCACACCAGCACATATCTGTCTATTTATTTACGTGTTCAAGTTTCTTCAAGAATTGTTCGTGTGCACAGTTGATTCTCTGTGTATGTGCAAGTTGTCCTCCACCCAAACTTGTGTAGATATACTCCAATGTCATTTGCAGGTCTATTTTGTACTTCAACAGGAATGAAATAAAAATTCTTCCCACGTGTTGTCAACATTCTACAAGGATTTTAGCCGAGAGCATTGAGGTTTGAGGATTGATAATCTTGAGATTGGTCATGGAGTTCTTGATTTATGTTGAATTTTAGAAGATTTGGGTCCGTGATTCCTTCTTATCAACATGTTAAATCTCAGACCTGCGTATTTAAAAAATTCAATACTATCAAATATTATATCTTTACCATTAGAAAGACAAAGTCTTTCCTTGCCAAGTGTCTAGGCAACGCATGCTCCAGCCACATCTAATGTTGTGTCCATCTTGTTTGGAATCCTTTGTCCATTATATGGATTTGCAAGTTTGAACAAGTTGTCAACCGATTCACCATACAAAAGGTGATATAGTGACTAAGAATTCTGTGGACGGATTGTAATACTTTGATGCTTAGAACTGCGAGCTCCTGAGAAAATGGTTCAAATCCTCATCCAAAACTATTGTTGTTGGAGTGACATGCATTGAGAAACAAAATCCTGACTCAACAATCTCTGTGGTTTGGCCTGCAATAATTGCCAAATACGTGCAATATTCATGTTTTTTTTTTTACTCTATACACGTGGAGCAGTATCTATTTGTAAATTATAATAGTGTCTCTATTTTTAGAGAAGCATTCAAGACTGGTTGGAAGTTTGGTATAGCCGCGGCCAGCTATTCACATATGTCAAAAAAGTTTATCCATTCAAAGTAACGGGTCAAAATATTTGTTAGGATTGTTAGTTCGATATAATGGTCTTTTTAAATTTCCTTGTGTAGGTGGTTGAGTTTAGGAAATTTAATATTTAATGTTGTTTGGTAAAAGGGTCTTCCGGTGGATTCACAAATATTGTTTACAAGTGTCACTTAAGAGTTATTGTTTTGTTTGATTTTATCACATAGTCTATGTGATTAAATCATGTCGTATGTTGTTTTTTAAATTTATAAATTGTCATCAAAAGTCGTTGTATCAATTATTAAGTTTTATATGTTTATTAAATTATAAAATTGTCAAGTTAATTATGAGTTGTCAATAGTCTAATTCAATGTCTAATTTTATAAATCTTTCGTCATTTCCTCACTTTTAGGTCATAGTTTGACATAAACATTAAGTAAAAAATTAATTACGGTTAGGTCAAATCAAACCCGAGTCAAGAGTTATTTTGTATGTCTTATGTAAAATTGGTGGTCATAGTCTATAGTGTCAAAGTGCCATAGAGTCATCATATGTTATGTAGTCCTTGTTGTTTTTTCAAAGTCATGTCAAATAGGTGATTTTAGGTGGTGTCAAGAGTCAATGACAAAATTTTGAAAAATAATAAAAAAATTGTCTCACGGACGCATTTTCGGTGTTACCCGATGTCCAAAAAATAAAGTGTTTCACATTGCGGGAGGGAATATACAATAAGTTCAATGTGAAAACAGATGTGCAACATGTTACTAGAGAATGGAGGCATCGAAGGCTGGAAGTCAGACAATGACCTCTCATCAATCACCAATGACAGGGCCGCATGAAGCTGTGGTGGCATTTTGTGGTGTGATTTTTCTTTCAGTTGTGTGCTTCAGTTTCATAGTACCTATTTTGTCGTATAGTGTGGATTTTGACATTTCAGTTTGGTGTGGTTTTCAGTGTGAATTGAAAAATAAGAACATATGTGGTACATTCCTATTCACTGGTATGTGGCTATTCTTATTTCCCCTATGCAAAAACATAGTGAAGAGAAAATAACACAATGAAATGCAACATCATGAGTATATATGAGGTCAATAGTCGATGTGTTCTGTTGAGACCTAGGTTTGTGGTTAGCCTCCTGAAAACCATCAAGGCTTCTCGAGATGTGTTCCTACTTGAGTTCCCTAGAGTGATTGGTCGATAAGCGAGATGATTCTTGAGCGTGTTCCCATCCTCATCATTCAGATGTGTTCCCGACAACGCATGGTCGATAAGAAGTTGATGTGTTCCTTCTTCTACCTTTAGTTCAAGTGTTGTCCAAAGATCATGAGAAAGAACAAGTGGTAGACTATCGAGGAAGTGTGAAATTTCTATTGTTACCATGTAAACATTAAGGGGGGAATGTTAGGAATATTAATGTTCACATGAATATTGTGGGTGATTTACTATTTGGTAAATTAGTACTTACTAGTTTGTTAGTAAGATATTTTTAGTAGAATATATTGTTATAATAACAATATATTCTGTGGTTATACCCGTATCACTATTAACGGGTTTATTGTTTGTAATACATCCTATTTTATAGGATGTTTTGTTACCTACCTTCTTGGCTATTTAATAGCCCTATGTAATGTATGAAATATACAGAAGAAATCGATTGTTTAGTTGTGCAAAGCTCTCGATAATTTATAGTAATGATAAATTTATGTCCATCGGCGAATCGGGATTGATGATACCAATGAGGTCAAATTCCCAAAGGGAGAAAGGCAAGAAGGTGCAATGGGATGGAGTTCATATGTTGGCGCATGATGGAGGTTACTTGTGTTGGGTGAAATTGGAAAAATGGGTAGGCTTACATTGAGGTAGTTTCACAACCATTTGGTATATACAGGAATATTTTGGTATGTAGGGTAACATCGAGTATTTGGGAAAGCTGAAACTAGCTTGATGAATTTTTCCTCTTCTTGGTCTTCATGGAGTTAGGAGTCTTATTGAATGGAGAAGAAATGAAGGATCATGTCCCACTAGTAAAAAAGTAACAAAATCGATGCATAGCTCGGGACACCTTCATACATTCCACTCGGCCTTTGTATAGCTAAAGAATCCAAGAAATAACATAAAATGTTCAAAAGAGTGTAGATTTCAAGGTAGTTGCTCTCGGTTCTAGATTCAGCTCATTAGGCTCATAAGTGAGTTGTTATGACCCCAACCGAGCTGCTCATGGGTTGAATGGGTTGTTTAATTAGGAGGTAATGTATTATGAGGATTATCTCGAGCTCATAACCAAGCTATGTCAAGCTCCTATGGAGATTTGATAATGATGAAGAAATTGAGCTATTTATATTACCCACCGATCTCCCTAGTTGTCTTATATTGGAATCAACCTATAATAGAACCGAGTCATTGGTTGTGGAGGCTAAGTTCCAATAAAAATTATCAAGTTGTTAGTCGAGTGTCCGGTGAATAAGGTGGTCGAGCTATTTCCCACATGACTCGAGTCCTTTTCCAATGGTTGAGCTATTCGAATGATGGGCTAAGGAAACCGAGTGGATAATTCATGTAGACAAGGAGGTCTAGCTTCGGGGAACATAATGCAATTTGTTTGATGGGGCCACACTCAAACAAGAAATCAAACAATGGAGACTAAGCCATTGGTCGAGCCCATACTTGATCGGAGGTGAAATGTGAAACCAATTGAGATTTAACAATAAGGTAGAAAGTCATTACATAATGGGTCAAGCCAAGCTACTCTTGCCTAGTAAGGACTAGTTTGAATTTGGGTAAATCAAGCTCTCGGGTGAGCCATGGCCGAGGAAAAGGGCGGTGAAGTGTTTTTAGGATGCTTAGTTTATTTCATGGGGAAGATTAAAGTTGTGCGATGAAGCATCGAGTTGGATTCCGGAGTAAGGTGCTCGAGAAAATGGGAAAAGGAGTTGGTTCACCGAGCTATAGAGTCGGGATCCCTTGTAAAGCCTTTTCGGCAAAATCAGAATTCAGACATCCAAATATCTTGGGAAAGTTGGGACAATTATGCACCAAAATTCCAAATTCGTTGAGTTGAAAGTTGGCTCGTGAGACCAATGCGCAGAGATGGTGGGAAAGAACATCCGGGTGGCCCACGGGACATATTTGTGATGCAAGCCCAAAATTCCCACATTACATGCAATGCAGGAAGATGGCTAATTAGAGGCCCATAAAGGTGTCAAAGGGACTCAAGATGGGCATGGAGCCAAAAGTATGCCTCGTAATCCCAATCCGGGTGAATCAAAGTTGAGTAACACAAGTGACATGGGCTGCACCAAGCCAAGTTCTCTACGGGGCTTAAGCCTAAAATTTTATAAACGAGCTCACCATTTATAAAGTGACTGACGACACATGACACACAGTTTCAAGCTTGTGGAGGTCAAGGTCAACTCGGGCACCGAGGTGGATGATCACGTAGATCTCAACACACATTTATTAGGTGACTTGGCCCATAGGTTTAAGGGTGGTCAATAGTACAATGCAAACAATAGAAGAGCCCGCGGATGTAAGAGTAGCATGGTGTCATCTCACCCGAGTGGCAAATGGAAAAGTATAAAACATTAAATATTAAACGAAATAACCGCCATATAAAATAAATCAAACCAATGATGGTTCCACCAAATTTAAATGCCCCAAATCATTTAAATGATGCAGATAACATAGGAAGATGATAAAATATTTGAAAATGTCTTTTCCACCAAGAATTAATTCAGAGTCCAAAGTGAATATGAAGCTAAGCCGGAAAAACAAAAATAGTTGCCTATGTTAAAAAGCTCTGACTTGAGTATTTCTCAACATAATTACACAAAATTGGTCTCTTTTGAATATTGGTTCCAATACCTTTGCACATGGATCGATAAATTTAGATATTGATGAATATTTTATGGTGAATTTCATGTAAAATAGACCTAGTTAAAAGAAGTGATTTCAAGGTGGTGGGTGAGCATTAAATGGGCATGGGAGCCGTTTTCTTGTGATGCAAGTTTAAAATCATCATGGGTAATATTTATCAAGTCAAATACCATAATCTACCCTTATTTATGATCACTTGCAAGTGTTTAGAAAGAGGATTTCGAGATTGAATTTTTCTCTCTTTCTCAAATTTTATAAATTATAACACGGGGCTCATTTTGTAAAGAAGGTATTCATTTTCCTCCTTACCCCTCTCTCTTTATTCTCTATTGGGTTGAATATGGAGATTCAAACCTCCTTTCCAAGCTATTTAATGACATTTTATTTCCTCTTTCCCACTAATTTTGTACTGTGCAAACTTAATGGAGTAATAAAATGTGTTTTGTGATGCATTTTGTCCATCCTTTGCATGTTTTATTGTCTCTACTTTCCTCTCTTCATTGCAGGGTATATTGTGCATATTCTTGATGTTTATTGCATGTTTTGAGAGCTATGCGTAATGGGAAATAAATAATTTTGGTGTGAATTCATCTCTGGTCTGTGGTGCATCTTGTCTACCCTCTCCATTGTTCACCTCTCTCCATTTTAGGTAGTTGGATTGTGTTTAACACCTCCTTTTCTTGGTGTATCACCGCTCTTAGTGTAGGTTTATTTTCATGCATCTCTCTCCTTGTCTCCTTGGAAGGTTAGGATAGGATTAGGTAGTTTTCTTGCCTACATTAGGAGTAGCTTGTGGCAGGTAGGATTAGGAGAAAGAACCAACTTTCTCTGGAGGGTTATCTCAAACCCGCAAGTCCCACAACTTGAAATATAACCCAATGTTACGAAATTTACAACAAATGGCCCAGTCCCTCAAAATGACTCATTCGAGTGGTGTTGTAATTTGGTGATAACAGTTCTGCCATGCCCAATGGGACAAGATTTGAAGTTATATTATTAGCTAGAGTACATATTTACACATTTGAAGAAAAATTCATTTCGACAAGTTGGTGTGTTCTTGTTAGAATCCTCACTTTTTAAAGCATTTGTAAAACACATCTGGTGACTCTATTTGGTCCAAACAACCCATTATCTAACATTTTAGACCTTCTTTCCATCCATTTTCCTTTCCATATCTTTCATTATCTTCCATTTTTTGAAGTTGTGCAATCATGGCTTCATTTAATCAATGGAATTCACACTTGCAGTAGTGCAATCAACCTCTAATGAGCTTCACAACTCATCCAGATCAACCTTATGATCAGATTCAAAACCACTATACTTACCCATATGAGAAATTTTAAAACTAGTTTGGCTATGGAATTTATCAAGAAAAGGGTATGCATATAATGACATCATTCAAATAGAGAATTTTGATTTTCTTGAGAAGATTCAAAGAATGGAGGCATGCATGGTGCATTCTTGGGCTACAACTCGATTAAAGCATTTAGGATTGGTTATAGGGAACCTTTTCCATGGGAAGGCCCTTTTGTAAGACACTATAGACCGTAAGAAGCTTGATTTCATGGTTGAGATGATGCCCCAACTTGCATAGTGGAATGAGGAGATAAAATCATATGAGAAAAATGTAACACAACCTTGTCTATGGGTAAGTTAGTCACCTGACTCATGTTTTTCTTTTTCTCCTTCCCAAGATTTATCATTTCAACATTTTCATGATTTAATCCCATTGTATGTTTCCCCTAGTGTTGATATCCCTTCTCCACCCTCTAGACTCCCATCCCATCTCTATTATTCTTCCCCTTTCCCTTCCAAACAGCCATTCGATCCAAAGAACCAAGAAGTTCTAACCATCCCATCACAACAAATGATGGAAAAACATGTTTTAGCCCAAGCTAACTCTCCTCTTGTTGTCTCAAGTTCATCTTGGGAAGAAAACAATCAGACAACCAACCAAGGGAAATAATAAGAAGAGCCTAACAAAGAAGAAATGATAGAGAATATGAAAAGATGTGCTCAAAGGTTTGGAATTGAATAAATTCCCTTGATGATGAAGCCTACAGAGGAGGTTATAGTTGAAGAGATAGTGATTTCTAAGGTTGATTTTGTAGTAGTAGAACAAGAAGAAGACCAATAGTCTATATTCTCTAAAACCAAAGTGTCCATGATGGCACATTTTTTGAAAAGGAAACTGATCCAATCTAGGCCACAAAATTAGTCAAGAAGGAAGAGAAATAAGAACCAGCTCTAAGTCTAGTTAAGAAGGGGCATATGGAGGCAATAATAACTTATTCAGAGGCACTAAATCATGAGTTAAATGAACAAGAAAGTGCAAATATCTCTTCCATTCAACCTCTCCAAATTTTATTTTTTTGAAGACTTTGAATTCACTAGCTTCTTATTTGAAGAAGATAAAGAACATGACGAAAAAATTGTAAATTGTAAGGACATCATGCAAAAGGAAGAAGCTTTGGTACAACATGAAAACAAAGAGATTGATTACTTATCTGACTTGGAGGAGTGTTTTGATGAGGAAGAGCCCGTGGAAATCATGACATTTTTTCCCCCATCATTCATTATTCAACAATAAGAGCGTGTTATCATGGAGGAGAATGTGCAAGAGCAACCTGGACTTCACAACAAGCCTCTTGAATCAAAATTGGAAGACTTCAATCTTCCCAATTCCATACAGACGCATTTAAAGGAAGGAAAAGAGAAAGAAGAACTCATCTCTCTCATATAATTCATCCAAAGGGGACATATGTTGTCTATAGATGTGAAATAAGAAGAAAATATGATTGCGCAGACAATCACCTTTTGTAGGAAGGATTATAATAAGAATTCCTTATTGAAGTTGGAATTCATAGCATCGGGAAAATTAAGCGGATTAGACCTTGTCCAATTAGATACTTTACTTCATTGGAGCCAAGGGATGATCCAAATCAAGTCATGCTTGCTTCTAAGCATGAGAAGGATTATACACATGTCAAGGATCAACAAAAACACCTCTTTGAACCAAGTGAGTAGTAGCCGAAGAGGTGTGTGTCTTATTTATTGTTGATACCTTGATATGGCGGAGTGAAAAATCAGTTTGCATCTAATCCTTCACTCCTAATTTCAGTTGGTTTTAATGTCAAATCATCCACATGGTTGAAAATTGTGAGAGAGGGAAACTATTTATCATCACTAGAGGCATGATTTTTTGAAGTTTCCCATTTCTTTGGTTAGCGTAGGGTAGGGTAGGTTTGTTTTCAACATAATAAGTTCTCATGCACATTATTCATGTCTTCCTTTGACATGTATGATTTGTTTCTTTGTATAAAGATTTTGTTTGTGTTGCTCCACGTAGTACAATGCATCATGCCCTCCAGTTGTTGTAGTAGGAAACTCGAGTTGCATGTAATAGTTGCAAACATCAAAAAAAAAAATCATAGAAAATAAAATCAGCCGAGGAGAATTTTATGATTCCCTTTGGGAAAACCACACTAGCTCCCAGCCTTCTTTCAAGCAATCAAAATATTAGCCAATGTCTCATTCACTACAACATAGAACATTCATAAGAAGAAAGAAAATCTTATTTAAATATAGTTCCATGATGTGTTTCGTTAACTCTGCAAGTTGCTTCATCCTTGCCAAAAGAACATCAAGTTCAACTACTTATACTTGGAAAAAGTCAAATTTTGGTTGTTTTCAGAAGTAATTTTTCATTCATGATTAGATTAGATTATGGATAAATGGAATGAGAAAAGAGTTTCCAAAATAAAAAAATAAATCCACTCATCTTAAACTTAAGATTTTCTTACAAAAAATCAAAAATACAAGCAAAGTGGGAGGCGGTTCTAGATGCGAACAGTGGCATCCCAAGCATTTTGGGGTCAAAGTTTTCAAATTTTAGATCATTTCATGACAATCATGCAAACTCCATGCCCTATAGATGGCTTCAGAAGATGGTCATACTTCATCTAGCATGCAGTGGCCCCACGAGTCACCAAATTGTTATCCAATTTCACCCCTAATGAAATTGGACAACTAGTAAGGCTTGCATTGAGGGACTCTCGTAGCCATTTGGAGGATACAAGAAGATTCGGGATGTAGGAAACATTAGAGTCTTTGGGAAGGCTGAAACTAGCTTGAGGAATTTTTCCTCTTCTTCTTCTTCATGGAGTTGGGAGTCTTATTGAATGGAGAAGCAAAGAGAGGATCAAGGCCCACTAGCATCAAATTGATAAAATGTAACTCATAGCTCGAGATACCTTCATACATTCCACCGAGCCTTGGTATAGCTAAAGAATCTAATAAATTGCATAAAATGTTCAAAAGAGTATGTAGATTTCAAGGCAGTAGCTCTCAATTCTAGATTCGGATGATCAAGCTCATAAGCGAGCTTTTACGACCCCAAACAAGCTACTCATGGGTTGAACTAGTTGTTTAATTGGGAGGAAATGCATTAGGAAGATTCTCTCGAGCTCATAACCAAACTACGTCAAGATCACATGGAGCTGTGTTAATAATGAAGAAACCGAGCTATTTATATTACACACCGAGATCCCTAGTTGTATTACATTGGAATCAAGCTATAATAGAGACGAGCCATTCATTGTGGAGGCCGAGTTCCAATAAAAATGATTGAGCTTCTAGTCAAGTGTCGGGGTGAATAAGGTGTTTGAGCTATTTACCACATGACCGAGTCCTTTTCTAATGGCCAAGTTATTCAAATGATGGGCTAAGGAAACTGAGTGTAGAATGCATCGTGACAATGAGTTCTAGCTTCGGGAAATACAATGCAGTATGTTTGATGGGGCCACACTTAGACAAGAAATCAAATAATGGAGACCAAGCCATTGGCCGAGCCCATCCTTGATCAGAGGTGAAATATGAAACCAAACACAGGTGGGATGTCGTAATAAGGCAGAAATTCATTGTGTAATGGGACGGCTTCAAGTTTGGGTGAATAAATCTCTGAGGTGAGATACGGATAAAGCAAGAGGTGGTGAAGTGTTTTTGGGATGCTTAGTGCAATTAATGGAGAAGATTAAATTGAAGTGGAGAAGCATCAAGTTGGGGTCCCCTGTGAAGCCTTTGCGGTGAAAGCAGAAGCCAAAGGCCTAAATATCCCAGGCAAGTTGGGACAATCGTGAACCAAAATCCAATACTCCAATGACCCAGGTGGTGCGTAGGATGGTCAGTCAAAGGGACTTGGGACGGGAGAATTGGAATTGAGTAACACAAGCGGCATGGGTTAGGTACACCAAGCCAAAAATTCAATAAACGAGTGAGCTGTCACATCACACATAATTCTGAGCTCAACTCGACGCCAAGGTGGAGGAAGACCACATAGAGCTCACCGAAAAATAGATGTAAAGGTTGTCAATGGTATAATGCAAATAATAAAAGAGCCCGTACATGTAAGAGGAGTAGGGTGCCAGCTCGGCCGAGGTGGCCGAGCTACCAAAGTATAAAACATTAAATATTAAACCAAATTCCCCCATATAAAATCAAGCAAATTAACGATGGACCCACCGAATTTAAATTCCCCAAATCATTTAAATGATGTAGAGATCCTAGGGAAGGGGAGAAAATATTTGAAAATGTCTTTTCCATCCAATAATTAATTCACAGTTTCGTGGATATCAAGTTAAGCCTGGCAAAACACAAATAGCTTCCTCTTCTTAGAGGCTCATAATTTGAGAATTTCTCAACGGAATTGCACAAAATTTTTCTCGTTGAAATTGTGGTTCTAAGACCTACTCACATAAATCAAGAAATTCATAGGTTAATGAAGATTTAATGGTGACTTTCATGGAAAATGTAACCAGTTCAAAGTAGTGATTTCCATGTGGTTGAGGGAGCATTAAATTGGCATGGGGAGCCAATTTCTTGTGTTGTAAGTTAAAAATCAGCATGGAGAATATTTTTCAATTCATATACCATCATCTACCCTCATTTGTGATCACTTCAAAGTGTTTGGAAAGAAGATTTCGTGATTGAATTTCTCTCTTTCTAAAATTCTATAAATTATAGCATTGGGCTCATTTTGTAGAGGAGTTAGTCATTTTCCTCTTGCCCCCTCTCTCTTTCATCTCTGTTGGTTTTAATGTTGAGATTTACACCTCCTTTATAAGATTTGTAATGGAATTTTCTTGCCTCTTTCCCACTAATGTTGTACTATACAAACTTAATTGAGTAATAAACTATGTTTTGTGATGCATTTTGTCCATCCTTTGCATGTTTTATCATCTCTACTTGCCTCTCTTCATTGCAGGGTATAATGTGCATATTCTTGATGTTTACTGCAGGTTTTGTGAGCTATGTTTAATGGGAAATAAATATTTTTTTGTGTGAATTCATGTCCTGGTCATGGTGGTGCATCTTGTCTACCCTCTCCATTGTTTACCTCTCTCCATTTCAGGCAGTTGGATTGTGTCTAACACCTCCTTTTCTTGGTGTATCATTGATCTTAGTGTAGGTTTATATTCATTCATCTTTCTCCTTGTCTCCTTGGATGGTTAGGATATGATTAGGTAGTTTTCATACCGTATTAAGAGTAGCTTGTGGGGGGTAGGATTAGGAGAAAGAATTAGTTTTCTCTAAAGAGTTATCTCAAGCCCTCAAGTCACACATCTTGAGAGATAACCCAATGTTACACAAATTAAACTAAATGCTTCAAGTCCCTCCAAATATATCATTTGGGGTGTTGTAATTTTGTTATAACATGTTGATTTCGATCAACGAGATGAGAAATGAATCACCAAATAGCTTGAATTTTTCCTTGTAATGATCATAATTGATACAAATTCTTGGGTGGAGGTATATCAATAATGGATTTAATTTTTTGAGGATTGATCTCAATGCCACATTTGGAGATAATATATCCAAGGAGCTTTCTCATTGTGAACTGAAAAAAAAAAAAAATAGGATTTAGACGCACAAAATATTGTTATAAAAGTTAAAATTGAATTCATAAATCCTTTGCATGGAAAGAGCGTTGTTGAGATTTGGCCAAAATGTCATCTACGTAATCTTCGATGATCTTGTGGATATAGTCATGGAATATATGTTTCATTTCCCATTGATAAGTAGCGCCCACATTTTTAAGACCGAATGGCATAATTGCATAGCAAAATGTTATCCACGACATGGTGAAGGAGGTATTTTATTAGTCAATGGGGTTGATTTTAATTTGATTGTAACCTGTAAAGCCATCCATAAAAGAAAGCATGCCACATCTAGTTGTAGAATTGACAGTAGTGTCAACGTGTGGCAAAGAAAAACTATCCTTAGGGAAATCATTGTTTAAATCACAGAAGTTAGTGGAATAACTAGCACAACCATCCGGTTTCATTACTGGTATAATATTATATACCCATTCAGAATAGTCAACAATGTGAATAAAACTGACATCAAGAACCTTATAAATATCTTCTTTAACTAAAAGTATTACTTTGGAATGAATTTTGTGGATTTTTTGCTAGACGGGTTTAGCACCATGGTTGAGGAAAATATTGTGTATTGTGAATGATGGATCAATGCCGACATATCACTATAGTCCCATGAAAAATATCATAGAAATCATGAAGGAATTGCTTGATATATTTTTGTTTGGTGAGAGTAAGGGAGGTAGGTAACAAAATTATGAGTAGATTTTCATATATATCTAAGTTATATTGAATCTTTTATTCATTGAGAAGGTTTGAGGGATCTTCAATGTATGGTTTAGTAAGAATAGTATCGGGGATCGAAAATATTAGGGGAGATCAAATTCCACAAAATAATATGTATTATTGAGAGATAATGGGAAGTGTCGTTTATGGTGAAAATAAGGAAGATGATCATAAACACCCATATAATCAAGTAGAGCATCATCAATAGTAAAGGTATCTAAGGTATCCCAAGTGATAGATGCATCATCACTAATAAGTTAAGGATATAATACGAGAGGTGAGCTAATATGAAACATAATATAAGCATCTCGTATTCGGTAGAGAGAAGGAGGTTGATACCCTAGCCCAAACTTGTGTGACTATGTAGGGAGATCCCAAAGTGTTGTGACCTTATGTTCTTGTTGATCTAAATTTGTGTCAGAGAAACCATAATGACACAAGTATTCGTACCCTAACCCATATCTAGAAAATTCTTGAATAATATCAGAGGAAGTGGAAGTATCGCTATATTGCTCAATATAATTACAATACTCAAAAAGTGAGGGGTCACCAAACATCATAAATAGTCCCTTGATGATGGAATTTAAGTCGTGCATGTAATGTAAAGGGGACCACATACATAGCATGGATCCAATGACATCCCAAAAGGATATTACAATTAAGGTTATTAGGCATGACATGACAAATAATATTGATTGTACATGGGTTGATAGTGATAGGAAAGCTGATAATACCTAAGACACGCTTGGGAATGTTATCAAAGCCACGAATAAAGATGGAGGAAGGAGCTAGAGATGCTTCCAACATACCTATATGATGAAGAAAAGTGATGTTGCAAATGTTAAGGCCAAAACCATTGTCAACTAAAGCGTGTTTGACCCCGACTTTGTTAATACAAACTTGAATATACAAGGGAGGGTCATGTTGTAGTACCTCTTGAGAAGGTAAGTCATCGGTTGTGAAATTTATTTGATCCTCATTGAGGGATAGAGCAGAAGTGAACTTATGGTATACATACTCGGGTGACATGTGAGGAGGAATATAATTAGTGGCTAAGTAATTTTTGAGCTTACTGATACAATCAGGGTGATTTTGAAGATAAGTGTGAATAGATATATTCATGATGAGCAAACCCTAAGGTGATAAGTAATGAGTGAAGGTCCTATAGGTGTGCAAGATCAAGTACGGGGTCATGAAAATGATTAACTAAAATGTGTAATAATGATAGTTAATCTAACTAGGAAAAGTAGCAAATATAAGTAAATGAAATCAGTAAATAAATATAAAAAGTGGCCCAAACAACTAAGAAGGTAGATATGTAAAACCCTAAAGTACAAAGATAGATAGAAAGAACTAAGTTGATCCGGAGGCTGATCTGGACTATGTAGTAAAATAAATAGAATATTTTAGAAGCAGGAACAAACATGTAGAGGTCCCGAAAAGGACAAATTTGAGTTATTTGACAGACTAAGACACTGGATAGGTACAGGGGCACCTATGGGCGCTGTAGTCTAAGAACTAGGTGCCCTGTCTCGTGAAAAGCTTTATAACATTCCTTCGAGGTGTCACTTGATTATTTCCTTATTTTTCTTCCTACCGCACTAACTTCCCGCACTTTCGTATGTCATTGGTAATATGTGATTAAGAAAAGACCTACAAAACCCCAAGACAAGCATCAAACCCTAAAAAAATAAAGATGCATATGAAGGGTTCAGGACTAACCTCAGCTACCACAATGGTGGACTTACTAACTGAGTGTTGCACTACATCTTAGACCCGATGTAGTTCTATGTGCAAGTGTTTACAATCATGCCTAGGTGCTCTTGTGCTAATCACACTTTGTGAAAGTAGTGAGCAATAACTATGTGTAGAAAATGTAATAGAATGGTGGATGGAATAGAATAAACTTCCCTCCTATGCTTGTGTGATGTAGATGAACCATCTTTGTGCCTTGTGATGGAGCTAGATGGATGCAATGGATCCTTTTATGGATGCAATGGTTGTAGATTATGATAGTAGTTATTAGTTCTTTATCCGGCATTATGGTCTCATAAATTTATATTTATATGGTTCTCTTCTTCTAATTTTGTAATTAACCCTGAAAAGACCGACCACTAAAAAGATAGAAAGCTCAAACAGCTAGAAAGTGCCCAAAAAGTGGCGGGAAAGTGTAAAAAGGATCAGGGTGCCTCAACTGGGACCAAGGTGCTTATGGGTGCCCCATCTGCTAACTTGGGCACTCTCGTCACGACTAAAATGATGCAAAACAACAAAATAGATCGAGCATGTATGCGTGAGAGGGTGGAAGTGATGACACAAAGCGAGTAAAATGGGAAAAGGACATTGCTTAATTAGTAATTTCTTCACTCAAAACCCATATGAATAGTAGTATGAGACCGGGACTAAATAATGTCTAAAGTGCAGGATTTTGTGTCTACAAGTATTTCAAATTCTAGCAAAGGTTGAAAATGTATTGATTTGAGGAAGTAAATTCATCAATAAATAATTACTATTATGTATAAATGTGTATTATATTTTGAAGAAATGAATGTTTCACTTTATGGGAACAATTATAATGACTCAAAGAATATTGTGAGTTTTGTCTATGTATCTTTCCTTAAAGGTTTGTATTATGGGTTGTTCACTTTATAAAGGTTTAAATCATTGTGGCGTTGTTTATTGGATCATTTTGAAAGTTCATTTAAGATAAGGAAGATGACTTAGACAAGAAAATAGATATTTTAGTGAACACTCTACTTACTCATATTTTTTTACAACTAAGAAGACTATAGGGTTTACCCTCCATTGTTTATAAATTTTCTTGGAAATACATCCTACATTTTAAATCATCCTTGTTTGAATTTTTTTCTATGGTATGTATCTAGAATTATCAAATAGTAATGGTTAGGTCCACCTTAATGTCAATTAAGATCTTAAATAAAAAAATTATATATGATTCTTTGTGGTCATCGAAACTACTATAAAACTCTACCCAAAACTACTATTCAACTAACTTATAGTGCCAATTCATCTTCACAGATCCTTGACTTAAGTATATATATTATAACTATTATATTATAGTAACCCCAATATTATATTATAATATATTATTTTCCATATAAGAATGTGTATAGATATTATATATATAAGTACATTAATAGATATAAATGTTATACATACATACATGTATGTATACATAGATACATGTATGCATGCATACATACATACATACATATATGTACACATACATATACAAATAAGCTCATATATATATAATATGTTTATTTTATTTAAAAATGTATATAAATTTGGGGTGGGAGGGTTCATTGCCGTGCCCACCCCTATATGTGTTTTATATTATATATAAAAAAGAATATTTTTAGGTGTCATGGACACATAGGTCGTGATCCCCTTTTCCCTTACTACTTACTGGTGGCCAATGGCCAATCCAGATCTCCCTCTCACCCCTCTGTCATTGTTTCTCCCAGCAGCCACACTACTCCCCATTCCCTTACTATGGTTGGTGGCCAATGGCCAATCCAGATCTCCCTCTCACCCCTCTGCCGTTGTTTCTCCGAGCAACCTCACAACCGTCCCCGACACCTTGTCATGGGCCCCTCCCTCTCCTCTACCGTGACTAACTATGCATTGATCACGTGAGGTCCCTTTTCTCCCTTTAGCCACTTATGGGAATTATAAAAAGGGGGCTTTTATAATTTATATTAAATACGTAAATATTTATATATATACCGCATGTTTAAATGGAGTTTCCTCCCCATTGCTTGCAGATTCTTCCACTAAACAAACACAAAAGATAAATAGGAGGAACAATAAGAAATAAAGTGGGAATGAGGGAAGTGGAGTAAATAATTTTTTTTATATGGGTTAGGGTTTCTAGGTGCCCTACATCAAAAAGGAGGAGAATTGTCAAATCCTAGGCTTACAATTCACCCTCCTCCCCACTTGTTGACTAGTTGACCAAGTATAATACTAGGTCTTGTCTAGGCTTTTATCCTAATGTTTATTAACTTTTGTAAACTAGGGCCCTAATATAAAAGAGTATCAATATAAAAAAAAGTGCTATTATCCCTTATAGCTAAGGGATGTGATTATTAGAAACCTAGAGCTTGATTATTAAGCAAGTAGAGCCACTTTCTTTAAATAAGTTAGTGTCATAGAACAAGAGCCTTGGGAAATAACGAGTCATTTGGAACTTAGTAAACTATTTTAATCCCTTATTTAAATGGAATATTTATATACGATTATATAGGAATAACAACATGGTATCATGTATGGGACTACTCTTCACCACCTTGTGAAACCAATGCTCTCGCATAGTAATTGGCTTTGCAAATTTAACCGCCTATCAGATCGACGTAATTGTGTCACATGACATGTTGAGCAAGGCAAGTTAACTTTCACAACATTGTCAAAGTCAATCGGTATCATGGACTTTTGATTTGTCTCATTAATTCTTTCTAAAAATAATAAAAACAATATATTCCATAATTTTAGCTCTAATTTTAATTGTTTTTGTGTGTTTAATTTGGGGGCGTCACATTTCGGTGCAGTATATTTTTCTTCTTCTTCATCAGCGGTCATGGGATTTTCTTGTAGTTTCCCATCAAGAATATCATGTGCTCTTTTCTTGAAATTTATTAGAATGTGACCAAACTATATGCAATAGTAATAGATGAGTAGTTTTTGTTTCTTTTTATAAGTTTATCCTTGCTTAAAATAAGATTTGGATATCCTTTTAGCATCAATTTTTCAAATTATGCAATTTATTCTAGTTCAATTTTCTTGTTCTTTTTTATTCCTCTATCGAGAAGAAACCGGATCTTCTAAAATAAGATTAATAGCTAGGATGCTAGTAAGTAAATCAAATTTTACATCATCACTAGGTACATCAATTTTAAGTCTAAGTAAATGATTTGAGATGGATCAAAACTTATTAATGTTCTCCACTATGTTGTCGCCTTCTTCCATCTTGAGATTTTGATTGATTGATGATTGGAGATAATCCACAAACACAAAATGCAAATTTTGATTGATTGATGATTGGAGATAATCCACGGGATGTGTGACATTTTGATAAGAATATTGATCGACATTAAACTTATCAATAGCCACTAACACTATAATATGTAGTATCAAACATGATAAATTAACTCCTTACATGGGGAATTGAAAACCAATATTTCTCCTGTTCAATATTCAAGATTCCATTGTTGTTGCATTAATCTTCCAACCCAAACACAGATAACCTAGATCTCGATACCAAATATAGTATTTAGATAGATTAACCACTCTCAACCGATATTATTTTCCTATAATATGATCCAAAATATAATGCAAGTTTATATAGGAAATAACTTTCCTATAAAGAGGTCGTTTAAATGACTTTACAAAACATATTAACTAGATATATTATTGTTAAAATAAAAAATATTTTTATTTACTAATTTATCTAGTACTATAGTGTAAATAACAAATAGTAAATAGTAATTTACCCAATGTAAATACTAATTCCTAACAGCATGGCGATGTAAGAATAGTAAGTGCATGAGAGTATCACACAACTAAGTTTAGAAAATTGGAAAAGTTGTGGGACAATGAATTTTGGTTTTCCGCAGACATCGGACACTTAGTATTCTATAGAACTATTGAATCCATGATACCAAATAAGATGCGCACATCAAGGAAGACCCCAAGGAACGAGAAAAAGCAACGATAGACCTAAATAAATCAAACCAAATTATGCAACAGTGAAATGAATACTCAAAAGGTGCAAAACAAAGGCGGATTATCCTGAAATACACGAAACAAAGGAGATTTTTGCAAAATGATTGGATTTACATTTTTTCACAAACTTTCACCTTCGAGTATCCATTTCACCTCAAATCAAATACATTGGGATCTTTGATAAGGATTTTCAAAAATATAAATTTTGTAGAAAGTGGTGAAGCATTTTGAGATATTTTAATGGTGGAATTTTTTTGTTGTTGCACATTGTTTTTAGGAGTCAAAATGGTTGGAGATGTTTTATTATGATCCTCCTTCACCTAGGGATGGTTCTTGAATAGGAATATGCCTCTCTTCCCCACACCAAATGAATAGTGGATTATTTGAGCATTAAGAATCAAACACTTGGAAATTTCATATTCATTTATCTTCTTGATTGCATGGTTCTCTATTGATTTTCTCCCTAAGCACATAGATCACCAATTAGCATGCTCTTAGTCCTTGGATTAACATCTATGGGATATACCTTTGGGTTTGAGATCATTTTGTATTAAAATTGAATGCTTCTCTTCAAAAATCTCTCTTCCTATGGTTGGTTTCTGGTTGTATCATGTGAGGTTTTTTCTTCAAAAGTGTGGATTTCTATTAGTGAAGCATCTTTATAGATAATTGGTGACTTGTTCTTGTTATTTGCAGGTTCATGCTAAGGTGGGTGTTGTTTACAACTATTAACAATATATGAGACTCATTCTTACATGTTTCTATTATCTCCTTTGCAAATAGACACACATAACCTTTACGCCATGTACAACCTTGATGTTTCTTCTTGTAAAAAAATCAAAGATCAATAAATTCTCATTCTCTGATGTAATTTTGTGTTACTCATGGAAAATAACTATATGGAAGCATTTTGAAATTGATTTTTTGACTGGGTATTAAGGGTTTGTTGCATGTTAGTACTACCTTGGATCATTAGATTCAATTATAAATTTCCTCTCTCAACATTATGAAAATACATACCTATTTTCCTTAGAGTTTCCTTTGCTATTACAAATTTGGTGTGATGAGTGCATGAGACCTCATTCTCAGTTATCTGTGTTGGGGTTTTAAGAAATATTCGGTATTATTTACCTTACATGTGTGTCCATGAGGTTAAATAACCTTTGGAGGGTGATTTTCCTTTGATTACATGTTTGATTCCATCAAGAAGTGTCAAGAAAAATGATTAATTTAACTACTTCCTCTCAGTAGTCCCCTTTCCAATAACCTCCATCCTCTTTTATCTTGTTTTAAACTATCCTTTTCTCCCACCCCTCTATAGATTTTATCACCATTGCATATCACACATGTTATTTGCAAGAAAATCACACAACCTTTGAAAGGAATGATAACCAGATCGTACCAAGCCAAGAACACATATGCTAATCAAACACCACGATCAATAAAATGAAAGCAATTCTCCAGAATAGCTTTAGATAAAACCTTTGCAAACAAATGAGCAGCAATATCATATATTATTTTGGAACTCAATGCAATACATTGAGAATGGGCCTTGCTTAAATAGGCAAGGAATAACAATCTAAGAACCAAGAAATGTCGTAGATCAAGCCATAAATCAAGGAAATAACTAGTCATCAAAGAACTAGTCAAGACCATAGATTTAGGAGAGAACTAGACATCAAGGATCTAGTCAATACCATAGATCAAGGAAATAACTATACCTAACAACTAGATAATATCTCCTAATATCTAAATAAAAGGAAATATCCACACACATAAGTAGGCGAGGATAAATACAATAAAGGTAAATAAAGTACCTAGGTGAACATGAGTTAAGGTAAATACCTACTCTAACACACCCCCTAAAGTGAAGCTAGGGGCCAAAATAGATGTGGCATGTCCACAGTATGAGTCCCGACAACTAGGCCTGATGAGGTACTCATGTACAATAACTAGAAAAAAAAGGAAACCGCAAGGTACCCAAAACCAGTAACAACAAAGTAAAGGGAGTAAAGAACCGCTCCAAGGCATCCCAAGAAGCTTGGATCAAAAAACTCGTATAATGCTGAAAAAGTTTGGTGTGCATTATGGTCTAAATCCACTGCTCGATCACAAAACTCAAAAACAACTAACACTGGGCTCCACCTGAGAATAGCTCCATATAAGGAGATCATCGACGAAGTGATGTCGAAAGTGCAAAAACACTAAACATAATTCGACCAACTGCTGCAAATAGGTTGTGCACGATCCAAGAACAATAACCAAAGCAATAAGGTAAGGACACAAACTCCTCAGTGTCACTATCCAAGACAAGCCAAGGTAGCAAGGCAAGGACACAAAACCGAAGAAGCAGATCAAAACCACACCCTCCCATCTTGTTGAATGGGTGGAGTGATGCTACAAATCTGTATGAATTGTCAAAACAACTACTCGAACACCGACAAACTAACACCGGGATCCACCGAATAGTTCCCCACAAGAGAGACTGTTAACATGCTAAAAGTGTCCAAAATACAGATGCAAAATATCTCAACAAACAAGAGAGATTCAATACACCGATAAATAAAAAATTCTCAAAACAAGAAGCATCACAATGCATAAGGTATAGAGAGTGGAGCAAGAGGTTGAATGGTGGAGGAGCCACACCTATAGAGTCCTCTCAATGAATGCCTATGTCACCACTATGAGTTATCGAGATATCCACCCCAAATCAACACAGATGGATGAAGAAGATGCTGCATATGACTTGGCACAAAATGCACAATGGGTGCATGCAAAATAACATCGAATGTGTGTCGGGTTGATCATGTCCGACAACTAAAATCTCGTGTTTCTCTAGCCGAGTGAAGGTGTAGAACTCATGTGGTGTTCATGATCCTCAGAAAGAGTCAAGCGAACAAGAAAAGAAGCTCGTCAATGTTGTGTATCCTACTTCGCTTTCGCCTACCTATATTTTTGAGAAGCATACCACTACATTCCATTCTCGCATGCTCCATTCTATGGGTCTCACTAGTGAAATCATTGGAAAACATTCATAGGGTATTGTTTCCTTTATTCCACATATTAAGTGGAATTCTAGGCATTCGTTGAGAGGACTCTATAGGCATGACTCCTCCACCATTCACCTCTTGCTCCACTTTCTATACCTTATTGATTGTGACACTTCTTGTTTTGAGCATTTTTTTCTTTAGCATGTGTAGTGTATCTCTCTTGTTTGTTAAGAGATTTTGTATCAGTATTTTCGACACTTTTGGCATGTTGACAGTATCTCTTATGGGGGATCTATTCTGGTGCATCCCAGTGTTAGTTTGTCAGTGTTTGAGTAGTTTATTTGACAACTCATATAGATTTGTAGCATCACTCCACCCATTCAATAGTATGGGAGGGTGTGGTGTTGACAAAATAACACTGGAATGCACCGAGAATAGATCCCCATAAGAGATAATCATCAACATGCCAAAAGTGTCGAAAATATAGATACAAAATCTCTCAACAAACAAGAAAGATACACTACACCTACTAAAGAAAAATGTTCAAAACAAATAGCGTGACAATGCATAAGGTATAGAAATTTAAGCAAGAGGCCGAATGGTGGAGTAGCCACACACTGTAGAGTCCTCTCAACGAATGCCAAGAATTCCACTTAATATGTGGAATAAAGGAAACAATACCCTATGAATTTTTGCCAATGACTGCTAGTGAGACCCATATAATGGATCATGCGAGAATAGAATGCAGTGGTATGCTTCTCAAAAAAGCCATGCACCGAGAAAAAGTAGGATACACAACATCGACAGAGCTCCTTTTTTTGTTCGCTCGACTCTTTCTAAGGATCATGAGCAACACATGAGTTCTGCACCTTCACTCAGGATTGAGAAACCTGAGATTTCAGTTATCAGACATGATCAACCTAACACACATTTTGATGTTCTTTTGCATGCACCCATTGTGCATTTTGTACCAAGTCATATGCAGGCATCTTCTTCATCCATCCGTGTTGATTTGGGGTGGATATTTGATCACTCGTGGTGGCGACATAGGCATTCATTGAGAGGAATCTACAGGCATGGCTCCTCCACCATTCAACCTCTTGCTCCACTTTATATACCTTATGCATTGTGATGCTTCTTGTTTTGAGCATTTTTTCTTTAGCAGGTGTAGTGAATCTCTCTTGTTTGTTGAGATATTTTGTATCTATATTTTCGACACTTTTGGCATGTTCGATCTCTCTTGTGGGGGAGCTATTCTGGTGGAGCCCAGTGTTAGTTTGTTAGTGTTTGAGTAGTTGTTTTGACAACTCATACATATTTGTAGCGTCACTCCACCCATTCAGCAGTATGGGAGGGTGTGGTGTTAATCCTGCTTCTTTAGGTTTCACGTCCTTGACTTGTTACCTTGGCTTTTCTTGGATCGTGACACTGGAGTTTGTGTCATTGCCTTATTGCTTTGGTTATTGTTCTTGGATCGTGGCACACCTATTTTGGTGTGACAACAAGTCGTGTAACTCTGATACCAGGTAGTTAAGCGCACCGCCCCCAGTAGTTCTGGGATGGGTGACCTCCTAGGAAATTCTCGGTGTCACTTCCTCCTAATGTTGTTGGGCCTGATTGGGTGTATACCTGGCTCCATCATGTGGGAGGGTATTAACATAGAACTGATTAACACGATGAGATCCCTCTCCACCATCAGTTCGAGCTTTTGGTGTGATGGTAAGTCGTGTAGCTCTGATACCATGAAAGGAACAATAACCAGATCGTACCAAGCCAAGAACATAGATGTTAATCAAACACCATGATCAATAAGATGAAAGCAATTCACGTAATAGCTTTACTTAAAACCTTTGCAAACAAATGATCAACAATATCATATATTATTATGGAACTCAATACAATACATTGAGAATGGGCCTTGCTTAAATAGGCAAGGAATAACAATCTAAGAACCAATCAAGGTCATAGATCAAGCCATAAATCAAGGAAATAACTAGTCATCAAAGAACTAGTCAAAACCATAGATTTAGGAGAGAACTAGACATCAAGGATCTAGTCAATACCATAGATCAAGGAAAGAACTATACCTAACAACTAGATAAAATCTCCTAATACCTAGATTAAAAAAGGAAATATCCACACACATAAGTGGGTGAGGATAAATACAATAAAGGTAAATAAAGTACCTAGGTGAACATGAGTTAAGGTAAATACCTACTCTAACTAAGCCTTCACAATATCTAAAGTGTATTTTCCTTGACTCACAAACATTAGAACCTCAAGTATAATTTTACTCTAAGTTGTCAGCAAATCTCTTCAAAATGATGTTTTTTATCACCTTAGATTTGTCTTTGGTGATTTGTGCCTAATGTATCAAGTGTTTATAATGCTTTTGGGACCATTTTTTTTATGATCATTGCATTTTTTGGTTACATTTGATCTCATATCAAGGTTCCAACAAGTTTTAGGGTTTGAAAAATAGTATCTCCCTCTCTCTTTCAAGCCACTCCTTGGGTTGTCTCACCTTGGTTCAGGTAGAGCCACAAATTAGTAGGTAAACAACCACACCCTAAGTATATTTCCTCCCTGTCATCCCTACAAAGCTTGATTATGAGGATAATATATATCCATCCCAACTAGAAATGAAAAATCAACATGTCTATCTTCGTCCCTTTCTCCCTCATGAAAATATACATTTCATTCTTGTTTTAGGGGTGTTAGATTGGGAGCCATAAGGGTGAAGAGATGACATCATTACACATGAAGTGATAATGATAATCGAGGAAAACAATGTGGGGTTGGTTTAGATGACACTCACAACTACACAAGCACTTAGAAGAACTACATGAGGTTTGATCCCATGCAAGGGTATGTAGTGTAGTATTTGGACTAGTTCGGTGGGGTTGACTACTAAGGGTAGTCCTACCTTACCACATACATGGCTTCTCCTTTTGGTTTTCTATTTCTTTGATGAAGGGTATTGTAGGTTTCTATATTTTCCAATTTTTTTCAGGGATTATAATTCATATTGATGTTGATACAACAAGATAAACATATAACAAAGTACATCTATATATGTCAAGAAAAGAACACAGGAAGTTGTAAAGTCGACTACACGAGTATCCAAGACTATATATCTCTAATCAATATTGTACATTTCTAGGGATGGACCATAAAAGTTCTTACGGTCCAACACAAAATCAAATTCTAGTTCCAATATTAATAAAGCAAGTCATCCATTGTTTTTTGTCTAAATTTTTCACCAATATTCACATCTAGATTTCCTCTGTTACAAATTATAATGATAATTCTTCATCTCTTGTGTATTTGAACTATTAGTTCACCATTTATCATCATTACAAGTATCAATGCATGAATTTTATTATTTATTGTTAATTGTGAATTTTTTAGATGAGAATAATATATTGTAATAAATATTTACATCCTATTTTCTTTATGTATTACATAACATAATTTAATTAGGGTATACATACTAAAAAATAAAAGGTCTTAGATCCATGTCTTAGCAAGATAAATTCACTCCAAGCATTATCAAATGTCTTAATGGATAAAGAAAATCAAGATTAACATCCAAATTACACTACATCACACTATTTCCATGTTGGGTACATTTCTTTTTTATCTATATTTATGCCCTTTATATTCTTTTCATGAGATATTATGGTGAATAGGGATTGGATTATATTTCCTACACTAATTTCACCAACACAAGGAGAACTACACTAGTATTTCTCCCACTTGAAGGGATTTATTGCAGTTCCTAGATTGGTTTCACATGGGTTGACCACTAGGTCATTTTAACCTCACCCACAAATGGATTTCTCCCTTTTTATCTTATCATATAGAAATTTTTGTTATATTTATCTAGTATTTCTTTTTGAGGTCATCACACGTGGTGTAAAAGGCATGTAAAACATAGAAACAAATAATGAAAACCATTTGTAGGCCAATGAATGAAAAGTGAAGGTATAAAACCATACCATTTAATAAGAAAAATCATATGAAGTAGGACCATACCATATTATGCCCTTTATATATTTGTACATTTCCATACATGAGTATTTTCCAGTCATAGTTCTGATACAAAGCATTTCCATATCATTATCATCCTTTTTAGCCAATGTGCACACCCAAATCATTTTTATACCTCTATACATAGCTAAGTATTCACACATTATTTTTTTAACTGTTTGATCAATACATGACATTTAATATATTAATATATTTATTCTAACTTGTATATTAATGTTTATTAATTAATCATAATATTCAACCCGTAACATTATTTACATCATATTTATATTATTTTTGTAGGGTGTAAATAGAAATTTCACTCATAATCCTATTACTTCTTTCCAATGGAAAGGGAAGAAATTTGAGTGGATAGATCGGTGTGAGTAGGCCTTCAAGACACTAAAGGAAAATCTCACTACCTGTACCCAAACCAAGACTTCATAGTTTATATGGATGCTTCATCGTGAGTTTGGGGGCAGTGCACATGTAAAAAGGTTTTGTGATAGATTTTGAGTCACATACGCTCAACAAATATGATATGAATTATTCCAATCATGACCTCAAGATCATGGGATTGGTTCATGCCTTGGTTAGATGGTGCCATTTTATTCTAGGGAGACATTTTTGTGTTGAGAAAAGATCACTTGAGCCAACAACACATTATTACTTAGAACACCCTCAAATGGAATTGAATGGAGTTTAAATGTAATTCTAAGATGGATATTGAACACATGAAAGGAAATGAGAATTTATTTATAGATTTTCTAAGTTGCACGTGTAGAACAATGATGGATTTGGCTATCTAGATAGATTTGAGAGGACAAATTCTAGTGTATCTTCTTAGAGATATATTTTATTTGGATGTTCGGAGGGAGATTGAGGTGTAATGATACCTCAAGGGAAATTTTTTAGGTAATACCTTAGAGGCAGATGGAATTTTTGAGTCATAGAGGACACATCTATGTGCCTAGAGAGGGTGACTTACATTGACTAATTTTATCATATTCCCAACATGCACCTTATTCACCCCACCTAGGGTTGAAGAATATGCACATAGAGATACAAAAACTATATCACTAGGAATGGTTACGGAGAGAAATTGTATCTTTTTGGCACAATATTTAGAGTGCCAAAGAGTGAAGGCTAAGAATCAACATCCTGTTTGTCTTCTATATCCATAGGACATTCCATTTCCATTTCCATGGATTTGTTTTTGGGTCCACCCACCTCAACATACCATCATGATGCAATCATGGCCACGATAGGAAAATTGACCAAGGTGGATCAATTTTCTCCATTGAATATAACATATACATATAGAGCTATAGCTAGAGTATATAGACACAAAATCTATTCACTTGGGTACATTTCCAGGTCCTACAAGAAATATAGAATTTACATTATTCCTAAAAAAGAAAACTAGTAATTGAAAACCCCTTTGGGATTTTTCTTTGTCTTTTGCACTTTTATTAGCTTTATACATCTTGCACTCGAACAACATTTGATTTTTTTATCTTTCTAGGGCTCCAAACACTAACACCTAGATAAGACACAAGTACACTGTGTGCTCTTGTCCTCCTTGGAACTCATGTGCATCTTTACCTTCATCTTATCCTTTTGGACCCCTTTTTCTTCTTAATTAATTTTTACTGCTCTGGGTCGGCCTTTTAGTTTTCAATTAAAAAATTAAAACAAGGGAAGAATATAAATACCAAATTATGTTTTCAAAATAGGGGATCAAACACAAAGCATTACATACTATCACCTAAGATTGTGTCCAAATGCAAATAATCACTTCAAATAATCCATCTAGCACACTCACTCAAGGGACAAGGGATGCATCACTTTGCATACACAACATAAGAGGGGAAGTCTATTCTATTTCATCCCACACATTCTATACATTTGCTACATTCTATATCTAGCCCACTATCATTGGTGCAACTTACACGAGGTCATCCTAAGACATCATTACACATACTCTCATTAATAACTACATGGAGTGAGATGTAATGCGACGCTTGGTCATAAGTGTATCCATGTATTAATTAGTTAAGCTAAGAGAATTGAAACTAACACCTAATAGTTCCAAAACAAATCTAAATTAAACATAGATCATCATGATAAGATCTTAAAGAGACTAAATATCAACAACATGCATATAAGTTTGAAGGAAAATCAAACTAACATGTTAAGCATTAATCTCTACTCTTTGAAAGCTAAACTAGAAATGGAGCTATGTAGATCCTTAGCAATCAAAATATGATTGTTTGTTTGATCCCAAGGGTTTAAGAATGGAGTCTCATCAAGACATGACTACAAGGCCATTTTTGATTCTCTCCGTATGACTTAAAATATTAGATGGATGAAATATAAGATGAAGATACCTAGCTCAAAACTAATGGAAGATGCTCAAAGATGAAAAAATCCTATAGATTATGCTATATGCATGCAAAGATGTAAGAACATAGGTAGTAGGAGGGTTATTTATATAACCCATTGGTTTGAATAAGCTTTATATCCTATTGTATGTGGGATAATATCAAAGCTAGGTTAGTAATGGATAAGCATAATGTAAGTTTTATTGAGAAGAGTTTAATTTATCATTAGTGATTCATGGGAGTTGAGGGGGTATTAATTAATCAAGAGTTGTTGACTAATAGGTAGGTGTAGATTATAGAATATTTTTAGAGGAAAGTTAGCATGATCTGGGTTATGAGGGGATTTTAATCCAATAAATGACAACTTATTGATTAAACAGAAGGGAAAGTTAATTAATTAAGAATAATTAATTAATCTAGATAGAAAAGAACACTAATTAACAAAAGGTCATTAATCAGCATCTTGAGTGATAGGAGAGTTAATTAATTAGTGTAATGTAATTAATCAATGGTGATAGAAGAGAAAAGGTGTGTTATTGGTGATATGTCATCAATTTGAGAGAAAGGAGATAATTAGTGAAATTTAAGCATTTAAATTGCTCAACCCAAATTACAGGTGTCTAAATTTTCCCCTGTTTAGGGTGGCGAAAGTATCACCACGTCAAAGATAGTAAATAGGTAGAAACACGTGAATTTTGAAAAAAAATATTGGAATGAAGGATGCCCCCAGTGTCGGTGAGGTGATGAAAGAGGCCGATCGATGATCGAAAAGATGAATGAAATGGATAGAAGAATGAGGAGGGAAGGATTCCCTAAGTGAAGAAAAAGGATAGTGTTGATAGGATAATGATATAGAGGAAAAATGAAGATGGAGAGGAAAGAACTAGTTTTCATGTAATGTATTTAAACAACTTTTTGTGTCATCATATTACCAGTGATTTACATCATCGGTCCTTATTAAAAATATAAGTGCATACAAAAAAAGTGTAGAATGATATGAAAAACCATCATCCGAGAAAATTTCCATTACTTAAAATACCAACTCAATGTAACATACAAAATTTAATGCAATACAAGAAGGAAATAGGCTTATTTAACAGGGAAACTAGTACAAACACACATACCCAAACCAACAATGCTCAAGATGATTGCACAAATGTTTTTATCAAGTTGAAGATCCCACATGTTCATGATTAAAAACAAGGATTAAAAATGATGCCCCAAGAAAGAATACATATGAGGAAAATGGATGAACAATTCCGGGTCCAATGATAAAGTATTGTGTGCTATGAAATAGTACTAGGCAACTTGATGTGCTCCATAGTACAAATGAAGCAAAGCGAGTCTAGCTTTGTGAATGGTTGTACATTCAAGTTATCCATGCTTCATTTGTTTCTAAAACACATGAACATGCAAGCAAGATACGAAATGAATACCATGTGTGAGATACAATTTCAGCCACGTATCAGCATTTTACCATATTTTGCAAATTTATGAATTTTTACAATTTTTAGGATGTTTGCTAGATTTTTCATTTTTTTTGAATTTTTTTTATTTTCATATTTTTTAGTGATTTTTTATTTTTGAGAAGAAATTTAATGAGGGTGGATCACCTAAAATTAAGAAAAAAATCCCAAGGAGAAGAAATGATTGCAGTAGAAAAATATGTCCTAAGCGGGACAAAAACAAGCGAAAAATGATTATTTATTTAAAAATAAATATCACAGCGGGTGATAGAAGAAGGTAGATTTATCATGGTGGCCAAAACATGCCCTCGATAAAAAGACAAGTGAAAATATTTAAATATACCCCCTCTAGGCGGTAAATCATCTCAAATAGTTCATTTTTACTGACACTTTATTGATTTTTACCATGAGACACCGTGAGCTACGAGCGAGATGGCAAGAGTGCATAATCATAGGAGGCATACTTGAAACCTTCGAGAGTAATCATAGGAGGATGACTATGTACCCTTCATGATTATCACATCCCTCTTATTCAATTATAGCATTTAATTATGTTTATTAAGTTAATTAGGAGGCTAAAAGTGTTTGTGCGTGCCCTGGGGAGCGTAGGAATCACCAAGCATGTGAAGGAATCAAAATGTATGTGTGCATGCACATGCACATTTTAAAAAAATGTGTGTGCATACAAGAGCAAGCATAAACATGGGTGCGCATGCATCCGAGGGAAAATGTGTGCGCTTAGGTGCATACATGAAATCATGCACGTATCCGCAAATAGGTTAGACTAGTTAGGGTGCATGCACACATTTAAACATGAACACACAAGTGCCATATATGGTGCACACATGCATGAATGGGTGTACACTTTCCTAAAAAGGGTGGGAATGTCTTTGGAGAATGGAAAGTTTGAGATTTAGAAATAAAAATACATAATTTTTAGATGAATCTTAATTGATGAATAAGATAGTGTAGATGAAATACTAGTTGGTACTTGGAAGAAAAATAGAAGAAAATAAATTTGTAACAAATGTTGTGTGATTTTGCAGATATGACAATCAATGTTATAGACTAGGGAGTGACATGGCTGATTATCTACCATAGAGGGGAGCTTCCGTCAGCAAGATAGACAAATGATGGACATTTTTTTAGAGATTACATGGTTAGCTCACATGACGTAAATGCCATAGATTACCTTAGACCATGGCCTACTCACAACCTTAGCTGAGAGGTGGCACAATGAGAGTCAGTTTTTGTCTCCCTACTGGAGAGATGATGATCACGTTGGAGGATGTATGACACACACTACACGTGTTAATCTGTGGGTAGTTGATTGAGTACATTACTGATAGATATCATATCACTGACTTCCTAATGAAGGTTTTTGGCCGTAATGATATACCTCACTAAGGTATGATGGTGCATCTACACCAATGTATTGCAGATCCAGGGCTACATCACATGCCCATGTATTTGATGGCTCTTGTCAATGGCTTTTAACTTACTAATAAGACATGCACTTATTTTCCACTAGACCTCATTAGTGTTATACGAGGATTGCTACAAGGTGAGAGATACTAATGGGGCCATTGTATATTGAATCATATGTATTAGGAATTGTGCACGACTACATACCATATTTAGAAGATCATGGGTCCTACCACGTTGCTATAGATATGGGTGTTGGATCACATAATAGTTGGTCACCCTACATGCGTTCTACGAGTCTAGGCTCTAGACGAGCCATCAATGATGGGATGGGTCCTAGTTGGAGATGAAATATGTGGGCACATGGGGGATACCTACCATTACCGTAGAGTTTTTGATGATATTCAATAACATATGATAGTATGGAGACCTTACCTCCAAAGTATTAATGGGTTGAGTATGTAGATGTCTTTGGGTATAGCCATGGTAGAGAATTTCCCGATTCACAGCCATGGATACATCACAGAGTATCACCGAGTAGACCACTTTGTTAGTGATAGTTCGGTGTAGTGTAGGATGTACATAGTCCAGATATGTGGTATGCATGTCGGGCCACAAAGAGGATTGATATGGGGCCAACGATTCAAAAAAATGAGGGCCCATTTTAGATTTGATGAGATGGTACCACATGTTTGGGCTCTACTTAGATAGATTAAAGATCTTAGAGTGACAATAGAGTATGGACCTTGGTACATTACAATATAGCTTCATCATCTTACCATTCCATAAGCCACCTCGGATGCGGGAGTCGGGCACCAACTAATCGGTTTAGTGACAAAAAGGATGATGATATAGATGATGATGGTTTTTATGGTTAAGGTCATGATGGTGGTAGTGGACAAGGTCCTCCTCCAGAAAAAGAAATATAACGAGACAGAGGAATCTCCCTATAGCCCCATAAATCCAGATGCCCCAAGTGGATATAGCAGAGTTGGTATCCGTGCCCCACTACCATAAGTGCCTCCTCATAGAGCAATGCCACGGAGCTCCACCGCAGATAGTAGTATTACAAGTAGGGGATGATTGGTATCCCACACATAGTCCACCGAGAGGTGGAGGGGGTGGTGATGGAGTTGGAGGATTTGGGGGCAAAGGAGATGGGGGTAATGGAGGAGATGGAGCGAGATGGTTCCAACTGTTTGATGGTAGATGTCCTTCCAGATATTACAGTGTCACAACCCTATTATAGTATTCACATGCCTAGGTATAAAAATTGAATATAGAGAGAGACCATGCCGAAAAAAATGTACAAATTGTTATTCAAGAGAGGGATCAGCTAAGTGATATAGGGGCATAGGCTCAAGTAATGAGTGTAGATCAAGATCAACTCCGGGATGAGCGAGCAATAGGAAATGCCAAGATTTCTAGGATTTTTGTAGAGGTGGCCTCATTTCAACGTCTTGACGGAGTTTCCCGACACCATGCATGCAAATAGAATTGGTAATAGAAAATGGGAGGGAATGTTATTAAATATATTTATACTATGAGGTGTTCCAGAGGGCTAGAGATATCCTAGTTTCATTCGGGCGTTTATGTCTATGAGATCTCATAGACCATCGAATTAGCTAGATTAGTTGAGCTTCCATGAGGGAAGAAGACAAGGAAGTAGTGTCCACAGTTAAGATTCCTCCTCTAACTCACAGCCACCTAGTCCCCATGAGGGATCGAGCTAGACATGACTCATTTTTTATGTATACACATATGTATGTACTTTTTATGTACGTTTGTTATGAAGGCTCATTTTTATCAATATCTATGATGCATCATTTTTTATTACACCTCATGATGAAAGCCCACTTTTTATCTTGATGATGTATACGTTGAGACACACATTGTGTATGGACACTTGATTTTGACATGTATGATGATTGGAATCTATATTATGATATTGTTGTATATGTATC
Organism: Taxus wallichiana var. yunnanensis; assembly: GCA_018340775.1. Classification (NCBI taxonomy): domain Eukaryota; kingdom Viridiplantae; phylum Streptophyta; class Pinopsida; order Cupressales; family Taxaceae; genus Taxus; species Taxus wallichiana. Next base: position 221,857,427 of record CM031242.1, read on the forward strand.
ACTTGTTTTTGATTTATGATATATCCTTTAGATAATATTATTTTTATTGTACATGAGATGATTTTTATTAGTCCAATTGATGATTTGTATGATCTTGGTGTGGGGGATAGATTTTGATATTTACGACCCCTCTTTCCCCATTTATGATACAATTTGTGATTATTATCTTAACATACATGTATGATGTAGACTTAGCATTTTCTTGATATATGATGTAGATGATGTTAGATGTGATGATATATATGATGATGTGATAACAAAACAATGTATAAGCAATGAACAAAAAAGCACAAAAAATGTTAACAAATCTACCAAATATACATACTACACAACTTAACAACATAGCTATGTACAATCATTCACAAGCATGAAAAATACATTCCATATGTACAAATAAAAATGAATCTCATCTAAGCAAGAAAAGATCAATCTAAAAGGTATGTTTAAGAAACACACTATACAAATGTACAAGAAAGTAAAACTATACAAACAATATACACATAAACAAACACATCAAGAAACAAACAAGGAAACAAAGAAAGTAAACTACCACTATGTATTTGTAAGATTGTTTTCAATTTGTTTTGTGTTTTCTTAGGAGTTTTGTGATACAATTTTCTACTATTTATATTTTTAATGGTTTTGAATGTTTTGCGGTTTTTCAATCTTATTTGAAAGTTTATGTGATTTGCAACATATTTGAATGTTTTTTGTGATTTTTAACATATTTGAATGTTTTTGTGATTTCTAATAGTTTTCTGAACCTATGCATAAGAAACCAAGAAACGTGGAGGCCCTCATCATTAGATGGAAATATACAAAGGAATATGCCAAGTGTTATAGACAAGAAGGTGAAGATGCCCCCAATGTTAAATGGGAATATACAAAGGCAATATCTTTGTAGATATACAAGAGGAGAACCAACCAGATAAAGGCTTAGATAGGATACGCTCACAAGGAATCTTGGATGCAGGTGCGAGACTAGCTCTAAGCTAAGTAAAGGTACCCCTTAGATGCAAGATTTCTAGGAACAATGAGTCCTCCCAAGATACCGTAAACCGGTTTTCACCAAGGACTTATCTAAAGTGCCACAATTGTGTGGTTTTCACATTTGGATGACCTATTTTCTTTTCTCTTTTTGATTTTTTTGTTGTCATGTTTTTGTTTTCACCTTTTTGTTGTTTTTATGATTTTTGTGACATGATTTTACTATCAAGGAAGGAATATCTATTTCAAGGAGATGATGGATTCAATTCCAAACATTAGGGAATAAGGTGTCACACCGGTAGAGGGGTGCAAATGGAGGTTCTATAAGCCCGAGAGGGACGAGTGAATTTCAAAAAGCCAAGCGTGACTGTTTTACTCACCATTTTCTCCATGATTTGAACAAGTTTTTTATTAGTGGTGTTTACTTACCCATTACCTTAAGGGTAATATGGCATGGACCAATTTAATCATATATGAAAGCACTACTACGGAGCTTTTACCATCTTGTTCTTGAAATATTTTCCCTTTTCAGCAATAATATGATGAGGATGACATAACAACAGATGAGGTGGTTCATAAAAAAATTTGATATTTGAGCACTGTAACATATGTCGTGGGAACAGCTTCCATCCACTTGATGAATTATTCTATTTATATTATAATGTGTGTATGGCCATCAAATGAAGCAGCGGTGGTAAACTTCCTTATTGGGTTTAATCCCCATTTAAATAATGACCTTGGTGTTGTGATTAGATGTAAATGTTGTGATGACACATGGATGAAGCTTTCATACCTCTGGAATAAGACACACTTATTTACATAATTACAACAATTTGTCTCCATGGCAAGCAGCCATTAATAGCCTACTCTTAATAACTTATTTTCTAAAACCGTCCCATTTGTATGGGCTCTACACACTCCTTCGTGTACCTCTTTGATTACATGTACTAAATTTTCTATGTCTAAAAACACAATGTGATTCCCATCATATCCACGATGGTAGAGAGTGCCTCCTAGGAGGGTGTAACGAGCTATTTTATGGATAAGGATTTGCTTCTCAGAATGGGTGATGTTTAGAGGAAATTTTCTATTTTGGAAGTAGTTGAATATGGGTTCATACCATGGTGAAAAGGGGCCAATAACTTCACATGAAAGACATGATTCTAGCATTTCATATGCAAGTTAATGTAGATTTTCAAAAAAAAATGGCATATCAATGTTCTCTAGTGGAATGCATCACATAAAACCCACTTTTTTCATTACATCCACACACTTGATTTGTGCTCTTGGAATTTGTTCAAAGATGATGTGCACAAAATTTTATTTTATAGTTTCTACCAACCTTTTATACGAGAGGAGTTTTCCATCCTTGAAATTGTACTCAATGTTGACTTACTTGATAATCAATTGTGAGTCATCAACAACCTTAAAATGGTGGATATTCCATTTTATAACCAATCGCATCCCAACGATGAATACTTCATATTATGTAACATTATTTTTGCATGGAAACCCAAGACAGGAACGCTTGAGGTATGGGGTCTCCTGTAGGAGTAATTAGCACTACACCTTCCTGAACCATGGAAAGTAAATTATCTATCAAAATGTACTTGCCATATGATATATTCCTCAATGTACATTAATGATGTCTCAGGTAGGTCCAAACACACTAGTTTTGTTCTAAGTAAGGGTGTCTCTACCAACTAATATGTGATCACCTGTCCTTTTACTAAATTTTAGTGTACATACTCAATATAAAATTCACTAATTAGGATGATCTAATTAGCCATCCTACTAGTAATGGCGGGTTTTGGTAACAAGTATTTAAGTGGGTCAAATTTGGATATAAGCTTGGTTTTGGTATTCAATAGATAATGGAAATTTTTTTGGAAGGTAAAAACAATGACCAAACAATATTTTTAATTTGGGGATAGTTGAGATCATATGCAATTACTGTATGACTGAGATAGTACACTACTTTTTATTTTTTTCTTAGGTCATACCGAGAAAGCAAGGTGCTAATATAAAATTGGTTTGTATATATATATATATATATAATAATAATAGCATCTCACATGAGGTAGGTGGAATGAGGACTGAAGGAGTTTCTAAGTATTGATTAAGGAAAAGGCATGTTGTTGTTACGGTCCCCAAATGAAGTCATTGCCATTTTTAAGAAAATGGGTGAAGGAGAGACATTTTTTGGAAAGCTGCGAGATAAAGTGATAGATGGCTTGTATTTTTCCTTATAAGATGCGCAATTGTTTGATGTTCTTGGGAGGAGGAATTTCAGCAATAGTAGCTAATTTAGTAGGGTCTACTTTGATCACTCTTCTTGATACAATGAAGCCTAGCAGATTTCCCGATAACAACCTGAAGACATACTTCATCGGATTTAACCCGACCCTATATTCCTAGAGATGTTAAAAAAATGCACCTCAAGACCTCGGGATCATCTTCTCTTTTCTTTGATTTTCCTAGGATATCATCCACATAGTTCTCCATGATGTCATTAAGCATGTCATGGAATATTATAGTCATCACCCTTTGATAAGTTACACCAACATTTTTAAGGCCAAAGGGCATTAACTTATAACAAAATTCCCCTAGGAGTTGTAAAGGTTGTCTTATGCTGATCTTCCTCTGCTATTTTTATTTGGTTATAGCTAGAAAATCCATCCATAAGAGATATAATTTCATAGCTCGTAATCGAATCAAAAATCATGTCGATGTTTGGTAGGGGAAAATCATCTTTTGGAAATGCCTTGTTGTTGTACCAAAAGTCATTATAGATTCTAATTCCAATATATTTATTTTGAACTAGAAATATGTTAGATATCCACTTAGAGTATTCAATGGGTCCGATAAACCTTGTTGCTAACATTATCTTTAACTCCTCTTTGATAAGAAGGGTCACTCATGGATGCATGCTTTTTTAGCTTTGGTTTAATGGGATTAAAGTGCTGCATGCACAGCTAAATTATGCACCACTAAGGATGGATCTAAGCTCGAAATATCCACATGAGACTTATGAATAGGTCCAAAATTTATCTAAGAAGCATGGTGAAATTTTTATGATCTTGTGCTAAAAGAAAAGATACCATCTTGACTATCTTTGGTTACTCTTTTGTTCTAATATTAACATCAATAATTTCTTCCAAAAACATCTTTGACATATGCTCCATACACATAGGATCGGGAGGAAGGTTGATATCTTCTTCTAAGGGAATCTCAACGATATTTTTACCCTCAACGTGGTCACTTATTTTGTACCTTGATTTTTAAAGTTTTGGTCGGCCAACACCTCAAATAGGTTTTTACTGTGTGAATTAGACTTATGTTTTTTTTGAGGCTTTGTAGAGGAAATTTTTTCCTTGCTTTTTCTTAGATTTTGTTGACCACAAAGCTTAGCCTCCTCCCTGAAGTACGCACAGGTATCTAGGTCAATAGAGAAACCCTTCTTGTGGTCTTCAATAGGAATAGTGTCACGTATGCCCATAAATTCTGTAATAGCCTCATCGTTCTCAAAGAGGTCTAGCGGAACATGACGTTGTTGGTACTAATAGAAAATGCTAGGGTATGTTATGTTTGTGGATCCTATTTTCATGTTAGAGTGTGGTACACCTTCTATGTGTTACACTCGGGTATTTTTACGGCGGTCCCGCTCGCCGGTGAGTGGGTTAGGGGGTTCGGGGTGAAGCCCCCGAAGCAAATTTTCATGGGTGGTTTATTAACCCATGGGTAATGGGAAATAGCTTGTTATGGGCTGTTTTTGGGCCCATGGTTTTTCGGGTACCCATTGTTTTGATACCTGAGCTTTTTCCAATGGTTTTGATACCCACGGTTTTGTATCATTGCTTAAGCAATGGTCTATTTATATGGTCTCATGCATATGATAGATAGACAAGAAAATATATTACGAGATGTGTTCTTGAATTCAGGTGTGAATTCTATAGAGTTTCTTGAGAATAGCTCCAAACGGATCGGGTATTGTATTGAGAGAGTGGAGGCTTGTAATAAAATCGAGCAAGTGATTCTTGGTGGATGTAGCCCAAATTGGGTGAACCACGTTAAATATTGTCTCTCTATGTTGTGTTATTTATTTTTTACTTTTATTTGAGATCCGTAATATTTGCTTTGCATATTAGTTTCTACTTGTTTCGATTCGTGAAAGTAAGGGTATTCCGTATATTTTATCTCTTATTTCTTAATAATTGGTATCGAACCCGATTTAGTTTGTTGAAGTGTTGAATCACGGGGGAAAGTTTTTAGCTTGAGTGGGAGCTATGACAGATGATGGAAGATCTAGGGTTGATAAATTCAACGGGGTAGAATTTCATTCTTTGGAAGATGCAGATGGAATATTACCTTTATCGAAGGATCTTTATACTCTGCCTAAGAAGGTGAACAAACTCTTGAGTATGACAGATGTAGAATGGGATTTATTGGATCAGAAGGCACTTCGAATGATCTGGTTGTGTCTTGCATCTTTAGTATTATTTAATGTTTCAAAGGAAAAGATGACAAAATATCTAATGGATGCATTAGGGAAGTTGTATGAAAAACCGTCTTCCTCTAATAAGATATTTTTAATGAAAAAGTTGTTTAATATGAAGATGTCCGAGAATATTTCAAGTAGAAGATCATTTAAATGATTTCAATATGGTTGTGAATATGCTAGCTTGGTTACAATAGAATTTGATGAAGAAGTTAGGGCTTTATTAATTCTGTGCTCTTTACCTAAAAGTTGGAATAGCCTGGTAATGGCGGTAAGCAACTCGGTTCCAGCTAACTTGAAGTTGAAGTTTGAGGATGTTGTAGGGGTGATTCTAAGTGAGGAAATGCAAATAAAAGCTCTAGGAATCTTCTAATTCAGGGAATGCTTTGACAGTGGAAACTAGAGGGAGACAGAAGAATAGAGGAAACCGTGGAAAATCAAAAGATCGAGCAAGGTCAAAATCCAAGAGCAAGATTGTATGTTGGAACTATGGAAAGTCTGGGCATGCAAAGAAGGACTATTGGGAGCTTTGAGACAAGAAGAAACAACATGAAGAAAACAAGGAGGCAAATGTGGCATTGAGTAATGTATGTCGGGATGATTTCATTATTTCTTTGCATAATATTACCTTGAATCTTAGGTTTTAGATTCAGGGCTTTTTTCATGCTACTCCACATAGGCATTATTTTGTTGATTATGGTCAAGGGGATTTTGGGCATGTTTTTCTTGGTGATGATGAGCCTTGTAGTATAGTTGGAAAAGGCTCTGTTCAGGTTAAGATGTAAAATGGGAATACATGGCTATTGAAGGATGTTAGACATGTGCCTACATTAAGGAGAAATTTGATATTGGCGGGGCAATTGGGAAGTGATGGTTGTACTGTGATATTTACAGCTGACTCTTAGAAGGTTACCAAGGGTGATCTTGTGGTGGCAAGAGGTAAGAAGGTTGGAACCTTGTATTTATCCACCGATAGTACTAATTATTATAATCTTGTGGCTTGGATGCGATACAACATTATGGCAATATAGACTTAGTCATATGAACCATAAGGGAATGGACATCATAAAGACGAATTTTCTGGATATAAAAAAATAGGTTTGGATTTATGTGAGAACTAAATATATGGGAAATAGAAGCGAGTAAGGTTTCTCAATGTTGGACCTACGAAGAAAGAGAGTAAGTTAGAGTGGGACATTCGATATGTGGGGGCCGGCTCAAGTATCATCTCTTGGGGGTTCAAGTTATTATGTTACTTTTATTGATGATGAAACAAGGAAATTTTGGGTTTATTGTATTAGAAATAAATCTGATGTATTTGATACTTTTGTTAAATGGAAAGCCTTGGTAGAGAATGAAACATGTCTTAAGTTAAAATGTCTCAGGTCAAATAATGGAGGGAGTATTGCAGTAATGAATTTGATGATTATTGTTCTAAGAATGGAATCCATAGGAAAAAGATGGTTCCAAGAACTCCGCAGCAGAATGGGGTATCAGAAAGGATGAATAGAACAATAATGGAACGTGCTAGGAGTATGAGGATACATGCAGGACTGCCTCTTTCTTTTTGGGCAGAAGCGGTGAGCACAATTGTGTACTTGATAAACAGAGGACCCTCAAGTGCCTTGGATGGAGGCATACCTAAGGAGGCTTGGTATGGTAAGAAAGTTGATTATTCATTTCTTAGAGTCTTTGGATGTGAGGTGTTTGTTCATATAGACAAGGATGATAGGACCAAGCTAGAGGCTAAATTAGAAAAATGTACTTTCATTGGTTATGGTGGTGATGACTTTGGATATAAATGTTGGAGTATTAAGGACAAGAAAATCATTCAATCTAGGGATGTGGTCTTTAATGAGAAAGTCATGTATAAGCAGCAATTGTAGGAAAATAGGGAAGAATCCAAGAAAGAATATGCAGTGGTAGAGGATCTTTTGGATGGGAAAGTGACACATGAATCAGTTCAGGAACCCCCTCAACAGAACCCCAAACTCCTATATTGAGGAGGTATTCTAAGGTAAGAAGAGAATCGAACGTTTTTATCCTTCTCTTTATTATTTATTACTCACCGATAGTGGAGATCCGAGAGAGCTTTGATGAAGCAATGTAGGTAGATGCTAGGAAGAATTGGGAGCAAGCCATGGATAAGGAGCATAAGTATCTCATGGAGAACTAGACTTGGGATTTGGTGAAGCTAAAAGAGCATTGCAGAATAATTGGGTGTATAAATTTAAAGATGAAGAAGGAGGAAAGAAAATATATAAGGCCCATTTGGTGGTTAAGGGGTTTGCATAGAAACAAGGTATAGATTTTGATGAGATTTTTTCTCCTATAGTAAAAATGAATTCTATCAGAATAGTTCTTGGAATAGTGGCAGCATAATACTTTCACTTAGAATAGTAAGATGTAAAGACTATGTTTCTCCATGGTGATTTGGAGGAGGAGCTATATATGCGGTAACTGAAGGATATGAAGTCAAAGGTAAAGAGGAGATGGTGTGCAAACTGAAGAAGATCTTGTATGGCCTAAAATAAGCTCCACATCAATGGTATAAGAAGTTTGATAGCTTCATGATGGAGCAAGGTTATATTAGATTTCATTCTGACCATTGCATGTATACAAAGAAATTTGAGGATGGAAGTTATATTATCCTGTGTTTGTATGTTGATGACATGTTGGTTGCAGGTAAAAACATGCAGGAAATAAAAGTACTCAAGAAACAACTAAGTAAATCCTTTGATATGAAGGATTTGGGGGTAGCCAAAAAAATCCTTGGTATGAGGACAAATCTGGATAGGAAGGAATGAAAGATGACTTTATCTCAGGAAGAGTACATTAAGAAGGTATTGGATAGGTTTAACATGTAGGATGCTAAACTGGTTGGGACTTCTTTGGCAGGCCATTTTAAGTTATCAAAGGAGCAATGTCCCAAGACAGAGCAGGAAAGAAACCAGATGTCCATGGTACCTTACTCATTAGCGATTGGTAGTTTGATGTATGCTATGGTGTGCACTAGGCTCGATATTGCCCATGTAATGGGAGATGTGAGTAGATTTATAAGTGATTCAGGCAAAGAGCATTGACAAGTAGTAAAGTGGATCCTTTGGTATTTGAGAGGGACCATGGGGACAGTTTTGTGCTACAGTGGATCAGACACCACTTTACGTGGTTATGTAGATTCAGACATGGTTGGATATGTTGACAGCAGGAGGAGCACGATAAGTTATATTTACATTGTAGGTGGGACAGCAGTGAGCTAGATTTCATGACTACGAGTAGTTGGTGGCTTTATCAACCATGGAGAATTTGAGTATGTTCTTGCGCCAAAGAGGCAAGTAAAGAGATGATTTGGTTATAACAATTGCTTGAGGAGTTGGGGCATAAGAAGAAGGAATGTAAGCTGCATAGTGATAGTCAGAGTGCTATACACCTAGCTAAGAACTCTGCTTTCCACTCCAGGATAAAGCATATATAGTTGAGATATCACTTCATTAGGACAACTTTGGAAGAAGATAAGTTGAATTTGGAGAAGATTCATACCAGTCAGAATCCTGCAGACATGATGACCAAGGTGGTCACAAGGGATAAACTAAAGCTATGTTCAGATTTGGTTGGCCTTCGCAGATGAAAATGAAGGGTTAAGAAGCTTGCTCAGTGGAAATCAGTCTCCAAGTGGGAGATTGTTATGTTCAGGAGCCTGTTTTCATGTTAGAGTGTGGTACACCTTTTATGTGTTACACTCGAGTATTTTTACGGTGGTCCTACTCACCGGTGAGTGGGTCGGGGGTTTGAGGGGTGAAGCCCCCAAAGAAATTTTTTAGGGGTGGTTTATTAAGCCATGTGTAATGCGTAACCGTTATGGGATGTTTTTGGGCCCATGGTTTTTCGGTACCCATTGTTTTGATACCCATGGTTTTGCCCATGGTTTTGATACCCACGGTTTTGTATCAAACTACTTAAGCAATTGTCTATTTATATGGTCTTATGCATATGATAGATAGACAAGAAAATATATTATAGACGTGTTCTTGAATTCTGTGTGAATTATGTAGAGTTTGTTGAGCATAGCTCCAAATGGATCTGGGTATTGTATTGAGAGAGTGGAGGCTTGTAATAAAATCTGAGCAAGTGATTCTTGGTGGACGTAGCCCAAATTGGGTGAACCATGTTAAATATTGTCTCTCTGTGTTGTGTTATTTATTCTACACTTTTATTTGAGATCTGTAATATTTTCTGCATATTAGTTTCTACTGTTTAGATTCTGTAAGGGATTATTCTGTATATTTTATCTCTTATTTCCTAACAAGGTATACAAGGTCCATTTTAGGATTGACAAGGGTTATGGTAAGGATAGCAATATCTCAAAAGTTTCATAGAGGAAAAATCCTCATATTGGATATGGTGGGAATCATGTGTCACTATATGAATGAAAGAGCTATCCTCACGTTTAGAGGAGATAACATCTTGGTCCATGGGGTGTGGCCCATAGGGATGAATACCGACACCATATCTCTCCATTTTGAAATGTGGAATTGGGATTGGTTCCCTTATCCCTTATTCAAAATTTCCACTTCCGAGTCCTTTAAAACCCATGGAAGACAACATTCTATTAAATTTTGTGTATTCTAGAGTTTTATACTAGATAGGCTCAAAGTGTCATGGAGGACCTAAATTATAGGAGGTTTAAAAATTTCTCTTTTAAAGCAAACCACCAAGTAAGAATGTCCTAATTGTTTGTTCATCTCTAGGAATTTTGTAGCGGTAGTTGGGTTTACCTCTTGTTTTAAGTGACAAGGATATATCCGAGACTAGGAGAGCTGTTTAATATTATGTTCTCCACACCCGTAGTCAAAAATCTTCATCTCCCATGAATTAAATGGTGAGGTAGACATAGAAGCACCACGAGCACATGAAATTAGAGAGTCTCGAATCTACTAGTGACTTAAGAGCCTTAGATTGAAAGGGGACAACAATATCGGTGGAGGGACATTCATATTCACCCCTATGTGTAAATATATTGAGATCTCTATTTTGGGTGAAGGGTTTTGGATATCGTTGACTATTAATAGTGTGTCCCTAGTGTTTCAACTTGATACATTGATGGAATGTCAATGGTATAGCTTGTATGGCATGAATACACGCATGACCAAGAATAATATTGTATGGAAGCTCTAAGTCTAAGACATGAAACTTCTTGTTGTGACAAATGGGTCATAATTCCATCGGTAGAGTGTTATAAGTACGATCCAATTCTCGCTCCGCATTTTCATAAGTGGTTATGGTGATAATGTGGGACTCGAGATCTTATTTTGTGTGTCAAAACTATTTAATTAGTTTCAACGTGCATATGTTTAACCCTAACATGTTGTCCACAAGCACCCTCTTTATCTTTCGGTGAGTAACAAATACTTCTATGTAAAGAGGAAGGTTATGTGTATGATCTTCATTAGGGATTTCATTATGGTTAAATGAGTTTGTTTTGGAACAATATTTTCCACCACAATGTGTAGGTGAGAAGGATCTACTTCAGTTGACACTCCCGAACCCCTGGAGAGTTTTATAAATGATGTCCTTATGTACGTTTGATATTTTAAGAAGATCTAAGATTGAAATCTTAGCAGATGGATTCTTAAGTTGGTCTAAGATATTTTACTAATTATCCTGACAGTTAGATAGAGGAGGTTTTGGGATCGCGAGATGAGCACGTCTTGTTACCATAGTGCAATCTCTTTCATTGATCATAATGGTATTGACACACTCATTAGAAGAATGAACACATCAAATAAGTGAGTCATATTGATTATTATTGGTTTTGGTATAAACATAATTGGTGGATTTATAACTTTGGGAAGAATCTCCTTGATCTAGATTTTTCTCCCCGATTTACGATCTTTTGGGAAAGGATCCTTTAATATTCCCAAATTTTGATTTAGTGTTTGACTTGATTCTGGTGAATCGACTTCTATCTCTCCACTATCGATAAGGTCTTAGAAGAAGTGGCTTAGTCTTAAGCGAGTTTTCCATATTATATCCCTATACAAAGTGGAAGTCACAATACTCATGTTCTTTATACCACAAAGTCTTAGGATTATTGTTGTCAAAGGGTGTTGTGGGGGGATGTTGCACCATGTTCACTGCATCTAGTTGTTTTAAGATTATGGAAAAGGATTATGTAAGGGTAGTGATTCGGTGAATGATCTACATTTAACTACTGGTTGGATTGGCCCTTTGGTTAGTTCAAAAGGTGGACCAACTTGGACTGCTTGTATGCATTTAGAATCCATGATTCCATCTCCTACAACATTCTTTTTTTTTAAAGATTTTCGGCTTGTCCATAGGTTTTGTAGACTGATTATCTTTTGAAAATGATTTGAGTGTCACTTTTATGATTAGAGCCTTTTATATTTGTGTTCCCTTATCAATAAAATCTTAAAAGTTTTGAACATAATTCATTTGTAGATCAAAGACAATGTCCAGACTTAAATTTGGTACAAATGTGCTAACAAGTTATTTTCAGGATCGAGAAGGGAAGCAACTAGATATCCCCGCCATGTTTCATTTGGTCATTTTTGGCATTACATAGGTATGAAATGGTTATGTCTCTCTCAACATTAAAGGAGAAATGATAAACAAAATTTTCCACTAGTTCGACCATGTGAAGATAGACCCACGAGGTAAGTGAAGGAACCACTCTAAGGCTTGTCCCCCTAGACTTCTTAGAAATAGTCGTATGAGGTAATTATTGTTGTACGCCACTTCTTGGCATGCCATGTAAAAATATTTTACATGATCCCATGGGTCACCTTTCCCTTTGTATTTATCAAATTTTGGAAATCAAATTTCTTAGGAAAAGGGTTACGCAACATAGCTTTATCAAATGGATAAGGGCATAGCTATTCATATTGATACTTATTGTTATGTCCTACATTGCTTTCTTGAAGGCTTATGAGCATTGATTTCATAGATTTTAACTCTTGTGAAAGAATTTTCTCCTTAGTGGGGAAGCTTGCATATACACGTGAATATTTTTGAATTTTCTCCCTCTTCATTTTCGTAACGCTCACTATTTATAACCTTAGGTTTCTCTCGATGTACATTTTTGTTTTCTCTTTTTGTACATGGGATGCTAGAAAAGATAATTGTTGACTAAGGTGTTGAATTTTCTATTGTATAGTGATTTCTTCATCGTGAGGTTCCTCTTCATTTTCATGGAGAGGGGTTGTTCCGTGTTTTCATTTTCCACTCTTACCCTATATGACATTTTGATGAGTGGAATTTTAAAACCACTCATGTTTTTCATTTCCAGTGTTTGAGGTGGAATCATTTCCATGTCCTAAAATTTCATCCATATTAATGAGGGGAATTCTTCCTCATTAGCATTATTTGTAGGTGGAATAGTTTCATGTTCAGTTGGCATTCTAGCACCTAATTCCACAACTCTTGCAAGCACTCTATATTTGTTTAGAAAGAGGAACTCATCTAATTGGGTGGGGTCAAATTTAAAATCCACATGTGGTGATCCCAACTCATCACCACTATGGTCTACCATCTCGTCCTCTTCCTTTGTTGTGGAGAATAGAGGTCCTAAATCATGACCGATAAAGGGATTTGACCGTTGTTTTTCGATGTTTCTCAAACCTGTCTCTTGGATCCCATTCTTGTTATGAGGGCCATAGAAAATGAGAATTTCACTAAGGTGATTTGTTGAATTTTTACAAGGGTATAATCAAACCTAAGTGAAAACCTAAAATGATATGTTTACTAAGGACGCATAAAGAATGTCAATAGTCTAAAGAATAATGAATGTCAATGAATCAAGGGATCAAAGTGATTGTCCTAAATGGATAAGTCAAAATGATGAATAATTGTAAGACACAATCACACAAGGTTCATTTTTAAACCAATCAATCAATGAAGTACTTCCTAAGTGTTTCCAAATGGTAGTTTTTGTTAAAAGATCAACAAAATATCACCACTTATGTAAAGTTCAAAAATGAACAAGGCGTAAGTAATAACAAGAAGTTGATATGATTTCCAAAAAAAGTATACTTAAAGCAAGTTTAAGTACAAGTAAGACGTAAATTTCAAAATGTGGGGGTTATGAGTATGAACAACATAATAATACCACTAAGATACGTTAACCAAAATTTATGGAAAAGTAAGGTATTAACATCAAAATAATATTTGTACGACATGTAAAAAGCTAACAACAACATCCTTCAAAATCAAGGTAATATTTGAAATCAAACCAATGCTAACGTATACTAAGGAATTGTTAAGGTGCACATAGTGTAAGGTTACAATATAGAAACTTAGGTCGAATTTTCAAGAAACAAGATGTAAGTATCAAAATTGTTGTGATACGATACAAACAACATAACATTCAAAGGAGAATTGAGTGAAGAATCAAGCCTAACTACAATCAATATATTGACTTGAGTATCAAGATTAAATGGCTATTAAGATATGAAAAATGTACCAATACACTTTAAATGTTTACCATCCAGTCTCAAACAAGGATGAATGTAAACAGGTGCAAAAGTGGTGGACACAATCGATTGATAACACACATATTGTTTCTCTTCTTTTGATTAATAAAGTGTTGTAAGAAAGAAAAGGAAGTACATCAAGTGAGGTTGAAAAGTGTTTGGCCTCACTTTGGCAGAGTTTTGCCTCACCTTATAGTGAGTGAAAAACTGAGGAAAAGTAGTTCTTCACAAATTTCATGGTGAATGATGGATAGTTTGAACTTTAATGGACTCTCCCTTTGTTTGATAAACAAATTTTTGACTCTAATAAATTTCTCCCTTTGTGAAGGCTCTTTACAAAAATTATTGGCTTGATACGGTCAAGTTAGCTCCTAGACAAAATGAATTTCCTAGGTGCTTCCCTCAACTAGGTGTCATAAGTTATCTAATTCAAGCTCCATTTACCAAGAAATTTTCTCTCACTCATCTTTGAGTTTCTCATCTTTACTTTACCCACTTCAAACACACTGAGAAATTAATGCATTCATCGTGTGTTCTCACTGGAGTTGCGATACAGATAAATTTGACGCTAAATATCACATGTAAACTAGTCAAGTAGGTGTCTAGAGCATGTCTTGTTTCATCCACAAGGTTCCCTCCTGTGTGGACTAATTTTTGGTTCCTAGGACCACCCTCATTGTTATAGTTTAAGGCTTATGCCAAAGGATTTATGTCCTAGTTTTAAGCTGACGGGGCGCACCCTTATCTAAACCCGCATATACAATGTGATGATGTGGTGTGTTTTTTTATCTAATGTGGTTTAGTTGTATGCCATTTGGAAACATGCAACACATGTGTAATTAGAAATTTTGTTTCAATTCTCCTTTCTTTGGCAAGCATTTTTAGGTCATGCAAGAAGAGTTTAGTAGTTTTCCACAAACAAAAACAGGATAAGACCTCATTTTTTATTCTCAAGATCATCGTAAGATGCTGTGAAGAGAATATGTGACGTAGAATCCAACTATTTAATTAACAATGGATTAAAACTTAACTTAAATGCACAATTTGTTAATTTTAGCCAATTTTTACATTCATTCCCTTAGCAATAAGTGTAATGAGACGTTTTCCAAAGAAAATAAAAGATGTAGAAATCATTTCTGATTCCCAAGATCACCAAAAATGTATGAGGGAAGATCATACATGATTCTAATCTCATAGACAATTATGTAACATTAATTAACCATAAACAAACCAAATTAGCAAAAAACATGAAGATATACCCTATAAAATAGAAGTTAATCTCAAATAAAACCTACAAGGAGTTAGGACAATAAGATCAAAGGCTTTTACAAATTTTAAAATAACACTCAAATTTGTATTGTGATACCTACACACCCTTCAAAATTTATGTGTTCCTAATCAACATGTGCACACAAATAACAATATGTGTGCACCTCTACTAAAAATGACAATGAGCAAGCGTGTGCATAGGAAGAGAGTTGTGTGTGTGAGAAAGCTAGAATATGCGTGTCCTTTTCAAACAAAGGGTAATAGAGAAGCATGGAAAACATGTGCATGTCCAGAGAGGTGCCTACATGTTATTTTAATCATATACGTGGATAATTAGGCTATGATAAAACACAAAATGTGAAATTTCATGTGCGTGGGAAGAGAGATGTATGTGCGGTATTTTTAATGCATGCACGGGTCTCGACCAAGGACTAACACGAGGGTATAACAAGTAGTAGAACATATGTGTGGAATACAATACTTGTCCATGCTCTTTTAAACACATGGGCATGAGTTTTAATGTGTGCGTGCCCCTACAAAATTTTCCTGTGCGTGTACCTGTAGATGATGTTAAAATATAGAGCTATGACGTATGTAACCTCAAAAAGGTCATTTTTTTCCTAATTTAGCTCAAATCTAATGACAACCCATCACAATAAACCCCATAAGAGAGACTCAATGCATATAAAGTTAGTGAAATAACCTAAGGATTTTAACTTATTTCACATGTGCATGATTTGGGTTAGTAAAACTTGAGAAAAACTAGTAAAACTCATTAAAATCAAAGAGACTATGAATCTATCCCACTAGGTGTGCCAAATGTATCCATGTATTAATTACCTAAGATAAGAGAATTGCAAATAACACCTAATAGTTCCAAAAAAAGATAAATTAAACATAGATCATCATGCTAAGAGCTTAAAGTGACTAAATATCAACAACGTGCATATAACTTTGAAGGAAAATCAAACTAACAAGTTAAACATTATTCTCTACTCTTTGAAAGCTAAACTAGAAATGGACCTATGTAGACCCTTAGAAATCAAAATATGATTTTTGTTTGATCTTGTTTGATCTCAAGGGTTTAAGAATGGAGTCTCATCAAGACATGGATACAAGGCCATTTTGAGTCTCTCTATATGACTCAAAATCTTGAATGGATGAAATGCAAGATGAATATACCTAGCTCAACAAAAATGGAAGATGTCCACATATGAAAAATGCCTATAGTTTATGCTATGTGCATGCAAAGGTGTAAGAATAAAGGTAGGAGGGGGTTTCTTTATATAACCCATTGGTTTGAAGAAGCTTTGTATCCTATTGTATATGGGATAATAAAAAATCTAGGTTAGTAATGGATAAGTATACTTTAAGTTTTCTTTAGAGGAGTTTAATTATCATTAGTGATTCATGGGAGTTGAGGGGGTATTAATTAATAAAGAGTGATTAACTAATAGGTAGGTGTAGCTTATATAATATTTTTATAGGAAATTTAACATGATCTCGGGTTATGAGGGGATTTTAATCCAATAAATCACAACTTATTGATTAATAAAAGGGGAAGTTAATTAAGAGTAATTAATTAATCTAGATAGAAAGGAAAACTAATTAATGGAAGGTTGTTAATCGAATCCTATCTCGATAAAAGAGTTAATTAATTAGTGTAATATAACTAATCAATAGTGATAGAAGAGAAAAGGTGTGTTATTAGCGATATGCCATCAATTTGTGGGAAAGGGGATAATTGGTGAAATTTAAGAATTTAAATTTATCGATCCAAATTACAGTGTCTACAATAAGTTCATACTTCAATCTACCACCAGGTTTAGTTCGACTCCCCATTCTATATTTTCATTTTTAGGTTTGATACAATTAGTGGGTATGTGTAGGTGAACTTTTTCTTGCGGAGTTACAGGTACATTCGTAGATCAAACAATGAATCTGGAGTGAAAGACATAAAATTACAATGAAAATCATCCATCCCTAGAAGAACCAAATCTGTAGCATCTACTTGGATACCAATTCCTAGATCCAAACACTAGCGCCAGACGCTCTTGTCCTCTCCTAGGGGTTTCTTTCATGTGCATTTTCATAATCCAAAACATCCAATGAGCATTGATGACACTCTCCCCAGTTTGTTTCAGATATTCACCTACCCAATTCACTTCACAACTACTTTAAAATAATCTAAGTCTCACTCTCTACCTCTCTTTTTTAGGGTTTCACATTTATATGCTTGTTTTCTTATTTTTCAATGTATATTAGCATTTATACATCATTTATTATAGTAATTACTATGCAATTAGATTTAATTCAATTTATATTAAATCATTTGGTGAACATGTTCCTTACATTCCCATTAGCAGATATATTATGGCTTCTCCATTTTACATCCAAGTTTAACTTCATTATATCCTCATTAATGATGTCCTAGTTAATCCTATTTCTGGTCTTAACATATGTACTTTGTCCTTTCTCCATCAAATAATAATTTCTTGTACTCATATTAACCCATATAATCTTTGTATATGTGGATTTGATAATATACCTAAGCAAGTGTTGGGCATAATATCTCTTCCCCTTACTATGGGATCTTGCACTCTTAATGTTCTATGTCACATTATGCCTCATGATGTTCTTTATACTATCCTTGTAGGCCATCCTCGATTACATACTATGCATACACTTATTTCTACCCATGCCATAGAACATAATTCCTTTGATTCACCTTCTTCTATGGATACTTTTATAGTAGATTTTGCACCTCATGTTGTTAATCCTTGTGATAATACTATTACACATAATGCTCATGAAATTACCTACATTGCACATCCTTCCCCTCTTGGGATGCACTCTAGTGCTGCTAATTTACATGATATATTTTCTATTTGTATCCATGATACTCCTCCCATTGTGTCTCCCTCTTGATAAAATTTTATTGATCATATTCTCAGTGCTACCAATCTTACATATCTCTTTGCATATTCCTCAATACATTTTAGAACATTATATGCTATTTTTACCCCGATTCCTAATACTTTCCCTTTCCACAATCCTATGCATAATTCAATTACTATGGCTACACCTTTATCTTTTTACATTCATGATGGTCATCCATTCCCCTCTTTATATATTTTTTCTATGATCATAGGGTATAGTTCATATTGCTTTATTGTTTATAATATTCCCAAATTAATGCTTATTTCACTAAATTGGGACATATTCTAGTGAATTGAGACTCCAGTATTTCAAGTATTGGAAGAAATCCATCTCCATTTTTGCGTATATTGGATTCCATTTTTGGCTATACTAGATTCCATTATTAGCAATATTGGATTCCATTAGTAGCAATATCAAATTCCAATATTGTCATTATTGGACTTATTCGAGTTCCAATTTCTCTATTATTGGATTCCAATTTTGCTAATATTGGATTCCAATTTCCCTATTATTGGACTCCAATTTCGCTATTATTGGATTCCAATAATGCTATTATTGGATTCCACTTTCACCACATAAGCCTGATAGCTGCCCACTTACATAAGCCTAGCGGTTGCTATCTTATATAACCCAAGTGGTTGCTAACTTACATAACCCAAGCAGTTGCAAACTTACATAAGCCAAGTGGCCGCTAACTTACATATACCAAGTGGCCACTAACTTATATATGTGAAGCAAAAACTAACTTACATATGCCAAGCAACCGCTAACTTACATATGCCAAGCGGACACTAACTTCAAGATAGTTTGTAAGTGATTGTTGTCATTTATGCCACATATCAATCTTAATATCTTCATACATATATGACTATTCATGCATACCTTATTCAAATCTATAAACGTTGATGTTGAATGGTGTTAAATTTGACATATTTTTAGACGTTTTTTGTGATTTTAGACGTAATATATTTACTAATATTTTATATAAGCGCACGTGTGACTCACATGTTTAAAAGGTGACCATCAAAATTTATATTTATTTATATAAATAATTGATTCATATTGTTATCCTGTAAAATTGACAAGGGAAATTTTGTAGGTAACCATACCAAAATTTCCATTTTGGTCCCCTGTTGAGGTCCCTTAACATTCGGAACGACATAAAATCCCTTTTCGGAAAATCTAGTTTTTAGAACAAGGTAATTTTCAACCTTTTGGGCTACGTGCGTTTTCATTCGTGTTATATCAACCAAAACTATGCCCCTCTATTCCTTTGGAAAATTTTAGGGAGTGTCAACACTCCAAATGTTGCGCCTCTCAAGGGTGCGCCAAGGCGCAAGTGCTGTCTTGTTATCACTTTCTAAAGTGTGATGTGGGTGCTAAAAATGTAGTGTTGACACTCCCAAAGCTGCGCCAAGGTGCAAATCCCTTCGTGTTGACATCCACTTAGGTGCACCATAGGAAAATTTGGTGGTGCATTTATTACACCTTTTGCTATATATAGGCACATTCGACCTGTCATTTTCACATTACAAAAACGTGAAAAGTCTTTTTTTCTACGCATTTTTAGCGTTCATGTCAGCCCCGCATGTTGCCATTTGTCATGTTCTTGTTCCCCATATCGTCTCGTTCATCAATATATATTCCTAGTAAGTGGCCCTTGCCCTTCTTGTGGATTTGTTGTGGTTTTTATGTTGGGTTAGGTGATTAGGATTGTTGATGATAACAATGAACCTAAGAAGATAACACAATCCCAACCCATTTTACAAAACCCACCTACAAGTCATTTTTCACTCTCCTTCTAGATCTACAAATTTGGAAGGCTCTGCCTCAGAATGGACCCCTGCCCCTTTTCTCCTCTGTCCCCTGCTTTGCCAAGGTTAACCCCTTGCTATCAAAATCTGAGCTAAGAGAGTAAAAAACCACAAAATGAAGAGAATCAGCCTACTATCTTCCACGGTGTAATTTTCATACGTGTTGCACTAAATGTAGTCACACCCCTTTGGCACACCATTTAGTCATGCTGCATAAAAAAATCATGCCAAGGCGCACTGTGAACACACAATAGAATCCTTTTCCCGCGCCTTGTAAAAAACTACAAAAAAATTCCTAAGGCGCAGGCGCAAGCGCAAGTGCACCTACAATAGCAACAACACTTCATGCTATGTAAACCCTTCCCACACCGTGCAAGCTTAACCCCTTGGCACACCTCACCTTGATGTTACATCTTTTGCATCCGCGCCTTGGCACACCATAATACTCTGTAACACCAATCATATATGCGCCCCACTAAAGGACTTCCAACGGCGCAAGCGCATATCCCTTAACACCAACATTTGAATGTTGTGTGTGGTAAATCCACACCCTACACCCCTTTGGCACTACTTTCTCTCATGCAACACTTTCCCAAAGTGTGCCTTGCTTTTCTAAGTCCCTGCAGCCTGCAGTAAAGCTGTGCCTTGCGTCAGAGGCTCATAAATTGCTAACTTTTCATTCTGTAAGATTTTATGGACGACTTAATGGCTAACATGGCCCTTCTATGATGGAATTCCCTAATTCTTCTTGTAGATCAACAACTAAACTCAGATCCACACATGTCTTCATCGAGTAAGAAGCCAACCAAGTCCAAGGGTAAAGCCAAGCTAACAGAGCAAGAAATGAAATATAAATACCAAAGGGTCAGGATGCCTGACTCACTTGCAGAGTGTGATCTTGATATTAGAGATTCAGAACTCGGGCACATTGACATGGAGGACTTATGGGCCAAAACCAAGAAGCTCACAGGCAGCCCATGGATGGATAAATTGGTTGGCAGTGGTTTGCACTTTGCTGCAGGGCTCCCAGTGAGCGTAATCAACAATGAGTTTATGATATTGGTGGGCATTGTTATAATAAGAACACAAGATGTTTCAAAAATGAGAAGGGTGAGGTGATAATCAACCTCACGGCCCAAAATTTTGAGATCATGTTGGGTATCCCTCACCACAGACATTTTGTAGCAGTGAGCCAGGAGGACTGCGTGAAGACATGGACTAAAAATGAAGACAAATGTATGTAGTTAATGAATGAGGTGTACCTCAAGAATAAGAAGGTGACAAGTAGGTGGCCACAAGTCATTCATCACAGTGAATTTTTAGAGGAGTTGAGTGACACAATCACCTTCCTGAGTAGGGTGTTTGGGCTACCTGATACCCACTACTTTCAGAAGTGGATGCTTAGGTACTTGGAAACAATGAATAAAAATGTTCCCAATCAGCATTTTGACTGGGGAGAGATTATCAATAGCACAATCTCAGAGCAACTTCAACAACTTTCAACAACTGGGAGGTTCTATATGAACTCCTATGTAGTATATGTTGTTGCCTCAGAGAGGGACTACCCAACATTGAATCGGTGTGGGGTATGGCCCCAAGTCAAAATATACAAGTACTATCTAGAGTTAAGACTGGAGAACAACATAGCCCAATTCAGTAAAATCAATGATGTCTTCTTCTATGGTGTCATCTGCCTCTTGAGGCCCAACATGACTTACGGTCGGATGACCAAAAGCATGGTCACCACCACAAAGAAGTGGGGAGCGTTATTCATGTAATTCCCCACTTTCACCTATCTCAGAGCCACTAAATTCTTGGGAGAGCCCACCAAATTTCCAAGGTATGCGGGACCCAAACTGATCATGTTGGAGCTATCTATACAGCTCATTACATACCATGAGAAGTGTTTGAAAAGGAAGAAGGGTGGAACTCCATTCCCCCTCACGGTGGGCCGATACACCTAAACTTCACAGGGCAAAGCCTGAGAGATGTATGCAGAGCTTGAGTTGCTCAATCTAAAGCACAATTTCCCGGCAAGGCCAACCTTTGATCCTTGTGGTTGCCTTCCAAAAGTAAGGATTGATCTAATTCACATCCCTCAAATCAAGGATATCTACATCGACCTAAATCATGAAGTTGAGCTCAGACAAAAGGATCACTCCCGACTGGCCCTGGCAGAGATCATTCAATATGGTGTGGCTATCATCCCAAAGGATTTCCAAGCAACTGATCAAGAAGTTGATTAGGTTTATCTAGACACAGATGGGGACAATTGGCCATTTGCCAAAATTGATAGAAATAAGGCCCCTTAGACTATAGAGGAAAGGGTCAAGGGCACTCTGCAATGCACTGAGCATTGGTGCGAGAAAAATTGTATCATCTACCTATAATGCCTCCTTTAAACATAAAATAATAATAATAATAAAATAAATGTAAAAAAATGAAATAAAAGAATTAAAATTAAAGGCCCGTGATATTTTTCTTTGGGCGGATTAGGGCCAGGGGGCTCAGGTTCCTTTGTGTTTTTGTTTCTATCTTTTTGGCTGAGTGAGGGAGTTTTGCCGCCTTGAGGAGTGAGGAAGTAGCTGAACCAGTCCTTGGTGCACCCCACCAAGCTGCTGAAGGAAAATGTGGCATCATGGAATGTCTGGTCGTAGTTTTCGTCACCGATCCATTTGCTTGGGTCACAGTTTTTACACAGATCCATGCGCTTAGGGAATTTTTTTGTTGTTTTTTAAAAATAAATGCCTTGCCATATGCCATCTCATGGAATGCCATGGTTGCTGTAGCCTGTGCCAGCATCCCCCCAGTCTGTATCTTAAAAATGTACCTGTATTCCTGCGTGGAAAAAAATAAAAAGGGGGTTTTGTCAGATGTTGTAGTTACCAATGCTCTGGTGCACGCTGTGACAACGTTTGATCAAATGAAAGAATGAGATAGCTCCTCATGGAATATCTGTTGCTGTTATGCATGGAAGGTCATGGGTCCCTCATAAGGCAGTCATGTCGTTTCAGCATGCAACAAACAGGTATGTAACTTGACAAGTTTACATTTTCAGCATATCCCAGCCTATGCACAAAATGGATTTGTTGAAAAGGTGTTTGGGTTATTCTTTATAATGCCTCTAAGAAATGGAGTCTCATGGAGTGTTAGGGTTGCAGGATCTCGCACAAAATGGATTTATTGAAAAGGCTTTAGAATTTTTCAACCAAATGCAAATAGCAGGTGTAAAGCAAAATTTAAAAACCTTTGCCAGCATTCTCTTGCTGTGCCAAAATAGAGCTCTTGAAACAGAGTATGGACGTCCATCAAAGCATTATGGAGAAGGGATTTCTTTTGTGTGTTTTAGTTGCAAGTGCCCTGACAGATACATATGCAAAATGTGGAGGCATGCGAGTTGTTCGAAAATTCTGACGGGAATGTCATTTATGGGCTGCAATGATTACAGGATGTGTAAAAAAATGAGTTTGTTGAAAAGGCCTTGGAAAATTTCAAGCAAATGCAATTGGTACGTGTAAAGCCAGACTCCACAACCTTGTCCCAACATCCTCACAGCCTCTGTCAAAATGGGAGCTCTAGAGCAAGCCTCAGACAACCGTCAAGGCATAATGTTAGAGGATTTTTAGTTGCAAATGCACTAGTAGACAAGTATGCAAACAACGGAAGCTTACATAAGGCAAGCCAACTGTTTGACAAAACACCTCAAAGAAATGTTGTCTCATGGAATGCAGGATTGTAAGATATGCACATAATGGATCTATTCAAAAGGTTTTAGAAACACACAAGCAACTACTTACTCTGTTGGAAAACTTCAAGTGATCGGGAAGTTGGTGTGACATGGTGGAGGTTAGATCTAGGGTCGTGAACTAGTTGACAAAGTGCCAAACGAGATACTGAACCAAATCCTACAGTTTCAACCAACTTCACTCTCTATGCATGGTTCTTCTTCCCTTACCTCTCATAATTATCATGTTTTAGTTCTCTTTTGCAACTAAATAGAATTTTAAATTATTAGGATTTTTTTAAATGCAGTTAAATGTCTCTTCAACTCATTGCAAAACAATAAAGTGTCATGTCGCAACTCTCGAAGTCGTTATAACTCGTCTACTTTAAACCATGAACTATCACCCTCACTTTGAGATGATTTAGAAAACTCTTACCCTTCTTGATCACTCCAATATCATTTTATCGACCAGATGAATTTGACTCCCCATTGATAAAGTTGACCTTCTCCTTGTTTTAAATAGTTAAATTTTGCAATTTTCAGAGACTCACTAAGTACCCTTTGTAACTCTGGAAACGAGATGTGAAGTTTCATTTGTGTACCTTGGTATATGAGGAGTCACCTTGACCTTTGTTTTGACCCAAAACGAACATATGAATTCCTTTTGATGCTCTTATAGGAGCCCTGTTACACTTGGTTTATAGCGGTTGAAAAGTCATTAAATCTAGAAAGTTGGCTTTCATTTTGAATCTATCATTTGAAAATTGGATGCGAAATTACTCCCGTCTTCACAAACCTCTAGTGTTTATACTAGACGATTGCATGGAAAATTTAGTATAGGAAAGATAAATTTTCAGGATAGTTTCAGCGAGAAGCCATTTTGTAGGCCTCGGTCACGGTTTGACAAGGTCAAACTGGTCTAATTTCATCTTGTCGCTCTAGAAAACTTGTTGCCATTTAAAAATGGTCCTCTAGTTCTCGGATCCAATCAACTCTTATGAATTCTCTTTATAGAGGGTAACTATTAGGAGATGTCTCGTTGCATGCTTCTCCATCGAACGTCGTTATGGACGCGGTTTTTGGGCCCTCGAGCTAACTTTTGGCATTTTACAACCGGGTGAACTACGACCGGTGTCCTTGGAGAACTAATCGCCAAACGCAAACCGTTCGCTCTTTTCAATTATGTCGATTCTATGGACTCCTGGTATATCTGGGGACATGTAGAAAGTTAGTTGTGGTGTGCGTGTTCATTTGAAGATAACCTTTGGAAGCAGTTTCTTAGCCTCCGAGGTCAGTTTTGTAGCTAGTGAGAAAATGTAAAAGTAGAAAGTTGTGGACCCTCGTAGGGTTGCCAAATCACCCTATAAACTTTTAACACACGTAAATAATTGTTTAAAACACTATAATGAAACTTTTATGTGTATTAGAACTTTTAAAAAATGATGTTTTCTCTCTCTTCCTTTCTCTTTCTCTCTCCGGGTTTATAAAATGAAGAAAAATGAAAGGAAATGAATACTTGTTTCTAGAATTTTTTTTATTTCGATTGCAAATTGTAATTAGTTTCAGATGTAAATGGGAAACTGAAAAAAGATAATTATGATTGATTAGGGTGGATGCCATGCCAGTGATTTATCGCTGATATCATGCTCACGTGGGTTTTGCAGGATGGATGAATGACGATGAAAAAAGGCGATGTGTAATTTTAATTATTGTAATTGTAATTTTTATAGGTCATTGTAAAATGAATAACCGCCTAATGTAGTCTCTTATTACTGAAAAGTTATAATTGGAATTTGTTAATATGTAGGAGATGTTAGTTTTAGGGATAACTTAGGAAATATGCTTCTAATCACCGAGTTAAATTTGATTCTTAGTTGTGTATGGCAAAAAGGGGTTTGATTTATATATAGTAAATTGAAATTGAAGTCAATATATTGTAGTAATTTCTCGAGTTTTCAATAAATGATTAAATTAATTCTTTGGGTTATCTTATTACCTTGCAAACATAATAAAGAGTTTTAATGGGAACACTCAACCTTAATAAAGTATTTGTGCATAGCTTTCCTGCATGTGTGATCCCTTTTTACCATATAAGAATTTTAAAACCATAGAATGACATTAAACTTTGCACTCGATGAAACCTCCTAGGTTAGGTAAAGAAAACCCCTAGTTGGAGTTACCCTCATAGTCATTAGGTTTAACGACATTGTCATGAACCCATATTTTAGGAATGACATGGTCCAACCTTATCCAGAGAATGTGGTTTCCTTCTAGTTTTGGTAATCACGAGAAGAATGCCCTCTCTTTAGGTTTGACACCGGAGTTGAGCATTGAAGACCACCTTAGAAGTCACCTTATGATTCCTTGTTAGAAGGAATGACTAAGTGGTGTAACCTTCCCTCCTGTGGAGTAGGTAGAGATATTACTCCCTTGTATCCTATTGGATTTCGGGCCTTACGAAATCAGATCTAGAAATTAACTTCATCAGTGAATGAAATCCTTGTTAGATCCAAACGACCTAAATGAAGATCGTGATATAGTTGTTCTATTTCTTACATTCTCGTTAGTGAATCCTTTTGTCCCTAGTAGATAAATGTCTTGTCTTGGGCTTGTGAAAATTTAGTGCCTTGATCTTTCACAAAAGGATTATAGGGTAAATACATTTAAACCTTAATCACACCTATAATAGAGATTGAATCACAGGTGAAACCGGAATTAAGCTTAATCATGTGCTTCTTTAATATGTCGGACAAGTACTTTCGTAGCTCTTATGTTTAAAACGATAGTAATAATGAGACCCTAGTGTGACGCAAAATTAAATCATATGAGTGTGAAATGAAAATTTGAGGTTAGGAATAATGTCTTTGGGAGTCCTTAAGACTTAATTTAAGAATCTTCATGTGTTACAAAGAATATGAATTGTCAAATGGTGTGAACAAACTTTGAGAAAACAAAGGATGTATATATATAAATCAAATTTAGAATTCAGCAAGTTATTGTACTATAATGATAATGGTAGCGAAATAACTATTCCATGATTGAAGGATGTTCTTGGGAAAAGGCTATCTCGAAATCTATGTCTTCCTTAATCCCAAGATTTCATTTTGACATCACGTTAGATTTTCTTGTGTAGTAAGAGTAAATTTTATACATTAAATATACATTTGAGAAGCAAAATATTAACATAAGAATGAGAGAATTAGAATCTTGTAGGCATTTTGAAATATGGAAAAATACTTATGTAAGTTATGAAGATTGTCATAAGGGTAAGGAGAAAAATCAAATGGTTGAATAATAAGTGAAAGGTGAAACAAATTTTCAGAGCATGTAGGTGGAAAAAGGGAGAAATTTTTTCTTACATAATAATGTTATGGGATGTTTAACGTACTCTAGATGTAACCATGGTAATGTTGTGTTGTGGGTTGTCAATCCTTAAGTCCCTTTTTATTGTGGTCGTGTTATTGCTAGTATTTGTTCGATGGGAAAAGTGTGGCATCGACATGCCGATGTCATCTACAGGTGTCTATGTGGGTCATTGAATTATGTGATTGTTGCATGTGAGCCGAGTTACGTACTTGGATCCCTTCGTGTTGTGAGTAGCGAGTAATGTAAGTCAAAAAAAAATTATCCTGGTATTTTACTGTTGTATTTGGGTGTGTAAAATGTGGGCACTACACTACCTTGGGGTAGACTTTACCACGTCTCCCTTGGGTGATGCACCCACCGAGCCAAAACACATGCCTAAAGGTGAATGAAAAGATAAAGAAGGAGAGGCAAGCAATGCTCAGGAGAAAGCTCTTGAAAGCCCTCCTACTACCGCAGAAGAGCAAGTTGTGGACTTAGTGTCCCCAAGAGAAGAAGAAGTGGTAAGTGCTCCAACGGACACATCCACTCAAGATGTTGTCATTGCTACAACTGGTGAGGTCCCAACCATTCCCTCTGTCACTCCTCCTTCCCCTCCTCATGTCACTCAACTAACCACTCCTTTGGTTGTGTCTTCTCCTCTGTCTTCTACTATTCCCCCTCCCCTTCCTCCATATTCTCTTCCCTCATGGATCTATCCCCTAGCATTTCTTCCCTCATATCGCAGATCCCTTCCACCCCCATGGCCTCCTCTCTTGTAGTGACTCCTATTCCCATGAGCATTGGTGTGTCGGATCCTTTCTCCATGCCACCACCAAGTGTTTCGACACACTTCCCCGTGTCCACTGTAGTCATTCTTCCTTCCACACCTATTTCCTCTTCATCCTCTTGTCACACTCCCCTAAGTTTAGAATGGATCTCTGAACACCTGAGCCAACACAAGAGGAAAGTCCCTAATCGACCTATGGACTTCTCCGTTATTCCGGCTAAAGGGCCTAAGAAGAAAAAGGCTATAACCCACTTCTCTCAAAGCGCTTCAGGCGAAAGGGTTATGGAGATCACATACCCTAAACCCACAAAGAAGAAAGAAGATCTATCTCCTATAGATTTTATGGTGACTCAGGTCGCTATGAGAACATCATCAGAGAGCTTGCAAGGAGAGGCCTTATCCGCAGTGGATGCCCTTTGCAAGAAGATTAAAGAAGAAAAGGAAGAGAAGAGACTATTAAAAGAGCAAAACAAGCATCTTCTCCAAGCCTTGCAAAATATGGGTAATGCCCTCCTATGACCGCGCCGACCCTCTCAAAGTTCTTAGTCGGGAGAAGATAAACGAGTATGCAAAGATCGGTGAGCAAGGTGTAATAGTGTCCGCCTCTGGAGAGAAAAATCCTCAAAGATAGTGAGGAAGTGATTACAAAGTTCACAAAGCTCTATCGAATATAGATCAAGAGAACAAGGAACTCCAGGCAATAGCAGGACCTATCTCTGAAGAGTTGGACTATGTCAGGTTGCAACATGAGATATTCTAGAAGATGCTTGACTACCCAGCCAATGACTTGTTGAAATTTGGCGTCTTTGATCACCCGCAAACACCCAACAAAGTCCTTGCTGCTTTAGACTATCGGGTCGACCAAATGGAGTATGTCTTATAAGAGATAGACAAAATCAAGGAGGAAGCCCTGGATACCATGCATCAAATGAAGTAGATCATCTTAAGAATGTCTCCAGGGTTTCTCGGTGTAGCATATGCCTTGAGGAAGGTAGATGATACTATTCATCTTTTTAAGGGAATCACATCGCAAGGTTTCATGTCAGAGGCCACTTTTGATG
This sequence comes from Taxus wallichiana var. yunnanensis, assembly GCA_018340775.1. NCBI lineage: Eukaryota > Viridiplantae > Streptophyta > Pinopsida > Cupressales > Taxaceae > Taxus > Taxus wallichiana. The sequence continues at coordinate 221,886,341 of CM031242.1, forward strand.
TAGAATCTATCAACAACCTTCTGGCCTATCGTGACTTCATTGGGTACCTGATGGAGGCAGGAAATGAATACTTCAAACTCCTTGAAAGATTCAGAGATGAACGAGAAACTTGTAAAGTCATCGGGGATCACACCAAGGGTATTGTTCAGGATCAACTTCAGGTGATGGTCAACAAGTTCATGGAGTATCGAGCTCAGTTTCACATCACCTCTCCTGAGTAGAAGTAAGACACTCCTTTCAAGCCAAGGGATGACGATGAATAGGCTTCCTCCTTCTGGGATAAATCCCATTTTTGTAAAAGTATTTAAAATTATGTTGGCACAAATGATGACATCATCCATGTTGCACCATGGGATGTTGTCATCCACCAAATTGCCCAAAGTCAACTTTTGACTTTTAGATATTTTGTAAATAGTGGTTGGCTCCTTTTTGTCTTCTTTCTCCTCCTCCTTCTATAAATACTTAAACACTTTTTGTATTTAGTGGTGAGCAAATTTGTATGAAAAATAGAAGTGAGGAGAGAAATACTTTGAGCTTTCTTGTAACAGAACAAATATTAATACAAAAATTGAGACTTTGTGCTGAATTCCTATGTTATGTGTTAGATCTTTCTTAAGTTAGATCTGCATGCTTATTCTATTGGATTCAACTATACTTTTGTCATTTGTTTATCAGTATTGCTTTGTTTGTTTATGTGAGTAAGTTTGGCTCTATTTACTACCGGCCCAAAACATAAACCCTTTGACCTTTCTACTTTGGAATTCATTTCTTTTCTCCCTTCAAATCCATATTTCTTCTATTCCTTCCTTCTTTCTTTTCTGTTCTTTGTTAGAACTAACTCTCTTGGGATGAGATCCCAAAACCCCATGAAGGCGAGAATACTATAAGACTTCTTGTAGTGCCCACATTTTACACACCCAAAAACAATAGTGAAATACCGGGATATTTTTTTATTTGACTTACATTGATCACTACACACAACACGGCGTAGGATTTAAGTACTGAAACTTGACTTGCATACAACAATCACATAAGTCTTCGACTCACATAGACACATGAAAACACATAGGCATGTCGATGCCACACTTTTCCCAATGAACAAATACTAGCAATGACCCAACCACAAGAAACATGACTCAAGGATAGGCAAACCCACGATATACTATTTCCTTAATTGTATTTTAGTTACGATTAACATTCTAAGAACATTATTGAGCAAGGATAAATTTCTTCGTTTATCCACCTACAGAAACCTTAAGTTCATTCCACATTTAATTTGCAGTTCGACCATTCTAAGTTGGTTGTTTATCCTTTACAACACTTTCCATAACTTGCATACTTATTTGGCATAATTCAAATGCGTATAAAGTACTTAATTATCTTATTATTATGTTAGGAATATTCTTCTCCAACATTTATTCGATGTCTACAGTTTTACCCTTACAACTCAAGTGAAAGTGACTTGATATCCAGAATGCAATAAAAGGATTTAACGAGATTTAGAAACAAGGTAGCTTTTTACCAAAAACATTTCTCGATCACGGAATAATCATTTCCCTACCATAGTTATTCCAATTCAATAACTTGTTGAATTCAAAAAAAGCTTTATAGGTATATATCTTTTGTTTTCTCGAAGTTTGATCACACCATTTGGCAATTCGTATTCTTTGTAACACATGGAAATGTTTAAATTAAGTTATAAGGACTCCTAGTGTGACATTATTCCTAACCTCAAATTTCTTTTATTTTTTCTCTCTATGCTTTACTTTTACATCACATTATGGTCACATTTTTACCATCGTTTTATAACAAAAGAGTTACGAAAGCACTTGTCCGACATCTTAAGAAAGTACATGGTTAGAAGCATTATAAACTACACATGAACCACAAGTGACCTATGTTCACGAAGACCCCATGTCTCTGCATTTCACGATTCCACATAAGAAATATTATTTATTCCTTAATGCCATAAAATGACATAACAAGGGATTTTGGGACAAGATTTCATTTTCTAAGGTTCTCTAAAATCAACATCTTTCAAAACAATTTTGTATGCAAGGAGTTAAATTATAGTTTTCTACCCACAAGTTAACATCCTAATTAACTAGGGTTTAGTTTAATTCCAATTTTCACTAAGGGCTTTACGCTCTATTAAAGATTAGATTAAGGTTCAAAACATATTCACCCTATAAACCCTCCGTAAAGATCAAAGTGCTATATTATCACTAGCCAAAGATAGCACCTATAGCTAAGAGGATCTATTCATTAGAAAAATTTTAAGTGATAGAACCACTATTTCACTAGCTCCATGATGTCATCTAGATCCCACAAGAAATTCATTCAATGCAGAAGATTTATTTGGCTGTGTTGTTCCTATATGTCTGGTTTATGTCGATGTCACCTAAACGTACCTACTAGGATGTTCCATCGAGTGTAAAGGTTTGTTTGAAGGTCATAGTTTTCTACGCTAAGGGATTAACATCGGCAGGTTAGTTATATACAAATTTTGAACTAGGGTTGACTATTGTGGTTAGGTTCCTTTATTACATTTTCAAGGTAAGAAGCGCAACACCAATTATTAAACCAATAATTGCACAATGAAATTTCACTACAAGGTAATAATTTCAATTCCTTTTGACATTTGTATTCCACTTTTACCATAACAAATTTTGGGATCAAAAATAACATCCATGAAAGAAATACCAATTTCTCGAGCACTTAATAATCTAACGACTTTTACATACTACCAATTTCCACAATAAGTCTTTCAATATATTACCAAAAATAAACAAAGAATTACTCAACGCCTTTACGTCATCATTCTTTCATCCTGCAAAAACCACGTGAGCAAGATATCAGTGATAAATCACTGGCATGACATCCACCCTAATCTAACATAAGTATCATTTTTCAGTTTCCCATTTACATATGATAATAATTACAATTTGCAATCAAAATAAAACGGTCTAGAGACATGTATTCATTACATTTCATTTTACTTCATTTTGTAACACAGGAGATAGAAAGAGAAGGGAAGAGAGAGAAAACATCATTTTGTCAAAAGTTCTACGCACACAAGTTACACTATAGTGTTTTAAACAGTTATTTACACGTGTTTAAAGTTTCCAGGGTGGTTTGGCAACCCTACGAGGGTCCCGTAGCTTTCTATTTTTACATTTTCTTACTAGCTACAAAACGTTCAAAATGGGCTTGGAGGCTAAGAAACCACTTCCAAAAGTTATTTTTCGATGAGAATGCACACCATGATTAACTTTCTACATGTCCCCATATATACCAATAATTCATAGCAACTGACGGAATTGGGAAAAAGTGAACGATTTGTGTTTGGCGGCTAGTCTTTTGGGGCTACTGATCGTAGTTGACCCAGTTGTAAAAGGACAAAAGTTAGCTTGAGGGCTCATAAAACCATGTCCAAAACTAACGTTCGATGGATAAGCAAACAACAAGACACTTCCTAATAGTTCCCCTATATAAGGAGAATTCATCAAAGTCAATGAGACTGAGAACTAGAAAACCATTTTCAAACGGCGACAAGTTTTCTGGAGTAACAAGTCGAACTTGGTCCAGTTTGGCCTCGTTAAACTGTGACCAGAGGCCTACAAAATCACTTTTCCAAACTATCCCAAAAAGTGCTTTTTCCTAAACTGAATGTTCTATGCAATTGTCTAGTATAAACACTAGAGGTTTGCAAAGATGGGAAGTAATTTCTCCATCTATGTTTCAAATGGAAGTTCAAAACGAAAGCCAACTTTCTAGATTTAACAACTTTTTACTATTGTAACCCAATGTAATAGGGCTCCTATAAGAGTGCCAAAAAGGTCACATATGTCCATTCAGGGTCAAACTAGAGGTCGAGGTGACTCCCCACATAACAAGGTACACAAATAAAGCTTAACATCTTGTTTTCAGAGTTATGAAGGGTACTAAAAGAGTCTCTAAAAATGTAAAAATTAACTATTTAAACCGGGATAAGATCAATGTTATTACAGAAAGTCAGTTTCATCTGCTCGATAAGGTGATGTTGTAGCGATCCAGTTGGGTAGGAAGTTTTCCACATCACCTCGAAATGAGGGTAGAAGTTCATGTTTTAATGCAACCGGGTTATTTTGACTTCGTGAGTTTTCAACACGACACTACATTGTTTTTGTAATGAGTTTAAAAAAACATTTAACGACGTTAAAAAATACTAATATTTTAAAATTCTATTAAGTGGCAAATGAAAAACTAAAATACGAGAGTTATGAAAGATGAGGGAAGGTGAACCATGCTTGGGAAGGAGCTGGCGAGGCAGAAGTCGAGGAGTTGACATTGCACCAATTGATTTCACTTGCTTGTAGCCACGGAAGGAAAACCCAAAAATAACATCCACAATAATGTCCAAATCAGTGGCCAGTTCATCTAATACAAGGTAAGCCTTTTGCTCGAGATTTGAAACATTTGAATCCATTATGTGCATATCCTAAAATCATGGCATTCCATGAGACAACGTTTCTTTGAGGCATTATGTCAAACAGTTTATGGGATTTGTCTATACTTCCACATTTTGCATTCATATATAACCAAGCACCTGCAACATCTATCCTCGACAAAGCTCCTATTTAAGAAAGTGACATGAGGATGTTAACAATGGATGTAGAATTTGTTTTAAAGGTTCCAAGGCGTATTCAACAAACCCATTTTGCACAGTAACCAAAAAAATAAATCCACACCACAACCACATGTTTAAATGACATCCTAATAAAAATTTTAGGGAGCCCACAAGATAGCCAACATGGTAAGAAGGTTAATCATGCATACATATAGATAAATTGCATTTGCTTGAATGTCTCTAAAGCCTTTTCAACAAACCATTTGTGTGTAATCCACAACCATCCCTGCCCATGATAAAACATCTCTTGAGGCATTCTGCCTCTTCTATGCTCCCACATTTTGCATACAAGTCTGCCAAGGCTATTGCAAATACCATGCTTGACCATATTCCTCTATCTTATATGCTTTGATGGATGAACAAATCCTATTACATTTTCCCAATTCATGTAGGTAGGAGTATGCTAGTCATTGCAACCTATTTAGGTTGTAGACTTGTTTGTTGCGTATGGTGAAATAGTGTGACTGTCCCTTGAGGAAACCCACGCCATCTGTATGATGCAAAAAAATCACATTCCAAGAGAGCTACCTCATTCTTTCATTTCACAGACCACTGAAATGGCGTCCAACAAGAATTTGCAACTATAACATCTGACAAAATTTCCTCTGTCTTTTCTGCTTTGAAGAACACCCACGCAGGAGTTTGGCGCGGCTGGGAGGATGCTAACACAGGATGGGAGGCTGGGAGGAGGCCACACAACCCTGGCACTCCATGAGGAGACATTTGGCATTGGATTTTCTCTGCCGCCACCCCGCCCCCAAACTTGCCCCTTCCAAAAGCAAAAGACAAAAAACCTAACTACAACGTTTTGAGATTTTTTCACCCTCCTCCACTTTGCCCTAATCCACCCCCACAATTCACGAGCTTTTGTTTTTATTTTTTATTTATTTATTATTTATTTTTATTTTTATTTTTTTATAATTAAAGGAGGCATTACACTTGCATAGATTCTTACTTTGGTAGAATAGAAATAAACCGATTTTCTGCTTCTTTGTCTCAAAGAGGGGCTATGCCCTGCACACTGTTGGCCTGTCTATCCATAGATCTGCCCACCGATAGATTTTCGGACCAACAGTTTTTGGCGACTCTACTAGGGAAAGAACCAGATCTATGTGAGTGTTATGTCAGCTAAAAGAAACCAATGATTTTTAAAGCTGCTGGGAGACTAAGAAAATAGATAAAACTATAAAAATCACTACCTGTTTGCAAATCTTAACTCTTTGTTTAAAATCTATTTTTTTTGCAAAAGTGATCCAAACTGAAAATTTTCTTAAGAGATCCATAGATTTGGACCAGTTAGAAACCTTTAGTTCACTGAGTTTTTATAAAAATCTTTGTATTTTCATAGATCTGAGATTATGATAGTTTTTACAAAAAAATTTGAACCCTTGCAAAAATCAAATCTAAGATCCGAAAATCAGCTTACTAAGTTAACCATCATTTTATCCTTGCTAATCTTTGTCATTAAACCGTAATTAGTTTTCAAAAGAGGGATAAAATTAAATATTTAGAAAAGTACATGCTACTGATTTTTGTCAAAAAAATCAGAAAATCAGCAAGTACAAACAAAAAGAGTTTTTATAAATCTTCCCAAATCATTACAGACCTAAACAGATACACTGGCGGGTGAACCATTTACCCGTAGCAGAAGAGCTCATGGAGAAGTTGATCCTATTTTTGATCTACTTCAGAGGCACAATTTTAGTATTACACCAAAGCATGTTTCTCATCACTGAGTTCAGCTGATCGGTCAGAGAAGTGTCTCACCTCCACGAAAGAACCGGTTTTCACAAGGGGATTCTACGTCAATTTACACTCCCAGATCGTGTCCTCTTTCCATATTTTCAAATGGTAGTACCATGGGGAAATGCTATGGGCCCTCTTGCATTGCCACATCTAGTTCACGCACTCCCTCATGGAAACCACAAGAATTTCCCAAGATTTGATGGGAGTGGAAATCAAAGCATGGATTCACATATATCTACATTCATTATGTCATGCAACATCCTAGATGTGACCCATGAAGATGTGTCGACGCCTCTTTCTAGAGACCTTGCAAGGACCTACAGTAGAGTGGTTCCAACACTTGCCGACCGGATCTATCACCAGTTGGGCCACATTACGAACCACGTTTGAAGACAGGTATAATCCTTCAGAAGACGCATTTGCATTACTATTTAAGATTACTCACTTGAAGAACGAGGATAATGAAATCATGCATGATTTTATTTCCCATTTCAATTCACTAATTAACTGCATGCCACTGTCATGTATGTTGCCAACACAAGAAAATCAAAAGTGTTTCTTTGTGAACGCCATGAATTCAAGAGTAAGTTTCTTACTGTTACAAGAACAAATCACCACCTTGGTCCTCACTCAAGCTACGGCCATTTGGATAGAAGACAACCTACTTATATCTGGTGAGTTAAAATGAGAGCCATCCAAACCTAAGGCTTCAACTCCTTCTCAAGCCACTTCATTAGATCGGCATTCCAGAAGATGGCAAATGACTTGCTCGCATTAAAGAAGCAATTAGCTCAAGCTTCGTCTACCACTCCGTACTGGGATATCCCATAGAGGAACTTCACTCCCAACAACACCCCACAAAGGCCATGTTTTCCTGTTGCTGCTCCAAGGTTAGCACTTGAGGCCCCTCTCGGTTAATGCCCTGGTTGAGATTGAAGAGGATGAACAAATTTATGAAGAACCTTTGTTGCAAGGTGAAGATGATCAAGATGTCGGTGAACTTATGACTCTAAGATCGGGTATATGGAATTTGAGGATGAGGAGTCGATGAAGAAGAGGGTACCTAAGGGTATGAGTGTGGAAATTCATATGATATTTTCATCCGCTCACAAGGAAAAGAAGCGAAGTTGCTACTTAGGATATAAAAGGAGAAGACCGTGTTGAGCACACCTCCAACCATTGATGAAAAGGTAATCCTCTTCCTGCCCAACCTCCTATTAAGCCTTTTATGAAAAAATATTTTCCTCCCATCTCTCCTCCAAATCATCCTTCTTCTATTTCCATAAAGACTAGTAACCCTACCCTACCATTGCAAAATGAGGGACTCATTCCTTTGTCAATGCAACCCTTGGTTGCATTCAACATAGTCGATCACACTAAAAAGACCAAGATTCAAATGTCTGAAGTTGAGTATCTGTAGTCTAACCCTGAGCAGCTTGTAAGATTAACCGAATACATCCAAAGCCAAGCTATCGTCCCCTCTCATGTCTCCCTAAAAGGAATCCTTTCCACTCCTCCTGCATCTCACATAAATGTTTCCTTGACTTCCGTGTCAAGAAAAATTGAACCTTTTTATCTCTCCCTCCTAATCAATGGTCACAAGCTAAGGAACTACATAATTGATTCTGGAGCTTCCGATAATGTCATGCCAACAAAGGTCACTCATGATTTAGGCCACTCTTACCAAACCTTTCGGCAGATGTTACTCCATGGAAACCAAACAGGTTCCATTGATTGGTCAGATCAAAGATGCATAGTTTACATTTGCAGCGTTCCCAGAGAAAAGGGTAAAGATGACCATCCTCGTTGTTGATATCCCATCAGCATATGGAATTCTATTAGGGAGAATATTTTGTAGAGAAGTTGGTGGAGAGATTCACATGGACTGGTCCAAAGCCAGAATTCCTGTCAAAGGAGTAATGCAAACTTTGGAGCCTGAATCACAAAAGAAGTACCTGGTCACCAATTTTGATGACCCCAAAGCCCAAATTCTCTTTGAATCATCAAGGATGGGGAACTACTTCTTATCCACTCGAGTCGATAGAATAGATGTTCTCTTCTAGGAAGAGGACCTTAACAAGATATAGATACTGCAGTTTGATGGCAGTTGTGTAACGAGTGGATGTGGTGCTGGAGTTGTCCTGATATCTCTTGAAGAGGAGATTTTTCCTCTTTCTTTCAAATTGCATTTTTTCAATACAAACAATACCATTGAGTATGAATCTTTGTTACTCAGTATGCAAGCAACAAAGGAAAGAGGAATCAAGAATCTAAAATCACAGGGTGATGCCGAACTAATCGTCAACCAGGTAAAAGGAGTGTACCAAGTGAAGAACAGACAGACTCGTGCACTACCACAATGCAGTGTGGGATAACATTGAGGAGTTTGATGCCTTCTCAATCAAAGCCGTTCCAAGAGCTCAAAATGACATGGCCGATTCATTGGCCGTCTCAGTGTCTCTTATGCTCCCTCACCCAGGGTTGAAAATAGACACATATACCATTGAGGTAGTCTTTCACCCAAGCATGCCAGACAATTCTCAAAGCACTGGTGTATTCAACGATGACAATCAGCTTGTTGCTTTTCTAGAAAAAGTTAATATTTTGAATGAGCTTCATTTTGAGGGATCTACTTCTGTATGTTGTGAATTTGTCACTGGTCAAGCGAACGAATCAAAAGAAGGCAATGACATATGTCAGCTTAAGGGAAATAAAATTATGAAGGGTTTAGTCTCTCTAGAATGATTGTTTAACAAACATGATCATTTTTTCAAGAAGAAGTGACAAGATGATCTTAACTCCTCTCCAAAGACCGAATCTGTCAACATGGGTACTGTAGAATGTCCACAGTTTGTGAACATCGGAAATGTTGTACACTTAAGGAAAAGTAGAAGTTTGTCAAATTGCTAAAGAAATATATGGACGTATTGGCATGGTCTTATGCTGATCTAAAGTCTTTCAAGCCTAAGGACGTTCAACATGACATCCCATTAAAGGATGATGTCAAACCCTTTCACCAGAAACAGAGGCATTACAATCCCAAGATCTCGGGTACCATCTAGGTAGAAATACTAGAAAAATGTTGGATGCGAGAATCATCTTTCCTATCCATCACAGTACCTAGGTCACAAACATCATGCCCGTATGAAAGAAGAATGGCGAGATACGCATATGCGTAGATTTTCACAATCTAAATCAGGTGTCCTTGAAGGACAATTACCCGCTGCCCATAATGGATCAAGTTCTACAGGCAGTAACCGGTTCAGAGATGTTGTCCATGCTTGATGGTTTTTTAGGCTATAATCAGATTGAAGTCTCACCTGAAGACCAATTCAAAACAACATTCACTACTCCCTAGGGCACATTCACCTACAGCAGGATGCCTTTTGGCTTGACCAATGTTGGTGCCACCTTTCAGTGAGTGATGGACTTCTTATTCAAAGGTATGATGGGAAAGGTCATCGTAGTTTTTTGGATGACTTAACCGTGTTCTCAAAAAATCAAGTGATCATTATGATCATTTGGAGCAAGTATTGATTAGATGCCGAGAACACAAGATTTCCCTAAATCCAAAAAAAGTCTATTTTTGGGGTCACTAAAGGAAAGTTATCTTGGGAGACATTGTCGTGAAGGAAGGAACAATGATAGATGTCGAAAGGCATAAGGCTATTCAGAGCCTTACCTTACCCACAAGCAAGACCGGTGTTCACTCCTTCTTCGGAAAGGTGAATTTTCTCAGATGCTTTGTTCCCGACTTCACTGAAAAGACTCGTCACATATCAAATATGATGAAAGGGTCACAAACATTCCAATGGAGCGAAGAATGAAAGACGTAATTTGAGGATATAAAATCCTCTGTTGCTCATGCACCCGTCCTGGTATGTCTCGACTTCTCCAAGGATTTTATCATGTACAGTTATGCATCCATGCATACTATATCTACCATCTTAATGCAGAAGAACTCTAAGGATGTTGAATCCCCAATCACGTTCATGAGCTCCCCTCTCAAGCTTCATGAATTGAAGATGTCTTAGTTAGAAAAACATGCCTTCATAGTAGTCAAAGTAGTCAAGAAATTCCGGTACTACATCCTAAACTCTCATACGGTAGTGCTAGTTCCTGACACGACAGTTAAGTCTATCCTAACTCAACAGGAGTTAGGAAGCTTATGAGGGAATTGGATCACAAAGGTCCAAGAGTATGATCTAGACATCAAACCAACCAAGCTGGTAAGAGGCAAGGGCCTATGTTAGCTTATGGCTGAAAACAAAGATTTAGAGGTCCCTAAAGAGAAAGTTGATTGCATCGACGGAGCGCAGGGTAAACTAAAGAAAGCTGATTTTCTACCTATGGTTCTATTTGTTTTGACCAATGACAAGTGGTATCCTAACATCACTTTCTTTCTCACTTATGGTGAGTGTCCAACCCATCTAACTTCAAAGGAGAAGTAGACTGTGAAGCTCAGGGCAACCAGATATGTCATATGGGATGACAATTTATACAAGAGTGGGATTGATAGGATCTTCTTGTGATGCATTAAAAAACCACATCAGATAAAATTGCTTGAAATTTTTCATGACTCGGCTGCGGCGGTCATTTCTCCTCATCCGTAATAACTCACGCCAACGCTATTTCAGGATATAGTCACCTAGGTAGCAAAATGTGAGCTCTGCCAACAGTTTGTTGGAAAACCAAAATTGGCTGCTTTTCCCCTCAGGCCCGTCATTATTGATGAACCATTCAAGCAATGGGGAATTGACTTTATCGGAGCACTACATCCCCAATCAAGTGCCAGACATAGTTATGTCCTAACAGCAATAGATTACTTCACCAAATGGGTGGAGGCCATACCTGTTAAGAATGCCACCTCTGAAGTTGTTTACAACTTCATCAAAGAAAATATCATTGTGAGATTTGGCATCCCACACAAGATCGTTGTTGATAATGCTTCCAACTTCTCCTCATGGGAAGTTATCAGTTTTTTCTATGGATACGGAATAACCTTGGCCCATGCCTCGGATTATTACCCAAAGAGGGGTTATGCCCCGCACATTGTTGGCCCTGTCTATCCATAGATCTACCCACGACATGATTTTCAGACCAACATGTATATATTAAGCATAGTTACAAAAATCTAGACTTGTCATTTATAAATTTTGTAAGTAGTGTGTAAGTGTGAGTGATTGCACTTACAAGTGTGATTGGTCACATGTTTAAGTTTGATTGGTTGAACGTCTAAGTGTGAGCCTCAAGTCACACATCTCTTGTATCACACTTCAAGTACGAGTATCGAATAAGAAGTAGCTAAGTATGAGTATCAACTTGCAGGGTTCTAAGTTCCAGTCTCAACTCATATTTCTAGGTGTAAGTCTTGATTGCATCGTTAAGTGTGAGTCTTGATTTGCACAACTAAGTGTGATAACTCACTGTCAATTTTTTGGGGTAGCGGTACTTTCTCTACACTTCTCTTTAAAAATACAAAACAATGTTTATTTAAAACAATTATTATGTATAAATTGCATTAGTTTTAATATATATTGATGTAAATTTTGATAATTTTTTAATTTATATATAAATCTATATTAATAATTGATGGTTAAATAGTAAATACACAATTCACGTGTGACATTTATTAAAAATATTTGCAAGTATTTTATTACAAGTATTTGTAGTATTAATGATAACCAATTAGTAACGCAAAATACTAATTAATTTTTTCATTTTCCGCAACATTAATTATCCATTAATTCGAGCTATGTAAATTTTTCCATTTAAAAGTACATGCTCCATTTGAAATATGTGCGCCTTTTGGAGCATGTAATTGTTGTCAGCTATTAATCAACCATTTAATGAAAAGTAATGTAAAATCATACGCATGCCCTCTTAAATTCACACACCAATGAAATTGGTGGTTGGATTTGTTTACATATCACTATAAGTAGACAATTTTGAGTTTATATTTTTAACATTTTCCTTTCTATTCTCTTCATCATTGTGTAAGCTTATTCATCAATAGAAAAATCTCATCATCACAAGCGTAAAAAATTATGTTCTCAAATTGTGGAAATGTTTTTATTTCCTCTCTATGCAAAAATTTGTATGAATTCTCACCTTCAATCCCTCAAATATTAATTTTTTTGTTAATGTAAAATTTTTGATAGCTGATTAGGGAATATATTCTTGTAAAATTTTCCGTGCACTGATTAGGGCTTATATCCATGTAGGGATTTTGTAGATAATTAAATGGAAGAAATTTTTTTATTCAATATTTTGTAGAAGGTAATTTTTTTATTAAATAAATAATTTCATAATATAGTAAACATTTGTTAGAGAAGTGAAAGATGACAGAATGGAGCACAACTTGAGAAAGAAATGATGCAACTTAATATGTAATAACATGAGAGGAAGATTTGCAGAATTTTTAAAAACCAAAAAAACCTACCAAGAACTTGTTTTGTTGCGTCTTGAAAAGGAAGCCTGATGGTATGGATGGTTTCTTAATTTGCATGATAAAAAAATAAATATCATAATCGAATTATGGATATGTTGGTGCACAGAATAGAAGAGCGAGATGTATTTTATAAAATTGATATTATTTTTTTGGTCTTATTGTTGTCCACAAATAGTCCTCCATGCACATACTTAGCAAAATTAAATGGTTACAAAATTTTTGACATTGTGAGTGACAATATTTTAGAAGATATTCAAGATTTGTGAAAGAAGAATTTGAGGAACAAGGAAATTCTAAGATGTTGCTAATATAGAAGCATCAAACTATCCTCAAAAGTTTTCACAAAATGTAAATTTGCTCTGTTTGCATCATGGTTATGTGGATTTTTGTCTTTTACGGCCTACAATATTTCTCTCTTATATGATTTAATGTCATATTATGCCTTAAGGACCCTTTTGTAAAAGGATGCGGGTCCTTTCAAAACCCCCATATTAACCCTTATACAAAAAAATGGACATAGTTTTTGTACATTGAAATATGTTGTTAAATGCTAGCAATCCATAAGCTCAAAATTTTATATTTTGGAAGTATTAGGTTACCTTAATGGGTGCTAAGCTCAAAACATCTTACTTAAAATTTCTCCTCAATCCACCACTAAAAAAAAAAAAAATCTATTAACTTTTCAACTTTCTAATGTTTGTAATTTATTTAAATAATTTTTTACACTATGAAACTTATTTATATTTTTCTTTATTTTCTAGTTATTATTGATTTGACAAATATGAGTCCTTGTTGCAACATTGATTTATAATATTTAATTAAAATCATAATTATAAGGAAATAATCACATAACTAGCATATCTATACGATCTCACAACTAGCACATCTCACATCCATGACGCATGAACTTAATGCTCTGTCTTATTTATTTTAAAATGTTGTTAACATAATTACTATCAACAAGGTTTATTAAGTATACATGAACATAATGATTGCCTACTTTATACGAGGATTAAGGAACCCATAAACCTTACAATATAATGCATTGTGAGCATCACTAGAGTGAACAAAAATGAAATAGGACAAAAATAAATAAAAACTTATCCCAAACTACATTCTAATAGATCAATACAAGGAAAAATTGTAAAACATGGAGAGGAAAACATTCCAAATGATACAGTCCACAAATAGTCAAACAAAATCTTGAATATCTAATGGACTAGTTAGTATTCAAATGTTTGTACTCCTCTAGTTGACTCTCCTCCTGTCCTTTCATGTTATGAACCTTCTTGCTCGGGATAGGGATGTGGTCTTCACCTTTTATTCCTCATCTAAATTATTGAGGTGGATATTATACCTACCAAATTTGTGTCCTTGCTCCAGGCCCTTGACCACACTCCCATGCAACTCCAAAACCCAACTTTTTATGTCTACCATATTGGCCATGAAAGAGTTTTGGGTGATGCAAATTTTATTAGAGGTGTTGATGTAATGCATGACATTGTTTCCCATATCCATTCCAACTTTGCCTAAGGCCTCCATATCCATTTCCACTTGACTCACCCTGAGATTTTTTTATCAAAATCCACATTCCAACCTAGCTCCACTCTCTCTTTCCCTTTAGATGACTCCCCTTTCATATAAATTAGAGAACCTATAGCTCCAATACCAAGATTTTCATTCCCCTAAGGTGCCTTAATATTATTTCTCCTCATTTTGTTCATATGGTCCGAAAGAGTACAATTTTCATCTGAATCCCTGGATTTTGGCTCTAATTCCTTTGCCACCACTGGTTTACCATTCGTACAAAGTAAAAGAATTATTCCATGGTGTATCGGGGTATAATTATTTCCCTGTTGAAAATTATTCACGGACGCAGAGATCAACATAAGTAAGAAAAGGGGAAGGCTCATAGAAATATCATTCCTAAACATATTAATCATAGTGAGATGGTGAGTAAATATATTTGTATAATTTACTTCAAGAGTAATGTACCTCATAAGGTGGATGCAAACCGTATTTGAAATATCAGGGATACAAAATCTAGCTATACCGTCTACCTATAAGTAAACCATTTCTTTATCACGAAGAAAGTCTTAATTTCATGTTTACTTCAGGTGCGGTATTTGAATATCTTTAAGCCCTCAGTATCTATTCTAGTTTCCTACACTATTAAATCCTCTTAACCCTAAATTTCTATTCTACAGATCAACATGTTGCAATTGTTCCATGCCCGACAAAATTCCAATGCAAGACAAAGATAAGACCTCGTGATTTTTGAGATGAAATTCCTAAATCCGTCAATTTTTAGAATGTGCCACAAGGAGGGGTTTTTGTTTAGGGCACCATAGCTCATGGGATCAGTTCTAAAATGACCACCTCCTATGGTTTTATTCAACTGAGATTTAAAATGGAAGAAACAATGGAAAAAATGAATTTTAAGAGAAATATTAATACAAATCCCACTATATATCTTACACATGTGAAGGTTCCTGTTAACCATAAGTACAAGGATGATATCCCAACAAGGGAAAAAAACCACTGAAACATTAGTACTTAATATTATTAATGAGATTAATAACATTGGTGATATCATCTCCCATCTCACACACTTAAAAAACTGCTACCTCTAGCCCCTAATTTGGGAAGATAATCCACACATTTATTACCATTTCTCGGGGTGTGAATAATTAATTACATTTATCAAAATATTTCAACAAATTTTCTTTAGTATCTTTAAGGATATTTCTTATGGTCCAATTTTTAATTCTATCCTTTCTCGCATTGTCTAGAGTTAAAATTATTTTTTGAACAACTAACCAGAAAAACATGTTGAAATTGGTGAGTAAATCCTTAATACAATTTTTCCTCTACAAATCCTTTGCAAGACAACATATGTTAAGAAAATGAATATGTTTGGTCCAAGAACGTATATGTTAGGTGTTATACTTAAGCATTATAGTCATTGATCTCCATAAACATATGTAAGAAAAACATATATTTGAAAACAATTGATCCATGACATTTAAAAGACATCAAACTATTTTAGAAACACGATTAATAGTTTTTAGTCAAACAACAACATATTATAAGTACAACATAAAATGTATTTTTAGTAAGTAACAAATCTTTCAAATAAATAAAAATTTTGTCCTCCAATATTTACAATTCAATTGAAGTTAAGGCAAGAATTCTTCATGTTGTTGACATTGGGGAGTAAATCCTTAGTCTAATATTTCCTCTAGAAAGCCTTTGCAAGACAACATATGTTTTGAAAATGAATATGTTTGGTCTAATAACTGATTTGTCATGTGTTATACTTAAGCATTATAGTCATTGATCTCCATCAATGCATGTAAGCAAATCCTTTTTCTAAAAGCAATTGAACTCGAATGTTTAAAACACACTAGACTATTTTAGAAATATGTTCAATATTTTTTCATTCAAACAACAACATATTATAAGCAAAACATAAAAGACATTTTGTAGTATTTAAAAAATATTTCAATCCTTTCAATAATAATAACTTTTAACATCCACGACATTAGTTGTACTTCTATTTGAGAAGTAACAAATTTAAAAAATAGGTTACAAATTTCACTTCAATCCTAAAGTACTATACATGTTGTTAATTATTTCAATTCAATCCTTCAACCAGGAGGAAGTTCATTATGAGGTTAAAAATGGAGATACTAGCGGAAAATAAAATCAATGTATTTCTTTATCTTATTAAATTGTAGTGACTTTTTAGCTTGAAATATTATATTCTTCAAATACATTCCCTTGTTAAGCTCAAACTAGGTTGATTTAATTTTTTAAATCCCAGTGACCACTAAAATCATAATAATATCTCAATTTCTTTTGTCAAAACCCTTGAGACCATGAAGATCCAAATATTATGTTGTGTCATAAGCTAGCGGATGTTAAGTTCAAAATATCATTTAGTAACTTGTTAAATGAAAGCGATGAGTGCACTTAAAGTAATATAAACAACCAACTTACGGATGTACTGCAACAAAACAATATTGATTCAAGTTAATATATATACCCACACTAGTTTGAATTCATGTAAGGGTTCAATATAAGAATAAATTTTAACATCCATGAGGCTAGTTAAAAGATGAAAAATTATATTATTCTTGTCATGTACCTATAATTATGAATGCAATTATACCTGTAAGAGAAAACAAACCAAATAAGGATATTATTCTTACCACATACATGTTATTGTATCTATATTTAATTTTATCTTGGTCTGAACTAAACACACTACTCTCAGTTGAAAAAATTAGGCTCCGAGATGGAGAGGACTCATGGGGATGAATTTTTTTCGATACAACACTGTCCCCATCTTATTCCAGTCAAACAGTGTTTTATGAAATCACCTTACCAAATCTCACAAACAAATTCCCATCACAAGTGTTGCTTTTTCTCCTTGTAACATCTCTATGCTTACCCACTTCATTTCCATGTGTAGAATGAACAACCTTAGAGAACCTAAATGTAACAAATAGAAGTGTCAATAAAGAAATTCTAATAAGATATTTCTTTATGATTTGTTGTCTAATAATCTATACAGTATGAAATCATGTCTAGAAATGTTAGTTATTTCACCTTGCTTCATTTTGTTTGTAGATTCTTCCTTTATAATATATATTAACTAAATACATCTAATATTGCTAACATTCAAACCTTCAACCTCCACTAAATGCAGTAATTGCAAGAACATTAACTAATTAATGTTGGGGTTGGTTGAAAATTAACTAATATTAAAAGTTGTTAGGTTATGTCAAGGCATAACCTCTTTTGGTGGCGGAAAGAGGATAAGGAATTTGTGGATTTTTTGGGAATTTATGACATTCATAGATTGTGTTTATGTGATGGAAGGGATAAATTATTTACTATTACTAATTAGGTCATAATTCAATTATAAATCATGGAGACATGAGTTGAATATTGCAATGAAGGTGCTCGACATATCTATTTAATCATCATCTATATCAGACCTTTAGAAATCACTGTCAAAAAATCCCTGTTCATTATGGGTAGCACCAGAAAATTCATCGAGCCTTATTCCTATGAAGAGGTAAAGGATGACCTAGTAGTATGGAATATTTAACATGATGGTGGTCTTATGTTGTTTATGGAAATACTTTCTGGTCATTTTGTTTGAGTAACATGTAGTGTGTTCGCAACATGGAAGAAAGGGAGAGTCAAAGTGGGAAAGATTGAATTTATATTTCATATATAGTAGAGTCCGTTGGGGCTGTGAAATTTATGTTCATTTCTCACTTCAAGAGGATATGGATTATTTCTTATATCCTAGTGAAAATCTAATAGTGTATAACTCGGGTTATGAATAGGACTCATTTCCAAAACCTTGGAATAGGGTTGCTGAGTAATTGATGAGGTACTTCATGCTTCAGCAATGCTATGAAGTGATCTATGAAGCTTAGGTTTTTATTATTGCACATATTTGACATGATTGGAAGGTAAACTTTGTGAATTTTCTATTTCAATTGCTTGAGAAGTCCCTTAAAATGGATATAGAAGATGATGGTCCTTTCCTATACCAAGGCCTTTTATATTTTCTCTTTAAAATGGAAGCTTCCCAAAAATAAATCTCGTGCTTCCCCTCTAAGCTACATGAGAAACATCATGTCCCCCCTCCTCTTCCACAACCATCTCCCTATATCTGTTTTCGTCATCGATGTCTTGGTCTCCCTTCCGAATCGATTCACACATCATGATTATTAACCCTAATTCTTTCTCTCTTAGGTCTCTCCTCGTACTCTCTAACAACTCATAACACTTCATAGCACTCTTCTAAGGTCTCGAACTAATTTTGAACCTAGCATATAATTTCTCTTCACCTCTTTTGAGGTTTCTCTAGATTTTCCTCTCATCTCCACTAACATTGTAATGGCTACAACCATCTCAACTCACCTGATCACCAAAGCATGTGTGACTACCCTCCCACCTTTTTTCATAGAAGTTAACATGGAATCAAAAATTTGAGATGTGTTCAAGGATCTATCCTTAGTTTACCATGATTCTCCTCTGTCAGAGAAAATGGGCTACCCCACTCGAAACTTGAACATAAAAAGCATTTAGAGAATATCTCTCTTAATCCACACGAGGCCATTCAAGATTATATTTCACTCAATATTTGCTATCAAGGGATGCAAAATTCACGTGGTCATAACTTGGATGAAAATAAAAAAGTATTCTTGGAACACATTAAGTTAGTGGATGTTTTGGTTCAAGGAAGGGCTACTGTTGATGCTAAGGATGAAGCAACTACTCTCATGAATATCCATAAAATGTAATTTGGCTTTGTCCAGTTTTGGAATTTTTGGTTTTTATTTTTTTTGCATACGGGATTGTTCTCTTCTTGTTTCATTGTAATACCTGGCCATGAGGTATTTTTGTGCAAGTATGTGGGTCATTTGGGAAAACCCCCTTTACTCTAATTCCAAATAGTTTTATGTTTTGGCATATCGTAGTCATGTGGCTAAGATCTTAATATCTTAATGAGTTTTCTTACATCCTTAAGATCGCTATGCTCCAAATTTTATGTCTTGGTATAACCTAACAAATTCTTAGATGAGATTATCCTACTTTATTTTGATAAAACCTAGCGACCACCAAGCTCCAAAAATTTATGGTGTGGCATAACGTACCATTGTCTAATATCAAAATATAATTTTCTTACTAGTTAGGTGGTAGAAAAAACTAAACTCAAAATATTATATTGTGGGTTTAGCACCAGAAAAGTTATTAATATCTACCTCTAATTTTCTAGATGCTATAAAATATCTTAATTATGAATTATTAAACCCTAGTGATGAAATCACCAAATAACATGTTGTGGAAAAACCTAGTAGCCGCGAAGATCAAAATAATATATTGTTTAAGTACCTAACGACCACTAAGATCAAACTATGTTGATTAAAATTTTCTAAATCCCTAGTCACCATTAAGATCCAAATATTATGTTTTGGTGTAACCCACCATCAACCAAGCTAATAATATATATATATATATATATATATATATATATATATATATTAAACCTAGTGAGTGCTAAGCACCAAATATTATGTTGTGTCATAATTTAGTAGATGCTAAGCTCAAAATATCCTTAAATAAAATGTTAAATGATAACAACCACTATGCTCAAAAGAATATTTTGTGGAAGTACCTAGTCTCCACTTAGTTCAAAATATGCTAATTTAATTTGTTTAATCCTATCGACCGTAACCTCCATATATTATGTTGTTGTTTAAACTAGTGTCAGCTAAGTTATAAATATCTTCCTGTAATTTGTTAACTATTGTAAAATATTGTAACTATGAATTATTGAACCCTAACGAGTTCAATATCCAAATAATATGTTGTGGCAAAGGATCTTTGGGTGCTAAGCTCAAAGTATCTGAAACCACCAGTAGTATCCAAATATTATGTGGTAGCATAACCTAGCAGGTTCTAAGCTCGAAATTTCTTAATTCTAAATCTTAAATGCATACAAAAATTCAACTAATTTATACTGGTCTTGATTTCTATAAGGATCTCCAAAGTCAATGTATTTCTTTTGTTTGTTAAATAATATTGATTTTTTAGCTCAAAATATTTATATTCTTAAGTTCTCTCTTTCTTTTGTTGAAACCTAGAGACTGCTAAGATCCTAATATTATGTTATGGCATAACCTAGTGGCCACTATGTTGAAAATATCTTAATTTAATTTATCAAATCCTAATTAGTGATAAGCTGAAAAGATTGTGTGATGGCATAAAATAACAGGTGCTATCCTCGAAATATCTTAATTTGTAATCTTAAAATCATATAATAAAATCTTACTAATTTATACATATCTTGTTTCTATATATTTCTCCAAATTTAATGTGGTTGATTAACTTATAGGTATATAAGCTCAAAAAAAATCACTTTAATTTGTAAAAACGTAGCGAATTACAAGAAGATATGGCATGTGTGGCTTTAATGGTCATTTATGACATCGATAGTTTGCATTCATGCGATAGACGAAATCGATTAAGGGTTATACGCACGTGACATGTAAGATGACGTTGGACATTTAAGATTCTTAATGGGAAGCATGATATTTATGATAAGGATATCTAATTGATGATCTTCTGTATTATCACACTTACCTCCTTTTGTGTGTTGTGTGCTTGTGGCTTTATATCTTGGTCTGTTGGCCATTTCACTACCCCTTTCCACTTTTCATCTTTGGTCATTGTGCTTCTGTCTCTCTGTGATGGTGATAGGGGTGTTGGTGGTTTCTTGGGTAGCATGGAGTGTGGTCCTAGAAGGAAGAGGTAGAGAGCTATGAAAAGCAAGGACCTTTGGGAATCATTTAATTCTTGTATGGGAGGAAAATTCAGAACATATCTATGTGGAATTGGCTCGAGAAGGTCTAGTCGGTCATTAAACAATTCAAAGAAGAAGATGATGGTGATATTTGTGAGAGCATGCACAAGATAATGCTTGACTCCGAACCAGTCCAAAGGGAAAAGGAACATTTTTACATGGCTCAAGGGTTGAGCATGGAAAACATATTGTCCAACTCTTTGGGTAAATTTATCTTGCATAAGGAGAATGAGAAGTTGGAAGAGCGTTTAGTCATCCTCGAGTATTATTTTCATTCCTTGATGTGGGGGATATAGGAAATTTCACATGGTCTTGAGGAAGTTGCAAAAAATCAGGGTTTAGAACTCCCTTCTTGCGCAAAAGTGAAAATGCTGGAATTTTGTGTCGATTCGTCCTCCTCCTCTGATCATAGTAAAGGGGATATGGATGTCGAGATCATCAACAAGGTGGGGTTGAGAGTCCAAACAACCTAATCTTTCCTGTATGAATTTATCTTTAGTTTCGATTAAGTCCGAAATGACCATCTATATAGCGAAGTGTATAGATATAGGAAGTATTTGTGGGTGAAGTGAAGTTGATTACAACTCTTCCCCATATTTTGGCATATATTTAGTAAGATAAGTTACTTGTAATCATCATGGGAGTCCATTGCTAGAAGAATTATCATGGACTGGTTCCTCATGTACTTTTTTCAAGACTTATCATTGAAATATCCTAGTTTAAAATCTTAAAATCATAGAATGAATTCATCTAATTTATATATATCTTCTTTGTGATACATATAATGTTTGTGATACATAAGCTAGTGAATTGAGTACCCAAATACTATATTGTGGCATAACCTAGCAGCCGCTAAGCTCTTAATACCTCAATTTAGTTTTGAAATCCTAACTAACGCTAGGTTCCAATGATTATGTGGTAGCATAACCTAGCGGGCACTAAGCTCAAAATATCTTAATTTAAAATAATATGTTGTGGAATAACCTAGCATGCTAAACTCTTAATACTAGTATTCACTAAGATCATATTATTATGTTGCATAACCAACCAACCCGTTTTTATGCTTATAATATCTTACTTTCTTTTACTAAAACCTAGAGAATTATAAGATCCAAATATTATTTTTTCCATAAGCTAGCAGACACTAGGCTCAAAATATAATTGGGTTATATCGTGGCATAACCTAGTGACAACTAATGTCTTAATACCTTATTTTAGTTTTTAAATCCTTACTCCTACTAGGATCCAACGATTATAAGGTAGCATAGCCTAGCGGGTGCTAAGCTCAAAATATCTTAATTTAAAATAACATATCATGTTTGAAATACATAACCTAGTGAATTGAATACCCAAATAATATGTTGTGGAATAACCTAGTAGCGCATTAAGCTCTTAATACCAGTATTCACTAATATCGTATTATTATGTTGCATAACTTACCCACCATTATGATTATAATATATTACTTTCTGTTACTTAAACCTAGAGACTTCTAAGATCCAAATGTTAAGTTGTGTTATAAGCTAGTATACGTTAAGCTTAAAATATAATTGGGTAACTGGATAGATTATAGTGCCCACTAAGCTTGAAATATTATACTGTGGAAGTACCTAGCACCCGCTTAGCTGAAACTATTTTAATTTAATTTGTTTAATCCAACCCACCGTAAGGTATTAATGTTATACAACGTGATATAATCGATAAACACTAGCAGCTACTAAAATTTTCTTAGTCATAAAGAAAACGATCACTTGATCCAAAAAAAGTGTGTTGCCTAAAAATAACAAAGTGTATTTAACACAAGAGAAATAAAAAATCGATCGCTTGACCCAAAAAAGTGTGTTTCCTATAACAAAATCCACCTATTATTGAGTTTGTAAAGGTAAACAAAGACTTCATCCAAATAAGAATTATAGCCTAGTAGTCGTTAGAGTAGGAAACATTTTTCATTTAGATCGTATTTAAAAAGGATTTTATATAAACGATAAAAAAATAAATATGGAATTTATGTAATAGTATACGTATAGAATTGGACTCGTTGTACCCTAGCGGCCGCTAATCTATACTTAAAGGTAGAATATTTTTACATTTAGGACAAGAAAAGAAACTTGGACTAGTGACCAAGAAGTTATACTACAAGTTTTTAAATAGAACGTAATCTACTCGTTCCACCCTAGCGCCACTAAGCTATTCCTAAAGGTAAATATATCATGTTCATAAATGTTATACATCTAAATTCTTAATGTTTTCTAGAAATCATATTGAAAAGATATAAAATATTTTAAAAAATCTAGCGTTTATACAATGGATACATAAATATACGTGTAAAATCGTATCTTTAATATGTTATATAGGTAAACATATAGTTTTATCTAGTTCTTACAAGATTATAAGAATTATTTTACAGTTATGAAATCATATGGAAACTCAGAATTGCATTTGAGAATCTATAAAACAAGTTTTTACATACAATGCGATCTACTTGTTGCATCCTAGCGGTTGCTAATCTATTCTTAAAAGTAAATATATCATATTCATAATGAATTTGTTTTATAAATCCAAATTGTTAATCTTTGTTAATATAACAACTAACAAAGAACAAAAGTGATTGCTAGGACCAAAAAACGTTGTGTTTCCTATATAAAAATAACTAATCCATAAGGGCCAAGGAATACGAATGATTTTTCAAAATTATAATTATAGCCTAGTGGATGCTAGGGTAGACAATTTTTCCTATGGTAGAGTTTATTCATAGAAAAAAAATCATATTGAAAAGATACAAATGATAACAAATAAATGAAGTTTATATAATGTATATATAAATATACATGTAGAATCATGTATGTAATTCAAAATAGAATTGGGGTTTCGTAAATAGGTTGTCAAAACAACCAATTATATCATGGAAGCCTCAAAGCTATGTTAATTTTTGGCATAGATTAGCGGGCTCAAAAGGAAGAATATATTAATTATAAAATGCATATTGATTAAAATTATATTTAATAATATTATTGCATATATAATGTGTTTAACTTCAATGTACATACCATAAAAATGATGAAGACATTACATTTGGTTAATTCTACATGGAAACACATATATAATTGGAAATAATTATCATACAATTGAATTCTTAATATAGTTTTATAGTTTTGAATTAATTTTTTAACCTCATATATTTTCCTAAAATATCTAAGCGACAACCATGTAAAAAATGTAATATGCATTAATTAGCGAGGTTTCTTTGCATCATCTTAATGAACAACATTAGACTATTTTTGGTTCTCCCAACTAAAATAAAATTAAAAATAAGGTGACTATGCCAGAAGCTATCATTATCCTAAAAACAATTGCAAGAACGAGAATGAAAAATTCAAAACGAAAATAACCAAAGAGAGACATAGAATGGCAGAAATGGGAAAGTGTTAAATAGATATAAATACTAGAGTAGAAAAGTGATTAAAATTTCTTTTTTAACACACAAAAAATTAAATTTTCATGAAGAACAAGGAATTTTGACATAGAGATAAAAACAACTCAAAAGTAAGGCTTGATATGAGAGCACAATTGATAGGACAAAGCAGGATTTTGTGGATCATGATTGGACTCTTTGTGAAAAACATAGAACCATTCGATTATAGAGAAACTAATAGATATCATAATAAAAAAGGCACACCTTTACTATAAATACTTGGTTTAGTAATATCTGGGATTATTTCATGATTTATGTTTTATGTGAAATGTCCATTTGCTATCTCATTGAAATAATCATCGTAATTATTTTCACAACCTATGTTTCTATCCTCCTTCATGTGCATCATTTGTGTGCATCCTTTATGTGCTTATTTTTGTGCCTTTCTCTGTGAACAAGATTATAATCGTATGAAAAAAACAAGGATTCGAACACTCATCCCTACAATCTACATTCCACGTGTATTTTTATTTTGTAGACATGTTTTTCTGATTGACCAAAAAAATTCAAAACCCTACTCAATATTTCTCCAAGGTATTTAATAATTTTTTAGCACATTCCATGAAATAAATTTAAAAAATAG
Organism: Taxus wallichiana var. yunnanensis; assembly: GCA_018340775.1. Classification (NCBI taxonomy): domain Eukaryota; kingdom Viridiplantae; phylum Streptophyta; class Pinopsida; order Cupressales; family Taxaceae; genus Taxus; species Taxus wallichiana. The sequence goes on from CM031242.1 coordinate 221,911,654, forward strand.
AAAAAGAGCAGGATATAAAAATTTGAAATTTTCACTTTCCCCCTCTAAAAGCAAAAGGGTGGGCTATTGAAATTTCAAATATCTAAAAACTTACCCCATCTAAAAGAAAAAGGGCGGGCTATTGAAATTTCAAATATCCAAAAATTTCCCCCTCTAAAAGCAAAAAGGGTAGGCTATTGAAATTTCAAATATCTGAAAAATTTCCCTCTAAAATCAAAAGAGTAGGATATTGAAATTTCAAATATCCGAAAATGTGGGGAATTCAAATTTCCCTATTTTTATTTTTCTATGGTTTAAAAATTAAAAAATAAATTTTTCATTTTCTATAGCCTATAATAATATAAACATAATAACAAATATATTTTACAACATATAATTGAACCAAGCATAACAAAAAAATATGATAAAAAACATAAGAAAAAATCCTAAAAAAGTTTTAAGATTATTAGAATAATATACAAACATTTACGTACCATTCTTTATCAAAATCGATTTCTACATTGTTAGATATAGTGTGTGCTTATGTAAATTAATTATCCAATGAAAATGTGCCATGTGGCAAGTTCGAACAAGATATTTCAGATACATAATAAGGCTAGCGATCCAAGACTTACAGTTAGTGTTACTGTATGACTATTTTCAAAATAAGAAACATTTGAGCCTAGGGTCTGATATGTCATTTCTCAATAAGTAAAGGACCTTAGTGGGTGCTAAGCATTTTCTTTGTTAAGAAATGATGTGAAATATGTCTTGAAAACATTTTCCTTGTTAAGCATTTTCTTATGGAAACTACATACTAAGCCTAGCGATCCACAACTTTACAGATAGTGTTTAAAATGAGAAGAGGTAAAGGTAGGATCCTATCATTTGCTAAACTAAACCGTGATATATTATTTTATGTATACTTTAAAAATAAGAAAATTTTGAGTCTAGGGTATGATATGTCGTTTTTGTCAATAAGTAAAGGATCTTGGCGACGCTATGAATTTTCTTTTATAGGAAATGAAGTGAAGTATGAGTTAAAAACCATGTATCTCATTGGAACTACATACCAAGGCCAAAGATCCAAAATTGTAATGATAGTGTTTAAAATGAGAAGAGGTAAAGGTAGGAGCCTAGTAATCATTAAGCTAAACCGTGATTTATTATTTTATGTCTACTTTCAAAATAAGAAAATTTTGAGCCTAGGGTCTAATATGTTGTTTTGTCAATAAGTAAAGGAGCTTGGCAGGAACTCACATTTCGTTTGATAGGAAATGATGTGAAGTATGTTTTGGAATCCATGTATCTCATTGGAACTATATACCAAGGCTAAGGATCCAAAACTATAATGCTAGTGTTTAAAATGAGAAGAGGTAAAGGTAGGAGCCTAGTGGTTGCTAAGCTAAACTATGATTTATTATTTTATGTCTACTTTCAAAATAAGAAACTTTTGAGCCTAGGGTTTGATATGCCATTTTTGTCAATAAGTAAAGGAGCTTAGCGGGTGCTACACATTTTCTTTGATAGGAAATGATGTGAAGTATGAGTTAAAAACCATGTATCTCATTGGAACTACATACCAAGGCTAGGGATCCAAAACTATAATGATAGTGTTTAAAATGATAAGAGGTAAAGGTAGGATCCTAGCGGTTCTAAGCTAAACCATGATTTATTATTTTATGTCTACTTTCAAAATAAGAAACTTTTGAGCCTAGGGTCTAATATGCCATTTCTGTCAATAAGTAAAGGATTTTAGTGGGCACTACACATTTTCTTTCATAGGAAATGATGTTAATTATGAGGTGAAAATCATGTATCTCATTGGAACTACATACCGAGGCCAGGGATCTAAAACTTTAATGATAGTGTCTAAAATGAGAAGAGGTTTCTATCAATAAGTAAATGATCTTAGCGGGTGCTAAGAATTTTTTTCAATTGTAAACGAGATAAAATATGATTTGAAAACTACGTATCTTATGGGAACTACAAATTAAATCTAGGAATCCAAATCTATAAAGAAAGTATTTATATTGATAAGAGGTAAAGGTAGGATCCTATCGATATCTAAGCTATACCTTTAAATTCAATAAGTTATGGTGTCCCACTCAATACGTGTGAAAGCTTAGCATTCACAATGTATTTTCTCTCGTAAAAACAAATGTGAATTATATGTTATAAGGAATAAGTCTGTGAGTACAACATAATAGATGAAAACACGTAGTGAACCAAAGCTACATATGTATGGTATTTATAATGATTGGTAGTAATGATGGGAGGATAATGAACATTAAACTAGAGCATGATATTTTATTTTATTAGTGTTTTTCTTCTTATTAAACTGTTCAACCAAGTGGTCACTACACCCTTACTTTCGAAAAGGAAAAATTCTTAGCATTCACTCAACATTTTCTCCCACAAGGTCCGATGTGAATTATGTGTTTCAAACAATATACCTTATGGTAAATACGTAAGTTTTGATCCCTCATGTACCTTAATCACTCTAAGAAATAACATAAGAACAAAAATAGGAAAAAAAATTGCCTACGTTTATTAATGTAGGACCCAAACAATACGAAATTATTTTTCACCTACCTTTAATACTTTACCTTAATCACTCTAAGAAATAACAACTTTATATATATATATTATATATATATATATATATATATATATATATATATATATATATAACAACCCTAAGTCCAAGTACAAATAAAAATGTAGGGTTTTTCCAATCCTTCCCTTTTAGCAATGAGCCACAGAGTTGTAGAGGATTTACAAAAGAGGCACAGTTTGAAGGGTTGAGGAAAAATACTGCCAAAGTTAGACCCATCTCGGGTTATGGATGCATTCATTCGTGTGATAGGAGGATAAGTTTGAGCGGCCTCCTCATTGGTCCCTAAAATTGGTCCTTTGGGTCTTTCATTTGAAGAAAATCAAATAAGAAACATTGCAAAGGATACCGTAATAAATTGGAAGGGTCCGAGGGTTACTTGTGAAGCTCATTGTACAAAATCACAAGACCAAAGTTACAATTGTTCCTAGCATAGTTTCCTTGGTGATTAAATCCCTAAATGAACCTGAACGTGACAGGAAAAAGATGAAAAACATTAAACATATCCATAACATCTCATTGGACGATGTTATTGAAATTACTGAAGTTTGTGAAGCCCTAATCCATGGAACAAAATTTGGTGGGAATTGTGAAGAACATTTTTGGTACATGTGCTTCTTTTAGGTGCATTATCGATTGTAAGGATCCCAAGGATTTACAATCAAAGATCGATGAAGGAGAGGTTGAGATTCCAGAGGATTGATCGGAAGGAAGTGATTTTGTTTTGGGTATTTTTTTGTTTTTAAGATTTGATTAGAGAAAAAGGATAGTAGATTTATGGGCCTTTCATTGAATAAAAAGGAGCACTCCAAATTTGGTTATAGTGGGTTTCATTTCTTATTTAATATTTGTGTATTTTCTTATTTAATGTACTATGTATTTGTAGGCCTAATTTCCTTAATAAAATTGAGTTATTTTGGTAATGTTAGACTATAAATATCAAGCTGGAAGCATTAAACCAAAATAAGAAGTAATGTGTAGTAAGATATTTACTGGCTAAGTTTTTTCATAATTTATTTTACCTTTACAAGGAAAAACTCATTTCCTATGAATTTGAGGCATGAGGCTTAACTCACTAAAAACATTCTCATAAGTGGTGGTGCAAAGGCTGCAACAAGGTTGGGGTTTGGAAAGTTGGAGAATGGCCGAATCTGTGATGGCTATGTTGAGGGAAAGGGGGTTCTGCTAGAAGTTGATGTAGAGGAGTCAACTTGGATTACGTAGTTTTGAGGTTTAAGGCTAATGTAATACCATATACATTTCCATTCAAGTGAGATTTAACTATAATCATATGAGTTATAAACACAATATCGATGATGGATTTTTAGTTCCGGAGCAAGTATGATGAGAGCCTAGCGATTGCTAAACTAGAGCATGATCTTTTATTTAATCACTAGTTTAAAATTATTAAATCTGTTGAACCTATCGTCCATTATGCCCTTACTTTTGATAAGTAAAAATGCTTAGTATTTTCTAAGAATTTTCTCCCACAAGATCCGATGTGAATTATGTGTTTCAAACAATATACCTTATGGGAACTACGTAAGGCTTGATCCCTCATGTACCTTAATCACTCTAAGAAATAAAAACATATATTACTTAAAAAAGAAAATAAAAGAGAACAACCCTAAGTCCAAGTACAGATAAAGACGTAGGGTTTTTCCTAGTCTTCCCTTTTAGCAAGAGGTCACGAAGTTGTAGAGGATTTATGGAAGACTAACAGTTCGAAGGGTTGAGGAAATATGCCACCAAATTTTGACCCATCTCAGGTTGTGGAGGTGTTCTTCCATGTGACAGGAGGAGAAGTTGTAATGGCCTCTTCATTGGCCACTAAAACTAGTGCTTTGGGTCTTTCACTAAATTAAATTAGAGAAGACATTAGAAAGGAGAATGCAAGAGATTGGAAGAGTTTGAAGGTTATTATGAAGCTCACTATACAAAATCGTTAGGCCAAAGCTACAGTTGTTCCAAGTGCAACTGCCTTGGTGATTAAATCCCTAAAGGAACCTGAATGTGACAGGAAAATATGAAAAACATTAAACATACTAGGAACGTCTTGTTAGAAGATGTTATTGAAATTGTGAAGGTCATGATGCACCGATCCATGACAAAACATATTCTAGGATCTATGAAGGAGATTTTGGGTACGTGTGTTTTTATCAGGTACACTTTTGATGGTAAGGATCCCAAGGATTTATAATTAGAGATCGATGAAGGAGAGTTGGAGATTCTAGAGGATTGATCAAAAGGAAGAGATTTAGTTTTGGGTATTTTTTATTGAGTTTTAGTGTATTGGATATTTGTTTGTTTTTAAGGTTTGATTGGGGAACAATGACTTAAAGATTTATGGGTCTGACATTGAATAAAAAGAAGCATGCCAATTTTTTTATAGTGGGTTTTGTTGCTTATTTAATGTTTGTATATTTTCTTGTTTAATGTACTCTGTATTTGTAGGCCTAATTTCCTTAATAAAACTGAGTTATTTTGGTAATGTTAGACTATAAATATCATTTGGAAGCATTAAACCAAAATAAGAAGTAACATTTAGTAAGATATTTACTAGCTAAGGTTTGTAATAATTTATTTTCACTTTACAAGACAAAGCTCATTTCCTATGAATTTGGGGCATGAGGCTTAACTCATTGAAAAACATTCTCATAAGTGGTGGTGCAAAGGTTGCAAAAAGGTTGGGGTTTGACAAGTTGGAGAATGGCTTGAATTTGGTATGGCTATGTTGAGGGGAAGGGTGTTATGCCCGAAGTTGATACAGAGGAGTCAACTTTGATTATGTACTTTTAAGGTTAAAGGATGATGTAAGACCATCTAAAATTCCATTCAGTGAGATTTCACTATAATTAGGTGAACTATAAACAAAATATCGATGATGGGTTATCAATTTTAGGATTAAATATGATGGGAGCCTAGTGACCGCTAAACTAGAGCATGATATTTTATTTTATCACTATTTTAAAATTATTAAACTATTCAACCTAGCGTCCACTATGCCCTTACTTTTGAAAAGGAAAAAATTCTCAACGTTTGCAAAGCATTTTCTCCCACAAGATCTAATGTGAATGATGTGTTTCAAAAAATATATCTTATGGGAACTACGTAAGGCTTGATCCCTCATGTACCTTAATAACTCTAAGAAATAACAACATATATTACTTAAAAAAGAAAAGAAAAGAGAACAACCCTAAGTCCAAATACATACAAAGATGTAAGATTTTTCCTAGTCTAACCTTTTAACAAGAGGTCATAGAGTTGTAGAGGATTTTTGAAAGAGGAAATGTTCGAAGGGATGAGGAAAAATGCCACCCAATTTGGACCCATCTCGTTGTGGAGGTGTTCGTCCATGTGACAAGAGGATAATTTGGAGTGGCCTCTTAATTGGCCCATACAATGGGTCCTTTGGGTCTTTCACCGAAGAAAATCAGAGAAGACATTGCAAAGGATATTATAAGAGATTGGAATCATTTGAGGTTACCGTGAAGCTCACTATACAAAATTATTAGGCCAAAGTTACAGTTTTTCCCAGTGTGTCTGCCTTGGTGATTAAATCTCGAAGGAACATGAACGTGACAAGAAAAAATATGTAAAACATTAAAAACACTAGGAACGTCTTGTTGGACGATGATATTGAAATTTTGAAGGTCATGATGCATCGATCCATGGGAAAACATCTTGTGGGATCTGTGAAGGAGATTCTTTGTACATGTGTTTACATTGGGCCCACTATCAATGGTAAGGATCCCAAGGATTTAAAATCATAGATCAATGAAGGAGAGGTCGATATTCCAGAGGATTGATCAAAAGGAAGTGATTTTGTTTTGGGTATGTTTTATTGAGTTTTAGTGTATTGGGTATTTTTTTGTTTTTAAGGTTTGATTGGGTAACATGGCTTAAATATTTATGGGTCTAGCATTGAATAAAAAGGATCATGCCAAATTTGTTTATTGTGGGTTTCTTTAATTATTTAATGTTTGTATATTTTCTTGTTTAATGTACTCTATATTTGTAGGCATAATTTCCTTACTAAAACCGAGTTATTTATGTAATGTTAAACTACAAATATCAATTTGGAATCATTAAACCAAAATAAGAAGTAATGTCTAGTAAGATATTTATTGGAAAAGGTTTGTTATAATTTATTTTCACTTTACAAGAAAAATTTTGTTTCCTATGAATCTGGGGCATGATGATTAACACATTGAAAAAATTCTCATAAGTGGCGGTGTAAAGGATATAACAAGCTTGGGGTTTAGAAAGTTGGAAAATGACCTGAATTTGGGATGGCTATGTTGATGGAAAGGGGTTCTTCGGAATTTGATGTAGAGGAGTAAAATTGGATTACATAGTTTTGAGGTTTAAGGTTGATGTAAGACCATATACAATTCTATTCCAGTGATATTTCACTACAATCAGATGAACTATAAACACAATATCGATGATGGGTTTTTAGTACCGAAGAAAGCATGATGAGATCCTAATGAATGCTAAAATAGAGCATGATCTTTTATTTTATCATTGTTTTCAAATTATTAAACTATTGAAACTACCATCCACTATGCCGTTACTTTCGATAAGTAAAAATGCTTAGCATTCGCTAAGCATTTTCTCCTATAATATCCAAAGTGAATTATGTGTTTCAAACAATATACCTTATGGGAACTACGTAAGGATTGATCCCTCTATCTAGTATGTAGTGCAACTATTGTCTCCGTCAGGTACATTCCAATCAACATGATATAATTATAATGAATGAAAAACACTAAGAATCCAAAGTGTTAAAAATAGTGTTTACAATGACCGTAATGGTAGGAGCCTCACGAGTTGCTCAGCTAGGTTGTGATTTATTATTTTATCACAATATTCAATAAAAGAAACTATTGAAAGTAGCATCTAATGTGTTGTTACTTTTGATAAGTAATGAAACTAAGCATTAGGTAAACAATTTTTCCGATACAAAATGTTGTGAAGATGGCCATACTTATGTTTAGGAAAAGTGTAATCCTTCTTTTTTTTGATAGCTTGTTGTGGAATTTCCCACCAAGCGCTACGCTTAAAATATCATACTTAGAGTATTTATAGACATTTAGACATAATGAATAAAGTATGTCCGTATATATATATATATATATATATATATATATATATATATATATATATATATATATATATATATATATTTCACATTGTCTTATTTAACAAAAAATGATGAGATATCACTAACTCCATTAATGTGATTTGTTTCTCAAATACTCTCCTCAAAATACAAAACATTAGATCTTCCGACCACTATCCTTTAAACATGTTCATTAGTCTTGTTACAGGCATCTAATCCTCACTACTATAGTATGACCGATATACACATAAATCACATAGTCTTGTAAAATAAAAAATTCCCAAGCCTCCGCAAACTCTCTTGAAATAGCAAATATCACATCTTAATGTCCTCTATGGTTTATCATTAAAAAGGTGTAAATGGTTTAAAAATTGTTTTAGGTTGTTATTTTATATGTTGACTAGAAGTCTATCTGCCACTAAAGTGTGTATTTTTTAACGTTCCTATCATGCCATCTATATAATGTTATGGATTTTCTAGCTCATATGTAATACTTTCAAAAGGTGAAAATGGTTTCATATCTTTTAATGCATCATAATTCGATTTAAGAATTTTAGAAAAATTCTATTATTATTGATTTGATCCACAAAATATGAATTATCTGTAACCAGTTGAATGATACATAATATGTCCTATTGAATCCTAGCGGTCACTAACCATTAAGTTAATTACTCTATTATGATACATAGTAAAGAACTATAGAATTTGGTGTCTGCTAGGGTACTATTTAAATTCCTTAACAGATAATGCAATAAAAACACTTTAATATTCGAAAATGACCTAATTATTAATGTATTTTATTCTAAATGTACGTAAAATGTCTTCCATTGTTCATGCTCCATTCAGAACAATTTCATTCATCACAGTCGTATTTGTTGGAAGAAAAGAGATGAGGAATGGTTTGTGGAACTTAATTCCCCTGAAAACTACCATGTCGACTTGTGGTTATTTTTTGTTATAGATGAAAATCATGAGGAAGTTGGTATTGTTCTATCATCGACATTATTGATTTGGGGACATTGCGTGTCTAGGTGGAATGCTTTGACTTTGAAAATAATAAGTTTCTTATTCTGGATATGGAGTTGGACATTTCTTTGTTCAGAAACGGAAATGCATGCCTCCATAAATAGTGGACCATATTCTTGTTCAAAATATGGTTGGAATTTGGGGATTCTAATAGATTTTGACAAAATTGGTTGTTCAAATGTAGAAGTCATTCAAAATGGTATATTTATAGTATTCAGAAAATTGTATAGAAACAAGAAAACATCTTTTGTTTTTCATTTTTGCATAGAAAATGTTTTCTTTCACCTCCAAAACATGCCAAGTTATTTACTATTATAGGTGAACATATTTGACTAAATTGGAGATAAACCCATCTATATCAAAATTACATGGGTTCAAAAGGAACACTAAATCAACTAGGTATTTAGAATCTAGTGTAATAGAAAAGACATTTGATTTTTACTACCGGAGAATAAAAGGAGATAACAAAATGAGAGAAAAATTTCTACATTAGTTGAGAAATAAGCATTTAGATAATATTGTATTGACATCCTACAGCGAATCCAATGTAATATAAACATTTAAATTGTATGAAGCATACTACCACCAGTTTTCTATAGTGTTGGGTGAAGAGAGCAATTGAAAAAGAAAATCTAATTCCCATATATTAGGGAAAAAATGGAAAAATGAAAAGAAGATCATGAGGTGGAAGAATTTCTTCTTGTGTGCGGCTCGAGACAATATTAGATAACTATGTGATGTCACTGGAAGGAAATATACCAACAAGGGTGAAAGTCATAGACATTTTTTCTTGTAAATGTGCATATCCATTCCATCTTCCATCGACTTTATCATCTATTCCTTCGACTAATCCTTTCAATGTTGAATGTGTGATCATTTTTTTACAATTTGGCCAATGATATTTCTTCGATGTAATAATGGAGCTTTTAATAGTTATAAAGTGTGTTGGATTATATTATTATTGTTCTAATACCAACTAGTTATTCAAAAATGTTAAGTGAAACAATACAAAGATACATGGAAAAGGTTAAAGACATTGGAGTATCAATTTTAAAGGATGTTATAGACTCTACGATAAAACAGGATATTCAAAAGTTTGTGTCTTATGTACACAATATATTGTGTGCACAACCATGACAATAATGATGATTATAGAGAAGAGGTCACTATGGATTGGATGGAGAAACTGCCACAAAAATTGGTAACTGCAAGTGAAATTGGCCTACAAGGAAACATCCATCCTTTTATTTGTAAAATATTGTATGAGTTATAGGTTGACATTTTCACTCGATGTTGTTCCATTAATTATCTAGTACTAGTGCTTCATGGTGGTAATGTTGCACTCCATCCATTAGTGGATTCCAAACTATCTTCCATTTTTATTGTTGAGACACATAGTCAAGCGATGTTTTTGAAAAATACTATTCTCATATGAAGAAAGGTTCGTCTTTGGAAACAATTTCAACAAGTGATTTTTTTAATGGATTTTAACCTAAATATGCTACTTATACAATTATTGTTTATGCAGACAACCACAAAGCTATAAAATTTGATGTACAACCATTTCACCGTGATGCTACACAACCAATTCAACATGGTGATTTACTTTCAATCATTTTATAAATATGTTTAATGAGCTCTATCTTCAATTGCCATGGTTTTCAATTTTTTAAACAAAGTTATGTTTTTACAATTCAGATGACAGATGTGGAGGATGTGGGTACTACGAACATGAATATGCCATCATATATAGGTATGTTAATCGTGTGAATTTACAAACAAAACCGCTAATAAGCCCCACAAATTTATAAGACAATAAATGATTATGTAAACAACCAATAAGGTCCAAAATTTATAGGAAATGATATGATATCCATGTGTATTTTACAAAAAAATTATTTATAAGGCCCACAAATTTATAGGAAATGATAACTAAGCATGAGACATTAATTTATATGCTTCACTTGGGTCGAAGAAAATATTTAAGGAAATTCATTTGTAAGTTATGATAAAAATTTAATATGAACTATATAGATCTTAATAGATTCTATGCATCCACACTCAATATAAAAATGGTTTGACTAAAAAACGTTACATTCATCAATATCTCGTTGATTTATAATTGCATATTGTCTACAATGTTTCACTGATTCACTACTACATACTAACTACTTACATTGAATTAACATTGTTTTGGCTTAAACATCATCATAAAAAAACTACATACGGCTTGATCTAGTTCATTTATATGTAAAACAACACTTGGCTAGTCTCATTAAAGTTTTTCCACCTAAGTGTAGTTCGGCCAATGATGGCATAGCCTAGGGCGCAAATCCTCATCAATAGCTAAGGAATATTCTCTTCCAAAGGGTGGTTTGATAAATATAAGCATAGCTTAATGGCTGCTAAATTTGAATTATAATACAGAGAATAATTGATATTGTACTTACCATATCACCACATAAACCACTATGTTTATCCATTTAAGTTTTCCACAACATGAAATCAATTATGAAATGATTAATGTTTATTTCAAATACATTATGCTTGTATTTTCAATAGGAAGAAATAGATTATTAGTTGATGATTGTTTATTTGAAATAGATCTTGCATAAATGGATCCAACAACGTGTACAGGTAGTGTAATCCAAGCCACAATCTCAATTGGTAATTGTTAGTTGTAAGCTAAAATTTTGTTTATTTAAATTGGTTTTAATTTATATGCAGCCGATGAAAATTATTTTTTTCTTCCCTATAAGTAGCGATAAGATTTATTTACTAATTTTGGATATGGAGGATTTGTTATTAAACAAAACATAGAATATGAAGATTTCATTCAGTTCGGTATGAAAGTTGTCAACCTGCGAGGTGGTCCGTCAGAATTTATAAAATCACTATCATCATACTATGAACTGGGATTTTGGTCTGAAACTCTCATTTCTGTTGATGTTAAAAAGATATCAATAGGATTCAATAAAAAAATATTGAACGTATTGAATCCAATAGTAACTTGGGGAAAGGAACATTGCAATATAGTTGAGGGAATAACAATAAGAGACCTAGAAAAGGTTTGGAGTATAAACAATTTTTCATATAGTTTGAAAAATACTTTGTTTATTACATTAGGTGCAAAGGGAAACCCTCCTGAAAATTTTATGGTGGGTATGAAAAGAAAACTCAAATATTAGACAAAAGATAAATGGTTGATAGTCAATTTGTACAAAAAATATCACAAATAGTGTCTCAGGAATTGAATGTGGTAGATGGCATCAAATACTTAGAGCAAGAAAAATATAAATAACTATTTCTCTTTTCGTAATGTTGTTCGATTGTATAGTTTAACAATGCCAATAATATATACTTTTATATGTTATAATGAAATGTACTACATAACTCTATTTTATTATGTTGAGATTATCGAAATATAATTTGGGAGGATTTATATTTTCATTGAATATAAGATGACAATATGATTGAATAACTTCTATGGTGAACTATTGGAAACAACTTGCCCTTGAAAATTTGTAAAATCGTATATTTTTAACATTGTTCATAAAATAAATATAGAATTATACTATATATACTTAATTGGTTTTTAATATTTTTTATATATATATATATATATATATATAATATTAATTGATGGTCATATCAAAATATGCAAGTCATATGTGACGGTTAGTTCAAATATTTTCAACTATTTTATGGATAAAAAGGATAAAAATGTCTGAACAAACATCAAATTTAACATCACTTTTTTACCTTTGTTGCAACCATTAAAGGACAAGAGAAGATGTTTGGGATGATATTTGATCAAAAATTGAATTCAAGGGAACTTATTTTTTGGAGCTTCACTAAGACAAAGCATAAATAATTCTTAGCGGTTAATAGCCCGTTTAAAACATAACCATTTTCTATATATAACATAGCATAAATAATGGCCAATGGTCGCTAGCCCATTTAAAACATAACCATCTTTTGTATATAACATAACGTAAATAATGGCCGGTGGCTAGCCCTTATAAAACAGAAACATGCCATGTATATAACATAACATAAATAATGGCCAGCAACTGCTAGCTCGTATAATGGATTCCAATATTTGATTTTCTGGATTCTAACATATGGGACTTTGGAGTACATATAACTCTAATATAGTAGATTTTGGATTCTAATATAGTAGATTTTGGATTCCAATATATGCGATATTGGAATCCGATATGTGTGATTTTGGAATCCGATATGTGTGATTTTGGAGTGTAGATAATTCCAATATTTGACATTTTGGAATCCAAAAATAGCAATATTGGATTCCGATATTGAGTATATTTTTAGCTGTTGGGACTAAAATAAGTCCCAATTTAGTGAAATAAGCATTAATTACACTTAATGATTTTCATTTCTATCGATGAGCATCCAAACATTACACATACTACACATTTTTTTGACTCACATGCTTATCCTTATGTTTGCACTTACTTTTTCAACTATTTCCAACACACATAATGTTACACCTATTATTTTTATCCTAATGGGTACATTCTTATTGCTTATACACTTCCTATTCATCTAATTTGGATCTTAGACTCTATCAGAGCTTTCCCTTCATCATGTTGACACTATTCTTTGGTAGCTTTTGCAGATATTCTACCTATTATAATTCCACCTCCATGGCATGCTATATCTCACATCATAAAATAGATATCCATTATTTTCACACTTTGGGGAATCAACATATCACCTCCTCATAGTCACATATTCTAGGTAGCAGTTTTCTATCCATATTATTCACATACACATCTATACATTATTCTTTCTTTACAATTCATGTTAATATTTCTAGCAAGAATTTCTTATACCTACACAATGGGCATACCTAGTTACATCTCTCTACACTCCTATGCTACTCCATATGATATTTTCTACTCATGCCTACTTATAGATCCTTCAATTCATTTTACATATAATGCTTCATTATTACGATACACATCCTTTAGTGCACTATACATGTACTCGGCTATTCATTCATATAATGATCATGTCGATTTACCAAAGAACTCCTGATATAATCAATCGGGGGCATCAAACTTACCTCTCCCCTTACATTAGTATCTTTTGTCTCTAGTATCTACTACTACACTTCACAATCCACACTTCACATTTCATCTTCCTAAGAAATAATTATTTGGTACACACATTTTAATTTCATTACCCAATGACACACTCTAGTGCTATGGTTCACACTTGAATGTTAAGGGAATACTTCATCAATGAACCTCACATTATTTACACCTAACACTTTGTGTTTCACAAAAATATTTCCTATATATACACACTTCTCTCTCTATGTTTCACGATATATATTTCTATCATCTACTCTCACATGCTACACTTAATTTTCGATGACACACTCTTGTTATATGGATCATTCTTGATTGTTGAGGGATAATTTATAAGTGAACCTCATCTCATGCACATCTACTAGGGGAAACACTACTCCTATCATTGTCACACCTTGCATATCACACCATCACACTCATACAACATTTACATATCTTGGTTACATTTATTCTTGCTATCTTATTCTACTTACATCTTGCACTTTGTTTACTATGTTAGACAAATACTCAGTATGTCATTATCTTTATCATATAAACATACACACTCACGTGGTCTATGCAAATGAATTCAGGTCTCTTACAAATCCTTACATGATGCATGATAATTGACATTTGATCCCTTTCTATTCCTATTGAGGATCCTAGGGGCATCTAACTTGACTACTCTCACACACTACAGGTCATATGGCTTCATTATATACTAAATCTTCACACTAACACTTTCCTTTCACGATATATACACACTTTTGCATACTATTTACCTTTCTAACATGCCAAAAGTTCTCCATGTGTATCATTTTCCTTGCAGGAATATATACATCCATGGTTATCTCTCATTTTTTCTTAATACTTGCTTAGTATTGTTTTCTATCATTTGTGGGCTATGCCCTATGTCTTGTCTAATCATCATATGATTTTGGTCGCTTCGGCCTTGATTGTATTGTGACATTGGAAGGAAAGTCCCATGTATGAAACTCACTTCTTGCGTTCTATTTTATCTTCCTAGTTGTTTGTTACATTGTATTTTATCACATGTTCACTTTGTTTTCACTACCACTTGTAATAACCTTTTTCATGTTCTTTGGTTTCTACTATGACATACAATACCCCATTTAGGTATCCACTTTAGATATGGATATCATATTAGGTCCTCTCCTTTTGGAAAAATTCTCCTACAATTGTCTCTTGTACCCAAAATAAGGGGGCATCTATTGGGTGAATAAATCACCCCTACAATAGCTCAGAGCTATAATATAAAACATCATAGTATAGGAACAACAAAGACACATAGTCATAGATTAGCACAAAAATAGACATGGTTCAAAAAAAAGAGCAGACACTAGCAAAGAGACTTGTATAATAGTGGTGGGCCCTTGTGTCCCACTTGGTACTTGTGTCATGGGGAAAAAATAGTCAATTTCTCATATCAACACAATCTCCAGTTGTTTTTAGATCAATTATATAGTAATAGGAACTTGCCTCCGATTCATGAGAATTTAGTCTTCCAAGATAATCATAATTAATCAAAACAAATCGGGATGTACCATTTGTAGTGGTGCTTATTTGAGAAGCATCATGCAAGGAGAGAAAAACAAGACGTCTCTCCCGAACACTCTTCTCTTAGCGTGAGGTCACCCAAAAAACTCACACTTGGCATGAGATCACCCAAATAGATTACTCTTGGCATGACATCATCTAAAAAAATGTGCTCTTGATGTGAGATCACCCAAAATATTCACCATTCAATAACAAAATCCAATAACTTCAAGTAAATCGGGACAAATTTCCTATATCTTATACTATTATACATCAGGTGCACACTTTTGTTTTACATAATTTCACACTCTTACATACTTATACACATGCATTAATTTGATTTAGAATATATGGATATTTGAATACTCTCTCTCTCTCTCTCTCTCTCTCTTATTTTGTAGGTCTATCCTTAATACGTAACAAGGAGCAACTAAAATCATAAAAAAAGGACATGCTACTATGCACATGCTTCACCCTTAGGGTCCACTTCCCTTTCCTAGTCTTCATGCTTCACATTGTGATCACTTCATGCTTCACTTGTCCACTCAACACACTATCGGCTACACACTTCTCTACAAGGTTACAAGGTACACATATTATATCTACTTTATGCTATCGAGTATTCACTCAACAACATAAAATGGGGGAAAATGTAGACATAAAATCTATGCACTTGGGTACATTTCTAGGTCCTAAAAGCATGGTAGAATTTACATTCCTAAGAAAAAAAAAAGTCATTGACAACCCCCTTTTTTCTTTATATTTTTCAATTATATTGGCTTTATACATATTTCACTCGGCTGAAATTTGACTGTTTTTATATTTCTATAGCTCCAAACATCAGAGCCTAGTTAGTACACTAGCATTAGGAAATCCTATCCTCCTAGGAATTTTTGTCCCTTTTTCCATTCTACTTATGAATTTGGACCCCTTTCGATTCTTAATTAATTTTTACTACTTTGGTTAATTCATTCAGTTCTTAATTACAAAATTAAAACATGGGAATCATATAAATACAATGTTATGTTCTCAAAATAGGGGACCAAACACTAAGCATTACATCAAAAGGAACAAAATAACTTCAAATAATTCATCTAACACACTCATTCATAGAACAAGGTCTCGCATCACTTGTGCATACACAACATAGGATGGGAAGTCTTTTATATTTCATCTCACACATTTTATACATTCTATATATAGCCCATTATCATTGGTGAAACTTGTACAAGGGTTTCATAGGGCATCATTATACACACTCTCAAAAATAACTACATGGAGTCTAGGATATAGAGCGGTTGCTCGGTCATAAGTTCACTCTTCGAGTGACTGTGAGGGTTAGTCGACTCCTCATTCTACATTTTCATTTTTAGGTGTGATATGGTTCATGAGTATGTGGAGGTGAAATTCATTGGTACATTCATAGATTAAAAATGAATCCAGAGTGATAGAAAGAAAAACAAAACAAACATCATCTAGACCAGAAAGAGCCATATCCACAACATCTACGCAAACACCGGCGCAGGATCCAAATACCATCGCTAAGAAATTATGTCCTTACCCACAATTTTTTTGTAGGGAAGAGCACATATTCTAAACTGGTTTTCTTAATAAAACCAACTATTTAATATCACATACAAGAAACAACAAATCTCATTTTATTTAAATAGTGCTATACAAATTTCAAGAAGAGATATATGGCAAATAGGATAATGGTTTTCATTCAATATCAATCCCACTCTTCATGTAACACTAAATTTTCCACAATGTAATAACTAAACAACTAATACATATTTCTACAAGAGGGAGATCCAACAACAAGAAGAAAAAAACATATTTTCTTATAGCACTAAAGCATCCTTCCAATAACTAAATTTCCTTTCAAGAAGTTACAACAAATTATTATTATTTTTTAAACAAAACAATAATAAAAAAAAGTCAAATGAAGCAGAAATTACCCAAAGAGTCCATGTGTTTGAACCATGGCTCTGATACCAAATGTAATGCCATCAATTTTTTTCCATTTTTAAAGCAAACACACTAAAAATTTCAGATTTAACATGTAATGCTTACTATATATTGCAGATTTCAAACAAAACAATTATTTCAAATGAAGACAAGTAAAATAAAGAACTCATGATCTTATGTTGTAATCTTTTTTTTTTTTTTTTTTTGACAATAGAGAAGAGTTACAAGACAAAAGAGACATGTTATTACAAGACTTTCAAATCACAATAGGATAAGTTTACAAGATGAGGCTATCCACAATCAACCATATAACATAGTTACAATGAGGTGTAATATTTACAATGATTTTGAGGATAAAAGAGACAAAGTCACCACTCCAACTAAAACTTCATCCTTGAGTCTCCACCTTGAGTGTTCTTCTAAGAGTGTTGAATCAAGAGATATGGCTTGTTTACCACCCAACCAATAGGCATCATCACATGTCTTTCCATGGTTGGAAGCCATGCTAGCCTCCCCCAAGCCCATGGGAGAGAGGAAAAAACTACCACAATGTGCACAAGTATAAAGGGGATAAAACACAACAAGAAATACATAAGGCCATTTAACCACTTAGACATACTACACATGATAAAACAACAACATGAGGATAACAAGGTCAACCTCACAAGGGGGAAGAGAAGAAGTAGGATGCCCAAATCAAAGGTGTCCAACCATAGGAGCACCAAAAAAACATGTTTACAAAACTCCTTATACCTCCTAATCATTCATCCTCCTTATTCCTCCTTTATGTCATAGAAATCCTTCTTGGGAGGATTTTCAAACCCAAAAGGGTTTCCTCACAAAGAATGGGGAATGGTTCAAGCCATATGGACCTTTCTTCGACCTCAAACCATATGAGGGGATGAGAAGGGAACTTCATGGCTTGACCAACAACCTTGAGGTTTGAGAAGGAAATCCTCTCTCTCTTCCCCTACATTCTCCAAAACCATCAATCCAAATGATGGTGGAGAGAAAACAAAAGAAAACAACAAGAACAAGAAAACAACTACATTCACCAAAGAACTTCACAACACATCATTTCACACACATCATTTTATTGATCAAAGCATAGTTAACAAGATAAGTACAACTAAGAAAGAAAATTTTTAAGAATCCTACCTCTACAATGCTTTCCAAGACTCTAAGCTTTTCCCTTTTTCCAAGCTCACCTCCAAGCTCCCAAAATTCTCCAAGTTCTCCCAAAAAAATGAGCCAAGAAGACCCCTTCCTTCCACATGAGGAAGAATAAGAAGAGGAACCCAAAAGTTTCCTCACCAATGGGAAGGTGACAAGTGTCACCCCCTCTCCTCTCAAGAGTCAAAGATTCCAAAAACCAAATAAGTAAGAGTAAACTCACCTTTTAGCCCTTATCACCCAAAATACTAAAAACTAAAATAAAAAAAAGTGGAGCAACTTTTAACAAATACACACAAACCAACCATCTTACATGGATGGTGACTAAGGAGGGAAAAATGGGAGGGAAACTCCCTCCAAACCTTGGAAATAAGCCCCCTACCTATTAGGTAGGGTCCAAGGGCCCATTTTCATGCTAAGGGAACTCCCAAACTCAAAAGGGGTCCCTAAAACTCTCAAAAATAACCCAATTTCGGGTTTGGCATGCTTGGGCACAAGGGTAGAGGGTGTGGGGTCCACCCAAGGTTCACATGTGGTCCCCAATCCCTTCTACCAACACACACACACACACTTACCCAAAACCAACACTTAAATTAAGATGAGATCATTAAACCCCTAAGCTAGTTTACTTAATAAAACACACCCTAAACATAATTAATTTTACAAGACATAAATACATTACAATTGAGGGTTCACCCATGGTGCCCAATTAAATACACCTATTCTAAGGCCTCAAACATTTAGCATGGTTAGGACTCACGGCCGGCCTGCTTGTGCACAATTATGTAGCTACCCTGAAACCCATGCTCTCCTATACCTGTCACCTGCACACTCATTGCACACATTAACCGCATCTGTCCAATATAATAACATCATCTACACATCACAAATTCAATCAAACTTATAATGCCCTAACATTATTAAACAATTGATAGTGCAATGCATACAATTATTCACATATTTTTCCACAAATCATCCACAGATAAAATTACAATGACATACACTTAGGCTAGCATGAAAATTACCATTATTAAATCCAGAAAACTATATCATTAATCAAATCGACCACAAGAACCAACATCTAACCAATAGATCTATCATATAACCCTATTAGTGTCATCAACATCATAAGAAATATATCAGTATACAAATCTAGTCCAATTGGCGCTACGTGCCCAAAATGCCATAATGTCCACGAGGATAAAATATCATACTAAAATGTCTAAAATCTATTAGAGTCTCAATCAAAACATGTCTATGCATAAAGGAACCAGTAGATAAATGAAGCTATAAAAATGTGGGCACTACATCGCCTCTCCTAGAATTAGACTTCCTCCCTGGAATTCATTAGAAGAGATAGGAATATCTAGCCCTCGGTGGTGTAGCATCCTCCCATGTAGCTGATGACTCGTCATATAATTCCCACTACACTCTAACCTAGTCTAAATCTTGACCTCAAAGGGCCAACCTCTTGTGCTCTAGTATGCGTACGGGCTCCAATCTCCACTGCCCTCCATCCTCTACCTTTAATGCTGACCAATCCAAAACATGAGAAACATTTGGCACATATCTACGAAGTACAGAAACATGAAAAACATCATGGGCCTGTGCAAGGTGTGGTGGCAAAGCTAGATGATAGGCAACTGGACCGATGACCTCAAGAATATCAAAAGGCCCCACAAAATGAGGCGATAGCTTAGAACCTTTTCCATAATGAATCAGACTCTTATGAGGACGAACCCTCAAGAAAAATTTATCACCCAATGAGAAGTGACGGTCAATCCTCTTGGTGTCCACATATGCCTTCTAGTGTGCTCTAGCCTACTCAAGACGCTGCCAAATCGAATAACTCGCTTGCTCTAAATCTTAAAGATAAGTTGGCCCCAAAATAATCATGTCATCTAGTCTGTCCTAACTCAAAGGTGTCCTGCAAGGGCATCCATACAAAGCTTGGTAGGGAGCCATGCCAATGGAGCTATGATAACTGTTGTTGTAGGAAAATTCAACTAAATGCAAATAATCTTCCCACTTCTTCTGCTGGTCCATCACATACATCCTCAACATGTCCTCAAGAACCTGATTAACCCTCTCTATTTTCCCACCTATCTCTGGATGATATGCCGAACTGAAATTCTGTGTACCCAAAGCATCTGAAAAAAACTCCAAAAATCTGATGTGTAGATGGTGTCTCTGTCATTGATGATCATATTCAAGATCCCATGCAATCTAACAATGTCCTCCATGAACACTTTGGCGATGGCTTGTGCATTGTAGGTAACATTGGTTGGCGAGAAATGTGCAACCTTGGTCAACTTATCCATAGTGACCATAATGGCATCATGACGATAAGAGGACATATGTAATCCTACTATGAAATCCATGGAGATCACATCCCATTTCCACTCGGGAATGTCACGAGGGTATAAGAGTCCTGTGGGATGAGAATGCTCTACCTTGACTCTCTAACACTCAAGACAACGTGTCAAAAAATCTACTATGTCCTGACAAAGACCCGACCAATAATATAACTCTCTCAAATCAGCATGCATCTTCTTCACTCCGGATGTCTTGCTGCATGGGGCTCGATGAGCCTCGGTAAGAATGAAACTACGCAGATCACCTGCCTTAGGCACATAAATTCACCTATGGAACTAAAGTAAACGATCCGAATCTAACATGCATCCCGAATATCTACCCTCAAAAGAACCCCGTGAGTCCAACATCTCGCCAAGCACCCTCATAAAACATGTCCTCTGGAAGATGCTCAAGTATCGTGCCTCTCAAATCTGACTACAGTGTCAAAGAAACAAGCACATGCCATCATCTACTAAGTGCATCTGCAACAACATTTTCCTTTCCTTTGATATACTGGACCTCCATGTCATACTCACATAGGAACTCCATCTAACGCCGTTGACAAAAATTGAGGTTTGGTTGAGAGAAGATATGTTGTAAGCTACAATGATCTGTCCTCAAGATGAAAGGTCTACCCAAAAGGAAATGTCGCCAACGCACAAGTGCATGAACAACTACTGCAAGCTCCAAGTCGTGAGTAGGATAGTTAAGCTCGTAGTCTTTGAGCTTACGTGACTCAAAGGTGATCACCCGATGCTCCTGCATAAGAACTACTCCCAAACCCTCTAGTGATGCATCAGTGCAAACAACAAAATCCTCTGTCGGGTTTGGAACTGCTAAGATAGGTGTCATGGTTAACCTTTCCTTAAGCAAATTGAAGGCCTTCTCACACTTTTCTGACCAGTTGAACTTCTTCCCTTTCCTCTGAAGGGAAGTAATAGGGTGAGAAATCCTAGAAAAGTCCTACACAAACCTGTGGTAATACCCTACTAAACCCATGAAGCTCCTCACCTCAGTCACTGATGTGGGTGCTGGCCAATCCATGATAGCCTGAATCTTAGAGGGATCTACTTAGAGATACCCTTTCCTGAAATAATGTGTCCTAATTAATGAATCTTTATCTGAAAGAAACTACATTTTTCCAAGTTCCCAAACAACTTCTGTTCTCTCAAAATCAAGCACCTGTCTCAAATGCTCCTCGTGTTCCTCCTCGAACGAGAATATATCAAAATATCATCAAGGAACACTATGAAAAAGTGATCTAGGAAGGTCCTGAACACTCCATTCATGAGGCTCATGAAGATAGCTGGGGCATTGGTCAAACCAAAGGGAACAACAGTGAACTCATAATGCCCATAACGTGTGCGAAAAGTTGTCTTATGAATGTTTGCATCTGATATTTGCAACTGATGATACCCTAACTTGAGATCAATTTTGGAGAACACTCTGGCTCCCCACATCTGATCAAACAAGTCATCAATCCTGGGGAGTGGGTAACGGTTCTTTATTGTGACTTTTTGAGCTATCTGAAGTCTACACAAAGCCTGAGAGAACCATCCTTCTTCTTCACAAATATAACTGGCGCTCCCCAAGGAGATACACTAGGTCGAATGAGACCCTTCTCTAATAACTCCTCTAACTGAATCTTGAGCTCATGAAGCTCGAATTTTTCATCCGATAGGGTGCCCTAGAAATTAGTGTGGAGCCAGGCCCTAAGTCAATGGTGAAGTCTACCTCCCTACTAGGTGGTAAACCTGAAAGCTCTCTTGGAAACACATCTGCATACTCCCTCAAAACTACGTGATCATCAAGGGGTGAATGCTCTGGAGTACTATAAAAAGATCACCGACAAGTGATAGTGAACAACTAGCAATCCTTACGCATGCTCCACTTGAGTTGCTTAGCTGAGATCATACATAGGGAAATAGGTCTCTGCATCCCTGAAATTAGAACTACACTACCAAGAACATCCTGACACTCAATGACCTTATTTCTACAATCCACCTTGGCTCAATGAGCCTCAAGCCAATCCATACCCAACACTACCTGATAGGATCCTAAAGGAATAACTCAGAGGTTAAGTGTAGTGGAGAAGAATCCCAAGTCAAGTACATAACTCTTCACATACGAGTCCATGACGAGTTTATCCCCGCAGGCCAACTCAACTCCGCCAACTATCCGACTACCTAGCCACCAATAGCCCACACTGGTCTACTACAAAAGGAGATATAAAATAATTAGAAGCACCTGAATCAAAAAGTACTAAGACAAAAATACCCTTGATAGTACCTGTCATCTCAATGAATGTGGCCTGATGATCAGCCTGGCAGTTGTCAACCGCTACATACACACAATGGGAGCGGCCCATGTCACCCACGATTTGCTTGGATCTAGGAGCTCTCTACATATCCATAGTAGTGGGATTGTGTGGACACATACACACATAATGGTCTGGAGCCCCACAAATAAAACATCCTCATGTACTACTCTGAGATGGGGTCCCTCTTGTATTTTTACGAACCGAACCTACCGGTCTAACCTAGAAGGCTGTTGTGAGCGGGATGGTGTGAGTGATGAGTACCCAGCCTCCTATCCCTAGATCCACCAAAACCACCTCTAGATCCACCTCGCTGAAAACTTTGAGTCCGTCTCTACCCCTATGATGCTAGTGTCCCGATGCCGTGTGTCTCTTTTGTGATGGGTGCGGTGGAGCTCTCGATGTTGTTGGAGAAGACCAGAATCCTCCTCTAGGGGGTGGTGTTGCACCCTATGCCCTCTGACTCTGAAATGCCTGAATCCTGCCTGGAACTTTCTCTTGTTTCTATCTCGGTGCTCCTGTGCCTTGGTCCTATTCTCCTCAGCCAAGTAGGCCTTCTCAATGGCCTTCTCAAGTGTGGGAGGAGATAACATCCTAATAACTCCTGCTATATCTACATTCAGGCCCCAAATGAACCTGTTTACCTACAATTTCTCATCTTGTAGGTAGTCTACATACTGCAAGAGATCCAAGAACCTGCTCTCATACTGCGCCACTGTGCTAGAACCTTGTCATAAGTTGTGAAACTCATTGATCCTCTTTTGCACAAAATGCTCTGACATATACTGGGCCCTGAACCACTCCTCGAACAACTCCCAGGTCACTGTATCTCGATTCAAATGGATCTTCCACTCCTCATTCCTCTACTAAATTCCTGCTACGTCTCAGAGGAGGTGTATGGCGAACCTAGCTTTGACATTGCTCTCATTCGAGTGCAAGCCAAAGTAGTTGTCCGTCCAGCTAAGGAGCTACGACTCTGCCCCAAAGCCATCTGTCAAACCAGTGAAAGTAGGTGGCTATAGGTGAAGAAGGTCTTGAATCACACTTCCTATGTCTCGATGCTAGCAATGTGGTCTAATAGGTGAAAGGGGTCACCTATCTCCAAAATTTCCCTCGAAGTTGTGTGATCGGCTGTGATGAAATGGGCCACCCCCTCTTGCCAAGGATGGAAGGATGCATGACCTCTCTCGTCTCGGGGTATCGTGCTCAGGTGGCTATGAATGTGTGTCCTCACCAATCAACTCCTCATCTCCCAACTGAATGTCCTCCTCTCTCGGCTCCTGCGGTGGTGGAAGGCGCTCCTGTATGACACCTATCAGCTGCTGTAGGGTCTCTAATATCTGAGGCCCAAAATTAGGGGCCGGTGGCTCCCGCGTAGGTGCACTACATCCCGAACCTCGAGCCGATTGTCCCCTCTTGGGTGCCATCCTGAACCCCAAAAAAATGTTTTATAAACTTTCTAAACGTTGCTAGAAGTGTTATATTATTATTATTATTATTTTAATTATTATTATTATTGTTATTATCATTATAACACCAGATGCAATGCCCCTTTCCGTTAATAATTAATTTATAATAATAATTAATTTTCCCAAAATAAATTAACACTATCCTCACAATAATTTAATTATTTTACTCTATTAAGCTCCCTAGGGCCATGTTTAAATATCTACACCCCTAGCAAGTGAATAGTCTTCCTCCCTTTTAATTTATTTTTTTTTCCTACACACTCTTTAAATTTAATTTTTTTTCCCCCCTTTTAACTTAGTTTATCCACACACACTCCCCCTTTTATTTATTCATTTATTTTTATTCTTAACAAAATTCCCATGACTTAAGAGGGTTAAGATTAAATAGGAACCCTAGGATCAAACCCATGTGAGCCTTAGATTTCTACATTTTCCTAAATTTGACCTAATCATCCTTATGTTTTCCTTTCCTTGCTTTCTCCTCTTCTCATTCATTTTGTTTCTTCCTCCTTTCTACTTCTCTTATTTTTGTTTTCTTTGTCTCCTCTTGTGTAGGTGGAGGAGCTATGGAAGGTTAACTTCATGGAGTTTTGGTTTCAAACATATACAAGTATATATATATATTTGTTGCTGACTTGGGAGAAAGAGAAGCGGATTTTGTTTTGTTTTGTTTTGGGGGGGTCTATGTGGTGTTTGGAGGTGGTGGCGGATGAGGAGGTTATGGCGGCAGGGGCGTGGGGACGGCCGCAAGGAGGACAACACGGAGTGGCAGGGGGACATCGTGGGTGAGGAGGTAGAGGGCGTAGGACAGGTGCGCGGGATTTGTGGGGACGGGGGGGGGGGGGTGTGAAACAGGGTCCAGGGGGGGCGTAGAGGATTTGGGGCTGCAGGGGGTTGTGGGTAGGGGTTGGGGTTTGCGGGGGTTCGGCCCCCAAAAATAGAGTTTGTTTTTATTTTTTTATTATATATATATTTTTCTTAAACTATATACATTTTTTTTTAAATAAAGAAAAAAAAACTGAAATTCTATTTATATATATATATATATATATACACACACACACACATTTGACATGCGAAAAAGTTTACAATATTATAACCAGCCCCACCCCCCCCCTTTTTTTTTTAAAACTCTCTTGTTAAATAGAATGTATTTACTCAAACAAAACTATATTTACAATTTTTTTTTTTTGTAGGGAAGAGCACATATTCTAAACTGGTTTTCTTAATAAAACCAACTATTTAGTATCACATACATGAAACAACAAATCTCATTTTATTTAAATAGTGCTATAAAAATTTCAAGAAGAGATATATGGAAAATAGAATAATGGTTTTCATTCAATGTCAATCCCACTCTTCATGTAACACTAACTTTTCTACAATGTAATAACTAAACAACTAATACATATTTCTACAAGAGGGAGATCCAACAACAAGAAGAAAAAGATAAATTTTCTTATAGCACTTAAAGCATCCTCCCAATAACTAACTTTCCTTTTAAGAAGTTACAACAAATTTATTTATTTTTAAACAAAATAGTAAATAAATAAATAAATAAATAAATGAAGCAGAAATTACCCAAAGAGTTCGTGTGTTTGAACCACGGATCTGATACCAAATGTAATGCCATCAATTTTTTTCCATTTTTATTTATAAAGAAAACACACTAAAAATTTCAGATTTAACATGTAATGCTTACTAGATATTGCAGATTTCAAACCAAACAATCATTTCAAATGAAGACAAGTAAAATAAAGAACTCATGATCTTATGTTGTAATCTTTTTTTTTTGAGAATAGAGAAAGGTTACAAGACAAAAGAGACATGTTATTACAAGACTTTCAAATCACAATAGGATAAGTTTACAAGATGAGGCTATCCACAATCAACCATATAACATAGTTACAATGAGGTGTAATATTTACAATGATTTTGAGGATACAAGAAACAAAGTCACCACTCCAACTAAAATTTCATCATTGAGTCTCCACCTTGAGTGTTCTTCTAAGAGTGTTGAATCAAGAGATATGGCTTGTTTACCACCCAACCAATAGGCATCATCACATGCCTTTCCATGGTTGGAAGCCATGCTAGCCTCCCCCAAGCCCATGGGAGAGAGGAACAAACTACCACAATGTGCACAAGTATAAAGGGGATAAAACACAACAAGAAATACATAAGACCATTTAACCACTTAGACATACTACACATGATAAAACAACAATATGAGGATAGCAAGGTCAACCTCACAAGGTGGAAGAGAAGTAGGATGCCCAAATCAAAGGTGTCCAACCATAGGAGCACCAAAAAAACATGTTTACAAAAATCCTTATACCTTCTAATCATTCATCCTCCTTTTTCCTCCTTTATGTCATATAAATCCTTCTTGGGAGGATTTTCAAACCCAAAATGGTTTCCTCACCAAGAATGGGGAAAAGTTCAAGCCATATGGACCTTTCTTCCACCTCAAACCATATGGGGGATGAGAAGGGACCTTCATGGCTTGACCAACAACCATGAGGTTTGAGAGGGAAATCCCTCTCTCTTCCCCTACCTTCTCCAAAAACCATTAATCCAAATGATGGTGGATAGAAAACAAAAGAAAACAACAAGAACAAGCAAACAAATACATTCACCATATAACTTCACAACACATCATTTCACACACATCATTTCATTGATCAAAACATAGTTAACAAGATAAGAACAACTAAGAAAGAAAAAGGTTAAGAATCCTACCTCTACAATGCTTTCTAAGACTCTAATATTTTCCCTTTTTCCAAGCTCACCTCCAAGCTCCCAAAATTCTCTAAGTTCTCCCAAAAATGAGCCAAGAAGACCCCTTCCTTCAACATGAGGAAGAATAAGAAGAGGAACTCAAAATTTTCCTCACCAATGGGAAGGTGACAAGTGTTACCCACTCTCCTCTCAAGAGTCAAAGATTCCAAAAACTAAATAAGTAAGAGTAAACTCACCTTTTAGCCCTTATCACCCAAAATACTAAAAACTAAAATAATACAAAGTGGAGAAACTTTTAACAACTACACACAAACCAACCATCTTACATGGATGGTGAATAAGGAGGAGGAAAATGGGAGGAAACTCCTCCAAACCTTGGAAATAAACCCCTACCTATCGGGTAGGGTCCAAGGGCCCATTTTCATGCTAGGGGAACTCCCAAACTCAAAAGGGGTCCCTAAAAATGCCCAAAATAACCCAATTTCAGGTTTGACATGCTTGGGCACAAGGGTAAAGGGTGTGGGGTCCACCCAAGGTTCACATGTGGTCACCAAACCCTTCTACCAACACACACACACTTACCCAAAACCAACACTTAATTTAAGATGAGATCATTAAACCCCTAAGCTAGTTTACTTAATAAAACACATACTAAACATAATTAATTTTACAAGACATAAATACATTACAATTGATGGTTCACCCATGGTGCCCAATTAAATACATCTATTCTAAGGCCTCAAACATTTAGCATGGTTAGGACTCAGCCGTGGGCGCCAGTGCACAATTGTGTAGCTGCCACGAAACCCATGCTCTTCTATATCAGTCACTTGCACACTCATTGCATACATTAACCGCATTTGTCCAATATAATAATATCATATACGCATCAAAAATTCCATAAAACTTATAATTCCCTAACATTATTAAACAATTGATAGTGCAATGCATATAATTATTCACATAGTTTGCCACGAATCATCCACAGATAAAATTACAACGACATACACTTAGGCTAGCATGAAAATTACCATTATTAAATCTAGAAAACTATATCATTAATCAAATCGACCACAAGAACCAACATCTAACTAATAGATCTATCATATAACCCTGTTAGTGTCATCAACATCATAAGAAATATATCAGTATATGAATCTAGTCCAATTGGCGCTACGCGCCCAAAATACCATAATGTCCATGAGGATAAAATATCATAGTAAAATGTCCAAAATCTATCAGAGTCTCAATCAAAACATGTCTATGCATAAAGGAACCAACAGATAAGCTGGAGCAAGAAAAACATGGGCACTACACTAAGTCTCACTATCCCCCTCTCTTGGTTAGGGTTTCACATTTATATGCTTATTTTCTTATGTTTTCAATAAATATTAGTATTTTTACATCATTTATTATGGTAGTTTGTAACTATATTTAATTCAATTTATATTAAATAAGAGTCTACTTGGATGATATTGTCAAGTTACTGAGAGGATTAAATGTAAAATCATATATAATTGTGATCCTTTGCACACGTGTAATGTTTGGATCACGATGTAAGAAAACTTGGGAACACATATAAATTTTAGCACTACTTACTATCCTCATATATATGGTTAGACTCATAAAATTAATCGGGTATTAGATTACATGTTTTACTTGTACATTATGGATCATAAATCCCTAGGAAGAGTACTTGTACTTGGTAGATTCCTTATATAATAATAGTTATCATATTTCTAATGGTATGGTTCCTTATAAGGTGTTGTGTGGGAGAGAGAGTGCAGAATCCTTTAATTTGGGACTGTATTGAGGATATTATTGTTGTAGATCTTATCAAGGTTTAGGATATGGAGCAACAAGTAGTTTCAAAATCCACAATATTCAAACCTTGAGCCCTAAACCATAAACCCTACACCCTAAGACCAAACGCTAAACCTTGAACCCTCAACCCTCAACCCTCCACCATAAACACTAAACCTTAAACCATGAGCCTTAAACCCTTAACCCTTAAGTCTAATCCCTAAACTCTCAACTCTAATCCCTAAACCCTTAAACCTAAACCCTAAGCCCTAAACCCTAAATCATGAGCCCTTAACCCTAAACCCTAAACCATGAACCCTAAGCCTAAAAACCTTAACCCTAAACCCTAAACCCTAAACCTTAAACCCCAAACCCTAAGCTGAAAAACCTTAATCGTAAACCCTAAACACTAAATCCTAAATCTTAAACCCTTAGCCTTAAACCCTAAACATAAACCCTCTATCTTGAGCCCCGAGCCCAAAAGAGGAGGCACATTACAATCACCTCATTTTTTCATAGGTTAAGAATCCCATTTAGGGAGAAATCCTCTATCTACAAAGTGAGGATCTCATTTTAGTAAGAAGTAGACAAACATCATAGAGCTGATTTATGGTCACTAAAGTGAATTATGCACTAAATTTCAGAATTTGTACCAATTCAAGAAGTGGTAGGGCCAAAATCTATTTTACAAGGTCAAAATACCTACAAAACGACTACATGTTTTCATAAAACAAAGACCAACTACAATATATATGGCTTGAAAGTTTTAGGTCATTGCTGAAATTCTTAAAATGAGTAAGTACTTACCAGATTAGATTTTACAAAACTATCTTCTATATTATAAGCATCGGATCTATGGGACAACTTGAATTAGGTGCACAATGATCCTAATTTCTTATATTTACTAACATAAATAAATCTTATACTTAACATTTATTTTGGTAAATATGGCTCTTATGGCCCCTCCAAAACTTCATATAGCTCAAAATATTTATGCATTTCATAGCACTAAAAACACATATGCATTATAACGTGATCACATTTTATGTTCGTGAATTCCCAAACCTAATGAAATATAACGTGATCTTTTTTCCTTCATTTTCTTCTCTTTTTCCACTTTCTAGCATGCTAACTTGGTGCATTACCCAGTGACAAGTTCTTGATTTATTTATTTTCAGTTACCTTGGTTTATTGCTTGACCATTTTCATGAGCCTTATATAATTTTTTAAGTTGTTTGACTAATCTCTTTTGTATTGTATTTTAGTATTTTCTTCTAGGTAAATGATTTGCATTTTTATCGATTCTTACCTTGATTGGTGTGCTTGAAACTTTCCATTTTTTAGTAAATTTCAGATTTTCTCTTTGGGACCATTTTAAAGTGAAGTGTAGGATAATTAAACCTTGTCCCACACTCCCAAAACTCATCCTTACACTACCCATGGGGTGGGTATATTTCTTTTATATTCTTGCAAATTTTGATTTTTTACCGTATTTCTATGGAATTTTGTGATTTATGCTTGATTGAATTGTATGTGGACTTCCCATGTGTTTTACGACGGGTCATTGTATTACTAGTAATTTAACCAACTCATAGACAAGTTGGTGTCATTATAACCAAGGTGGTGTCTAAATTTGTATGCAAAAGGAGAAATAAAATATTATTCAACAATACTTCTTCCTAAGAAAACATACAAAAATTAAACATGCATGAAAAAGAAACACACAACAACTAAACTACTGAAATAAATCTGTAGTAAATAAACTATGCTAAGAAATAATAGAAAAATCCTCCTCCTTGGGGAAGAGCGGATTTTGGCCATTCTCTTCCCTTTGGATTTGGAGCAACTACAATTAACTTTTAAAACTGCACTTGTATTGATTCAAAACTGATTTACAAAATATGCCCCCTTTCCAAATATATGGAAGAGGTATTTATAGACATTACTCCTAGTTTACTTGGTCCACACTCCAAGAACTAACTACCTATTATTTGGTGGATTTATTCAAAGCAATAAATACTAAACAAAATTGACTACAACAACCCACTTATCATGGAGAATATTTCTACAACTCATCCGCTTATTCTAGGAACACAAAGTGGGAGAGTACTTATTCAACATTCCTAATACTATTCACTATTTACTCATCCTTGAAACATGGAGAGAAAATGGAGGAGTGTTAAGTATATGACTTTGAGTTATTCTTAGAATATCACATGCATGCATGACTTTAGATTGCCACATGTTTGGATCTATATTCTTGGTTGATGACGTTGAAGAAAAGTGTGGGCTGAATAGTTCAGTGCTCTTTTACATTATTTTGGAACAAACCAAAATAATTTCACTAGTCGGGTGTTTTTGTAGCTTGTGTGAAGACTTTTGGTAGATTCGATATACGAACTTGGAGTAGAGTTGCTTATGACCTGTTTTCTACACACTATTACATTCCAACTTTAGAAGAAATATCAAGAAATAACAACAATTAGATTGCAAATAGATTCCTAAAGAGATGATAAGATAAATCCTATATTCTACCTTAAATATGCATCAGTTATTCAAACTACATCTAAATTCACTTGAAATATTTATTTTAAGAGAGATAATAAGAGTCTTATTTGGTGATATAATGAGACATATTTTGGTCTCATCATTTCCCCCACACTTAACTTCTTGCATGCCCTCATGCAAGCTACTGATCTTCCTGTAGAATATGATTTTGTCAATACTTCTACATCTTTCAAATTGTCTTCTCCTTTTTTCATGATAGTAGCAAACTAAGATTCTAGAAGTAAAATTTTTACTTCTTTCTTATTCATGCTCTCATGAGGTTTTTCGTAGATAATGTAGAGATATTTTTTCCCACACTTAGCTCTTTGTTTTCTCATGCATTCTTCAAAATATTTGGAAGAGAGTGAGTCTCCCCACACTTAGCTTTGTGCATGCCCTCATGCAAACTATTTTTTTATTGAGCAACTTATAGATCCCAATTGTTGTAAACTAGAAAGATGTCATTTGCATCATTTTCTTTGTTACTTGACTTGATCAACACATGTAGATCTTGAAAAATTTCTCTCTTTTTGTAAGATTTCGAGAAGTGAATCTATTTGTAATTAAAACAACAAATAACAATATTCAAGAATAGAAAAATAGAAGTTACCATACCATACTCAGTAGTTATCCTTGCTTTCATCATGTTGTATAACTGTGATTTCCATCTATAGCTGAAAAACAAATAGATATGAAGTCAAGGCCATTGTAGAATAGAAATTTTCAGTAGAAAATTATTTCATCAACTAAGTGGCATAAGAGAGGTAGGCATATGAATCTAAGAAAGACTTTGAAGTGTAATTTTTTTTTTTTTAGTAATTGGCCAGCCAGTAAACTGGTTTTCTAACCAATCATTATCCTTGTGAGAAATTTCAACATGTTGGAAAATCAGTAAGCAATCTTCCAGAGTTTCTGCAACATCCAACCAGCTGAGAAAGTGGATTACAGTATTTAACTTCTCCTTCAAAATGTAACCATTGTAATATGAAAACAATATAAAGCCATTGAAACAAATGTCTTCTTTTGCAGAGAATCAATTGGCCCTTGGAATCCTCATATGATGAGTGCTCCATGAAGTGATGAAATTCCTTTGAATAAAGCAAGTGTTTAGAATCTTATGTTGTCACCAAATTGTGAGAAAATGAAATACAAATATTAATGTATTAGATAACAAAAATATAAAAAAACTTCATTTTTTTGAGGTATGGTTTGGCATAGGAGAAAAATTGGCTATAATTGTTTCTTTGAAGAGTGAGGTGTACATGACAAATAAGAAGTTGAGAAACAATGGTTAACTATTCTGGGAAATGGGATGGTTTAGGGACTTCTTCATTTATTGAGAATGGATGGTTTATTATGAGAGGTTGTGGGTATGATCCTTGAAGAAAAATGGTATGTTGGAATTTCAATTAGTATATACTGGTTGAGCCAGTATTTTTCTACAGTCATGAGAAGGATTAACATTGACTACTTTTGCATATCGGAGGAATTTTTGGTGGTTCCAGAAGTTGGAAAAATTAATTTTCAATAAAAAATGAGACAAAGAGGGTAGCATGGAATGAATCAGGTATTGAAAATTAGGAGAGAATACTTGCATGCATCATAAGATTATTTTTTAAAGAAAAAAATAGTCTTCAACATGTTTTTTTAGTAGTGTGCATTCAAACTGCAATATCTTGGTTGTTTCTAAATGAAAATGAGCAATTCAAAATGATCTAGAAATATTAGATCATGTAGAACAAGACCCAAAAATAATTTGAGCTAATTATTTGTGAGATGCAAGCAATTTTCATCTAGAAAACACCTTCTTGCTATTTTAACATTAAAACTCCTTAAATCAATTGAATATATTCTATGACCTCATCTACAATGTCACGTTTCTTTTTTTCCATGTGTCCTCCCATTCTTCTTACACAAATAATCCACATAAATATTTTCTCTGTTAACCTACACAAAGTTAGTTATTTTTTTTTGCATTTCTTGCATGCATGAACTGGTATTTAATCTAATACATGCAAACAAGAAATATTTTAGAATAGGAAACCCAAATCAATTTAGACCCTACAAAAATATATTATTTTACAATTTTTATAAAGATTAAGAAAAATTATCATCAAATTCCTATTGTATCCATTCCATCACACCAAAATACATCAAGAATTAGTCAATGTAACATTGTGTATATAGGAAATGGAACTAGATACGTGTTTTATTTGATGAAAATGCATATTTCTATTATGAATTTTCATCCATATGTTGATTAAGGTAGTCAATCTTATCAACAAGCTATAATATCATATTGAAATGATCAATATGAATATAATAGAAATATTTCTTAACAAGAATAAATAATTGCATAAACACATGTCTGATGGACTAATATGAAATGGTGTTTCCATTTTATTGAGGGGGTTTCTTTTGGAAATATCCATCAAGTTTCTAAATCTAATTACAAAAATAAAATTTAATCTATTTGCAAAAAATAAATTTGCTGAAATTAAATTGCAGGAAATGAAATTGTAGGAAAAGAAATTGCTGGGAAAATAAATTACAGGAAAATAAATTCTAAATAAGCTATTAAATAAGAATCTCATGTCACAAATCTTGCTAAGAGGTATTCTATTGTCACTAGAATACTCTTTTAGAAAAATATGAGTCTCCTAATAACACCATAGTCCCCAAACAACGGTGCAAAAATTACAGGTCATTGTATTACCAATCATTTAACCAACTCATAGACAAGTTGGTGTCATTATAACCAAGGCGTTTTCTAAAGTTATATGCAAAAGGAGAAATACAATATTATTCAACAATACTTCTTCCTAAGAAAACATACTAAAATTAAACATGCATGAAAAATAAACACACAACTAAACTACTAAAATAAATCTGTAGTAAATAAACTATGCTAAGAAATAATAGAAAAATATTCCTCCTTGGGGAAGAGCAGATTTTGGTCATTCTCTTCCCTTTGGATTTGGAGCAACTACAATTAACTTTTAAAACTACACTTGTATTGATTCAAAACTAATTTACAAAATATTCCCCCTTTCCAAATATATGGAAGAGGTATTTATAGACATTACTCCTAGTTTACTTGGTCCACACTCTAAGAACTAACTACCTATTCTTGAGCAGATTTATTCAAAGCAATAAATACTAAAAACAATTGACTACAACCCACTTATCATGGAGAATATTTCTACAACTCATCCTTTTATTCTAGGAACACAAAGAGGGAGAGTATTTATTCAAAATTCCTAATACTATTCCACTGTTTTCTCATCCTTGAAACATGGATAGAAAATGGAGGAGTGTTAAGTCCATGACTTTGAATTCTTCTTAGAATGCCACATGCATGCATGACTTTAGATTGCCACATGTTTGGATCTATATTCTTGGTTGATGACGTGGAAGCAAAGAGTGGGCTGAATATTTTGGTGCTCCTTTACAT
This sequence comes from Taxus wallichiana var. yunnanensis, assembly GCA_018340775.1. Taxonomy (NCBI): domain Eukaryota; kingdom Viridiplantae; phylum Streptophyta; class Pinopsida; order Cupressales; family Taxaceae; genus Taxus; species Taxus wallichiana. Next base: position 221,946,885 of record CM031242.1, read on the forward strand.
TATTTTGGAACAAACCAAAATAATTTCACTAGCTGGGCATTTCCGTAGTTGCGTGAAGAATTTCCATAGTTGGGCATTTCCGTAGCTATGTGAAGAATTTCTGTAGCTGGGCATTTCCATAGTTACGTGAAGAATTTTCGTAGCTTCAATATATGAACTTGGAGTAGAGTTTTTTATGACCTATTTTCTAAACACTATTGCATTCCATCTTTAGAAGAAACATAAAGAAATAACAACAATTAGATTACAAATAGATTCCTAAAGAGATGATAAGATAAATCCTATATTCTACCTTAAACATGCTATCGATTTTTCAAACTACATCTGTAACATCCCCATTTTAAAACACCAGAACAAGGGAAATTTTTTTTTTTTTTTTTTATATAACGTTCTCTGTTATGAATTATAAAATTCAAACACACGTTCAAGATTTAATAATTGTTCTCTGCCCAAAACACACAGTTTGGATCATACAATTTCTTTTAAAAACGAATGTTCCCTGTTCACATATTTACAATATGGAACACACATTCAATGCCATTCAATCTCATAACAGATTCTATATGCTGCTGTAAATGACTCGATGAACTGCCGATCTTCCATTTTCATGGCTCGGAGTTTCAACGATCCTTCATTTCATGACTCGGCAACAACCGATCCTTCATGTTTGTTTATGCATAGTATATTTTATATACTTGTTCTCATAACCTTCCCCGGTTATCGAAGTGATCCATTTAAAAGCCTATCGAATATACATTGCGATATTCATCGACATCTGCATCTTAAATTAAGTGATAAGGACAACGCAACCAGCAATTGCGATACTTTGGCCAAAGATTTTCACATGCTTTGCATGATCATATTCCTGAATGTGATACACATCTACGGAATACGTCCTTCACTTCACTTCACCTGTTATCTAGAATGGTCTTTCCTGGTTCCTACCAGTCCTCATCGTTTAAGTTCCGTTTTAAACTTTCGATTCCAGCTAGTAATATGAGCGGGTATAGGAAGGCACTCCTGGTAACTAAAGATACGCAGACATACGGTGTCGTTACCCCATGACTCCGTGTGTCTGATTATCTTTAGTATTCCGGAGTCACTCCGTATACCAAATCATACCCTATCTCCACCCCAGCTAAGATCTACACTTTCAGCCTATGTATTCTCAATGTTTTAATTCGGGAGGGCATTGCTATATGTCAGCTGCAACATTGTGTCGTCATGAAGACCCCGTCTTCATGAAGACACCTTGCTGTAGCTGGCGTATGCCAATGTCCTGCAGAATTCTCCCAACGAGAATACACATCCTGCCCAAGTGACTTAGCCACGAGTTAATAGTTTAAGCAATTTTCAACGTCCACGCGATCCCTTGATCCTCGTTTCCGTTGCAGTTGTATATAACTAAAAGGGACTAAACTGTCCATTAGTTCGTTATGTATCGTCTCCTTCGTATCGAAGAGCTACATTTCCTTACTTGGTTTATTTCTTAATCATTAGATTAAGCAGTCCGTACCGACGGACATAATAAGTTTAACCTATTAAACTTAACCAAGATGTTTCCAACTGCAACTTATTTCAGAATATTAACTTATTAGACGTCATTCAAACGAGGTCTAATCTTCAAGAAATGAACTCATTTGTTCCCCTTAACATTATATAGTTAAGGATCATTAGTTATGGATATATGTATCCTATATCCTTTAATCTAAATTTTTTATCAAGCGGGATCAATGATGGAGTTCGAAAATGAAGTTCGAATACTCCAAATTTAAATTGATATTCCTTAGCTCCTAAGCTAATCCTGAATACCCTCTGATTATAAAATCATATTCTTCTTAATCCTTTTTAATGTCAATTCAAAATTCATCTTTACCCAAGTATGAATTAATTGCATTGTTCAACTTAAAGGTTGTATTTAAGTAAGAATAGATATCAGTTTCAATTCAGCATCCATCCAAGGACTACGAAACAATTCCAAATCAAGAATTAACATCTTATTCCCAATTTATATAACAATATCAAACTGATATAATTATTGAAAATATCACACTTGTAACTGTATTCAATATTTCAAGTCATAATTTGTACATTTGCCAATCCAACTGATTGGGTGTAGTTTATACAAAGCATCCATACAACTCATGGACAGAAGAATATATTTTCTTCGTTCACAATTCCTCAAAGAGGAATAAAAGCAACAGTTACAATTTAATTTACATTTAATCAAGAGGCATCAGAAAACAGCCAAGCCTTCATTCTAATCAAATTCCATCTCGTAAAATGAATTGCGGTCGATTGATGAATCGAGCACATTAAGCACTTATCCTTAAAATAAGATGCTTCAACTAACTGTTTCAATAAAAGAACCCTGCTTTTATGAAACAACAGCAAGACATCAATCTCGAAAAGCACAAAAGAAAGATCAGCATAACCACTAAATCATCAGAATATCATCACAACCAGCCAAGGGACTGCTGTCCCGTTTTCACATAATCATTGCAAGTATCAATTTACAAAATTTGTAAAGTTAGGAATTCAAGTAGATTGCTGCCTATACAGCATACAGTTATCTTTTCCACGCCTTTCATTAATAACAAATGCAAAGGATGAAACTAACTGAATATAAATCCATTACTTCCCTTTCCGTTCATGAAGCACATTAAGTTTTAAAGCATTCAAGTACAAACAAGAAAGCGAACAGCAATGCATATAGTAGCTCTCATCTAAGCACACTATAAAATTCTTCATTCACGAATTCGAGGTTCCTAATGAATGAAAGAAGAAAGATCATTTTTCTAAAACATTCGTTCATATCTCTATTTCCTTCCACATGACTGTCCTAACAGTGGAATCCAAACGAAATTCAATCTAAGATAACTTGATTGAGTGAAACTTACAAAATCCACTCGTAATTCACTTTCTAGCAGTGAGAATAGTTTCATCTATAAACAACTTTTTAAATGAAATCAAGAAGAATTCATCATCCATACCCATATTTCTTTTGATTGAGACTCATATAAAGATCCGAAACAGATTAGTACAACATTCGGTACATCCGAGATCAACAATATAAGGTTACATACCATATATTTTCCAGAATAACGAAAATCGTATTTCTTTTGCTGCATACTAAACAGAAACAGTATTTCAACCATGCAATCACTTAATCACATAATGATCTAATTCTTAGTAACGTACCCGTTCAGAATAATATTTATTCATTACTGTTACCTACAGCAATCCATTATTCACATGACGATGAATTTCATCAGGTTAAAACAGCAGGCAAGGAGAAGAATTCATTCCCTTTCATTTCACTATGAAACACCATTTGCTCGAAACGAAAACAAACACTTAATCCGTGTTCATCCCAAAAACAAGACTGACTCATTATATGGATTAAAAGCAGTCGTTCGTAATGAAAACAAACTCTCAAGCCTGTACCATTCAATCCAATACCACAAACAACTCAAATTCAACTGTCCATATTTCTATAAAAGCAAACCCGAACCAAGTGTAATTGCATGAGCTCAGAATAGCCAGAGCAATCTCAGAAAACAATTTAGATCCCAATTTTTTTTTTTGTTTTAATTTATTTCCACAAAAATTCAATCAAGTTCGCACTCTCCAGATAGTTCAACCAGAATGACAAACCTCAACCATAAAACGCAATGAAATCCATTTTTCCATTATAGTAAATAGAAATATATATTCATTCTTTGCATAGAATTCAATCAAGTGGAGACTGTGTCAGCAGTTCATAAAAGAAGACCAAACAGCATTATATAACACAGTGAAATCACCTTAATCTTTCAACAAGGAGAACGAAACCCCGAGATAACTTTAAGAAGGAAAAACAGTTGTCTTTTTCCTTATTCCACGAATACCCAATACGTATTCGCTTAGTTTCTACTCAAGAAGAGGTACAGCAATAATATTATTGCTTAAACTTCCTATGGTTCGAGTTCAATTACTCGCAGAAAACTCGAATGCCACTTCCAACCAAAACCCAAACAGTACAAGAAGAAGGGTCTACTTCCTCAAAAGAAAATTCTATGAGAACTACTTCATCAATCATTATTCTCTTCCTTTCCGTTTGTTAACAATACACGGTTGTTCAGAAGTGGAAACAACTCATAAAAAGAAAGTGTACAGTCACAATATATATATATATACCTATATATAATCAATAAATTTTCCATTACTGTCAAACGTCCAGCACACGGGAAAATACATCATTCAAGAATTACAAGACAACAAGACTCGACTCGTGTCAAGACAATATTTCCCTATTGTTTCCAAAATGACAGCAAGATTCAATGAAACCCATTTCATAGAAATATATACGACTGTATCTCCACTTGTCTCTTTTTGTTTACATGCAAGTAGCAGTTCCTCATATAACAGCAAGAAAAGATTGCATTTAAAGAAACAATTTCACCATAAGGCGATTGCACGTCTATTCCATTTTCAAACAACACGAACAGTGAAAGGAATATCCACATTTCAACCATCTATACAGTCTACAATCAATACTGAAAATCATTTCCAACATGATTCGAGCAAGAACATATCAAGGCGAAGCAACAGAATCAAATCTCCTTATCATTTTCCCAACGAAAGAAGCAAGAACCAACAAAATCCATTTCCAAATCAATTCAACAACAATCATGCAATCCCAACCCAAGAGCAGGGTTGTTTTAATGAAACATTTAAATCAAGCAAAGATTTTAAAGAGAAGGGCTTAACGTGCTGTAATCTCTTTTCGAACTCGAAGAAAGCTTCGTTTTGCGCGTTTTTCTTCCTGGCGGCAACACAATATTCCCAGCACTTTCTTCCTTCTTCTGGCTGATCAACGGCCTCAAAACTTCCAAGAAAATGCCAAATGCAAGAGCTGGTTCGACCGAACCAGACCAAAGAAACCAAATGCAGAGCAACTTTACAAAAGGCTCGAACCAACAAAATGAAAACCAATTTTTCCTCATGCTGTTTCCAAGGCAAGCTGGTCGCGAGGACCAAGAACCATTAATGCAATAAAGGCTCGCCCTTTTTCCTTATTTTCTACGCCACCTCCACTTGGGTTGGCAAGTCTCCAATTTTCAAATTTTTTTCATGCAAATGAATTTAGCCAAGCTTCCAAATGGATACCTCTATTTCCTACCTGCCCCGCCAAAACTGGCGCCGTCCCCGAAGGGACAGTTCATAAATGCCAATGAATGCCTCCTATCCATCCTTATCCTTTTCTTCCCAAGGGTCTGCGTACCCCTTTTGCTTAGGATTAGTTTTAGGTTATATAACTCATTCGACCTAGGTCTTAGTTAGACCTTAGGTTTTTGGATTTAGATTTATTTTCCCCCTTTTTTTTTTTTATAATTTAAAAATCCACTAGGATAGTAGTGTAGGATGTATGTTAGGTCTTAGGGTTAGTTTAGGTTTAATTCACACTAACCACTAACACTAACAACTTCCTTCCAGCCCCTTGCTAACATCCACGTTAACGCAGAGCAGGACGTTCCGTCCTTCAGATTACATGCCAAGGCCACCCGTGTCCAGGCGTTTCTCGCCCCACGAGGTCCCGAATTCGACAGTACAGGGTTCAAGAATCGAACCCCTGTCGTTGGCATTTTCGTGCTAGCTATTCACACCTGTAATCAGACGCTGCACGCTTATAATAATCCTAGTCCAGTTCAAGTGTGAATTAACATAGAAAACACAAGAGGACCTCAGCATACTTGAATCAATGGAATTGATTCAGGGTATGCTGTCAATCAGCACAAGAGCAAGCAATTATACGACAATCTGTCGTCACATCAGCAAACATACAAGTACAATATTTGTTGTCCATGCAATAAGCCACAGTATGCAAGAATCCAAATTAGCAACACATTCTCTTAAGATCAAAACATATCTTAACATGTTTGCTTTCATTTCAAGAGCTATAACAGTATGTAAAACATTCACCAAGTTAACATACAAAATCAGAGTGTTACATTCTTCCCTCCTTAAAGAATCATCGTCCCGATGATCAGATTTACAAATCAAGGAGTTCATAGGACAAAATTCAGTTATTGTCCTTTCATTCATAAGTTCATACCAAAAACAGATTCTCTCTTAAAAATAACGTTTTAAGACAACTGTACAATAGACTAATAATTGTCTAAATTTGGTAGAATTTTTCAGTTCTCTGAATTTCAAATTCAGTTAAACAGGTGTGGAAAAGTAGATCTCATTTCTTCGAGATTCTCCCAAGTTGCACTTTCTCGCTGAAGCTGGTCCCCTTTGGACCTTACATTGGTTCACTTCGCGATTTCTCAAGTACAACTGGCGAGTTCCCAACACTCGAATGGGCTTAACCACGATTATTCCTGGGTCTTGGACCTGCAAGGAATTCCAATTTAGCACATGGGATAAATCTGTCACGTATTTCTTAAGCAAAGAAATATGAAAAACATCATGCATTTGAGACAAAGCGGGAGGTAATGCTAGACGATAAGCTACGGGGTTGATTATTTCAATAATTTCAAAAGGTCCCACGTAACGTGGTAATGACTTGGCAGCCTTGCGAAAGTTATGGAGCTCTTTTTCGGCTTCACCCGAAGAAAGACCTTCTCTCCAAGTTTATAATGCTGTCACACCCGCTTCAAGTCTGCATAACTCTTACGCCTATTGGCAGCCTCCTTTAGATGTTCCCGAATTATTTTGATTTGCTTTGTTCCATTTCCATAAGGATTTACGGCCCAATTACCTCTCTGTCCTCAACTTTGTCCCGGTGACGGGGGTTACGCATTTTCTCCCATACAATGCTTCAAAGGCGCCATTTTTAAAGAGGCATGATAGGTGTTATTGTAAGCAAATTCTACCAGCGGAAGGTATTCCTCCCATTTATCTTTGCTGGTCCATGCAATACATCCTTAGCATGTCCTCTAATACTTGATTAACTCTCTCGGTCTGTCCATCCGTTTCTCGATGATATGCAAAAGCGAAGTTTATTTTAGTTCCCAAGGCTGCATTAAGAGTTTGCCAAAACCTTGATGTCATCCTCGGATCTCTGTCCGATATGATTAATTCGGTATTCCATGCGACTGAAGATTTCATGCACAAATCTTCTTGCTAAAAGCTGGTGCATCGTCCTTCAAATTACTAAATGATAAAGTGTGCCACTTTGGTCAATTTATCAACTACAACCGAGGATAATGTCATGTTTATTTCTTGACATAGGCAATCCTTGAAGCGAAATCCATCGTTATCACTTGCCACTTATCTTTGCGGAATCTTTGTGGGGATCTGATAATCCAAAAGGGTGCATATGTTCGCTTTAACACGCGACATTCCAAAGCGGTGTGTTACAAACTCTAACACATCCTTTTTCATTCCCTTCCAAAAATATTCTTTGCTTAAGATCAGCAAGCATTTTTGTAATGCAGTGCCGAGAAAAGGTGAATTATGGAATTCGAGTTAGCAATTTCCCTCTTAAGTCATTTGCCACAGGTACATATACCCTGTTTTCAAACCTCAGAACTCCTTCGTTATCAAAGCGAAATCCTTTATACCTGCTTTGTCCTGTAGGTCTGCTGCAATAAGTGCTGATTTGACTTGCTTTGAAAATAGGGATCGATTCAAGGCATCTTTTACCTCATCCTTAAAGCTGAGTTCTTAACGTTATAAGAGCGAGATATGCTTCCTTCGACTCGAGCATCTGCTACTCTATTTTCCTTGCCCTTAATGTAGCTTATATCAAAATCATCTTTGAGACAGAAATTCTAACCATCTTCGTTGCCTTGCATTGATTTGGTGAGTAAAAATATACTTCAGCCCCGGATGGTGTGTTTTTAATTCAAAGGGCTTGCAAGGAGGTAATGCCTCCATATTTGAAGCGCATGTACTATGGCAGCGAGCTCAAGATCGTGTGGAGCATAGTTACTGTTCATGTAACTTAAGCTTTCTGCTTTCATAAGCGATAACATGGTTATTGCATACGTAACAAAATACCCCAAGGCCTTCTCTGAGGCGTCAGTTACAACCATAAAATCTCCATTTGGATCAGTGCAGTCAAAATAGTTCTTTGTAGTTAAGCTGTTCCTTTAACTTTTAAAAGCAGATTCACATTTTATCTGTCCGAGACAAATTTCTTTTCTATCTTTTTACGACGAAGTGATTGGGGCAGCAATTTTTGAAAAGTCCTTAACGAACTTTCTATAATATCCGGCCAAGCCCATGAACCTCCTTACTCGCCGTGCACGTTCTTAGGTGCGAGCCACTCGATTATATTTGTGATCTTTGAAGGGTCAACTGACTATCCGTCTTTGCTTATAACGTGTCCCAAATAATGCACCTCTGCATCATAAAAGGAACATTTGGACAGTTTGCCATACAACTTCCTCTTTCTTAAGATTTCCAGCACTATCCTGAGATGTTCTTGGTGCTCTTCGACATTTTTAGAGTATATAAGAATGTCGTCTAAGAAGAATCAAGCACAAACTTGTCTAAGTATTCTTGAAAAATGTTATTCATTAGATTCATGAAGGCGGCAGGTGCATTAGTCAGCCCAAAAGGCAACACCGTGAACTCATAGTGCCCATACCTCGTTCTAAAAGCTGTTTTATGAATATCTTCCTCTTTTATTCTCAGCTGATGGTACCCTGACCGTCAGATCTATTTTTGAATAGACTGATGCTCCTCGCATCTGATCAAACAGATCATCGATTCTTGGAAGTGGGTATCGATTTTTAATGGTTGCTTTATTCAGCATTCTGTAATCAATGCACAGCCTCAAGGTGCCATCCTTTTTCTTTACAAAGATTACCGGCGCTCCCCAAGGTGAGACGCTCGGTCTGATCAGCCCCTTAGTCAGAAGTTCTTGTAACTGAGCCTTCAGTTCTATCAGCTCAATGGTAGTCATTCTATAAGGTGCCTTAGATATGGGTTCCGTTCCTGGTTTGATCTCTATAGCGAAGTCAAACTCACGTTTGGGCGGAAGACCCGGCAATTCCTCCGGAAACACATCACGGAAATCCCTCAACAATGGATATCTTTCCATGAAATCATTATCTTCCACTTCATTTTCTGTCATTTTTACCGCATACAAAGTGCAGCCTCTGTTTTTAGCCCTCTTTAGTTGCATAGCCATCGGTTTCTAAGCTATGACTTCCCGTTTACACCTTGAATGATGCTTTGCTTTCTGCGGTCATCAAGGCAACTGATTTGTTTTTCATAACAGTCAACTTTTGCTTTATGTTCAGCCAACCCGTTAACTCCAATAATGATATCATATGATCCTAGAGGAGTAACATACAAGTCAACTTCGGTGGAGAAACCAGGCAGGTCAAGAATTGCCCCAAAAAGGCACATTTCAACTGTATGGATAGCATTATTCCCATAATGCATTGTCCATGTTTTATCCATTCTCGTAGCCTTTCTTTTTAATTTCATAGTTAGTTCGGTAGAAATAAAACATTGCAGTAGCTCCGATGTATCAAAAAGTACAACTACGGGTTTACCGAATAACTTACGTAACTTCTATGGGCGTCACTTGCACCCGGACATGCATTGACAACTGCTGAGCATGTATCCTATCTGCTTTGCTTGTCGCGATCATCCTTCTTTGAGAGGACGGTGATTCGCATAGTGGTCCTTTCCACGGTTGAAGCATCCTCGGTGGCCCCTTCTAGGTTCAAATTTATTACTGACCTTAAAGTTATCGTTACGGCTTCCATAGGACTTCGTCCCAATGCCATTAACTTTTGGGAAGTTTGTACCCCACGCTATTTACTGGTCTGTTCATCACGGGTTTCTTGTTATCTACAACAATTTTATTTTCACACCAAACCTTTTCCAAGGTCCCCTTTTTGGTGCAAGAGACGAAGAAGGATTGGGAATCTTCTTCCTTATCTCTTCCTGTGAGCGAGATTGCTCTCAATTTTGTTCTGTCGATTGCCTTTTCGACAACTCCATCCATGGTGGTTGGGCCGTGGACATCCACTTCGCCACCAATGATGGGATTGATCCCATTATGAATTTCCGTATTACGAACTTCTCGTCGACTTGTATGCTGCGGCACATACTTAAGGAGTTTAGTAAACCCTTCCCGATATTCTACATCAAATGACCTTCCTGCGACCAGTTCTGAAATTCAGTCATTTTCCTATCAAAATAGAGTTGAGGCAGCCATCTTTGCCTAAAATATCCCTTAAATTGATCCCAGTTATATGCGATTCGACAATATTCAGCTCAACCTTACGGTTGTCCCACGAGATGATGCTTCATGAGAAAGCGATATGCTCCCCATATCGCTTTAGTCTCTTGGAGAAGTTTCTTATTGCAAAGTATTTCTCCATTTCAGAGCAGTTTTCAGCTCCGTCCCCAAGAGTTGTTCCATCAAACTTTGAAGGACTTATTCTCTTTATATCATTCGTAAGTTCATTTGCTAATCTTGCCCTTTTATTTTCGGGGGATTAGGAGCAATTACGTTATTATCATCAACACCGGATTCCCTCCGTTGATGTTGTCCACGAGGAGAGCGGTGATCATTTATTTCAGCTTCATTCCCTCCTCTTCATTGCCCATTGATTGCTGTTCGATGCGAGTCAAGCGATCCCTCGTATCAAGTAGGGCAGCAAGGATTTCATCCGACTTTTGGGCGATTCTTTGCTTCTCCACCACCTGCAACGGGTTATTTCGCGGCATTCCCTCTTGTCTGACCATTTTACATTCTCAATAAGAAAATGTAAACTTTATTAATAACGTGGACTCATTAGGTCCAAGAGCTGCAACCTTCAGCTCTGATACCAAGATGTAACATCCCCATTTTAAAACACCAGAACAAGGGAATTTTTTTTTTTTTTTTTTTATATAACGTTCTCTGTTATGAATTATAAAATTCAAACACACGTTCAAGATTTAATAATTGTTCTCTGCCCAAACAACACAGTTTGGATCATACAATTTCTTTTAAAAACGAATGTTCCCTGTTCACATATTTACAATATGGAACACACATTCAATGCCATTCAATCTCATAACAGATTCTATATGCTACTGTAAATGACTCGATGAACTGCCGATCTTCCATTTTCATGGCTCGGAGTTTCAACGATCCTTCATTTCATGACTCGGCAACAACCGATCCTTCATGTACATGACTCGCAACAACCGATCCTTCATGTTTGTTTATGCATAGTATATTTTATATACTTGTTCTCATAACCTTCCCGGTTATCGAAGTGATCCATTTAAGAAGCCTATCGAATATACATTGCGATATTCATCGACATCTGAATCTTAAATTAAGTGATAAGGACAATGACCAGCAATTGCGATACTTTGGCCAAAGATTTTCACATGCTTTGCATGATCATATTCTGAATGTGATACACATCTACGGAATACGTCCTTCACTTCACTTCACTGTTATCTAGAATGGTCTTTCTGGTTCTACCGAGTCCTCATCATTTAAGTTCCGTTTTAAACTTTCGATTTGACCCGAGTAATATGAGCGGGTATAGGAAGGCACTCCTGGTAACTAAAGATACGCAGACATACGGTGTCATTACCCCACGACTCCGTGTGTCTGATTATCTTTAGTATTCCGGAGTCACTCCGTATACCAAATCATACCCTATCTCCACCCCAGCTAAGATCTACACTTTCAGCCTATGTATTCTCAATGTTTTAATTCGGGAGGGCATTGCTATATGTCAGCTGCAACATTGTGTCGTCATGAAGACCCCGTCTTCATGAAGACACCTTGCTGTAGCTGGCGTATGCCAATGTCCTGCAGAATTCTCCCAACGAGAATACACATCCTGCCCAAGTGACTTAGCCACGAGTTAATAGTTTAAGCAATTTTCAGCGTCCACGCTGATCCCTTGATCCTCGTTTCCGTTGCAGTTGTATATAACTAAAAGGGACTAAACTGTCCATTAGTTCGTTATGTATCGTCTCCTTCGTATCGAAGAGCTACATTTCCTTACTTGGTTTATTTCTTAATCATTAGATTAAGCAGTCCGTACCGACGGACATAATAAGTTTAACCTATTAAACTTAACCAAGATGTTTCCAACTGCAACTTATTTCAGAATATTAACTTATTAGACGTCATTCAAACGAGGTCTAAACTTCAAGAAATGAACTCATTTGTTCCCCTTAACATTATATAGTTAAGGATCATTAGTTATGGATATATGTATCCTATATCCTTTAATCTGAATTTTTTTATCAAGCGGGATCAATGATGGAGTTCGAAAGCGAAGTTCGAATACTCCAAATTTAAATTGATATTCCTTAGCTCTAAGCTAATCTGAATACCCTCTGATTATAAAATCATATTCTTCTTAATCCTTTTTAATGTCAATTCAAAATTCATCTTTACCCAAGTATGAATTAATTGCATTGTTCAACTTAAAGGTTGTATTTAAGTAAGAATAGATATCAGTTTCAATTCAGCATCCATCCAAGGACTACGAAACAATTCCAAATCAAGAATTAACATCTTATTCCCAATTTATATAACAATATCAAACTGATATAATTATTGAAAATATCACACTTGTAACTGTATTCAATATTTCAAGTCATAATTTGTACATTTGCCAATCCAACTGATTGGGTGTAGTTTATACAAAGCATCCATACAACTCATGGACAGAAGAATATATTTTCTTCGTTCACAATTCCTCAAAGAGGAATAAAAGCAACAGTTACAATTTAATTTACATTTAATCAAGAGGCATCAGAAAACAGCCAAGCCTTCATTCTAATCAAATTCCATCTGCAAAATGAATTGCACGGGTCAGTTCAATGAACTGAGCACATTAAGCACTTATCCTTAAAATAAGATGCTTCAACTAACTGTTTCAATAAAAGAACCCTGCTTTTATGAAACAACAACAAGACATCAATCTCGAAAAGCACAAAAGAAAGATCAGCATAACCACTAAATCATCGAATATCATCACAACCAGCCTAAGGGATTTGCTGTCCGTTTCACATAATCATTGCAAGTATCAATTTACAAAATTTGTAAAGTTAGGAATTCAAGTAGATTGCTTTGCCTATATCTGACATACTGATTATCTTTTCCACGCCTTTCATTAATAACAAATGCAAAGGATGAAACTAACTGAATATAAATCCATTACTTCCCTTTCCGTTCATGAAGCACATTAAGTTTTAAAGCATTCAAGTACAAACAAGAAAGCGAACAGCAATGCATATAGTAGCTCTCATCTAAGCACCATAAAATTCTTCATTCACGAATTCCAGGTTCCTAACTGAATGAAAGAAGAAAGATCATTTTTCTAAAACATTAATTCATATCTCTATTTCCTTCCACATGACTGTCCTAACAGTGGAATCCAAACGAAATTCAATCTAAGATAACAGTTCAGAGTGAAACTTACAAAATCCACTCGTAATTCACTTTACGGCAAAGTGAGAATAGTTTCATCTATAAACAAATTTTAAAATGAAATCAAGAAGAATTCATCATCCATACCCATATTTCTTTTGATTGAGACTCATATAAAGATCCAAAAGCATTAGTACAACATTCGGTACATCCGAGATCAAACAATATAAGGTTACATACCATATATTTGCCAGAATAAAGAAAATCATATTTCTTTTGCTGCATACTAAGCGAAACTTGAGTATTTCAACCATGCAATCACTTAATCACATAATGATCTAATTCTAGTAACGTACCCCGTTCAGAATAATATTTATTCATTACTGTTACCTACAGCAATCCATTATTCACATGACGATGAATTTCATCAGGTTAAAACAGCAAGCAAGGAGAAGAATTCATTCCCTTTCATTTCACTATGAAACACCATTTGCTCGAAACGAAAACAAACACTTAATCCGTGTTCATCCCAAACAAGACAGCTCATTATATGGATTACAAAACAGTCGTTCGTAATGAAAACAAACTCTCAAGCCTGTACCGTTCAATCCAATACCACAAACAACTCATATTCAACTGTCCATACTTCTATAAGAGCAAACCCGAACCAGGTGTTAATTGCATGAGCTCGGTACAGCCAGAGCAAACTCAGAAAACAAATTAGATCCCAAATTTTTTTTTGTTTTAATTTATTTCCACAAAAATCAAATCAAGTTCGCATTCTCCAGATAGTTCAACCGGAATGACAAACCTCAACCATAAGACGCAATGAAATCCATTTTTCCATTACAGTATATAGAAATATAATCATTCTTTGCATAGAATTCAATCAAGTGGAAAGCGTGTCAACAGTCCGTATAAGAAGACCAAACAACATTATATAACACAGTGAAACCACCTTATTCTTTCAACAAGGAGAAACGAAATCCAGAGATAACTTTAAGAAGGAAAAACAGTTATCTTTTTCCCTATTTCGCGAATACCCAATACGTATTCGCTTAGTTTCTACTCAAGAAAAGGTACAGCAATGATATTATTGCTTAAACTTCCTATGGTTCGAGTTGATTACTCATGAGAAAACTCGAATGCCACTTCCAACCAAAACCCAAACAGTACAAGAAGAAGGGTCTACTTCCTCAAAAGAAAATTCTATGAGAACTACTTCATCAATCATTATTCTCTTCCTTTCCGTTTGTTAACAATACACGGTTGTTCAGAAGTGGAAACAACTCATAAAAAGAAAGTGTACAGTCATATATATATATATATATATATATACCTATATATAATCAATAAATTTTCCATTACTGTCAAACGTCCAGCACACGGGAAAATACATCATTCAAGAATTACAAGACAACAAGACTCAGCGGTCAAGACAATATTTCCCTATTGTTTCCAAAATGACAGCAAGATTCAATGAAACCCATTTCATAGAAATATATACGACTGTATCTCCACTTGTCTCTTTTTGTTTACATGCAAGGACAATTCCCCATATAACAGCAAGAAAAGATTGCACTTAAAGAAACAATTTCACCATAAGGAGCGATTGCACAGCCTATTCCAATTTCGAACAACACGAACAGTGAAAGGAATATCCACATTTCAACCATCTATACAGTCTACAATCAATACTGAAAATCATTTCCAACACGATTCGAGCAAGAACATATCAAGGCAGAGCAACCAGAATCAAATCTCCTTATCATTTTCCCAACGAAAGAAGCAAGAACCAACAAAATCCATTTCCAAATCAATTCAACAACAATCATGCAATCCCAACCCAAGAGCAGGGTTGTTTTAATGAAACATTTAAATCAAGCAAAGATTTTAAAGAGAAGGGCTTAACGTGCCTATAATCTCTTTTCCAGAACTCGAAGAAAGCTTCGTTTTGCCGTGTTTTTCTTCCACAACGGCAACACAATATTCCCAGCACTTTCTTCCTTCTTCTGGCTGATCAACGGCCTCAAAACTTCCAAGAAAATGCCAAATGCAAGAGCTGGTTGGTTCGACGAAGACAGGAAAAAACCAAATGCAGAGCAACTTTACAAAAGGCTCGAACCAACAAAATGAAAACCAATTTTTCCTCATGCTGTTTCCAAGGCAAGCTGGTCGCGAGGACCAAGAACCATTAATGCAATAAAGGCTCGCCCTTTTTCCTTATTTTCTACGCCACCTCCACTTGGGTTGGCAAGTCTCCAATTTTCAAATTTTTTTCATGCAAATGAATTTAGCCAAGCTTCCAAATGGATACCTCTATTTCCTACCTGCCCCGCCAAAACTGGCGCCGTCCACGAAGGGACAGTTCATAAATGCCAATGAATGCCTCCTATCCATCCTTATCCTTTTCTTCCCAAGGGTCTGCGTACCCCTTTTGCTTAGGATTAGTTTTAGGTTACATAATTCATTCGACCTAGGTCTTAGTTAGACCTTAGGTTTTGGATTTAGATTTATTTTTCCCCTTTTTTTTTTTTATAATTTAAAAATCCACTAGGATAGTAGTGTAGGATGTATGTTAGGTCTTAGGGTTAGTTTAGGTTTAATTCACACTAACCACTAACACTAACAACTTCCTTCCAGCCCCTTGCTAACATCCACGTTAACGCAGAGCAGGACGTTCCGTCCTTCCGATTACATGCCAAGGCCACCCGTGTCCAGGCGTTTCTCGCCCCACGAGGTCCCGAGTTCGACAGTACAGGGTTCAAGAATCGAACCCCTGTCGTTGGCATTTTCGTGCTAGCTATTCACACCTGTAATCAGGACGCTGCACGCTTATAATAATCCTAGTCCAGTTCAAGTGTGAATTAACATAGAAAACACAAGAGGACCTCAGCATACTTGAATCAATGGAATTGATTCAGGGTATGCTGTCAATCAGCACAAGAGCAAGCAATTATACGACAATCTGTCGTCACATCAGCAAACATACAAGTACAATATTTCTTTGTCCATGCAATAAGCCACAGTATGCAAGAATCCAAATTAGCAACACATTCTCTTAAGATCAAAACATATCTTAACATGTTTGCTTTCATTTAAGAAGATGTAAAACATAGTTAACATTAATCATGTTACAACATCTAAATTCACTTGAAAGATTTATTTTAAGAGAGAGAACAAGAGTGTTATTCGGTGATATAATGAGACATATTTTGGTCTCATCATTGTCTACTTTATTTTCATTCATTTTGGGGCTATCAATCATGTTGTGCATATGGGGGAAGGTAGAGGAAGTTGGGAGGCATAAGTAGATGTTAAGCTAAAGTAAACTTGTTTTATTGGAGAAACCAAATGGGGTTGGGATTTTTATAGTGGAGCGATAAGTGGGTTTTTGGATAAACCATGTGGAGGGATAAGTGGATTGCATTTTATTTATTTGGTTGAACCAAGAACACATTTCCAACCATTTAGTGGAGAAATAAGTTTCTTGGGAATCCCTCTAGTTCCGTTTGCAAGCTTGCAAAGTTTAGTAGCGCCTCCTTTTTTGTAATGTATCCCCTTGTCCTCATGATTCCTTTTATTCATACACATGTTTCATTTTACTTATGTTATTGTGTGTTTGGAATGTTGGGAAAATTTTATGATTCCAAGTCTTGTTGTTGGCTATGGAATCTTTTCGGGAGTTAGGGGTTTCATCGAGCATTGGGATGATATATTACCCATTTCATGGATGGGAGGTGAACATTTCCTCCACTTATCTTTTTAGTGTCTTGAGAAATGACGTTGGTTGTTGAAAGAATATTTGAAAAGGAAAATATTGTATATTTTTGTATTTTGTTACTTGAAATCGATGGATATTTGAAAGAAATTTATAATCTAGTTTTGGTTATGTATTCAAGTGCATTTTTATCATTTCAATGTATTTCAAATTCTAGCAAAGGTTTAAAATGTAATGAGTTGAGTAAGGAAATTAATGAATGAATAATTATTGTTATCTATAAATGTGTATTTGATTCCAAATAAATGAAAGTTTCACTTTATGGGAATTTCTACTTTTATCTATTTATATTTCTTCAATGGTTTACATTAAGGATTGTTCCTTGATAAAGGTTAAAAGTGTCAGGACAAGGGATGGAAAGATATATTTACCAACTAAATTAAATGTTAGGTTAACATACATAAAAGTAAATAACAACATAAAACAAATTACACAGTGACACCATATGTAATGTGGAAAACCCATAAATGGGTAAAAAACCACGAAGAATAATCCACTATAGAGAAATATTTTACAACCCAATCTAGTAACTCCTCCCTCACTTCTACTCCATGTATTTACCCATAATCCAAATGATTCATGTGATCTAATGAATATGACCTACAATCATATTTAAATAACCTGAAGGGTTATGTCCATATTAAGTGATGGGGCACACCCTGATTTAATAAATAGTTAGTTAATTAATAACTAACAAACCTAATCTAAAGTTTATATTTAAATAATAAGAATATAAACTATTCTATATTATTTAACTATAAACTAAACATTATGATGCACTTAATATTATAGTTCTAACACTCCCCCTTAATATTAAGTGGGGATCCATATGCCAACATTACCTGTTTGTACAATAGGATTTACAAATCCATAAACCCTAAAGGTTTAGGCTAGCACATGTACTTTTGAAGGAATTATAACACCTTCATCATGCTCAACTTACCTTTTGGTACAAAAGGATTTGGAATCCATAAATCAAACATATGATTTAGGCTAAGCATGATTTGTGAGACTACATCTCACCATTTCTCATGGAAATATTCTTATACCACATCTCTAGGAGCCTTTTATAACACAAGGATCTCCTTTACAAATATATGCACACTGGATTGTATTTTTCCCGTAAACTCTATTAGTTTACATGTAAACTCTATTAGTTTACTTTAGATCATACAAGATCTTTTACAATGCTTTTAAACTAGAGTAGAAGTATAGAGGAGAAGGAGTCAACAACTACCAACCATTAGGAGGTGACATTGCATGCACACTCCCCCTCAATGGAAACTCTAAAAGGCCAAGCATTGCACACACTTGCAGTATTTTACAACACACAATGACTTGTAAACATAACTACAATCTTAATCTTCATCGATGAATTGGATATCTCTATCACTACAGAGAACCTTCTCTCGGATAACACATATATGAACTTCAATATGCTTCATTCTATGATGTTGAACTAGATTCTTTATCAAGAGTAATACCACTCTAACTACCACATAGAATAGGAATACTTCCTTCAACTTCCATGTGTATCTCTTCCAATAGCTACTTCAGCCACATGGCTTCTTCATTGCTTCCATTGTACTTCTCTACCTTAGTAGAATAAATGGAGACTATTGGTTTCTTTTAGTTGTTCCAAGTAATGGTTCCTACACCAAAAACTTGAACACATATCCAATATATTTTATATCTAACACAACATCAACATGGTTAGAGTTACAATATCCATATAGACATCATAATAAGCATAATATAAATCATTATTGATTTCACTTTTAACCAATTGTAAAATTTAAATACAAGTTGTAAAACAACTAACATAATAATATTCTTAACAACTAACCATGTTAGAATGTGTTGAAAAAATTTCAACATACTATCGTTGTAAAATATATATTAGATGCAATCAGTATTGGACATCTCCAATACAAATGCAAGGGCATCCCCAAGTGTCATTTGATATGCATATAATAATATTTTAGTTTACATACTAAGAAATGTTTTATAAAAAACACATATATCTTTATTATCTTATTGTAAGCCTTTACAAATGAGATAAGACTTGATAACATATCAAATAATCAAGTTATACAAGAATAATCATAGTATTCACTGAAAACATAATCCACTGACTATGGACACTTCTTATAGAGTTTGCTTCAAAAAATGACATGTAAGCACCCTTCAATACATTTCATAAGAAATATTAGGTTTAGACATGCAATATATGTTCAGGGTTTTTATGCCACAACATGAACAAAATATCCATTTTTGAATAAACTATCATAAAATGAAGAATTTTTTTAAAGAATATATAAGCCATTTTGTGTATGTTTTCAGTTGTAGTTACTTCTAGTTTATTTTTCACAAACCCATCCGAGTTAAAAAAGAAGAAAAAAAAACATCACTTTTTTCAACAATATATTTCAAATAGAATGTATACTTTTCATTTAGAAGTAATTTATAAAGCTATTATATTAGCATTATGATTATTATCATCATCATTATCTTGATTTTGATATGATTTATTCCATTTATGATTTTTGGAATTTGACTTATTTTTAAATTTACAATCCTCTTTCTTATGTCTAAATTTCCCACGATTATGACATTAACCATCAAAACTAACTTTTAAGTTTCCGGGTTTCTTAATTTTATCGGGAGTTTTAAAATTTGATTTTTGATTCTTGTTAATCCTAGAAGGTTTACCTTTTTCTTTCGAGAAAGAAGTTCTTGTGTGGCATTTTCTTTTGAATCAAAATTAGTCATAACCTGCTCTTCCTGAACAAGGAGATTACTAAGGGTTTGAAAATTTGGAATGTCTTGTTCGGATTGATACTTTGAATTCAAAATTGAAATGAAATTTCTAAATTTTTCATGAATATTTAATTGGATAATAAAATAGAGCAATTTATCATGAATCAAATTACTACCAGATCCATCTAATTGTGACTTAATATTTTTTATTTTTGCTAAATAATTAATCACTTTTTCATCTCCCTTCATGGGAGTTGTCATAAGCTCTAAAACAAATTTAATAATTTTTGATAAATGCATACCTTCATGCATCGACTCCAATTGTGTCCAAGCTTCACTAGGACTCTCTAAATTTCGATATGAAGCAGAAAATCATCTTGTATGCTTCACAAGATAATGGACATCACCTCTTGTACTTTTTGTTGATATATGACGATGTTATCAATAGTTGTATGTCTTCGTAGGAGCTCTCTCTATTCCATTTACAACTGCCCACAGTTTACGAGCCATGAATTCTGCTTTCAATCAAATCTTCCAAATGTTGTAGTTGTTTCCATTCAACATATGAGATTTATCAATTGAAAATTGATTAGACCCCATTTGTGTGTAAAATATAGATAAAAAACAATTAATAAACAAGGATTAAAATAAGAGTTTTTATAGAAATTCCCCCTGTCGTATTTTAATCCTCGTAATCGAACACGATCAATTTATGCCAAAAATGGAGGTCCTGTTAATTGAACAATCTATACATGAATGCGTTAGTATGATATCATTAATAAATTGAAATGTGAGTGATTTTTTTTTTTTTTAGTTTTCTATCCAAATGATGACGACGATCCAATCGTCGTGTCATAAAAAATATATCATTTCAAAAAAGAAACGATTATATTATTTGACCATTTTTCTCAAAAAGAAATAACTTTACAATTAATTTACATTTTTGAAAAAAGAAACAAAACAATACTAATATATATATTTTTAAAAAAATAAAAAAATAAAATTGGAGCTCTTGCTTCTTATTGGTTGGAATTTTTATCAACTCGGCGAGTTTATCATGGAGCCAATTTAATCAATGTTAATTTATAACCACCAATGATATTAAGTCATCGAACTATATATTATACCCAACTATCACATTTCAATTTACAAGTTAAACTGAATCATATTAACCAATTGAGTCACATACACTACCAACTCACTCTCATATAAATTATACAACTATCTAATTAAACTAACCGAATCATATTAACCAATTGAGTCACATACACTACCAACTCACTCTCATATAAATTATACAACTATCTAATTAAACTAATTATTTTCTTAATTTAATATATATAATATTAAGAATAAGAAAATTATATATATATAACCCATGCGCTATTTACTAAGCAGTCTTTTAATATTTGGAGATCACCCCTTTACAAACACTTAGAAAATTTTGCATTTAAAATTTTAAATGGTGACCACCAAATAAGGAAAAAACGGTTAGGAGGAGTAGTTAGAATAGGGCCGCCCCCATACCATACACAATGCCTAATATACTAAACTTATAAAAAACATATATGTGCCACTTTATAAAAAAATGGTCTCCACATTAACTTTCTTTTCATTTTTTTTATAAAAACAATGTGTGCCACTTTTTAAAGTTTTAATGTATGTGGTGTCTAAATTTAGAAAAGAAAAAGGAAAAAGGCCCACGTGGAGAGTGAAATTTTATTTATTTTTAAAATAAACTCTAAGTTTTAATATTTAAGAGTTATAGGTTTTGAATTAAATATAAATAGGCATAAGTTTATATAACCCATATATATATATATATATATATTATATATATATATATAGTTGTATGTATATAACAACTATATTATATATTTTTTATAAAGTATGAAAACTATATAAATATTTTTACATACAAAAACTTTTAAAAAGTAAAATAGGGTTTCCTATTTTAAATTGTAAAAACAATATTATCAGGAGACAATGGTTTTTACACGTAGATGAAAAAATTTAAATGGCTTTTTTTATAAAATTTTGTCTCCTGTGTTATTTTATTTTCACTTGGAATTTTACTTTTGATTTCTTGAATTCCTGCATACCATAGAAAATTCATAAAATATTTCGAATATATTTAATAACCCTTACCTTGATTTTGCAGG
Organism: Taxus wallichiana var. yunnanensis; assembly: GCA_018340775.1. NCBI lineage: Eukaryota > Viridiplantae > Streptophyta > Pinopsida > Cupressales > Taxaceae > Taxus > Taxus wallichiana. The sequence goes on from CM031242.1 coordinate 221,968,936, forward strand.
GTCGGGTAATTCATGAAGTTGAATTCTTTCTACACGGTTGAAAATCCACAATGCCTTTTCACCTGTAATAATCATCCAACCAACTATGTGGAATGGGAAGGGGGATTAAATAATATTTTAAATATTTCAACTACCTTCCCAATGGTTATGACCTTAGGTTACATTAGGATTATATTTAATTTATTAAACTCACTCTGTTAGGACAAGGGGTGGAAAGGTATATTTACCAACTAAATTAAATGTTAGGTTAACATACATTAAATTAAATAACAACATAAAACAAATTATACATTGACACCATATATAACGTGGAAAACCCATAAATGGGTAAAAACCACGGAAGAATAATCCACTATAGAGAAACATTTTACAACCCAGTCCAGTAACTCCTCCCTCACTTCTACTCCATGTATTTACCCGTAATCCAAATGATTCACGTGATCTAATGAATATGACCTACAATCATATTTAAATAACCCAAAGGGTTATGTCCATATTAAGTGACGGGGCACACCCCAATTTAATAAATAGTTAGTTAATTAATAACTAACAAACCTAATATAAATTTTATATTTAAATAATAAGAATATAAACTATTCTATATTATTTAACTATAAACTAAACATTATGATGCACTTAATATTATAGTTCTAATAGAAAGCATTATGGTGTTGTTTATTGGAGCATTTGAAATTTCATTTAAGATAAGTAAAATGACTTGGACAATAAATCAAATCTTTTTGTGAACACTCTAATTATATTTTTTTATTCAACTAAGAAGACTATAGGGGTTTTCCCCATCATTGTTTTAAATTTTCTTGAAATAAATACTACATTTTATATCATCCATGTTTAAAAGTTTGGTTATGGTATGTATCTAGAATCAACAAATAGTAATGGTTAGCTCCACCTTAACGTGAACTAAGGTCCTAAATTAAAAACCATTATATATGATTCTTTGCGGTCATCGAAACTATTGTAAGACTATACCAAAAACTCCTATTCAACTAACTTATAATGTCAATTCATCTTCACAGATCCTTGACTTAAGTAAATTGTTGGAAATCACACACACACACACACACACACACACACACATGTATATAGTTATGTGTGTATGTATCTATCCATGTTCATATATGAAAAATAATATATTTAATAAGAAAATAGTTATAATATAATATTCGGGGTTATAAATAATATATATATATATATGATAAACATATATATTTTTATATATACTAATTTTTTTATTTAAAAATATATATAAATTTGGGGTGGGACGACTCGGCCCTACCCACCCCGTATGTGTTTTATATTATATATAAAAAGGAAGATTTTTGGGGCCATAACCACACCCATTATGACCCCACATTTCCCTACTACGGTTTGCGGCCAATGGATGAATCAACTCTCCCCTTTTTCCATAGTCTCTTCCTTACCCCTTTGTTGTATTTTCTCCCAATGACCACACTCGCTATCCATGTGGGCTTGTTTCCTTCCTTCTAGGCATAACATTCATCCGGGTAAATTCTTGTCGATCCTCCTCACTTAGGCCATTTGGCCCCACCCATTTCTCCACCATGGTTGACTATGCATTGATAAAAGTTTTCCTCCCTTCTCTCCTTTTGGCATCTTATTGTCATTTATAAAAATAAAAAAATAAAAGGGGTTTTATACTACACACACACACATATGTATGTATGTATGTATATATATATGTATGTATAAACCACATATTTATATGGAGAATCCTCCCCACTGTCTTGAATATCCCTCCATTAAACATAAAACAAGAGAAATAGGAGGAAAAAAAGTGTCAATGAGAAATAAAATGGGAATGACAGAGGTAGAGTAAGGAATTTTTTTAGATGAGTTAGGGTTTCTAGGCTCCCTAGATCCAATGCAGGAAAATGGTCTAATCTTAGGGATCACATTTTACCAACCTCCCCACTAGTTGACTAGTTCACCAAGTTTAATATTAGGTATCATCTAGGTTTTTACCCTAATGTTTATTAAATTTTGTAAACTAGGGCCCTAATATAAAATAGTATCAATATACTAACAAGTGTCACTATCCCATATAGCTCGGAGTGTGATTTATAGAAGGCTATATCTTGATTGTTAAGCTGGTAAACCCACATTATTTAAGTGAGTTATTATCGTAGTAGTGAGAGCCTTAGGAAATAATGAGTCATTTAGAACTTAGTAAACTATTGTAATCCCTTGATTTAAATGGAATAATGAGATAATATGGGTAGATGTATATGTTGTTTTGTATATAGTTATATAGAATTGACATCATGGTATCATCTCCGAGGCTACTCTTTACCACATTGTGAAACTAGTTCTCTCACGTGGTTATTGGCTTCACTAATTTAATTATCTTTCATTTCAACATTATCGCTTCACACGACATGTTGGGAAAGGCAAGTTGTCTTTCATAATAGCATAAAAACATTTGAAATCATGTACTTGTGAATTGTTTCATTAATTCTTTCAAAATGTAAAAAAATAATTAATTCCATAATTTGACCTCAAATTTTAATTTGTTTTTGTGTGTTTAAATTGGGGCGTCACATTTCGGTGAGTAGATTTTGCTTCTTCTTTATTCTACTCTTCTTAATCAATGGTCATGAAATTTTCTTATAGTTTACCATCAAGAAAATCATGTGATCTTTTCTTGAAATTCATTAATAAGTTACGGACTATCTACAATAGTGATAGATGGGTCATTTCATTTATTTTAATAATTTGATCCTTGCTTAAAACAAGATTGAGACCTCCTTTTAGCATCTTTTTTTCCATATAATGAAATTTATTCTAGTTATTTTTTTCTATTTTATTCCTCTATCGGAGAAGAAATCTAAACTTCTAAACCAATATTAATTTTAGTCAACGTAAAAACCAAACTAGAATAACTAGTTAGCATCATAGTAAGTAAATCAGATTTTGTATCATGAGCAGGTACATCAATTTTAAGTCCGGCTAATTGATTTCAGATGGATCAAAACTTACTAATGTGCTCCACCATGTTGTCACCTTCTTCCATCTTGAGACCGAACAACCTTTGTTTTAATGTTATCGTTTCACTTCCATCTCATGAACCAAATAATTTTCTTTATTTCTCCCAAAGTGTATGGGAGGATTTAGACAAGTTTATATGATGCAAATAAGCATCGAGATAGTCATAATCCAATGATTTTTGGCCTTTCAAAATTTTCTTTCCCACTTTACTGCTTCATTTGCATATTGCGGTTTCTTTACTTTTCCATCGATGTTATCCCAATGATCTTTGTTAATTAAAAATAACTAGGTTTGAACTTTCCAAGTATGTAAATATTTACCCTCAAACCTTTCAATATGACTCAACTTGTCTATTATTATAATTTTTACAATGACACAATGACATGACGATGTTTATGATGACTTAAAAAGACTATTAATACAAGTCAACAAAAACCAACTAGACAATTACAAAAATGTACAAAGTATATAAATAGAAAACATCTTCTAATTTAAATAAAACTCTTGACAAAAAATACAAAACTCATTTAACAATTTTATAAAATTATTTTTAAAATAATCAACAAAATTAAAATGTAATTAAATATTACTTTTTGATTTAAACTAAAAATTAATAATACCTACCTAATACTTTGAATTTTTATGTTACAATGCTTATTTCACTAAATCTTGGCGTATTCCATTGTGATTAGCTACGAAATATAGCCAATATTGGAATAGTTGAGTCCCACTTGGTGTCCAATTTTTTTGTCAAATATGACTACTAAATAAATATTAAAAATACTATAAAAATGTAAACATTTTAGGTAAATTACGAGATGCCCTACACCTTGGCATATTTAACCTCTTAAAAATACATGTTTGGTCATTTTACATGTGTTTAGTCATGTTTGATTGTGGGAACTATTTTTCTAAAGGTACAAAAAGTGCAAAAAAGTGGGACATAGTTATATGCTTTGACCCAATTTATCAAAAATCACATATATTATAATGCAAAATCACATATATTGGAATTTTTTGTACTCCAAAATCACATATACTAGAATCAAAAAATCTAAATATTGGAATAGGAATTTGATCTGCAAAATAATAAATAGAACATGTTTTTATTACGTATGAGATAACGGACACCAAACTTTAATTTTTCCTTTAGAATAAGGCTCTTATCAGTTTTCAAAAATCATTTAATGATTTCAGGGAATCCAACATTGATCTACAAAACCATAAACATAACATGTTTCTATTTTATACGGGTTAACAAGCTGCTAGGATTTGTGTTTTACTTTGGAATAAGGTTCTTATCAATTTTTAAATGGCTTTAACATTAAACTATGCATATCTTAGGAAAATATTTTAGTGATTTCATGGAAATCAACATTGGTCTACAAAATTATAAACCAATAATGTTTCCTTTTTATAATGGCTAGAGATGCTAGGAATGTTTTTTGTTTGGGAATAATTTTCTTATCAATTTTAAAATGTCCTTAAGATTAAACTATGCAGATCTTGGGAAGATATTTTAATGATTTCATGGAAGCTTGAAATTGATATGCAAAACAATAAACATAACATCCTTGATTTTAGATGGGATAGCAACAATTAGGCTTTAACTTCTACTTTGGAATAAGGTTCTTATTAGTTTTAAAATGTCATTAACATTAAACTATGTAGATCTTGGGAAAATATTTTAATGATTTCATGGAAGCTGACATTGGTCTACAAAATAATAAACCGATCATGTTTCTTTTTTATACGGTTTAGCGTCCACCGGGCTAATACCATTCAAGAGATGTGAGAAACTTACATGTTCATTTACTATGATGTGATTGAACCTCAACATAGAGAATTAATGAATTTATCTTTGAAGAAACTAGCATAGGTCGATGGTCCAGACTATGAGAATATAATTAAATGTTAAACCATTCCAGATATATTTTCATATTTAAATATAGATATCAAATTAATCTGTAAAACCATTCCATATATATTTTAATATTTAAATATGGATATGATATTAATTAAAATTAACTGTAAAACCATCCTATATATCTTTTCATAATTTTTTTCTATTGATACCTAGGGAGAAGGCCCTAGCTTGTAAAAAATTTAAATGAGGCTCCAGTTAATGATATTAATGATTATCGATGGAAACTCATAAAGCGAGAAGGCACATCAACATGTAAATTACATTAAAAAATTCATGGCGGAATATTTGTAAGAAATTGACATCCCTATACCTATTCTATTTTCTAAATACAAAATCTAAATTCTTCGACATTACATGCCATATAAAATAAGTAGCTTCAAATCTTATGCAACCAAGGTAAAAAAAATTGAAGATATCTTCTCATACCAAACACACTATTCCATTCTCCTATCCGAAAACATCTCAGTAATACCTTCCACATTTGAATTGTCCAAGATTTTTTTAAAATAAGAATAAAAATCCATGCTTCATTCAGGAATTTCTACCTTGGCGCTCGTTGAAAGCACCACCCCTTGATTCTATGCCAAAGCTTCCAGCCCATAGGCAATGACATGCAAACACCTAGCTAGAGCATGGACATGAAATTTCATGTTAACCAGGAAATCCTCCAATCCTTCATGTTTTTTTTTGTAAAATAAAATGACTGGAGGAATTATATAAGATATTTACTACGAATAGTCCTTGGGCCATATCAAACACATTCCTTTTTCCAATTGATTGATTTGGGTTAATCATCGATTTCTCATGATTTCTCATATGTCCACCTCTTCATCCTTTTCGAATCTTTCCAAAATAGAAAAAAATTCTCTAACCAAACCCTCATGGTGGAATTCTTAATTTTACCATCCATTAAGTAGAGAAGGAATCTCCAATTGTTTCTCTAGTTAAGGATATTTTCCTTTTACGGCTTGGACCAACTTTCGATCCATCTGCATTCTTCATACTGTCAAACTGAAAACCAACCGTTGGAGCTCCTGAATCCCTACCACTTAAAATTTCCCAAAATAGAATTATAGAGGTGATGAAAAACCCCTACCAAACACTTCTTATAACACCCCTCTATAATTCACTTCACACGTGTGTAAGGGCATGAGCTAAAACCTGGATTCCAAGAGAATATATCCCCTTACAAAAACATTAACATCCCCTTAATAGTTATAAATGTGTGACAAAATTCATCATTAACCCCCCACATCACCCTTCGCCATCCTTACATACCTTGAAAAAAGGGACATGAAATCACTAGGAAATTTTTCTCCACATTTGACACTTTAAATGACAATTAAAATTTTCCTTACTCCCCTTATTAAGAGGATATATTTTCGTATTTAAATATATATATGAAATAGGTTAAAACTCATTTTATAAATGTAGAAATATGATAAATCATTTTAATAATCATTTGAATTTCATTGTAAAATTATTCGTCATGCCGGGATCCCAAATTAACAGAAAAAATCATAGCAAAATAAATATTTTTACACGATACATATGAACACACTAATTGTTAAGGTGGTTGAGATTTTTTAATTCCTCAATTCTTTAAACCAATGTGAATAATTTATCTTTGCGGATAGTTTGAAGTAAAGAGAATTATATGAATTTTAAAAAAATGTAAAATATTTAAAACTTAATGGTCTCTAGGTAATGTCAATGTAGCTTATCTAGGTAAATTAAAAATAACCAAATTATAATTCACCAAAAATACAAATACTATGTACACTTTTTAAAAAAATTAACATATCTATTATAATTTAGATCCATTAATGTATTATAACATTACTAAAGATAGTCACACATATTATACATAATAACATTATCAAGATAGTCACACACACTTTACATAAAGTTGTTCTCAAATAAATTTAGGGACAAATTACATTATACTATTTTTAGATAGTTAAACGCTTTTGACCAGAGCTATGAATTGAAGGGTTGATGGGTCCCCACCCTACAAGTATAAAAATATTTGATATATGAAGGGATACATACACAACAAAAAACCATTACGAAAAAATGTAAATAATGAGGCAAAAATGTAACATGAATAAGTAGGCCTGTAAAAACATATAGCCAAGAAGAGAAAATAGGGGGAATGACAAAGAAACCCTAGGGTTCCACCTCTAATTGGTCTACTAAGCCAAGAATTACAATCTTCCTAAGAAAGGAAAAGGAAAAGCCAACAACAATATTTAACTGCACCACACAATCAAGAAGGGATAGGGAAGGTTTCGTGAGCGTGGCCAGGTCTAGGGATGGAACCCTCGAGATAGACGCCCCATCAGATCAACAGATTCCTTAAACGGACTGACATATTGAAGGAGGGCCCAAATTTTAAGTTTTAGGGCATCACAAATCTTGTTGTCAACCCAGAAAGGAGACAGACAAGGATAGAGATTGGAAAAGAGAATATGAAGGCATAATTCCACTAGAGTTTTGGCCAAACCCACATGAAAACATGGGTAAATAAAATGGAATGTGACCACCATAACCTTTGCATTATCTGCATACAAAACTAGGAAGTGTAACATGAAGACATGCCTGCAATATAAGATTTAACACAATATCTCCCGGTGATCTGGAGATAACCCATTCCAAAGACTTTCTCAATCACATTCAGAATAGGTGTGGAGCTTATGTAGAAGACATTACACGAGCGATTGGAAGACACGTGCATGAGGAAAGCCATTTTTGGCTTCTTACCACACAAGAGGATGAAGGAACATAAGTAGACACCAAGAGAGGGAAGTGGAAAATAACAAAGAGAAACATGAGAAAATGAATAATGGAAGTCGAAAGCAAAACCCAATCAATTAGTCCCTTAACTTGTATGAGGGAGTTCAACGTAATAAAAAATGTATGGAATCATAAAGATTTTCCTATACATTAGTTTGATTCGAATAAATGATTACGCATATTGATAAACACACATTGTACAAAATAACATTAATAAAGATATTCACACACATTATATAGAAAGGTGTTTTAAAATAAATTTAGGGACAAATTACATTATTCTATTTTTAGATAGTCAAACACTTGTGACCAAAGCTATGAACCAAAGTGTTGATGGGTCCCCATCCTACAAGTATAAAAATATTTGATAGATGAAGGGATACATACACAACTAAAAATTATTATGAAAGACTGTAAATAACAAGGCCAAAATATATCATGAATAAGTAGGCACAGTAAAAACATAAAGCCAAGAAGAGAAAAAAGGGGGCGAATGACTGATAAACCCTAGGGTTCAACCTCTAATTGGTCTGTTGAGCAAAGAATTATAGTCTTCCTAATAAAGGAGAAGGACGAGCCAACAATAATTAACTACACCACACGATTAAGAAGGGATAGGGAAAGTTTCACAACCGTGGCAAGGTCTAGGGATGGAAACCTTGAGATAGATGCCCCATCGGATCGACATATTCTTTGAACGGAATCAACATATTGAAGGAGGGTCCAAATTTTTAGTTTCAGGGCTTCACAAATCCTATTGTCAACCCAAAAAGGAGAAAAATAATGATAGAGATTGGAAAAGAGAATATGAAGGCATAATTTTTCCAGAGTGTTAGCCGAACCCACACGAAAATGTGGGTAAATAAAAAGAAATGTGACTGCCATAACCACTACATTATCTACACACAACACTAGGAAGTTTAACATGAAGACATGCCTGCAATATCATATTTCACACAATATCTCCCGGTGATTTGGATATAACCCATTCCCAAGACTTTCTCAATCACATTCAGAATAGGTGTGAATCCTATGCAAAAGACATTACACTGACGATTGGAAGACACGTGAGAGAGGAAATCCATTTCTGGCTTCTTTCCACGCAAGAGGATGAAAGGAACATAGGTAGACACAATGAGAGGGAAGGGGAAAACAACAAAGAGAAACATGAGAAAATGAGTGATAGAAGTAAAAAGTAAAACCCGATCAAGTATTCCCTTGACTTGTGTGAGGGAGTTCGATGGAATAAAAATGTATGGCATCATCAAAATTTTCCCATGCATTAGTTTGATTCGAATAAATGATTCTCGCATATTGATAAACACACATTGTACATAATAACATTAATAAAGATAGTCACACACATTATATAGAAAGGTGTTGTCAAATAAATTTAGGGACAAATTACATTATTCTATTTTTACATATTTAAACACTTTTGGTGGAGCTATGAACCGAAGGTTTGATGGGTCCCCACCCTACAAGTATAAAAGGATTTGATAGATGAAGGGATATATCACAACCAAAAATTATTAGGAAAGATCGTAAATAATGAGGCCAAAATGTAACATGAATAAGTAGGCACAGTAAAAACATAGATCTAATAAGAGAAAAAGGGGGAATGACTAATAAACCCTAGGGTTCACACTCTAATTGGTCTCTTGAGCCAAGAATTATAATCTTCCTAAGAAAGGAAAATTATGATCCAACAATATTTAAGCTGTACCACATGATCAAGAATGGATAGGGAAGGTTTTGAAGTGTGGCCAAGTCTAGGGTTGGAACCACGGAGATAGACACCTCATCGATCGACCGATTCTTGTAACAGACTCGACATATTGAAGGAGGGCCCAAATTTTAAGTTTTAGGGCATCACAAATCTTGTTGTCAACCCAACAAGGAGACAGATAATGATAGAGATTGGAAAATATAATATTAAGGTGTAATTCCGCCAGAGTGTTGGCTAAACCCACACGAAAATGTGGGTAAATAAAATGGAATGTGATTGCCATAACCACTACATTATTTACACACAACACTAGGAATTTTAACATGAAGACATGCACACAATATCAGATTTCACACAATATCTCTCGGTGATCTAGAGATAATCCATTCCCAATACTTTCTCAATCACATTTATAATAGGTGTGGAGCCTATGCGGAAGACATTACACGGCGATTGGAAGACACATGAGAGAGGAAAGAAATTTTTGGATTCTTACCACACAAGAGGATGAAAGGAACATAGGTAGACACCAAGAGAGGGAAATGGAAAACAACAAAGAGAAACATGACAAAACTAGTGATGGAAGTCAAAAGCAAAACCCAATCAAGTAGTCCCTAGACTTGTGTGAGGGAGTTGTGACGCAATAAAAATGTATGGCATCATCAAGATTTTCGATGGATTGGTTTGATTCCAAATAAATGATTCGCATATTGATAAACACACATTTTACATAATAACATTAATAAAGATATCCACACACATTATATAGAAAGGTGTTCTCAAATAAATTTAGGAACAAATTACATTATTCTGTTTTTAGATAGTTAAACACTTTTGACTGGAGATATGAACCGAAGGGTTGATGGGTCCCCACCCTACAAGTATAAACATATTTGATAGATGAAGGGATACATGGAACCAAAAACTATTACAAAAGAATGTAAATAATGAGGCCAAAATGTAACATGAATAAGTAGGCCTATAAAAACATAGGGCCAAGAAGAGAAAAAAAGGGGGGAATGACCGATAAACCCTAGGGTTCACCCTCTAATTGGTCTATTGAGCCAAGAATTACAATCTTCCTAAGAAAGGAAAAGGACTAGCCAATAATATTTAACTACACCACACAATCAAGAAGGCATAGGGAAGGTTTTCAAGCGTGGAAAAGTATAGGGATGGAACCCTTGGGATAGACGCCCATCACATTGACAAATTCTTAGAACAAACTTGACATATTGAAAGAGGGCCCAAATTTTAAGTTTTAGGGCATCAAAATCCTGTTGTCAACCCAAAAGGAGATAGATAATTGTAGAGATTGGAAAAGATAATATGAAGGCATAATTCCACCAGAGTGTTGGCCGAACCCAAATGAAAATGTGGGTAAATAAAATGGAATGTGACTGCCATAACCACTGCATTATTTTCACACAACACTAGGAATTTTAACATGAAGACACACATGTAATATCAGATTTCTCACAATATCTCTCGGTGATTTGGAGATAACCCATTCCCAAGACTTTATCAAACACATTCAGAATAGATGTGGAGCCTATGCAGAATACATTACACTAACGATTGGAAGACACATGAGAGAGGAAAGCCATTTTTGGCTTCTTACCACACAAGAGGATGAAAGTAACATGGGTAGACACCAATAGAGGGAAGGGAAAAGAAACAAAGAGAAACGTGAGAAAGCGAGTGATGGAAGTCGAAAGCAAAACCCAAACAAGTAGTCCCTAGACTTGTGTGAGGTTGTTTGATGCAATAAAAAATTTATGACATCATAAAGATTTTCCCATGCATTAGTTTGATTTTGAATAAATGATTCGCATATTGATAAACACAAATTGTAAAGAATAACATTAATAAAGATATTCACACACATTATATAGAAAGGTGTTCTCAAATAAATTTAGGGACAAACTACATAATTATAATTGGGTTATTGATTTAATGACATCACGAATGTCTCCACATCATCTTCCACATCCTTCAATAGTTGCAATATAGGCCATAATTCATCTATCAAGTAGAATTGTAATATGTATTATATGCCAAAATTCATCCTTCAATAGGTGTATTTTTACCATTGTAATATGCATTGCAATTTCTCTAAATGGTGCTAAGATTTTATAGAAATATGTTATAATTCCTATAACCTCGATAAATGGTATGTTTAGTCACGATGCAATCTTCCTATGTGAATAGAACCTTGAAGATGTCAACCACCAAGACAAATTATGTATGATATGAATGAAGGCATCATGTCATTAAATTTTTCCATTATTGTTGATGTGTACAAAACAATAAATGAAAAATATCTAAAATAACGATCTGTAAAACAATAAACAAAAATGTTTTTGTTTTATACGGGCTAACGATCGTTAAGATTTTTTCTTCTTTGGAATAAGGTTTTTATTCTTTTTAAAATGTCATCAAGATTAAAATATGCAGATATGGGAAAATTCATTTTATGATTTCAGGGAAGCCAACATGGTTATGAAAATCAACAAACATAATATGTTTTTGTTTTATACGGTCTAGTAGCCGCTTTTAGCTTTGAAATAAGGTTTTTATCATTTTTAAAATGTCTTTAACATTAAACCATGAATAATGGGAATTTGTTTTTATGATTTTAGGGAAGCCAACATTGATTTGCGAAACAATAAACAATATATGTTTCTTTTTTTTTTACATCTAGCAGATTCTTAGGCTTAATTTTTATTCACAATAAGGTTCTTACCAGTTTTAAAATGTGTTTAAGATTAAACTATGTAGATATGGGAAAACTTGTTTTTATTGGTCCATGATCCATGATTGTCTCCTCTCCCTTAGAAAAATATTTTTCTTGCAAAAATTAATCATTAAAAATGAATCTTGTGCTATCGCAAATCTTTAAGAACTTTAAGGTAGTTATTTTATTCCATATAAATGCACAATACATTATTGGATTTGGAAGCAAAGTATATAATTAAAATGTCAATGGTGCATTTGAAATTTTTCAATGATCTACACATGTTCTTTTGTTCTCCTGCATGTTTCAACCATGTACATAATTTAGTGTAAATTTTTAATCAGTCTTATAGTTTCCATCAAATCTCTAGTATGTTGGGATTTTGAAAGTAATTTATTCTTTGACTTCGTGCAAAAATAATATCATGTCATAGATCAAAAATTTATTAGTTTCACCATAGACATTACCAAAAATGTCTACTATCTACTAACTAGTATTTTTTTGAGCTTACATTGGTGGCATCCCCAAATGAACTTGAAGTGGGTATCTCACAACCAACTAAATTTTTTTATGAACATGTACTTCACCATTGTTGAATCCATAAATGAATACCATAAGGAAATGTCAAAATATTTTGATGTAGTTATTATCAATTTAGCAATAAATTATTGTTAAAATTATTTCGTATTCCGGATCCGAAATATAGAACCATATTACAAGGTATTTTTTCTCTAATACTAGAAATTCCAAATAGAAAACCTTCAACTCCCAAAACTAGTAATTTCCTAGGCTTCCCAATTGGATCTATAAAAACAACTCAGAATTAATGTAAGCTTCCAAAAGTGATAAAAAATAGGTCAACATATTATTGTGATAATATTTTATTTGGGTAATTCACACAAACAACTTATAAAACTATAATATCAACTTAATCACAGTGAAGATATAAATATTGTCAACTTTTAAATTTGTAATCTCAACATATAAAATAAAGAGTGACCATATGAATGTATGAATGAATATCATTATAAAAACTTTTTGAAATAATTAATAGTTATATAATTTTTATTTTTTTCAATTTTTTGATGCCTTGTACAACACTCAAACCTTGAGACAATATTTGTGTACAAAATTTTAATCAACCACATATCTTTGAAATAATTTTCTCCATTGGCTTTCCTCCCCACAATAAATTTTTTTAGAGGGTTTCCCTTTGGCCTATTGTAAAACAAAATGTGTGTAGGACCGAAATCAATATCCTTTCTACTCCAAATCTTTTGGATATATTTTAATACAATTTCCTCTTCTATAGAGAAATGATCTTTTCCCAAAAAAGAACTAGTTTCAATTCAACTACTATTTTTTTTTCAAATCCTTTATCATATTTTCAACTTCGGTGGAAGAGAGATAGCTAGAAAAAAATCCCACTTCACTTGTTGATGATAATAGCTTAAAAAATTTCACAAGGCCACCTTGCAAGTTGATAGTCTCCTTACCAAACTTGAATGTCATATCCTTATGGGATTGGTTTTTCTCATATAGAAAACCATCCAAATCTAAAATAATTAAATAATCCTTTTGGCCAACTACACAGAAATTATTTTTTCTTAATTGTCCACAATTTGATATTAACCAATTAAAATATTGAAGGTTAATAGTTATTGATTGATATTCGGCTAGGATTCCCTCACACTCCCCCTCTGCAAGTTTTTTTGATACACATTCTATTTCAAAAAACATTAATCAATTCAAAATAAATTTTATGTCGAAGTAAATAAATATGTGATACAACTTGATTTTATACAATGTTTACTCTTTGTTGGACAATATTGCATAGATATAGTTATATATTAGTGACCACTAGGCTAAGCCATTAATTCCTAGACTATTTTTAGTTTGATAGTGTTTTACAAGCTTAGTGACCCCTAATGGCCAACTGTGTAGAAGTAATTGATTTTTCAATTCTCCACAATTTAATGTTAACCAATTTAAAAAACATTAATCAATTGAAAATAAATATCATGTCAATGTAATTAATTTCTGATACAACTTGCTTCTATACAATGCAGTACCCTTTACTTGGACAATATTACATAGCTATAGATGTATATTAGTGACCGCTAGGCTAAGCCACTACTTCCTGGACTATGGTTGGCTAGACATTCTTTGATGAGATTAGCGACCACAAATGGCCAACTACATAGAACTATTTTTTCAATTGTCCATAATTTAATATTAACCAATTAAAAAAATTTACTCAATTCAAAATAAATCAATTTAATAGATGTATGTTAGCGACCGCTAGGCTAATACATATAACAAATAAACCACTTTGTTATATGTTCCTATAATTATGTGGGGCTTATAAATGGTTTTGTTTATAATTACACATGACTAACATACAAATTTTTGTCTACGAATTTGTGTGTGACGTGCCAATAACCTCCCATTTGGCATCAAAACTAAATAAATTTGAAGTTTTATTAAATATATGTAAACAATGATAATCAAAAATTATTACAGTGATAATTTTATAAAATGAGTAAATGCCACTCACCTTGTATAGATTCACTAGACGTATGGTTAGCGACTTACGGCACAAAAATTTGAATGGGTTACGAGATGATAGGAACAAAATTGTCTCATTTTTTTGTATGTGGATTGGACGAGATGGTGTCCTCCTCTTTTTGTTGGTTGTCTACATAAACATTGAATGTATCAGTTTAAAGGAATTAAACTAATAGACTTGTTTAATGTAATCTTAATCAACGCACATTTTTCAAATGAGAATGATAATATTAGAAACATTTCTTGATCATGTAATTCAAAAATAAAAACCACAAATAAACGGATTCAACCAAAGCATGCAATGCAACACTACCTTCATAAAAATCTTTGTTATCGAGATAATTTTTGGAAGATAGTCGAGTGAATATATGAGTCCAAAACTCATAAGATCTCTTATAAAGAAACAAATTTGTCTTTCCTCATCGGCCAATATCACTTGCGAGTCACAAATTTCTACAAAAGCTGATTGATCCAATCCATGATGATTTCTTCTCTATCCCCATCATCAACATCATAATTATGCACATCAGTTATTGTGTACATAAGACACAAGATCTTAAATTTTCCATTACTGTCATAAAATCTGTAACAGCCTTCCACAATTGATTCCCCCTTGTCTTTAACTTTTTGCATGTATTTTTATTGTCTCTCTTAACATTTTTGAATAAGAAAAAGTAAGAGCACAATAATAACACAATTTAGCAAACTATATCCGACAACTATAAGTAGGTCCATTATTGCATCAGAAGTTATTACACTAGACAAATTGTAAAAATCTGCGATCACACATTTTGCATTAAATGGATTAGTTGACGTAATAGATGATATTGTTGTCTGGATATGGAAGGGATGTGCACATTGACAGGTAAACTCTTTTTTTCCTTCATCCTTTCGGAATTTATTCTTCCATTGAAATCACATAGTTGTCTATAATTCTTTGAGTTGCTGCTCAGAGAACCTTCACCACTTCAACATCAATTTTTCTTCTTGATGATTTTTCACTTCCTTGAGAATCAAATTTTCTTTTCCTTTATTCTCTTCTCCCAAAAGTACACACAAGTTGGTGGCGGTGAGATTCATGTATACAATTTTTTTGAATAATATTAGATTCATTGCAATAACGGAAATAGAATATTACCTAGATATTTATTTTTCAAATATTTTAGAACTTTTCCTCTCATTTTTATATCATATTTTACTCTTTTTAGTAAGATTTAAAGGTATCTGCTTATGATTCCTTCTTAAATAGAGACAATTAGCCATACTTTCATTGGTTGCACTTTATTTGCTAGTAATGATAACTCCTCATCGGTCATTCCTCTTGCAGTTGTGAAGGAATTTGTTGTGAACCTTGCCAATGATTTTGGCTAAAAGTTAGGATGGAAAAAGGAGAAAAAAATCCCACCTGATTTAAAAAACTCAAAGGTTGTTGTCCATTTTTTCCATATGTCCTTAGGAAATAATAGAAATGTCCATTTTTCATAAATAATCTCTATCCTAGACACTTTGAAAATAGCAAGACATTGTTTCTCGAAACTCTACATTGAAAGAGGAAATAGTATATTTACTTTCTGCATATTACAAAAATTAAATTTTAAATACAAATGCATTAAAATTAATTTTCATTAACTTCAACTCTTATGTCTTTGTGTTTCCCATTCCGGGACTCGAGTACATCATATGGATCTCCAAATCATTTGAACCTTGTATAGTATA
Organism: Taxus wallichiana var. yunnanensis; assembly: GCA_018340775.1. NCBI lineage: Eukaryota > Viridiplantae > Streptophyta > Pinopsida > Cupressales > Taxaceae > Taxus > Taxus wallichiana. The sequence continues at coordinate 221,985,436 of CM031242.1, forward strand.
TCAATAAAATTGGTTTCAATCCACTTTATGTTTACTATACGTACTACTAAAATTTTAGGGTACTGCACCATCAAAACAACGTAACACGTGCCCCAATGATGATAACAGTCTCCTCGCAAGGTGTTCGGGATCCGGAAAAGCTCCCCAGGTGTGCGTTAACATCCTGCATGCCCCACTTAGCCCCTGCGTGCTTTGTTTTTCTCTTTACCCCTATTTTCTTTTCATTTTACTCTTCAGTTACGAAACCACCGCCCTACTAGGCGGCGGTCTCATGACTACCGCCTAAGTAGGGCGCGAGTCCCTCAGAATCGCCACCCCGCTTAGAGTGGTGGTCCTTCACGCGTTTTCCAAAATTCTCTTTTAATGCGAATCATGTAAATTTCAATGGTTACCAGCTTTTTTTCACCACCTTGGGCTTGCATTAATGATTCTAGTTCCCTGGAATAGTGTTTTGCCATTGTTTATAGTTTAAGAGATCAATTTGGTTTTTACCTTGGGTAAATGTAAATGCTATAAATAGTTGGCTTGTGCTCAAGAAAATGGCCCCTCAAATTTGCCTCTAAATTTCTCATTGAAATAGATTAGTCTTTCATTTTGCTTAGAATTCTTAGTTTCATTCATTACATGCCTAGTTAGTGTTGTGTTGTTGTTAGGAAGCCACATATCCATCTTGTGCAAGTGCTATCATCACTTCATCCAAATCAATTGGAATAGGATAGTTTGATTTCGATAGGAAGCCATTAAAGTTATAGGTTTTGTTTTTCAAATAGGATAGTTTCAGGTTCTGGATGTTTTATGTTGCATGAATCACAATAAATCCCGCTAGGAATTACATAAGCCAAGCTCTGTACTCTTGCACTATCTCTCTCCTACTCGCATTATATTGATCTGTATCCTAATTTGCCTTTGTCCTAATATCTACTTACATTGATGCTAGCATTACACGTTTTTCTGGATCCACGTGAGCATGAAGGAGCGAGGAGATCTGCTTTGAATCAAGGGAAAAATCACACACACTATCGGATTGTCCAGCATTGCTCGCAGAATCTAGGTTCTAGCTTTCAAAGTTCTAATTAGAAGCATATCAAATAGAGTAGCCAATCACTTTATTTGATCAATTTTACTTTCGATATTGCCAGGGAAGCGTGGGGATTGATAGTTTCGAGAGGCTATGATTCATTCCTCACTTCGAGGTAGGATCGAGATCTTTCAAATAGATTAGATCAGTTATTTCATTGTTTAGAATAGATTTACAAGCCGCGTGGCAAGTAGCTATACTTGGTTGCTTTGTTTGTTTTAAATTCATCATTAGATTAATTGTCAATTTCTAGATATATTAAAATAGTTGATCCTTCGATTTCATTCATATATAATCATCAGAAAAATACAAAAATAGAGAATTCATATATGCTATAGATACAATTTACATAGTTAATCTCACTTTGCTGCAATTGGATTTATGTTGTTGCTTTTGTATGACAATCACGGGACCTAAAGAGCCCAGAGAATATGTATTCAAGCCAATCGTGCCCCAACCCAATCTCATCACAGCAATAAATGACATAGATCATAATCTTAGGATCCAATTCTTCCAAACAATGACAAATCTACAACAGATCAGCCTCCAGTTAAGTGGGTTAAACATAGAAGACGAAAAAGCGCACACGTTTTGGTCAAATCAACCAAACTACAGATTACCCTAGATATATATCTACATGACTGTGGAAGGGCTTGAAAGAGTGAAAACATTCATTTTTGATCCTTTGGTCCCACAGCCAGATGCAGGAGACACTCTCACAGATATAGATACCAGCTTAAGAATTCAAGTTGCACGAATGCCTGTGAGATACTCTGAAAAGATCACACAACTGTTAATTCTGAATATAGAGGCTGAGAAAGCATATGACTATTGGATACTAGGGATTAGGGACTGAGTCCACACATGACCATAGTAGGACCAAAAAAACATGAACCTATGGTTGTGACCCACAAATCCCACAGCCCAATGAATCCATAGGTGAATCAAACATAGATGTTGGCCTACGTACATTAGTATTTAGATCTACTCCACTTCCACCTATCATCATCGAACAATTATCCTTGTTAGACATAGTAGCTAACAAAGCTAAGGAATTATTGACTAGGCCAGAGAATTGCCCATAGAGTTAGTTATATTTACCATCCACCCTATGACCTTATCTGGAGACATACACAAAACTATCTCAGGTCATTTTCCACATATTCCACAACCCATAGACCGAATCATGCTAGAGCTCGATATTGATTGGAGCCTTCGAGAATTCATCCTTGCTGATCGATCTATCACACCAGTTTAGGTTAGGAGGGCCTTCTTTTCCTTAGATTCACAATTTCCACTAGTGCGCATCAAAGACATCAGATTGCCTAACTAGTTTGTCTACATCCCATGCATATTCCATCCCCATCGGCTGTCTCGGCATGACCTCGGGAAGTCAGGTGCGAGGAAAAGTTTCTTGTAGATTCCCACGCTTGCTTGTCACTTTTCCATCGTACATTTACCTTGTTTTTCTACTTTCAAATATCAATAATGTCTTCGTTGGACGCTTTGGAAGACATAATGCAAGCCTTTATAAAATTCAACATATTATGTAATGAATTGTATTTTATTTCAGCTAAAGTTTTTGGGAAAAAATCATATGTTGGCCATCAAGAATGTAGAACTACACATCATCCATTTTCAAGTCATCTGGATCCTCTAGTTGCACAAGTTCCTTTGTAGAATGTAAAAAGGGAAGAAGAATTACATCCCTCTGTGTAGGAATAACATTAATCAACATTGAATGGACAAGAAGGTCAACATTCTCATCATGCACAAGATGGTATTGATATTCTTGAGGTGCTACATGGAACCTAGAAACTTCAACTAGAAAAACATCACCATTAAACAAAAATAATTTAAATTGTTCAAAGAGTTGAATATTCTGCTTTCTCAAATATACTAGTCACTTTTTTCAATAATACAACTGATTTATTATTCTTTTTAAGCCCTGCAGACTATTACTTAGAGGTATCTATCGTTAATTTAGAAAAACAAAATCTCCTTATCATTGTAAATAGCTTTGCATGTTTTAGTGGAGAAAGAAAACATTTTCTATTCAAATAATGACAAATAGAAGAGGTATTATCAAATCTATACAATTTTTGAATATCAAATTCATGTCATTATGAATTTCAAGGGAATTTTCACAACCTATTTTTTTCTGAGTGTATGAACATCCCCAAATTCCAACCATATTTAAAATAAGAACATGTCTTACTTTTTATAGAAGCCTTCATTTCTTGTTTCCTAAATAAGGAAAATTCCAACTCCATGTCAAGAATAAGGCACTTATTAATTTCAATGTCAATGCATTTAAATTTAATATGCAATGTTGAAATATCAATAACTTCTGAAGTTAGTACCATACCGAATTCATTGACAATGTCATCATCAATAAAAAATAACCACAAATCAGTGTGATAGTTTTTTAGGGAATACATTTCTACAAACCATTCATCATCTCTCTTTGTTTGACCTCTACTCCTCCAATCAAAGGAATTCACTTGAATGGATTGCGACCAATGGAAGACATATTACCTAAAAAATGAATTAAACAAATTAATAATTCGTAAGTAATTGGGAAGGATAAATTATGTTTTTCAATAGTGTAATAGCAAGGAGATGTTGTATCTTAATGTCATTATTTTCATAGATTAAAAATCATTACCAATGGATATTTATAGCTTAGTGGTCACTAGGAAAACTTTCAACATGCTATAGAATATGAATGGAAAGGACAATTACATTGTAGATTAATTTACATCATTCAAGGCTTGTATAGACTATAATAATTTGACTAGCAGTCATTAATCATAACTATTTGTAATGTTACGTTAAAGCATTGTAATACATGTCATTCTCAACAACCATTAGGCCTATAATATCATGTCGAATATCTAAACGTAATAATGAAAATAAGCGTTAGTTAGGTAGTGTCTTTTATGCAAGTATAATAACAATATGTGAAGAATTTACATTTATACATAGTATGATAATAAGAAGAATTACTTATCATTGTTAACATTAATACCACCCGCTATGATAAGGAAGGCCGGTGTTGAAGAATGACATGCATGAGTTATCCACACATTGTCCACCAACTCTCTATTGAATCTCACATGGGATGAATTAAAATTCCCTCATAACTTAGTCATGATTTTTTTTTGTGAGGTTTTCCAAAGTATGGAGTGATTGCTTATTGTATTTTATACCTCAAAAATTGAAATTTTAAAAGTTTAAATTTCTGTGTTTGAATTTAGGTCATTTAGGTTGTTTCCTTGGTGGAAGTAGAATGGTTTATTCATGCCTGTGGTAGAAGTAAAAATTCATGTGATAATGAACTAGGAGACCTTGTGGGAAAAAATAGTGATGTGAAGAATCAATAATATCAAATTAGCAGAAAATACCAGCAGTCAGAAAGTATTCAGGAAAATCATTTCTAATTGTTTCCTCTCTAATGTAAAAACTAGTGTAAAGGTTTCTTATCTCAAATGGTCGTTACAATGCACTACATACACTCGAGAGATACATAGCCTTATGCAGTTATCATAAGATATATTGCGTATAACACATAATCCATATCGTTTCTTATCAAGGAAAATTATTAGTGACCGCTAAGCTCCATTACTTCCATTAGGTCTTAGCCTCTATATTTTCTAGGAATCCATTTTAACATTGAAAATAACAATTGGAACCAAGTGCTACAATATCCTTGGCGGAGCCAAGTGTTGTAATACATACCCTCGAGAAGGATGAATCCTTATGTATTTCTCATAGGATATATTTTTCATATCACATAATTCATGTCAATTCATATTTAAAAATTCCTAGATACTACTAAGATCCATTACTTATTAAAAGGAGTGGCCTGGGAGTCAATAGGCTCAACAGGTTTATGATTTTCAAAAATATCAACCTATTAACTTTTAAAATTCCAATTAGAAACAAGCTGCTACAATATCCCCTACAGAGCCAAGTGCATCAATACATACCACCGAGAAGGATGAAGGCTTATGTATTTCTCGTATGATATATTGGTGTATTACATAATTCATGTCAATTAGTATCAAGGAAAATACTTAGTGACTACTAAGCTCTATTACTTATTGAAAGTAGTGGCTTGGAACTCACTAATTTGTATTGTTTTGAGGTTTTCAAAAATATCGACCTAATAAAAATTCATTATCTACCTTAATGACAAAGATAAGCATTAGACCATAGTAATAAAAGTACATAATTTAAACCTAAAGAAGTATCATGTTCATCTTGGCCCTGCATATTTCCATAAATTACTCGTTAAAGAAAATAGTCCTAAATACATATTACTAATTGTTTTTGATGAGAAGGCTAGTGGAGGTTAGCATCTATATTGTCCGTAAATCCATTTTAACAATGTAGAAAGTAATCGAACAAATTTTATTTTCATTATTTGTAATTATATTATATTGGTTGGACTATCCCTGGTAGTGCCAAGTCCTTGAATACATACCTTCGATAAGGTTGACACCTTATGTAGTTCTCATATGATATATTGTGCATAAAATGTAATTCATATCTTTTCATATGAATGGAAATTGTTAGCAACAATGACTAAGCGCCATTATTTATTGAATGGAAAGGCTTTTCTATTATTAATTTCAATAGTTTCGGTTATAAAAATAGTGACATAGTTAAGCAAGGTTAGATCATAGTAATATAAGTACATCATTTAAACATGAAGAAGTATCCTATCCATCTTGGCCTTGCATATTTTCTTAAAATCATCCTTCAAAGAAAATAGACCTAAACGATCTACCAAATATGCAGGGTGAAGATGAATAGGATTCTCACTCAGGATTAAATGACGAACTTCTATTACATTGATCTAATCTTGTTGATATACTCTTGATGAATTTCCATTTATATGCTTTCTATTATGAGGATCCCCAATTGTGTGATTGATAAAATCAACAAAATTATGCTAACCTATCTCTGGAAAGGAATGAGTGAGACCAAGAAAATATTGTTCTAGAGGCTATTCTCAAAATTAATAACTTGAATAATGACTAGAATTTTAGTAAATTAATAAGTTAATAAATTAATAAATTAAAGCATTGGAAATTTGTTGGTCCTTGGATAATGAATTGATAGTAATGAGTTAATAATTAGAGGTGACTCTCATATTATTGTTTTTTTTTATTATTGGCAAATAGTTTTTTGAAAGGGACTATACCCTTGAATACAAAGAAGGCCTAAAAGCCAGGATAAGCAAGAGAACCAGAGTGAAAAGGATCAGAATCCAAATGTTACAATGATGCTCAAAGTAGCTAAAAAATAGCTACCAAAACGAGACAGAACAACAAAATTACTGCAAAAAAGCAGTAAAGGATCCGTAAAAAAACAACAAAAAAACAAACAAGGACAGCAGAATCAACTGCAGCTACTTCCTAGTAGCTTTGTCTAAGATGGTTTTGATATTCTTCTAGGATTTAAACATACCCAAAGTAGTCATATGGGCAGCGTCATTAGAATCCAGCTGCTCCAAGGTCTTCTTGCTTTCTTTATCAGTACCCCAAAGAGTTGTCGGCACTCCGCTTAGGTTGGAGACACTTCTGACATGTTGTTCAATAAATTCCTCAATCGCCCTAAAGATGGCAATGTTGTAATCATGCCTAGTCTTGGCCTTCCCTAAGCGAGAGTCCAAGGAGTGCAATTTCTTGTAAATATCTTCAATTTGGCTGCTGTCCACATCCTCCTCCTCCTCCTTCTTCCTCTTTCCTTTCTGTTTTGTCAAGTTTTTAACTTCATCCTTTAACAATTTCATATCTGCCTCTAAGGCTTCCAGCCTTTTTGTAGGGCTTTCCAATTGCACTTCCCGGGGGCTGGCACTGCTGATATGCAGGAGGTCATGAGCAATTTCAAATTCATGAGAACCCTTCTCCACAGCAAGGGTCTCAAGGTTAAGCTTCCTAGAAGCCCTGGTAACCGGTCTCCGCGAGGTAGAGGCCAAGTGGGGGTGGGAGCATCAGAAGGGGGAATGGGAGAAGAAGCCTGAACGGCCGGCATGGGGGTGACAGCAGTGGTGGCAGGGACAGAGAAAGGAGAAACAGGGCTGGCAATAGCAGAGCTCGGCAAAGGGGGAATCGAGCTAGGGGAGGATGGGAGACAGAGAAACTGAATAGACAGGATTTGTGTAACAACAAAATGAGCCCTTGGTGTAGAGGAACCACCTGGGAATGCTTTTGAAACTCAAGAATGGAGCGTTCAAGAGAGTTCAGCAAGTAATGGGGGAAACAAACCAGACGATCCCTACGAAAATGATTAAGAAAAATAAGGTGTTTCGCAGAGCAGTTGAAAAACCTCCCTTCCAAGGAGATGAACCGTATCATCATGCGGGTTACTTCATCATATGGTGGAGGATCGAGCTAATAAGAAGGCCCATTTGTTAAGTGGGTCGGTTTCTCCTATTATTGTTAATTCATGAGACTCTCATATTATTGTTAATTTGACCATTAACAAACAATCTTGGTTAGGCAAAAATAACCTCATGTGAATAAAATTTCTTTTTATGCTTTAATTAATTCCAGATTGGACCTTAAGTCATATCTATTGAGAATATAATAAATAGGCGGACTTTATAGTAGTTCGAGGGATTGAAAAAAAGTTTTGTGATAAGATTGGTAATAAATATGTTGATTAGTCGGAATTCATCACCTTTTCTAATAAAGGTTGATATTAAATCCTGTAACAAGCTTGTATTAATTACAAGCATGCGATGGCATAATCACTCCATATATTTATCTAGTTGCTCTCCCTTATTTTCACACCTTTTTCTTTTTTTTTACAATCTTTCATTTCATCTATTATGGTTGGTCCAATGTTTCCTTTCATGCAATTCTCTACATCAGTGCATGAAATGGCATTTTATACCAAAATTTCATGTCATCGTTTGAAATCCATTTTAAGATTGAATCAAAGAAAGATATGGTTTCTATTGAGGGATTTCTTGGAGCGAGTCTTTCGGTAGAGAAGGTCATCTAAGGTTAATACGAAGTTTCCTCGATGTTTGTTTGTCATCTACTTATAATACATCCGGTGAAGGATTGAGATTTGGAGTTGGGTTACTTGATCAAAATCGCTTATAGGGTTGGTATGGAAGTTGAAATGGAAAAAACCTCGAGTGTGTTATGGCCCATGCTTTACGAGGATTTCTATAAATAGGAAGGTTTGGTGGATCTATTTCTTTTTGGAGAGTTGTACAATTGGTTTGATGTCCTAATGCATTTTTGTATGATTTTTCCAATTGGGGCAAGATCTTGATGATGCAAACTAGTTTTCATCACCTTCCGACTCGGATGCTATATTTTCTCCACCGCAACTTAAACCAGGAACATTGGGATATTCTTCGTAGGCAAGGGCATATGGCATAGGATTGGCTAAAGAGTCATGTTGCTACTAGTGAAGAGAATTTTTATGGAATTGCTTGCTTACGCAAACTATTTTCTAACCCATTAAAGTAGAGATTACAAAGGTGTCATCTGATTAAGATAAATAAGTGTTTCTAAAATCCGTCATTTTGTATCTTTATTTTTTTTATTATATATAATTATTAGTTCCATTATTATCGAATCATCCTGTCTATTTGATAATGTATGGAAATTTTTCGTATTCCTAGCCACTTGTGTTTTTGGCATAGGCCCTTGAATTTTTCCAACAAAGTATTGCTGGATTTTTAGTTTTTTAGAGTGATCCTCTCATTATATATTTCATGTAAAGGGAAATGGAACCTTCAACTCTCCATTAATTATAAAAAACAAAGAATCACTAATTAAAGTTTTTATTATGTGTTGCATGAAGCAATTTAAACAATTAATCGCTATTAAATTTGGCACACATTTCCCAGTCGCTAATGTTTCATTCAAATAATTACTAATTGTCTTGTATGCAATATATTGAATAGGTTAAAGGCCTCATATCTCATATTGTCATTAGGCTGCAATACATACACACAAGAGGGATAATGCCTTATGTCATTCTCATAAGAAATATTGTGTATAACACATATGTCATTTTGGTTTGTTTCAAGTTTTCAATTTGTTGGTATAAGATAATACCATCAGCCACTAACATATATATATTGTAGGATATATTTCCATTAATGTAAAAAAGCAATTTATATTACTTTAGGATAGAGGAGGTAGTAGTGATTTGATGGATATATTTAAATCAATGTAATAAAAAAATTGAGTTGCACTAATCATGGTGGAAACCAATACTTGAACATGGGAAATAATGTTTGAACATTGAATATTTAATAATAGAAAATATTACATGTTATGATGTGATTGGGTGTTGTCATTAGGTACTTTTTGACAAGTATCAAAATTAAATAATCACTACGTAATTTTTGACAAGTATCAAGTTGTACTATCATAACTATTGGGTGTTGTGTAATCAAGACTCTATGTCCATAGTTGTATCATGCTAAAGTATCGTGGTTCTCCCTAGATGCCCTCTCGAGGATGAATCCTTCTATATTTTTCATAAGATATATTATGTATAACACATAATTGAAGTCGAGATAGTATAAAGGAAAATGCCTAGGGGCCACTAGGATAAATTACTAATTGAAATTAATGGTTGCACGGACTCAAGGCTAAAAATTTCTTATTTTCAAATTAGTGATCGAATAAAAAAAAAATCATGTACTATTCTAGTGTCTGCTAGGATCTTAGAAGATGGTAATCTCAATTGTTTTTATGTTGCACCAATAAAATAAAATAATCATGGACAATATGGGCCACTTAGATTTGAAATCATGTTAGGCTTCTAATATTGTGTGATAGGATTTGAATATCATGTTCAACCTAGCAGCCACTAGGATTAATATTTCGTGTTCGAATACGTGTATTATGCAAAATCATTAATATTTATCTAATTTTTGAATATTTGTTGTCTTGTCTTATATTGGACTATCCAAGATATTAAGTAAACATCCACCATAGTGGTTACTAGTATTGTAACATTGTATTCTAACATTTAAATATAATAATGGAGCTTAGTGTAGTTTTTAGTGAGTCGTTACTAATTTTCCTATATGCAAGACAACAACTATCCTAGTGGCCACTAACCTTAAGTCTTTGTAATGTTGCAACAACGTTATTTAATAATCTTCAACCTTAGCATTTATTAGGTTTTGAATCTCATGTGACAAAATTTGAATACCATATTGGACTCAACGGCCAATAGGCTTAAAATTTCATTTTGAAATATGTGTTTTTAGGAAAATTATATTTTTCTTGTCTTGAAATATTTTTTGTCTTATCTTGTCTTGGAACATCAAATAAATGTAGTAATCATCCACCCTATCAGTTGGTAGTCTTATAAAATCTAATATAATAATGGAGCATAGTTAATTTTTTAGTCAATTCATTACTAATTATCTTGTATGTAAGAAAACAACTATCCTAGTAGCCGCTAACCTCAATTTTTTGTGATGTTGCACAAGTTCTTTGTAATAATATTTGACCTTAGCAACCTCCAAGCTTAAAATATTATGTTAGGCTAGGAATATCATGTAATAAACTTCAAATATCATGTTATACTCAGAGGACACTAAGCTAAATTTTTGTGTTGGAATATGTGTATTCAAGAAAACGTTAATATTTTTCTTGTCTTAAAATATTTTTCTTATGTTGTATTGGAATATAAATTAAATGTTATAAACATCCACCCTAGTGGTCTCTAGTCTTGGAATATCATATTGTAAAATCTAAATATAGTAATGGAGCTTAGTTCAGTTTTTAGTCGAGTTATTACTCATTATCTTAAATGCAAGACAATAATTATCCCAACGGCTAATAATCTTGAGTCTTTTTATGTTACACCAACATAATGGAATAATCTATGACCTTAGTGGCTATTAGACTTCAAATATAATGTGATGTAATTTGAATATCATATAGAAATCATTGGTTCTAGGATGAAAATTTTGTTTTGGAATGTGTATTCAAGAAAATCGTTAATATTTGTCTTATCTTATAATATTTTTTATCTTGGAAGATCAAATAAATAAAGTAAGCATTCACCCTAGCAGTCATTAGTATTATAAGGTAGTATTTTATAATCCAAATTTAATAATGGAGCTTAGTTATTTTTTCATTCGGATTGTTACTCATTTTTGTTGTATAAGGAAATAATTATCCTAATGGTCGCTAATCTTAAGTCTTTGTTATGGTTCACCAAAACTATGTAATAATCTTCGACCCTAGCAGCCACTAGTCTTCTAATATCGTGTTAGGATTCAAATAGCATGTGATAGAAGTAGAATACCATATTGAACTTAGTGAACGATAGGATTAAAATTTTGTGTTGGAATATGTGTATTTAGGAAAATCGTTAATATTTGTCTTGTCTTGGAATATTTTTGTCTTGTCTCATCTTGGAATATCAAAGAAATGTAAAAGAATCCACCCTAGCAGTCACTAGTATTTAAATATCATATTGTAAAATCTAAAAATAATAATGGAGCTTAATTCATTTGTCATTCAAGTCATTACTAATTGTCTTGTATGTAAGACAACAATTATCCTAATGGTCGCTAATATAAATTCTTTGTTATGTTGCACCAACGTAATGTAATAATCTTTGACCTTAATGACCACTAGGATTTGAATATCATGTTAGGCTTGGGATTCAATATAAAAAGTCTAAATATAATAACGATTCTTCTCTCGGTTTTCATGTGAGTCATTACTAATTATATCGTATGTAAGACAACCAATATCTTAGTGGCTGTTAATCTCCATTCTTGTTTGAATACATGTATTCAAGAAAATATTTAATATTTGTCTTGTCTTGGAATATTTGTTGCCTTGTGTTGTCTTGTAATAGCAAATAAATGTTGTAAACATCCAACTTAGCGGTCACTAGTCTTGGAATATGGTATTGGAGAATTTTTTTTTTTACTTTAGCTTGGCTCAATTATCAAGTAAGTCGTTACTAATTATCTTCTACACAAATGTTTTTGACAAAGAATAATTATACCTTGGTGGCAGCTAGGCTACACAACATTTTTCTTGATTGAATTTACAAAAAGATACATAAATATACGAATACAATATTGTATTAATATATTTAGCCAATGATATATAACATAATAAAATTATATGGCATAGCATAAAGTCCACAAAAGTAAATATATGTTTATAAATAGAATTATTAAAATTTATATTTAATAATATTTACACGTATATATAATATTCTTACCTTTTATTAAACATAAAAATCTTGCTAAAGACATTACATTTGACTATTTCTATGTGGGAAAACGTATATAATTAAATATATATATCAACGTGGAAATCATATAAATAATGAACATTGAAATAATTAGTCACGACTATTTATTTCATATTAAAAAAATCATTAAAGGAATTCAAAATGATTACCTAAACTATACTAAATCAAACCATTATGATTTTTTTAAAAATGAATATGTGACTCATGTTTTGCAACTAGGGATAGATGTCACCACTTACAAGAAAGAATAAATGAGGGAAGGAGAAATAAAAATCCACAAAAATTATCTATAGATACACATAGGATGGATAAATAAGGGAACCTATTTAACAGACATGAATACAAGAGCTACTATAAAACATAAATATGGGTTTTCTTAAAGAATAAAATTTATAAAGGGGATTCCATTTTTTTTTCAGTTAGGGAAGGACAAAAATGTGGTTTCAAAAGAGAAATGTGTTTTGAAAAGGGGATGAAATATAACTCCAAAGGAGGTGAAGAGAAAGACAGGCTGGATTTTTGTGCAAAACACAAAAATGAGTTGAATATAGAGCAACTAAAATTTTTTGCCATCAATTAAGATACACATACAATAACATAAATGTTTTTGATAAATACCTATTTTAGTAGTATTTAAAAGTATTATGTGCTTGATAATGTCTTCAAAATCTCTATATTCTCTCTAAAAAAACTATCTGTGAGATTTATATGCAACCTCTTTCGCTTACCTCTTTTTATTCTATGCTTTTTGTGCCTCCTACTCTGAAATTGAGATTTATAAAATATGGTCAGGATTCCTACACTTGTACCTATGATTTATCCACAATCACTATTTTTTTCCTCATTTTTTCACCCCCAAATGAGATTATAATCATTGCCTCAGCTTTCCCTTCCTAAAAATGGCCAGATTCGAGCACTTGGACTAGTAATTTAGCTCCTACAAGTGTTGTATTCTAATTTCAAGAGCATATTTTTGTGATTTCAAAATAAAAATAAACCCTAATATATATTTCTATGGGGTATTTAATTTTTCCCTGATATATTCAATGAAAAAAATTAGAAAATTAGAAAATTACGGGATAGGAAAATTTCAAAATTTGAATTTCCCCTTCTAAAGAGAAAGTGCAGGATTTTGAAATTTCAAATATTCACATTTAATGTGGGGGATTTCACATATAATTTTTTTAATTTATCGCTCTTTAACATTTACATTTAATTCAGAGGATAGTGTGGGATATGGGAAATCAAATTTATTAATTTTACTTTAGAAATGAGTGGGACAATGACAATTGTTTCTTTGTGAATTTGTGGGACAACGCCAAATATTTGTATAAGCATATTAAAAACTAAATTATAAAATAGAAGTGAACATTTGTAAACAAATTTTTAAAGGTTAAGAGAGTGATATACACACATTTATTATTATTAATTTTAATCAAATTTGAATTCGTGATTTTTTAAATATAGTTTGTGTCAATTTAAAAAAATCTAGTAAAATGTGAAACCTTGCGTAAGTTTAAAATAGTTAATTATGTAGCTATATAATTGATACATTAATTAATAAATTTGTAATTATAGATCAAATTAAAAAATACTTTTAACGTATGAAAATCTTCCATATTACGTTGTAAATGTTGTTCACTAAAATGTTGACACATGGCATGAAATTTCTAATATCTCTTTTGATCGTCAAGATTTTTGTGTAAGTTATGTTTTACTCTCAAAAAATGAAAACATAATTTTCCACTTCACAAGAATTTGAGAGAAATTTATAGAAAGGAAATAAATTAGTGATCACTAAGCTCCATTATAATGATATTTTTTGCAATGCGAGAATAAAAAAATCCTTAACTTTTATAGAGCACTAGGATATTCTTTTTAATAGGTGTTAATGAACAAATCTGCATGTCTTATGTTGTCTACCTATTTTTCGAGGAGAATCCTAGTGGCCGTTAGCCTCTATAACTCCTAGGTTTCCTTTCCAACAATGTAAAAAACTATCTCTATAACTTTGGATCGCTAGTATTTTTCATTAATTATAATCGTATCATATTGGCTATATAATCCCTTTCATAGCAAAGTGCGGAACTACATACCATTGAAATTGATATAGTAAAATGCTTAATGACCACTATGCTCCATTACTTGCACAAGATTAAAAAAAAAGTTCATATTAAAGAAAATTCTTAGTGATCGCTAAGCTCAAATACTTACAAAAAGAATGATTGTGCAGAAACTAGGCTAAACAATTTCTTATTTTGAACATAGTGCTAGAATAACAAATCATAGTAATAGATATTAGTGGTCGCTAGGAATTTTCCATAATATATTTTGATGATAAATATGTGAGAAATGGACAATTTTTATTGTTGAAAGCTATGGAGTCGGAAAGAAATATGTTTATTAAAAATGTTTCCAAGGTACTAATACAATATCTTAGTGTAGAGACATGTCATCTTAAATTTCATTAGGGAAATTCAAATTATGTATATAACATTATGTCATAAAGGATGAATTTATATAATTGTTGTGTTTTTGTCATTGTCAAAATTTTTGTTTAGATTATCGATGTTAGGATCACACCTTTCAATCTTTTATTTTTATACACATCGGTGGGAAGCAATGAAAATCTTAGCAACCGATAAGCTCTGATACTTATTAAAAAAATAGATTAGTGGTCGTTAGGCTTAGTTGATTCTTAATTTTGAAAATAGGGATCAAACAACGGTTCATATTAAAGAAAATTATTAGCAACCGCTATGCTTGAATACTTAAAGAAAGTAATGATTTGGCGGAAACTAGGCTAAACAAATTCTTATTTAGAACATAGTGCTCAAATAACATATCATAATAATAGATATTAGCAGTCACTAGACATTTTTCCATAATATGTTTATATGAAAAATATGTGAGAAATGGAATTTTTTTAGTATCGAAAGCTATTGAGGTCTTTACATAGTCAGGAAGAAAGATAGTTATTAAAAATGTTTGTAGGGTCATCATACAACATAATAGTCTAGATACATTCCATATTAAATTTTGTTGGGGAAATTTTAATTGTGCATAATAGAATTACTTCCTAAATTCCAACTTTAAAGTATAGTTGTGTTTTCATCATCGTAAAAACATTTTGTTCATATTAACGACTTCTAGCTCACACCTTTACATCTATTCTTCATTGTAAAAATCGGTGGGCATCAAAGAAAAATATTAGTGGCTTTTAAGCTCCGCTACTTATTAAAGGGAATAGATTAGAGGCCATTAGTCTAAATTGTTTCTTAATTTCAAAAATAGAGATAAAAATAGTTTGTATTAAATAAAATTCTTATTAAGCTGCTAAGTTTGAATACTTACAAAAATTAGCGCTAGAATAATAGATCATAATAATGGATATTAGTGGTCACTAGGAATTATCAATAATATATTTCGATGATAAATATGTGATAAATGGACATTTTTTGTCAAAATATATGGAGGCCTTCACATAGTCTGGAAGAAAAATGGTTATTAAAAATGTTTGCAGGGTGCTCATACAACATCATAGTGTAGAGACATGTTGTCTTAAATGTTTTTGGGTCAAGTTGTATGGTGTATAATAACATTATGTCCTAAAGGATGAATTTAAAGTATAATTATGTTTTTTCATTGTGAAACAATTTTTTTCATATTGTCGATGAATACGTTAGCACCTTTACATCAGTTCTTCATTTTACACATCGTTGGGAATCAAAGAAAAACAATTCATAAGGGACATTTCATACTCTAAAATTTTATGGATGGTTTTCCTACTTAATAAAATAAGTTGATTATTAAAAAAATTTCAGGGTTCTCATACAACATCATGATGTGGAGACATGTTGTACTAAATGGTGTTGAGAAAAACAAGATTTGGTATAATAGTGTTGTATCGTATTGACCGAAATTAGAGTTCAATCAATATCTTCTATTTGTTAGTACTCTTTTCTTAGCTTAGGGACCGCTAGGGTAGTACCTATGCATATAATCTTTGTAATACACATTGGTTCAAATTAAATAAAATGCTTAGTGAAAACTAAGATAGATTACTTATTGAAAGAAATGGCTTAGCGGTTGCTAGACTAAACAATTTTTACTTTAACAATAAAAATCAAATAGATGAAACCTGCGCATCTATTCTTGAACCACCACGTAAAAAGGAATTTTTTTAGGTATTTAAAATCCATTTTAGTGTCGAGACATGCATTTGATATCATCTTCTCGTATCCACATTCGTTGGGGGTGGGGTGGCACTGAAATTGATAATAATAACATGACCAAACTCAACACGCTAATGTTGTTCACCATCTTTTCCACATATAGAAAGAATATTTGGGGAGTGAGGTCACTGGGAAATGGGGTCTAAAATGTACCTTATTTTGGGTGCATATTCCTATGAGCATATATTTTTATGGATAATAAATGATTTTCTTGGTCGCGTCTTGCCCTTTTCACTCGAATGTTGCAACGTGCGATATGATTGTGGTGTGAGACTCACATAGTCAAATTTTAGGATTGGAAATGGGAATTGGATGCCTCCAATTTCCATAGTCATCCCCTACAAATCAACAATGCATCTAGGAAACCATTCGGTGAATGATAAAAAACTATATTTGTGTGCAATGAAATAAAGTTACAAATCTATCTTTGTTTTCAGGTTTGATTTAACCCATAATGGTGCTGATTTTGGGATGGCTATTAACGAGAGCTCCATTTAGTAGAGTTCATCATAACTTTATATACAACCCATATCCCCCATGTGCATTAGGTGGTTAAGGGGAAAGTCTCCATTAAATTTTCATTTTGGAATATTTTGGAGGAGAAAATCTATTGGGAATGGGTAAACTCTGTCATTTTTTCCTTTTGGTTGCCATACATAGTTTTAGAGATCTGGTTTGCTTGCAAATATATGGTTTTTATTTATATATGTTATTATTAGGCTTCTGGACCTTCCAGGAACTCAAATTTTCCCCCATGTTCTTCAAGTGGTTGAGGAGAAAGTCTCTATTTAATTTTCATTTTGGAAGTTATAGGAGAAGAAACTATGTTCGAAATGGGAACACTGTAATTTTTTTTCCTTTTGGCTTCCATACATAGTTTTAGAGGTCTGGTTACCTTACAAATTTGTGATTTTTCTTTGTAGACACAATTATTATACTTCTGGAGCTTCTAGGAGCTTGATGTTTTCTGATAATGCTCAGGTTGTGGCCCTCAATGGCTTGACATTATGTTTTTGAGATCATATTTTGGATCTATTAACTTGGACATTATTTGTAGTTTGCAATATTATAATAGATCAGGCTTATGGAGGTCACATTGTGAGTTCAATTATTTTTTACTCTTTTTATATATTTCCAATAGGCTATTATTTAGAGGGAAATTTTACTTTCTAGATGAGAGTTGTGAAAAACTTCCAAATTTTTTGTTGATCTCTGATCTGACATGAAATCCTAGGGACCACTCTAATAATAAACCATCTAGATGCATTGTAGGATCGTGGGGCTTTGGAACATCGATAAAATTGTAATTCTTGTCTCTATAGGATTTTATAGAGAATAAACAAGAAGTTTAGTTTCTATGAATGAACATTGTATTAACTTGATGATTCATCTTAATTAAAAATTCAATGAATTTGAGTGGAAATAGAATAAATGGGTTTCTGTCATAAGATTTTTGAAATATAAGGAGTATAGTGGATATGTAAGTTCTTCATACTAAATTTTTATTATATATCTCATAAGGTCATGTTTCGGATCTATATGCTATGTATTTTCATTTGAAGGAAATTGTAACTTAGTGTGCTTTTCTTCAATATAGATATCTTTGTGTGAATTGATTAACGAGTTATTGTCACAAAATCACTGCACCCTCCTAATGGCCTGAAAATGAATCACGACATTTGGTGTGATAGTGACACATGGGATCATCTCTCAAGCTGTGGGACTTAGACTAGAGATGAACCTCCGGAGAGAGGCCAACTTCCTTTGTTTAAACTAGATGCTCTAACTCTTCATGGGATTAAGGAGAAATTGCAAAGAAATAAATCCTAAACTAGAAGTGGTGATGCACCAAAGAGTAGGGATGTTCAACTTTTGGAAGGGTTATTGTGAGTGAGATGCTAGCATCCTAAATCACTTTCACCTATTGTAACTAGAAAGGGTACGAGTACCACAAACTAGAAACACACGTTCCTTTGTTAAACTTATACAAAAGAGAAAGAACAGATTTGGTTCAGATACACAAATAACTTTATTGGAAAAATTAACACAAGCACATCTTAAGCACCCACTTTACGTAAAATAAAGATAATGTAACTTCTAATCAACAACAGGAAAAGTACAATCACAGCTGAAGAGAAAATAACCACATCACTTAATCTTGGCATACAGTAAATAATCTAAAGTAAAGGAAAGTTACTCAAACATACTAAGGAATCACATTCACAAAGCATGTAATAAATAATTATTTCACACAATGATTCATACTTTCAAATGGTAGAGTGTAATTCTGAATAAAATTAAAAGGGACTTCACAAATATATGAAAATACTCTTCTAAGCTTGAAGAGTAAAATCACCAAAATATTGAAATTGTATACCCATGAAATCTAATCATTCATCTATTTATAAGCTCCTTAGGCTGAGCCATTACAGCTGGGCCCTTAACTAACATTTTACTAAAAATAGAAATGTCATTAAATTAAGGGAACAAGCTCCCATGAAAATAGCAAAACTATTGCAAGGGTTTGACTGAGTCAACCCTGCAACTCTGACCGATCTGGAGCTCGAATTTTTCCTTCCATGGCTGCTCAATCCTGATTTGGCTCTACAACTTGTTCATTTTTTCTGAGCTCCTCCTGGCTTTCCTTCCATACAACCAGTCTTTGATTGTATTCAAAAAAATGTTTGATTATTCCCTGGATCTCTTCATCTTCAGGTCCACATGCATAGTGATTTACTACATCTCATTGTCTCGATCTCTCTGGTAATTCGGGCTGGTATTCTTTTAGTTTGAAAATGACCTTGGACATCCTTCCTATGAAGTTCTGGCACAAGACCATTCGATCGATGGAATCAGAATTAAAAGTTCTTGTGACATCATCATCCTACTTCACCAAGTCTTTGAAGTTTTCCTAAATTTGTTCTTTAGGGAGGGCATCAATATTCTCATTGAAGAATTTACAATGAGCAATATCAAATTCTTCTGATATGTCATTCAAGGCATCTGTGATTTCTAATCACTTGTCGTCCAACTTTTTAATCAAGTCTTGTAACACCTGGCACCTAAACTCCATAGCCTTATGATATTCAAACAACTTTGAGGCATCATCAATCACCCCTTCCTAAAGAAGCAAGTCAGAATCCACTACCCTAACCTCTTCCCATGTTGCTAGATTCAGATTTAGATTGTTGCTTTCCTTAGAGAAAGCCTCATCCATCTTCTGAATAGTTATCTTTGCATCCTGCAAATCATTATAGATTTCCACAGCTTCCTTGATCAAAGGATTTGCTTCCTGTAGTATTTGTTCAATCCACCCATTTACTGATCTCCCTTTCTGGCCAAGTTTCTCAAGCTCGTGATAAGAGAAGTCATCAATAGAAGCTGAAACTGCTAAGGCCGTAGTAGATGAGGACTCAGTAGATGAAATGGGCTGTGTAACTCTCCGTAACAAAGATGTGAGTTGTTCAACCTTAGCCTTTAGCTCATCTTTCATAGCTTTATCCTTGTCGTATTTTTCCATCGGGGCCCCAGAGCAGTGTGAACATCTTGTTTGGCCCCCTCATGAGTGGCCTTTCCCAATGAAAATCTGGAAATATGATAATCTACAGCCATGATTATTTCCTTGGTTTTTCCCCTCAGCAGGAGTAACGACCTCTATCACCCATTCCACAGACAAATTTACTGCTAGATTTGACATGGTCCTTGGTCTCTAGCCTGTATTTTTGGTGTTTGCTCTAAGATGTTGAGATCCATGACATCTCCTAGAGGCACCTTCTTTTTCTACTTGGGGGTCTTCCTAAATAGCCACTCTAGAATAGTTGATAATGAAGAAGATGGAGTGGTAGATGTGACACTTAAGGTCTAAGTTGAGGCAAGGGTACTGGGAACATTCATGGGTGTCTGGATAGAAGTGGAAATGATGGATGGGGTGGATGTTAGCACAAGCAGTGGGAATTGATACAATGGTATTGGAAGATGAAATGGCAGAAAAAGGAAGTGACAAAGGAAATGGAGGAGGGAAGGGTGATCCAATATTCTCTCCAACCGAGAGAGCTGGAAGGGATGAGAATACTTGGGCCATAGAAGGAGATGGGAAAGATGAAATGCTGGTAGAAGTGGGAGGAACTGATAGAGGAAGGGACGATGGAAGAGAAGAAGGAAGTGATGAACCTTGTGAACAATCAGGAGAATCGCTGACCACAATCACATCCGCCGTAGTCTTGGCTATAGGTATTTCCTGAGAAACAGGAGTTTGAGGAAGAGATGAACTTCCAACAACAAATGAAATTTTCCTTGGTACTATGGGGGTCTTCTGAGTCGACCACTTTCCCTTTGTGGGTGTTGTTGGGTTTAGGACTGGTGGGGCTGCTGTATTTATAACCTACTCAACTCCTTTGGGTTTGATCCCAAAAGTAGCCAACCACCTGTAGGTCCTTTGAAGAATGGGACCCACTCTATCTTTTGTATTGGAGCATTCCTCTTGATACCAATCAATCCATGGAAGTGGTTGATTGGCAACATCTTCGGTCTTATATGCTTCATCCAATACTTCACCGTCATCTTGCAAATTTTCGAGATCTCAGCTATCCCATACTGGTGAATTTCATCTATGTCCAATCTTTCATAATCTCTTTTGGATGATATACTCATCCCGAAAATGAATCTAGATGTCTTCTAGTTGAGATGTGTGGGAAGTTGAACATCCTATCTCGCTGAACTTTCCCAAGTAGTCAAAGTTGGTTCTTGGATGAAAAGTCCGTAGGGTTACCTCAGCCATCTCTGCGTTGACATTCTTGGCTTTGTGAATGTTCTAGACAAGTGTACCTGCCAATTGAAACTAGAAAATGCACTCCTACCTTATGGCACTTGTTTTGGATCCGATGGTAATCCAATAAGTTTCCAAACCAGCTCCTGTAGAACCCATTTATCTGTAGGACACCTTGGCAATTTGCTAGGGGCACCAACGAAACCCAGAATTCGAATGTAGGTGAAAGTGGGAAATTGGAGATAGATGGCTCCCCATTCCCATACTTCTTTGAAGGCTTCATTGAAAATTCTCTCGATTGTACAACTCTTTGTCAAAGCGGTAGAGGATGACTGTGAAGAAAGCATCGTTGACCCATCGAAAGTGCTTGCATCCCTCACTCAGAGTGAGCTAGGGATAGAAGTCATAAATCTGGGATGTGCTGCGAATGCCCTTGGTATTTAGTCCTGGGAAAATCTCCCATGGCAGCAGGTAGATAGACCAAGAATGATGTCATGTAGAATGATTTTGTGGTTGACACTCTACCCAACTGATAGCAGATGGAGCTACTGATATGCTCTCCCCACCTGATAAGCTCCTTGTTCTTCTTGATAGTGGCAATGTATAAAAACATCCACTCTTGGAATTCCTTGGCAGCTGGGAGGCCTGAGACTCGGCTCAGTAGTATGATTATGTCATTGACTTCCTGGATGAAGTCTACCCTGTACAAGGTTTTTGGAAACTTGGCCATGCTCTTGGCCAAGTAGCTTTTCATGACAATCTTGGTACATGAATCAACATCCTTGTTCCAATGTTCTACTACAATTTTGGGTGAAATAGTGGCATAGTTTGGAATGTCAGGTAGCTCTGAGAAGATCTTCAAAGAAATCAGGATCTAGGTAAATGACCACCTTGTCATCATCATCCTTAACTGACATAGAATCTGCATCGAAGTGGGTAGCTGCAGCTAGAACAAACTCAGGACAATGCATTGAAGCAGGAAAACCAGCCGCAAGGACAAGCCCAGCTGTCATAAATTGCCTGCATCCATGGATTTTTGTTAGGAGCCTTCACTCTACTCCAGAAATCTGGGAAGTCAATCTGACCTAAGTCAGTATCCCCTATGTTACCTAGATTAGACGATAGGCAAGACTGAGGAGCAACTCCAAGGAATGAATATTTCATCTTCTCTTTCTCTTTTGAAGTAGAAGTAGACATGAAGTTCTGGATTTTGGAAGTCAAAGAATAAAAACTCTGAAAGTATGAAACCCAAAAATCTCCAAAGTTACAATCTCTAAAAATATGAAACGCCAAGTTCTAAAAGTACAAAAATAAAGTTGCCAAAAGCAATACCAAAATGAGAGTAGCTGAAATTCTGAAATTAAAGCCTCCGAAAGAAAGTTTTCCAAAGTGATTTTCCCGAAATTTTTCTCGAAATAGAAATTCACGGAGTGAGTTTCCCCTAAACTCGAAGTGATTTTCTCTGAATAAATTCTCCAAAAATGCTTTCTCCGAAATGGAAATCTCCAAAATGGAAATATCTGAAGTCCCGCATCGATTCTAGAAGTGAGATTCCCTGAAATTTCGAAGTAATTTTTCTTAAGTGAGTTTACCCAAAATGCTCCTCGAAAACGAAAAACTAGAAACTCTGCAAAAACCTGAGATCTACCTCGAGATGATTTTGTGAATAACCTGAGAAACTAGAGATAACTAAAAATGAAAACATGGTGAATGGGAAGTCCATTATTTGAAAAACACACGAAGAAACAAAAAGGAAAGAAAACGGGAGACGAGAACAAAAATAAAATCTAAAACCAAAAAGAAATAACAAAATTAACATACCTTGAAAAAGGACATTGAAAAAGACAAGAAAAGTGGATGTCAGAGATATTTGTCAGGTGAAAATGACCGTAGAAAATCAAGTTTAAATAGAAAACCCTTGACATTTATGGAAAAAATCTGATCCATACGGGGTTGGTGAAGAAATAAATGCTCAGAAAACTCCAAAGTTCCAAAACCCAAAAACCCGAAAGTCTAAAAATTTGGAAATTTGGGATTTCAGACTTTAGGGAAATTGGAAACAAAATGTGAATTGGTGATGAAAAGTTCCAAAACTTGAAAGTCCAAAATTTGGAATTTCGGACTTAGAAAAATGAAACCAAAACACCAAATGTTCGAAAGAAAATCTGAATTCTGAAAGCCCAAAAACCCAAAAATTTAGGTCTGTTCAAACTTTCGGACTTGAAAAAACTTCCGAAATGAAAACTCGAAAATCCAAAATCTAACAATTAGACTCTAAGACTTGGAAATTCATTGTAGAGGGATCTCTTAACATTTTTGTCGACCTCATTTGACTTATCTTTCAGGTAAGTTAAATTGCTAACATTTTTGGCGACCTCCAGGGAAAACTTTCCTACTAAGCTTTCTAGACCAGTAGCTTTAAGCAAAACATTGGGCAAAGGAGTCCCTAAACAACAAAAACAAAAGAAGAAAAAGAAGAAAAATAAAATGGACGAACGATGTGCAAAGCACTTGGAGGAAAGACAAAACACTATACAGGGTGGAACAATCTCAAAAGAAAGCCTTGAGATGTATCCCATTCACATGAATGGGTAATTCTTCTCCATTGAGTCTGGATAGATGAAAGGAATTCACCTCTTTACAACTTGTGACAATATAGGGCCCACTCCAGAGGGCGTCAAACTTGGCATGCCTGCCTGGTTTAGCTCGGTCTTCATCCCACTTAAGGACTAACTCTCCTTCCCTGAATGATCTATCTGAAGCTTTCTTATCAAAGGATTTTTTGACCTGGGTCTGATGATGTGTGAGCATACGCATAGCTATATTCTGAGTCTCTTCTAACTCCATGAGTTTAGAAAATCTCACTATTAAGGCGTCATCTTCCATAACCTCAAGCCGATAGGCCAAGTCTAAGGAAGGTATTTCAACAAAAGCGGGAGTTTCACTTCCCGTCCGTATACCATTATGAAAGGTGAAACCCCAATGGCCTTCTTAGGCATTATTCAGTCAGCCCATAGAGTGACCTTAAGCTGAGTATGCCAGGTCCTTTTATTTTCTTCCATCATGTGCTTGATGATCCTTATCAAATTCTTATTGCTAGATTCGGCCAACCCATTTCCTTGCGGGTAGTAGTTGGATGAAGTCTTGAGGTAGACCCCATTCTTGACTGCCCATTCACTTACCTTCATCCCGAGGAACACCATTGCATTGTCAGAGATAACAGTAAATGGAATACCAAATCTTGTCATGATATTTTCTAAAAATTTAAGAACAACCTTTTCATTGCTTTCCTTCAAAGCCACTACTTCTGTCCAGTGAGTGAAATAATCTGTAGTAGTAAGAACCCATTTATGCCCTTCACTAGATGGAGGATTAATCATACCAATAAAGTCCAATCCCCACTGAACAAAAGGTTGATCTACCTGAATGGGATGCAACGGAAGTGCTACCAAAGCCTCTGTTTTCCCACAAAGAGGGCACATTCCTTACATTTCCTTACCCAAAAATGAGCATCTTTGAATAAGTCTGGCCAGTAATAACCAGCTCACATGATTTTGGTAGCCATCGTTCGTGCTGAATAATGCCCTCCGAAAGGCCATTGTGAAACTCCTCCAATATCTTGCTTACCTGTTTTGGCTTGATGCAGCATAGGAGGATGCCATTCAAATCCTTTCGAAAGAGAACATTATCCACCACAACGTATGGAATAGACTGGAGGTGGAAGTGCGTCATTGAACCTTATCCATATTTGGAGGATATACCCCAAAGAGGAGGAAATTTTGCATCTTAGTCAACCAATCAACCTGATCATTTTCACCATCAGTATTGAGGAGCACAACATCTTTGTCCTCTTTAGTTTCCATGTCTGTAGCCAACTGTTGGCATAACCCCTTGCCTCTGACAAGCTTAGTGACTTTGATGTATACATCGTACTCCATTACTTTCGTGATCCACCCAGCATGTTTCTCATTCATTTCTTTATTCAACAAAAATTCTTTAACGCCGGGGTGAGAAACCATCAAATGCACCTTGTTATTGGACAACATGTGCCTGAATTTTTTTAGAGCTCGAATGACTGCAAAGACCTACTTTTCGATGAATGAATATTTGAGCTCGTACTCCTTGAGAGACTGACTAAAGAAGGCAATTGGTTGCTCCATCAGATCATCATTTTGTTGAGTTAGAATCCCTGAAATGCTTTCTTGTCCTACGAAGGCATAGAGAATGAAGTCTTTATCAAACTTAGGATTCACCAATGTGGGCGCCTATGAAATGGCTGTTTTGATAGCCTCGAAACTTTCTCTTCCTTCCTTTGTCCATGAAAATGGAATATTCTTTTTTAACATGGTTGTAAGTGGCTTGGCCATTGTTGCAAATTGGGGAATGAATCTTCATACAAAATTAATGGTTCCCAGGAAGCTCTGGAGACCCTTCTTGTGACTCGGAAGAGATAGGGACATAATTGACTGGATTCTAGCTAGATCAATGGACAATCCTTCTGCAGAGATGATATGTCCTAGCAACTTTCCCTCCTGAACTACAAAAATACACTTCTTAGGATTCAATGAGACCCCAAAGTCTCTGCATCTTCGGAAAACCTTTTGTAGATGTGCAATATGATCCTCAACATGCTTGGAATAGATAGTTATGTCATCAAGGTAAACCAAGATAATATTGTTGATAAGCCCTTTGAATGCCATATCCATAGCTCTCTGGAAAGTAGCCCCTGCATTGGATAGCCCAAATGGCATCTTGTTGTAAGCATAAGTGCCCCATTTAGTAGTAAATGTTGTCTTGAATTGATCAGATTCTTGGACCCAAATTTGATTATACCCTGAATATCCATCGAGTAAAGAAAACCTTTGGGCCCCCGATACTATTTGAAGAATCTGTTCCATTGACGGTAGAGGGTAGTGATCTTTTAGCGAGGCACGATTCAAATCCCTGAAGTCCACGCACAATCGAATTTCACCATTCTTCTTTCTTACAGGTACCAGATTGGCCACCCATGATGAATGTTTGATGGGAAAAATTATGCAGGCTTCAATGAGCTTTGTTAGTTCTTTCCTCATCAATGGCTCAATCCTGGGGTTGATCGGCCTCTACTTTTGACGAATTGGCTTAGAACTTGGGTCCAGTTCAATAGTATGTTGTGCTAGGCCTGGATCAAAACCACGCAGGTCCTTATAACTCCAAGCAAAGATGTCATGGTATTCTTGACACAACTCAGTGAAGGCTTTCTTTTCTTGATTAGTGCACACTTTTCCAATCTTCAGAAATTTCTCGCTAGCTACCTCAACCTCCTCAAAATCTTCTTCTTTGATTGTCATGTTAGTGCCCTGCCGCTTGACCTGATCATCTATGTCAAAAATGGATTCGAGAGTGACTAGGCATTTTGGTAACTTATTTCCTTTCAACTAGATGACTTGATCACCATAGGATTCCTTAAATTTATCCTGATGTTTGACTGCAAACTCTGCTTCTTGTTGTAGGAAGAGGACAATTTGTTCATCATTGTTGAACACTTGCCAACTACTCACATTATCGGGTACTACAGGACGAACCACCATTTTGATGATTTGTTGTCTTTCCTCCATGATATCAACAGGTATGTCATATTGTGAGCCCACCGTGGCTAGCCTATCAGTGTCTTGATTCTGACTTCTAGGAATTGCATGAATTCCAAAAGCCTCAAAATCTTCAATTAGATCCCAAACTCAATTTTTGTATGATCTTAGAAGATCATTCTTGGATGCACTACGCATGCACATTACTTGATGAACAACCAACTCACTATCTCCAAACACAATTAGAGCCTTGATTCCCCTCTTTTGAGCTAGTTGGATCCCTTGCACTAGGGCTTCGTACTCAAGCAACATTGTTGGTGCAACTAAACTGCAATCGGAAGGATGAGAAATATTTATCTCCTTTTGGAGAGATCAACATAACTCCTGCACCGGATCCATTTTTGCTCCTTGAGCCATCAAAGAAAAGTTTCCATAGTCCCTCAGAATTATTGGGCACTTTGACCAATTACGGTACAATCACACCTTCCTCGTGTACACAAGTATGTTCCCAATCCAGTCTCTTCTAAAAATAGTAGACCAGACTCTTCATTTTCTAGCAAATCGTCATACGGGTCATATTGGTGATCTGTACTTACTTCATCAAGGACTGTGTCAGGAACCTCCTCTATGAGAGTAGTCGGTTCATGGTCTACATCTTCCTCTTTGGGTTCACCAATGGCATAATTTCCATTTACGGGCTTGACTGTGTATGGTTCCACATGGTTGTGGCAAATGGGTTCAGCTCTTATAGTCACCTTTGTCCCGTACCAAGTTCTCAAAATCATGTGCGACTAGTCTGCGATAAATAACCACCCATTTTGGCGGTGAAGTCTCGTGATAAGAAAATGGCAAAGAGAGGAGGGAGATCGATGACCGATATGTCCTGTGTGAATGAAAAACTGGGACATGTGTGGATGGTGAGTTGTAGCCCTTTAATGATCCCAATAGTCTTGACTGCCGTGCCATCCAACTGAACTACTCCTTTTGAAATTGGGGTATATGAAATCCCAATATGTCTACAATCTTCTTAGGCATGACAGAACTACTGGCCCCAGAATCGATCATGTAATTATGAACCAAATGATTGCCGATGATTAGAGAGATGTAAAATGGTGGTGGCTTATTTTCTCTAGGAATCCCTTTTGTCTCCGGTTGACATAGACTGGTTGATATGGATGCTCCATGACTCGATGGTTTATCAGTAGTGCCAAAACTATTCAAAGCTTCTCATAGAAAATTCTACTGAGATGGTATTGAAAGTGCATCCCACATGGTAACGCTCAAATTAGTCTTTTTCATCTACTCTACAATACTGAACGGTATTTCCCCTACCTTGCTGATGCTCTTCTAGGCATTAGTATCTTCTTTTGGAAAATGTTTATTCGGCACCGTCACAACTGTAGGTCCATTACTCTTTGGAGATTGGCTTGTGGATACTTCCGGTGATTTCCTCCCTACATCTTTATCTATCACTGGTTGTGTTTGAGGATGTGAAGCAGACACTTGGTCAGCTTTAAAACTTTTGGTTCTATTGCCCTCTTTTTGGAACGTGTATTTGAAGCCACCGAGGAGGCATCGGCATTTAGTCCACAAAAATCATCAGATTGCCAATTTACTAATGTGGTTTCTTCAGTGAGTGGAGTCTGATTATCTTGGGTTGCTATCTCAACTGATTGATTCTGATGGGCTGGATATACTTTGGACCATGAGAGCCTGACTCAAAACTCCATTTGGGTAGAGATTCTGATTGTGGGGTTGGGAACAAGGATAACACCACTCATAATCTTGGATGAGATTGTTTTGAATGGGAACTATGGCTCTAGAAGAACTAGTAGCAGAAGGATTTCAGGAATTCAAAGGTTTAATATTGGCAGCTTGGCTTATGGTTTGGTTCTGTGACTGACTATTTCCTTGAAAGGGAGAATGATTTGTTTGATATTGAGATTGGAAGGGGTGAGTATATTGGGACTGCTACCTCTTCATTGCCACAAGTTCATTCCTAAAATTTTGCAATAGTGACTTCACCTCAGCTAGGTCATTAGCAGGGTTAGACATAGGCATGGTTGCTGAATTTGAAGTTGTTAGAATTAGCACAAGAGCTAGTTGTTGGCCTATGAGTTCTACAAACATAGGCATAGGAGGCCTAGGGGAAATTTTACCTGCTTGAATTAGGCAATTCTCAGCTATGACAGCAATTTCATAGATGTCAGGAATAATATTGCCTCCCATTGATTGAATCAGGACAAGTAATATCACTATTCAACGCTCGCAAATAATATAGGAAAGCACTTTGTGGAGATGGATGTACAAGAGCCAGAATCCACTTCCAAGTTTTGTCGAAGTGAAGATTGAAATCACTCATATATTCTTGAGGAGATATTTTGATGGTATGGAATTGTTCCACAAGGGATAAATGATCACTTTTGTCTTTGAACTACTTGCAAAGCTTGGTGCCCAACTCATTCCATGTAGTAATTGAACCAACGTTTAAGCTCCTGAACCATTGAAGTGCCCTTCCTTTAAAAGAAGTAGCAAGAATTCGAACTGCTATGTTACTGTGAACTACACAAATGCTTGCTACGTCCAGTATGTGTTCCCGAGGGGAAATATTAGTTTCACCATTAAAAAATGGCAAACTTTTAAGGGCGGATCTGTTGGTATAGTATCTCTACACCAACTGCAAGGGGCTGCTAGCATTAAAAGGAGGAAAAGTATTTTCCACCATTGTGAATCTACATGGATTATACCTTGGTAGAGGAAAACATCCGTCAAGGCGGAGTGAATACCCCTATGAGGAAAATCCCACGAGTGCGGTGGATCGAAGGAATGCCTCTTCTTCTTGGAGGGGATAATGAAAGCTCTATATGCTGATAATTTCCCTGCCTTGGAGAAGCTCTTGTATGAATCCTTCGCATAAGTTGATATACTGAACTTTGAAATCTAGAGATATGGAGTCACCAGGTACTTAGATTGATAAAAATGAGAAGAGAAGTACCAACTCTATCCCACTGGGCATGCCAAAAATTGTTGTCACAAAATCACTACACCCTCCTAATGGCCTGAAAATGAATCATGACATTCGGTGTGATAGTGACACATGGGATCATCTCTCAAGTTGTGGGACTTAGACTAGAGATGAACCTCCAGAGAGAGGTCGATTCCTTTGTTTAAACTAGATGCTCTAACTCTTCATGGGATTAAGGAGAAATTACAAAGAAATAAATCCTAAACTAGAAGTGGTGATGCACCAAAGAGCAGGGATGTTCAAATTTTGGAAGGGTTATTGTGAGTGAGATGCTAGCATCCTAAATCACTTTCACCTATTGTAACTAGAAAGGGTATGAGTACCACAAACTAGAAACACACGTTCCTTTGTTAAACTTATACAAAAGAGAAAGAACACGATTTGGTTTAGATACACAGATAAATTTATTGGAAAAATTAACACAAGCACATCTTAAGCACCCACTTTATGCAAAATAAAGATAATGTAACTTCTAATCAACAAAGCAAGAAAAGTACAATCACAAGTTGAAGAGAAAATAACCACATCACTTAATCTTGGCATACAATAAATAATCTGAAGTAAAGGCAAGTTACTCAAACATACTAAGGAATCACATTCACAAAGCATGTAATAAATAATTATTTCACACAGTGATTCAGACTTTCAAATGGTAGAGTGTAATTCTGAATAAAATTAAAAGGGACTTCACAAATATATGAAAATACTCTTCCAAGCTTGAAGAGTAAAATCACCAAAATCTCGAAATTGTATATCTATGAACTCTAAGCATTCATCTATTTATAAGTTCCTTAGGCTGAGCCATTACAGCTGGGCCCTTAACTAACATTTTACTAAAAATAGAAATGTCATTAAATTAAGGGAACAAGCTCCCATGAAAATAGCAAAATCTGTTGCAAGGGTTTGACCGAGTCAACCCTACAACTCTGACCAATCTGGAGCTCGAATTTGTCATTCCATGGCTGCTCAATCATTATTTAGCTCTGCAACTTGTACATTTTTTCTGATATTCTCCTGGATTTCCTTCCATATAGCCAGTCTTTGATTGTATTCAAAAAAACATTTGATTATTCCCTAGATCTCTTCATCTTCAGGTCCACATGCATAGTGATTTACTACATATCTTTGTCTCGATCTCTCTGGTAATTTAGGCTGGTATTCTTTTTAGTTTGAAAATGACCTTGGACATCCTTCCTATGAAGTTCTGGCACAAGACCATTCGATCGATGGAATCAAAATTGAAAGTTCTTGTGACATCATCATCCCACTTCACCAAGTCTTTGAAGTTTTCCTGAATCTATTCTTCAGGAGGGCATCAATATTCTCATTGAAGAATTTACAATGAGCAATATCAAATTCTTCTGATATGTCATTCAAGGCATCTATGATTTCTAATCACTTATCATCCAACTTTTTAATCAAGTCTTGTAACACCTGGCACCTGAACTCCATAGCCTTCTGATATTCAAATAACTTTGAGGCATCATCAATCACCCCTTCCTGAAGAAGCAAGTCGGAATCCACTACCCTAATCTCTTCCCATGTGGCTAGATTCAGATTCAGATTGTTGCTTTCCTCAGAGAAAGCCTCATCCATCTTCTGAATAGTTATCTTTGCATCTTGTAAATCATTATAGATTTCCAAATATTCCTTGATCAAAAGATTTCTTCCGCAGTATTCATTCAATCCACATGCATCGATCTCCCTTTCTGGCCAAGCTTCTCAAGCTCATGATAAGATAATTCATCAATAGAAGTTGAAAATGCCAAGGTTTTAGTACAGGGAGGACTCAGTAGATGAAATGGGCTGTGTAACTCTCCGTAACAAAGATGTGAGCTGTTCGACCTTAGCCTTTAGCTCATCTTTTGTAGCTTTATCCTTGTCGTATTTTTCCATCAGGGCCCCTAGAGCAGTGTGAACATCCTGTTTGGCCCCCTCATGAGTGGCCTTTCCCAATGAAAATCTGGAAATCTGATAATCTGTAGCCATGATTGTTTCCTTGGTTTTTCCCTCAGCAGGAGTAGTGACCTCTATCACCCATTCTCCGGATGAATTTACTGTCAGATTTGACATGGTCCTTGGTCTCTTGGCCTGTCTTTTGGGTGTTTGCTCCAAGATGCTGAGATCCATGACATCTCCTAGAGGCACCTTCTTTTTCTACTTGGGGGTCTTCCTGAATAGCCACTCTGGAATAGCTAATAATGAAGAAGATGGAGTGGTAGATGTGACACTTAAGGTTTGAGTTGAGGCAAGGGTACTGGGAACATTCATGGGTGTCTGGATAGAAGTGGCAATGATGGATGGGGTGGATGTTAGCATAATAGTGGGAATTGATACAATAGTATTGGAAGATGAAATGGCAGAAAAAGGAAGTGATAAAGGAAATGGAGGAGGGAAGGGTGATCCAATATTCTCTCCAACCGAGAGAGCTAGAAGGGATGAGAATACTTGGGCCATAGAAGGAGATGGAAAAGATGAAATGCTGGCAGAAGTGGGAGGAAATAATAGAGGAAGGGACAATGGAAGAGAAGAAGGAAGTGATGAACCTTGTGAACAATCAAGAGAATCGCTGACCACAATCACATCCACCGTAGTCTTGGCTATAGGTATTTCCTGAGAAATAGGAGTTTGAGGAAGAGATGAACTTCCAAAAATAAATGAAATTTTCCTTGGTATTGTGGTGTTCTTTCCGAGTCAATTGCTTTCCTTTTTGTGGCTCTTGTTGGGTTTAGAACCTGGTGGGGTTGTTGTATTTGTAACCTACTCAACTCCTTTGGGTTTGATCCAAAAGTAGCCAACCACCTGTAGGTCCTTGAAGAATGGAACCCGATCTATCTTTTGTGTTGGAGCATTCCTCTTGATACCAATCAATCCATGGAAGTGGTTGATTGACAACATCTTGATCTTATATGCTTCGTCCAATACTTCACCGTCATCTTGCAAATCTACCGGGATCTCAGCTATCCCATACTGGTGAATTTCATCTACATCCAATCTTTCATAATCTCTTTGTCGGATGATATACTCATCCCGAAAATGAATCTAGATGTCTTCTAGTTGAGATGTGTGGGAAGTTGAACGTCCTGTCTCGCTGAACTTTCCCAAGTAGTCGAAGTTGGTTCTTGGATGAAAATTCCACAGGGTTACCTCGGCCATCTCTACATCTACATTCTTGGCTTTGTGAATGTTTAGACAAGTGTACCTGCCAATCAAAATCAGAAAATGCACTCCTGCCTTGTGGTGCTTGTTTTGGATCTAATGGTAATCCAACAGTTGTCGAACCTCTAGTAGAACCCATTTGTCCGTAGGACACCTTGGCAATTTTCAGGGCACCAATGAAACCTAAAATTTGAATGTAGGTGAAAGTGGGAAATTAGAGATAGATGGCTCCCCATTCCCATACTTCTTTGAAGGCTTCATTGAAAATTATCTGATTGTATAACTCTTTGTCAAAGCGGTAGAGAGGATGACTGTGAAGAAAGCATCGCTGACCTATCAAAGTGCTTGCATCCCTCACTCAGAGTGAGCTGGGGATAGAAGTCATAAATCTGGGATGTGCTCCGAACGCCCTTGGTATTTAGTCCAGAAAATCTCCCATGGTAGTGACAAAGATAGACCAAGAATGATGTCATGTAGAATGATTTTGTGGTTGACACTCTACCCAGCTGATAGCAGATGGAGCTACTGATATGCTCTCCCCACCTGATAAGCTCCTTGTTCTTCTTGATAGTGGAAATGTATAAAAACATCCACTCTTGGAATTCCTTGGCAGATGGGAGGCCTGAGACTTGGCTCAACAGTATGATTATGTCATTGACTTCCTGGATGAAGTTTTCCCTATACAAGGTTTTTGGCAACTTGGCCATGCTCTTGGCCAAGTAGCTTTTCATGAAAATCTTGGTACATGAATCAACATCCTTGTTCCAATGTTCTACTGTGATTTTAGGTGAAATAGTGGCATAGTTTGGAATGTCAGGTAGCCTAAGAAGATCTTCAAAGAAATCAGGATCTAGGTGAATGACCACCTTGTCATCATCATCCTTACTGACATAGAATCTACATCAAAGTGGGCAGCTGCAACTAGAACAAACTCGGGACAATGCATTGAAGCAAGAAAACCAGCCATAAGGACAAGCCTGTTGTCATAAATTACTTGCATCCATGGATTTTTGTTAGGAGCCTTCACTCTACTCCAGAAATCTAGGAATTCAATCTAACCTAAGTTAGTATCCCCTATGTTACCTAGATCAGATGATAGGCAAGACTGAGGAGAAACTCCAAGGAATGAATATTTCATCTTCTCTTTCTCTTTTGAAGTAGAAGTAGACATGAAGTTCTGGATTTTGAAGCCGAGGAAGAAAAACTCGAAAGTTTGAAACACAAAAATCTTTGAAGTTAGAATCTTGGAAAATCAAACGCCAAGTTCGAAAGTCTGAAAATAAAATCACCAAAAGAAATGCTGAAATGAGAGTATCCGAAATTCTGAAATGAAAACCTCTCGAAAGAAATTTTTCCGAAGTGATTTTCCTAAAATTCTTTGAAATGGAAATTCCCAAAGTGAGTTTCCCAAAACTCAAGTGATTTTCTCTCGAAGAAATTCTCTGAAAACGCTTTCTCTGAAATAATTTTCTTTGAAATGATTTTCTTCAAAATGGAAATCTATGAAGTTCCATAGCGATTCCCAAGTGAGTTTCCTAAAATTTTGAAGTAATTTTCTCTAAAGTGAGTTTCCCCAAAATGCTCTCTCTGAAAAAGACAAACTAGCAACTCTACAAAAACCTGAGATCTACCTTGAGATGATTTTGTGAATAACCTGAGAAACTAGAGATAACTAAAAAACAAAAACATGGTGAATGGGAAGTCCATTATTCAAAAAACACATGAAGAAACAAAAAGAAAGAAAAGGAAGACGAGAACAAAAATAAAATCTAAAACCAAAAAGAAATAACAAAAATAACATACCTTGAAAAAGGATGTCGAAAAGGACAAGAAAAGGGGATGTCAGAGATATTTGTCAGGTGAAAATGACCATAGAAAATCAAGTTTAAATAGAAAACCCTGACATTTATGGCAAAAATCTGATCCGTATGGGGTTGGTGAAGAAATAAATGCTCAGAAAAACTCCAAATCTCTCAAAACCTAAAAAACCCGAAAGTTTGAAAATTTGAAAATTCAAGATTTTAGACTTTAAGGAAATTGGAAACAAAATGTGAATTGGTGATGAAAAGTTCGAAACCCGAAAGTCCAAAAATTTGGAATTTCAGACTTCAAAAAAATGAAACCAAAACACCAAATGTTTGAAAGAAAACTCGAATTCTGAAAACCCGAAAACCCAAAAATTCAGACTTTCAGACTTTGAAAAAACTTCCGAAATGAAAACTCGAAAATCCAAAACTAACAATTAGACTCTAAGACTTGGAAATTCATTGTACAGGGGATCTCTTAAATTTTTTTTTACCTCATTTGACTTATCTTTTAGGGTAAGTTAAATTGCTAACACAGTCATATTCCTTAAGATCTTAGGCGATTACAAAACTCAAAGATCATTGTATGTTCCTTTCAACTATACCTTAAATGTAAATTTTTTTAGGATTGTGTTGATGTTCAAATAATATTAGAAATGAATCATATGCAGGATACTAAAAATAATAATTTATAAGGGAAGTGCCATTGTATTTAGCTAACTATTTTAGCCTTACTACATTGTGAGGATTCCTTTTTCCACCTATTTCTTTATGAAGTTTTGAAAGATATTATTTGAAAATTTAAGTAACTTTCCCTAAATATATATCTATTTATTTTATAGAAACCACTCCTCTAAATATTTTTTTGGGCACATTCCTGTCATTAATTTTTTTCAAGTTTTCCTCCTGGATAGATACGAGATACAATGACAAATTTTCTTTGCGGACTAATTCAAATTTTTTTCTTATGGTTTTGGATATTAGCAATCAACTCGATGCATGAAATAGTAGTTATCTTTTAAATAACTCAAGTTCCAGAGAACTTCTTCTACTATTATAAAACAATGGCTATTTTGGATATGTATGATGTTGTGTAACAAAATTGTGGCCTAATGCAATGAACAACATCCATCTCAAAACCAGAAATTATTTGCATCTGTTTGGGTTTAGTACTACTATTGTGCATAATTATAGCTTTGTATCATTCAAATCATCCAAATACATTTATAAAAGGGTTTGTAAACAAAATGGAGCAAGGTGATAAAACTAACATGGCTAGACATGATTTCATATTATATAGATTATCAGACAATAAATCAAAAAGCAATATCTTATTACAATTTCTTTATTGACACATCTATTTGTTACATTTAGGTTCTCCAAGGTTGTTCATACTGCACATGAACATGGCTCTTCACATGTATGATGACATAATGAAAATCATAGAAAATCTAAATGAGAAATATATAATTGGATTCGGTGCTACAAGAAAAATTTATAAATGTTTTATAAAGAATTCTAAGCCAATTGTAATAAAGATCTTTGTATAATCACTACCCACAAAGCTTGCATGAATTTGAAACTAAGCTGTATAAATTTAGAAGCATCAAACATCAAATTTTTTTGAGTGTGCATGGATATTCACTTTCTCCACATGGAAACATATTGTTTTATGATTTAGATGCTAAATGGAAATCTATGGGACATCCTACACAGTGAGTAAAATGATTATGTTATGAAGGAAAATGAATATTTACATTGTAGATTCATATTTTTGAAATAGAAGAATCTAATCAATCTCTAACCTTCTGATTAAAATGGATTGTTGGAAAATCTAATTAGTGTTTTATTAATTTTTATTTTAGTATAGGTTCATCAAATAAGATTAAGCTATATCGGGAAACTTGGCTAAATATTTCACATGGTGCTATAGAAGGATTACCATATCTTCATCATGAATGTAAGCCACACATTGTTCACAAGGATGGGAAGACTTCTAACATTATTTTGGATGATAATTTTGAAGCATATTTGTCAAACTTTGGAATTAATAAGTGCATTTCCATGACCAAAAGCCACACCTCTACCTATGCAGGTTATACGTATCATTGGTTAAATTGATCTAGAATATGCAAGAACCTCAAGGTTTGATGAGAAATATGATGTTGCTAATGGGAAGGAAGTTATGGACAATAACTCAAATTTTCTTCACATTGGTAAAATTTTTGTTTGTTAATTTTCTTTCAGAGCTTACATTTTACATTTTTTAAGTATTTTTAAGGTTTTTGTCTAGAGCATGGAGCAATCAAATGTGGATGTATTTTTTTGACATTGGCATGTGAAGCAGAATTTTTTTCAAAAGTAGAAAACAACACGAGTCGTGAAAACTGTAGATATAGATGTTGTAGAAACATGTAGGTATCTTGGGATTGTAAGAAAAATCTTCTAGTTGGCCTTGCTTTCCACCAAGAAGTGGCCTAATGGTTGACCCACCATTCATGAAGTTTCTATATTTGTAAAGTCGATGTCGCTAGTTGTAGTGCCCCCTTCCCTTTGACACCCTTTGATACCGTTGATTACGTTATGGAAATTATTATAGTTTTGATATAGTATGATGTTAGATGTTGGAAAATGGATTATTTTTTATCTTGATTTAGTTATGATGCATGATGATTATTAGATACACTTCATATGTGGATGATGATATACTATTTAACATGGATATATTATGAATGTTGTTCGGACATGTGATTTTTGGATATTGTGAGTAGATCTAGAAAATGCACATTATATGATGATGATATAGTTGTTGATATAAATTGTAAGTGATATTCTTGATTGCCTTAATGTTGTTGTGATTCATATGTATAGATGATCTTGTGATTATATTTATATCATGTTGGATGTTCGATATGGCCACAAGGCCAAAGGAGGTATTTGTGTTTTGCAAGATAAAATACAACAAACATCGGGAGATTGGAGACCAACCACATTGGAATTATAGATAAAATCAACAAGGTCACCATGGCAACATGTTTTGTGTGTGTCTGTTATTTTTGTTTGGGATTCCCATGGGGGATTACCTTTATATGTGACCAAGGGGATTTGTGTATTTTATTGATGTGGTTCCTTTTTATTATTGTTTACATGTGTTTATTTTGTGATGCATTTACCCCTTTCATTATTCTTTTAATTATGGAGAATTAATGTGAGTAATCATATTGTTAAAATAAATAAATAAATCAAATTTGGGATATAAGAAAGTAATTATAGAAGTTGTTGGCTTTTGTATTAAATGTTGTAAGTATGTGTAAGTGATGTGTAAGTATGTGTAAGAGTTGTGTAAGTCAGATTTTGGAGTATGAAACACTCCACCTCCTTGGAAATTCGAATTTGTCCTTGGAGGTTGTTTTTGGAGGCTTGTGGGACAAGTAAAACTTTTCCCATACCTCTTAATTTTATTTACCAACCATACCTATGGTTGGAGGGTTGATTTTAGACCTTTTTAATGCATTTTGGGAAGACAAATTGTAATTTTTAATTGCACTCTTCTTACATTTTATTAAATTCAGTCCTTTGGGGTGTGGGCTTTTTGGAGTGTGTAAGTTTATTTGTCATATTATTCACCCACCTCTTTATTGTGCTTTGGAGAATGAATTTGACTTTTGTGTTGGAGTTGAGGATGTGTGATGTGGCATCCTACATGGATCCACCTCATCCTCTTCTCTTCCCTCTTCTATAAAATTGAAACTCCTTGCTTTGTTTTGGGTTGTTGAACTTTTTACATACTTCATTGGGGAAAATTCTCCTTGGCTGTTTGGAGCTCTTGTTGATTTTGGAGGAGATTAGAGAGAATTTCATACTTGGACATTGCTGATTTTGGGACTGTATTTTGACATTGAAAGCTTGTTGTTTGGAACAAAATCTACCATGGAGAGGTAGGAGCTTAGCTCTTCATATATGCTTTTATTTCTTTTATGTTTGTGTGAATGGTGAATGTTTTATGTGTTTGTTGGCTGGTTGGGTAGACTACCTAGGAATGGTGTAGGAGAAGGCTATGGGGAATCCATGTGGGGGCATAAGGGAATTCCAGTGGCATCAGAATTCTTGTGGAGGGAGTTTGGGATTGGGATCCACAATGGAAAATGAATATCTTGCATTTTTACTGTGTGGGGGGCATAAGGATATGTGTGATGATTTATATTGGAAGTTTGTTATAGGTGGATACCCAATTCCCATTGGGATGCATAAGAAGCTTCCCCCATAGTGCTTGCTGCTTCGGCTTGCATGATAAAACCTGATTTCTTTCTTAACGTTTCAATGTAGTTATAGACAATTTTTTTGTTTAGACAGTGTTTTTAATTTGAAATGTGCATGTTGAAATATTGTTTTGTGATGTGGAAGCATGTTATTGCAATGAGTTGAAATACATTTCTTATTACATTGTGGTTGGGGCTCGGGGCCAATGAAGAAGAATGGATTATCCTCTTAATTGGATGTCTTGGTTGGGTGGAGAGTGTTGCCTTGCCCCCTGCCTTTGTTGTGACCCAAAAGGAGAAATTCATGTTGTTGTTAGAGCGAGAGGAGAAAGATAGTTTGACGATCCATGTGAAATGAAATCCCATCAGTAACCTTTCTCACTTTGAAGTGGATGTATTGTAAATGTTTTGAAATGGAAAGAGGATGTATGGATTATGAAAATTGTAAAATTAAATGAAAAAGAGACAAAAAAATTTTGTCTTTGAAAAAATGTGAAGGAAATGTAATTTATTTGATGAATTTTGGGAAGGAATACAAAAAGAAGTTGAAATTTGAAATGTAGAAGAGTTGTTGCTCTATATTCAATTCTTTTATTAGAAAAAAAAGGCATGCATTCTGTATGTTGTATTTTGAAAATATATATGAAAAGAATTGTACAAGATTCATTGAACTTATGGAAGTTGTCTTACCTTCTTCAGAATGACATTGTTATATTTAAAATTCTGCATTTGAAATCCCTGGTTGGAAAACTAGAAGAAAGGAATACGTATGAAGGAATTTTACAACTTTGTTCTTTTGAAAATATGAAAAAATTAGAAATCATATTTTTCATTTTAGCCATTAAATGGTTTTTTGAAGCAACTAATTGTATTAGACTAGAATAGAAATGAATTTCCATACTTGGAAGGTGAAAAATGATAAATAAATCCCTTTAGAAATTGATCTCTGTTTTAAATTTTAAAACTGGCAAATAATTTATCTAAAATGAACAGTTCAAACCTGCAAGCAAGAAATAACAATGAAACATTAAAATTGAACATGCCAGGGTATAAATGAGTTCAATTCGACAAAAAAATCACTTAAGGAAATATTTTAAAACATTGTAAAATCGGGCCCAAACCTTTCACAGTCTTTTTGCTATCAGAAGTTGTAAAAATTCAAATTGGAAATCAATCAAGAAAAATTACCTTCCAAATGCATCCTAAATCCTTCTTGGAATAATTCTCCATGTCTGTTTGGCATGTTGAGTGAAGGAGAAGATCAAATTGAACAAAATTTTATAAGTTAAAATTTACCAGTTTGCTTTTAAAAAGAATGCACAACATTTTCATTAAATTTACCACTTAAATATCAAAATATAAAATTAATGAATCTTTTGGAAAGAGGGCATTGAGGGATTTCCAGAAAGTCCTTGTTTTCCCAAAAATGAGCTCTCTATAGAAATTTATGGCCTTCTGAAGTTTTCCTTCCTTGGCAGAAAATTTTGGGAAATTTTTCCTGCAAGCCCACGGCCCAAATTTTTTGTTCTTCCTTAAAACACTTAGGAATTTTTTTTGTGAATTTTTAAAAATTTTCCCCACTGCCCCTCTACCCCATAACCAATCAGAGGTTTCCACGTGGCCCCACGAGGCAATGGTTGAGGTGCGGCACCATTTTCTTCCTTGGATTTTTTTTAAAAATTGGATAATTTTCTTAAATCTCTCCACCAACCCAGTAGCCCACAGCCAATGAAAGGATGACATGTGGCATCCTTAGGTGTTGGTGGAGGTGCACAACTTTTTGATACTTTGAACTTTTTAAAATTAAAGATCTTAAATCCTAAAAGCACTCCAACGGTCCGTCGACCCGTGGTCAATGAAATCATGACATGTGGCATCATCTGGGATCGGCAAAGGCACTCGTAAAATTTAACCCTTGCACTTTTTAAAGAAAAAGTCTAAAATTTGTATGTTTCCTCACAAGTCTTGTTTTCCCTACACCATTCAGAGATTGACATGTGTCCTCCTCAGGCTCACAGGTGTGAGGAGGAAAAATGCACTTTGCGCTGTA
This sequence comes from Taxus wallichiana var. yunnanensis, assembly GCA_018340775.1. Lineage (NCBI taxonomy): Eukaryota > Viridiplantae > Streptophyta > Pinopsida > Cupressales > Taxaceae > Taxus > Taxus wallichiana. Next base: position 222,026,659 of record CM031242.1, read on the forward strand.
GAGGGAAAAAGTGCTAAAATCCTTCCCGCTCGCCACCGCACGCAAGGGAAAATTTTCTCCCCTAGGCCCGCAGGCTCACCCTTGGGAAAATTTTCCTCCCAAGGTCCGTCGACCCATAACTTGAGTTTTATGAGGAGTTAGGAGGACTTCTTTATATCAATGGAAAGGTGAGGAAATTTCCTATCCAATGGGAATAATTTAGGAAAATTTGAATGCATTAAGTGTGAGAAAAAAATCAAGTTGAATATTTAAGCCTATTAGAGAGTTGGTATAGTGAGGAATTTACCCTCTGAACCTTATTGAACCTCCTAACCCTAAATTTTGGACTTTGTGACTCTAATAATCGTTAATAAAGAAAATTTTGTTCTAGTGGATAAGAATTGTTCTAGAACTTGTTAGTGATAGTTGTTTCCTTGTAACATGGTAATAGAATCTTTTAAACAAAATAAAATTATTCCATAATTTTTATTAACTAATCCTAGGTTGTTTCTTGGGTCTTGAGTGGGTTGTTTTAACTGGTGTTACACTTGGTATCAGAGTAGTGGTTCAAAATCTTGGACCATTAGGCACACTAGAAAACTTGGGACATGAAACTTAAACTTAGCACACTTTTAAATCTAGAAAATAGTTTAGTTTGGAATTTTCTTATTTTAGTAAACATGGAAACTGAATAAAACTTAGAAAGATGGACTAACTCTCACCTTGGTCTGTGCAAGAGGCACAGATGGGATGAGGGGAATTTTCACATAGACCCAGACTTACCACCATTAGATCGGGGTGTGGTAACCATCCTATCTTAGATTTTACAGACTCTTTAGGATGTTAATTCCACTCTACGCAGAGAATTAGTAGGAGGACATGCAACCAGACATGATAGGGACATTTCCATTGAGAGTTTGGTATCTCCTCGACCCAACAAGGAGCATAGAGGAGAGAACTCCCATGTAGAGTCAACTAGGGAAGACTCACCATAGAGGGGACATGGTAATCGAGTTTCAGATCATAGAGAGAGGTCTTAGAGCCCTAGGCTTAGGGATGAGCATGCAAAGATACCTAGAGGTCGTTAGACCATAGCAGTAGATCACATCAGGGAGATCTTGAAGCTTCGACCCTCACATTATTTTTGTGAAATAGGTGGATTTTAGGTAGAGGCACAGTACCGAGCTTGAACAGTTGCTTCAAGATTTTTCCATGTTCTAGCAACACGAAAGCTCGTGTTGCGATCTTTCTACTGAGGGATGGAGTAGGATTATGGTGGAGGATAGAGGAGTAGAAGCTCTATGTTGATTCTAAGATAGTGACTTGGGAGCTATTTGAGGAGAGATTCAGGAGTAGATATTTATCATGGAGGTTCATATAGCAGTGGATAGATGAGTGTCATGACTTCGATAGGAATCTCTTTCAGTAGTAGAGTATGAGAGTAGGTTTTTGGATCTACTCCAGTATGTTGAGTACATGCAGGATGAGCAGATGCAGATCCATAAGTTCATCTAGGGCCTAAATTTAGACATTGGAGGTGCGGTGCAGATCTATTGTCCATAGACATTAGATGAGGCCATTGAGAAGGCCTATATAGCAGAGGAGACATAGGGTAATACCCAACGAGGATAGAGACAAAGTCCGAGCCGTTTACAATAGATGCGGGACAATAGATCAAGGGGTCGAGTACCTCTTCCTTATGGTGGACGGTGGTTCAAAAAATCATCCTTTAGACCATAGCAAAGAGGCTGCGGTCTCACCAACTTCTAGACCTCCACAGAGAGTTGATGCACAGAGAGGTCAGAGTATGGGGCCTCCTCCTGGGCCCCATCAAGACACGAGGTGGACCTAGATCTTATTCAAAGCAAGAGCTTTCTAGTAGAGACCTCATGCAGACCACAAATTGATCATCAAGATCCACACCATAGACTTCCAGAGCACCTACTGGAGGTGCTACTCGTTGGGGAGGATCAAGTGGTTATTTTGATTGTTGTGTTACTGGACATTTTTTTAGAGACAACACATAGAATCCTAACAACAAGGGTAAGAGATAGATCTTAGAGCTGACTATTAGTGACATGGGACGTAGCCACATGATTTATGCAGTGGTTGAGAACCACTAGGCCAAGCATCAGTACGATCATTGAGACTATAGGTAGCATTGCGGGTATTCCTATCTTCATCTTGTTTGATTTTGGTTCTTGATTATTTCATTGCACCATCTTTAGTATAGCGATGCGGTGGTGGCGATTATGTAGGATCATAGTTTGGATGTTGAGATGACTTCTAGAGTGAAGATCTCTATAGACTCCTTAGTTAAGGAGTGTGTAGTGGATTTGGTACCTTTCACCGCTATCTTAGATCTTTGTAACCTTCCTTTGGGCTCGTATGGAGTCATTTTGGGTATGGATTGGTTATCTACACATAGGGGAAAGATGGATTGTTACCACAAGACTATATCTTGTGCAGATGATTTGGGAGTTGAGTCGGTGATTTCAAGGGTCAGGAGACCCGTTTCTATTTACACCATCTCTGCTATGTAGCTTAAGTGGTGTGTGTGATGGGGTTATCAGATGTATGCTGTTACATTTAGTAATGGATCGAGGATGGGTCTAGTGGACCATCGCTAGATGATCACCCCATTTTGAGAGAGTTTGTAGATGTATTTCTAGGGGAGCTACTAGGGTTACCACCCCCACGTGAGATTGATTTTCACATAGATCTGGTTCCGGGAGCAGAGCCTATCTCACAAGCACCTTATCAAATGACCATCCCAGAGCTCTATGAGCTCAAGTTGCAGCTTGAGGGCCTTTTAGAGAAAGGCCTTATCATGCCTTAGTGTATCCCCTGGGTACACCGGTGATCTTTATAAAGAAGAATGATGGATCCTTGCGGTTGGGTATTGATTACCGCAAGTTGAATAAGGTAATGATCAAGAATCATTATCCCCCTCCTCGCATTGATGACTTGTTTGATCAGATGAAGGGAGCCATAGTTATATCTAAGATTGATCTTAATTCAGGCTACCATCATCGCTAAGGATTTTGGAGGTGGACATTCATAAGACCACCTTCTATATGAGATATGGGCACTATGAGTTCACAGTGGTGCCTTTTGGTTTGACTAATGCCCCCGTAATGTTTATGAGTTTGATGAATGGGGTATTGATGATCTTATTAGATCGCTTCGTGCTTATCTTCCTTGATGACATTTTTATTTACTCATGTACTTATGAAGAGCACGAGGGGCACCTTCACCGAGTTCTTGGTGTCTTTGGGGGAGTAGAAACTTTATGGGAACTTGGAGAAGTGTGCATTATTTCAAACAAGTGTATTATTTGGGTCGTATCATTTCTAGGGAAGGTATCGCCATCGATCCTTCCAAGATTAGAGCCATTATGGATTGGACAACACCCCTACTCGTGATAGAGGTGTGTAGTTTCATGTGATTAGTAGGTTACTATAGGATATTTGTTCAGGACTTCTCTTAGATTGTGCACCCTATTACTTCCCTTCAATGAAAAGGGAAGATTTTTTTTTTCTTGGATAGATGTGAGCAAGCCTTCAGGAAACTAAAGGAATGTCTCACTACAAAACATATTCTTGCAGTACTAGATCCACATGGTGAGTTCTTTGTTTGCATGGATGCTTTGTTGGATGGCCTTGGAGGTGTGTTGATGCAGGAGGGCAGAGTTGTACCATTTGAGTCTCACAAACTCAAGGATTATGAGCTTGATTATCTGACTCATGATCTTGAGCTTGCGGTGGTTGTGCATGCTTTGGTTTGATAGAGGCATTTTTTTCTTGGTCAAAGATTCACACTCAAGATAGATCACTTGAGTATTTTCCACCTCTTCAATCATCCCAATCTCAACGCGCGTCAATGGCGTTGGATTTAGTTTCTTTGTTAGTATGATATGGAGATCGAGCATGTGAAGGGGAAGGATAATGTGGTGGAAGATGCTCTCATCGATGGAGACATGTGGCTATAGCCATCTCGGTGAGCACAGACTTGCAGAGTAGGATTCTTGAAGCTTCTTGACAACTTCTACATTACAGTTCGATGGCAGAGATCGAGTCCCAGAGACCCCTCAAGGGGAATTTTTATGGTATTTCCTTAGAGGAAGATGGTCTTCTTAGGAACATAGGTTGGATTTATGTTCCCAGAGATGGAGGCTTGAGGTAGGACATCTTGGTAGAGGGACATCATGCACCCTATTCAGCCCATCCCGAGGTGATGAAGATGTATGCCACCTTGAGATAGTTGTATCATTGGAGAGGAATTTGGAGAGACATGGCCTAGTTCATGTCACGGTGTTTAGAGTTCTAGAGATTTTAGGCCAAACATCAAAGCATCTAGTGGCATTCTCTTTCCTCATGCTATATCGAATAGAAGTGGGACACCATTTCCATGGATTTCATTATTGGGTTACCGATGTTGGGTTATCAAGATGATGCCGTTATGGTCATGAGTTGATAAATTGAAAAAAGTGTCTCACTTTTCTCTAGTGAAGACCATTTATATAGCTAGAGTAGTGACAAAAGTATATTTGGATGAGATCATCATATTACATGGGATTCTGTAGAAGATCATTTGTGACCACGATCCTTTGTATACTTTCCATTTTGGACTACCATGCAAAGTATTCCCTCGGGACGAGAATCAATTTTAGCATAGCATATCACCCTGAGATAGATGGATAGACTGAGAGGGTGAATCATATTTTAGAGGACATGCTCAGGATGTATATGATGGATCAATAGTCTAAATGGGGAGGAGTACACTGTACTTGGTGGAGTTTTCCTACAAAAATAGTTTTCGAGTTCCATAAACATGGTTCCTTTTTGGGATTTGTATGGTAGGGAGTGTATGACACCTCTTAGCTAGGACATGCTAGAAGACATGATTTCTCTTGGACCAGATTTGTTATAGGACATAGAGCAGCAAGTGGTATTGATCAGACAGAGACTATAGGAGGTACATGATAGGCAGAAGAAGTATGCATATTAGCATAGGACCGACCATAGTTTTGATGTGGGCATGAAGGTGTTCCTTCGTGTTAGGCCACATAAGAGCCCTATCCATTACGGAAAAGGTTCTAAGTTAGCTCCTAGATTCATTGGTCCTTTTGAGATCTTGGAGTGTATTGGCCCTTTGGCCTACCGTCTAGCGTTGCCACCTAGCTTGTCTCACATACATGATGTGTTTCATGTTTTAGTTCTTAGGAGATATGTTGCAGATCCTTCTGATGTGTTAGATTGGAAATAATTGTAGGTGCAGGATTAGGGGCAGGTGATGGTGGATCCCGTTCACATCCTAGATCACAAGACCCTAGGCCTTTGAGGTAGAGAGGTTGATTAGGTTCAGGTGTAGTGGGATAGATATGATGAGACTGCAGCTACATGGGAGGATGCTACCTTATTACGAGTTCAGTTTCAACATTTGTTCCAAAGTGACTTCGGGAGCAGTAGAGTCTAAGGGAGAGGGATGTAGTGCCCACTTCCCTTTAACACCCTGATACCGATCTTGATACTATTGATTACGTTATGGAAATTATTATAGTTTTGATTTAGTATGATGTTAGATGTTGGATAATGGATTATTGGTGATCTTGATTTAGTTATGATGCATGATGATTATTAGATACACTTCATATGTGGATGATGATATACTATTTGACATGGATACATTATGAATGTTGTTTCGACATGTGATTTTGGATATTGTGAGTAGATCTAGAAAATGGAAATTATATGATGATGATATAGTTGTTGATATAAATTGTAAGTGATATTGTTGATTGCCTTAATGTTGTTGTGATTCATATGTATAGATGATTTTGTGATTATATTTATATCATGTTGGATGTTCTAATACGGCCCACGAGGCTAAAGGATGTATTTTTGTTTTGCAGGATAAAATATCACAATAAACATCGGGGATTGGAGACCAACCACATTGGAATTATAAATGAATTCAACAAGGTCACCATGGAAACATGTTTTGTGTGTGTGTGTGTTGTTTTTTTTGGGGTTACCATCTTTGGGGATTACCTTTGTATGTGACCAAGGGGCTTTGTGTATTTTATTGGTGTGGTTCCTTTTTATTATTATTTACATGTGTTTATTTTTTGATGCATTTACCCCTTTCACTATTCTTTTAATTGTGGAGAATGAATGTGAGTAATCATATTGTTAAAATAAATAGATAAATCAAATTTGGGATATAAGGAAGTAATTATAGAAGTTGTTGGATTTTTTATTAAATGTTGTATGTGTAAGTGATGTGTAACTATGGGTAAGAGTTGTGTAAGTCATATTTTGGAGTATGAAACACTCCACCTCCTTGGAAATTCGAATTTGTCCTTGGAGGATGTTTTTGGAGGCTTATGGGACAAGTAAAACTTTTCCCATACCTCTTAATTTTATTTACCAACCATACTTATGGTTGGAGGGTTGATTTTAGACATTTTTAATGCATTTTGGGAAGACAAATTGTAAGTTTTAATTACACTCTTCTTAGATTTTATTAAATTCAGTCCTTCATTGTGTGGGATTTTGGAGAGTGTAATTTTATTTGTCATATTATTCACCCACCTCTTTATTGTGCTTTGGAGAATGAATTTGACTTTTGTGTTGGAGTTGAGGATGTGTGATGTGGCATCCTACATGGATCCACCTTATCCTCTTCTCTTCCCTCTTCTATAAAATTGAAACTCCTTGCTTTGTTTTGGGTTGTTGAACTTTTTACATACTTCATTGGGGGAAAATTCTCCTTGGCTGTTTGGAGCTCTTGTTGATTTTGGAGGAGATTAGAGATGATTTCATACTTGGACATTACTTATTTTGGGACTGTATTTTGACATTGAAAGCTTGTTGTTTAGAAAAAATCTACCATGGAGAGGTAGAATATTAGCTCTTCATATATGATTTTATTTCGTTAATGTTTGTGTGAATGGTGAATGTTTTGTGTGTTTGTTGGCTGGTTGGGTAGACTACCTAGGAATGGTGTAGGAGAAGGCTATAGGGAATCCATGTGGGGGCATAAGGGAATGCCAGTGGCATTAGAATTCTTGTGGAGGAAGTTTGGGATTGGGATCCACCATGGAAAAGAAATAGCTTGCATTTCTTACTTTGTGGGGGGCATAAGGAAATTTGTGGGGGAATAAGGAGGGATTGTGGGGGGCATAAGGATATGTGTGATGATTTATATTGGCGGTTTGTTATAGGTGGATACCCAATTCCCATTGGGAGGCATAAGCAACTTCCCCATAGTTCTTGCTCCTTTGGCTTGCATGATGAAGCCTGAGTTCTGTCTTAATGTTTCAATGCAGTTGTAAACTGTTGTTTTTTTGGACTGTGTTTTTAATTTGAAATGTGCATGTTGAAAGATTGCTTTGTGATGTGGAAGCCTATTGTTGCCATGAGTTGAAATACATTTCTTATTGTATTGTGGTTGGGGCTTGGGGGCTAATGAAGAAGGATGGATTCTCCTCTTCATTAGATGTCTTGGTTGGGTGGAGAGCATTGCCTTTCCCTTGCCTTTGTTGTGATCTAAAAGGAGAAATTCATGTTGTTGTTTTGGAGAGAGAGAAAGACAGTTTGACAGTCCATGTGAAATGAAATCCCATTGTAACCTTTCCCACTTTGAAGTGGATGTATTGTAAATGTTTTGAAATGGAAAGAGGATGTATGGATTATGAAATTTGTAAAGTGAAATGAAAAAGAGATAGACTCTATTTTTGCTTTGAAAGAATGTGAAGGAAATGTAATTTGTATGATGAATTTTGGGAAGGAATAAAAAAGAAGTTGAAATTTGAAATGTAAAAGAGTTGTGCTCTGTATTCAGTTCTATTATTAGAAAAGAAAGACATGTATTCTATATGCTGTATTTTGAAAATATATATGAAAATAATTGTAAAAGATTCATTGAACTTATGGAAGTTTTCTTACCTTGTTCAGAATGGCATTTTTATATTTAAAATTTTGCATTTGAAGTCCTTGGTTGGAAAAGTGGAAGAAAGGAATACATATGAAATAATTGTATCACTTTTTTCTTTTGAAAATATGACAAAATTGGAAATCATAATTTGCATTTTAGCCATTTAATGGTTTTTGAAAGATCTAATTGTATTAGACTAGAAAAAATGAATTTCCATTTTGTAAGGTGAAAAATGATAAATAAATCCCTTTAGAAATTGATTTCTATTTTAAATTTTAAACTGGCAAATAATTTATCTAAAATGAACAGTTCAAACCTGTAAGCAAGAAATAACAATGAAACATTAAAATTGAACATTCCAGGTATAAATGAGTTCAATTCAACAAAAAAATCACTTGAAGGAAATATTTTAAAACATTGTAAAATCGGGCCCAAACCTTTCACAGTATTTTTGCTATCAGAAGTTGTAAATTTTCAAATTGGAAATCAATAAAGAAAAATTACCTTCCAAATGCATCCTAAATCCTTCTTGGAATAATTATCCATGTATATTTGGCATGTTGAGTGAAGGAGAAGATCAAATTGAACAAAATTTTGTAAGTTAAAATTTACCAGTTTACTTTTAAAAATCTGCGAGAACGTTTTCATAAAATTTACCTCTTAAAATTTATCAAAATCCAAATTTAATGAATCTTATGAAAAGAAGGAATTGAGAGATTTCAGAAAGTCCTCATTCTCCCAAAACTAAGCTCTCTATCAAAAGTTATGGCCTCAAGTTTTCCTTCCTTGGTGAAAAATTTTGGGAAAATTTTCCTTAGCGGGCCTCGGCCCGAATTTTTTTCTTCCTTAAAACACTTAGGAAATTTTTTTTTGGGAACATTTTTAAAATTTCCCCATCGCCCGCTAGACTACATCCAATTAGAGGCTACCACATGGCCTCATGAGGCAATGGAAGAGGCGTGGCACCATTTTCTTCCTTAGCAGCTTTTAAAAAGTTTTGGAGAATTTTCTTAAATCTTTACACTAACCACCTAGCCGTAGTAGCCAATGAAAGGCTAACACATGGCAGCCTTAGGTGGAGGCACACAAATTTTTGATACTTTGAAGTTTTAAAACCTAAATATCTTAAATCCTAAAAGTGCGTCGATGGTCTGTCGACCCACGGTCAATGAAATCATGGCACGTGGCATCATTTGGGATTGGTGGAGGTGCCCACAAAATTTAACCCTTGAACTTTTTGAAGAAAAAGTATGAAATTCGTATGTTTCCCCATAAGTCTAGTATTCCCCACATCGTTCAAAGCTTAACATGTGTCCTCCTCGGAGCTCGCGGTCGTGCGTAGGAAAATTGTACTTTTGTGCCATACAAGGAAAAAGTGCTAAAACCCTTCCCCACTCCGCCGCCCCACGCAAGGGAAAATTTTCTCCCCTAGGCCTACAGGCTCATCCTTAGGAAAATTTTCCTCCCAAGGTCCGCTGGCCCATAACTTGAGTTTTATGAGGAGTTAGGAGGACTTCTTTATATCATTGGAAAGGTGAGAAAATTTCCTATCCAATGGGAATGATTTAGGAAAATTTTGAATTATTAAGTGTGAGAAAAATCAAGTTGAATATTTAATCCTGTTAGAGAGTGCGTATTGTGAGGAATTTACCCTCTGAACCTTATTGAACCTCCTAACCCTAAATTTTGGACTTTGTGACTCTAATAATTGTTAATAAAGAAAAGTTTATTCTAGTGGATTAGAATTATTCTAGAACTTGTAAGTGATAGTTTTTTCCTTGTAACCTAGTAGTAGACTCTTTTAAACAAAAAAAAGTATTCCATAATTTTTCCTAATCCTAGGTTGTTTCTTGGGTCTCAAGTGGGTTGTCTTAATGGTTGTTACACTAGTGCTTACTCCTATGGAAGTTTCTAGTATCCTAATGAACCAATTGACCCTTAGTTATAATTACATGAGGTATTTATATGAATATGGAGATGTTAATCACAAAGATGTTATAAGGAGCACAAGTGACACTTCGATGGGAAATTGTCCACAAAATCCATCCACTCATTACGAGAATATTACCAAATGTATACATATGCATTTTTAACAAATTCAAAATGTATAGATAGAACCTTTCAATGTTTAACGTATCCCAATAAATCAAATAACTTATACCATTCATCACTCACATTGCTATGTATACATGTGATTGTTAGTTGATAACTATTTCAATTTATCTAATACTTGGGAATATTAGATGAATTTTTAGGGGTTAAGATGGTATTAAGGAAACTTGTCATATGTTTTTGTGAGATTTTTACATGAAGATTTTTGTTTTCCTAGGTTGTTGATGTCACTAGTTGATGGTGGTGCAGGTATTGGATTCCAATCAAAGGGAATGTATTTTTGGGCACTTTAGTATGCAAATAAAGATGATGAAACATCAGTTATGTTATTTTGAGCTACATCTATCATCACAAAACTCATAACATGATGGGATAGACTTTGATTTCATAGGCATACGAAGCTATTCATTCTCAAAACCTACATTCTCAATGAAGAGAAAGGATACATGGAGTGATGTATATACCTCTGGTTTGAACCTATAAAATATTTTCATATTACTCTGTTATCTGAAACATGCATCATTGATTTGGATTTTAGAATCTTTGAAAATGATATTCCAATCAAATTCATCAAGAACAAGTAAGGGACTAGTAGTTAGATATCCATTGAATCAAACAAGGAAGATCTACTCAACTTTTACAAGGATAAGAGAATGGGCTACAAGAGGGATACTTGTGAAAAAAATAGTAGAAAAGCATTATTCCACATTAAGGGGTGTGATGCAAATGTATCTCATTCACAAGGACCAACACTGGGAAAAAGGTTGTGGCATTTCTTGACATAAAAAGAATACAATTGTGGTAAAATGATTCTTTTGATTGATGTAAAACTTACAATAATAGTTCAATGTATCTCTAATGGTGTATGATCTGCATTTCTCACCAAAAAAATCTTACATTTTGTTAAGGATTATTTCATTTTTTGGCTCGTGAAAGTAAGTGAATCGTCATTTATACGGAGAATGAAACAATTTATAAGAATAAACTATACTATCTTTCATAGTAATTCAATTTTTGATATACATAACTCCTAATTATGTTGTCTCACTTTTAATGATAACTTAGAGATATAGTTTATAATAATAAACAATAGTGAACTTAATGTCGTGTACAATCTAAGAAAATAATACTTGAGTTTTTACAATGCTATGACTGAGATAAGAAAACATAGCATTATTTCTACCAAAATAAAATTACCCCAAAAATAGAAAGACCAATTGACACAAGTTCCTTATTTTTCTGCAATAATTTCACTATTATAATATAAAACAAAAAGGTCATATTTTGGGAGAATCATAACAAATAAGGTATATTTCAGGGTGAGAACATAATTTTATTGTAATTTCCACTAGAAATAAAAATAACACCATTATAATTTGAGGCCAATGCCAATATTAAGGATGTACATAATCAACATTGAAAGTGTGAGCCTCAAAACTTTGGAAGTACGAGGCTCACACTTGAAAAGTTGATAGGATCGCACTTTCAAGTGCAAGACTCGTACTTTATAAGTGGCGAGCATCACACTTTGAAATTTTCAGCCCACACTTTCAAAGTGCAGGCCCACACTTTCAAAGTGCGGATCCCACACTTTTAAGTGTGAGTCTCAAACTTTCAAAGTGAGGATCCCACAATTTTAAAGTGCAACACTCGTAAATTCAAAAGTGCAAGTCATGTAATTTTGATAATGTGAGGCTCGTAATTTGAAAGTGCATGGTTTGCACTTCATACTTGATATTTCAGGGATTTAGTATTAGTTTTAATTTTTAATTTAATACAACGGGCTCTTGACTTATAATAGTTAGTGCTTAACCTTACATTGAGGCTTGTAATTTCTAAAGTGCGCAGATTCAAACATCAAACTTTCTATTACATGGATTTATTGTTAGTTTTTATTTTTAATTTAATGCAATGGGCTCATGACTTATAATAGTTAGTGGTATATAACCTTGCATTGAGGATTTTGCAATTTAATTTAATATAATGGGTTCATGACTTATAATAGTTAGTGACTGAAAACATTTTTTTTATTAATGGTAAATAATTTTTTGAAAGGGACTATACCCTTGTATAGAAAGGATCAAAAGACAAATTTCACAGTTGAACCAAAATTAAAAGTGATCAAAAAATAGATTTTTCACAAAAAAACCCAAAAGTAGAAAATATTCTGCTATGATAAGTACCAAAAACACCATCAACCCGTAATGTGAACAACAAATATACAACAATAAAATAGTTACTTAACAAATATTTTCTATGCGAGACACTTTCTTCTTGTTCTTAACCATATTCCATTCCTCAGATGTCGTCTATAGAGGAATAAAAACCTCAAGATGTGTTATCGAGATAATATGTATTGTTTGAACAAGGAAATTGTGTGGGATTCTCCTTAGCCACTATAGATTCCATTGGTTCAATGCTTAATCCAACCCCCTAAGCTACCTCCCCAAATGAATCCTTATTTTTTATGATATTTTATCTCTCTATGGGGGGTTTCAGGGACCGTTTCCATCACGTCTTCCTCCTTAGTATCAGTAAAAGGGGTGTCCTTAGGTTCAAATACCAGATGTTCTGGGAGTGGTTACTAACATTACATTGAGGATTTTGCACTTTTATTTAATACAATGGGCTTAAGAATTATAATATTTAGCAGTGGCTAGCCTTAAATCGAGGATTTTACACTTTCAAAGTGTGAGGAAAGTGTTAGCATCACCTTTTCAAATTGTGAGGCTTGCACTTTGAACTTACTTTACCGGAATTTATTCTTCGCTTTTTTATTTTTGTTAATCTAAAGGGATAATTCCGTATAATAGTCAGCATTCATTAACCTTACATACTCCCAACATGAAAATCTATAAAACAACAAAATTGGAATCCAATAATAGCGAAATTGGAATCCAATAATAGTAAAATTGGGATCCAATAATAGAAAAATTAGAATCCAATAATACTAAAATTAGAACTCCAATAAGTCCAATAATGACAATATTGGAATCCAATATTATTACTAATGGAATCCAATAATAGTAATAATGAAATCCAGTATAGACAAAAATGGAATCTAGTATACGTAAAAATGGTGATATATTTCTTCCAAAATATGTAATCTGGAATCCATATTCGGTGGTTATGTCCACATTTAGTGAAATAAGTGTTTTACAATAAATCTAGACTTAATAACATGTGATTAAAACAAGTAATACTAACTTAAACAATTAAATGTATAAACCTAAAGACATATTCTAGAGACATGAATTTTAATAAAAAGGAATACTATTTGATGAAAATACTATTAACTAATAAAATTCTTCAAACCGACATCTACTGCATACCACAAATTTTTAAAAATAATGGTCTTGAATTTGAATGTCCAAAGTGAGGAAAATTGGGTGAAGTGGATTATAGATTATTTTTCAAATTGGTCAACTATTGAAATGAACACATCATGGAAGAACCCAAATTCAAGTAGTGTCAACAAGAAGAAATTTTAATATTGTAGTGTCAAACACAAATGATGCCCAAAAAGGGGTCAAACAAGATAATTTAATGAGAATAGAGATATATGCTTGAGCGTTTCAGAGCAGAAAATTAACTTTTTGATTGATGAATACAACTTACGTGGAGATCTTCACCCAAAAAATCATGATATTTTGAAACCTTGACTAGGTTGAATATAGATCAAAATTAAGCTTATCAATAAGCACCATCACTATGAGATGTAGTATCAAACATGATATATTAACTCCTTACATGAGGAAATGAAAACCAACATATATTCCTATTCAATATTCAAGATCCCATTGTTGTTGAATTAATATTCGAACACAAACACATAGATAACATCACATCACTTTGATAGCAAATACAATATTTGCATCATATTAAACACTCTCATCGATATTATTTTCCTAAAATATGATCCTAAATACAATGCAATTTTATATAGGAAATAACATTCCTTGTTTTATTTAAACAACTTTACAAACACATAAACTATATATATATATATTATTGTTAAAAAAATAATATTTATATTAACTACTAACTTATTATAGTACTATATCATAAATAATAAATGTTAAATAGTAATTCTTAATAGCATGGTGATATAAGAATAGTAAGTGCATGAGAGTATCAGATGGCTAAGTGTATAAAATTGGAAAACCTATGGGATAATGAATTTTGGTGTTCCACGGACATCGACACTTATTTTTCTAAGGAATTGTTAAATCCATAAAACCAAATAAGATCCCCACACTAAGGAATACCCCACAGAACAATAAAAATCCATTATAGAACTAAATAAATCAAACCAACCTATGTGTCATGAAATGATTACTCAAAAGGCCACAAAGAAAATGCAGGTTATCACATGGAACAAAGAATTTTTCTTAGAATGATTGGATTTACATTTTTCCCATAAATTTTACCTTAGGCATATTTTTCACCTCAAATCAAATGCATTGGGATCTTAGATAAGGCTTTCCAAACAAATAAATTTTGTAGTAAGTGGTGAAGTATTTAAAGATATTTTAATGGTGGAATTATTTTGTTGCTCCATGTCATTTTCAAGGTTCAAAATGGCTGGAGATATTTTATTATGATCCTCCTTAAACCTTGGATGTTTTTTGTAGATAAATATGTCTCTCTTCTCTATACCAAATGAAGAATGGATTATTAGAGCATCAATAATAAAACACTTGGCAATTCCATATTCATTCATCTTGTTGATTGCTTGGTTCTCTATTGTTTTATGCCTAAGCACGAGGATCACTAATTAGCATGTTCTCAGTATTTTGATTAGCATCAATGGGATATTACTTTGGGATTGAGACATTGTTGTATAAAAATTGAAATATTCTCTTAAAAATTATCTTTTCTTATGGTCCGTTTTTAGTTATATATTGTGATGTTTTTATTTAGAAGTGGGATTTGAATTTTTGAAGCATATTTACAGATCCTTGGTGAATTTTTCTTGTTATTTCCCGGTTCATTCTAAGGTGGTTGTTGTTGTAAAACCATCAATAAAATTTCAGATTCATTCTTACATGTTTCCCTTGTCTCATTTGCAAATAGACACACAAAACCTTTTTGCCATGTACAATTTTGATGTTTCTTCTTGTAAAAAAATTTGAAATCAATAAATTTCCATTCTCCTTTGTAATTTTGTGTTGATCATGCCAAATAACTATAAGGAAGCATTTTGCAATTGATTGTTTAATTGGGCATTGAGGGTTTGTTGTGTTCGTATCCAAATTTGTTCTCCCTTTCAAGTGAACAAACATCACAGATTTGACATGGAGCTTAGATACGAGATAGATCATAATGTGTGTTGCTTTATAGCCAGTGATGAGATATAATTGGCACTTTATCACTCATATTTGTAGAGAGATGGATAACACCTACAAGAGGATTTGACCTATCCTCACTACTTTAGGTTGTGCCTCTTCAACCAAGGTGAGAGGACCCATAGTGTAACCTCTATTTGATGAAGGAGATGGAAATATCCTTCTTTTGCACAAATTTTATGAAGAAAACCTTGGGAAAGTATGATCAATACTTCATAATTTAACTCTCAAGAGTTGTCACTTCTAAAATATGGAGATACTTTCAAAACAAGGCTAAGGTTACTGAAGACATTATGGGATCCTGATTGTTCTGCATATTTTAGTAAATAGATTTTGTTCCTTTGTTGATATATAGGGAAAACAAGGGTAGTTCAGGATGGATTCATGGTTTTGAATAATTTTGGTAGGATATTAAGAAGGATAAAGTTTATTATAAAATATCTTTGAGATACTTCACAACAATTGGAAAGCTAAATGACAAAAAGCTTTGGAATAACTAATATATTCCTTCAACTAGAAGGTGTGATTCAATAGAGGCCTAGATCTACACGGTTTCACACAATATCCAAGAATTTAACATGATGGCTCAAGCTAAAGACTCAATAAAACATCAAAGACCCCTGGTTCATCACGCCTAAGATACACTTGAAGGCTTATAGACAATATTTATTAACAAATGACAATGAAGTGATTTTAAATTATTTATCTCATTACAGGATGAAATCTCTTCTTGAAATGAAATTAAAAATGCCACTAAACTGTCATAGGGATGAGATCATGTGTGATTCGCAGGACTTTAACACAAGGTTGCAATAGGAATAAGAATAACTATTTGTAGACATTCTAAAATAAAGCACACGCAAATTGCTCCAAGATTTAGGGAAAATTTCCTTTTAACAATATCAAATCTTGTCAAT
Source organism: Taxus wallichiana var. yunnanensis (assembly GCA_018340775.1). Lineage (NCBI taxonomy): Eukaryota > Viridiplantae > Streptophyta > Pinopsida > Cupressales > Taxaceae > Taxus > Taxus wallichiana. Next base: position 222,042,956 of record CM031242.1, read on the forward strand.
GGTTATACACTCGTAGGAATAACTAACTTGTCAATGGTTGTCAACTAACTTAACGTGATCTAAACTTAAAACAAAGGATTTTAACAGGTTTTTTAGATTGGTCTCTCAGGAATACGGGCTCTCTCAAATTTTTCTCTTAATAATTCAACCCTCGACTATTCGCAAGAGTATTCTCATTGCATTTATACATTTCACTTGCTCACTCATCAAAAATTTCCCCCAAAAAAGAATAATATTTGAGGGACCTTTGCTTATTACCAATTTACCTCAGAAAGTGACATTTAACAAATTCACATCCGAAAGCTTCCAGGTGGACCAATTATGAACTGATCACATTTCTCAAATCCTTGAATAATGACTAGAATGCCATGCCACAATTTTTTGGAAGTCCTTCTAATCATTTTGATTCTATAATGTGAGAAATAACCATTTTAATCATTTTTTGAAGGCTCTGTACAGTTGGATCTGACAAGTAATCCTTTTCACCCTCGAGGCAACACCTTTTTCATCTTTTTCACTGAAACCTTCATCATTTCATCCTTTTCCTCTTTTTCTTTGCAAATCTTCCCGCATCCATCTTCTCTAGTAATTCACATTTTTGCAAGTGCCCAAGAAATTCCAATTTCAAAATATCAATATTAACAATCCTTGGACTCACATATTAAGTTTTGAATCCACTCAATGGCACTTTGCAGACAAAAAAGACAAGGAATTTCATCAAAAAATGATGAAAGACAATGCATATTCACATCTCCAGGAGTCTTGGAGAAAAATGGTGAAAAAATAGACGTAATGCATAGTAACCATTGATTTTTCCCCTTATCTACTTTATATTATAGCCGTCCACATGTTTCCTTAGTGAAAATACAAAGGAGAAGTATAGGGGAAAGTTTCCAAACAAGTGTGGACCTTCCACGTGCCCTCGGCCCAAGAAAAATTATTTTGGCCTTTAAAAACATCTCACTAAAAAGGAGCCAGTCGAAGCCTCCACGTGTCTTAATGGTGCTCTTTGAGATGGTCCTCAAAAGTTGAGACCCCAAACAAGCATGGTCTCATGATGTGTCTCGATCAGCAGAGTTGTTAAGAAAGTTAAAGGGTCAGTGGAAGGTGTCATGTGTCTATGGTCCAAGATAGTTTTCCTTGGCCGTTGATAAGTCCAAGAAAAGGCAAAGTGAGCAGAAGCCTCCAAGTGTCCTATTGATGCTTCTTTAAAATAAAATTTAGGGGACGGTCCCCAAATAGGCACGGTCCCTCCACGTGTCCTAGGCCTTAGAAAATTGCTTTGAAAAGTTAAAGTATAGAGCAGAGAGCTGTGAGAAGCCTTCAAGTGTCTCCCAACGCAATTGTTAAGGTGAGACCTTGAGGCTAATCCTCAAAGGAATGTTTTCTCTCCACGTGCCCATGGTCTACCAAAGTTGTACCAACCGCATGAAAAATTTGTGTAATTCTAGGTAAGGTAGCAAAAACCTCCATGTATCTCCCCGACGCAACTCCAAGGTCAAACCAAAAGTAGAATTTTTCAAATGAGTGCTGACCCTCCACATGGAAAAGTTTTCAGTTGAAGTGAGCCTTAGAGTTTTGAAAGTGCCTCACCAAGCTGCATCTAACTAGAAATGGCCATGTTTCCATAGATGTTGTGATGTAAATTTCATGGGGAAAAACACACCCGTCAAACCGTAAAATGTAGGAAAATCACCATTTGAGCATAGAAATGAATCTTTCTTTCAAGACATAGATTTTGAAAATGATAGAAAGCCCAAATATGATCATTTGAGCTGCATCCAATCACTTTTCAAAGATATTGGGACAAAAGTGATAGGGAAAACATAACATGACTACGGAAAAATGGAAGGAAGGGAAAAAACCTGATTTTACGCCCAAGTTACAGATCTTTCTCATGGACAAAGGAACGGAAAATAAAACTTTGGATTTAAAGTGATCCTCGACCAAAGGAAGGGATTGATCATGGAAACCAAATAGAGGAAAAAAATTTCATGCATCAATATGGGGAGATAGAAAACACAACAAAGGACACATGGAGTGAGATCAAATTTAGCACCAACATCAGCTCCGAATCGGGGATGGGCACTCCCTATGAGTGCCACAAGAACAAATAGTAGAAAATGCTAAAAATAGACCATTGGGAAATGGAGTCAAAGAATAAGCTTGCAGAGTAGAAAAATAATAACCAACTCCCCCAAGGACAAACCGAGAAACTAAAAAAATGGCCACCAAGGACCAAGACAAACAAAAAATAGAAAAACACGAAAGCAGAAAGAAACCAAAAGATTATACACTATACAAATGGAATATACCTTGATTCTGAAAAATCAATCAAGAAAATGTTTCAAATTTCTTCCATTAACGGAGTTATTCAAGTAGTTTCCCATCTAAGTCTTGTAGAAAGAAGGTATTTTCACTAATTTGAATGCCAATTGAATAAGGGCCCATTCACAATGCATCAAATTTACCATGTTTTCCCTTATTTTTATGCCTACTATACCATAATAGCTCAAGATCTCCCACACTGAAAGCTCTTGGAGTCACTTTTTTATCAAATAACTTCTTCAACTTTTCTTTGAACTTCACATGTCACTTACGGGATGCCCTTATTTCTTTATCTAACTCAATAATCTGATTGATTCGAGCATCATATGGACTAAATTCTTGATCTTCAATTTGTTGAAAAAACTGAAATAAAGACAATTGCAAATGAAGGGGTAGAAAAGCTTGAGTTCTATATATCAACTCAAATGGGCTTTTACTAATAGCTCTTTTGACAGTGATTCTATCATCCCAAATAGCAAACTTCAATTGCTCACCCCACTTCTTTTTGTTCAGCTCCAAGGTTCTTCTAATGATCTTCAACAAGTTTTTATTGTTGGACTCAGCTTGTCCATTTACTTGGGGATTGTAGTTAGAAGCATATTTCAAATTGATTCCATACCCTTAGCACATTACCACCAAAGGTTTTGCTATAAAACTCATGGCATTATCTACAACAATCTTAGTTGGCACTCCAAATTTGCATATGATTTGATTAAGCATGAAGTCCATGATGACATGGTGTGTTTCTTTCTTGGTGGGGATTTCTTCCACCCACTTAGTGAAATAATCAGTTGCTACAAGAATCCATTTATGACCAGTACTAGAAGGATCTGAAATCTCACCAATAAAATCCATTCCCCATTTCTTAAATGGGGCTTCAATTGACATAGAATGCAAAGGAAGGGAACCTGAAGATTTCATTCTTCCAAAAAAACACTAGACAACTTTAACATTTCCTAACCAATAGAGTTGTATCCTTGAAAAGAGTTGGCCACAAATAACTAGCCCTCAATATTTTGTGTTGTAACTCTTCCAACAAAATTTCCCCCAAAAACTCCTCCATGGAGATCATCAATTATTTTGGGGGCCTCATCTTCAGTGATGCATCTCAAGAGCACTCCCTCGGGGTTCTTCCAAGCTAACCCAAAATTAGTAATGACATATTTTTGGGAGGCTAAATTAAGAGATATTTTGTGATTTTTAGTCAAATGTTTAGGGCATCATAGATGTAAGAGATAAAATTTTATATCTTTGTACCATTCAGAGCTTACTAACTTTTTAAGGACATCCACCCCTTCTCCTTCTACTTCATTCACCTCAATAGTTCGCAAGTTGCTCTCATCCATAAGATTAGCTAGGCATAAACCTCTTATCAATATCATGGTTTGGATATCCATGTCATATTCCTACAACTTGTTTACCGATCTACATATTTTTCTTGAGACCTCCATCTCGATAAGATATATTTCACCATGGTGTGCGAGAACATAAGCAAAAAATTTAGAGCTCAAGATGTAAGGTTTGAAAAACTTTTTCCTTTCACCAAGACAAATGATTGCTTCTCCATGATGACGTACTTCAACTCAACTCCTTGTAATGCCTTACTGAAAAAGGAAATTGGTCTCTCATCCCCTTCATCATCCTTCTACAACAAGACATATGCAATGGTGTTTTCTAAATAAAAAGAAAACATTTGAAAAGGCTTCTTGTAATTTGGAGCTGCCAAAATAGGGGCATGCTTTAATGCTTCTTTGATCCCATTGAAATCTTGAATAGAAGATTTTTTCCATTTGATAAGTTGGTCCTTCTTGAGCATACTAGTAATGATGATGTCACTCAACAAAGTTAGACACAAATATTATGATAAAGTTTATTTTTCCAAAGAATGATTGAAATCCCTTCTTATTTCTCAGAATTGGAACCTTGTTGATGGCTTCCACTCTCTTGGGATCAATCATGACCCCTTAATTTGATACAATGTGACCAAGAAGCTTTTCCTTTTGCACTCAAAAATGGCACTTCTTAGGATTCAATGATATGCCATACTCTCTACACCTTAACAAATTCTCTCCAGTTGTTGCAAGTGATCATTTCTTTTTCTGGAAAATACAGTTACATCATCTTGATAAACAATAATGAAATCATTAATATAACCAGCAAACACTACATCCATTGCTCTTTAGAAAGTTTCTCCAAAGCATTCATTAAGTGAAAAGGCATCCCTGACATAGACATAAGTTTCCCAAGGAGTGGTAAAGGTAGTCTTATTCTTTTTGAATCCTTCACAATAACTTGATTATAGCAAGAGAAACCATGTAAAGTGGATAAAAATTCAGAACTAGTTACCAATTGTAGCATATTCTCCATGTTTGGCAGAGGGTAATTATCTTTCAATGATGCTTTATTCAAGTTCCTAAAGTCTACGAACAACCTTATATCAACATTGTTTTTTCCGACAAGTACTAAATTTGTAACCAAAGATGAGTACCTTATGGGTTAAATGATCCCTCCATCCCTCAACTTCTTCATTTTTCTTGCATCTTCATTGAATAAAGGAGTGGATTGATCAACATCTATTTTTTCCTAAAAGGCTTGGCATTAGATTCAAGAATAATTTCATGTTGGAAAAAATATTCCTTGTATGTCTTTAACTCGAGTAAGACAGAGCTAGGAAGTCTTGATATTTTTTCAACAATTGAACATATGATTGCTTCTCTTCCTTGCTCAGATTGCTTCCTAACTAGATTTTACCTGGTTTTTCCTTTGTTCCTAGGTCATTCTCTTCCACATCTCTTGAAACTTACATACTACTGTTAATAATGCAATCATCATTATCAAAATTTGATTCAAGTACCACTAAACCTCTAGGAATCATGTATGTCTTTAGCTAGATGATGTCTTTGCCAAATAAAGTTTCCTTTTCTTCAGCAACACACACCATTAGTTCCCAATCTATATTTCGGTCAACAAACTCACCTTGGTTATACATAAACCATTTCACCTAGGTATCATAATCAAACACTTGCGATTTTTAATGTTTTCAGAGACAAATGACCTTATTAGTATTTCAACATCATACTCACAAAATGGAGATATTGTACAGTTTCCAAATCTAGATCCTAGCACTAATAACTTGTCTACAAAATCATTAAACTTTCTATCATGGTGCACAATAATAAATGAGTCAAAAATTTCAATCAAATCCTAGACTGCATCCTTGTATTGTTTCATTCTCTAATTTTTAGTGGCATACGAGTTTTCTAATTTGCTTGACAATCGTTTTGAATCTCCTTTGACAATGATATCCTTTACACCATATTTCCATGTAATTCTCAAACCCAATAATAGTGCTTCATATTTAACAATGTTGTTAGTGCATTTAAAGTTGAGTTTTAAATCAAAAATAAACTCTTCCTGGCTTGGAGAAATCAAAACAATACCAACACCATTTCCAAACTTGGAACAAGCTCTATCGAATAACAAGGTCCAAGGAAAACCTACTTGTTCAAGGCATTTACATTGATCAATCTTGTGCTCTTTGCCATTAGTAAATCCAACAAATTTATCAGCATCTACATCAGCATACAACACTTCAAAAGAAGCATTATTGGGATCTTCAATGAGGTACAACATCTTCTTCTCTCCATACAACTTTACAAGGATACCTTTAATTGGAATGGTGGCAAAAGACATATCCATCTGAACACTTCCATGAACACTTGCAGCCCACTTTATTGATAACAACATGCCCCATTTCTTAGGGTAATCAACAATAACAACATCAAGTTTCAAGTTCTTACCCGGATAAGCTGTAAGTTGTACCACCAAACCTTTTACACACCCTACAACTAGCACCTCTCTAGAATCCATTGCAGTACACTTGCCATAAGCTGCTATCACTTTAATGTTCAATTCATTCATGACTTCTAGAGGCATAACATTGCATGATGCTCCAGAATCAAACATACAATTGTGCAACAGTTTGTCCTTAATAATCAGTGTTGTAAAAAATGGATCAACATTTAATTAATACTCAACCAAAGATGTTCCCAAGTAAAATTCAAGTGGTTCACATATCTCCTCCAATGCTGGTGGTTTTTCTAGGTCTTCAATGGTTGGAAGAGTATTTACATTATTTATATTTCTTCCTTAGGTACTCTTATCTTCTTCCAATCCCAAATACTTGAAGGCCCTCTTCTTGTGCTAAGGAATCCTAAGCAATTCAAAATTGGAATAGAAATCTTGATCTAACTCAAGACTTGGGCAATGTCATATGGAATGTATTTGGGAAAAGAAACATTTGGAGAAAGATTGACAAACTCATCGAGATGACACAAGATTTTTCACATTTTGGGCATGGGTGGGAACAACAGCTTTACTTGAGACAACAAGGCCTTTTCTAGATACATCTTTCTTTTGGGTTTATTTATGGACATTGGTGAGAACTGGGGTTTTTGGTTTGGCTTGAGGCCCCGCCTCTTTGACACTTACTCCTAGTATTATAATATTTTTCTTGGGAAAAAAACATTCATTAATAACCTGTCTATCCTCTTCGATGGGATTCCTCCATCATACTTCTTAATCATTAGAGATTTTAGGTACTCAAAATAATTATTAGGAAGTTCAAAAGCTTACACCATATCTATTTCTAAAGTATGAGAGGGAGGAAGAAGAGGTACTTGGTGAATGCAATCCCAAAACTTGCATCGGTTCTTACAGCTTATTACTTGATTGAAGTTGCTCCTTGTTGTGAGCTTGTAGAGCTTAGAGTAGTCCACCATGTATGCATCATCATCAGCTTCTTCAACTAGCTCATGTACGCACATGGTGGGTGGGGTAAGAAACATTTATCACATCAATAAATTTCATTTGTCTCTTCAATAATAACAACTTTGTAATTTAGAGTATCAAGCACTACTCTATTTTCCCTAGCTTGGGGTTATATAGCTCACATGGTCCTTTACCTCTATTATCATATCTACGATCATTTCTAGGCTGATTTACAAATCTATCTTGTCCTTATTGCCTATGCTAACCTTGAGATCCTTTTCCAATTCCTTTCTCTTCCTAGCTAGCTTGTAAGAGATTTCTTTGATAGCTCCGACCAAAGTCTTTAAAACTTCCTCAAGATCCACAACCTTACTTGATTGAGGCTTCTCTAGGTTGATCAGTTTAACACCCTTCATATTAGGAGGTTTTCCAACTGCTCTAATATTGTTCTCAATTTGCAAAGCCATGGTAAAGTCCCGCCTCAAAGTTCCAGGTTCTTATCTCTCAAATAGTAAGCAACTTTCTTATCAAATGCATCGAGAATAATTTATTAGACATAATTCATCACATGGCCTCAAATTAATAGGTAGTCTTCTCAATTTTTTGTTAAATCTTATATTGAAATCATGCACTAATTCATTAAGATTCTTTTTATATTTTCAAATTCTAATAAAAGAAACCTAGGGTCTATTTTATCTCCATACTGCAATCTAAAAGCATTCTTCATATCTTTTCAAGAATCAATGGAATTATTTGGAAAATATTTATTCCAATCCCTTGCATCTTCTTCTAGAGTATGGATAGACAATTTAATGTACACATCCTTAAATTCTATTTCAAAGTTATCCATCATATTGACAAAGACCTTCAAGTGCTAATCACCGGTGATTGCATTATTTCCTTGAAACTTGGGTACTTTATTTCTTACATGTTGTGGCACAACATTTAGATAGCCAACCATACCTCTAAAATTGATGGGAGCCAAAGTATTAACAAAAATGGAGGTCTAGGTGGAGGATGAGACATATTAATTTGAGGTGACCTTGGAGGAGATGCAAACTGATGAGGAGTGAGAGGTGCGTGTGGTATAGGGATACAATCCTCAGAATGACTACCCTCTAAAGGCTTTGTTTCTTGGAAAAATCTATCATCTTTGGAGAATACATGGACAAAATGAGATGAAAAATTTTCAAATACAAAAGAAGGACCCTCTCTAGATGGATAATTTAATTCAACAAAGAGAATACCTATTTTAGAATCACTTGAGGAAGTATTGCAATATTCAATCATATGCTGATTAGTTTCACCAATAGAGATCTCTTTTCTTGATGCTTGATCTCACACAACCTTAAAAATTATTCTTCCTTCTGAATTAGACTTTCCCAACTCTGGAAACAACCTTCACTGGGGTCCTCGGGAATAAAGATCTTCTTCCTTCCAACTTTGTAGATATTAATGACAAATCTTACTTGATATATGTTAAGACACTGATATTTATTAAGAAGTTAAACAACATGGAGTCATCACTAAGGATTTTCACCTTAGTTTGTGTAAATGCACTATGAAAGACTTATCAAATGTCTCGTCAATACCATATTCATGTAAAGCTTACAAGATCTTCTCTTCTTCTACCCAAATTTGCTAATGATGATACAAACTTTAGTGTAATAAATGTATAAGCTGGAAATATTACACTAAGAACTTAAAAATTTGAACAATTCTTGTAGATTTGAATAGATAATGATGTTTCAACAATGTATGTTTACTTAGATCATGTAAGAAGTATTACCACGGTCTGTATGTACTGCATTTGTAAAATAATTCAAAGAGTCACCAACAATGGCGCCATCAGTGTTGTTAACACACAAATAAATCTCAGAGCTCAAATAATCTCCAGAAATGGAACCACGAGTATTTTTCTACAAAAATAGATCTTCATCAACAACGATGCCACTAGTGTTGGTATCTAATTTTTTTCTCCCTTTCAAGTTGAGAAACATCACAGATTTGACATGGAACTTAGAGATAGATAGATCATAATGTGTGTCATTTTATAGCTGGGGATGAGATATAACTAGCCCTTTGTCACTCAGATTTGTGGAAAGATGGATAGCACCTATAAGAGGATTTGACCTATCCTCAGTACTTTAGGTTGTGCCTCTTCAACCAGGGTGAGAGGACTCGTAGTGTAACCTATGTTTAATGAAGGAGATGAAGATATCATTCTTTTACACAAGTTTTATGAAGAAAACCTTCAGAAAGTATGATCAATACCCCATAATTTAACTCTCAAGAGTTGTCACTTATAAAACATGGAGATACTTTCAAAACAAGGGTAAGGTTACTGAAGACATTATGGGATCCTAATTGTTCTGCGTATTTTAGTAAATACATTTTGTTCCTTTGTTGATATACAACGTAAAAAGGGGTAGTAGTTCGGGATGGATTTATGGTTTTAAATAATTTTTATGGGAGATTGAGTGAGATAAAGTTGATTATACCAGATCTTTGAGAGACTTGATAAAAATTAGAAAGCTTTGGAATAGCTAAGATATTCCTTTAACTAGAAGGTGTGCTTCAATAGAGGCCCAAATCCACATAGTTTCACACAATATCCAAGAATTTAATATGAAGGATCAAGCTAAAGACTCAATAAACATCAAATACCCCTAGTTCCTCATACCTAAGATACACTTGAAGGCTTACGGGAAATCTTTATCAACAAATGACAGTGAAGTGATTTTAAATTGTTTATCTCATCACAAGATGAAAGGTCTTATTGAAATGAAATTGTAAATGCCACTAAACTATCACAGGGATGAGATCCTATGTGATTCAGAGGGACATTAACACAAGATTGCAATAGGAATAAGAAAAAATACTTGTAGACATTTTGAAATAAAGCAGACACAAATTGCTCCAAGATTGACATAGATTAACTCAAAATTGATTAAATTCATCAGCAGGAAAAAGTTCCTTTGAACAGTCTCAGAGCTTATCAATGGCTATACACTCGCAACAAACTTAACGTGATTGAAATTTAAAACATAGGATATTAACAAGTTTCTTAGATTGGTCTCTTAGGAAGACGGGCTCTCTCAAATTTTCTCTTAAGAATTAAACCCCGACCATTTGCAAGAGTATTCTCATTGCATTTATACATTTCACTTGCTCACTCTTCCCAAATTTTCCCCCAAAAAGAAGAATATTTGAGGGAAATTTACTTTTTACCAATTTTCCTCAGAAAGTGATGTTTAACAAATTCACATCCGAAAGCTACTAGGTGGACCAATTATGAACTGATCACATTTCTCAGACCCTCAACTAATGACTAGGATGCCATGCCAAAACTTTTGGTAGTCCTTCTAATCATTCTGATTCTATCATGTGAGAAATCCCCATTTTAATCACTTTTCGAGGCTCTGTACAGTTGGATCTGACAGGTAATCCTTTTCACCCTCAAGGCAACACCTTTTTCATATTTTGCACCTGTAACCTTCATCATTTCATCCTTTTCCCTCTTTTTCTCTTGTACTCGCCCCACATCCATCTTCTCTAGTAATTCACATTTTTACAAGTGCTGAACAATTCCAACTTCAAAATATCAATCTTAACAATCCTTGGATTCATAGATTAAGTTTTGAATGAACTCGAATGTCGGTTCTGAGACAAAAACAATAAGGAATTTCATCAAAAAATGATGAAAGAAAGTGCGTATTCACATCTCCAGGAGTCTTGAGAAAAATGGTGGAATGGAAAATGTAATGCACAACAACCATTGATTTTTCTCATTCTCTACTTTATATTATAGCCTTCCACATGTTTCCTTAGTGCAATGCAAAGGATAAGTACGGGAAAAATTTTCCAAACAAGCACGGGCCTTCCATGTGCCCTGGGCCCAAGAAAAACACCTTTTGGCCTTTGAAAAGTCTCGTAAAAAAGGAGTCATCTGAAGCCTCCACGTGTCTCAATAGCACACTTTGATATGGTCCCCAAAATTAGATACCCAAAACAAGCGCGGGCTCACCACGTGTCTTAGTCTGGTAGAGTTGTTAAGAAATTTGAAGGGTTAGTGGAAGGCACCATATGTCTAGGGTCTGAGACAGTTTTGCTCAGCCATTGAAAATTCCAAGCAAAGGCAGAGTGATAGGAGGCCTTCAAGTGTCCTCCTGGAACTTCTTCAAAATAAAATTTAGGGGCCGATACCTAAACAGGTGCAGTCCCTCCACGTGTCCCAAGTATTAGAAAATTGCTTTCAAAAGTTTAAGTCGAGCGAGAGCTAGCAAAAGCCTCCAAGTGTCTCCCTATGCAACTATTAAGGTAGGAACCTAAGGCTGATCCTCAAATTAGTGTCATCCCTCCATGTTTCTATGGCCATCTAAAGCTATACTAATCTGCATGAAATTTTTTTCTAAGTCTTGGCAAGGCAGCAGAAACCTCCACGTGTCTCCCTGGTGTAACTCTAAGGTCAAACCAAAAGTAGAATTTTCAGATGAGCACCGGCCCTCCACATGGACAAGTTTTGAGTTAAAGCAAGCCTTAGAGTTTTCAAAGTGCCCTGTTGAGATGCATCCAACCAGAAATGGCCACGTTTGCACAGATGTTGGGATGTAAATTTGACGGAGAAAAACACACCCATCAAACTGTAAAATGCAAGAAAATCACCATTTGAGCCGGAAATGAATCTTTCTTTCAAGATAGATAATTTGGAAATTATATAAGGCAAAAATATGATCTTCGAGCTGCATCCAATCACGTTTCAATAGATATTGGGTAAAAAATGTAAGGGAAAACAAAACGTGATTGCGGAAAAATGGAAGGAAGGGAAAAACCTTATTTTATGCCCAAGTTACAGATCTTTCTCATGGACAGAGGAACAAAAACAAAAATTTATATTTAAAGTGATCCTCAACCGAAGGAAGGGACTAATCATGGATACCAAATGGAGGACATAGTTTTCATGCATCAATACGGGGAGATAGAAAACACGACAGAGCCCGCAAACTGAATAATTTCAAAGAAAAATGGGGTGAAATCAAATTAAGCACCAACATGTTGTATTTTAGTGTTACCTTCGATCATTGGTTTTGATTAAAAATTTCCTCTTTCAACTTTATGAAAATGCACACCTATTTTCCTTAGGGTGTTCTTTGCTATTAGAATTTTTTTATGATGAGTGCATGAGACTTCATTCTCAGCTATTTGTGTTTGGGTTTCAATAATTATTTGGTATTATTTACCATACATTGGTGTTGATGATGGTAAATAACCTTTTGAGGGTGATTTTCCTTTGATTTCATGTTTGAATGCATGAAGAATTTTCAAGAAAAATGGTTAATGCATCTACTTCCTCTCACTATTCCCCTTTCCCACCATATCCATCATATTTTATCTTGTTTTACACTATCCTTTTGTCCCACTTCTCTACATATTTCATCCCCATTTCATATCCCACATGTTATCTGCAAGAAAATCACACAACCTTCACAACATCTAAAGGGTATTTTCCTCGATTCACAATGCTTAACATCTCAATTATGATTTTATTCTAGGTTGTCAACACAACCCTTTACAATTATTCTTATGATCAAATTAAATTTTCCTTCAATGGCTTATGTATGATGTATCAAGTGTTTAAAATTCTTGTGTGGCCATTCTTTTGAATGATCATTTCATTCGTGGTTACATTTGATCTCATATTGAGGTTCCACAAATTTTTAGGGATTGAAATATAATATCTCCCTCTCTCTTTCAAGCCACTCATCAGGTCCTCTCACTTTGGTTCAAGTAGATCCATAAATTATCTCGGTAAATAACCACACCCTTAGTAAATTTCCTCCTTGTCATCCCTACAAGACTTGATCATAAGGATAATATATATCCATCCCAATTAAAAATAACAAATCAAAATGTCTATCTTCCTCGCTTGCTCCCTCGTCATGCAAATTTTCATTTCAGTCTTTTTTTAGGGGTGTTAGATTGGGAACCAAAATGGTGAAGAGATGAAATCATTGAACATGAAGTGAAAATGATAAGTGAGGAAACCAATGTGGGGTTGGTATAGATTCTACTCACACTAACACATGAACTTAGAATAACTACATGAGTTTTTATCCCATGGAAGGGTGTGCATTTTAGTACTTGGAATGGTTCGATGGGGTTGACTACCGAGGGTAGTCAGCCTTACCACATATATCAATTCTCCTTTGGTTTATCTATTTATTTTATGAAGGGTATTATAGGTTTCTATATTTTCTAATTTGTTTCATATGATTGCAATTCATATTGATTTTGATCAAGTAAGAAAAACATATAAAAAGTACATTTCTATACAAGAAAAGAACAAAAGAATTTGTAGAGTCTAACTACATAATTATAAAAGACTATATATCTATAATCAATATCGTATAGTTATAGGGATGGACCGTAAAAACTCTTACAGTCAACACAAACTCAATTTCTAGTTCCAATATTGATAACAAAACATCTACTATTTTTATCTACCTTTTTCTATATTCATATATATATATTATATATATATATATATATATATATATCTCCTATGTTACAACTTTTAATGATAATTCTTCATCTCTTCTTGTGTATTTGAACAATCATTTCACCATTTATCATCATTACAAGTGTCAATGCATTAATTTTATTATGTATGGTCAATTGTGAATTTATTAGATGAGAATAATATATTGTAATAAATATTTACATCCTATTTTATTTTTTTGTGTATTTTATATAACATCATTTAATTAGGGTATACACACTAAGCAAGAAAAGGTCTTAGATCCATGTCTTAGTAAGACAAATTCACACCAAACATTATAAAATGTCATAATGGTAAAAGAAAATCAATATTAACATCTAAATCACACTACATAACATTACTTCCATGTTTGGTACATTTCTATGTTATCTATATTGATGTCAAGATATATGAGGGTAGACATAGGGGATTGGCTTATTTTTCCTACAATACTTGCACCAACACAAGGAGAACTATACAAGGATTTCTCCAAATCGAAGGGATGTATTGTATTTCCTAGATTGGTTTCACATGGGTTGACCACTAGGGTAAGTCTAACCTTTCCCACAAAGGGATTTCTCATTTTTATCCGAGCATATAGTGAATTTTTATAGGTGTATACGGTTTCTTTTTAGGTCATCACATGTGGCACAAAAGGCATAGAAAACATATAAATACATAATGACAACCATTTTATAGGCCAATGAGTGACAAGTGATGTTATATAGCCCTACCATTTACGAATAAAAAACCATATGATGTAGCCATTTTGGTTGTATTTTTATCACTTTGAATATGCTCAATGGAAGTGCATAAAAACCAGCAACAATAAGGGAAATTCACCTTTTGACAAGGTGAATTTTCCTCTACTTTATGAGAGGGGAAGCTCCCTTATATGATGTGATTTTTATATTTTTGGTGTTTTTAACATGAAAACACAAAATTTTCAAAAATTTAGGAAAGGAAAAATAAATAAAGGAAGTAGGAATGATGAGGGAAAGAGAAGTGCATATTACAAACAAATAACTACATAAAAGGGAAATTCTCTATCTATGAAAAATACATTAAGTGAGTGTGAAATCTAAGCACAAAGTCTTAATCTCATTCAGAATATGTTCATATGGAAAAAAATTATCACCTAAGCATCAATCATACTATGAAGGAAAAGTAACATTAATGACTCTTTTACAGGCATAATGATAGATTTTGTAATTAGGAACCATTAACACAACAATAAAGATAGCCTTATATTTATGAGGTAGAATATGTGTACACAAAGTTACAACAACATAATATATAGATAAAATAGTTCCCCAAGAATATTGGTGTGTGAATGAGAAGAAGAAGAACCCCTTTACAATTACAATTGAGCCTTTTATAGGCATTATGTTCCCAAAAGTAGTTATAAAACTACTTGACCTATCTCTAACCTCAAGTTGACTCAACTTGGGTTTAAAAATTATGATATTTAATTAATTTGATAAACAAATTAATTAATTAAATTTAACATCCTAAACTTACAATAAATTACCTTATAAGTTTTTACAATTTTACATAGACTAGGTTCTACTCTTGCTAACTTGCAACACCGAGATTTGATTTGAAAATATAATCTAGCTTGTGAAACTATCGGAATAACCCTTTAGGTAATTTAGATCATCCTCTTGTAGGGAACATGTTCTGAAGTAGTTTGGTATTCTTGTATTTCATGATTAAAAATACCATTTGCACCAATATTTTCATCAAATATTTCAATATCAAGGGCTCTGAAGTGTTCTAAATATTCTTAACAGACTTTCTACCATCAACCTTTCATCATCTAAAGAATAAAATAGCTTCTTTTGGTCATATTCAGATTTTGTAACTTTACAACTAACTTGGTCATCCCTGGATTGATGTTGAACTACTATTTCTTTTATTATCCCAAGTGACAAATAGTTTATCTGAATCCCAAGCCTCATATTTACATAATAATCAAATTGATTGATTTAAATGTTCCTCTCATATGAATAATATGCATCGCCATCCTCATATTCCTTGGTCCAAGAATATGCCAAATCTTGCATGAATATTAATAAATTAGAAAAATCACCAATCTTATAAGACATGTATAAATATTTCCATGTTAAACACAAGCATGTAGATCCTGGTTATGAGAACATGCGAGATACATTTTCAAACCTTGCACAAATCATATCATCATAGTCTCTACCACTAAAAGTGAGTGGAACTTGAAATTCATCTTGCCATAGGGTAGTCCTACTCCAATTTAGACTAAGGGATCAACCATAATCCACACTTACCATTACTTGTCTTGTTTCCACATTACCATGTAATGGGCCTAGTGATTTGGGCCCATGAATGAGAATTCTAGGTGTGTGTGAATTGTGAAGAGTAATTGATATAGAGGTTTTTTTCACCACCTTCTATATAGGGATCAATGTAGTTCACTATGAATATGGAATCAATTTGGCCCCTTTTTGAAACGTTTAGGTTTTGTTGTGCCCAAAGATATTTATATTTGAATAAGTAAAAATTCCAACAAGGTCTGAAAGTAGCCCCCTCCCCTCTTGCCATTATGTTTCTTGTAATTCCTCCACCCACAGAGATCACCACCATGGCCAAAGAATACCTATATCATCCTAAGATGATCTTGAGTTTTATATCCAGGCCATGGAGTCCCATCCTTAGTTATCTTATCATATTTTGAATGAAAACATGGTAATTTTTTCCCTTGAGGAATTTTGTTGAATGATTTTATACAATCCCCATTAAGAATGGGTTCACTAGGATTCTTTTTTTTCGAGATATTTAATTAAACTCTTTGTTGCTTATCTCTTGTATTTTCACATTTATAGTTCTTGAAATCACCTTATTATATTACAAATGTTTACACATCTTTCACATCTATATTTAATTTAGGGATTTAGCCATTAGAAATTGGCAATGTCTTTTCGAGGTGTAAAATGTCATTTTCTTCTCATAATGTGCTTTTTTAACCCGTATAATTGTCTTGAAAGTGCTTGTGAATTCTACCTCAATTTCCCTTACAATATGATTACATTAATAGCCCAAAAACTTGTTTAATGATTCCCTTATTTCCAATCCCAAAATCTTTGATATATTTTTTACATAGATGTTCTATTTCAAATAGTAATTACTTTCCATAATCTCATTCAAAACCATTGCTATAGAAATGTCAAGGGGAAAACCAAGAGCTCCTATTAGGTCTTCAGTATGACCTCTTTCTCCTCAATTTTGTAGATTGGAGATGTTTTGGGTTTCAAAATGGAACATGGGTTGAATCCAAAGTCAGGGGACAATAAGTCCCTCCTCTTTAATGGGAAAGGTTCCCTTATTGAAAGTAGGAAAAACAAATGTACAAATATACAACTCTTAAGGTTTGGACCTTGATATTCTGGAATGTTTTCATACTTAAAATATTATCAATCAGAAGGAATGGAATAATATAGAGATAGGGGAAGGAAGAAAACAACAATGCTTTTGGTAAATATAGATATCGAGTATCTCCTACTCACATTGAACCAAGAAAATATAGAAAATAATCAATTACTTCACCACTAATGTAAATCTGTAGACACAAATTTATGAGGATTACACATACCAGAACACAAATTTTATATTGAATGCAAAACAAATGATCCATTGAATCGAGCTAGGAGAGAGAGATATAACAAAGGAAAATAAGAAAAGAAAGAACTTCTGTATTGAATTACTTTAGAATTTACAACCTTCCCAGAAAAATAGAATCCCCTTTTACCATGGCCAAAACTATGTTCTTATAAAAATTCATAGACATCCATACTTTTTCCCCAAGAAAATAATATCCGAAAGGAATAATGTTTATTATAGATCTGCTTTTGGAAAGTGACATGAAACAAATGCACTCATGAAAACAAGAGGTTCAAAAGGTGTATATTTCATTAGTTTGAGAATGATTATTTTAACAGGGGGCATCTCATGATTTTCTTCTTCATGTGGTCCTGCCATTTCTACCTTTTAACCACTTTCATAACACTCAAGTGCTTCTTGGTAAGTTTTCTCCCTTTTTATCATGTATGCCTAATAAAATCCATTTTCCTGATGATTAAAATTTGCATCCCTTCAGACTTATCAATTTGGCTCCATAATACACCAAAAATGCATCTCATGGAGAAACGACAAGGATACAGAGAAAAAGAATGAAGAATGATCCATTTTTGTGTTTTGTAGAGGTCTTGTTTGTTAATGGCATAAAAAATTAGATGAGTGCATTTGGCTATATTTTCCCCTTTTATCTTCAAATTTGGACCCTACACGTGGCAAGATCCAAGCAACGATGGCCCTAGGGGAGAAATATGCATTTCCTGACATTTGGGAGAAAAAGTAGGTTTTCTCATTTTTCTCCACCCTCTTGCAGCTCTGCCAAAAGCCAGATATGTGGCACCATCTAAGTGGTTGAGGAAATGTGGTTCAAATCTACCATTTAAACTCTTTTTAACAAAAAACTCAAATTCTCAAAAACCTTCGCTGGCCCACTTTGACTTTTCAATGTGAACACGTTTCACACCATGATTGGAAAAAGGGGGCGCGGCCCAATTTGCAACATTTTAACCTTTTGTTGAAAAAGGCTCAAATTCTCAATTTCTCCCACAAGCCCATTGTTTCGATTTCATCCTTCAATACGTGGCATCTCCTGACTGGGTGTAGGAATTTACTTCAGTTTTAAACTTTATCTATTTTTGAAAAGGGGAAAAATTCCAAATTTTCCCCCAAAGGTCCATGCCCCGCCATTGACTTTTCAATGTAGGCCAGGTGTCCCTTTCTAATCTATTGCGGGCCTTAACTTAGAAATTTTCTCTTTGCATGAGTGGTGTCGTGGGAAATTTTAGAAGTTTTTTCCTTTTGTTGAAACAAGGCTAAAATTCCCAAAGTCCTCCACTAGTCCGCCAAAGTGCCTGTGAACTGAAAAATGGCCACGTGTCCCTTTCTGATTCTTCAACACATGGCATCTCCCGATTGGTTGCAAGGATGTGCTTCACTTTTTATCTATTTTAAAAAGGGAAAAATTCCAACCTTTCCCCCAAAAGTCCATGCATTTTCCATTGACTTTTCAACATGAACATGTCTCCCTTTCCTATTTACAATGGATTTCAACTAGAAATTTATCCTTTCACTTGGGTGGGGCCACGGGTCATTTTAGAAATTTTCTCCCTTTCATCATAATGTCTTAGATAATAAAATGGATCCGTCACCCCAAACTTCCACCAAAAGCTGCCCACCCAATCAAGGACCGGCGGCGATATGGGGCAAATTTGACATTTTTTCCAAAATCACCAAAAGTGATAAGTTTAAAATGAAACCCATTTTACCGCATCCAATGGGGAAAAAGTGCATAGCTTCACCTTTCCAAGCAAGAATTTGATGGGGAAAAGAATGTAGGAAGTTGCAGGAAATGGGAAAATGCCATTTTTGCTCCTGATGAAGAATTTCTTTCTCTGTAAAAGGTTAAAAATAAAAGATACAAGGTCCCATGCATTCCAAATGCATAAAAGAAGAACTAAAATCATTTCCCATCCATTGAAAATAGGTTAAATGTTTTAACCGCATGCAGATGAGGAACTTGATTAAAAACATCACGGGAAATGAAAACAAGCATCGAGGAGTTTAAAACATGAATTTCTTCCATGACAGGCTCAATTTTCCTGAAATTATATTCGAAAGGGTGGGGAAAATCAAGAGGATAACAAGATGCAAAGATTTAAAGGGTCAAGAGAACCATTGTAATCAATTCCTTTGTTATGTAGATATTAAGGGTATTTAAAGAACTCGAGGAAATATATATGGTACGGGAGAAGAGGAGTTGTAAGGAACATGAGGCTATAGGAAACCAAAGCTCGGTAGGAACTAGTTCCACATGGGAGCTCATTTCCATGTAGGTTAAGGAGGCTTGTAAATTTTTGGGAACTGATGTGAATATGGAACACTTCCCTCGGTTCTCGAGACTCCACAAATCCAACAACCAAAGGGATTCCAATGCATTGCAAAAACAAAGGCTAGAATAGTTCAATTTATTATGAGAAGTTCCACAAAATCCACACAAGGGGATATTTAATGTATTGTAGAATATAAGGTTATGCGAGAGAACCAATGTTGGGGAAGAATGGTTCCTTATTCTTTGGATACCTGAAAAAAGCCACAAATAAAGCATGATAAAGTTGACGGTATGACAATACTAGGGATAACAAAGGAAATATCTCATCTAGGATCATAAAAATCATTATCACTTCCATGTATAGTATTACTCACAAACCGGGAATCGAGGAATAGGAGGAACCAAGGAATTATTCCTCATGTTCCTTTAAAGTCTCGTAATACCCGCATAAAGCCCAAAATGAGCAAAAACACATTAAATATTGAACATTTTCACTCATTAATCTCCATAAAGTAGATACTTTAGGGTAAATGGTCACTTAGCAAAAAAATTACAAATTTTCCAAAAATTGTACAATTTTGGATAGGTTACAAAAAGGAAAATATCATATTATTCCCTTTCTATATTTTTACAATTTTGTAGATGAGTAATTTCAGTCATAGTTCTAGATACAAAACATTTCCATATCATTATTATCTTTTTATCCAAAGTACACACTCAAATCAATTATATACCTATATACATAGCAAATTATTCATCCTTTCTCTTGTTTGAACTTTTTATCAATATATGACATTTAATATATGAAAATATTTATTCTAATTTGTATATTAATGTTTATTAATTAATCATAAGATTCAACCTATAACATTATTTACATCATATTTATATATATTTTTAGACTGTAAATAGAATTTTGACTCTTAATTCAATGTTAAATATGATCTCTATGAACAAGATTAAATAGATGCCTTACACCATTCCCAAAGAACCCATGCCACCATATACACATAAACTAGAGAGTTGGTTCAAGGTTAGAAAATAACCAAAGGGATAATAGAAAAATGTAATGGTCATGCAATTTTGAATAGGAGATAGAAATATTTCACAAACCTTGTCTAATCCCTTGAATATTCTATATATTTCACATTATAGGAATTATTTTATGGATGAAGATCCTTCTTATACTATTAATTAATCTACCAAGTTATAAATATGGAGGATATACAATTTTACATGGACATACCAAGAATACACAAAACCAAATGGATAAATACATCTTACATAGGGATTACATTCTTCAATCAATGCATATTCATATGTTGATATAAATCATTGGGTATAAAAGGAAAAATAATCACACCATATGAAAATAATGCATGTCTCATAATGAAAAATTCTATAATATTTTGGTGTTAGGAGGTTGTACATCTTGTTGATATAATTCTAAGAGCATGTATATTATATAAAATTACACATACGTTTGTTAAACTATGCTTTAAAGGGGATCATCGAAACAACTCAAATGGAAAGAAGCAAGTGAAATTTTGTGTGCAAGGTTCAAACTATATTTTTGAAATAAAAGTCTTGGGAAAAGTGATACGGGATAAAGCTAGAAAATTCACATGCATGGTTGCATGGAAACATGAAAGGAATATCATAATCATACTTGATTTTGGGTACTCATATTCTTGTTAAAACTCAATCCTTTTCATAAATCTTGGTACATATATCAATAAATAAGAATGGAATCACACAAACGGTTACACCTACAACAATAATTCATATAGACCTTTTTTATTAAAGGAAAATAATTTTTTAAAAGGGACTATACCCTTGTAGAATAAGGCTCAAAATCCATATATGATCAAAAATCCCAATGGAAGAAAAACAACCCTGCCAAGGATAAATCCTGTAACCAATAATACAACGGTGAAAAACAAATAATAAACAACTTAACAATAATAATTTTCTGTTTGAACAATTTTATTCTTGTTACAAACTATAATCCATTCATCAGAAGATTTCGTAAAGGAATGAAAACTTCAAAATCCTTGATCAGCTGATATGTATTGTTTGAGCAAGGAGATCGAGGAGGAACATTCTCCTTAGCTGCTACAGATGCTTTTGTTTCAGCTTTTCTGTCTCTCGAATCACACCACCAAATGACTCTTTATTTGCATGATTTGTGATCTCTTTTAGAGGGGTTTCAGGGGCCGTTTCTAGCATGTCTTCCTCCTCAACAACAGAAACAAGGATATTCTTAAGTTTAAATACCAGATGCTCTGGGAGGGTGTTTTTCCACCAGTTAGCATTCTCCTTTTATGTTTTGTCATCTCGCAATTAGTAGTAGAATGCCCCAAAGAGAAACATTTCAAGCATCTAAAAGGAAGACCCTCATAGTCCAGAGGCTAAGTCTAAGTTTGATTTTTCACCTTTAGCTCAATCTGAGCTTGAAGATCCTTTGAGGTATCAACCTCAACAAAAATTCTTGCATAGGTTGTATGTGTGAAATCAAAGGTTTGGGATTCAACGTTAATGGTGATGCCCAAAGTATTTCCTATGGCTATCAGACACTTTTGATCCCAAAATTAAAGAGATAGGTGGGGTAATCTGATCTAGATTGGTTTTGGGAGAAATATTCAGTGAGAGGGTTGAATGATGGGAACCAGGGTTTTAAAATAAGGTATTTTTGCTAGCAGATCCAAAGTTGATTAGCAATGAAAACCTTAGCAGCTATGGATTCAAAAGAAACAATGAAAATTACTTTAGAACATGGGTAGATATCTAACCTTCCTTCTAGAAGCGAGATCCAATGCTTAGAGATTCATTCATGTAGGACTAGGTAGACTAGGCCAAATCCTAATGAATCTACAAATCAAGGCATGGTCTTGATAAAAAGACTTTGTTTCAAGGACTTCCTCTCCAAAGGTTACACATGGGTTTCTCTCAAGTAGGCTTCATGGTAGTTTTTGCACTAGTCTTTGATTGTTTGGATACTATATCAGCAAAAGAGGGGCCACTTTGTATCTCTCCCTATTTCACCCATTTTGTTCGGTCTCTCGTATCACCTACATCACCATGGATCAAAATCTCTAGAAAGAGTGCAAGTAGCAAAACTCTAGATCCGCCACCCTCCTGAACTTCATCTTCTCCATTGAAGGGAACAATGGGGCCCCATGCCATGATCTAGATCTAGATCTAGGTTTTCCATTCACATCGACCTAGAAATTCATTGCATGAGGGGAAGAGGACATGTTTTCATTGTTTCAAGGTGACTTGGTATTACGAACATCCCCTGATCGAGCCTCATTTTTTATAGTATACGGAACCTTATCTCTATAAAAAAAAAATTCTCGTGTGCCGCCATCTAATGTATTTTCATTAACCCCTCCAGGGCACAGAGATATTTTCTCTAAACGCAAGGTTGATCCACAAGATTTTCTCACTCTCTACATGGTCAATGTTTCTCCTATCGACGTTACCTATCTCATATAGAACTTTACCTTAAATTATGATAATGTAGTTTACACACAAAATCTAGATGGTGAATATATTCTTATGTTATAAAAGAATAGAAACATAGATTAAACTATAATTTAATGATCCAGGTAATATTTAAGATTGTTGTACATGGAGGATATTGATAACTATAAGCAAATGTATTCTAGTAATAATTTTTATATACCATACAACATAGTAGAAGGTAATAAAAATGAGGATGAATGATTGGAATGTGAATAATACCTATAACTTAGAGGCATGTTTGAACCAAAATGAATAGAACCCTCGAAAACAAGGGATGTGGAGGAAATGCAAAAGACACTTAGTTGTACAATATAAACATAGAAGAATAAGAAATATCAAGGAAACTAAAAGAATCTATGGCTAAGAATAAGAGAAAATAAAATTATTGTCTTATGAAAAAAGGTTAGAGGACATAGGTACTTCATGAGTACCTAAGATGAAAATCATAAGATAATATTGGTATCGGGAAAGATCATGGATTATACAACTCTTTGCGAGACTATGAGGATGTATTTCCTAAATAATTTATCGAAATCAGGGGATGTATCCATATTTTAGATAAATGGAAATTTATTTAAAATATGTGTGACCCATACATAATTTTTGTATCAACTCAATCTGATATGAGTGAAAAAGAAAAATCGAGCTAGATGGGTTGATAAAATCTATATTAATCTACCATATTAAAATTTAGATTCGATAAGCCTAATAGTAATATAGTATAATAATACCAAAGAAATTTTTATCCATAGATACTATAGTTAATTGAAAAATACATGTTTGAATGATCCATTTGCAACAACATTTATAGATGCAATCCTTGAAGTAGTTATAGGAAAAAAGTATGATCATTCACATATGGGTTTAACGAATACCGATAAATTACAATGAAAGTAAAATATTCGAGAAAATAAAAATTCACAACTAAGTGGATATCATTCACATATAGGGTCATGTATTTTGAGATGAAAATTTACCAATATTGTTCTCAATAGTATTAGTCATTTTGAACATGAAAAATGACATGGTTGATTTGTGTACTTTACTTCTTAAGATCAAACCAAGACACGAAATGTGAGAAGATGGTGTAAATATGGTAATCATGTATGAAGATAAAATTAGTAGGAAATGGTATACACCACATAAGTATCGATGGATAATGAATGAGATGATATAGGTTAGGTATTCATTTTCAATAGATTTGTGATTACATGAATTTCTTATCTATAAAAATGAATCTTCTAATCATCTCTTTATGAGAGGTATTACAATAAAAAATAATGGAGATGTGTATTTATTGATCTATATTGGTGATGTGCAAAATATTACCAAGTTTTAAGATTCAAATAAAATTTCTATTTCTCTAAAGGTGTTCCTCCTCTAAAGAGGGTCATACAAATAAAAAAATGAAATGGGATGATAAACTATGGACATGCATAAGAGGGTACATTTGATCAAACCATACTTATTTTCTAACAACAACATGTTTTTGTAATATATATATATATAGTTTTTTTATGACTGATTAGGATGAATGAGTAGAGAAAAATACCAACATGCGTAGTATCAAGTATATGTCTCATTGATATCATTCAATAATGGGATGATTGAAAATTGGTTCAAATATTCTATGAGGTTGGTTTGAAATACGAATGGACATGCGAGGATTCCAACTCATGAGTAAGAGAACAAACAAAGGGGGTAAATTAGGATCAATGGTTAAGATCGGGTAGCATGAATTCCTAATAATTTTATTTTTGTATTTTTTATTGTAGTTTAATTTAATAAAATGTCTATCAAGGATGAACTATAAAGAAAAATTGTTTAAATGAAAAGAAGGAAATAATTATTTTAATATATTTAAATTATGTTTAACTATTTATTTAACAAATTAAATACAATTATTCTAAGTTCTTTTATATTTTCCAAAAGAAACTTGTAAAATGAATTAGAAATAAAACCAATAATTAATTAATGTTTTTGGATTTTTTGGGTATTAGGAAAAAAATAAAACAACTAATAAACTAAGAATAAGTAAATGGAAGGAAACTAATATCTTTATTTTTGTAAAATAAAATAAAGCGAGCAGATGATAGCCCTATGTAGCTATCCCTATATTGTGACCTATTAGTCTAAAGTATATAAAAGCTTTTGTCGAATAAATACAATCTCAATATTAAATGGAAGCTTCCTAAAAATTTCTTACCTATATTTTTTCAAGAGGGGAAACTTCTTTAAATACTTTTCCCTCAACCAAAACAAACTTTCCTTAATAATGATGCCTCTATATATGTAATATAAAAAGTAATGCACATAAATTTTATTTCCCCTAACTTCCAATCTTTCCCCAAGAAAATATACAAGATAATAAACTATGGGTTGATTATCAATAGTGAGGATTTTTTTAATCAAATTAATGAGATGAAAAATAAATATAGTGATCATGTAAGCCTTTTGAATTTAATTCCCACATGAATGTATTTCTACAAATTTAAATCTAAACAAAAAAATAGAGATCTTTTTAGTAGTTATTTTAATAATACTAAAAAAAAATGTAACTCCAACATGATCACTATGATCTTGTTACAAATTTATTCCAAGCTTGTTGTAGTGATTTTATGTCTCCTCATAATTTTTGCTCCTTCTAGATGTATATTTCAATATTATCTAGGTCTTAATAAATAATGGAAGCAACAATAAATATCAAAGATAGGAGAAAAGATGGTTCTTCTAACACAAGGAAATGGATATAATCTGGATGAAAAGATAGATTAAACAGAGTATTGTTTGTCTATAAAAGTAAGTTTAAAAAAACATAACCCTTATCAAATTTCAAAAGTCTAACCCTTTAAAAAATTAAAAATATTTATTTGTATGATGCAACAAGTGAATAAATTAAACTAGGACTCTAAATTAACAATGGACTAATCAACTTATGTGAAATAAATTAATGGGCTAAAAATAAAAATATCAAAGGGTAAATGAAGAAAAATTCAACAAGCCTATTCTTACAAAAATTGATCTAATAAACAAGGAATAATGTAAATCATAACTAGATTTGGATTTTAAAACACATGTTTTAGTTTTTAGCTTTGACATTAACACAACCACTAGTAAAACATGAGAAGTGGTTTTTAAACCACCATAGTGGTTTCACCATGGGTGAAGGAAAAACAAAATTTTAAGCAATAATATTAAAATGGGTTTTTTGGAGTGAAAAGGGGAAGATTTGGGGTTTTACAAATAAGAGTGGGAATGATCTTGAATCTGTACTTATTTAGGAGAAACTTTATCATCTCTATAGATTTATTTTATGAATTTTTCATCGTGATATTTTTTTTCATACATATTACCCCCTCAAGATAGTTTTTTTTACCATTAATAATTGTCAAATTTATCTCTTAGTAAGTTTGATCCTGAAATAGGAAAGTTAGAAAATTTCCCTTATCCACTCTCATGGTGAAACGATTCCATATGTGACATTTCATCTCTTGCGATCAAGATGGGAATCAAGTAAAAATAATATAATAATGTTAGAAATACTTAAAAAATGAAAATATGAAATTATTTACCATTTGAGAAAGGGATAAAATACTACATGATTCATTATTCCAATGCTACAAAACTCACACAAGTGTTAAAATAATAAAATATATCATTTTTACAATTGAAATATAATATAAATATAGAACTACTATTTTTGAAAATCATTTTCTATTTGGGAGTTTAAAATTTTGGGACTATATATTTCTAGTGATCATTTATCACATACATATAGTCAACTCATACGATGTTTAGAGGTGATGGAATATGATCTAGTGGTATCCAACAAGACACAAGAATAAGTGAGTTATGAGTATTTTTCCTTCTTTCTTTAGGTTTTAGATTTTCATTTGAAAAACGGATTAGAGGATGGTTTTTATAAAATTATAATTATAATGTTCATTATTTTGATTAAATATTGTTTAATTTTAATATTTTTCAAGTTTTTATAAATTTTTGTAAAACCGCAATGGTGGTTACACAACTCTCACAAAAATTGGGTAATCGCCACTCAAGGGAAAAGAAAAACATTACTTTCTTGTATATTTTTATTTTTAATATTTTTAACCATGGGATATAATATATCATCATTTTGATGATGTGAGGAGACTATATTAGATGAATCGGATCTAGAGAGTGGGATCGTGACCTGTATTACCCCTTTTTAACATAATCATAGATTCACTATTTGGAGAGGAGTAGGATTTTAAGGGTACCATGTACTAGGCATGTTGGCCCAATGAATTGGTTACTTGATGACTTATTAGGATGATGATTAGAAAAAATATGATTACCTCGGGTATGTGGAGAGTTTATCATTACATTGGAGAATGTTTACATAATTTTGGAAGTGTGATTTACATGTCATAATCTAACCCTTAAGGGGGATAACGTGTTTAATGAAGCCCCTAGATGAAAAAATAATTATGGATATGGAAGGTAAATCATTGTAGTTTCCAATAAGGTGATCAAATTAATTTATTTTGAGGAAGACACTATCCCCAATCTGCATATGACCATCATTGGTATATTGGATTCATGTTTGGTTGGAAATAAGGGTGGGGACATGTTTTTATATTTTGGGGATCATATTATTAAAAGTACAGAGGATTGTGGTAGAGTGTAATCATAGGGATACTATATCCTAAATACCACATATCGCAACATCTATATGATTGTTAGATGTTATTAGTTATGATCCACCCCACCTTGGTTATGACATGGGTTTACGAGAGAGTTATCCCTTACCATAGGGCAAAAAAAATCATAAATTCAAATACAAACAAGAAAAATATATTGGTGGGAGTGGACCGATTAAGGAAGCACCTCGAGAAGCTAACACATTGAATACTAGTGACATGATAGAACATCTATATGTGTACATGAGTGGTCTTTGGGAAGCATATGGGTTATCATTAACCACTTCTTAGGGAATACGTGAGTTGATTAAAAATGTGGGAAAAGAGAGGTTAATCTATTAGTATGGGTTCCTCAATAATTTTTACATCCATATGTTGATTCTCTTCCAAGTGTATAAATATTTTATATTGGAACTAGGGAGGCTATATATGGAAGGTTCTAAAGAATAATGTGTATACCCTAAACAAGTTCACTTAGATAAACTATATGAGGAGAGGTTAGGGAGTATCTCCTCTTATTGACAGAGCAGCTATGGGAGGGTATGAGTCCTCGAGTGAGGAGAGAAAGGAGGAGGAGAATGAATATTATGAGCTAAAAGAACCCAATGAGGATGACCTTGATTGGAACAATAAAAATCCTAGTGAATAATTCTTTATTTTCTCCCTTTTATAATTGATTAAGTTTGGTTAGTTGTTAATACCACTTTTACTCATTATGTGTGTGTTGTAATAGCATACACAACATTAGAGTGGAAAAAGTTCATATGGTGGTCCAGTATAGACTTATTCAAATTTACTGTTGTATGAATCAATACACCCTTATCATAGATCTAGAGCTATCGGTACACATGGGCCATCATACTAATGTATTTTACCCAACATGAAATGGTGTGGCTTAGTTATCCAAACTCTTCTTAATGCATCAATCTCTTTAAGCATACAATGATACTCTATGTTAGAAAGTTTTGGATTATAATCGGATTCTACGAGATCGAAGGGATATATAGTTTCCAAATTGGAGACATATGCACCATGGGATCTCATGTAAATTATCACAAATTTACACATGGAGGTTCCAAAATTGACTATAGTAGACAACAATATAGGAGCTATTGTAGGATCTCTTATACCATTACTTTGTAGGGGTCTCTACGGGATTCTTAGTCCTTAGGCCTTTATTACTTGATTTGATTATAAGTATATATGTATGTATGTATGTATATGTGTATGTATGTCTCTCTCTCTCTATATATATAAACACACACACACACACACACATTTGTTTTTAGCTTAACACTATTTATCACTCATTGATCTTAAGATGTTTCATTTTCTTATTCATACACTTTGAATGGCTATGATTGTATGATGGTTTATATTTTCTTAAATTAATGTTTTGGAATTTATGCAAATAATAAAATATAATGAAATGTATGTGAATTATTTACTAACACATAAGTTCTAGAAAACTGTTTTTAGATAATTTTAACACTTTTTATTTCATTGGAATAATTTTTTTATAGTGATAATAATAAGGATATTAATGTTTATTTATTTAAATCCATTTTAAATTAAGACTAATATGGTTTACTTAATATAAATTTCATTTAGTGAGGTCATATTTACACTAATTTGATGTAGGTTTGATACATGTGGCTATTTTGAGTAATTAACTTCCAACATTAATTATACAATATCAAAATAGAAGCATGAAGCATACAATATAATATTCTTATCAAAAATTTATCTTGAAATGGTAAGAATATTCAGACTTGATGAGGGTGATACCATAATGAATGTAGATGTGCTATTATAAGATTAAGGGAGTTATGAGTGGCTTCTATAAGTGTAGGAAGTGAGTGTATTAATGTATTTCCATAAGATTTCTAGGTTAGAAAATGAGTATTGTTTAATTTCTTATATAGGTCTCCATAGATTATTTATCTAATACAAATTGACCCGGATGAAGTATAAGACCCAAAGAAATATATTAACTTAAAAGTACAGTTTTAAAACATGTCATTCTAAGACCATTCAAGCCATCAATACCAGATATAAAATCCTGAGTAAACTATATGAACCTACCGTAGGGTAGAAAATATGTTAGATGAAGTTTGTAACAATTTACTTACTTTTTTACTCTGGATTTTATGTGTTTCTCTCTCTAAATTTTTGTCATGTCGGTATGCGAGGATAAAAAAATGAATGAGAGACCTCATAAAATTATAAGAGGGAATTTGTAGCGATAGTATTTATCATAAGAATAGTGAATTTTCAAATCAAGTGTTGTCAAAGTGCAAATTTCTAAAATTGCATTTTTAGAGTCTTACTCCATTATTAACCCGATGCAACTATTGATATATGAGGTATAATCACTATGAATAAAGAAGTATGCAAGATACATGCATGAATACATAAGATACTAATCAAAATAGATAACATAATTATTGAGGCGTGTAAAAGGTCAATGTTGATTTTGTAAAACTTCTAATTTTAATTTTGTGGGAATTTCATGCCCGGGTTTAGAGTTAGTACACTTGATAGGATTATTCTATACGTAGATCCATGAATGGCGATTGGATTAACAAAATCTATCTTTAGGTATGGTTATCTCTTTCAGCGTGGGATTTTAAACAATATTTTGGGATTTTTATGTTTTAGAACTTTAAATCATATTGTATTGATTTTAACATTTTGTATTGATTGCTACACCTTAACCCTATTACAAATAAGAAGAAAGGGACCATAAACAAAGTCAAGATACAAGTGAGTAAGGGTATCTTCCTCCTATATTATATTTACCACTATGGTATAATGTTTGGGATCATCACCAAAAACTAAGTAGGATGGAAGAAATATATATTTTATATCTCTTTTATTTTTCTTCATACAATTTTTCTTTATTTTTGCATTGTGCTTGTTGAAAATATACATATACCACTAATCCTATCCCCATTCAACTAGTAAGATTCAAGGGCTTGTCGCTTAATACTGAGATTAGTGAGTAGAAACCTTTGTGTTCAAATATTATATATTTTTCCTCAAAGATAACTATGAAAGGGGAGATTTGTCATCAAAAATATTATCATTTAAGATGTAGGAAAAAAATTCTAAAATAGGGGTTTTTATAGGAATAAATTATACGAGTTCAATTAGAATAGATATTAAACTTAAACTTATAAATACAATCTATGAAATAGACTATAAGATATTATGCAAAGTATGAGATCATACGAATGTAATAATGTGAGATTTTTTTCTATTGTATGGATAGTTAAATTTATTATCACATACTCAAATTAAAAGTGTTATCTAAAAAATTGAAAGTGCTCAAATAATAAGTTGTGAATATGTAAGAGGGAAGTGTGGGTATGAAATTATTCATATGTATAAATTTTTAAGATAGATTGATTTGAAAGATTCATCAAACTCCTCACTATCTAAAGTACAGAAATGATATGCTCCATTTTAAATTTTCATTGACTTGATAAGGACCAATCTAGTAAGACGTGAAAGTTAGACATTTTTTTATATTTACTATCTATTTTATTATTGAGTATTAATAGAAAGTTATAGGAAAGAGCAATTGATATATTATACCCACATAATCAATCCAGGAGATATAACCCACAACAATAAAACTACACAAATATTTAAAAGAATAACTAACATCACATTATTTATTGAAAACTCCAAAACAATAGCTAATGACCCCTAATTTTCTACCTCTTTCTTAGTAAAGACTATAAATAGGAGACTATATAGCACAAATAGTTTGTTGTATATGAACAAACTATTTTTCATATTTCACTAATTAATAAAATTACATATATTCAACTTTAAAATAATACAAGAAAATTAAAACAAATAAACTACTTGGTGAAATAATTTGTCATGTTGAAAATTATGTGTTTCCATGAACATTGAAGGGGTTATTCTCATCCTTCTTTTTTTATGGGGAGGCTTCCATTATTAAATGTAAAGCTATCCTAATTCTATCTAAATTTTGTGGTGTGGTAAAATAGGCCAGCAATCATACATGCACACTTCACCTGAACTTGTGGCAAAGTGGTTGTATAGGGTACAATAGAGGAAATTTTATGGATGAGAGGTAATGGAGAGAAATTAGGAAAGAGAATATTATTGTTGTGAGTAGAAACTAGCAGAGTTCACACATAATAACTAGATTAGGTCCACATTCAATTAGAGGAAAGAAACAATGTAGGCAACTAGAAAGAGTAACAAACCATATACACATAGTTATTTTGATTCATCAATCAAGGACACAAAGTTCCTTCTTCGTTACTCAATATCACTATGCTTTCAAATTTTAGAAAGGAAAGAGAATAGAGGAAAACATGGGAAAAGGAAATGGAAGAAATTCATATTTTATTTCTTATGTAGTCTTGATACAAATCTTCAAAATCTATAAAAATCCATAATTTCAACAAAAAAGTAAATTTCCAGGATCCTTTGGAATGGAGAATCCATTACAACTTATAGCATTAAAAATTTACCTCTCATCTACCCGCCACATGACTCTTCATATTACTATTTCATTTGTGACTTTACAATTTCCCTTAGAAGAGACAAATTAAGTATGTCTCTTATAATTTTGAGAAATAACTTTTACAATTTACAAATATTTTGTTGTCACTTAAGGGAATAAGACAAAATAGAAAAAATTATATTCTTAATTGAAAATTTAAATTGAGAGAGAGAGATAGATAGAGATAGAGAGAAGGGTGATATGAAAGGGATTGCTGATTTGTTTTTGATGAAGAATTTTTGGATATGAGGCATGGGATCATAATCTTCTTATTTTGTAAGATTCAAAGACACCTTGGACTTCCAAATGATTATTTAGAAACACTTTTGTGAGACATTTTAATGTCTAATTGAGATGAACATGAGCATCACTCATGATGATTTTTTTATCCACGGTGAGAGTGAGGAGCACTCTCTTACTCTTTAGGCTTTCATAATTAACATTGATGATCATAAACCAAATCCATGATGCTTTAACCCCTTGATGACTAAGTACATTGTTAGGTACTTGATTGATTCTTTAAGAACACTATTACGAAAATGTTTTAAACTTAAGTGAGGAAGGTTTCTCCTTCTTGAATTAAAGTTTCCCAAGTGAATATCACTTAACTAATTTTGAATTCAAATTGCTCATTGAATAAGATGATATTCCTCATCTTTCATTTGTTTCCCATGGAAAGGATGAGTTCTTGACTAGTTAAAATTCCTCACACACAATGATATTAAGTACTCGGCTGAAGTGGTTAGATCACCTAGCTCATTTAGCTTTCCTCAACCCGAGTTCAACTAGCTCAATCAACTCAACTAGCTTACCTAGTTCACACAACTCATTTATCTCACCTTAATCAACTCACCTAGATTATCTCAACTAGATCATGTTTGAAAGATGATGATTTTTTCTATACCCAATGATTCCAAATTTATCGCCAAAACAAAATGACCTCGTCTCGAAGATCTTGGATTTCAATGGGCCCTTGACACCTTTTAAATCCTTTTTAACTCCATAAAATCCCTGAATTTCACATGTTACACTTCACTATATTCTTCATTTTTACTTAAAGAGATTTTATTTACTTGTTTGAGTTATGCAAAAACCTTAAAACCCTGTGAGGATGTCAAAAATCAACGAGATGAGTGAAATTGGAGCTAACTACAACTCTGCATAAAAATCGAGACTTTCTATTTTTGGCAGGTGTGACCAGAGCTATTATTTTGGGATATTTTACCTTTTTCTCATTTTTATCTTATGAATTATATAGAACACTCAATTTAGCTCCATATATGATGCTTTACCCATTTTATAATTTTTCAATTTTTAGCAAGTTACTTTTTTTGGACCTTCGATTTTGGGAAAATTTCCCATTTTTCCATGTTTGTTATTTTACACTTTGTTTCTAGATGAGATGAGTGATCAAAGATTATTATTTAATATTTTTTTATCATTGAAGAGGAATGGAATATGATATTTTATTAAATTGTAAAAATGGTTTTGATTTTCATCAAAAACATCATTTTTAGATTCATCTTCTCATTGTGATCTTGTCCTTTAATTTTTGTTGTGTTCCTCCCTCTTTGAAGCTCTTGGAAATTAAAAAAATCTATGGAATAATATTATGGTTTTATGATATTAAAAACTAGTTCATCATTCATATTGTAATCAGATTTTTCTAGAAGGTTCATGGAATGAAAAGCTACTGAGAAAATTTCACCATAATCCATTTGCATGTTTGAAAGTTATGACTTTTTATTCATTTTTACATTTACGGATGCTATTAAAATATTTTTATAGCATTCCTAGTGTATTTAAAAGTATTTTGAGGTTTAAAATAAAAATAAATGGAGGTATGGTTTTGGATGGAAGAAATAAAGGAGTAAAAATAGATTCTTTGAGTTTCAAGTTTGCCGACAATGTTTTTGGTTCATGGATGGAGTAATCACACATAGTTTAATATTAAGTTTTTTAATACATGGATACGAGGATAATTTTTGTGTCCCAATTTTACCCTTTGGAATGTGGACAATGGGGGATAGAAAATGCATGCTGACCTTGTATTTCCACTTGTCATCGCGAGATACAAAGTTGAAGAGATGGAGAAAATAAACATTAACCATCAAGGAGTCAAAAATAGGTCATATTGAAAACCAGAGGGGGTGCTAGAGAGTGGTGAATTTTTATGTCCCCTTTGTACCCTTGGGAAGGGGGAAAATATGAAAAATATAATTTTCCCTCACCTTGTACTTTCAAGTATCGCCTTGAGTTGTGAGACTTAGGAGTGAGATAGGCCAGATAAGCCCTTTGAAGTCCTTGACTTGGTCATGTGGAAAACCTATAGGAAGGACTTAGGAGGGGTGAATTTTTGTGTCCCCTCTATCCCGTTATGAATGGGTTCAAGAGGGACACAAAATTCAACCTCAGCCTATAGGTGACATGTGTCCACCCAAAAATTGACAGATTGCGAGAAGCACACATGCAAGAGAGGTAACTTGACAAAGTGATTCCTAGAGCTCCAAAAGGTCTTTTTCGATGATGTTTTAAATTATTTTTACTCTAAATACCATTTTAAGAATAATGGGAGGGTTATAAGACCTCAATTCTACTTGAATAATAAAAATTGGGAGTCTTTTTCTTTGGGATAACATGGTGTAAATGCCAAAGCGAGCTGCCATGAGAAGCCATCAAGTCTTATGAGGCATTTTATGATTCCATCATGTATATAATTATTCAATATTTAAAAGAATATTCTTTTACTTCCCAATTCATTACTCATCTCCTGGAATACTATTCAAAAGTCCAAGTATCAATTTTAACTACATGCTCCTTACCCTTGAAAAACTTGCTTTCACTACAACTATTCCCAAATCTGGGAAATTTTCCTAGATTTTCCTAAATCAATTCCAAAATGTCATTAAATATTAAATACCATGTATATATGATTGTGAGCTATTGAATAACATGTTGGAGGGGTGCATACCTACCTTAAACCAACCAAAATTTTCCTTTCTAAGCCAACGAGAAGACTAGATTTTTGAAGTACTTTACCAAATATGATAAATGGCCCTAACAAAACAATTCAAACCCAAGGGAAGGTTTTTAAAAACACATTGAGAGGAACTACAAGGTAATGATGAGTATGGTATAGAAGGAAATGACCAAGGAGGGGGAATCGGGAAGGCATGGGAGAAAATTCTAAAAGTTGACTTAGTTGTCATGCTTGAAAGCTTGAAGTGTTCATGCTAAACATTTTCATGAAAAGCTGTTGGCTCTAGCTTGGGAAATTTTATATATCAAGTACAATGAGGATAGGATAAGCAGGAATTACAGAATGTTAAGATACTATGTGGAGAATTGCCTTATCCATTGGGCTATATAGAGTCACCACAAAGATACACAATGAAACTTCCTTTATTGAAAAAACACACACAACAAGAAATGAACACACAATAATAAAGGTGAAACATGAGATGCGAATGAAAACAAAACAAATTGGAAACATCCTAAATCACCTATGTACATGTGGGGGATAACTCGATTTCATTTTAGCCCCCATTTATACTAAG
This sequence comes from Taxus wallichiana var. yunnanensis, assembly GCA_018340775.1. Classification (NCBI taxonomy): domain Eukaryota; kingdom Viridiplantae; phylum Streptophyta; class Pinopsida; order Cupressales; family Taxaceae; genus Taxus; species Taxus wallichiana. The sequence goes on from CM031242.1 coordinate 222,078,843, forward strand.
TGTTTACCTATAAGTAGGTGTCAACAAATGCATTTCTTCAGCAAATCCATTAACATGATCACTGAAATATGAAGCTTTCCTCAAATTATTGAGAAATATTGCATGTTTTTATTCCAATTGATTACCCACTCTTTCAGGTATTTCCTCTTTTGTTTTGACACATTCTTTCCATTTTCTCATTGATTCTCAAGTTCATTCTACTTGCTAATTTTCCATCACTATTGTGAAGATGAGCCTCGATCATACTTGAATTATCATTTACATACCAAGGCATATGTAATTTGATAGGAATTTTTGTTAATTTATCATCTAATTCATGACAATTGTCTTCATACATTGATTCTGGTAGATTTTCGGAAGCTTCTATGATATCACTAATCTCTTTGTGATTCATATCTATCAATCGTTCTAAGTTATCTTTCGCGTACTCTAGTTATTTCTCAACATGCTTATCTATACGGTGTTGTATGTATGTTTCTTCATTCTCCTAGATAGATAATGATCTCAAGGTTGTTGGCATACGTGGCATAGTTTATATTTTTAGTTTTGTTTGTTTTATATTATACCCTTATTCTCTCTTAACTATTGTATTCCATTATTCTCTCATCTTTATTTATCTCTTCCTCCTCCAATTTAGGGGAATGTTGTTTACTATTTATCCTATAAATTGTATGTGCTTCTCCATAATAATATAAGGTGTTGAGAGATATTTACTCTCCATTCTTCTTCTGCAATATTTGTTTCCAATATTTTGGTATCAGAGCATTAATATCTCTGGCATGTGTGCTTGGTATGGTCAGCGTGGAAGCTGCGTGGAGGAAGAGTCTCTTCTCTCTGCTATTGGGTGAAGCCTTTAGCCTATGTGAAGAGGAGATGCATGGTGATTGAATCCTTCAACCTGTGTGGAGTTGTGTGGAAGAATCCACCTATTGCATGGAAGAATATTTTGTCTTATTTGCTGTAGAAAATTCCAAACAATTTTGTGTGGAATTTATTAAAATATTTTCTCAAAGGAATTTCTCAAAACCTCAAATACAGGTGTGACAAATCAAGTCACCTTCACTATAGTGTCTATGTATGTGAATGTTGGAATTTTACCAGGAAACTAGGTATTCACATGTAGGTGTTGAACCACAACGTTGATATCTTCCAATCCCATAGCATATGCACTTGAGATAAACTTTCTAGCACTCTACGTGGACAAGAGACATACTAGAGTATTTTTTCTATTCTCCTACGACTGGTAGACTAGTAGACAAACCTCTCAAACTTCCTCTAAGTGAAGAAATGAGAGACTACGTGAGAAAGCATTGAAGCTGCATGAAAAGGACAAGAGTTTGCTGCATGAAAAAGGTGATTCTTCTCTGCATAAAATCCATTCATCACTGTGTGAAACACAGAAGAGAAGAAAATTTGGCTTCATGAAATCCTAAAAGTCTCTTAAAATAATTTTTAAAAAGTTCTTGGAGAAGAAACTTAGATTCTCTCAAAGTGACGCTGAATGTCAAGCATAAACAAAATGATCAAGACTACTGAAAGCCACAACGTCAACTCGCCAGCTAGAGAACACCATGAAGAAGCTCTTGAGAGCTCTGGGTTCTACTTTTCTTTGCTAAATGAGCTTTGAAACATAGAAAATCTAGTCTTAGACGAGTTAGTTCAATGAGGACTTTTTGAATATTTTCTTTTTGATGTCATTTGCCAAGCAAAGTGAGTTTGGGAAGAGTTAGAAGTTGATTATGACACCGAATGTGAAGACGAAGAAGAATTCCCCACCAAGCATCACCATCTCTTAGCATGCGAGTATCGAGAGCATCTATGAGCCAAGTACTTCTCATCAGTGAGTAAAAGTTGTAATAACTCTTGAATATATATATATATATATATTATTATGATGTCTACTCCAAAGTTACTTCTTTCGATCCTTAGTTACTTTAAGGGCCTATTTTATAGCCTGGAAAACAAAAATGAGGACAATCCTTCATTTTGAAGGATTATGGGGCATTGTGACCAGATCTGTGACCGCTCCCATAGCCCCTGATGAATTAATAAAGTATGAAATGGCTAGTGCCAAAGCCTTGATGTTGATAATGCTCAATATCAGTGATGATATGCAAATGCATGTTCAGAATGCGGAGAAACCAAAGAAGGCCTGGGATAAGCTAGCAATAATTTATGAAGCCAAAACTCAAACTAAGATACCCCATCTTTATTCAAAGTTGCACACCCTCTTTATGGAGTCAGATGAGAAAGTTGAGGATTTATTACCTCATGTGGATAAGATGTGATCGAGTTATTAGCGCTCGGTGAAACGGTGGATGAAAAATTCTCATACCGATCACCTTGAGAGCACTCCCTTCTTAATTCCGAGTGTTCTTTACGACATTGAATGTATCTAAACAAATAGTGGAATTTGAAGAAATTGTGAATTTACTTTAGCAGGAAGAGGCCATCAATTCATCCCAAGAGGAGACTAATGATAAAGCCATGTTCTCAAATACATACCATGGCAAAAATAATTGGAAGGGTCCCCAGAGAATCCAAATCAAGCACAACCAAAACAACAACAAAAAGATCAAAATTCAAAGAGGTGGTGTCACATTTGTAGATCCAACACTCACGACATAGATCATTGCTGGTACAATATCTTGAAATAAGGGTCTTCAAGTCAAACAAGCACATCGGGCGTGAATATTTTCAAAATTCCAAATGACGTCCCCGTTGGAGAAAGCACAAGGGACATATCACATCCCAACAAGATAATGAATCTAATGAGGCGACCTCAGAAGGAGCCCATTCTGGTAAGAACCTCATGCTCGTCTCTCACACTTCATAGCCTATGAAGAGAGTCTAGCTAATATACTCGATGTAAGTAAGCACATGTTAGGTGACAAGGTGATGTTTGATTCACTAGACAAAGAACCCACTGGTGATTGGGTTTGGATAGCTGATGACAAAGAGTATGTTGTAGAAGGAATAGGAAGAGTCACCATTCCTCTGGGACCATGAAAATGTATGCTTACAAAGGTACTATATGTTCTTAGATTGACTAGAAACCTCTGTCAGTGACTCAGCTATTGAATCATCACCTAGAAGGTATAATTTATTTTCCAAAATGGCATCAAATCATGTTTGATCTTGCGACAAGGTAAGATTATTTCTAGAGAATTTCTAAAAGATAAGTTATTTTCTTTAGATATTGTTTCATCTTCTGCAATAGCTTTATCTACATCAACAATACAATCTACTGCACTCTGGCATTTTAGATATGGACACTTGTTGGCTAGTTCATTACATTAGATGAGTTCAAAAGAAATGGTTCATGGACTACCCAAATTTTCTAGTTCCTTACCTTTGTGCCTTGGTTTTCTTGCAAGAAAAAAACACAAGGATCCATTTTAGGAAAGCACCTTCCATGCCAAGAAGCGTCTGGAGGTAGTTCATACCAATCTGAATGTCCCTCTACTTACTTCATTTTCAGGATACAAGTACTTCCAACTATTCATGGATGACCACTCCTGCAAGACATGGTTGTTTTTATTGAAGAAAAAAATTGAGGCTCTTGACATTTCAGAACTTCTTTCATCATGTTTGAAAGAGTTTGGACAACCACTTCTTCTACTTCACTAAAATCGAGGGGGAATTCACATCAAATAAGTTCTTGGCATTCCTAAACCAACAAAGAGTTAAGTAGAATCTAATTTCTCCCTACACACCTCAGAAAAATGGCATTATTGAGTGACTAAATCACACAATGATGGAGATGGCTCACTGCATGCTAACAATAAAAAATATAGAGGAATGCTATTAGGCTGAAGCAAGCATACATACAACTATATATCTTATCACTAGGAACCAACACATATTCTAAAAAAAAATTCCTAGAAGAGGTATGGAGTGGTAGAAAGCCATCAATTTCTCATTTGCAAGTATTTGGCTGCACAACATACATGCATGTCCCAACTTAGAAGAGAAAGAAGGTTGAGCCAAAGACACTCCCATGTATCCTACTTGGCTACAACACTACCTTGAAGGCATATCATCTCATGGATCTGAGACAAATAAAATATACGAGAGTTAGGATGTGGTTTGTGATGATTCATCCTTTGACTCTATAGTGACATCAGAAGATCCATTACCAACCACCTCTCACCGACTAGTCTCTGAATCAGATGAACAACCAGAGGAGACTACTCAAAGAAAATAAATGTTGTCAAGAGAGATATTTGTTGACCTTGGAGAACTAGAGAATGTGACTCCACATCAATCCACATGGAAATGACACAGTTCTTCTCAAAAGTAGCCAAGTTCTCATCGAAGTGGGTACAAAGCACCATCAAGGACTCACATTTGCAACAACTCCCAGATACATCATCCGGAGTCAAAACAAGGAGTCAAACAAGAAATGAGGTAAAATTTACACTCATGAGTTCACTGATTAATAGTTCTAAGATAGAAAATGTTCATGAAGCACTCATTTAACCTCGTTGGAAGGAAACCATGGATACAAAATATGACTCACTTATGAAAATCAGACATGGGAACTTGTCGATCTGCCTACAGGAAAGAAACCCATAGGCTACAAATGGGTTTTCAAGACAAAATATAAGGTAGACGGATCCATCAACAAACATAAAGCACATCTTGTAGCAAAAGGATATGCTCAAAAAGAGGGCATCAACTATGAATAAACCTTTGCACCCACTACAAAGATCAAGACCATCAAAGTTGTTTGTGCACTGGTAGCAAAAAAAGGATGGAGAATTCAATAGATGGACATCAAGAGTGCTTTCCTAAATGGTGATCTGAAAGAAGAAGTGTACATGACCCAACTTGAAGGATTTGTTGATGAAGAGCATCCTAAGAAGGTATGTCATCTCATCAAATCACTATATGGACTGAAACAAGCTCCAAGGGCATGGTATATCAAGATCGATGATCACCTTTTTACAGCATGGGTTCACTCGTAGCCTCTTATATTCAAATTTGTATAAAGAGGGTAGGAAAGGAAATTGTTATTCTTGTTGTATATGTATATGATCTTGTGATCACTGGAAGTTTAGAAGATCGGGTTGATATTGTGAAGAATAATCTCAAAAGAACCTTCAACATGACAGATTTTGGGCTACTACATTATTGTCTTGGCTTGGAAATATGGGAAAAGGAGCATCACATTTTTTCTCCTAGATAAAGTATGCTAAGACACTCCTAGAAAAGTATAGAATGTATGATTGTAAACCTATATCCACTCCCATGGAGAAAGGCTTACAAATTTCAAGATTCCAGGATTCACCTCAAGTAAATGCTACTCTCTATAGGCAAGTTATTGGAGGGCTCATCTACTTGACATATATAAGACCAGATGTATGCTTTTTGTCTTCTATCTTTCTAGGTTCATGCAAAATCCAAAGAAATGTCACTGGACAACAACAAAGCATGTATTGAGATATGTCTGAGGAACATTTGATTATGGTCTGGAATATAAGAAGAATGATCAATTCTTCTTACAAGGATATGTCGACTCGGACCATGTTGGATCTATTGATGACATGAAGTCAACTATAGGATACATTTTTCATCTTGGATCTGGTCCCATCTCGTGGATAAGAAAGAAATAGAATGTTGTTTCTATTTCATCCACAGAGGTAGAATATTGCACCGCATGAGGAGTGTGTGTGAAGTGATATGGTTACATCGCATTTTGGATGACATGGGAATTCCTGAAAAATAGTCACCTGTTCTCTATTGCGATAATCAAAGTGTGTTGAAGCTTGTGTAAAATCTAGTATTTCATGAACGAACAAAACATATTGAAATTGACTGTCATTTCATTCGAGAGCATGTCTTGAACCATCATATTCAGCTCCAGTATTGTCCTACAGAAGCACAAGTAGCTGATATTCTCACCAAGGCTCTTGGAAAAGTTAAATTTGATCTCTTCAGAGGTCACATTTGCAAGAATAATAATATAAGGGGGAATGTTGGCATATGTAGCATAGTTTATATTTTTAGGTGTGTTTGTTTTATATTATCCCTTTATTCTCTCTTAACTGTTGTATTCCATTATTCTCTCATCTTCATTTATCTCTTCCTCCTCCAGTTTAGGGGAATGTTTTTTACTATTTCTCCTATAAATTGTATGTGCTTCTCCATAATAAGATAAGGTGTTGAGAGATATTTACTCTCCATTTTTCTGCAATATTTGTTTCCAATAAAGGTTGGGTATGCAACATGGAAAATATTATCTTCTTTTTCTTGTCCATCTTGAGCCTTGAAATCTATTTTCATGTTGAGAGAATCCTTCTCTTAAGAAGAGTGAACAATGAAATATTGAGTCTTATTGAGAATATATTTATTTTTAACAAGATCATCCTTAGGATCAAGAACTATTTCATCCATCCATTTTTCATTGAGAATGTCTCCATTTTCATGAAAATGGAATGAGAACAACATTGGAGCTGAAATATTTACATTATCATTTTCCCAATATTGATCACCAAGAACAAGGAAGTCCATTTATATGATGAATTCATCATATTCTTGAGTGGATTGGAATTCATAGGATTGAAAAATTTCATCATTTCTACATCTTTTGTCATCTTCTTCCAATGAGAAAAATAAGTCTTCTTATTCTTAAGTACATTTATTGAATGGATACTCATGTAGAATGTTGAGAACATGATTTGAATCGTTAAGTTCACATAAAAATAAGTGGTTTGACATCACTCCTTGATCCACATTACTCATCACTTAAAAAAAAAAAATTGTAAGTCAAGACTCTCATGAACATCATCAAAATCCGGTGAAGAATTTGTAGTCATGCTCACATCCTATGGAAATGCATACTCTATAATTTTGATTTCATCAAGTCACCATTATACTCCTAAAAGTGACTTCGTGATGTTTGGATATTCTTCCACTAACATTCTCAAGATCATCCTCAAATTTCATGAAAAATTTGTAATATTTTGAATTTTGACACAAAATATCTACGATTAGGGGGGTCGGGATTTGAACAATATAATTCATTTTCTTGATGGGAAAAATTCTCTTCACTTTTTCATTAACAAAAATGGTGTCATGTGACCAATATAGCTGCATATCTCCACTAACATCTCAATAGAATCTTGTACCCAACAACATACCATATGTGGTTAGAATGTCTACTACAAGTATTCTCATTGAAATTTTCTTATTAGGGAAGTCCGCCAATGCTACCTAAGCATCCTTGATCTTCTAGAAGAGATGAAATTATTTCATTTATATAGAGAGGAAATGGACAAGGTAGGGGAGAGATAAATATCAAGATATTTATCCAATTTTTCATTTATGATGTTTTCCCAAGAAGCTGGATTCGATGATGCAACTATTAAATTTGTACCCATCAACTAATAAGGCCATTTAGTAATGTTCTACCTTCCTAGAGGTGGAGGGTATAGAAGTGAGGTAGTTCAGAGATAGAGTGGATTGATATTTAGGAGTTATTTATTTGGTATTATAATTTTAAAACATAAAATATAAATTATTCCTTTTATATGTTCAACAATCCTATGAAATTGCTTGGGATGGGTTTTAAAGTACTCATACTCAGAAATTTTAACTTTGGATTTTTTAAAATGGTTAATACTCTCAAAGGATGAGGAAGTAATATGCACATCAAGGATTATGTAACCTTGACATGGATGTTAATAAGATCAACAAAAATGTTATTTTCAAGGTAAGTTCAAGGATACTTACTTAATGGGCAGAAGAGTTTTGGTTGAAATAGTCTCATGCTTATTCTCATATGTCCCTTTGGAAGTATAATTTGATGATTCTCATTTTGTGTTGTTTTTTACAGATTCTCCATTTGAGGATTCAATTTTTTTAGCTTTAGGAGTAGAAAAAGATCCTTATTTCTCCTTTTTTGATCAAGTTAACACCCCATAGGAGTAACTATCTGTGGATTCTTCAAAATAATCATCAAGTGTGCATTCACAATATCTGATCCAAGAACATTCTTCTTCTCCTTATTTTTCAACTTTTTTCAAAAATTTCTTCTTCTTCTTCTTCTTTGGTATTTCATTTTACATTGACCTCCAAAGCTTCTAAGGGAAGCCTTTATGGTTCTTTTTCAATCTAGTTCCTTTATCATGATTTGGATTAGATGCTCGTTGAGAAACTTATTTCTTAAACATTGTAAATTCAATGGTTAACTTTTACAAAATTGATCATCTCTCTCATCTTTGGAACTCTAGGCCTTATCCTTTGTTAAAGGATTCTTGATCTTTCCTAACAAGATGAGGTCATCTTCCACCTCAACAAAAATTTATTGAGCGTTTTCCAAATATCTTGGTTGAAATATCCATAGAAAGAAACTCACTTTAGGAAATTGAGCGTTTGCGAAAGAACATTTTCATATTATGTAGTGCCCCACCTCGGGACAATGGGAACAAATCAGAAATTTCTAAAATTTTGGGATAATTTATTTTTTAAAAGTGGCCTATAATTACTAATGCTCTACTTAACCTTTTTCCGTTAATATTTAATTCATAATAATTATTAATTTCCCGAAGATGCAACAACCTTAGCCCAACACAATCTGATTTTTTTATTTATTTATTCTACTAAGTATAAATTTAAAAACACAAAGTTTACTAAGTCTATACAACCTTTTTAATTTGATTAGTCTCCCATTTTTATTTAATTGCCCACATACCCCTTTTTAATTTGTTTTCTCACTCCCATAAAATGCTCATGACTAAGGGGTGTAGGGTTAAATGTGAGCCCTAGGATAGCTCTAATCTTGGCCCTTGATTTCAAATTTACCCTAAGGATGCCCTAACTTTCTTTATGTTTTCTTTTCCCTTCTTTTCAATTGAATCTCATTCTTGTTTTCTTCTCTTTCTTTTTATTCTTCTCTCATTTTGTTTTGGCTTGTTTTCTTACATGCACAGGTTATGGAGGAGCTTAAGGGATGATAGATTCATGGAGCACCCCCTCTTCTTTTTTTTTCTCTTTGTAGTCTTAGAGAAGAAAGTCACCATATTATTTCAGTTATATATTTGTATATACGAAAAATCTATCTATCTATCTCTATATATATATATATATATATATATATATATATATATATATATATATATATATATATATATATGGCTAGGGTCTCAAAGAAAGGGGGAACAAAAATAATGGCGGCAGAGTGGGAGAAGGGGCGTGGCAAGCAACTATGAGGGGGTCGACTGGTCTTTCTGCATAGGGGGCGGTGAGGTGGCACTTTGCGGGAGATGGCCGTGGGAAAGGGGGCAAATGGATGGGTGGTACTTTGCATGCAATGGATGGGGAAGAGGGACAAGGAAGGAGCATGGGGTTTGGGGTAGGCGCGACCCATAGAGAATGGAGGGGGATGCATACGAGGTGGGCGGAGGGTTTGAACCTCCCCAAAACAAAACTTTAAAAAAAAAAAAAAAAAAACTAATTTTTTTTTCCTATTTGTATTTATTTATTTTTGTGTATAAAGTTCAAGTTTTAAAATTAGTTTTGTTTATTATTATTATTATTTTTTTGGGTTTATTTTTTAAAAATACAAAATTTGTTATATATATTATATGATAAATATATAATATATATAATATAAAATATATGCAATTAAAATATATATATATATATATATATATATATTTCTAAAAATTAAATTGATAATGAGTTATATTACCTATAAACATATATATAAATATATATATATATATATATATATATATATATATATATATATATAACTAAAAGAATAATAAGACTAAGGATATTGCACTAAAAACAATAGTTTTAAACCTTTAAATCTGCAATACTTACTTTCAATAATAAAACAAGGAAATATGATTAATGTGAGTTTAATTTATTTTATTATTCTTTTGACAATTATCAAAATAACCCTATTCCCATAAATCAGCTTTCCTTGAACACAAATAATCAGATTTCTAAAGTCATGTAGTGGTAGTAATATTTCCCTTTTAAATCTAGTTCCACTTAGTTTCTAAATCCATGATAATTTTACAAAGAGATGTACATTTCAAAATGATAATAGATAGCACCTCGAGTGATGGAGAACTCAAGTGATGGAGAAAGTGACGGTGGTACAGTCAGCATGGTTTCGTAGTTTTGGCTACATAATGTTTATGTTCTAGGCCAAGTATAGCTGAGAGGAGGTTGCTTACGGATCAAAATCGAGATGGATGAAAAGGCATGTAAAACCGAAAAAAGTGGACACTTATTTGGGATCCACACCTTTGCCCTGGAATAAGATTCTTCAAAACCCTAACAGAAAAGTGGGTCCACAATCTCCTGAAAGAGGGCATTTCACGTGGGAAAAGGACAATGAAGGTGCTACATGTCTAATGGTTCCAGATGGCTACGTTAATAGGGCTTTACACAAAGTGAATATTTCCATTGTTGGTAAGTTTCTACGCCCCAGACCTAATATTGATTTTATTAGAAAATGGGCTCTTAGAAAGTGGAAACCGAAGGGGGATCTAAGTATTACCATCATTCCAAGGGTTTTTTCTGTAAAAATTTAATCAACAGACTAATTTGGAATCGGTGCTTCTGGGAGGACCGTGGTGGCTAGGTAATATGGGTCTCTTTTTGAAAAAATGGTATCCATAGTTTGACCCTAACATTGAAAATATAAAAACCATTCCAATTTGGTGTAGACTCCCTGGGCTACCGTTGCAATTTTGGGATGATGAAATCTTGCTAAACATTTCTAAATCCTTAGGTGCTCCAATCAAACTGAATGGGCCCATGAGAAACAGATCCAGACTTGCTTTTTCTTGATTCTGCATTTCTTCTGAAATGAAGTAGGAGTTACCAGAGCACATCATCTTAAAATCTAAGTGTGGAATGTGGATCCAAACAATCAAATTTGAAACCTTTCATTTAAGGTGTAAACAATGTCACCGTATAGGAAACTTCACTAAAAATGTCCTAATAAGGAGATCTTTACAGAGGAGGAAAAACACAAAAAGCAAGAACAACTTGAGGGTGATTTAGAAATGATAATGGAAAATAGGGATCTTGACATGAAAATCCGGAGAGTTGAAAAATCCCCTAACTAGATTGAGTTGAACTTAAATAAAAAGAAAAAAAGGGGGTTTAGAACTCCAATAAGGAAACACCTAGTCTGGCGTCCAAAAACCCGGTGGTAGCTTTGCATGGAGAACCAATTAGAAACAAAGAAGACTTACAAAATCCTGTAAAGGTGGCTATAGAGGTGGATGAACAAGAAGGAACTGTGAAGATAAATATCATCCCTAAGGATCTAACTTAGAATTTGGAACTTCCAAATGACACTAAGGAAGTGAGATAGATAACTCTCTATACATCATTGAGGAAATCTTTGGAGAAGGATAAGTCTTCCTTCAATTTTTTTTTTTTAAAGTTTGTCTTGGAGTGGTCTAGTAGACTCTAAGAATAATATGATCGTAACCATAGGTATTGAGCTTATTGATAAATCTCTGAGCATTCTCCTTGTTGATGAAATTAACAAAACCAAATCCCCTTCTAATCTGTCTTTTGATCCATGTCCATCGATTCATGTCCACACAGACACGCGTGATGTATCCAATCAGCTTGAAAATCTCATACATAGTTTCATCCCTCATGGTCCTAGGATAGAATGGTAGCTAGAACAAAATTTTCATCATTTATGATGCACATTGTCCTTTGGGCGGTCCATGCCACCCCTTAGCCCGGGAGGTGCCTAGCGATAGAGGTAACAACAATCCTACCAATGATGCTTCCTTTTTATAATGGCTAGCAGATGTTAGGCTAATGACTTTTAAGAGATTTGAGACACTTCCAGGTTCATTTACTATGATGTGATTAAACCTTAGTGTAACTAGATAATTACTGAAGATATTATGAAGAAACTAGCAGAGGGTGACGATCTAGACTATGATAATATAATTAAATGTAATTCATATTCTAATGCACATGGTAGTGGTGTGATCCACTATCTAGCCCTACCCATTGAACTTGTATTCGATTATCTTCTCCATTCAGCCCAATGGTATTTGGTAGTGGAAGAATAAATTCTAGATCTTTATTATCCTCCTATTCAATCTCCCCGCATCTCACTCTATAAAACACCATCACGGTCATACCTAACTCATGAAATGGGAAAATTTGGAAAATACTCATGCATTCATAGTAAATTTTAAGGGTTTGTAGACACTCAAATCCCCTACAAATAAAATTAAACAAATGTGTTCGTTAAAGTGGATACTTGTTGAACATAATCAATGACGGATAATCTTGTTTGTGAGTGACAACGTATGACATTGCAAGGAAGTTGATCTCTATGTGAATGTTAGTAATACAATCTTATGAGAACATGTTTCTTGTAAAAATAAAGAAACCAACTCACGTCCTTTATAGTGCATCCATGTATCTGTTGTATATTTCAGTACAAATTAATTTTAAAAGCCATTCATTTTATTATGGCGTCATTATTGTGGGGGCCATATTATAACTCATAGAATAGCTAAATATCCTTCCATGTCACAATCCTTCAAAAATCATATATCTAAAACCTGTATTGCTCACCATAGAGAGGAAATCAAATAATAATTGACTTTATAGTACTTGTTGCTTTCACATGATTTGATAAGAATTATGTTAGAGCCAGAATGAGTTTTGTGTACATTGAAGTAAAATTGAACTAAATGTGAGATAAACTCTTTATTTTCGAGTATTATGTTAAGTAAATTTACACAAGATATAAAATATTACCTAAGATTAAACAAACACAAAAAATTTGTAAGTACATAAATTATTTCTCAACAAGTAAAAGGTAAAATAAAAATTTTAACTTTCAATTTTCTAAAATATACCATCGAGAAAAATGTTATGATGATTTTAAAAAATTAATATTTGATAGGTTTTCCTTAATGAGAACAAATAAATCATTATACTAAATGAGGCAAGTCAATATAAAAGGATAATCAATGCGTTCAAGTGAAACACAACTGATCCTATCAACACTAAAAACCCCTACAAAACCTAAAGTTGAAATAAGTAAAAAACTCCATAGAAATAAGGAAAGATTTATGCTTTTACGTATGGATTGCTTCAATTTACATACAATTTTTTTACCCTAGACTAGACCATTTGACTCTAAGAGTAATATTATCATAACCATAGGCATTGAGCTTAATGATATCTCTTTAAGTGTCCTTCCCTATTAATGAATTTAAAAAAGAAAATACACTACTAATTTGTTTTTTGATCCATGGGTACATAGACATGTGTGATGTGTACAAAAACTTGAAAATATCATGCAGATTGACATCTCTCCTGGTCCAAGGATAGAATGGTAACTCAAATAGATCGAAAAGATCATGCAGTTTGACATCTGCCAGACTTGGAATCATCGACCTTAGATCCCAATAGGTGGGGTCACTCTAATAGGGTTCCTAGCTAGTAGAGACTCCAAAATTTCACCACTCACGATCTTCAAGAGAGAAATTTTAAGGGAATAATCTAAAACCTAGATTCCAAGAGAGGAATAAATTCTCATTAACATCCCCTTAATAGTTATAAACCCAGATTACAAAACATTTTCATCCCCTTAATAGTTATAAATGTACGACGGAATTAATCATTAACTCCCCAAATCATCTTTCCTCCCTTTCCTTTTCAGCCACAATTTCATCCATCTTCCTCCACCCTATATTCCTCTCCCAACACTCAAAGAATCTTATTTGGTGATGGAGAATGCTTCTAAACTCAAACTAACAAAAATATATTCATAGCCAAAGGAATATCACGTAAAAATGATCCTCTAGGATCCCTCAGAAACTCAAATTCAAACTTATGGGAAATAATATGTCAAAATGGAGTATTCTAAAGTATAACTATTCAACACTCTCTTCCACCACTGATCAATAACATGCATCCAAGTCAGATATTTATCCTGCAGCCTCTGATAGTCATCTTGGGTCCACACACACGATCTATAATACCAACTTGATTTGGATGCATATGTTGAAATCCATTCATATCATTCTAGTTGGAAGTAGAAAAAGAATGTCTCATATAACTCATGATATAGGTTCTCTTCTACCCATCTACGCACATTGAACTTAGGTCCAGTGTTAAATATTTGAGAAAAATCATCCTCTGTGCTCTTGAACCATGTTTCAACACTTTCTAAGGTCAGGCACTCTGTCATCACACATCATAGGGACAAATATGCATGCCATTTCTCACAACAACTTTGAAAAGAGGTCCCAACAACAGAACCAAAATGTAGTCATATTTTATACCCTCAGACTAATAGTCTAATCCCATGTGCATCGGCCTATCACCAAGTGGGCGCTAGTCTCTCACTTGAGGCATGCATGGGTGCTACATCTCTCCTTTATGTGAGTTTCATAAGAATGCACCATCTAGGACAAAATCAAATGCAAGACATAACATAACTATACCACATTCTTATGAACTTAGAAAGAGTTGTCATCTCATTGTATGTAGATAAGAGAAATAACAAGAAACACATGAAGATGGTTCATATAGAAAGGAAATGCATAAGTATTAAACATAGATGATTTATAACAAAGCATTATATTCATACTAACAGATTTAATAACCCACATTACATCCCTTGAGGTCATAACAGATCCTCATATAATTATGTAGAGTCAAATCATGCATCAGAGCTATATTCTACTCATCATATTACAAAGAATAATGAGAACCCATCCCCTTCAATGTGTTAAACACTCACAGAGCTCTCCTAATCCCTAGCCATAACATCCTCATTTTTTTTTTAGCAAGGCTTCACCTCTTTTCTCTCCTTCTCTTTCTTATTCTTTCTTACTACCAGTGCTTGTATTTATAACCCGAGTACCTTTGTCATGCCTTCCATAACTTACAGATCTGTCACCAAGTGTTGAAGTGGTCCTCAATGGGAGCATGCCTTCATAGACTGAGCTCTTCACTCTACATGATGATGCTCTTTTAGAATCCTCTATCACATGACTTGAGTATTTCCTTCTTGATCTCATAGTCACCGGTGGCATCTTATCCACAAGGGCCATGCTTTTCTCATGTTCTTCTGGGGTGCTTGAATATGGCTAAGTACATAACATTTTTGCCTTACGTGCCTTCAACCCACGCGCCCACGTGCCTTATTATACTTAGATGATATTTTGGGGCCCAACAAGATAGATAAAATATTGAAAAATAATCACTAAATCAAAATGATAAGAAGACTTACCATTTGTGCGGGGATATAGAGGTATACCCTTGACCTCAACCGCTCTAGCCTTGTGAAAACATACACTCAATATGAGGTTAAAATAAAATATATACATATACATATATATATATATATATATCAAAAAAAAATCACTTTCTAATTCATTTGTGCATTCTTGATTTGGTGAATTTGGAGTTGTGGATCCACGATGACCATTTCCAATGAGAGCACAACCAAAACAATCGTTGTTGAATATTGATCATGCCTCCATGCGTGGGATATTGACCTGCATAGTCAAAGGTTGGTTATTTTCACTTTTGTCTTTATATACCTAAAATGTAAAAAATTGAAAAGTTCACGTATAGGGGTTATTTTTAATATTTTTTTCTTAAATGAGTCTCCGGGAGGGGGTGCCCATAAGGCATCCTTTTATTTTGTCGAAAATGGTCTTTTTTTGCACTTTTGAGCATTTTTAGGTTTAAGGGAACATTTGGAAAATTGGCTCAGGACCGCCACCCAAAGTAGGGCGGTGGTCACGAGACCACCGCCCTACACTGGGTGGAGGTTCTGAACAGAATGACCAAAATGTTTACTAACTTTGATTTGTTTGGATTTTTAATGTTTTATCATGTTTTTGGTGAGCTTGCCTTCTTGTATACGTTCCTAACTTGATTTTTTCTCATGTTTTGGTGAATGTAGAAGATGGAGGAATACATTCATTGGATTCGAGAGAGAGTGTGTGATTAGATCCCTGGGATTCTGGATCAGTTGACTCAGGCTGAGAGGGACATTCTGCAGAGGGTAGGTATTTGGAGGATTGCACGGGTACCCCATGTTACCCCCACCATTCACATATTATGTGACTTGTTTTCCTATTGGGATGCGGATCAGAACACTTTCTAGTTTCCAGGTGTTAGGGGCGAGTGGAATATTACTCTGGAGGATGTATACCACATCCTTGGGCTCCCAATTCTTAGGAGGAGACTGAATTTAGAGACAACAAGATCTAGGGCCACGATGACATAGTGGGCCACATATATGGGAGACATCATTGTCTCATCTAGTTTGAAGAAGGGAATAAAAGTCCAATTGATTGTTACTACTCCTATTCCAATCATTCAGAGATCCATTATGGGTATATTTTCCTCGGGATTTATTAGGGACAAGGTCTACACTCTTCTTTCTTGTTGGGCTCCCATTATCACACAAATTGAGGGACATGGCCATAGGTATGCATGGGAGTAGATATCCTATGCACTACCTACCACGACTTATATAGGGTAGTCTGATTGTAGGGACAGTCACTGAGCCACCCCACTCTTGTCATGAGATGGGTATATGAGCATATCACCCCTTATGGAAGGGGAGTATAGGTATTGGAACCAGTAGCCATTTAGGTAGCGAGGTGGACAACTATGTCGAGTTCTTATGACACCTCATCAGCCAGTGGCTTATCTAATTGCATCAAACATGGTTACTACTCCCCACGGGACATGGCGAGTTGTGGGGATAGGAGGTGACCACGGTGGTAGCTTGTTATACTATAGGCCAACTAGTTGATAGGGCTAGAAGAGTCAAGATTCACGTGTTTGATCGGGTTCCTTAGCAGTTTTGCCTACCATACATTGACATACCTCCCCAATAGTACCAGTCTATAAGACCATACGGGAGGCCCGGAGGGGCCCTAGAGGGGATCCTCATTTGAAATTGGTCACACCAATTGTGCCTATTGTAGTTAGGCATGTGATTCATGCTAGATGGGAAGGTGGTTCCCCTCGAGTGCCTTTACTCTAGATTTCGGCCACTCCTACTCACAGTGGAGAGGAGGATGAGCCTATTAGTGTAGAATCCAATTTTAAGGAGCACACAGGAGATGAGACAGAGGATTATTTAGTTGGATAAGATATCGAGGAGGATGAGGAGGGGATTCCAATACTGGTGAGGAATCTCGTATGGAAGAGGATTAGAGTGATCTTAATTGGCATGACACTCAAGAGATGTTGAGATCCATACATGAGGCGGCTAGCATAGAGAGAGACCTTGGTCTCAGAGGAGCCATTTCCTCTAGATGGGGAGGGGATGATGAGTCCATGATCGGACAACGTTTGGCCTCTAGCTTTCAAGAGGCCCCGTAGCCACTAGTAACATTGGCAGAAATAGTCATTAAACCTAACTAGATGCTGGAAATCTGAATATTTTTACACTCTTCTATCTCCTTTTCTAATTTGAAACCTTATTTTTGATATTCTCTTTTGATTTGAATTTTGTAGTTTTCTAACTTATATGTTTCTTCTCTTTTCCCTTCTTACAGTGACTACCAAAGAGTGGGAGAGATCATCTGATGGGTTTGCATGGACACCCTATTGATCCCTTTAGGGAAGACCCGAGTGAGTTGCCGATGATGATTCGGGTTAGCCACTAGGCTGCCAATGAGACACACTAACATGTTCACTCCTTTTTGGAGGATAGTAGAGGTGGTGACATCCATTTGAACCATGGTGGTAGGATATGAGGCCACTAAGAGTATGATGAGGTGGATCCATTCCCATAGTAAGACCTGACCACTAGCATTTGCCACCATGAGCATTTTCACCATTCGGTTCACTCCCAGCGTCATCGTAGTTGTAGTAGCAAACCCTAGATATGGTTTTGTACCATCCAAGGGATCCCACAGGGATTGACATGCCATTGGGCCATTTATTGCTTTGTTTCCATTTTTTGGGCACTATACGATTTTTTTATATTTCGGGCTCATTGCAAGTGTTTTGACCACGCCCTAGTGCGTGATGGCATTGTATAGAAACTTGAATCACTATGATATATACAGACTCTTATTTTTGTTTGGTAATCCATTGTATCTGAGTTGAATCTCTTTTGGTTTATTTCTCATGTGTACTCTAGATGTTTATAATTTCCATTTTTCTATGCTTTTTAGAATGTATGCAGTGGATGTGAAATGATAACAAAATGATTTCTTTTTTGTATTTTATAATGCTAATATATGATAATGTGAACACAATGTGATGTTGAACTTTAGTTTCTTTAAGAAATCTTTGATACTTCATATTGTCTTGGAAAAACATGGTGATACAATGATATGATAAGTGAATGTACTTGCCCCACTCCCAACTCCATGTAACCAGTAGGATGTGAGGGCTCAACACCAAGAGCTAGAAAGGGCACAAGTAAAAATGATGAGGGAAAGGAAATGGTTTGATAGGACCAAATTGAGACACTACAACCTTACCCTACTCAAGTTACTTCATAGTTTAGAATGTGATTTTCTTCCCAATTTATCTAGAATTAGATCCGTAGATGGCTACATGGTTGACAAAATCTAGTTTTGAGGTTTTAAACTCTTTTGGAATTTCAGACATCTAACTCACTTTGTTTTTTACTTATGATTTAACGATATTTGAATTATTTGTAGCTTTAAATTTTATCAAAGAGACCCCCTACACCTTTCCCCATACTACCAATAGCAAGTATGGGCTCACCACCATGGACAAGGAATATGTGAGTAAGGTAATATCTCTCCTTTCCCAACCCTACATCACCAATAAGAGATGTAGGCTCAACACTGAAGGTTGGTAGGGCAAAGAAATGTGTAAAATAAAAGTTTCTGTGGATTTATATTTGACTTACTCATCTAGGAAAAATGTTTAGTATGTTCTTATTTCCAAAGATATTTTTATGGGATAGATGTGACACCATGAAGCTTCTAGAATAGACTATAGGCAAAGACACCTAATCTAGAAAGAGACTATAAGCAGAACCAAGTATGTAGGCCATGGTATGATAACAATAAAAACTTTGTCTTATCATATTTAAATTGATGAAATGATTTGAAAACAATTGAAGAGACATCATACTTAGAAGTTTTTATAAGAATAAATCCCTTGATCACAAATTTTATAGAATGAGTTGGAAAATGAAAGTGCAATGTAGATGCAGTAATGTACATATGAAAATGCTAATGGATCATGTGTAATACCTCTTTAGGTGAAGAGAGTTCACATATTCATTAAACTCCTCACCCTCTAGTGTACATAGGAAAAATACCCCATTTTTGTAGTCTTCTACTACTCGATATGGACCCAACCACCTAGGTCTGAATTTTCTTCCCTCGTTAGTCTTTTTGTCTATCCAGCTATCAAGTCTTAAGACCAAATCTCCCTCATATATTTCATGCTCGTAAACCTTATTTTTGTATTACTTTGAGCCATTCGGTCAGTGTAAATGTTGTGTCATTATTCAATGTTGAGTCTAACCTCATCAAGAATTTCTAACTGAGAGATTCATGCTTCTTGATAGCCTTCTTCTCTCAAGATTCTATGTAGTGAAATACAGAGACTTGGTATTTCAACCTTGAGCGGTAAAACTGCTTCCGCACCAAATACCAAAGAAAAGGGGGTTGCCCCTATTGGTGTTATAACTAACTTCCGATAGGCCCATAAGACCATGAAGAGCTTTAAATCCCAATCTCATTTGTTCTCCTTAACGGTCTTAAGGAGGATGGACTTCAATATCTTATTTGTAGCCTCATCACGCCCATTAGCTTTGAGGAGAATAAAGAGAAGTCGTATGATGAATTATCTTGAAATTTGCACACAATTCATGCACCTCATCATTCTTGAAAGACATTTCATTATCCAAGATAATAACTTGTGGGATACCATACCTATAAATGATCTAGTTTAAGATGAACTTAGGGATCACAGACCTGGGTATAGTGGTAAGACGCATGACTTCTACCCACTTGGTAAAGTACTTTGTGGTCGTGATTATCAATTTATGGTCATCTATTGATGAGGAAAGAATTTCCCTATTAAATCTAGGCCCCATATGGAAAAGGGCCATGGGGTTGCGATTGGTTACAAATCTTGTGGTAGTATGTGGATTTTGTGGGAGAACACTTGGAACTTGTGGTGTCTATGCACAAACTCTACTACATCATGCTCTAGAGTGGGAAAGAAATAACCCATCTAATGTATCTTCCAAGCCATGGCGTGGCCACCAAAGTGACCCCCACATACCTCATTATGTGATTCATAAAGAATATTTTTGGATTCTTCAACATAAACACATCTCAAAAGCATTTCGTTAAAGGCTCTACGATAGAGCACTTGCTCCAAAATAATGTAGTTAGCAGCAATGATGTGTATTAAGCTTCTTTTTTACAATGTTTCCCCTTCTGGGTATGTATGGTCCACTATAAAATTAATGATGTCAATATACCATGGACACGCAGAAATAGGGGACCTAGTCTCAACGAAGTACACACACTCATCAGGGAAGTCTAGATCTACTAGATCACCTCGATATAATGGTTTATCAGTTAACCAATCCACAATTATTTTTCCTTTGATGTGTTTTTGTTAACAAACATTAACTCAAATTCACCCATTAGAGTTATGAAGTGCCCAACCTTTTTAGATAAGGATCCTTGAGTGAGGAATGTGCGTAAGTGATCTAACTTAACAATAACCCTCATTTCTTGATTCAACATATAATGTCTTAAACATTTTGTTGCAAAGACTATGACAAGGAATTATTTATCTACCTGGGTGCAACATGTATCATAATCAAGAAATGCTTGACTAATAGAATAGAATATACACTCTTGTTTTTCATCATCTTCTTGAGCCAACATGCAAGCTAGCGAAACATTTATAGCTCGTGAATATAAGATCAAAGGGTGATCTAATCTAGGTAGCATTAGCATGGGAGGGGATAATAAGAATCATTTAACTTCCTTGAAATCCTCATTGCATTTATCCGTCTAATCAATGTTATAATCCTTTTTCAACAAATTGTTGATTGGGTGAACAACAAAGGTCAAGTCAGGGATAAATATTCGGATTGCCCCAAGTTTTCCAAGAAAATATCTAATGCAGACTCATTCATTGGTGGAATCATTTCCAATACAGCTCAGATTTTTTTGGGTCTACATAAATTCCTCGTGAAGATATGATGTACCCCAAGAGCTTGCCTCTGTTATACCAAATACACACTTTTCCATATTTAATGTGATGTCATATTCGATTAAGCATGAAAGGATGATACAAAGCACCTATGGGTGATCACAACACTTTCTTGCCTTATCCAATAGGTAATCCATGTAGGATTCCACAATCTTATGTATAAGATCATGGAATATATAAGTCATCACTCGTTGGTATGTAGCATCGGCAATCTTAAGCCCAAATGGCATGACCGCATAGCAGTAGGTTCCCCAAGGAGTTATGAATGTAGGTTTGGCATGATCCTTTTCAAATATTTTGATTTGATTATACCAAGAGAATCCATTCATAAGAGACAACAAATCTAAACCATCTGTTGTATCAACGATAACATTGGTGGATGGTAATGGGAAATCATCCTTAGGAAAAGCCTTATTTATATCTTGAAAATATGTGCAGATGCGGATCTTTCCATTTTTATTAAGAAGCGGGGACTATGTTAGATACCCATTTAGAGTAGTCAGCTGACTTGATGAATCCCACCTAGAGGATCTTCATCACTTCTTCCTTCACCATGAGGGCCACCTTTGGCTTCATGTGCCTTAACTTTTATTTAATTAGCTTTGCATTTGGTTTAGTGATGAGATTGTGCACCATGATGTGCGATGTAATCCCCATCATTTCTTTGCAATTAAATGTGAATGATTTTTTATTCTCCTTGAGAATACAGGTATGTATTTCAACCTCCTTGGGAATTAAAGAGGAACCTATATTTAAAATATTTGGTTCTTCCTTAGTTGTGATATTTATATCAATTGTTCCCTTGATTAAGGAGGCATTGCCTTCCTCAAACTTAGGAGGGGATGGAGGGAGATATAAATCCCCTCTTTTCCTACCTTACAAATGTTGATTTCCCTCCTGGGAGGATTCCATCATGGGATTTCCAAAATAGGAATAAGATTGTGTAATTAGAGAAAGATTAACCTCATAGTGTGTAGTATATAGCTCTACGAGAGTGTTTAAATATTTTAGAGTTAATTTGTCAATCTCAACGGGGTTTGTAATGATAGAATCACTCTTGGTCTCCACATATGTCAACATTGGAGTTACCGGTGTCTTACAAACCAAATTTTCTGCACAAACCGAGACCGTGACATTTAAATATTCCAACTCACCACTTGGAGTAAAGAGAGAAGCATATGTTGTGATTGATTTTGTAAGGATATTTTGGTCTCGTGGAATTGCCTTGATTGATATGAAGTCAAACATCCTTGTTAAATTTAGCACTACTGAGTTTTGTAAAGTTGCAAATGCTCTACTCTAGTCTCATATACTTTGGATACGATTTGCAACCAGCTTTGAATCACCCAAACACTTTGATATTAAGATCACCCATTCTTTTAGCTGCGATGAGGCCGGGTAGAAGGGATTCATATTCATCTTTGTTGTTTGTGCACATGAATTTTAATTTGAAGGAAAAGGGTATAATCCTTCCCTCAAGAAAGGTAAGAATCACACCTATCCCAATGCCAAAAGCGACACTTGGCTCCATCGAAATGAAGATTCTAACATTTAGAAAATGGACATTGGATCATCTTTTGAATCTTTCTCCTTCACTTTAGTTATCTCAACCATACAAACCTCATTTGCTAGGAGAGGCGAGTCCTAGGGTATGTCCCATGCCTATAGAATTGAAAAGAAGGAGAATGGGTAAATATGTTTCCAATATCTCGATAATATTTTCCATAGTTTCTAACGATATTGTCTTTACTATGACGGTTTCATCTTTTAATTCCAAAATGCCTTCGATCAAACCCATGACTTCTAATTCTATTATAGGAACTAGCCTTTCCTCTAGTATTGAGCTTGTAGGTTTATTTAAATTATTTATATGAAGCTCAAACTTAGAGTGGACCCTTAGCCTCTTTTACAAATTGGCTAGGTGTATGTCAAAGGGTTTTGGATCACCCTGCGCCATAAAAACCTTCCCTAAATGCAAGAACCTAACTTCCTGAAATAGAGTGGAGTGAATCCCTTTCATGCGATGAATCCAAGGACAACCAAGAATCATATTATAGTTGGTTTCCCGATCTATAATACAAAAATCGGATAGCACCATCTTAGGTCCAAGGGTGACCGGAAACACTATAGTTCCAATTGGCATTGCTTTGAGGCTGTCGTAGCCCCTCATCATATTTCATGTCGAAGAGTAATTGGTATCTCCGTACCATAGTTTTTGAAGGAAATAGAAGGGTACTATATTGAGTGTTTCTCCATCATCAATCATCGCACGCTTTACATAGTTGTTTTAAATCCATACTTGTAAAAACAACATCGAGATCCCCCTACAAACTATTTTAGCATCTGTGGGCATCTTGTTGATGTTGAATACAAATCCAACATCTCTTTCAAAGGCTTCCTTGGAGGATAGACATCAAAGTCCACATGGTTTATTTGTGCTTCTAGAGGAGGGGTGATGTTAGCCAAATGACCAAGACCCAATGCTTCTAGTAGAGTGGCCCTATGAGCAGGGGAATTCTTTAACATATCCAAGAAGGAAATGTGCAAGAATTTCTTAGTTAAGTCGTTGATCAAATTGTAATCTCCTATCTCTTGGCTTTCTTAGCGTATCGCAAATGTCATATGAAGTAGTTAGGTAGATTGGGATAGGCTACGAAGAATAGTCCTTAGTTCTAGTAGCAATGTTAATTTTTGGTTCAGTGTCCAACTCCATTAACCCTATAATTTTTGTTTGTTGATGACCATCTAAAGGAGGTGCCACCTGTGGGTTTGAAGAAGTTGAGGCTTTATGATCATGGGTCTTTATTACAATCCCTTTGTTTGAACCATTGGGATCTATTCTACCATATTTTAGACATGTGGGGAGAGGATCATTAAAGATTCCAAGTGGTGTGTTCTGTGGAGATACCGGTCCCATGTAGGTGTTTTGAGTGGGAGCTGTTGGGTTTTCCAAAAACATGTCAAAAAATAACTATCTTTGATCCTCTGGAAAATGTTGTAAAAACTTATTACAATCATGGCATGTTCTTGTGTCATGCCCACAAACCCTATGGAAACCATAGTACAAATCAGGATCATAATCTCGAGGTCTTTGGTTTGCACCCTGTTGTGACCTGAAATTATGGTTATTGTTCAGTTGTTGATTGTTATTGTTAAAATTAGGGAACAATTTCCCTTGATTCGAAATTGGATCGAGATACCGCACTTTGGGTATTGGTGAGGGCCTTGGAGTGCGTGTTTGTCTTTCTTGTTGAGGTTGTTGTTGTTGCTCTTGTTGTAAAGCTGTTAAAGTCAACAACATTGACTAAGGGCAAGAATTTATTGTTTCTTTGATTGTTATCATTATTATTGTGGTTGTTTGAAGTAGAAGTATTGGTAGAATTAACAACATTAGGCTTCTTAGGCTGATCCATCACCCATCTATTGTGACTCCACAATTCTTATTAAGGATTTTGATCCTTAGTTATTCGTGTTATTAGAGTAACCAAGTTTTTTTATTAGGAGTGACTAACCTTACATTAGCTCCATAAGTCTTATAACCACTTTGTCAATTGTTTCTTGGTCAATTCAAAGAGAAACCTCTAGCACCTCTTCATAGCTCCTTAGAAGGAGCTTTTTAATCTCTTCCTTTGTCTCCTATCAAGAGAGTGGAGGAACAAATCATAAAGTTCCTTTTGATCAATATTTGGAGGGCATGCAGAGGATTAGAGAACTTGTTGCCACCTTTGAATAAAGTGGGTTGTAGACTCATTGTGCTTTTACTTGATATGAAGGAATTCCCTGATTCTTGTTCTCAAAAGCTTGTTTATATCAAAAGATTTAATAAATTCTGATACAATTTTATTGAAAGAATGTATTGAAGCCTCGGTATCCTATAATACAAATTGAGAGAAATACCTTCTAGTGTATTAGGGAAAATATTCACAATATTTGCGTCTCATGGGAGAATCTCTTGAATGGCTATTGTGTAAGCCTTAATGTGGGCATTAGGATAGACCCCCTTTGACTTTTAGAAGATCGGAAAGGGTCTTTGGAGCATGATTGTTTAAATGGAGAAGTCTAGGGGATCCTTGAGATATTTAGAATAGGTCCCCATTGCATAGGTTTCCACCATTGAAAATCCTTGTTGGGGAGGTGGAGGTTGCATCAATTGTTGAAATAGGACAACATAGACATTTTTTGGGGTGTATGACATCCCCGAGGTCATCCATATGGACTGAGTAGGTGTACGTGTCCCCCTGCATAGATTTAGAATACATGTGTACATAGAGAGGTTGACTACCTTGATATGAAATTGAAGGCACAAAGCCGGGAACATTGCATTTATGGCTAGTATGGCATTTGATAACACACTACTGGTGGTGCCTATTATATATATCCATACGTGGCGTCGAGGGCATACCCAAGGAGCCCATCCTCGTAAGCGAGATCTCCGAGTTTTTAGTATTCACATAAAGCGGAGGATTTTGTGCAGCCAGTATTTGTGCGTAATTCAGCAGAGGTACGGAAAATTTCATGCTTTCCCTACATATGAATTCTAAGCATTTTGGGTAATCTCTAGCTCCTTTAGTTTGTTAACCAAATCTGAGATGACATCTCTTGTTGACAGGGAAATTCTTTTCTTAGATGATTTTTTTGAACCCTCGGAGGTTTTTGAGGAGTATGGTATCCTACTATGAATTGTTCACTATGTTGACACCCCTCATTGGCGGTATTTTCATTTGGTGGAGGGGTAGCATTATTGTTTGTGAGAAATACATCACCTTTTCCTTATAACCTATCAAAGATCAGTTCATGCTCTAGAAGTGTTGTTCACTCCTAGCATATCGTGCTAAATACTCCTCATCTAAATGTGAGATTTGGTCTAATTGCATACTAATGGGCTACGAAACAATACTTGAGGAGATGAACTTGCTTCACTAGTGAAATTCATGTAATTTGAACTTGATTGTTCATGAGGATAGGTCTATGTGACTTGGTCAAGCTCCTCAATATGTACGGAGGAACCAACATTGGTTCCACAGGCGGAGGGTTTTGAGAAATTGAGAGGTTGTCCACCCATGTTGAGAGTGAAGGTGATTATTGTGGTATACTTGATTAGTAGTTGTACATGTCAAAACATTGGATTGGTTGACCGTACTCATCATAACCCAACATATTTGGGGGGTATGAGAATACCCGTTGAATAAAGGATAGACGAAGCAAGTGGAAACATTTAGAGACTAGCTCTTCACATTGGGTTCACCAATTTGTATGACAAAAAAACAACACATGACCTTCTTTGCACTCGACCTCTTGAGGTCATGTTGAGACAACCAGTGTATAATGAATGTGAATGTGAGTGTAATTATGGGGATCAAGCTAATTGGGAAATATTATATCTTCAACACGTAATTTGGGATCTGTGAGTCTAAGGAAAAGAATTCTCTCCTAACTTGAAGTGGTGTGATGGCTCGGTCTAAGATAATATCCGCTCGGAGACTCCAATTAATGTTGATCTCTACCAAGATTTTATTTGTTGTTTGTTGAACACATGTAAAATGACCTTCGAGCACCTCGTATAGATTCCCGAGAAAAGGTCATGGAAGTAATAGCAAGAGGTATCGTGGAGCCACAGGGATTTATGGGTGATTCTCTGGTTTGGTAAAGAAATTATTAGCTTGATAAAGCTGCTATGTTCGGTAAATAAAGTTGTGCGAAAGTAATGTCTTGTAGAAGTGGTGAAGATCGAATACTAATGTACACAAACTAGTGTTTATTTCTAGCTGATTAGTAGTCTGTTGGGTTGTGGGACCTCACGATCATAACCAAAGACTCATGGGGTTTTGGGACTTGTATGGTCATGTGTGTAATCAAACCCTATTTACGGGAGCGATCTAATAGTTGTAGGATTGATTAACGGTGATGTTTAGCATAGTGAGTTACTCTATTTTCTCAACAAAAGTTACAGTGTGCATAAGACTATCAAACATATCTTTGGTATCAATGTTAGTTATCAATTCGCCTATTGGGTTGTGATACCAAGGGATAAAAGCGTACTTATTTTCTTGTTGTGGACCGTTGATGGTCATACAGAATGAAATAAATGATTTTTATAAGGAAACTAATTATTGAAGGAAATATAATCTATGTTTTTGGAGTTTTCATAATGTATCAAATCAAAGCAATAAAATAAAACTAATCTATCAAAGGAAATCTTTTTGTTCTTTTCTAACTTTTAAGTAATGTGTTCTAATCTAATAAACTAAAGACAAGTAATGAGTTAGATGTAGCTGGTTACTTGTGCGAGATGTGTGAATCTATTCTAAAATAAATAAACTAATCTAATCAAAACCCTTAAAACCCTACCTCGAGAGGTGAATGACAAATCATGACCACGAAAGGGGCTATTATTCCCCACTACTTACCCAAGTAATGTTAAAGAGGAAAACTTGGTAATGATTTTATCTACTTGTGAGTATCTAATCTATTGAAATGAGCGATTTTCTATTCTATTTAATATGAATGATTTTCTAATCTATTTGATATGAAAGATTTTCTAGTCTATTTGATACGGATGATTTTCTACTTTTTTGATATGTGATTGAAACTAGTGAGTTGAAATTGAAAATTCAACTAACAAATAAAACAAACACATAATTCTAACCTGGACAAGCAAGAGCTTTGGAAAATCTTGTTGTATCTGTATTTTTCCCCTCAGTATTTTCTTTTATTTTTCTGAGTGTTCATGTGAGTCCAAGGGATTGGGAATGTAAGAACAGTAGAAGGAGTATGGACTATGAGAAATGACAGCTTGATGGCATTATGTATGCAATGTAAGTAGAAGAGAGATAACACAAGAGATTAGAGCTTGGATATGCAATTCCTAGCAAGATCGTAGCAGTAATACAATGCAAGATACACAAAAATTATCAAGGATTTTTGCTTGAATACAATCATGGAATATATAGGAATGGAGGATGGGAAGTACCTTCAAACGCAAGGCAATAAGGAGTAGTTCCAACTTATTATATTTAAAAATAGAAGGAGGTAGGAGAACCAAGAAATCAAAGCTAATGTTAGACAATTTTGCTCACGGATTAATACAAAAAGTGAAATTAAGTCAACCATCGCATGTTAAAACATGTGTGAGAGAATCAGGACAAAGCGAGTAGGACCACTACCCTACACATGGCAGTGGTTTCAAGACCGCTACCCTACACAGGGCAGTGGTTTCAGGACCGCTGCCCTATTTTTGGCAGCCATTTCAGAACCACCGCCAAGGTAGGGTGGCGGTCTTGGCACTAAAGGCCAAAACATGTGCAAAAAGAGGTAGGAAGCTAAAGAAAACATGGGAAGGCTAAGTAAAGTCATCTAGGAAACAAATATACACTACAAATGGACTTTAGAGCTCGAACACCTTCTTGAAAGGACCTGAATCATCATATGGGACTTTTATAACCATTTTTTGAGAATGTAGCACATGTAATTTTGGGTGCATATAGTAACCCTATCAACATGTATTGTCATATTTATGATATTATATTAATGATCATTTCCATCCATTAATGGAAGGTCTGCATTAAATTTAGTGGACTTGACCTTGGTCTTGGATAAGCTGTTTGGCTAAGTGGTTGTAAAGCTAAGTTTCCACTTCGCCAAATTTAAAAGATGGAAATAGAGGAAGTGAATTCGGGAAAAGAGGAAGGGATGACAATCCTTGCATGTAATTAATGTTTATCTTGAAATAACCATCTTGCCATAGAGAATGCAATGGAAATTTTGTGGGGGTGAACTAATGGTGGTTTCATTGTTGTTGTTTTATTTGAAGGCATAGAGGCTCTGCATGTTATTGTTTGTTCCTATTTTTGTTGATGGTCTATTTTTCCAACCTTTACATGTATTTTTATTACTATGAAGATAAATTTGAGGAAGATATTATTATTTGTTTGTGATAAATAAAGAAAATAGAGGTTAGATGAGTTTAGGTTTTTATGGAAATGATTATGGATTCTTAATGGAGTTGCGGTGCATTCATGCTTGCAAATGAGATTTTGAGACGTGATAAGGAAATATACCGGGCATGATAGGTTCTATCCCTTATCTTATGGCTTAATATTTCTAAGATCATAAATGAAACCATGGTTTAAGTTTCATCTATTTGACGGATATGGGTTTTTAGTAAAACAAATTAAAACATTTATATTTGGTGTTTCCTATAAATTTATAGATATAGGTATGTTAGTAATAGATGGGAATAAATATGGTCTGATCTTAAATAACTTTGCATGAATGAATATGGTATTTAATGTATTAAGGCTTGGTTGATTATAAATTGTGTGACTGAGTTGTTTATTTAAATGAAATTTTTGTTTATTTATTCCTTCTTCGTTAGGCACATGTGTAGATATTCGTGTGTTTATAACAATTATTTCTATACGTTACACCCTTAATATATGGTACATTGTTGTTTGATACAATGGATGCCAAATGTTATGGTTACCTTGAGATGGTGTTTGATTTGATTCATGGTGTCTTTTTTATTACCTTATGTGGGTAATCGGTTATAAGTACAAACACAAATAACCGGATGGGTTGGGTACATAGTTAGTTTCAAAATAGATAACTGGCCTGAGATCCTAAATATTCGAGAAACATACCTAGGTCTTAACCATGGACATTCGACATGTGGATTTACAAAGCTTGCAGTATGAGGTAGTCTCTATTTCATTTCGGGGTTAGTTGATCTTTCTTTATTAAATGAAATCATATTGAATTTGTTCTCTTCAATATTTTGCATCTCAGTAACTTAAATTCATAAAGCTGTCCTAGGTGGTCAGTGTGTAAATTATAATAGTTAGAGTAATGGTGACTTGTTATGTAGACACCCAAAATTGGGTCACAACCCTCTAATCCCCTTTCAACTAACACACCCCCTTACCATGACCCCTTCCACACATTATTATTAATATAATTATTAACATGAGGTCAATCACCACCTCACCCTTTCACCTCACCTCTCAACCTCACCTTGCACCCATTCCAAGGGAATTTAACTAATTGAGACTAGGTAATCACTCCTAACATTAAGTCATCACTTCAGTTAACTAACTAAGACTTCTTGTAAACCTAACATTTATTGCCAACTCCCTCTTCCATCAATTTAACATGTGTTTAAATGTGAACCAAGACTCCTAACCCATTTCTAATCTTGACCCATGCCAAAAAGGGAAGAAACATGCTATTTTGAGAAAATTTCCCCATAACCAACATTGGTTATTCCTCGGCTAGTGCCGGTCAAGGAACCACTATCAGCTCCTTTAACTAAGGATTTCACACTCTTTACCCATGTTATTTTTTTTGGTGGGCTTTGGATTATTAACTCACATTCTTGCATTCAATTGACATTTCGACAAGAAAACACAACACCAAATCATTCAAGTTCTTCACCAGCAACCAACCTCTTGCTCCATAGCCTCAGATCATTCAAATAGGGAAGTATACATGATTTTTGCCATGAAACTAATTCCGTACCCATTTCTTCTACAAACTCCCAACAACTTCCATCATCTACCAATCTCTAGATCTTTAGATAAGTATCTTAACTAGGTTGTTAGTTTCTTAACTTTGGTCTTAGATCTCTTATTGTTTTCTATTGCACTTTTTATTTCTCACTGAATACCATCCGTCACCATCTATTTTATAAACCACAAACCTAAACCTCTTTTCCTATCCGATCACCTCTCTCACCCTTCTTTGAGCCTTCACCAAAATCCCAACACTCGTGAAATCACATAGAACAAAAATCAAAATCATTTTCACGTTTGGCACATAATTTCCCCTAGTGTGATCGGTTAGCCAACTGATCCCAGTGAAATCTAATATCTTGCATCGGTTCATGGCAACCGGCATCAGTCTCTTTATCTATCATTTTCCTCGAGACTAGCAAACTTATTTCCTCACCCAAAACCTCTCAAAACCCCCCACAACTTCACCTAGACCTATACAATACCCTCTCTGTCAAACCTACATACCTTCATAACCCACTAACCACTTCATATTTAATCTTGTATTCACTATTTAGATTAGATTTAATTTACTTTTCTTGTGTGAGATACCTAAATTATACAACTATATTAGGAATCTCTATTTCATGTTCTTATCAACATTTATTTTTCTTTAAATGTGGATTGATAGCCTTCTAGGAAGTACCCTACTTCCCATATCTAAATTTCATTAGGAAATCCACCAACTTATGATTTTAAATCTATCTTGTGGTCTTACTTTTATTTTTAGGTAGTCCTTCCCAGACAAAAGGAGTTCTCTTGATCGACCCGATCTTCAATCTTTGCATAACCTCTTCACGACCTCTAGGTACATACCCGAAACTTCTACCTTAAACATTTTTCTCATACATACGTTCTTATTGGTGAAATAGTTTGGCATGCCTGGTGGGACCCTCATAATTTTTGGGTTCTTTATATTCATTTAGGATTACATTTTTATTGTTTCTTTTCTGAAATATTCACTAAATCTCTCCTTGGTAACATTCTCTCTTTTCTATTTTCTCTAAAGGAAACACTTCATTTGGTGTAAATTAAAACAAATCATTCTTTCTTTCTTGCTTGCATTAGTGAAAATCATACTCTTTTCCTATTCACTATTTCTCTCATCCAATTTCCATTTTTCAATTTGGGCTTAAAATTGTTGCATTGCATCCTGTGTATTCTTGCATTTAGCTCACATAGTCTAATTAGAAATCAAATATAATGGAGGTCATGACTGGTTGATGATTGGGTAATTAAGCATAGTCCACTTTTGCACACACTTTTCCAAATCACTCAAATAAACAACACATTTCTTAAACATTCCCAAATCCTAGGAAGAAGCTATCAAGGATTTAAACACCTATTGATAGTGGGCCCCAACTGGTGTTCGACCGGATTTTCATATCAGATCTCGGACCTCACGTACTAAAAGGTATATCGAGGATTCCCCCACAAAAAAATTCTGAAACCATCCATAGTTGGCTTCTAGGTACCTTATATCCACTCCTTTCTATATATTCACAATCAGTCCTAAGGCTTAAGCCATCAAAACACTAAAATATTATTCCTAGGATAACGTGTTTGTTAGATTTTTCTTGTTGTATTTATGAATTTATTTATTGTCTTCTACTATTTGAGGTGTGAGATCATATTTCATCACTTTTATTTCTTTTTCACACTTGGTCATCACAATCAGTTAATTCTAGTTTTTTGAGTGTGTTAGATTAGATTTGCTATACACAACCTCTTTCTTGGCTTCTTTTGACCAAATCTAACTCAGAAATTTCAAATTTCTTCATTTTCATAAGTAACTGCAAAGATCGCGGTTAACTCCTATCTAGCGCATCAGTTCAACAATCAATATCGGTCCATTCATCTAATCGGAATTGGATCACTTATCAGTATTGGTCTTTGTGTTTTTGAATTTTTGTCAAAAATAACAACCTATTTTCACCTACCAAACTCTTTCAAAAATTTGTTTCTAATTTTTGTCACTTTTACAAAACCCAAACTACCTATTTTCCACCTTCTTTATGGTTTAGACTCACCAACAGGAACGAGCTCTTACTTTCCATGTGAGTTTTATACCTTTTCCATATATCCCTTCACTGCTTTCCATTTCATCTCCAATATATCCTAATGTACCTACGATTATGCCTAAAGGTGATGAGGAATTCACTAGAATCCTTGATCATAACACCAAGGCCTAACGACATTACCTTTATACTTCATCTAGCCATGAGTCATTAGTTCAAACTCTTTATGCAATTCCCACTTCCATGCCCCCATTTCTACCACCTCTTCCATATCGGGGAATGCTAATGTTGCCACCCAATCCACACTAGTGTTTCCTACTCCTTTCTAACAACCACCTACTTAAACAAAGTGACCTCTACACCTTCAACATATTCTATCCCTTATACATATTCCATACCCTTATCCACGACCCCTCATATAGGGGTCCCTTCATCATCAATACCTTATGTACCTATGTCTACATAACATCCAATTACGTCAACATCTTCCACTCCATTTTAGAGTTTGGTGGTTTCTATTCCCCAAACCCTTCCACCCATCGCTACGAGGATATTTCCACAAGCTCCTCCCACCTACACCTTACCTCAGACACAACCTATCACCTCCACTTCATATTTAGGGTATTTTCCCTCCTCTTCTACCACTACTTACATACCTACATCTCAATTCACTTACTCAAAGCACCACCACATACTGGCATGCCTTCCATGACCCACTTATCTTATCCACCCCCTTATACATCAAGAGGCATCCCTCAGCCTAACCCCACAAAAATCTCATCAAAATGATGATGGCCAAAATGCAGATGCTTGAGGCCTCTTTTTTTGGGTCCCATAATGTCTTAACCAAGGATGAGATTTGTAATGAACCCATCCACCACTATATACATATTCATCCCAACCCTACACATTTGGATATGCCCAAATTCAATCATTTTAATAGTAAGGAAGACCTCCAAAATTACTTGTGTTCATTCATACACATTTGTTATTTGATAGGCCATGATGATGCCTTACTCCTTCAAATGTTTCTCATGTCCCTGTCAGGACCTGCCTTAGATTGGTATAATGCTTTTCCCAGGATCTTGGTCTTTTACTTGAATCAATTAATGGAAACCTTTATAGATCATTTCTCGATAAACATATCTAAAAATGTCTCTATGACAGATTTATATTCTATTCACCAATATGATGATGAGTTTATCGTTTACTTCATGCGGTGGCACAACCTAGTCAATAAACTCTCCTTGACTCTCCCATAGCCTGAGCTCATATATTTTTTTACCAGGGCATGTTCTAGACACATTTCCCTAACTATTACGATTCAAACATTCTATACATTTGACGAGGCTTTCACTATGGCTTAGAAGATTGAGATCTACACCCTTGAAGAAGACAAGCTAAAGCTGTGTAACAAAAACATTACCTTTAAATCAAATGAGTCTTATTCCAAAAACCTACCAACCATTCCAAGTCCAAAGGATCTACTAATGTAGTGTTTCTAAAGGCTGGCCCTTCTCATCCATCCAATCAACCCAAACCTCTTGCCAATCTCTCACCTATTCAAAAATTTCAATAAAAATATGAATAAAAGAGTTACACTCCCATTGGAGATCCTTATTCTTTCGTATTGGAAAAGTTATTGAAGGCATGAGCCATCACTCTTCCTCCCATCAAACCACATACTAGTTTTGATCCTTCTCACCCCACACTAGCTTGGTATAAATAAAATGACTTCTATAATTACCACTGCGTGAGAGGCCATAGTGACGGAAATTGCAAAACCTTCAAAAAATGTCCAAGGAATGTTAGATAATGGTGATCTCATCCTCAACAACCCTAATGCGCCTACTAATGAAAACTTGGACATTTTTAGAAAACCATGCCCCTTCATCAAATCATACTTTGGTGAGACATCTAAAGAAGAAACCAATGTCCATGTGGTTCATGCAATCTTTACTACAACATCTTATCCTTCTATCAAGCATCCTCCTCTAACATTTATTGAGGAAATTCTCATGCGAATCCCCTACTCATAGAGGATCCCACCTTACCAGTTCCTTTACCCACAGAGGAACCCACCTCACCTATTCCTTTAGCCATAAAGGAACCCTCATTATCAGCTTTTCTACCCATAGAGGAGCCTACATCACCCACCTTTCCTTCTCCTCAACTCGTAGAGGAGCTAAACTTGTATACATCACCCACCTTTCCTTCTCCTCAACCCATAGAGGAGCTAACCTTGTCTACTTCACCCACCTTTCCTTCTCCTCAACCCATAGAGGAGATAACCTTGTCTACTTCACCCACTTTACCTCCTCCTCTACCCATAGAGGAGTCAATCTTATCTACCCATTATATTTGTGATACCTCACCAAAGGACCTCACAAATCCCATTACTCTTCTTACCTCACTCTTACCTACCGAATATGAGGCCAAGACCTTCCATGTCTCACAAACCTCAGATCTCATCATGGGGATTAGCACTAGTGCATCATCCTCTTCATCTAAACTAAAACCATTCTCTCGTTTGGTTGATTGCATGGAGTATGTTGATTACTCTACCCTCTAGGGGTGCCTTAGACTCCCAGTTTCCACCCAAATGCAGATGTTATCCCTAAATACCTCAACCATTTACCCCAAGGTATTAAAATAAAATAATACTATTGCACCTAATCCTATGGTTCTATCCCTTTCTTCATGATCCCCCTTTTCACTCAAGATTCCATCAACTCAAAACCTAGCACCACCTTAGGGTCGTGCGATACAAAACCTAACACATCTTGTTATGAAGCTAGACTTGTCAACTTCATCCTCAACTATCACAAAATCTATTCCAGCACCTAAAATTAATACCCAAACTTTTAAGGCTCACACCCGGTATCCCCCATGCCTTCTCACTCAAGTTTTCCTTTTCCATCGATTTTAGGCCCACATCCTTCAACCTTGGTTAACCTACCCCTTTACCAAGGAAAACCTAAAGTGTGACAACCTATACCCTTGCCTTCACCTCCCGTTCTTCCCACACCTTATTCACTACCTTTACCCTCACTCTTGCAAACACCCACACTTTCACCTTGGCTTACTCGGATACCTACACCTTCTAATTCTCCTTCGTCCTACTGCATTGTTCCTATGGATTTACCTATGTTTGTGTAACCTAAACCCCAACCTTCACTACCTACCAAAAAGGTAGTTATACTAGCACAATCTCTCACCTTGCCCTCCTCACGAAGGTCACCTACCCCTTTTCCCAAGACAACCTTGACCTCTCATTGTGATCCTTTAGTAAGATCCTACTCTAATATCCTTTCTTGGTTGTTAGAGACATCTTGTTATATCACTTATGCCTATCAAGCCTTACGATCCTCTCAAACCTAAACTAGTAGGGTTTGATGACACAAAAAAATTTGTTTATCATTTCTCACCAGGGAAAGATGTCGAGAATTGTAAGGCTCTTAAAAACATTCTATTTCAGCTTTACAATTTTAATGGTATCTTTGAAGAAGATGATCTATTCAATGAGGATTCCATTCTTTCTTTGCATATTGCCACACTACCTTTTTTTAGTTTTATCTTTTAAATTAACATCATGTGTGAAGCCACTCGGTCATAACACAAGAAAAATAAAGTAAAGAAAAAGGATGGTGACCATTCTATTTCACCTTCACCTACCATTTCACCTACACATCCCCAAGATAGCCATTCTTGTGATGACACCAACTACTTCTTCTGGGGTTACCCATCATTCAATGATCAAATAACTTCACCAATCCCCATTGAATATGTCTTTATTTGACTTGATCCAAACATTTAGTTCTCATCATCAGGTCCTAATCAAGGTCATGTAATCCATCCGGGTTCCACCTAATGACACTTCTCCTATTGCTGCCCTCATTACCCCTCATCAGATTGCTTCCATTAATTTCTCCAAATCAAATATTTCCCCTTCACAACTTGATGATCTAGATCCTTCTCTTTTCATCTCCACTTACATTAATGATATTCACATTAAATGCATTATGATTGATCAAGGAAATACAAACAACATAATTTCTTCTCATGCCAACAAAAAGATGGGCATAATGCCTAATTGTATGTCTAGAAACCCTATCATTCTACGATCTATTAATGATGTCATGACCACTACCATTGGAATTGTTGTCCTCTATATCCATGTGGGTCCCTAAACTATTCCTGAATAGTTCTACATTCTTGAAGGAGAGTTCCAATATAACATGTTCTTTAGGTCATCCTGGATTCCGGCATGGCTTGTGTACCTTCCACCCTTCACCATTGCATTGAATTTGAATATGAAGGATAAACTTACACTATTCAAGTAGATCCATCCCCTTCAAAACTAAAATATGCTTTATCATTCAAAAAATGTCTTAATCCCAATTAAGGTAGTTATCACATCTACCACTTCTTTCAATTTGCCTTCCTCATCTAGCTCATCTATTGATCCTCCTATTTCTCCCTCTACTGATGCCCCATCTTCTCAGGCTTCAAATAGCTCATCTATAACTTCTACCCAAATACCAAACATACAAGCCTTGGTAGGCTTTGTTTAATTCCTTTCACTTGGAGAATACCACCTCCTCAAAATTAACACATTCCTTACTCCTCAGGAGTATGGAAAACTACACCAACACCCATGTTACAACCATCATATAGGAGAGGTCATACCATACAGTCCTCCCCACCTTTGTACTAACCTAACCTATGAGGGGCTTTTTATTTCCTCTTATTCCATTGAACCTCCCTTCCAAACCATACCTTTTTCATTTGACTTCTCTTACCTCACCAAATGCATATTTGCACTCAGTTTTCTTCACCGTTGTGCCTAGAAAGGCTTTGGATTTGGTAATTATGAAGAAGTTTGTAACATAGTCATATCGTGCACTACTAAGAAACAACAAGACCATTGTGGTCTTCGATTAAATAACTAGCCTCTACCTAAGAAGGCCTAAATCACCCTCGTAGAAGATGAAAAGCCTTCCCCACCTTCTTCACCTATCACGCCACCTTCTCCCATGGAGTCTATAGATCTTGAATCAATTCTGCCTAAATTTTTTTCTTGATCACCATCTCCTTGGGACATCGCATCTATTAATGTGATAATGAGTTTCCCTCTTCACTTCCTCTTATTTATCCTAACATGTTAGATGTTGATACGCCTTCTATAAATGTTGTTCAATGTCAATATGATGACTCCATTTTGACCTATTTAGGTGTGGAGGATTCTTATATTCAAATGTCATTACCCTCTAAAATGAAAACTATGTTGAATGAATCTACCATAGAAATCAACATTCACACTTAGGATGACCCCCAAATTCTAAAGATAGGCCAATCTCTAGACTCAGAGAACAAGAATCTTTCACCTCTTTTCTTCACGATCATAGAATTTTTGTTTCTTGGTCCTATATCGATATGTCAGGTACCAAACCTAATATCATGATTCATAGTATCGTAACTATCCCTAATGCCAAACTAGTGAAACAGAAGCTACATAAAATGCATCCTCACATTGCTCTTCTTGTGAAAGAAGAACTTCAGTGCCTTCTCTCTATTTCCTTCATCCTACCCATTGACTATCCACAATGGATCTCTAACATTGTTCCTATCATGAAAGCGACTAGGGGACTTCATATCTATACTGAATTTTGTTATCTTAACCTTTCCTATCCAAGAGACGACTTTCCACTACCAAGCATTGACTAACTAGTTGCTCTTATAGTCGGCCATGAGATGATGTCTCTTAAGGATGGGTTTTCGGGTAATAATTAGATATTAGCCACTCTGGTAGATCAACACAAAACAAAATTCACAACCCCTTAGGGGACCTTCTTCTATCACATCATGCCCTTTGACTTAAAAAATGCTAGTGCTACCTATCAAAGACGCTTATAACTTACATCTTCGATGACATCATGCATGACATTTTGGAAGACTATGTCGATGAGATTCTTAGTAATTCCAAGTGTCGCGTTAAACACATGAATGTCTTTAAAATTATATTTGACTTCCTTATCCAATATTTTTTCACCTTCAACCAAAGAAGTGCATTTTACAGTTCTCTTAGGTAAGATCCTTGGTTTCATCGTCTCTTTGCGGGGTATCAAAGTTGATCCTGCTAAGATCAAGGAAATTATTGACATGCCTCCACCTACTAACCTTCGGAAACTTTATAGCTTGTAAGTAAAATTACAATCCATCTAACACTTCATTTCTCAACTTTCAGACTAATGCCAACCATTTCATCACCTCTTTAAAAGGACATTTCTTTCCTTTAAAATGAGGAGTGTCACAAAGCCTTTAAAGTGTTGAAGAAATGCATTCTTCAACAAGATTTCCTCATTCCTCCTAAAGATGATTAAAATTTTTACCTTTACATTTCTAGTATTTACCATTCCTTAGATGCCATGGTCGCTCACCATGATGAGAAACACTGGGAACAAGCAGTTTATTACATAATATGTACTATTCTAGACCAAGAAACTCGATACACTCACGTTGAAAATATTTTCTTATCCCTCATCTTCACGACCACAAAAATTTTCCACTACCTTCTTAATCACAAAACATTTATCGTTACCAACACTAACCCTCTTCATTACATGTATGCCAAACCTTACCAACACCAGCGTACCACTCATTGGCTCATAATTCTTGCAGAATTGGAGTTAGAGTTCATTCATCAAAAAAATTTCAAAGGAAAAACCATCGTGGATCAAAAGGAAGACACTCCTCTTCCTTCGAGTCAATTCTCAAACTTCAATTGTCCCAATGAATCTATCGTTACCCTCTCCTTAATGAAAATGTTTATCAAATGAAATTATTCTTTAATGGATCCAAATATCACCACAGGGGAGGTGCAGGGGTCATCCTCATTCCTATTAATGGTGAGCCCATACCACTATCCTTTAAACTAGATTTTGAATGCACCAATAATATAGCTGAGTATGAAGAACTTGTGTTAGGTCTTCAAAATGCCATTTCCTAGATGTTAAATCCATTAACATATTTGGTGACTCTCAACTGGTTGTGAACCAAGTCA
This sequence comes from Taxus wallichiana var. yunnanensis, assembly GCA_018340775.1. NCBI lineage: Eukaryota > Viridiplantae > Streptophyta > Pinopsida > Cupressales > Taxaceae > Taxus > Taxus wallichiana. Next base: position 222,118,694 of record CM031242.1, read on the forward strand.
ATGGTTCATACCAATTTTGTAACGATGAGATTAAAAAGTATAGAAATCATGTCCACCTACTTTTGACCACATTTGATCACTACCTCATTCAAGCCACTATGCGATCCACTAACAAATTCTGATTCTATGGATTGTATTACTTCTCAAATATTTACATCAACTTAAGACTCAAAAATATTTGTCACCATCCAATGGTTGCAGTCACCTTCTTATATTATTCTTGGTGTTACTATTGTGGGTAGCATTGATAATCTTGGTGATCCAAAATCCATTTTTTCAGCTTAAGAAGTACGGTTATGATTTTTTAGAAAATGTGGAATGCCTTCCCATGTACTTTTGTGGATTGCATAATCATTATGTGGTGAGATACTAGAAAATAAGGAAATTGATGAAGAAGTTAATGTCATTCGTTAGGATCATAAAAATTAGAAAGATCAATCTCATCATGTAGAGTCGAGAAATGGTAGTAAGAGTTCCTCATCCCAAAATAAGGATATTAAGAGGAATTTTTGTGCTCATTGCGGATGAATGGGCATCATGTGGACGATTAATAGATACTACATCCATCTTGCCATCGAGTTATGTAAAGCCAAAGATGGAATGTAGGCTTATTGTAAAGGTAAAAGAGGTTCCCAGTCCACCACCGAGTTAACAATTCAACCGAGAAAAGGTAATACCTAAAAGTGAAATTCCTTTAAAATAGGTAAGTCAACAATTTTTCAATTATATATTACATAATTCGGGTTGATGAATAGTATGCGGTATTTTGTTGGAGATTAGATTTTGGTGACTCTCAATTTGGTTATAAACTAAGTCAATGGTTCATACCAATTTTGTAATGATGAGCTTAAAAATTATAGACATCATGTCCACCTAATTTTGCCACATTTGATCACCACCTCATTTAAGCCACTATGTGATCCAATACAAAATTCACGAGATACTATGGCTTGTATTGCTTCTCAAATACCGCATCATCGTCGGACTCAAAATATTTGTCACCATCCAATGGTTGTAGTCACCTTCTTATATTATTCTTGGTGTTAATATTGTGGGTAGCATGGATAGTAATTGATCCAAAATCCATTTTTTCAGCTTAATAAATGGTTACGATTTTTAGAAAATTTGGAATGCCTTCCGATGTAATTTTTTTGGATTACATAATCATTATGTGGTCAGATCATAGAAAAGAAGGAAATTGATGAAGAAGTTAATGTCATTCATTAGGAACACAAAAATTAGAAAGACCAATCTCGTCATGCAGAGTCAAGAAATGGTAGAAAGAGTTCCTCATCCCAAAAGAAGGATATTAAGAGGAATTTTTGTGCTCATTTCTAGATGAATGGGCATGAGGTGGACAATTACTTGGAAACTACATCCATCTTGCCATCGAGTTGTGTAAAGCCAAATATGTAATGGAGGCCTATTGCAAAGGAAAAAGAGGTTCCTACTCCACCACCAATTGACAATTCAACCCAGGACCACGTAATACCTGAAAATGAAAGTCCTTTAAAATGGGTAAGTCAACAATTTTTCAATTATATATTGCATAATTCAGGTTGATGAATAGTATGCGATATTTTGTTGGAGATAAGATTTTGGTGACTCTCAACTAGTTGTAAACCAAGTCAATGGTTCATACCGGCCAGTAACGATGAGCTTAGAAAGTATAGACATCATGTCCACCTACTTTTGTCACATTTGATCACTACCTCATTCAAGCCACTCTATGATCCACTAACAAATTCATAGATACTATGGCTTGTATTTCTTCTCAAATACTTGCCTCACCTTCAGACTCAAAAATCTTTATCACCATCCAATGGTTGTAGTCACCTTCTTATATTATTCTTGGTGTTAATATTGTGGGTAGTATTGATACTAAGCGATCCAAAAATCCTTTTTTAGCTTAAGAATTATGGTTATGATTTTTTAGAAAATGTGAAATGCCTTCTCATGTACTTTTATTGGATTGCATGATCATTATGTGGTGAGATCCTAGAAAAGAAGGACATTGATGAAGAAGTTAATATCATTTTTAGGAACACAAAAATTAGAAAGACCAATCTCGTCATGCAGGGTCGAGAAATGGTAGTAAGAGTTCCTCATCCCAAAATAAGGATATTAAGAGGAATTTTTTTCTCATTGCTAGATGAATGGGCATCAGGTGGACAATTACTAGAAACTACATCCATCTTGCCATCGAGTTATGTAAAGCCAAAGATGGAATGGAAGCCTATTGCAAAGGTAAAAGAGGTTCCTACTCCACCACCAGTTGACAATTCAACCCAAGACCAGGTAATACCTAAAAGTGAAAGTCCTTTAAAATGGGTAAGTCAACAATTTTTCAATTATATATTGCATAATTCAGATTGATGAATAGTATGTAGTATTTGTTTGGAGATCATATTTTGTGAGAAAATGTTGAGAGAAAGGTTTACCATACTCAGTGGATTTTCTTACTTAGAAAATTTGATTAATACTCCAAACATATCTCCTAATTAGCTTGTGAGTACCTGTTACAACTTGGATACATGATTTAACTCATATTAAGCTTGGAGATTTATCAGCCACATGTGCAGATAGTTGATCTCATTGGTGTCATCTCGAACTTCATTCTGTGTAGAGGCATTGTGATTGTGTAACATAATGGTAGTTGGAATTTGAAAATAGGTTAGAACTTCATACTATGTAGAGGCATTATGTTTGTGAAATAGAGTGGTCATGCAGCATGGTTGGAGTCACAAATTTTGAACTCGTGAGAAATCATCTCGGATCTTCATTATCTCGTAGAGGAATTATGACCTTATAGTATAATGGTAGCTGATCATCATGATTTAGCACCATGCATTGGAAGCATTGAGGTCTTGAAAGAGGAATTAGCATTGTGTAATGGGAGTGTTGAGGTCTAGAAAGGGATGTGACATCAGGTCACATCTTCATTTTGTGTAGAGTCTCTTATGGCCATGTAGCAGGATGGTACCTAAAATTTCATTATCCATCACCGACATCAGAGAACTCTTATCTCTATGTAGCATGGATTTCCTTTGGACTAGTTTAGATTCTGTGGAATCAAGTGTAAGCCAGGAGCTGTGTTATAGAGTAAAAGGGGATCCTTGTTGTCAGATAACTAGAAGCTTAGAGATCATGGGATAAGAACCTACCGCGTAGGCTATTTCTCGAACTCTTTAATCAATCATGTGTAATTGTCAATACATTCTTGCATTTATTTTAAATTGATTTCTTAAACGGAGCAACTTGTCACAAAATAAAATAATCCTATAGGGGTCTAAGATTAGGTAGATAAACACTTGATCATTTTTGGATCAAGTTGGTATCAGAGCTGGTTTAGCTCCATAATTGCTTTTAGTAAATCTAATTACACATCTTCATTTTGTGTAGAGTCTCTTATGGCCATGTAGCAGGATGGTACCTAAAATTTCATTATCCATCACGACATCAGAGAACTCTTATCTCTATGTAGCATGGATTTCCTTTGGACTAGTTTAGATTACGTGGAATCAAGCTGTAAGCCGGGAGCTGTGTTATAGAGTAAAAGGGGATCCTTGTTGTCGATAACTAGAAGCTTAGAGATCATGGGATAAGAACCTACCGACGTAGGCTATTTCTGAACTCTTTAATCAATCATGTGTAATTGTCAATACATTCTTGCATTTATTTTAAATTGATTTCTTAAACGGAGCAACTTGTCACAAAATAAAATAATCCTATAGGGGTCTAAGATTAGGTAGATAAACACTTGATCATTTTTGGATCAAGTTGGTATCAGAGCTGGTTTAGCTCCATAATTGCTTTTAGTAAATCTAATTACCAGAGTGAATGCTTCAAGTTGGTGTAGCTGGTACATTTTTTTGTGAATAGGGTACATGTGCATCATGGGAAAGATGTCAATAGGTGAAGCTTGATGAGGTTGAAGCTTATAATCACCAGATCCAGGAAGAAAACTCTCTCATGCGATCAATATATTACTCCTTGGAAAAAGAGAATACTAACTTGAAATCAGAACTACAAAACAAGGATGAGCTCTTGGAAAGGTTACAGTGTTGTGATCAAAATAAGGAAATTCCTTCAACTTCAGATGCAAAGACCATAGCAGATGATTGCATTGTAAGTTGTTCACTAAATGAATCTTCCTCCTCCCACTTGGTTTCAAATTCATGCATTGATGTCTTTGGTTCATTTAAAAGGCATAATATAGGCGTTGGATCCAAATTGTTATCTAAAATGGGATTTTTTTGAAGAGGCCTTAGGAAAAATGGCCAAGGCATTGCTAACCCAATACAAGTCAAGGATTTTCCTCATTTTACGGGTTTAGGTTTTACTAGTGTGGGAATGGATATTGGATAATGCTCAAGAATGTTGATGGGAGACAAGCCCCAAAAGCAAAGCGAATACCCCACTAGTCTTGAAAAAATATTCTCGATAGGAAACTTGTGATTCACCGTCCCAGGAAGGATGTGGTAAGATAAATCAGTGAAGAGGTAATGAGATTCCACCACTAGTTTCTTACCATAATCATAAGCATAGTAAAAATTTTGATCTAATTTTCAGCTTAAGAATTATGGTTATGATTTTCAAAAATGTGGAATGCATTTCCATGTACTTTTGTGGATTACATAATAATTGCGTGGCAGATCTTTGGAAGAGAAGGATACCGATGAAGAATTTGATGTCGTTCATTAGGAATAAGGAAATTAGAAATATGAATTTCATCATGCGAGTCGAGAAATGGTAGAAAGAGTTCTTTATCCGAGAAAAAGGATATTAAGAGTAATTTTTGTGCTCATTGCCATAAGAATGGGCATCGGTGGATAATTTTTGGAAACTACATCCAATTCACCATCGAGTAGTGGTAAGCCAAAGATGGAATGGAGGATTATTGCAAAGGCAAAGGAGGTTCCTAATCCACCACTAATTGACAATTCAACCCAGGAATAGGTAATACCTGAAAGTGAAATTCCTTTAAAATGGGTAAGTCAAACAATTTTTCAATTATATATTGCATAATTTAGATTGATGAATAGTATGCAATATTTGTTTAGAGATCATATTTTGTGAAAAATATGAGAGAAAGGTTTACCATACTCAATGGATTTTCTTACTTAGAAATTTTGATTAATAATCCAAACATATCTCCTAATCATCTTGTGAGTGCACATTCTACTGGATACAAGATTTAACTCATATTAAGCTTAAAGATCGTCGGCCAGTTGAGCTTGTAGGTGTTATCTTAAAACTTCATTCTATGTAGAGGCATTATGACTGTGCAAAAAAATGGTAGTGGAATCACCGTCGACATTGATGTTGGGTTGGAACTTTGTTATGTGAAGAGGCCATCATGGGAATCTAGCAAAATGGTACCTAATATTAGTTTGTCAATAAAAGAATCTCTCAAAGGATCATCTTGGAATTTCATTCTGTGTAGAGGCATTGTGACCGTGTAGCAAAATGATAGCTGAACACCATTGGCATCTAAAAACATGTCGAAACTTTGTTATGTGAAGAGGCCATCATGAGAATCTAGCAGAATGGTACCTAATATTAGTTTTTCAATAAAAGAATCTCTCAAAGGATTAGCTTGGAATTTCATTCTGTGTAGAGGCATTGTGACCATGTAGCAAAATGATAGTTGAACACCATTGGCATCTAAAAACAAGTTGAAACTTCATTATGTGTAGAGGCATTACAATCGTATAGAATAATGGTACCTAATAGTCATCATCAATAGGAGGATTTGTACTGTGTAGAGGTAGTAGCTATGCAGGGGGGATCGATTCACTTTTTTTGAGCTCGTGAGAAATCAGCTCGGATCTTCGTTCTGTGTAGAGGCATTATGACCGTGCAGCATAATGGTAGTTGATCATCAGACTATCATCATGCATTGGAGGCTTGAGGTCTTGAAAGAGACTTAGTATCATACATTGGAGGAATTGAAGTCTAGAAAGGATCTCTCAAAAAATTATCTCGAAACTTCATTCAAAGTGTCGGGCATTATAACCACACATTCGAATGGTAGCTGATCATCATACTTAGCATCATGCATTGGTGGCTCGAAGTATTGAAATAGGATTAGCATTGTGCATTGGAGGCATTGAATTCTGGAAAGGGATGTGACATTAGGTCGGAACTTCATTCTGTGTAGAGTCTCTTATGACCCTATAACAGGATGGTACCTGACAAGTCATTTTCCATCACCGACATCGGATCAATCATAGCTCTAAGTAACATGAAGTTCCTTCAAACTAGTTTGGATTCTACGAGAATCAAGTAGGATCTAGGAACTGTGTTATAGAGTCAAATAAGATCCTTGTTATTAGATATCAGGAAGCACCACACCATAGAGGCGTGGAGATCTTCTTTAGATATCAGAGTGGCATAGAAGAAGCGTCATGGGAACAAAACCCATAGGTCGGGATTAGAACAATTTTTTTGAAGTGAGAAGGTCGTAGAGAAAAAGACCAAAGGTTCTAATACACCAATAGTTCTGAGGGGGGAGCAGAGTTTCCAAATTCAGGACAGGATGAAAAAATGTTCCAATATAAGATTTTTGGGACAAAAATCTTTTCTCATTGGGGAGGTGTGATCAGGGGATCATTTTTGATATAAAAATTTCCCTAAAAATCCCTAAATGGTGTCAGTGAAGAAGATATTTTCGAGAGATTTCCATTGACTATGAGAATGTGACAAATAGACATTAGGAGCTCTAGTTATGTCTGGTCAAATTTCAGTCAACAGGAAAGTCATCTCTGGTCAATAGGTCAATAGTGGACCAATATCACTTTGTGACACACGAGAAAAAGGCATTTGCAAAATCAAAGAGGTTTTCAACGCCATCTTGATGGTCGTAAAATGATATAGCTCATGGGAACAAGAGGCTCAACTTTTGTTACGGAGGGGAGCCCGGCCGCCATGAGGACTATGGTATTATCGCCAATGTGGTGGGTCCTCAAGCCACCATGTGGCTTGCCACAACTTAGCCATATTTCATTTTGAATATCCTAGTATTATATGCTCAAATTTTATATTAGACTTGTAATTATTCACCATGCTCTTGTGTTATTTAAATTTGCAATGCTTTGGGAATTGACCAAGTTTATTATCCTTACTCGGTATTATTTCTACTAGCTCGAAGAGCTTATCACACTAAAGGACTCATCATATAGCTTGGTACATGGCTTGATCAAACAAACAACACATTAAACCAACCAACCACCACTCCAAACATAGTGGCCAACACATAATCCACCAACCCCAATGATAAGCCAATGACCACGTGGTGAAGTGGTGGGGCATGCAAAGCCCATGCGTGGAGAAGTCCACATGAAAGGAGGGGAGGCTAAGGTATTAAATACCTTAGCAAAATAAAAATTCCACCCCATGTGGGATTTTATCCCCTTTATCATGCAAGCTGCCTACTATGGGGAAATAAACCCATCTACATGCTACGGTTAGGCTTTTAATAGCCTTAGGATAAATAATGTAACATTATTTTAGGGCCCCATTTGGGTATAAATAGGGGACCCCTTGCATTGTAAAAGACACGGAGAGACACCAATACCGAGAAGCTTATTATTTTTAAGCTTAATTGTGGGATTTGGGAGAAATAGTAATAGGGTAATTTTAATATAGTTTTGTGCACTATATTAAAATCCTAAAATTACTATAGGAAAATATTGTTTATTGGCCTATTATTTTTAGGAAATATTAGATGAAATATTTGTGATTGGGAGTATTTGAAAACTACCCAATAGGCCCATTGAGCCATAATATTTTTCACTTGCGACACCTAGAGCATCGACCGGAGTGCCAAAGGATGCATAGAAGCATTGGGAAGGCTGGTCTAGTTAGAAGGAGGTTGTGCATTAGGAAGGTGGAGAAAAATTTGAGTGATCATCAGAAGTTCTTCGAAGGACTAGTGTACTACTAGGAAAGCTGAAATTCCATTAGGTTTTGTTGTAAGAAATAACATTGTAATTACAATTTTTACTAGTGGAATGGTTCGATAAGAACCTAGAGATGTAGGCTATTGCAAAACTACATAATCAATCATATGTACTTATCATTACATTCTTGCCTATAGGGGTTTGAGATCAGGTAGATTAAAACTTGATCATTTTGAGATCACTTAACACCACACACGGTGGGAGCCTTGAGGTTTCATTGGGAAACTTAGCACTATACAACTAAGGTATGGAGGTCTTCTTCGAGATATCAAAGTGGCATAGCGGGAGACGGTGAGTCCAAATTCCATAGGTCATAGAGTACGAACCATCATTTATTAATTGTGAACTTGGAAAAATATTGCGTACATCTCGTCTCTCTACAACGTGATTTGGATTTTATAAAACTTTTGGGGCAAAAATCCTTTCCCATTGGGAAGGTGTGATCCAGAGGTCAATATGGATGATATATTTTCCCTAAATCTCCCAGGATCATCACAATGTGGAAGATGATAGTGAGATATTTCCGTTGTCTATTTGAACGTCAAAAATAGAGTCCATACGCATAAATGGTGACTAGGTCAAAGTAGGTCAACAACTGGTCAACATTGGTCGATGAAAAAATTAATGATTTTTAAATCATATAAAGTAAGCACCATTATGTAGATCTCTCTAAGACCTTTGTGACGAATTTTCAATGGTCCAAATCCAAGTTTGTATGTGAAAGATATCACTGGTTAAAATTTGGGTCAAAGTATGGTATACATTTGTTTAACATTGGTCAATGAGTAAAATTGATGGTATTAAAATCATTTGGAGTTATCACCTTTGAGTAGAGATTGTTAATACCTTTCCGACGCATTTTGAATGGACCAAATCCAAGTCCGTATGTGAAATATATGAGCAGTCAAAGTTCTGGTCAAACCTGACAAAAGAGATGACATGGCATTAATGTGGAGTGACATGTGGCACTGTTGTTTATGGACACATGGATCTGTTGTTTCTAGACACTTGGCAAGATTTGAATTGGGCACATGGAATGAAAAGTGGGTTAATGTTTTACCCACTTAAAAATATTTTAGAATCTTATAAAACAAATAATATATATATATATATATATATATATATATATATATATATATATATATATATATTAGAAAGTCCACGTGAAAACAAATTTTGGTGGATAAAGCCTATTAAAAAGGCTTGCATATAATGTGGGATTTTCCCCACATAAAGCTGCTCCATCCACGTGAAGAGTGGATATTATTATGGGGTTGATTTTTTCAAATATGGCTTAAGCTTATTTAAAAGCTTAAAAAAGAGAATTAATCCCTATTAACCCGCTCAAAGCCTTATTAAGGCTAAAATTTGTTTATCCCTATACGAGATTATAAAACAAAAGGATAAATGATTTATCCTTATATTTCGGGTGCTCAAAGGCTATAAAAGGCCCCTCATACACATTCATTCCAGAATTCAAAGGCATTAAGCTTCTAAGCCAATTCAAAGGCAACGAGGAGATTTTAAAAGCTTCCAAGTTATTTAAATAGGCCTTATAATTTTTAAAGGAAATATTTTTGTAAAGTAAGTCCTATTTAATATTTAATAGGAAAATATTGGGAAGCTAAGTCCTATTATTTTAATAGGAAAATTGTAAAAAATTGGGAGTTATTGGAAACTCACCAATTGGCCCATAGTGCCACACTTTTATTTGTGAAGCCTAGAATTGTTGACCGAGAGCCATAGGGCATCTTGCGAATGTCTGGAAGGCCGATCAAGTTCTGTAGGATTATTGGGCACTAGGAAGGTGGAGGATGGACTGATTGATCATCAATGTTCTTCAAAAGGCTGGAGCACTTTATAGGAAAGTAAAGTTCCATTAGGTTTTATTGTAAGATATAACATTGTACTTACAAATTTTGACTAGTGGAATGGTTCGATAAGAACCAGAGACATAGGCTATTGCCAAACTCCGTAATCAATCTGTGTGTAGTGTCATTTATATTCTTGCATTATTTTGGATTGTTTTACTTAAAATGGAGTAAAATTTTATTAGTAATTTAATAATCCTATAGGTGTCTAAAGGTCGAAGATAAAAAAATATTAAAATTGTTGACCTGGATTTTCGTATCACGACCCATGTGAAATTTGTTATAAGAAGTTCAATGGATACCTCTCACTTTCAATCCTATCAATTGATCTCACTTTGATGGATGACGAGCCTTCCTAAAAAATTCTCTCATCACATCACCATGGGAGGTCTTCTCTACAAATAGGGATTTGATAGTATCCTCTGGCAATGCCTCACATTACGAAATCCCATACACCTTAAAAGAAACTCATACAATATTTTTGGGGGAAATTTTAGTGGCCTTGTTATTGCAAACTATATCCTTTGAATCTGCTACTACTAGCCAACCCTTAACCAAGATTGTTGTGACTATGTCAAACATTGTGTGAAGTGTCAACAACATGCTAACCTTCATCATACTCCTAGTCATGCCTTACAAGTCACCAGAGACTTTTGGCCCTTTTCTTAATGGGGTTTGGATCTCGTTGGATAGATTAACCCTCATTCCTTGCAATGTCATCACTAGATCATCACAACGATTGAATATTACACTAAATGGGTGGAATACATCCCTCTCATTTATAAAAAAGTTGAGAAAATAGTTGAATTTATCAACCACCATATCATTTATCACTTTGGTGTTCCTCATCACCTCATCACTAAAAATGGAAAACAATTCAAAAATAAAACCCTATGCAAACTGTGTGATAACTTTGGAATTCAACTTAGTTTCTCTTCACCATATTACCCACAAGTAAATGGCTAAGCCGAATCTTTTAACAAAAGTCTCAACAAAATTCTTATGAAATTAGTTGAGGAATCTGGTAAGGATTGGTACACACACATTTATTTTGACTTATGGGATTATTGTACCGGTATTCATAGCTCTACCTCTGCCACACCTTTCTCTTTGGTCTACAGTACAAAGGTCGTCCTACCTCTTGAAGTACAAATTCCATCTCTCCATATATATCTTAAAGATATCCTCTATGATGATGAGTTTTTCCAAGAATTTTTGGCACAAGTTGAGATACTAGATGAACGTAGTTTAAATGCTCTATACCACTTCCAAATCTATAGAATGTGCATTAAGTGTGCCTATGACATGAAACATTTGAGAATGAACATTCAAGATCAATAATCTTTTCTGAAGGAAAAGAAACATGTAACAAAACTGAAGAAAAGTAAATAGGAAATTTTTCTCCTAATTGGCTTGGACCTTATATTTTCACCCATACCTATGGATCAAGAACTTATCATTTATCTTCTCTTAAGGGTAAACCCAAACTGATCCCCTTAATGCCTTGCATCTTCGACCATTCTATTGTTGAATAAATTACTACATCACTTTATGTCTCATATATGCTCATCCCTTGAGAAAACCTCTCCTTCCACCTACCTATTTTAAGGACCAATGACTTAAAAAAAATTGTGTGATTATCTGTCACCATTTATCCTTATCTTTAATATGAGTACCATGGCTCTCCTCATGGCATTATTCTCATGGTTACTTTTCATCCTTTTTAGGATGGAATCACATGGATGTTCATTACTTAAAACACCTCTTTCATAGATAACCTTTATCTTGTTATGGTTTTGACTTCATAGAAGAAGCCTATACTCCTTTATAGTGTTGTCCATGACTACAAGTCCAAAATAATGCAAAAAAATTAGATGATAAAAATTTTACTCCTTGAGGCAAAATTCTTGCAAATAGATGATTCCCTCAAATGAACATCTATGTCTCTCTATTATTGTTATAACTAGACCACTCCCTTGAAGGAAAACTATAAAAATCTAGCCACATGTTATACTTATTGTCTCCAAAAAAAGAAGACTAATCCATATTTCTCAAAACTAAATATTATCTTGGAGCTTCTTGCATCGATCAACTTCACGAAGACCTCAAGGAGACACTACTATTCATCCCAATATATAATTTATGCATCGATCATTCCATGAATGCAAAAAGATAAAAAAATCAAGAAAATACAAACTTTTAGTCATGGACTTTCTTATGTTTGCTTTGGGTATTTTACGGAAGGGGCATGCTTTTTTATTAGAGGTAAAAAAGGGTTGAGGGGTCCCTACCCTATACAAAGTGTTATCGGATCATTACGAGAGAGGCCAAGGATTACCATTGAAGCCCAAACTAAAACCTAAAGCATCAAGAACAAAAAAACTAAGATAAACCACCACAAAGTAAGTGTTTCCAAACAATAGATAAGTAGTAAAAAAACTAACAACATAAAGACATAAGAAACTAACAGCAAAAGAGCTATGAACTAACAACAGAAAATCATTATCCCATTTTTATTCATCATTATTTTATCACGCCCCCCATTGTATTCATACAGCCATTCCATTCTTTGAGAAGGGATTCGATAGTAGATTTCCAATACTTATAGTTAGGCTCAGGAATCTCCACTTTGGGGCCTTTTCCTTCTTTTTCTTTTTCCTTTGCAATTTGCATATAATGAATCATCTCTGCTAATAGCTTGAGGTATTGGATGAAGCTTTTAACATTGAAGAGATGGAAATCATGAATCTAAAGAATGATTTCTTTCATCTTCAACATTTCCTTTTCCATCTCCAGGCTTCTTTCATTAGTATTTTTGAGTTGTTCACTAAGAACCAATGAAGATAATTTTTCCACTTTTTTAGTTAGCTCCCTCGGGTCCATGAAAACCATATCTTCTGATCTTATGTCTATTAATATTAGTATCAATCCTGTAATTCTCAAATTCACACATGAAAGCATGTGACTTGACAACTGAGTGATGGGCGGTAAACAATATCTTTTGGGAAATTTTAAGAGCATGCAAGCTTTGAATGGCCTCCTCTAAGTTCTTTAAACACTTGCCTTCAAAAGTGTTCTGAGTTTTCTCTCTCTCCATCTCATCACTTTTTTCCCCTTCAGTAACATTTTTATCCTTATTGGAAACCAAATGGTTCGGATTTCCTTCTTGGTTCTCACTTGAATCTAAGATAATCTCCACTTCCTCAACCATCTTAGGATCCTCCTCCAACTGCTTCATTCTTGACACCACCTTGAATAAGATTGGATATGGTTTTTTTAGCCACAATTTTTCTAGATAGATCCTCACTAAAACTTTCCTCCTTGGGCTCTAAACATTCGATGTGTGAAGCCCCAATTTTTTTAGTTTTTCTGAAAGGGGAGTTCCCAGGCTGATAAGGGATTTTATGAGGCCTTGGTGCAAAGGTAAGGAAAAGGTAGCTTTCTCGACCATGGAAATAGATTTCACGAGGGAATTATACAAGAATAAAGGGAAACTATAGAGCTTAGCATTACTGGACATGGTTCAACATAGGGAAGTGATATCCATATATCAATTTGTATCACCCTTCTAAGGTAATGTAGGACATAAATGTTAGTGCAAAATTACAGCACCCATGGATATTGATCAGATTTCTAGGTTGATCATACTAGCATCCGGTGTGATTGCATAACATTGAATCCTTTCTCCAAGTGTGGGACTTGTAGAATGAGAAAGGAATCTCTAGAGAAGGTGGTTCCTATTCCTCTGTTCGGATGCACACGAAAATGCGAGGGTTTACTCAAAACCTAATCTAACTTTCCAAGGAGACAGGGGAGAGAGAGATGCGTAAAAATAAACCTAAGCTAACAAAGGTGATGTCTTGAGGAATGAAAAACACTGTCTTGCTAATAAACACGAGACCATTCAAATGTGATGCAAGATCACGCACCGATAACAATACTTGCGGTGAAAGACTAGGAGGATGCAAATAAACACGAGAGAGGGTTGAGAATCATCCACGAGATATGCATTACTTGCTCCAAAGATTGATACAATGATACACTACGAGAATGCCAAAAGACAGAGTCACATTACGGTTTTGAATGGGAGGTTCGAACTCCACAAATTCACTGAAAAGAGAAGAAGGGAGGAGAAAAATAGAGAATGTCCGAGCCTTTAGAAAGAAGCCCCTCTTACTGATATATAGGAAGAATGAGAGAGGGAAGAAAGAGGAAAGTCAAATCTACCCCAACCACTTCTTTCTTGCATTTAACTCATTTCATTATGGCAGAAGTGGCAAATCCTTGCAAAACGGCAGACTGTCTAACAGAAGCGGCGAACTGTTTGTTGCATTAAAGCTGGTTGTTGAAGCGTCACTTGACTTATTATTACGTGCCAGAGGTGTTTCTCAATTTTATCTCTCCAAACTGAACCAAAATGTAATATTAACCATGGAATCATGCAAATAATTTCACTACCTTTCCATTGATGTAAAGAACGTGAAAATCGAGCTCTAGATCAAAAGATATGATCGTTTGAAGATTTAGGGCAAAAAACGCCCGAAAACGGATTTTGAAATTTTTCCCGCTCTGCTACTAGGATGACACGTGTCAGGCACTGATTGGCCATGTAATTCTCTTTCCTTGCCTTTTCGTGGGTTTTCCTTGACTTTTTGACTTTCTTTGTGATTTTCCACTTTTCCCGCACTCCCGCTTCCTTGTTCCATTGGACATGTGTCCAATTCCTATTAGCTCGAGCCAGCACTTCAAACCTCTCCCTTTGAACTTTTGGAATTTTCTCCTTGTGACACGTGTCATGATTTGGTTGGTCCAGGTCTACCAGCTCTTTCGTGTCTCCCACGTCTTTTTATCTCGGGTGTCCCAAGACTATTTGGGACAAAAACCTCCGATCCACCCGAAATGGGCTTCTTTGTCCCTCATTCGGCCGATGATGTGGCGTTGCTTGATTGGCTTTCGTCTCCTTCGGCTATCCCCGTCCATGCGTCGCTTTGTCCCAAATGTCCCAAGTGTGAAAGTTCCCGTTTCGGCCAAACCGGTCGGTTCGCGTCCTTGGCGTTCTTTTTCCCCACTTGTCCGGGTATGCAGGACAAATTCTTCCGATTCGCCCGATTTGGCGAGTTCACGTCTGCTGCGTACCTTTGGCTGGATGTCCCAAGACTTCTCAAGCAAGACTTAGACAATCTTCATTTTTTTGGCGGTTTGGCTTTTCACGCCCGTGCATCCCGATGTCCCAACTATCCGGATGTTGCACAGAGCACCGCCTTGGCGGTCTTCGGCCGATTCGCGCCCCAACGTCCCAACCGCCCCAAGTGTTGCTAGGACTAGGACTTAGCTAATTTTTACAATTTTGGGCCTTGCATCAATCTACTTGCTCGAGACAGAATTTGATGCATGTTATCAAAATTACCACTGGGGTGAATTTTGGATAACAATTTGGTGACTCAGCGGGGGCATCTACCTGCTTTGGATGAAGATCGTGGCATTTTAGCGATCCATTGGGTATGGAGTCATAAGCAATAACACTGAAACCAACCGATATCGATCCCGAGCGATCTTTGCTGACCTCTTCTCCGAGAGCACACCTTGAAGCGCATAAATCCAACCTAGGAGCAGCAAAAACCTATGCCAAAGAACTTAGGGAAAACAAAACTAACCTACAACAAAACAATGTGCATACGCACTTGGAGGAATGAAAATATAATCTAATATTTACAAGGTGGTAAATTTCCCTCTAGTAGCAATGTTTGAGATAGATTCCATTGATTTGGAATCTGCAGTTCTTCACCATCCAATGAGGCCAATTGGAAAGCATTGTTGTTCTTACACTTTGTGACCATGTATGGGCCACTCCAAATGGCATCAAATTTTGAATGCCTTCCTGGTTTTGCTCTATCCACATCCCATTTCAACACTAGATCTCCAACTCGAAGGATCTATCCTTGGCCTTCCTATCAAAGGTCTTCTTGATCAAAGCTTGATCCTTTCATTGCTTGGGATGCCGATTTCGATCTCTTGCAGCTCCATCAACTATGTGTACCTCACCTCCATGGGCTTGAACTCAAACAACTCCAATTGCTTTATGAGCTCCAATGCTGGAAATTCTAATGATATAGGAAATACTACCTCTTTTCCATAGACCAACTTGTAAGGGGAATTACCTGTAGACCTCTTTGGTGTTATTGTGTCAGCCCATAATGCTGATTTTAGCTTGGTATGCCATGTTCTTTGATTTTCATCTAGAGTCCTCCTGATGATCCTTAGCAAATTTTTGTTCATGGACTCTACTGTCCATTACCTGCGGGTAATAATTTGAAGAGGTACTCAAATAGATTCCATTCTTGACATGCCCATTCTATAATTTTGGAACCTATGAATGCCAATGCATTATCGAGAGGTTATTGTAACAGTATACCAAATCTGGTTGTTATCCCCTCATAAAAGTATAAGATGCTAGACTCATTTGCCTCTTTGAGTGCTCTTTGCCTCGGTCCATTTGGTGAAGTAGTCCGTGGTTGTCAAAATCCATTTATGCCCTTGGCTTGAATTGGGATTAATGACTCGATGAAGTCCAAACCCCATTGCATGAATGGTTGGTCAACTGAGATTGGATACAATGGGAGGGCAGCAAGTCTCTCTTTTCTGTGAAGAATGCACAATTCTTACACCTCTTGATCCATGCATAGTAATCACTTTGAAGATTGTGGGCCAATAAGACCCTGCCTTCATGATTTTTAGAGCTATCACTCTTGGTGCAAAATGGCCACCACTGGTCCACCATGAAAATCTTCCAACACCCTTTGAATCTGATTTGTGCTAATGCATCTCAAGAAAGACTCCATTCACATCTTTCTTGAACAAAACTCCATCAACAATGGCATACGGAACAACCCCTGCAACCTAAAGTATCTCCTCTTTGCTTTGCTCATTTCTGGAGGGCATAGGCCTTTCTGTAGGAAGTGTATCATATTCTGAGTCCAACAGGGAGTGGGCACATCATCATTTTCCTGTTCTTGACCATCCTGTAGTACCAAGACAACATCTTCTTCACCTTCTGAGCCATCTGGTTGTTTGGAAGCGAGCTGCTCACACAAACCTTTGCCACGAACTAGTTTGGTTACTCTGATTTCAATATCATATTCCATCACCCGAGTGATCCAACCTGCCCTCTTCTCGTTTAAATCCTTGTTTAGGAGAAAGTCCTTGACACCAGCATGAGACACCAACAGCTGGACCTTGTTGTTTGAGACTAAATGCTTGAATTTCTTCAAGCTTCTGATTACTGCAAGTACATGCTTTTCAATGAAAGAGTACCTAGTTTCACATTCCTCCAAGCCTTGACTGAAGAAAGCAACTGGTTGTTCTAATCCTTCTTTGTTTTGTTGTGCCAGGATTGCAGAAATTGTGTCTCCACCACCAAAGGCGTATAGCATGAAATCCTTGGAGAAGTCTGGATTGATGAGAGTTGGTGCTTGAGAGATAGCCTCTTTTATAGCCTCAAAACTTGCCTTGCCTTCAGACGTCCACTTAAATGCCATGCTCTTTTTTAACATCAGCGTTATTGGCTTTACGAGAGCTGCAAAGTTTGGAACAAACCTGCGGACAAAGTTGATTCTTCCCAAGAAGCTTTGAAGAGCCTTCTTGTGACTTGGCAATGGTAGTGCTCTTATGGCTTCAACCCTCTCTGGATCAATTGCTAGTCCCTCTTTCGAGACAATATGGCCTAGAAGTTTCCCCTCATGAGCCAGGAATATGAATTTTTTGGGATTCAATGATACCCCTTATCTTCTACACCTCTGAAGTACTGCACCTCGGATGAAAAGGTGATCCACTACATTTTTGGAGAATACAGTGATGTCATCAAGATATATCAAAACTATTTCATTGATCAACCCCTTGAATGCCATATCCATTGCCATTTGGAAAGTGGCTCCAGAATTTGATAGGCCAAATGACATCTTCTTGTAGGCATATGTTCCCCATTTGGTTGTGAAGGCTGTCTTGAATGGTCTTCCTCCTTCACCATAATCGATTGTAGCTTTGAGTAGCCATCAAGTAGTGAAAACCTTTACGAACCAGCCTACTGACCTGCAATATTTGCTCCATGGAAGGGAGTGGATAATGATCCTTGAGAGACGCTCTATTCAAATCTCTGAAGTCGACACACAACCTAATCTCTCCATTCTTCTTTCTGACTGGGACTAAGTTGGCGACCCAACTTGAGTGTTTGATGGGGAAGATGATCCTTGACTCAATCAGCTTGTCTAATTCTTTCCTCATGAGAGGCTCCATGTGTGGATTGACTGGTCTTTGTTTTTGCCTGACAGGCTTAGTATTTGGATCCAATTCGATGGTATTCTGAGCTAGGTTGGGATTGAAACCTTTCAAGTCTTCATAGCTCTAAGCAAACACGTCAGGGAACTCTTGACACAGCTGTATGAACTCATACCTTTCTTGTTCAGTCGTCATCCTTCCAATTTGCAATGGTTTGTTCTCTCTTCTACCAAGATGGATCTTGAATCCTCTCTCTTGACTTGAATGTTTGCTTTCTCCTTTCTAAACTGATCATTCGGGTTGAAGATTGACTCCAAAGTTATGAGGCCTTTTGGTAATTTGTTAGTTCTCAGCTGCACCACTTGGTTACCATACTGCTGCTGCAGCTTGTCTTGATTCTGGCGGAGAACTCAAACTTCTTCTTGCAAGAAATGGATGATTTCTTTGGTCATTTTAAAACACTTGCCAACTGAAATTGTTATCCAAGCCTTTGAAGGCCTCACAATCACGTGGATGTTTGGCTATACCTTGTCTTGTTGAATTCTTTCCACAATGTCAAAGGCTGCCCCTACTATTGCAAGCCTGTCAGCAACTTGATTCTCTTTCCTAGGAATGGATTTGATGCTAAAACCCTCAAAATTTTCCATGAGGTCCCACACCCTGTTCTTGTAGCACTTGAGTAGATCATTCTTGGTAGCATGTTGTCCCTTGACCTGATTTACAATCAATTCACTGTCCCCAAAGACTTGCAAGTTCTTTATTTTTTTCTTGATTGCCCAATGCATCCCTTGCACCAAGGCTTCATATTCAGCAGTGTTATTGGAGCATGCAAATTGAAATCTAAAAGCTGAATAGTACCTTACTCCTTGAGGTGAAACAAGCACGGCTCCACCTCCTGCGCCTTGTCTACTCCTTGATCCATCAAAAAACAGCTGCCATACCTCATTGTCATCCTTGTGGCTTGGCTTAGTGATGCTAGGAATAGGTTGATTTTCTTCGTGTATACAATAGACTCCTAGCTCAGATTCTTCTACTTCTTGATAAGGATCAAAAGCATGTATCTTGTTTGCCCATTCATCAAGAGTTAGATCCAGGATGCTCCCAACCTTAGTGTCAGCTTCGTCAGTGCTGGGGTGATCTTCTTGATCAAATGCTGAGCAATTGGCATTAATCTGACTTGGAGTGTAAGGCTCAATATGGAAGTTTGCAATAGGTTCGGATCTGATTGTGGCCTTAGTTCCATATCTTGTTCTGAATAGCATGTGTGACCAATCGGAGACAAATACCCCCAATCTTGGTTGTGAAGTCCCTTGACAAGCAAAGGGCAAAGAGTGGTGGAAGGTCTATGATTGATACATCTTGTAAAACAACAACATTTGGACATGCGTGCAAGGTAAGACTCAAATTTCTAATCACTCCAACTATTGCTATTGCTGTCCCATCTAGCTGCACTACCCCTTTAGATGTTATTTCATACTGGAGCCCTAGCTGATCAGCTATCTGTTTAGGCATTACTGAGCTACTTGCCCCGGAGTCTATCATGCAATTATGTACTAGCTGATTTCCAATGATTAATGAAACATAGAAAGGAGGGGGCTTCAACATTTTACCTTGTTGTCCTCCATGACTTCCCTTGGTGAGCAGCATTTGTAAGCACTTTGTCTTACATTTGAACTTGCTGATTCGAAGTTGGCCAGTCCCTCATGGAAGCTTGCAGCAGATTTCGACACTGGGATGGATAGGGATTCCCACATTGATATATTGACGTTTGTCTTCTTCATCTAATCAATGATATTGAATGGTGATGAAGGATCTCTCTGTTGTCCCTTGGTTTACACATTTACTCCTTGCACGTGGGCAGCAACAGCTGGCATTTGAGTTGGCCTAGGGGCTATTCTTGGCTGCCCTTATTCATTTGAAATGGGACTTTGCTTTCCAGTCATTTACGGAGTCATAGAAGGTTGTGGGCTGGTTGGAGCTAATGGTGTTCTTCACCCAAATTCCTCCTTTTTGACCTTGTGTTGGATGCAACACCTTGAGAAACTGCCTGGTTCATGCCACAAAAATCCTCTGCCTGCCAATTTACCAATGTGGTGTCATTTGGGGCTGATTGTTGTTGGCTGTTTTCTTGATTGCTCTCACCCTCCACACCGGTAGTTGTCACCATTAATGCTTGAGTCAAAGCACCATTGAAGCACATGGATTGATTATGAGGCTCATTGCATGGAAAATACCAATCATACTCTGGGAAATGTTGTTTTGTGTTGGCACCAATTCCTTAGAGGTAGATATGACATTTGGATTATAGGGCTGAAATGGTCTATTGGTAGGAGGCCTTGTTTGATTCATATTTGCAATTTGGATTAGGTGGCCTTTATGGTTGGTATGGCTCTTTGTTGAATATATTTACCCCGGGTAATTATAAACCCGACTTCAAAAGCATGTCGAGAGGGTTTAGAAAACCCGACATCTAAAGCATGTCGGAGGGTTGGAAAACGACATCAAAGGAAATTCGGGTCTCTGGAGTCGGGAAACACGTCAAAAAGGCATGTCGGAGGGGTTGGAAAAACGACATCAAAGGAAATTTGGGTTTTGGGTTTCGGGAAACATGAGACATGAAGCATGCAGATCGCAAGAGGATGTCCGATGCTTGGGAGTTACGCAAACCCGAAACACTTCCTAGGCAAATCGGGTCTTGGAGTCGGGAAAACATGTCAGGAAATCATGGAATGGAAACATGTCGAGCCACCCTCTAAACCCGATGCACATGCAGGTCCATTTTTCAACCCCAAAACAAAGGAAAATCTTGGAAATACTGGCGGAATCGGGTTTCGGGAAAATGCAAACATCAAGCAGCATGTCGAGCCATCCTCCAAGTCCGATGCAAATGTAGAGGAGAACCCCGAACCCGACAGGAAGAAGACCCTGACGCGGGAAATATTCAGATCACCATAACTTTTCACAGGGAGCTCGGATTCACACAAGGTTGGACTTTTCGGAAAGCTCTCAGCATCCTCTACCCAACTACGACTAGATATCTTTAATTGGGTGGGAACAAGTTCTTAAAAATGCAAAAATACAGTTCGCCATGTTTTGAGTTGTTGGGGATCTCACCTACCACCATGATGAGGAGTTAGGTGCAGTCTTGGAGGTGGTTGGGGCAGAATTCGAATCATTCTCTTCTCCCTCATTTTTTCCTCATATAAATTGGAAGGGGGAGGGTTTCTCATGGTTGGACATTTTCATTTTGCATCCCCCCTTCTTCCCTTGCTTGCAAGAGAATTCGTGGAGTTTTCAAACCTCCCATGCGGGTTGTAATACTAGTTCTTCTTCTGCCTCTTGGCCACTGCAATGTATTGTATCGACTCTTCGGCGATAATATATATATATATATATATATGTTTGTGATTGAATTTTCGACCCTCTCATGTTTTCATTGTTTCCATTTTGATCTCTTA